>CAWUFW010005890.1:0-1248553 GCA_963921515.1 Calotriton arnoldi | reverse complement strand
TGTCACCCCGAGTGGGACGGGTATGCCCAGACGTGGGTCCCGTGCTCTCCATGCCACTGGAATCAAGCTATCCTGGCTGAAGAGGGGTGAAACCCCGAAACCGGTCCTAGGATGCTTGTTTCCAGTCCAGGGAGGACCTGGCTTGGCAGTTCGGGCTGGACTGTTCCCATGAGGCACAGGGTCAAGACTGATTTGCATATGGCTGGGTTCAAACTGGAATGGCATGGTGAGCAAAAACGATGGATTTAGGCCCAGATCTCTGTACTGGGGTGAATGTATGACATTGTTCTGCATTCTGTCCATCAACTGTTGTTTTTGCATTTGTCACCCCGAGTGGGACGGGTATGCCCAGACGTGGGTCCCGTGTTCTCCATGCCACTGGAATCAAGCTATCCTGGCTGAAGAGGGGTGAAACCCCGAAACCGGTCCTAGGATGCTTGTTTCCAGTCCAGGGAGGACCTGGCTTGGCAGTTCGGGCTGGACTGTTCCCATGAGGCACAGGGTCAAGACTGATTTGCATATGGCTGGGTTCAAACTGGAATGGCATGGTGAGCAAAAAACGATGGATTTAGGCCCAGATCTCTGTACTGGGGTGAATGTATGACATTGTTCTGCATTCTGTCCATCAACTGTTGTTTTTGCATTTGTCACCCCGAGTGGGACGGGTATGCCCAGACGTGGGTCCCGTGCTCTCCATGCCACTGGAATCAAGCTATCCTGGCTGAAGAGGGGTGAAACCCCGAAACCGGTCCTAGGATGCTTGTTTCCAGTCCAGGGAGGACCTGGCTTGGCAGTTCGGGCTGGACTGTTCCCATGAGGCACAGGGTCAAGACTGATTTGCATATGGCTGGGTTCAAACTGGAATGGCATGGTGAGCAAAAAACGATGGATTTAGGCCCAGATCTCTGTACTGGGGTGAATGTATGACATTGTTCTGCATTCTGTCCATCAACTGTTGTTTTTGCATTTGTCACCCCGAGTGGGACGGGTAAGCCCAGACGTGGGTCCCGTGGTCTCCATGCCACTGGAATCAAGCTATCCTGGCTGAAGAGGGGTGAAATCCCGAAACCGGTCCTAGGATGCTTGTTTCCAGTCCAGGGAGGACCTGGCTTGGCAGTTCGGGCTGGACTGTTCCCATGAGGCACAGGGTCAAGACTGATTTGCATATGGCTGGGTTCAAACTGGAATGGCATGGTGAGCAAAAAACGATGGATTTAGGCCCAGATCTCTGTACTGGGGTGAATGTATGACATTGTTCTGCATTCTGTCCATCAACTGTTGTTTTTGCATTTGTCACCCCGAGTGGGACGGGTATGCCCAGACGTGGGTCCCGTGCTTTCCATGCCACTGGAATCAAGCTATCCTGGCTGAAGAGGGGTGAAACCTCGAAACCGGTCCTAGGATGCTTGTTTCCAGTCCAGGGAGGACCTGGCTTGGCAGTTCGGGCTGGACTGTTCCCATGAGGCACAGGGTCAAGACTGATTTGCATATGGCTGGGTTCAAACTGGAATGGCATGGTGAGCAAAAACGATGGATTTAGGCCCAGATCTCTGTACTGGGGTGAATGTATGACATTGTTCTGCATTCTGTCCATCAACTGTTGTTTTTGCATTTGTCACCCCGAGTGGGACGGGTATGCCCAGACGTGGGTCCTGTGCTCTCCATGCCACTGGAATCAAGCTATCCTGGCTGAAGAGGGGTGAAACCCCGAAACCGGTCCTAGGATGCTTGTTTCCAGTCCAGGGAGGACGTGGCTTGGCAGTTCGGGCTGGACTGTTCCAATGAGGCACAGGGTCAAGACTGATTTGCATATGGCTGGGTTCAAACTGGAATGGCATGGTGAGCAAAAAACGATGGATTTAGGCCCAGATCTCTGTACTGGGGTGAATGTATGACATTGTTCTGCATTCTGTCCATCAACTGTTGTTTTTGCAATTGTCACCCCGAGTGGGACGGGTATGCCCAGACGTGGGTCCCGTGCTCTCCATGCCACTGGAATCAAGCTATCCTGGCTGAAGAGGGGTGAAACCCCGAAACCGGTCCTAGGATGCTTGTTTCCAGTCCAGGGAGGACCTGGCTTGGCAGTTCGGGCTGGACTGTTCCCATGAGGCACAGGGTCAAGACTGATTTGCATATGGCTGGGTTCAAACTGGAATGGCATGGTGAGCAAAAACGATGGATTTAGGCCCAGATCTCTGTACTGGGGTGAATGTATGACATTGTTCTGCATTCTGTCCATCAACTGTTGTTTTTGCATTTGTCACCCCGAGTGGGACGGGTATGCCCAGACGTGGGTCCCGTGCTCTCCATGCCACTGGAATCAAGCTATCCTGGCTGAAGAGGGGTGAAACCCCGAAACCGGTCCTAGGATGCTTGTTTCCAGTCCAGGGAGGACCTGGCTTGGCAGTTCGGGCTGGACTGTTCCCATGAGGCACAGGGTCAAGACTGATTTGCATATGGCTGGGTTCAAACTGGAATGGCATGGTGAGCAAAAACGATGGATTTAGGCCCAGATCTCTGTACTGGGGTGAATGTATGACATTGTTCTGCATTCTGTCCATCAACTGTTGTTTTTGCATTTGTCACCCCGAGTGGGACGGGTATGCCCAGACGTGGGTCCCGTGCTCTCCATGCCACTGGAATCAAGCTATCCTGGCTGAAGAGGGGTGAAACCCCGAAACCGGTCCTAGGATGCTTGTTTCCAGTCCAGGGAGGACCTGGCTTGGCAGTTCGGGCTGGACTGTTCCCATGAGGCACAGGGTCAAGACTGATTTGCATATGGCTGGGTTCAAACTGGAATGGCATGGTGAGCAAAAAAACGATGGATTTAGGCCCAGATCTCTGTACTGGGGTGAATGTATGACATTGTTCTGCATTCTGTCCATCAACTGTTGTTTTTGCATTTGTCACCCCGAGTGGGACGGGTATGCCCAGACGTGGGTCCCGTGCTCTCCATGCCACTGGAATCAAGCTATCCTGGCTGAAGAGGGTGAAACCCCGAAACCGGTCCTAGGATGCTTGTTTCAGTCCAGGGAGGACCTGGCTTGGCAGTTCGGGCTGGACTGTTCCCATGAGGCACAGGGTCAAGACTGATTTGCATATGGCTGGGTTCAAACTGGAATGGCATGGTGAGCAAAAACGATGGATTTAGGCCCAGATCTCTGTACTGGGGTGAATGTATGACATTGTTCTGCATTCTGTCCATCAACTGTTGTTTTTGCATTTGTCACCCCGAGTGGGACGGGTATGCCCAGACGTGGGTCCCGTGGTCTCCATGCCACTGGAATCAAGCTATCCTGGCTGAAGAGGGGTGAAACCCCGAAACCGGTCCTAGGATGCTTGTTTCCAGTCCAGGGAGGACCTGGCTTGGCAGTTCGGGCTGGACTGTTCCCATGAGGCACAAGGTCAAGACTGATTTGCATATGGCTGGGTTCAAACTGGAATGGCATGGTGAGCAAAAAACGATGGATTTAGGCCCAGATCTCTGTACTGGGGTGAATGTATGACATTGTTCTGCATTCTGTCCATCAACTGTTGTTTTTGCATTTGTCACCCCGAGTGGGACGGGTAAGCCCAGACGTGGGTCTCGTGCTCTCCATGCCACTGGAATCAAGCTATCCTGGCTGAAGAGGGTGAAACCCCGAAACCGGTCCTAGGATGCTTGTTTCCAGTCCAGGGAGGACCTGGCTTGGCAGTTCGGGCTGGACTGTTCCCATGAGGCACAGGGTCAAGACTGATTTGCATATGGCTGGGTTCAAACTGGAATGGCATGGTGAGCAAAAAACGATGGATTTAGGCCCAGATCTCTGTACTGAGGTGAATGTATGACATTGTTCTGCATTCTGTCCATCAACTGTTGTTTTTGCATTTGTCACCCCGAGTGGGACGGGTATGCCCAGACGTGGGTCCCGTGTTCTCCATGCCACTGGAATCAAGCTATCCTGGCTGAAGAGGGGTGAAACCCCGAAACCGGTCCTAGGATGCTTGCTTCCAGTCCAGGGAGGACCTGGCTTGGCAGTTCGGGCTGGACTGTTCCCATGAGGCACAGGGTCAAGACTGATTTGCATATGGCTGGGTTCAAACTGGAATGGCATGGTGAGCAAAAAACGATGGATTTAGGCCCAGATCTCTGTACTGGGGTGAATGTATGACATTGTTCTGCATTCTGTCCATCAACTGTTGTTTTTGCAATTGTCACCCCGAGTGGGACGGGTATGCCCAGACGTGGGTCCCGTGCTCTCCATGCCACTGGAATCAAGCTATCCTGGCTGAAGAGGGGTGAAACCCGAAACCGGTCCTAGGATGCTTGTTTCCAGTCCAGGGAGGACCTGGCTTGGCAGTTCGGGCTGGACTGTTCCCATGAGGCACAGGGTCAAGACTGATTTGCATATGGCTGGGTTCAAACTGGAATGGCATGGTGAGCAAAAACGATGGATTTAGGCCCAGATCTCTGTACTGGGGTGAATGTATGACATTGTTCTGCATTCTGTCCATCAACTGTTGTTTTGCATTTGTCACCCCGAGTGGGACGGGTATGCCCAGACGTGGGTCCTGTGTTCTCCATGCCACTGGAATCAAGCTATCCTGGCTGAAGAGGGGTGAAACCCCGAAACCGGTCCTAGGATGCTTGTTTCCAGTCCAGGGAGGACCTGGCTTGGCAGTTCGGGCTGGACTGTTCCCATGAGGCACAGGGTCAAGACTGATTTGCATATGGCTGGGTTCAAACTGGAATGGCATGGTGAGCAAAAAAACGATGGATTTAGGCCCAGATCTCTGTACTGGGGTGAATGTATGACATTGTTCTGCATTCTGTCCATCAACTGTTGTTTTTGCAATTGTCACCCCGAGTGGGACGGGTATGCCCAGACGTGGGTCCCGTGCTCTCCATGCCACTGGAATCAAGCTATCCTGGCTGAAGAGGGGTGAAACCCCGAAACCGGTCCTAGGATGATTGTTTCCAGTCCAGGGAGGACCTGGCTTGGCAGTTCGGGCTGGACTGTTCCCATGAGGCACAGGGTCAAGACTGATTTGCATATGGCTGGGTTCAAACTGGAATGGCATGGTGAGCAAAAACGATGGATTTAGGCCCAGATCTCTGTACTGGGGTGAATGTATGACATTGTTCTGCATTCTGTCCATCAACTGTTGTTTTTGCATTTGTCACCCCGAGTGGGACGGGTAAGCCCAGACGTGGGTCCCGTGCTCTCCATGCCACTGGAATCAAGCTATCCTGGCTGAAGAGGGGTGAAACCCCGAAACCGGTCCTAGGATGCTTGTTTCCAGTCCAGGGAGGACCTGGCTTGGCAGTTCGGGCTGGACTGTTCCCATGAGGCACAGGGTCAAGACTGATTTGCATATGGCTGGGTTCAAACTGGAATGGCATGGTGAGCAAAAAAACGATGGATTTAGGCCCAGATCTCTGTACTGGGGTGAATGTATGACATTGTTCTGCATTCTGTCCATCAACTGTTGTTTTTGCATTTGTCACCCCGAGTGGGACGGGTATGCCCAGACGTGGGTCCCGTGCTTTCCATGCCACTGGAATCAAGCTATCCTGGCTGAAGAGGGGTGAAACCCCGAAACCGGTCCTAGGATGCTTGCTTCCAGTCCAGGGAGGACCTGGCTTGGCAGTTCGGGCTGGACTGTTCCCATGAGGCACAGGGTCAAGACTGATTTGCTTATGGCTGGGTTCAAACTGGAATGGCATGGTGAGCAAAAAACGATGGATTTAGGCCCAGATCTCTGTACTGGGGTGAATGTATGACATTGTTCTGCATTCTGTCCATCAACTGTTGTTTTTGCAATTGTCACCCCGAGTGGGACGGGTATGCCCAGACGTGGGTCCCGTGCTCTCCATGCCACTGGAATCAAGCTATCCTGGCTGAAGAGGGGTGAAACCCCGAAACCGGTCCTAGGATGCTTGTTTCCAGTCCAGGGAGGACCTGGCTTGGCAGTTCGGGCTGGACTGTTCCCATGAGGCACAGGGTCAAGACTGATTTGCATATGGCTGGGTTCAAACTGGAATGGCATGGTGAGCAAAAAAACAATGGATTTAGGCCCAGATCTCTGTACTGGGGTGAATGTATGACAATGTTCTGCATTCTGTCCATCAACTGTTGTTTTGCAATTGTCACCCCGAGTGGGACGGGTATGCCCAGACGTGGGTCCCGTGCTCTCCATGCCACTGGAATCAAGCTATCCTGGCTGAAGAGGGGTGAAACCCCAGAACCGGTCCTAGGATGCTTGTTTCCAGTCCAGGGAGGACCTGGCTTGGCAGTTCGGGCTGGACTGTTCCCATGAGGCACAGGGTCAAGACTGATTTGCATATGGCTGGGTTCAAACTGGAATGGCATGGTGAGCAAAAACGATGGATTTAGGCCCAGATCTCTGTACTGGGGTGAATGTATGACATTGTTCTGCATTCTGTCCATCAACTGTTGTTTTTGCAATTGTCACCCCGAGTGGGACGGGTATGCCCAGACGTGGGTCCCGTGCTCTCCATGCCACTGGAATCAAGCTTATCCTGGCTGAAGAGGGTGAAACCCCGAAACCGGTCCTAGGATGCTTGTTTCCAGTCCAGGGAGGACCTGGCTTGGCAGTTCGGGCTGGACTGTTCCCATGAGGCACAGGGTCAAGACTGATTTGCATATGGCTGGGTTCAAACTGGAATGGCATGGTGAGCAAAAAACGATGGATTTAGGCCCAGATCTCTGTACTGGGGTGAATGTATGACATTGTTCTGCATTCTGTCCATCAACTGTTGTTTTTGCATTTGTCACCCCGAGTGGGACGGGTATGCCCAGACGTGGGTCCCGTGGTCTCCATGCTACTGGAATCAAGCTATCCTGGCTGAAGAGGGGTGAAACCCCGAAACCGGTCCTAGGATGCTTGTTTCCAGTCCAGGGAGGACCTGGCTTGGCAGTTCGGGCTGGACTGTTCCCATGAAGCACAGGGTCAAGACTGATTTGCATATGGCTGGGTTCAAACTGGAATGGCATGGTGAGCAAAAAAACAATGGATTTAGTCCCAGATCTCTGTACTGGGGTGAATGTATGACATTGTTCTGCATTCTGTCCATCAACTGTTGTTTTGTAATTGTCACCCCGAGTGGGACGGGTATGCCCAGACGTGGGTCCCGTGCTCTCCATGCCACTGGAATCAAGCTATCCTGGCTGAAGAGGGGTGAAACCCCGAAACCTGTCCTAGGATGCTTGTTTCCAGTCCAGGGAGGACCTGGCTTGGCAGTTCGGGCTGGACTGTTCCCATGAGGCACAGGGTCAAGACTGATTTGCATATGGCTGGGTTCAAACTGGAATGGCATGGTGAGCAAAAATCGATGGATTTAGGCCCAGATCTCTGTACTGGGGTGAATGTATGACATTGTTCTGCATTCTGTCCATCAACTGTTGTTTTTGCATTTGTCACCCCGAGTGGGACGGGTATGCCCAGACGTGGGTCCCGTGCTCTCCATGCCACTGGAATCAAGCTATCCTGGCTGAAGAGGGGTGAAACCCCGAAACCGGTCCTAGGATGCTTGCTTCCAGTCCAGGGAGGACCTGGCTTGGCAGTTCGGGCTGGACTGTTCCCATGAGGCACAGGGTCAAGACTGATTTGCATATGGCTGGGTTCAAACTGGAATGGCATGGTGAGCAAAAAACGATGGATTTAGGCCCAGATCTCTGTACTGGGGTGAATGTATGACATTGTTCTGCATTCTGTCCATCAACTGTTGTTTTTGCAATTGTCACCCCGAGTGGGACGGGTATGCCCAGACGTGGGTCCCGTGCTCTCCATGCCACTGGAATCAAGCTATCCTGGCTGAAGAGGGGTGAAACCCCGAAACCGGTCCTAGGATGCTTGTTTCCAGTCCAGGGAGGACCTGGCTTGGCAGTTCGGGCTGGACTGTTCCCATGAGGCACAGGGTCAAGACTGATTTGCATATGGCTGGGTTCAAACTGGAATGGCATGGTGAGCAAAAAACGATGGATTTAGGCCCAGATCTCTGTACTGGGGTGAATGTATGACATTGTTCTGCATTCTGTCCATCAACTGTTGTTTTTGCATTTGTCACCCCGAGTGGGACGGGTATGCCCAGACGTGGGTCCTGTGCTCTCCATGCCACTGGAATCAAGCTATCCTGGCTGAAGAGGGGTGAAACCCCGAAACCGGTCCTAGGATGCTTGTTTCCAGTCCAGGGAGGACCTGGCTTGGCAGTTCGGGCTGGACTGTTCCCATGAGGCACAGGGTCAAGACTGATTTGCATATGGCTGGGTTCAAACTGGAATGGCATGGTGAGCAAACAAACGATGGATTTAGGCCCAGATCTCTGTATTGGGGTGAATGTATGACATTGTTCTGCATTCTGTCCATCAACTGTTGTTTTTGCAATTGTCACCCCGAGTGGGACGGGTATGCCCAGACGTGGGTCCCGTGCTTTCCATGCCACTGGAATCAAGCTATCCTGGCTGAAGAGGGGTGAAACCCCGAAACCGGTCCTAGGATGCTTGTTTCCAGTCCAGGGAGGACCTGGCTTGGCAGTTCAGGCTGGACTGTTCCCATGAGGCACAGGGTCAAGACTGATTTGCATATGGCTGGGTTCAAACTGGAATGGCATGGTGAGCAAAAAACGATGGATTTAGGCCCAGATCTCTGTACTGGGGTGAATGTATGACATTGTTCTGCATTCTGTCCATCAACTGTTGTTTTTGCAATTGTCACCCCGAGTGGGACGGGTATGCCCAGACGTGGGTCCCGTGCTCTCCATGCCACTGGAATCAAGCTATCCTGGCTGAAGAGGGGTGAAACCCCGAAACCGGTCCTAGGATGCTTGTTTCCAGTCCAGGGAGGACCTGGCTTGGCAGTTCGGGCTGGACTGTTCCCATGAGGCACAGGGTCAAGACTGATTTGCATATGGCTGGGTTCAAACTGGAATGGTATGGTGAGCAAAAAACGATGGATTTAGGCCCAGATCTCTGTACTGGGGTGAATGTATGACATTGTTCTGCATTCTGTCCATCAACTGTTGTTTTTGCATTTGTCACCCCGAGTGGGACGGGTATGCCCAGACGTGGGTCCCGTGGTCTCCATGCTACTGGGATCAAGCTATCCTGGCTGAAGAGGGGTGAAACCCCGAAACCGGTCCTAGGATGCTTGTTTCCAGTCCAGGGAGGACCTGGCTTGGCAGTTCGGGCTGGACTGTTCCCATGAGGCACAGGGTCAAGACTGATTTGCATATGGCTGGGTTCAAACTGGAATGGCATGGTGAGCAAAAAAACAATGGATTTAGGCCCAGATCTCTGTACTGGGGTGAGAGTATGACATTGTTCTGCATTCTGTCCATCAACTGTTGTTTTGCAATTGTCACCCCGAGTGGGACGGGTATGCCCAGACGTGGGTCCCGTGCTCTCCATGCCACTGGAATCAAGCTATCCTGGCTGAAGAGGGGTGAAACCCCGAAACCGGTCCTAGGATGCTTGTTTCCAGTCCAGGGAGGACCTGGCTTGGCAGTTCGGGCTGGACTGTTCCCATGAGGCACAGGGTCAAGACTGATTTGCATATGGCTGGGTTCAAACTGGAATGGCATGGTGAGCAAAAAACGATGGATTTAGGCCCAGATCTCTGTACTGGGGTGAATGTATGACATTGTTCTGCATTCTGTCCATCAACTGTTGTTTTTGCAATTGTCACCCCGAGTGGGACGGGTATGCCCAGACATGGGTCCCGTGCTCTCCATGCCACTGAAATCAAGCTATCCTGGCTGAAGAGGGGTGAAACCCCGAAACCGGTCCTAGGATGCTTGTTTCCAGTCCAGGGAGGACCTGGCTTGGCAGTTCGGGCTGGACTGTTCCCATGAGGCACAGGGTCAAGACTGATTTGCATATGGCTGGGTTCAAACTGGAATGGCATGGTGAGCAAAAAACAATGGATTTAGGCCCAGATCTCTGTACTGGGGTGAATGTATGACATTGTTCTGCATTCTGTCCATCAACTGTTGTTTTGCAATTGTCACCCCGAGTGGGACGGGTATGCCCAGACGTGGGTCCCGTGCTCTCCATGCCACTGGAATCAAGCTATCCTGGCTGAAGAGGGGTGAAACCCCGAAACCGGTCCTAGGATGCTTGTTTCCAGTCCAGGGAGGACCTGGCTTGGCAGTTCGGGCTGGACTGTTCCCATGAGGCACAGGGTCAAGACTGATTTGCATATGGCTGGGTTCAAACTGGAATGGCATGGTGAGCAAAAAACGATGGATTTAGGCCCAGATCTCTGTACTGGGGTGAATGTATGACATTGTTCTGCATTCTGTCCATCAACTGTTGTTTTTGCATTTGTCACCCCGAGTGGGACGGGTATGCCCAGACGTGGGTCCCGTGGTCTCCATGCTACTGGAATCAAGCTATCCTGGCTGAAGAGGGGTGAAACCCCGAAACCGGTCCTAGGATGCTTGTTTCCAGTCCAGGGAGGACCTGGCTTGGCAGTTCGGGCTGGACTGTTCCCATGAGGCACAGGGTCAAGACTGATTTGCATATGGCTGGGTTCAAACTGGAATGGCATGGTGAGCAAAAAACGATGGATTTAGGCCCAGATCTCTGTACTGGGGTGAATGTATGACATTGTTCTGCATTCTGTCCATCAACTGTTGTTTTTGCATTTGTCACCCCGAGTGGGACGGGTAAGCCCAGACGTGGGTCCCGTGCTCTCCATGCCACTGCAATCAAGCTATCCTGGCTGAAGAGGGGTGAAACCCCGAAACCGGTCCTAGGATGCTTGTTTCCAGTCCAGGGAGGACCTGGCTTGGCAGTTCGGGCTGGACTGTTCCCATGAGGCACAGGGTCAAGACTGATTTGCATATGGCTGGGTTCAAACTGGAATGGCATGGTGAGCAAAAAAACGATGGATTTAGGCCCAGATCTCTGTACTGGGGTGAATGTATGACATTGTTCTGCATTCTGTCCATCAACTGTTGTTTTTGCATTTGTCACCCCGAGTGGGACGGGTATGCCCAGACGTGGGTCCCGTGCTCTCCATGCCACTGGAATCAAGCTATCCTGGCTGAAGAGGGGTGAAACCCCGAAACCGGTCCTAGGATGCTTGCTTCCAGTCCAGGGAGGACCTGGCTTGGCAGTTCGGGCTGGACTGTTCCCATGAGGCACAGGGTCAAGACTGATTTGCATATGGCTGGGTTCAAACTGGAATGGCATGGTGAGCAAAAAACGATGGATTTAGGCCCAGATCTCTGTACTGGGGTGAATGTATGACATTGTTCTGCATTCTGTCCATCAACTGTTGTTTTTGCAATTGTCACCCCGAGTGGGACGGGTATGCCCAGACGTGGGTCCCGTGCTCTCCATGCCACTGGAATCAAGCTATCCTGGCTGAAGAGGGGTGAAACCCCGAAACCGGTCCTAGGATGCTTGTTTCCAGTCCAGGGAGGACCTGGCTTGGCAGTTCGGGCTGGACTGTTCCCATGAGGCACAGGGTCAAGACTGATTTGCATATGGCTGGGTTCAAACTGGAATGGCATGGTGAGCAAAAAACGATGGATTTAGGCCCAGATCTCTGTACTGGGGTGAATGTATGACATTGTTCTGCATTC
The DNA here is from genome assembly GCA_963921515.1 of Calotriton arnoldi. Classification (NCBI taxonomy): domain Eukaryota; kingdom Metazoa; phylum Chordata; class Amphibia; order Caudata; family Salamandridae; genus Calotriton; species Calotriton arnoldi. The sequence continues at coordinate 1,236,960 of CAWUFW010005890.1, read as the reverse complement.
TGTCCATCAACTGTTGTTTTTGCATTTGTCACCCCGAGTGGGACGGGTATGCCCAGACGTGGGTCCTGTGCTCTCCATGCCACTGGAATCAAGCTATCCTGGCTGAAGAGGGGTGAAACCCCGAAACCGGTCCTAGGATGCTTGTTTCCAGTCCAGGGAGGACCTGGCTTGGCAGTTCGGGCTGGACTGTTCCCATGAGGCACAGGGTCAAGACTGATTTGCATATGGCTGGGTTCAAACTGGAATGGCATGGTGAGCAAAAAAACGATGGATTTAGGCCCAGATCTCTGTACTGGGGTGAATGTATGACATTGTTCTGCATTCTGTCCATCAACTGTTGTTTTTGCAATTGTCACCCCGAGTGGGACGGGTATGCCCAGACGTGGGTCCCGTGCTCTCCATGCCACTGGAATCAAGCTATCCTGGCTGAAGAGGGTGAAACCCCGAAACCGGTCCTAGGATGCTTGTTTCCAGTCCAGGGAGGACCTGGCTTGGCAGTTCGGGCTGGACTGTTCCCATGAGGCACAGGGTCAAGACTGATTTGCATACGGCTGGGTTCAAACTGGAATGGCATGGTGAGCAAAAAACGATGGATTTAGGCCCAGATCTCTGTACTGGGGTGAATGTATGACATTGTTCTGCATTCTGTCCATCAACTGTTGTTTTTGCATTTGTCACCCCGAGTGGGACGGGTAAGCCCAGACGTGGGTCCCGTGCTCTCCATGCCACTGGAATCAAGCTATCCTGGCTGAAGAGGGGTGAAACCCCGAAACCGGTCCTAGGATGCTTGTTTCCAGTCCAGGGAGGACCTGGCTTGGCAGTTCGGGCTGGACTGTTCCCATGAGGCACAGGGTCAAGACTGATTTGCATATGGCTGGGTTCAAACTGGAATGGCATGGTGAGCAAAAAACGATGGATTTAGGCCCAGATCTCTGTACTGGGGTGAATGTATGACATTGTTCTGCATTCTGTCCATCAACTGTTGTTTTTGCAATTGTCACCCCGAGTGGGACGGGTATGCCCAGACGTGGGTCCCGTGTTCTCCATGCCACTGGAATCAAGCTATCCTGGCGGAAGAGGGGTGAAACCCCGAAACCGGTCCTAGGATGCTTGTTTCCAGTCCAGGGAGGACCTGGCTTGGCAGTTCGGGCTGGACTGTTCCCATGAGGCACAGGGTCAAGACTGATTTGCATATGGCTGGGTTCAAACTGGAATGGCATGGTGAGCAAAAACGATGGATTTAGGCCCAGATCTCTGCACTGGGGTGAATGTATGACATTGTTCTGCATTCTGTCCATCAACTGTTGTTTTTGCAAAAAATAAAATGGCAATGAAAAAATGTCATTGCCATTTGATTTTTACTGATGTGCGCACGGCAGCAGCCAGCCTACCATGAGCCCAGAGACATGCGGGGTGTGTCCTTTGCTGCCGAATGGCAGCATGGAGGACTGAAGCAGTGGCTTGCCAGACACTTTAAAGTGTGCATGTCACTTTGGCCGGCTGTCTTGCACCGGCCAAAGTGACATGCACACTTTGAAGCTCTCCACTCAGCTGTCTTAGACAGCTGGGTGGAGACCAAGCACAGGCCTCCAGGGCTTGAAAGGGTGTCCAGCCAGCACGCTCCATCCAATCCAGGAAATTCTCTAATGCTGGTTAATAGCATGAGAGTAGCATCTGGACTGGCTAGCGGAGTTCGACTTCCACAGCAGACTCAGAAGTGGAACACCAAGGAGGACGTTCATCCGTGGGTAAGTGCCATTTATTTATTTAAAATGTTATTGTAGTTGTTTTTTTCCGGCTTTTGGACTGAGGGGTTGTTTTATTTTGGTCTTTGTGTGGGAGGGGGTATTTTATTAAGGGCTTTTGGAGGGAGGGGTGTTTTACTTTGGGGTACTGGAGGGAGGGGGTGGTTTTTTTTGGAAAGTGGTGTGACACTTCACTCACCCCACCACTCACAAAGGATACCAACAGCCCGTGGCCCTAAGGTAACTTTAACTTGCGCCCTCGCCATGCACTGTTTATTACCCCACATATTACACAAGTCATGACATCTTCTATGACATCATTGATAATATCAATGCAACATTTGCAGTGAAATTATTGATTAAAAAACTGCTAACCAGTGCTAAAGTTCTTGTGCCCTCTCCATAAAACATGGTAAAATTGGCTTACACCTGATTGGCACATTTAATTTACTTGTAAGTCCCTATTCAATGGTACTATATGTACCCAGGGACGTTAAATAAAATTCTGCTACTGGGCCTGCAGCACTCATTGTACCACCCACTAAAATAGCACTTTAAAAATATCCTAGGTCTGCCATTGCAGCCTGTAGTGCAGTTTTAAACTGATTTTTCGACCTGACAAAATACCTTCCTTCCTAATTCATATGTCACCCCTAAGGTAGGTGCTAAAGGCCTTTAGGGCAGGATACAATGTACTTAAAATGTAGTACATGTGGGTTTACGTTTTACATGCCCTGGTAGTGAAAAACTCCTAAAATCATTTTTCACTACTGTAAGGCCTATCTCTCCAATTGACTAACACTGGGTTACCTTGTTACATTTAATAGGCGTTTACTTTGAATTGGGAGCAGGTATAGATGTAATATTTAGACTGAAATGGTCTTGAGGGCAGCAGCTAAGTTGTGGTGTGAAATTAGAACATTGTGTAGGATCTCATATTTTAGCGACTAGACCCTTATTTGGAATTCACATGGCACGCTGGAATGTATGGAAGATAAACTGATGGAGCCATGAAATGGGCAGGAATTATAATATGGGGACAGGTAGTGCTAAAGGGAAAGCGTAGGACATGAGAAGAGTTGGGGAAGATGACAGATGGATGTCTATCTTGATATAAGTACTATCAGATAAAGAGGTGGTGGCAAGCAGTGCAACCTACCCCTTGTGAGATGGAAGAGCCTAGCAGATTGGAGCAAGAGCTACAGGATATTGGGGGAAGGAGAAAATAAGTAGTAACATGGTGCTGGAGAATCCTACAAGCAGCAAATGGCAAATGTAATCTGTCCTCAGAAACGTGGGGAAAAGACTTGCCAGAGATGGACCTGGAAAATAAATGGCAAGTATCTATGTGCACTTTGTATACCATGGTCATATTTGCTGCTCTCAGGAAGAATCATCTGTTTATCCTTCACAAGGCTTATTGGTCCCGTCTAAGTTCAAGAAAATCGGTATATACAAAGACTACTTGTGCCATAAGTGCGGAGCTGGGAACATGGGCGACCTGCATATGCTTAGGGAGTGTCCAAGCTTTATACTGTTTTGGCAGAGTGTGGATAAGACATAATTAGGAATTATGCAACAGGAAATTAACGTAAGCCCTTCTCTGATTATATTTGCCATGCCGTAAGAGGAAGATTTGACTGCTCCTTTATCAGTAAACCAGAGCAAGATACTATTCCACCTGATATTGCTGGCGAGAAGTGAGATATGTAGGACCTGGGTCATGCAGACACCGCCAAAATATGCAGATTGGTGGAATTATCTGATGTACATTTGAGACCTTGATTTGAAATAATCTACCCCAAGGAAAGCTAAGATGCGGTGAGCAGTCAAGCAATGGGTGGTTGCTTGTAATGAACGAGATGCTTAATGTCCAATGATTATACTTATAAACTCAGGTAGGAATGGGATTAAGTCCTAAGTAAAATCTGCCATTGAGCAAAACCTGGATGGGCAATTCTATTGTTGCCTCAAAAAGAAGGTCCATAGTAAAGCATATATACAAGTCTGAGATAAGATGAGGACAAAAAAATAAAAAAAATATTTAGACTCAAATGGATAGCAATTTAAAATCCTCTTTAACGCTAAAGGTGGATTTTTAAGTCACAATTCTGAAAGAACAAGTTACTTACCTTCAGTAACGATATATCTGTAAGAAACATAGATTAGTTATAGATTCCTTACCTTAGAATTACCCCCAGGCGTCAGACTGGATCCGGAGAATTTTTTCATCAGCAATACCCCTGTGCGTCGAAAAGTGGCGTCGGTCGACTCCGCGTTCGTCGTTGGCGACGTGGTCGCCGGGATGACGTCGCGGTGGCTACTTAGACGCCGCCCTCGCACGCTGACGTCAGTTCTTTTACACAACATTCCACGCCAGAAGCGCAGCCATGCAAGACACTGACCACTGGTGCACAAAACTAGGGTCCTGAAAGGGATTCCCTGACCCTAGAAGTCAGTTCGCAGAACGGGGAGGATGGGTGGGGCGGTAAGGAATCTATAACTAAGCTATGTCTCTTACAGATATATCATTACCGAAGGTAAGTAACTTGTTCATCTGAAAGAGACAATTAGTTATAGATTCCTTACCTTAGAATAGATACCCCAGCAATACCAACCCCGGAGGTGGGTCTGCAAACACTAGAAAGTCCTGGAGAACAGAATGGCCAAAAAAGCTGTCTCTCCGGACTTGGCTGTCCAGGCAGTAGTGTTTTGTGAACGTGTGCAGAGATGCCCATGTAGCTGCTTGACAGATGTCATTGAGGGGGACTCCCCGTCCCAAAGCAGTGGTAGCTGCCGTTGCCCTGGTGGAATGGGCGCGCATTCCCACTGGAGGATCCTTCTTTGCCAAAGAGTAGCAAGCTTTTATGCACAAAACGACCCACCTGGACATGGTCCGCTTGTGCATGGCCCAACCTTTTTTGGCGCCCACGTAGCCAACAAAGAGCTGGTCATCCACCCGGAATTGCTTGGTGTGATCCAAATAAAAGGAAAGCACACGTTTTGGATCCAGACGGTGGAGCCTCTCTTCCTCCTTAGAAGGATGCGGAGGCGGAAAGAAGGTGGGCAAAGTGATGGTTTGACCGATGTGAAAAGAAGTAAACTCCTTGGGAAGAAAGGAAGGTCTGGTTCTGAGGACGACCTTATCCAGATGAACAGCCAGAAAAGGAGGTTATGAAGAAAGAGCTTGGAGCTCACTCACCCTGCGAGCAGAGGTGATGGCAACCAGAAAAGCAGTCTTTAGAGTAAGAAGTCTGAGCGGACAGTTATGAAGCGGCTCAAAGGGAGCGGACATAAGGTAAGTAAGAACCAAGTTCAAGTCCCACTGAGGCATTAAGAAGAGAACAGGAGGAAAAAGATGAGTAATGCCCTTAAGGAAGAGATTTACAACAGGGGACTTGAAAAGAGAAGGCTGATCAGGAAGCCTAAGAAAGGCTGAAATAGCTGAGAGGTAGCCCGTAAGAGTGCCCAGAGCAGAGCCCTGCTGGGCCGAAGAAAGGAGGAACAAGAGAACCTAAGAAAGAGGGGCAGAAAGGGGATCCACAGCCTTTGCTGTGCACCATGCCACAAATTTGTTCCATCTGCAGGCGTATACCGTCTTGGTGGGGGGACGCCTGGCTGCCAATATAACATCACAGACTTCGGGAGGCAGGTCAAAAGACGTCAACTGCTGCCGCTCAATCTCTACGCAAGGAGGTGGAGACTGGACAGGTTTGGGTGGAGGACCGTCCCCTGCTGCTGCGACAGAAGATTCTCCCGAAGAGGCAGTCTGATCGGAGGATCGATGGCCATGTGTAGCAGCTCGGGATACCAGACTCTTCGTGCCCAATCCGGAGCCACCAGAATGACTTGGGCCCGGTCGCGCTTGATCTTCTTCAGCACTCTGGGCAGAAGTGGTATAGGCAGAAAGGCGTATAGAAGATCGCAACTCCACTCGCGACGAAAAGCGTCGCCTAGCGAGTGCCGCCTTGAAAATTCCAACGCGCAGAATTGCTGACATTGCGCGTTCTCTTCGGTGGCGAATAGATCTAACCAAGGCTCTCCCCACTGCTGAAAGAGACCTTGCACCACCTCCGAGTGAAGACGCCATTCGTGATCCATCATGCACCTGCGGCTGAGTTTGTCCACCCTGGCATTCAGTGAACCTGCCAGGTGTTGAACCACCAGGGATATGCCCTGATGTTCCAGCCAAGTCCAGAGACGGAGAGCCTCTTGACACAGGGTCCACGACCCCACCCCACCCTGTTTGTTGAGGTACCACATGGCGGTGGTGTTGTCCGTGAACACCTGCACTACTCTTCCCCGGACAGAGGGAAGGAATGCTTTCAGTGCAAGACGGATCGCCCGAAGCTCCAGAAGGTTGATGTGGAGCCCGGACTCCGCCAGAGACCAGAGGCCTCTGATCTCTGCCTCTCCCATGTGGCCGCCCCACCACAGAAGGGATGCATCTGTCACCACTGTGAACTATGGTTGGGGAAGGGAGAGAGATCTGCCGTTGACCCAATCCCAGTTCGTTAGCCACCACTGCAATTGGCGTGCAGTGCCCTCCGAGATCTGGATGCAATCGGACAGGTTCCCCTGATGCTGTGCCCACTGGAACTTCAGGTCCCACTGCAGAGCCCCCCTATGCCATCTGGCATGATCCACCAGCAGGATGCAGGAGGCCATCAGACCCAGCAGCTGCAGAGTCACTCTGACCGAAACCTGGACAGAGGCTGAAAGATCGGAATCAAAGCCCAAATATCTCGGACTCGCTGCTCGTGAGGATATACCCAAAACTGCGTCGTGTCTAGAACCGAGCTTCTGAGAGGGAGTCAGGTGTGACTTCGGCACGTTGACAGAAAACCCCAGCGAATGCAGGAGGTCGGCCGTAGTCTGGAGGTGAGAGACGACAGCCTGGGGCGAGCCCGCCTTCAACACCCAGTCGTCGAGATTGGGGAAGACTGGAACCCCTGATCTGCGCAGATAAGCTGCGACCACCGCCATCACCTTCGTGAACACCCGAGGGGCGCTGGTAAGGCCGAAGGGGAGCACGGTAAACTGAAAGTGCTCGTGGCCTACCGTGAACCGCAAGTAACGCCTGTGGGTCGGCAGGACGGGGATGTGAAAGTAAGCGTCCTGCAAGTCCAACGCTACCATCCAGTCTCCAGGGTCGAGAGCAGAAAGGACCTGAGCTAGCATCGCCATTTTGAACTTCTCCTTCCGGAGGAAGCGGTTGACGTTCCAGAGATCCAAGATAGGACGCAGGCCTTTGTCCTTCTTGGGCACCAGAAAGTAGTGGGAATAGCAACCATGACCTACTTCTGGGGCAGGAACTCGCTCGATGGCTCCCTTGGCCAAGAGAGCCGTAACTTCCTGTTGGAGAAGGGCCAGATGATCCTCCGACATGCGATGGTACTGAGGTGGCATGGCTGGGGGGGGTAGTCTCAAAGGGGAGGGAGTAGCCCTTTTGGACTATCTGCAAAACCCACCTGTCCGACGTGATGGTGCGCCAGTGGGGGAGGTGATGGCAAATCCTGCCGTCCACTGGCGATCGGTAGCCCTGAAAGGTCGGACTAGGAGGGTTTTGAGGCTGCTGCAGAGGGGGCTGTGGTGGACTGGCCCGCTCGCTGGCCCCCAGAACCACGACGGTGGTTCCCACGTCCCCGGCCACGCAGGGGCTGAACAGCTTGCGTCGGCCTGTGGCTCTGGGCGGAACGTGGTGGGGCACCCCCTTCCGTAGCCACGAAAGGGGCGAAAGGCAGACTGCGCAGGGCAGGTGGTGGAGAGGCCCAAGGACTTGGCCGTAGCCCGAGAGTCCTTGAAGCGCTCTAGCGCGTTGTCTGCCTTGTCATCGAACAGGCGACGGCCATCAAAGGGCATGTCCATAAGAGTGGATTGGACATCCCCGGAAAAACCAGTCGACCTCAGCCAGGCGTAGCGTCGAAGGGCTACCGACGTGGAAATCGTCCTGCCTAGCGAGTCGGCGGTATCCAGTCCACAGCGAATGGTAAACTTTGCTGCGTCTCTCCCTTCGGCAACTGCACGAGAGAGTATGGCCCGGGCCTCCTCCGGACACTGGGGCAGCACTGGCGCCACCGTATCCCACACGGAGTGGGTGTAACGGCCCAACAGACATGCAGTGTTTACCGACCTAAGTCCCAAGCTGGAGGAAGAAAACATCTTCTTCCCAAGATGGTCCAGCTTACCTGAGGAGTGCGAAGACTTTGAAGAAGACTGGTGGTGGTGGTTCCGCGACCGGTGCCTCGACCTCCCACGCGACCGGCACCTCGAACGGCGCGGAGTCGACTGCCGGGCCTCGAGAAGCTTTCGGGACCGCTCACGCAAAGACTTCGGATTCATGGTCCGGCAGTCGGAGCACGACTTGGGGTCGTGGTCGCGCTCCAGGCAAAACAGGCACACGCTGTGCGGATCCGTTACCGACATCAGCCGGCTGCAGGAGCCGCAAGCCTTGAAACCGGGCATCCCTGACGTGCACCAGGAGTCAAAGACTCAAAAACAATGTCGACAAAAGTCGGTAAAAAGTCAGTCAAAAAGTGACTGGAGGTACCGCTCTCTCCGGATCTGCGCTGGCTGGCGCGGAAAAAGAAAGAACTGAGGTCAGCGTGCGAGGGCGGCGTCTAAGTAGCTACTGCGACGTCATCCCGGCGACCACGACGGCAACGACGAACGCGGAGTCGACCGACGCCACCTTTCGACGCGGAGGGGCACTGCTGCCGAAAAAATTCTCCGGATACAGTCTGACACTTGGGGGTAATTCTAAGGTAAGGAATCTATAACTAATTGTCTCTTTCAGATACGCCATTTTTAGAAAGTTATCATTTTCTAAGGTCAAACTACTAAAAGAAATGCGTGAACCTAAAAAAAGGAATACCGCCTATCTGAAAAGCCAAGTTTTTTAATTTTTCTGGAAAAGAGTTTCTGTTTTAAATAGATTCAACTGAAATGGGAGAGTTCCACAGCTTGGATGCGAGGAAGCAGAATTAGCTCCCACCGATGCAAACTCTCTTCACTCTGGAGACCTGCACTAACAAGGAATCAGAAGACTGCCTTTGTAGTCACACAGGTGGCGCTGGCATGGGTGAGGGCCGTCAGGCAGGTGATACGTGGGTGCCCTATGGCAAACTCCTTCCAATTTGGTGGCTACGTCTATTTGTACACACACGGGACTCCATGGACATCTCGAGGTGGCTGGCCGGGGGCTGCCAGAGAGCGGGAGACCTTTTTTTAAACAGAGTTTTCATGTTGCAAGCGGAAATGAGAACACACTTTGGAATAGACGGGGCAGTTCTTACAATATGCCAGTATCTCGCGCACGGCCCGAGACATCTGTATGGCATTTCTAGAGTAGCCAGGAGAATCACAGGTGTTACAAGTGATATTGGACCCTGGATCCACAAAAGGTATTATATCTCGACTAAACGCAGCTCTGAAGCATGACAGGCAAATTAACATAGCCTTTAAGCTCGCCGTTTGGGATGAGGATTTAGAGACCCTGTTCACGGAGGATTAATGGAGGAGGACACTGGTGCAGGTACAAGAGGTAGATAGTAATGCCAGGTTTAAGCTGACACAATTTTAATACATCTATAAGGCTTACCCTGTTATGTTCCATATAGGTACCCTAATATAGGCCCGGGTAACATCATACCCCTTCACCTACATTACCTCCCCTACACTACACAGTAACGGGTCTTTTAGGATTGAACCTTTACCTAGTTCTAGTCCTGGGTATAGAAGGAGGGTTTCTCCTAACAATAGAGTCCTATAACTCCATCAATAGACTCACACAGTATGAATGAATATTAATAAGGGTTCGTAGAAACCAGGCTGGGGCTACACCACCTTCCTCCCCATATCTACGTACATGGTTCATCCCATACGTCATCCTCACATCAAACAATGACTAATACAAGCAACAAGGGACAAAGAAACCCTAGATACTTTCTGTATAAATACAGCACATCTTGCTAGTGTTAGTTAGAGGGAACCGAGACTTCCAGGCCGACACACTGACCAGAGACGCTGAGGCTCCTGCATGCAGACGCTCAAGCTGACAATGGTCTGAACATCCCTCGCGGGTTGTCCAGCTCGAGACCAAGAAGGGCTCCTACATTCTCAGACTTCAGGTAATGGGGTTCGACTAAATCCTAAAGGGATTCTTGGCTTCACACCTACTCACATGCTAGGTACACTTAGGTACATCTAGATAGGCATCGTAGGAGTACGCGCTTTCTTTTATCAATGCATTTTATATTCATGTATTTATTCATGCGTATTGCAAGATGGTAGAACTGTACTATCCATTTATATTCACTGTACTGCTAATCATATATCTCTGCTACTGTCTAATGGTTGTTGCAGCTCATATATTCTACACAAGAATAACGACTGTTCCATAAACCCTTATTGAAACGCCCAGGTTGTTTATTCTGTGTATCTCTGAGACAAGATAAGTGAGCACGAGTGACTAGGCGAAAAGTAGTACATTGTTTCCACGATCCTGAGGGATCAGGGTTGTTATGTTCCAAGGTTGCCAGAAACTATTCTCTCCCCAATAAGAGGAGACACTAGTGGCACTGTGAGCTAGCTTATGCAAACAGGCTAACATTTCTCGGTGGGGGTGCTCAGAGTTAGTCTGCCACCAAACCCACAGTTTATGTTATCCGAACGCGCAGGTCCTGTATGGGTAATATAGGAACTACACCACAACCGGACCCCTCACGACTGCACAGAATCTACCCAATGAGGCCTGCGGGTTGCACCCGCTGTAGTGCACTACAGGCCGAGTCTGGGCATATCACATGGAATTGTCCGCTGCTGCGACCTTTTTGGAATGAGGTACTGTGTGTAATGCACAGAGTAACAAGAGTGAATTCAGTACTTACGATCCGAAATTGCCTATTGGGTTTGTTACCTCTCCCTAAGAAGGGGAAAAAATGCAGTAAACATTTGCCTAGCTGGGGTGTGTATTAGCCCGCCGGCGCATAGCTATACATTGGGCTAGCCCGACCCCTCCGGTATGGACCAAATGGCTGTCGGATCTCCTGGAGTGGACAGTGGCTGAGGAGTGCAGATTTCGGAAGAGTCCATACAGACAACAATGCAGAGTGGCACCTTCAGCTCTGGGGTAGTAGGATTACTAATTTGCAAGACAATGAAACCGACGGGGATGATGATTCTGATGGCAGTTTATCGGAGGGAGTATCTAACGACCCACTCACGCTGACTGCTGGCCTGCCGGCCTGCCGGTCCTTGACAAGCTATTGGGGGCCACCCTCCCACTAGGGTCGCCCGCTATCGGGAGGCCCGCACCGATGATGCCAGAGTCCACGACCCAGGAGGTAGACACCTCTGGAAGTTTGTATGTTTACATTTGAGAGGTTCTGTGTGATTTCCCCCCTCCTTCTGGGCCATGTCGCTCTCTCTCGCTCCCCTCCTTTACCCCTCCACCCCATAAAGAAAATGTAACAGCCTTCTATTATTACTGTTCATTTACCTGCACCCTCTGCAGATGCACAATGACGCTGGAATTGCACTGTTCATTCATGTGTTTCATCTTTCTCCTTTTTTGAGGTCATGTACTGATTGCCACAGGATGGCTCCTCAAAGAGTCACTGCTCAAGTGTATCATGTCCTTCTATAACTCTGAATCATATGACCTGTATTACTCTGAAAACTCAATAAATACATTTACAAAAAAACAAACAAGGCATCAGAAGACCTAAGACATCTCAAAGGAGAGTAAGATGTACTAAGTGGGTGCAGATAAGCCGCATCTGTCTTCCTAATGATTATGTTGCAGAAACAAAGGGCTTTGAAAGCAAGGTGTTTCTTCACCAGAAGCCAATGTAGTTTGTGGAGTGCCGAGTGCATGGATGTCCATTTTGGAAGTTTTAGTAAAAGCCGGGCTACTGAGTTCTGAACCCGTTGGAGCTTCATCAGACTAGCCTGGGAGACTCCCAGATAAAGGATGTTGCAGAAATCCAGCTGAGAAATCATTAAAGCTTGGATCACTGTCTTCTGGGCAGATAGAGGTAAGCAGCTGATAATATTTTATTGAGTAATTTCAGGATCCCAAAGCACTTGCCTGCCAAGGCCGTGATTTGGCTGTTAAAGGTGAGATGTTCATCAAACCACATGTCTAGGTTCTTAACCGTAGGCTTTGGCAGTAGAAAAGAGCCCAGAGACACTGGCCACCAATCAGGCGACCAGATTGAAAGCTGCCTTCCGAGGATGAGGACCTCAGTCTTACCTGCATTTATTTTTAGGAAATTGAGGTCCATCCATTGAGCTACTTCAGACAAGCAAGCCCTCAGAGAGGCAGCCACAGTAGCAGAATTCTGCGACAGTGAGACAAACAGCTGAGTATCATGGGCGTATGATATGATGTTGAAACCATAATGCTCGATGATATCAGCCAGGGGGTGCATATATAGGTTGAACAAGGTAGGGCTCAGCGAGGAGCCCTGTGGCACCACCTGTGACAATGAGACAACCTGTCATTGAAAAGGCTTCTGCACAACCTGAAAAGTGCGGCCCTGCAGAAAAGATGCCAACCATTTTAACTCCCTGTGACCAACCCCATAATCCCACAGCCGCTCCAATATACGGCTGTGGGATATGGTGTCAAAGGCAGCACTCAGATCCAGCAGCAGCAGAGCTGCAGTATCACCCCTATCCATGATTAGGCGTATGGACTCCGTGGCATGCAAGAGGGCCAACTCGGTACAATACTGAGGGCAAAAGCTTAATTGATTTCTATGCAGAAGATTCTTTTCCTCAATAAATCCTGAAAGCTGCCGGTTGATGTATTTTTCTGCCACCTTTGGAAGGAAAGGAAGTAGCGAAATCGAACTGTAATTCTCAGGCCAACTAGGATCATAAGAAGGCTTTTTGAGCAGTGGGACCACAGAAGCATGCTTCCATCTCTGCGAAAGAGTTGTTAAAGATATCTCTAAAAACAGGGAGAAGTTCATCCCCTCCATGCTCCAAAATGTCGGGAGTAGCCGGGTCGGGGGGAGAGCCAGACTTAACCGTTAACATGCAAGACTGCAACTCATCCAGCTCAATGGGTTTAAACTGAAGTAATCTGTTACAATCTGTCGAAGGCTCAAACCAAACATCAAGGCAAGAAGCGTGTCTATCAGCCTCTGGGAAGGAGGAGTAGATGGATGTCACCTTGCCCGAGATAAATTTAGCCAGAGTGTTGCACCTGTGCTCCGGAGGAGGGGTGGAAGCGGAAATTCAATCCAATGATGAGAGAGCTTTAACAATAGTGAAAATCTCTCTAGACTAGAAGTATTCTGAAGCCATCTAGATTTTATTGCCATAGAAGTCCCATCGCACCTGCCTGATACGACTATGATAGATTTTTAGAGAGGATCGGTGCCTGTCCCTGCTGGCCTGATCAAAGTCTCTGTGCCATAAGCGCTCACAGAGCTTACAATTCTTTTTGAGCCCGACTAATTCCTAAATGAACCAGTCCGCAGTGGGTTTGGTTCTGCGTGCTACCCGCTCAACTACTGGTGCATTTGAATCCAAGGCTCCAGATATCCAAACCTCAATCTCAGTATTCGCAATGGTAACACAGCCATTGAGTTTAGGGTGAGTCGCAGCCAAAGTATTAGAAAAACTAGTGGGAGTGACCCTAGCCTATTTCCTAAATCTAAACTTCTGACCAACACTAGTAACTAGTAACTGAAAAGGGATGGCTAGATGGTCAGGCCTAACAAGAGGCATGGGGGGGTCAACCGCTAGTTCTCTTAAGTTAGAGAAAATGGGGTGAAGTGTGTGCCCACACCTGTGTGTCAGCCAGGAAACTAGCTGCAGTAGCTGAAGACCTGCTAAATCCGCAATTAGCGTTGTGGTCATTGGGCATGCTGTATCCTTAAAACAAAATAAATCATTTGTGCCTTCTGCCAGTGTCTTGGGTCATAACTGTGAATGGCTTTTCCGTTAGGCTTTGTGTATCCCTCCCAGACAGTGACACAAAAGGGATTAGGTGTGAGCAGAATGAGCAATCCTGCCAGGATGGCTGGGGCGGAGCTACTCTCTGCCCCACTTACACTTCAAAGGGCTTGCCTCCAGCACACATAAAGGACCCCAGCACCAACCTTTTGTCACCCCAAGCTTCTAGGAGCCTTGACAGGGGAAGGGAAGAACTTTCCAGCACCAGGTGTGAGGGATGATAGGGAATCCCTCCACTTCAAAGGCTGGCACCAGGTATAAATAGTGCACCCTCAGAGCGAACACCTCTTCAGTACACTTCTGGACCACTTAAGAACTGCCCTGCCACCAGAGGACTGCCTTGCTGCTTGAATGAGAGCTGGACCATCTCCTTGAACCCATGCCCACCAGAAGTGACTCCAAGAGCTAGTTGGCTGACCTCCTGTGCGAGCCATAGGACATAAGAATCTCCTGAGGCCTTGATTCCTGCACATGGCCACTGCTGGAGTGAGTCCTAACCTCCCAAGGTGGGTCCCCCTAGGTCCTGGACCCTTGGATGAGGTGTTGGTGATACTGCTCCTGCCTATCCCTAAACCTTTTCACCAAAAACTTCCTGGAGAACTGACAGAAGACTGAGACCTACCTGCCAGCCGATCCACCCAAGGTGCATCGTTGGTTGGCCTGCTTCGTGGTAGCTCCCACTACATTCTTCTGCAACAGCAAATCCATTTCAGCAGGACCTCTCTGTGAAAGTATCTGGACTTCTAAAGCCCTTTTCAGCTTGATCCTGCATCTTAGTCCTGCTGAAGGTTTTCGACTTCCAAAAAGTTGTCTAAGTTGTCTAAGTCCAAAGGCAAAAATGTTCACTAGGCTCGATGGCAACCAGCTCCCCATCGACAATGACGACCCTGTCGGCCTGGAAATCCAGCTTTTCTCGCTCTGAGCTTTTTGCTGCCATTGTCAATGAGTCCACCAGTTCAGGCAGCTCCGTGCTGACAACAGCTCCTCCTCTGACATAACCTGCTGCCTTGCACCTCGGAACTCTACCTTCTACTGAACTTTTCTTCAAAAATATTTCTAAGTCCGAAGGGTAGCCCCGACTAGGCTCAATCTACCTCTTGTATCCAAACTGCAATCCATTGTGGTCAACCCTAACTTTTCCCTTTGGCCTGATCTCGCGCGACAAGATACCCATGGCTGGTGCTTGGATCTTTTAGGCACTCGGTTTCACTATTAACTTTAAAAATTATAACTCCTGTTCTACTGACAGGATTTCATTTGTTTTGATGTCATTTTTTGTATTAACATTTTCTCTATTTTTCTAAATTAGTTTCACATTTTTCTTGTGTTGTGTTTTCACTTTATTACTGTTTATGTGCTGCATAAATGCTTTACATAGTGCATCTAAGTTAAGCCAGACTGCTTTGTTCTAAGCTACTAGAGGGTGAAGCACAGGTTAATATAGTGACTTTTGTGTTTCACCCCGACAAGGATTGTGGTTGTTGCCTGAGTGGGGCTTCCACCCACATCAATCAATAACCCAATTTCTTACACCCCCACAAGGCCTAGGGAGCTGGGTATCCCTACCCTGCCCCTATATGTTTTTGGAATTTATTCTAGGACAGGGAAGTGAGTCCCCGACTCCTAAAAGGGCTGCCGCCCCATCTTTGTGGATGTGGTCGCAGCTAATCAGATCTTATCTTAAGATCTGTTGGCTTCACGGATCCTCTGCAAGGTGAAATATATTTATTTATTTAACCTTAATTTCTCGAAAACTACTGAACGGTATATTACACCAAATTACAAAAAGCACACTTTCTGGACCAAGATCTTACTTTCTACCACATTTGGTGTAATTCTGTTCAGCTGTTTTGGCTGCAGCTGTGCCTAATTTTATGGCATGACACGGAGGCCAACATTATGCAAATCTCCTTTATTGCCACAGCTCAGCAGCAACAATTTAAGAATATAGAACTTCAATGAACATTCCAATATGCTATAAAGTCCCTCCACAAGCAGCCATCTTCCTTCTTTGTTGCTGCTGCTCACAAGATAAGTATCATCTTTACGAGCCTAGAACTCTTGTTTATATTTCATTACTTCTGCATGCTGTATAATTACTGTATTTAAGGTTATTGAAGGTAGTTCTATCACTAGCTTTATCACTGTTACTATTTAGTGTAATAGTTTATTTGTTCTGCCTTCAGCACTTCATGTATTTAATCATTTTACTGTCTCTTTCAACCCTTCTTGGGTTAAATGCCTCTCATTACCTCTACCCCTCCTTTTGCTTTTCCTCCGGTTTTATTCTGAACCGGATTCACCACTTTTAGACATTATTTACTTTTGAAAATAAAAACTCTCCCCTACCGACCGTTCACGCATTCTCCCCGAAGCGCGCGATCAAACGCGAACTCCCTTGCCGGCATGCCACCTTCCATTAAGCCTCCCCGAGCCAGCGCTCAAACGCGACCTTTCTCACCGGCATGCCTCCTTCAATTAACCCTCCCCGTCTCACCGCTAAGGAGGCAGGGAAGTGAACAGTCAGGCGAGCGGAAACAAACACGCCAACCCGGTCTCCTCACCGATTGCTATCGCAGAGGAGAGCCGGGTTAGCTACATTAAAGGAAAAGAGCTTGGCAGGCGCCCATGCACGTAATGGACGTGCGTGGCAGCCATTTTAAATGATTGGGACAACATTAGTGTTCCCAATACAGGCCCCCATTTTATAAAATAGGGCTAATTTCGGCGGTTCATATAATGATCCTACCGGCAGTTACCAGAAAGCTAACTGCCTAGGATAAACGAACAGCTGCTTCTCAAAGCTCTCTCCCAAGCTAGGTAGGAAACAGTTATTAAGGCCTTTTTCAAGGGTTGTACATACAAAAAAAAAAAAAAGAGGCAAAAAGGGATAGCCAATCCTTATTTCAAATTATTTATTAACTACCCTATCTACCTACCTAGAACAACTAATAATCAATCTCTCCCTTAGACCTTTGACATCCACTGAAGAGGTTGTGCTCCAAAAAGGGTTAGGTTTCGTCCCCACCCCCAAAAATGACAAATTCCGCGATGCCTGTGAAATCCAAGGCTTTTTTCGTAAAATACGCCTAAAGGCGATTTTCCAAGACAAACCGGTATTACCCGAGGATGACTCAGGTCTGCGAAATCCCTCCACTTTCACACCCAATAGAGGGATGGTACCCCACAAGGTACTCACCTTTGAGCAAGCTGTGCTCAAGGATCTCAAGAGCAGTATAACACCTGCCCCCTTTCACAACTTATCCTCTAATGAACTGACAGCCGTCAGGGCTCTGGCGGATGATCCCTCGATAACTATTAAACAGGCTGACAAGGGCGGAGCCACTGTCATTATGGCTACTGTTGATTATGACACAGAGTGCCTACGACAATTGAGTAACCGGAGATACTACACCCCCATAAGAGAAGACCCTACACCTCGTCTTACCACTACCATCTCCTCCATGGTTTTTACAGCTGAAGCAGAGGGTTGGGTCTCTAAAAAAGAGGCAACTTTCCTCGTAATGAAAAATCCAAAGATCCCGTACTTCCACACTCTGCCCAAAGTGCACAAGGGGGTCTCCCCGATTCCCGGGAGACCTATTGTCTCAGGGATCGGCTCCATCCTAGAGCCACTGTCCAAGTTCTGCGATTATTTTCTTCAACCTCTGGTCAGGGCTACTCCCTCTTTTGTGAAAGACACCTCAGACGTCTTACGTCTACTCGAGGGGGTCCAACATCCGGAGGAGGTAAACCTACTGGTAACCCTGGATGTTGAGGCCCTCTATACCAACATTCCCCAGAGGGCAACCTTGGATGTGATTGAGGATGCATTAAGCCGTATGGAGTGGAGTTCCTCTACCCCAGTGGCGTTCATACTTGAGTGTGCTACGTTAGCCCTCACGGAAAACTACTTCGAATACAACAAACAATTGTATCACCAAACACAGGGCACATCTATGGGGAGCACATTCGCGCCGAGCCTGGCATGCATGTACATGGCAGCGTTCGAGGAGAGGGAGATTCTTAATTCCAACAACCCCTTTTTGGCGAATGTGCTCTTATGGAAAAGATTCATAGATGACATCTTGATCCTTTGGAAAGGTGATCGGACAAGATGCGAAGACTTTTGTAAGTGGATTAATACCCTTAACCCTTACTTAAAATTCACCAGCACCATTTCTGAATGTGAGATACCGTTCCTGGATCTTTTGATTAGGTTAGACGGAGGGCAGATCACCACTACTCTCTACCGAAAACCTACAGATAAGAATAGTCTGTTGCATTTTAGTAGCCATCATCCAAGAGCCCTCAAACAAAATCTACCGTTCGGACAGTTCCTCCGTATCCGAAGGAATTGTAGCTCAGTAACAGACTTCCAAAAGGAGTCCAAAGTCCTAGCCACGCACTTACGCACAAGAGAATACCCCCAACGTAACATATCTTTTTCTCTCAAAAGAGCAAGAAACAACAACAGAGAAAGCTTACTAGAGACTAAACAAAAAGAACAAAGTGATTCTCTTACGTGTGTGACTACGTTTACACCTGATTCCAACCGAGTAAAGAACAACATCAAAAAACATTGGGGCATTCTGAACACAGGGAGCCTTAACCTCCCAGCCCCGAGATTTGCCTTTAAACGGACGAGCAATCTCAAAGACATGCTCATACATACCAGACCAAAGGTCCATAATACCAATGTACAGAGATCCCTGTGGGACCTACCACCAGTGAGGGGGCATTACCCCTGCGGTTCATGCACGGTGTGTCCCTTTACAAAAACGACAAAAGAGATCACATTTGCAAATGGGTTTAAGTGGATGATCAATAAACATACAAATTGCAACACGACTAATTGTATTTATGTGTTAATGTGCCCATGTCAACTCTTATATATAGGGATGAACACCAGACCAGTGAGAACACGGATCACAGAACACCGTAGTAATTTCAGGTGCCATAAGACAAACACCAAAATGACAACACATTTTGACCAACTGCGTCACTCACCAGATTCAATCAGCTGGTGTGTCTTAGAAGCACATCCCGGTGTAACTAAAGATGCCCTCTTCAGAATCGAACAGAGGTGGGTGTTACGATTAGCCTCAGACAGAGAGGGCCTCAACGAGGATATCCCATGGGGGGCCCTGATGAGATAACATCCTGACTAGACTTCTGTCTTTATATTACATTGATCTCTGTCACTAAAATGTTCATATGACACTGACCGACATCAACATATCGGACATAAATTAACCCCGATGTGTCACGAAAGTACAGGACTGTTACAACCCTGAACTAACCTAGATGACCCAGGGCGATACCACTTGACTGTGAGCCCTCTATGTTGACATGAACATGCATTTATCCTTCCTAGTCACGCCTTCTACACATGATATTTACACCACGTGACTACACAATCACTATGGATTGAATTTGAAGGTGATGTGTTATGAGGCATCTAATCACTCACTCTGCCCTACCCTTTACTTAGGTGGAGCCCCAATAGATCTACTGCTTTCTAGACCAATCCTCCACCGAGATTACACATCACACTGAGTGGCAACACAGTACTCATCACTCTAAGTATGACGCCGGACATTGCTAAATTATGCCTAAACTTCGACATTAGAACCCGAAAGGATTAATGTGACTTAATATATACCAATACATTAAACCTACATATACCATTGGTTGAGCGCCACCGACTGGTTATGCGCATTCGCCATTTCCAACATGGCGCCAGACGGTGGCTGAGTTGACGTTCTAGCAGCTCTAACGCAGAGGAGGAAGGACCCGCCCACCACGCTGGCCGCCAAGAGGTTAACTGAACGGCGCTCACGCCTACCAGTACCTCCCGGGACCGGCAGTGTGAGGGTAGGTCTTCCCGCCAACTGCGTGGATAATTCAAGCAAGTTCAATCGATACTTAGACTATGGGCTAGACCACTGTTGGTTTGACTGTGCCCTTGCATCCCTCGTATATGGGGACTACGTGAGGCAGGACCTTGGAGCTCCTACCTAGTTCTCTGCGCTACTGAGCCCCGAGACGCTGGTCTTAACGCCCGTGTGCTGAATTACAACCGGGCGCCCGCCGAGGGATATGGCCGCACAAAGGATTGGTGTGGGTAGCTCTATTGTACCTGAGGGGAATCTAGTGGGCCCCATGTTTCCTACCTAAGTGGCTGGTGATGTTGACGATTATATGCGGAGAGTGTTATTTGACTCACATGGCGATCGACGGCACCTGGTCCTGTCCCGCAGCGTTACCGCCATGGTTGCGCCGAGGGGGTTTGACTTAGGGTACTGTGTCGGCCACCGTGAGTGTGACAATAAACATGAGCGCCCCTATCCAACATCGACCCTGATTCCTGGGGTGCTTTGACCATGAACAAACATAACAACATTGAGCTCAGCGAGAACTCTATATAACCATGATACAACATATCTCTTTATCTCTCATATTTCCAAAGGACACTGCACTACTCAGTGTCAACACCTGCCGTGAAACCTATGAAGCAATATTCTGATCCGAATGGGGTGAGTTCTATAACACGAGCAGTATTTGTACTAACTTAGAAACTTGTTAATGCTGCCTTTTTTAATGCTGTTTCGAATCGCCCTGTGCATGATCACAACCACCTAGAGTGATGCATGCCTTTGAATACTTATATTTTAAAAGAACACGATACTAGTGTAGTAGGTTGCTGCTATGTGCTGATAAATCTCTATGCATCTTTTCTCCTACAGGTTGATGTCCTAGATCTACAGGTACCACTTTTTAGGGTGCTGTAATGGTGGTCACTTAATTAGTTAATTGGAGACCACTACCAAAAAGTGTGGATAGATCTGGTATTGGTCCTGAAGAATTGCCTTCGAATAGAAATAATGGCAAGAAACATGTTGACCCCAACAGCGCATGTCCCTGTAACCTTATAACAGGGGAGCGCGATATTCACGTTTTTAATCAGGAGAGTGGCCACATTCATTAAAATAGTTCTGGGTGGACCTCTACCTCCTGTTTTAACTTCACTTTTGTATCTTTCACATCTACACTCACTAGGGCCCTCACACGCACTGCACCTTACGGCAAAAAGGAAAAAAAGATCTCCGCTAAAAGGCCCCAACAAGGGCGCCGATCGGGTATTGCAGCGCCGACCCGATAAGGAGCAGACCCGATGATGAAGCAAGACACCCCACTGATGGGGGGGGGTGTGAGGGTCCTTTTCCAAAAGGAGGAGATTTCCTCCTGTCCCTAGAGTGTTTTTCTGAACTCACTATTTGTACATCAACCCTTAGTGTTTACTAGGAACTGCATACCTTTCTGTTTTTGTCTTAGTCACAAAGTTGCCACTAACTATATTCAAATGTATTTTTCATAAATTCTTATGTTGCAATGTTTCATAATAGTGATTGTTACAACATATTTCCAATAAAGCATTTTTTTAAAATAAAAACATTCAACATGTCTTTGAGTCTTTTTTAAAACATTTTTCAGGCTATAAAATACAGGCAGAGAACCAACCACAAGGGGGCCCTGCACTCCAACTGAAGAGCCTATAGCTCAGGTTTGGAGTGGTTTAAAAATATGATAAACTCTCCTGGGATCATGGATTCAATGACCCAAGAGACTGTTTTTTTAATGTTGCTGTGGGGAGGGGGGGCTGTTTAGCTCCCTGCAGCCCTCCAGAACATTAAAATTTGCTTTGTAGTGCCCCTTCCAGGGGCACCGCCAGGATCATAAAAATATGATTGAAAAGCCCTTGCAGGGCATTATGGAGCATCCTTTAGCAGTGAATAATAAACGAGTGTCTCCTGCTGATTATTATTCTTTTTCCCTTTTTTTATTTACATGTTTTTGGTGCCCCGATGCCCACTGGGGGCCCCGCACTTTCTTTTTAATTTTGTTATTAGTTTGGGACCACAGGGAGGGGGAGGCCTAACACCACCACAACTCCTACCGGCTTGCCCAGCCAGCACCCATACAGGGTGTCAGTGGGAGCAGGCAATTTTACTTTTAAAGTGGGGCACCCACAACTAGCACACTGCGGCCTCCTTTGGCTCCTCAGATGGCATTTTGTTTTAAGCGGGTGGCCCAGTGCCCACCCAGGACACCCACATCTGGCACAATTTTTGGGGGCAGTGGTCGAGGCCCACACTCTCCTGGACAGGGAACTTCACTGTCCCAGGGATGGGCTCGCCAGGACTCTGCTCACGTTGGGCCCCCGCCGATGAGTGGCTCGGGTTGGGGGCTGAATGACCCTACCCCAAAATGTAAGTCTTACTCCTGGGGGATAGGGGTTCCCAGGCCTCTAAGAGTCTAGGGGAGGGGAGGCACACCCCATCTCCTAAATTGTGTACACTGCCCTGGGGATGGGGTCCCCTGGACCTCACTAAGGCTGAGAGGTGGGGTGCATGCCCCCTGCCCAAATTAGCAGTTTTGGCCCCGGAGGATGGGGACCATAGGGCATCACTAAGGCTCAGAGAAGAGGGCAGGATGCCCCTCCTCTAATTATAGTATCTGCCCTGGAGAATGGATCTCCAGGGCCGCAACAAGACTTGGGGCGGGGGGTCACATGCCCACCTCCCAAATAAAATATAAAAATGGATACTCCCGGGCCCTGGCCCATACTGTGGAGCTCAAATTTAAAAGTGCTGGAAGACACATTGTCTTCTCCCGACGACACAGATCCTCCACGGATCTGTGGCACTGATAAATAAAAAAAATACTTTTTGGCCCCAGGGGAGTCCCTCTGGGACCCCTCCCCGTCCCTCCAGGGCTAGGGAAGCCAGCCCTCCATGTTTTAAAAAAAAACTTTTTCCAGGACAGGGGACTAAGTCCCTGGGTCCTAAAATAGTTGCCACCACTTCTATGTCGATGGTGGCAGTCAATCAGATCATATCTTTTCATCTGTTAGGTCCGCAGATCCTGGGTGGCTTCCTTAGGATAGGAATATGGATATAGACATTGTTGCAGTTATGGATAGATTAGGTGTTAGGCCAACATCCTGATCTTTCCTCTCGTCACCCACTTGTTCACTGTCTTTTGGTCCAAGTGGTCAAAGACGGGTACGATCTCTTTCTAGCCATTTCTCTTACAGGAAAGTAGCAGGAATACATCCCTATATCCTTCAGACATTTGAGGACTCTTTCCATGGCTAATTTGCTTAGATATTTTTGATCCAGCAGAGTTGCATGATATTTTCAGGATGTTTTCTAAATACTGTCAGAGGATAGTTTTCTACTGTGTCTTTGATGGAAGTAAGATTCTGCCAATGCTACTCCTGTTTCAGTGTGAGGTTTTAACCCCTTGCTCCCAAAAACTTCTCTCTGTGGTTTCAATGAGAGTTTTGGTGAAATCTCTCCTAGTTTACAAACTTATAGTTTTTAACAGCATTTGCCCCAGACTTTATTTGTGGTACTAATCATTGCTTTAGTGGGACTCCCACAGCGAAGACCCTGAAAACAAAAGATCCATGAATATGAAGAATGCCTCTTGGAGATTATGGAGAGGTATTAGTGGCAGAAAGATATGAAACATCTTTGTCTGGGCTAATTATTTTGTCAGAGAGTATTGGGTCTTCTGTTACCACTTTAATAAACATCCTGCCTCCTTGTTAGTGGATATAGGCTCTGTGAATTGTTCCAACTAGTTCCATAACAAACTGTCGTAATGACCCAGACGAGCTATGGAGTTCACTGGCTTTATGGGGGTATTAGATGTTCCGCACCTGGAGAATGTTAATCCTTAGAAGAAGAGGGTCTTGAGAGCTAGAGCACTATGTACTTCTTCTCCTGCCTCTGTCTGTGTGACTCTGCAGCGACAACTTTCAGAGAAAGCCCCAGTAGCTCAGTGGCACAGATGCTTCCCTTTCTGAAGGCCCTGTTCACAGTCTTGCTGAGAGCTGGTGTGTTGTTCCCAGTGATATACTATTAACTCTATTTTTTTTACATCTAATGGCAGGAGGGAGGAGACCTAGACAGTGAAGTGAGGACAAAGGAGACAAGGCTCCTAAAGAAATTTGAATTGATCCTTCCTGTAGCACTGCCACTTGGTAGATGGTGGGGTGAAGGGGGCTGCAGTCTGTTGTTCAGAGTGAGGAGAGTCGTTGAGGTAAAACCACCCTTTTGTCTCTTTCCTGATCGCTATCTTGTGTCTGTGGATGGCCAGGAGCAAATAGTAATAAGTAATAAACAAATGAGAACGTTTTGTTGATAGCTAAAAAGGACAGACGATGATAGACCACCCTAAGTGTATTTTTGAAATTTTTGTTTTCTAAAAACGAGCTTTGAACAGAACAAAAAATGTATCCTTTAGTAACTTCAGCAGTAACAACTTATGAGGATCATCTCATATAAAAATCATTCTAAATATAGAAGTGGCCTTTAGCAAGCTTCATCTGTACTTAGAAACTCGTTACTATGGAGAGAGGATTGCTACTTCTTAATTAGGCAGGATCTATGTAGCCCTTGGACTCCAGGGCATGCAGGATTACTACCGGAGCATAGTCAGTGGAAGCATCTTCCTACTATGCTGGCACTCCTGAGGTAAAACTCAACCTGAGGACAAACTGTGTTCTATCAAGAGATCAGATGGCAGCTATCTTAAAAATCACAGGCGGTGGGACAAGAGGTTTGGGAAGTCAGAAGGTGCATCATCAATTCAGCACCTCAAGTCACTCTGCTGCAAAACGTGGGTGGTGTATAATGCAGGAAATTGTCTGTAGAATAATTTAGGATTGGAAATCCCTTAGATTTACCTGTAAAATGCTAAACTGTGCAAAACGAACTCAAACATAATTGAGGTAATCCTGCTGTAAATCCTTTAGAAACCTGCAAACAGGGAGAGGGCTACACAGTGAGTCTAGCTGCTTCCTATATCAATCAAGAAGGGGCACTTGGCACCGCCAGCCACCATTGGCACAAAGGGGCATAAGGTATAAAATACAATCTGAAGAGTGATGGCTTTCATATTTGCAAATCCTGAAAGAGAGAGAGAGCGGGAGTGCCATAGACACTGAAAACTTTTTTTAACAGTCCTACCCTACTTATTGTTGACTTCTACGCAGCCCTAGCCGCCTCCAGGAAGATCTTGACTTGCTGAGAGGGTTATTTCTTGTAATGGGTGTTGCTGTTGTAACCATTTGAAGTGTTCAGTTAAACGGTGTAGGAACTCGTATCCCAGTTGGACTAGTTTGGATACTTTACACTTTTTCCATTTATTTAAATATATGTATATTAATTTTAGTACCTAACTTTTAATAGTAACGAGTTAGTACATTTTTCCCATTATATATTAACCTCAGTATGGAATTTAAGTTTTATTTCTTAAGTGTAATGCTTTATGACTGTCGAGTCAGCCCTCGGCCAGGTACCACATGCCCTACGGCCTAGGGGAGAAGCAGGTACATTTCAAGGAAGCGTTCAACCCACCATTATCTGTAAATGGCATTGATGAGTATTACCGCAACACTTTTATTTTTATACTTACCAATTTAATACCTCTGTAGTTTTCCCTCTCAAAACTAAATTCTTACTATTCAAAATTGTGATCAAAAGAAATGTGAAAATAGGGCAGGGAAAATGAAAAGAGAGAAGAAGTTAAGGCGGATAGACATGCACTGTGTTTTCCATAACTCATGACTAGCACATTTCACCAGGGGACTTGTGTCTGCTCTGAAAGGTGACTTTAGCCAGAGTATTCTGTGCAGTTTAGGAGTCCACAACTTCAGTTTCTTCAACAAGGCTTTAGCTGGAGAACTGTGTTCAATGTTAATACCCACGTGTGTAGTAATCTCGGTACTCGTAGTCATAAATAAGGCCTCTTCATTCGCAAATCTGGCGCTTATTTGCTGCTCATTTTGATTTAGGATTGGGAAAACAGGGTTGCACAAGCCTCTGGTCTCAGCATTGGTTCCGCTCTGCACAATTTACATTAGGGCACGATAGATGGTGCTGTTCAAACAGATTGGGCCTAATTCTCAGACGGTCTCCGCACTTGCGGCGGAGGTCCCGCACTCGTGGTGAGACCTCCGCAATTGGAAAACTGCTGTACGGAGGTCTCGTCACTAGTGCGGGACCCCCGCCATGACTTCGGGCCGTTTGTAGGTCGAGCATTCGAGACCTCTTGTATATACTTTAGTATATACTTACATATTAGTATATACTTATATGTGTATGTACTTTGTGGAGATCAGCCCTAGGACTTGTGTGCTTTCGCTTAGGGACTTTTTTTCTGTTCAACTGCCTCTATTTAACTGTCTTAATAGAAAAGGACCAGTAGAGGTCAGTAAAATACCAGAATTGCTTTCTACTGAGGGACTTTCTTTTTTTTTAATTTTTCAGTCAACTGCCTCTATTTAACTTTCTTGATAGAAAACGACCAGCAGAGGTCAGTAAAATACCACAATCACTTTAGCATTCTCTAGATTCCAGTCCATAGAAATTGTCTTCCACGAGCACCCGTAGACAATAAAAAAAAAAAAAATCTTGTATTTTCAGTGATATGACTACTGAAGGCCCTGATTTTATATTAAAAACAGAACTTTGGACTATACCATTTCGCGCTGAAAGGCAATATTTCTCTCCATGTGTTCCCATACCTGGCGTGTCACGCAGTTTGGTGCTTACTTTCCCTCCATGTTAAAGAACAGTAGATGTTTCAGCACCCAGGCTAATGTGCTGCATAGCTAAATACATGTAAGGTCCCAAAGGCGAGACCGATTGCATTGCAAATGCTTGTTGAATTAGGCCCACTGTGAGGGTAGTGCAGTGCAGCACGTGGCCCAAGAGTTGAGGGACTCCCCCCGAAATGCTGTCTCACCTCGTTGGTGTCAATGCCATTGTTGACAGACCACGTGGCCTGGAAGTACTCGAGCATCCGCTGCTTGAGCGGCTTGGGGATGCGGTGGATGCGGATGTAGTCCCTCAGGTCACGGGTGCGGCTGTGGTACAGGAAACGCCTCGCGTACATGCGCTGAATGATGGCCGTCACATTTCCAAACACCACAGCGTGCATTAGAGCTGGAGAGAGGCGGAGACACGAAAAATCCAGTGAGATGCAGAGCGAAAGAGGAAGGGAAGTTAAGAGAGACAGGAGGGGAAGAGAATTAGTTGAAGAGGAGGTTGACCAGAGAGAAGAGATGGGAGACGAGAGAGCAGCAAGTGAGATATGGGAGGGAGGGGCGGATAAACGGAGGGGGAATCTGGGACTGAGGGGTGAGACAGGAAAGCAATGGGGAGGGAAGAGAAGGGAAGGGGCAATATAAAGCAAGGAGATTGAAAGCAGGGGGTGGTTTAGGTCGGGCGCACTGACATGTAATTGGTGCTAATGACTGGTTGGTGCCGGAGCTCTCCATGTGGGTGTGCGACAGCTTCTTCCCGCTATTAATGTTCTCCATTGCTGGGGAGACCGCCTGCCCCCCACTCACCGCCCACAAGAGCACACACGTCGTTTCCACGGCAACATCCCACAACTTACTAATACACAAATTAGTACATTTCAGATCTCTGCAAGAAGGCACATATGTCGGCAGTGTTGTACCGGAGACCTCAGCAACAGCTCCTGAGCTTGGAGACGCCTCCTCCCAGGCTTCTGTCGAGAATTCCATTTCAAATAGTTTCTGTTTTATTTAAGGGGTTATTAATAAGATAGTTGGTTGAATTCTGCACTTTTTACATTCTTTTCCCATATGCTCAAGCATTCCCTTCCCATGGCCCAAGAATATTGGACTGCTAACCCAGTGCACGTTCATTCAAACGCGTGTGTTTGCTCAAATAAATCTATGGATACATCAAGGGACCCATGAGTGCCTTGTGTGTGTGTATATATATTATACTTACCTTAATTGCACTTACCTGCATAGTAAAGGCATGCAAAGTAAAAGCATGCATTGTAATGTCGTACAACCATCCCAGAGCTCCCCTACCCCACACCAGCGATACCTCAAACCTACTGCCTGGCTGCACTGCAGCCCCCTTTTTACTGTGGGTAGCTTGCATCATCAGCTTGCAAGGATACTCCAACTCATGAGAATGATTTTGTGCCGCGCATCTACTCCCTTGTCCGCCATTGCACTCCCAAGCTACCACCTTCACCCCATTGCACGACGCGACACCGAACAACGCCCTTTACTTATACGTTCTCCACCTGCTAGTAACGTTAAGTTGTTCAGGTTTATGTTACTGTTTAAAGTTGGTTAATTGTCATGCACGACAAGGTTGCCTACCCGTTCACTTATGTTATTATCCCCTCACTCATCCGCAGATGATGTAAAAAGACTGTTTGATACTTGCACCAAGCCAATACTCAGTGTACTGTCACTGCTTGTTTGTTGCTCAACGTAATGAAATACTTTGTAGAGTCAATAAAAATACATTAAAACAAGTCTTATTATTGATAATATGTCTCCACGGGCTTACACGAGGAACTAACTTAGAGGCATGTGTTGGAAATATCAGGGTTGGGCTCAGTAAAGTACTCACTAGTCTAGCACAAAATCGTACGGATCTCTATTGCCTCTGAAACTATCAGAACCAGAGTCCAAGCAAATTCTCTTAGCCAGTCACCATACTCTGTACAAGCTAACTAAAGATGGTCCTGAGCGTGTAATAGTGCACTGTAGCCGCTGCCAAGGTGTACATCGTTCACTAAACACCAACATACATATAATCTGGAGCCCATAGGCGAGAGGAAGGACAAATCTAGTGAGCAGTACAGCCATTGGGTCAAAGGCTGTAATGCTCAGGGTTGTATATGTGTTCTGATCTCTGGAGTAGGGTCCAGTAAAATGTTTTTGAAGCTTGTCTCAAGAGTTGCTAAGTTGCTTTTGGTACATTTCAATGCCACTGCTGAGTCAGGATCCCCTTGTCAGCTCGTTCATTAAATTGCAACTTTCTGTTTAAGAAATCTGAGGGTTTTCAGTTGTTTATAAACATATGTAACCCGCCTCACCTGTTTCTTTTTTTTATGATTTAAAAATCCTAAAAAAAGGTCAAGAAATGAATGTAGATGTCTCCTTGAGATGCAACCAGCTGGTGAACATGCTTGAGTATCTTTTGCTGAATGAAGCCCCTCATTGCACAAAATAAGTATTTCTTCGTTGCTGCCTTTTTGATTCGTTAGGACCACATTCACAGCACATCACATGGTATCCCTTATTTTTGGGGACTAGCAAGTACCCGTCCCACACCCCTGGTGAAGACTTATGGAGTACAGAGCCTCCTGTGTTGCATAGTGGTGGGGGCATATTTTTTATGCACTGGACACTTTCAAGGAGGGAATACTGTGCCCTTTTAAAATACGAGGATTCTCCTTCCTCTCATATTACTATTAAAATCTTATAACAGTATCACATTTTTAGGAAAAAATACTAAAAGCAGAGAAAATAGAGAAGCAACTTTAGAATGTTTGGGCAAAGGGGATTATACCATGGATTAATGCCTTCTACTCCAATACCTTTCCAGAGGGACCACTTATCCAATATTCTAAGTATGCAGACCATCATTATTCCACATGTGGCCTTGTTTCACTTGTTACACTCTCCAGGGTTTCCAAAGATATCTACCAACTATACGTTTAAAGGTCCACAGCCTTTGCTGTATTAGTAATATTAAGCCCAAATGAGCCTTTATAGTGTGGTTGTGCTTTAACAAAGGGGAGCGTATGCAACTTTTCCTCTGTGGCATCTCAGGACCTCACCTCCAGAGCCAAGGACCCTGTTTCATCCTCTGTCCCAACCCATGAATTGGAATTTCCCTGCTCGCACTAAGACCCTAATTTACATTTACATCCCATTGCGTTGTGGGAGGGCACTCACAAATCTTTAGTAAATAAGGGCTTACACCTTGCCTTCAGAATTGAGCACTGCAGCTCACCCTTTGTCTCATGGCAGGAGCCAAAGATCCTGTGTTATGCCTAATTTCCTCTTTGGAGTTGATGTGGCCATCTCACTGCTGTCTCACCTTCAGAATGCATAGCTGTCCCCACACAGGTCACTCTTTTGAGGTCTTTGTATCACCACAGTCTAGCTTCTAGAGAGTGCACTGTGTCAGCCATTGTGTCATCTCATCTCCAGACCTGTCTTGTACCACTCTCAACAAAGAGGCGCAGTCAAGCCCTCTTCTCTCACCCACAAGGTCCAATCCCTGCTGTCACTCCCTAGGTCCCACCCTGGCTCACAACCCCAAGGCCCATGTCCCACCTTTGGTCTACCACCCGAAGACTACTCCCAGCCCCAAGAGTTGGACCTACTTTAGTCTCACTCCCTAACTCTGCCTTATTTTTAGGCTCTTCAAAAAGGTCTTCCTAGTTCTTAGTCTCCTTCCCAAGGCCATTAAATTCCTCTGGTCTCCTCACCAAGGCCCTGCCACTTTTCTGGGCTTGCAACAAAGACCCCGGTGCCTCAAAAGTGTGACCCAAGGCCTTTCATACTGTTCTTTTCCCTTCCCAAGGACCCATCTCACCTCCAATCAGCATGGTGCAGATAGAAAAGATCTTCTCGGTGTCGGTGTTGGCCGACACGTTGCCAAAGCCCACGCTGGTAAGAGAGCTGAGGGCGAAGTAGAGAGATGTGATATACGAGCTGCGCAGCGAAGGCCCACCCAGCAGCTCTGGTCGGGTCCCGTTTGTACAGTTGCCCTGGTCCCCCACCTCACCAGAGCTGTTCTTCGTCACCAAGTAATACGGGGTCTCCAGACGGCGGGCGAGCTCTTGCAACCAACCTGTAGCAGATATGGAAAAAAGGGTCCGCGGTCATCCACCATACACCTTGCACCAACTGCACTGCCACCCCGACCATAATGAACATCTGATTTTTTTGTATTGGTAAAGCCTTGCTAGACTGAATATTTTTTATGGTGATTCTTTCATATACAAAATAAATGTAAAATTGTGCCTTAAAATGGACACTGAAATGTGATGGCCAAGGCTGCAGACCCTATGCTTACCAAGCTCAGGCAGTTCTGATTGGTTGCTCTCGATCTCCCGCTGACCAATGAAGTACCAGATGCAGGCGACCCAGTGAGCCAGCAGTGCGAAGACGATCATCAGCAAGGAGAGTACAACAGCGCTATATTGGGAGTACCGGTCCAGCTTGGGCAAAAGGCGCAGCAGCCGTAGCAACCGCACTGTCTTCAGCAGGTGCGCCCCGAAATACTGTAAGGGCCCAATGAAGAAGGAGACAATTCAGATACATTGAGAGAGGCAGATCAAGTGAGACATGCTTAGAGCAAGCTAGAGTACAAGCAAGAAACAACGGGTTAGTGAGGGAAGAAAGGAAATGGCTGAAGAGAGTCTTACCAAAAGTGAGATAAGAAAATGGTGCTAAAGCTTTGTAAAAATGGAAAAGGCAAATGCAGGGGGTGGGCATCAAGAGAGAGAGAGAGAGACAGTGCTGAATTTGTGAACGTGCTTCAGGTGATGCTCACTGGCACTCATTTTTGGTGAAGTGGACTTATTTTTTATGATCAGATCAAGAGCAAGATAGAAAAGGGAGAAGGAATGCAGAGAAAGATATAAAAAAGTGACAAAGGGACAAATATGGGATAAAAAAAAACCTACAGGAGTCAGATAAGGAGACAGGAAGTGTAGGCTGGTGGAAGAATGACAAAAGGTATGATCTTGCACTGTTGGTATGGAAACAGCACTATGGTTGGCAATGCATATTTTACTTTGTGACTAGCAGTAAGAAAGATCCGTGATCAAGCAGATAGACTCTCAATCAACCAGTCTGATTTCTGACTACCCTTTGGGCTCCTGAAAGTTCAAGGATATGCTAGACTAATCAGGAATATTGAGATCAGGGAGACTTATGCAGACATTAAGCCACTCTTGGAGACTGACTGATGACTAACTAGAGAACACACTGGCTAGATAGACTTCTGTGAGATCAGGGAGGCCCTAGCATAACTACAAGATTTTTGTGTGTTCTGGTCAACCTTTCACCATTTACGAAGAATTCTGTTGGTCCAAATAGAGTTGCGTGAGCGGAGAGAGTCTTGTGTGACTCTTAAGCTCTTGACCTTTCAAACACCTGTGTGATGATCCAAGATCAGTGGCTTTCCTCCCCTCCTGTTCCCTGCTCCTATCTGACCGCCTGCGGGCCCTGAAGTGCCTGCCAAAGGAGTGTTTCTGTGAACCTAGCCTAACGCTCTGACTTTGTTTTAAACATGTGTCCAGTGTTCATCTGTGGTTATGTTAACAGTTTAGGTTGGCAGGTGCTCAGCACTGCAAACCATCTCTGTCCTGGAGTTTTAGTTAATCATGATTGTCACTATAAAGGGGTACGTTGTAATTGTTAGGTCTCACTTATTAGACAGTGCAGCTGTCTGGATGCCAAAGAAATATTGTGGGTTTACCAAGAACATACAGGGGCTTAGAGCCCGCCCATTGCTTACCATTGGTTGGCCTCCCTGTTGCTCTCTTTTGCGTGCTTTTTAGGTCTCGCCTAGGCAGCGCGCATGCACTGCTCTAGGAGGGCCTTTAGCCATCGGTCTGCTCCTTTTCCCCACACACTCGTGCTTGTGCTGGCATCCACCTTGCGGGAGCGAGCAGCAGCGCGCGTGGTAATTGACAACATATGGCTCTCGCGCCGCCGCTGCTCGCTCCCGCAAGGCGGATGCCAGCACAAGCACGAGTGCATTTGCCTGCTCTTTCACGGCCGCGGGGCCGCGCCACGCTCCCTCACAGCTTACCCTCCCCCAGCCTACCTCACCTCCCTCGCAATGTTTAAACACGCACATATAGTGTATTACAGAGGCAGCGCCGTGTGTACTTTGGCACTAAAAGTTAGCGCACTCTAAATGCAGCCTTGTCTTTCCCTTCTGATATGCTCTGTGCGCGCCCTTTAAACAAACGCTTTTTTCATAAAATACAGCGTATTACAGAAGCGGCGCCGTGTGAAAATTGGCACTCACAGTTAGCGCGCTCTAAATGCGGCCTTTTCCTTTCCTTCTTTATTTTGATTCAATTACTGAGATGCTACAACTTGCGCACTCCGGTGTACACCTAATACGGCACCATGCTCCTGTCATTACCACGTTACCACTTTAAACTTGTAACTAGGCATTTCTCAATCACCTCTTAACAAGTAAGAAGATACAAAGCCTTCTTCTTACGCTTTACCTTTCTGCATGACACATGCCTTATCTCAATGTAACATGCCGCATCCTCCCCACCCCCGCCATGTGCGCTAGCACTGATTCATCAACTCAGACCGGCACTTTGTCTCCTCATCCGCTCCTCTCTGCCCCCCACCCTCGCCTCCGCTTCTCATCTCTCATCACAGCACCCGCTCTCTCATCCTCTTTCAGATTTCTCCTTTCTCCTCTACGCACTTCCTTTGCCCTCTCTTCTCAGAGTGCACACAACCCTCCTCACCCCGGTTTCTGGAGTCCCCCTGCTCTCTACTTTTCCCCAGCCCTCTCCCCCCTTCTTCCTTCCCTCTAATATCGCTTCTTTCGCTGCTGTTCCCCTCTATTCCCTCTCCACCCTGTGTTCCCCTTTCTTATCTCTCGCGTCCCCTCTGTTCTTTCCCTCTCTTCAGTCCTTTCCCTGTTCTTTCTCCTACACTCGCCTCCGCCCCTCTATATATTCCCCTCTGTCTGTACGCTCCCCCTTCTATCTCCCCGCTGCCTCTTTTCTCCCTTCCCTTTCACATGTCCCTCCCTCTGCCCTGTACCTATCCCTCTAGCCCTCCCCCTTCACTCTTCGCTGCTGCCATCTGCTCCCCTCTGTTCTCTTTCTGTCTGCCCTCTCTTTTCCGATCTGACCTACCCCTCTCCCCCCTTTTCACTCGTGCTATGTGCAGGGTAGCTTACTAGGATTCATAGCTTTGAACTGGAAGTTACGCGAAGGTTGTGCACATCTGTTCGGGGGACAAAATACCCATCTGGACTACTCTCCTGGATTTAACATTTGTTTATGTCCGTTATGTATATGCAGTACGCATAAAAGCAAATTTCTTTTTGAGTAAGAAGCGCCTTATCGTCGTGATCCGTCTTACAAACCAGCCGCTTTATTTTGGCCGCTTATCTTGTACTCTATCTGCCCCAGAGCCTGGTACTCCTGTTTAGGGAGTTCCTGGCGCACACAGCGGAGGCAGCCCCCACCCTCCCCTATGCGCCGTCCCCTCCCCACCCCCAGCCCATGGAAATCACAGCTGGAGCCTGTGCGCACTCTGGGGGAGTTTACATTGCTTTCCCCCTCAGCATAGCCAGGCTGAAATAAAAACTGGACGTGGATTCAGCCTAAAACTGGAGCGGAGCCCAGACCCAAGGCAGGGCCTCGCAAAGGAAAGTCTTGTCTCTCAGCCCTGAGCTAATGTTTCTGTTCTCTTCACAGACACCCCGCGGAGGCACCAGCACACAGGCCGAAACACTGCTGCCTCCAGAAACCTTTCACACCAGAATGTTAGCTCTTGGACTTCTTTTGGACTTCTCTTTTTCATCATTCTATCTTTATTGTGCCCTGTTTCCATTTTGCCCTATATCTTCTTTTCACCCCAGTCACTTTATTATAACTTTTCAACATGCTGTACAGCAGCCGGACTGCTCTACAACATAGCTTAAACCCATTCGCAAAGCCAATAGCTCTGGCAAAACACTTATAAGGTCCCAAAGGCGAGACCTATTGGCTATGCCAATGCTTGTTATTCGTGTCTCAGCTTGTCAATCTAGTATTTGGTCCTCCCAGGGAGCATAGCCTCTTTACCATCTATTTTGATCGGCTGGCTTCTGTGCTTTCACTGCTTGCTGTTCAAGCACATCTTTTTTCTTTTAGGATATGCACACTACGAGAGTGCATGTGTTTTCCAGCTATCTCCCTCCCGTAAACATCTCTCCCCCTGCACTCCGCTTTGCTTTATATCCCTCGTGTGTGCTTCTAAATCCCCCTTTATGTTGCGCTTCCTCTTGTGTCCCCCTGTCGAGTTCTCACCCGTCTGCTTCTCCCTTGACTGCTCCATGTTGTTCCCTCGCCATTTCTTCTCCCCAGCCGTGACCTCCATGTGGCTTACCCTCCCCATGCCCTCCTTTCTTGCCTGTTGCTTCTCCTTCCAACCACTGCTCACGCCTTCTCTCTTGCCCGTTACATCTCCCCAACCTGGCCCTCCTTGTTGCTTCCATCCTTCGTGCGTTGCTTCCGTTCCCATTTGTTGCTTCTGTTCTCAATGCGTTGCTTCCTCCCAGCCACACCCTGTGTTGCTTCGCCCACCCCGGTATATTCTACAATAAAAAAAACCTTTGCATCATTTTGTAGACGTGTGACATGGCTGGTGTGTCGTAGCTCCTTTTATTTAAGCCATGCGGCACAGCATAGGGGATGCATTATAGCATTGGTAAAAAACATTGTTAAAGCCAATAGGTCCCAAAAGTGAGACCTAATGGCCATGCCAATGCTCGTTTTTAGGTCTCGCCTAGCGAGATCTATTGTCGTGGGTTTTGCTTCCGAAAGGGGACAGGAGATGTGCACGCGCCTGGACAGGAGATGTGCATGCGTATGGTGTGCGGCACGGCGCGCTTACGTCAGCTGCTTCCATTTACCAGCTTGTGAACAGACAGCATTCTACTCGTCGCTGCTTGCCACACTAAACCCCCATCCTGCTTTAATTGACGTGTTCGCTTGGCTTTTGAAGTTGCTCAGGGACCTCGACTTTTATAGCTTCAAACGACTCCTGTCTTAAAGTGCCGCAACATTGTATCTCTCTATTTGCCTAAGAGTGAAATGCGTGCTGTTTCTACTTGTAATGAATACGTAAATTCGCCTCGTTTCCGTTTAATCTTTTAGCGCGTTAATTAAATTCTGCTTTTGTTTGCTGCGGGTTTGCCTGTAAACTTGTCTTGTGTGTTTGTCGTTTTTCATGCGCAGAATCTATTCTTAAACTCGCCGGACTGTCGGGTCATAGTTTTGCATTTTCTGTAACAGGAACGCCTCGCTTGTGCTGGTTAAACCGGCTTTAACAACACTGGATGCAATTTACGTCACATTGTATCTCACTGCTTGCTAAGTCCATGCTATGCGCTGTTTGGAACGGCAACGTTGTTTGTTTTTGCGTTCAAGTGCAGGGGCCAGGGTTTATTTGCTTGAGTTTGGGCCCACACTACCCCTGAATTTCGCTGCAACAGTTTTATGGTTCACATCTTTTCAAACTTACTCCATAATCGGGGCTTGCGTCTCTCCAGTAACTGCTTTCTCAGCTCCCCACTTGTGTCTGATTACTGACAGTGATGTTGGTGTACAGACCTTAATAGTCCAGCGCCCATTTGTATATTGCTTTGCATGCTGGATGTTGTAGTATATATTTTATTGTGAGCACTCTAATTTTTTTAACTTGGTAAGTCGTCTTTATTGATTTTCTGGGTCCCTCTGTTGTCTGTATATGGTTTTTACTTTTGAAAATGTTCCTTTATCGTGTTGGTGTGTCGTTCTGATTCTTAGATTGTTAGAGAGTCTTCTTTCGTTTTGTCTTCTTTTGTGTGCCCTTTTGATTCACCGATTTTTGACTGCGCGCCGCCACATGTCCTGATCCATTCACAGTCGATGTAGTTCAGACATTTCGTTAGGGCCATTGGTCACTGTATGGAATCTCAAAGTTAGATACGCTTCTTATCTCATGAGGCTTGCTTCTGAATCTCCGCCTCTTGGATTTGGTAACATCAAAATTAATACACATCCATATGGTGCAAGCTGTGGGGGCTGCTATGTTATTCGGGGAGGGGCGGCTGCGTTCTCGCCCCTCGTAGCGCTGCAGAACTTTGCACTCCTGTCCTTGTTTCTACTGACTACTTTCACCAGGAGAGGAAAGTGACTGTAGCCCTCAGAGCCACTTAAAGCAAACTCCTGCACCCATTCTCCAGGTTCAGAAACACTTCAGCGGATGGCGCGCTTCTTTGATCTAAAGGGAAGTACTGAGTGGATCGGTGCAAGGCAACGCAAGACTTCTTGAGCCCAGGTAGCATCTCTAAGAAGCAAATGGTGTCCCTTCTGCCCTGGATCACTCTGAATCTACTGGAATATCTTACAGTTACGCCACCGTCCGCAGCCCCCCTTCCCCGCCTCAAATAAAGTACTTCTCTTCCCTGTCTGTCCAGCAGTCTAACATTGCACGGGTTGTCGCTTCAAAAGTGAAGTGTTCTCTGCTTGAATGTAATATCTGAATTAGGGACTGTCGGTTGCTTCTCTGAGTAACATTTCTGTATAATTGGCGATTACAATGCCAATAGCTCAAACTCTCGCGAATGCGAGACCTATTGCATTGCAAATGCTTGTTTAATGTGCCATTGTCTCAATACAGCCCTGGTACCATCTTTAAATGTATTGCCAAGCCGTTGTCTGAATGGTTTCTTCATGGTGCCCTGTTAGTCAAGGTAAGCAGGCAGGACTGGTTGAGGTTTTCCACGTCTAGCCTGGTTGCCAGT
This sequence comes from Calotriton arnoldi, assembly GCA_963921515.1. Classification (NCBI taxonomy): domain Eukaryota; kingdom Metazoa; phylum Chordata; class Amphibia; order Caudata; family Salamandridae; genus Calotriton; species Calotriton arnoldi. Next base: position 1,199,831 of record CAWUFW010005890.1, on the reverse strand, counting down.
TAAACTTCATTGCCCAAATTTATTTTAAAAGTATGTTATTCAAGTTTCTCTTCCTATGACAGACACTTGTTGCTGGCTTGTTTTTCCTCTTCGTGATTCTACCACTGCTCACTTGACATCCTATCATGTGCAAGGTGTTTTTTTCATGGCATCAAATGTAGGCCAGTTATTAATGATGATAGGGTGCTGTATATGTGCGCTTGTATGGTGTGAGGTTGTTCAGAGTTAGTGCTGGGGAAATTGTTACATTTGTAGAGTATTGCCCGATTGTTGTGATGTGTAGTGAGATTGTTGCACAGTGTGTAATGGCATACTGCTGCATTGGGTGGTTGCAAAGTGTTCCACAGTGTCTGATGGCAGACTGCTGCAGTTTTAGTTTTCAAATTGTTGCACTGTTTGTTTGCAGATCGTTGCACAGCTTGTCATGACGGATTGCTGCAATGTGTGTTTGCAGATTTTTGCACAGCGTGTGATGGTAGATTGCTGCAATGTATGTTTGCAGATTGTTGCACATCGTGTGAGGCAGATTGCTGAAGATTAAAATTCTATGTTTGTAAACTGGTGCATGGTGTTTTAGAAGATTGTTGCCCGGTGTGTTATAGCACATTGTTGCACAGCATACGTCTGCACATTGTTGCACAGTGTGTGGTGGCAGGTTACTGCTAAGCGTATAATAGCAGTGATTGTGTCTGCAGATTGCTACACACTATTTATAGTCAGATTGTCGTACAGTATGCGTTGGCAGTTGCATTTGAGACATGGTTGTCCAGTGTTGCACAGCGTGCACTGACAGACGGTTGCGCAAATGTGTGGCAGCACATTGCAAAAAAATGTAAGTTGGTGAATTGTTGCGCTGTTGCTGTTTGCTTATTTACAGAATACTGTTGTTTGGCCTCCAGATTTATTCTCCTTTTTGCGCACTGCTAGCCGAAATGCTTAAATTGTTTAGCAAAACACATTTGTTTCATAATTTGACTATGCATAACATATGCATTTGTAAAGCACACATTCACCCAGGTCTTGGGTCTCTTGGCACTAAAATACAGATGTTTATTGTTACCCAACTCAATGGTACTCATTTTATCGACCTCAGAAGAATAAAAGATTGAGTGGACCTGCTAGGGTTCAAACCTATGACCATGAAGTCATACACAGAGCCTTAGAGTGGATGCATTAGACCACCGAGCCACAGACTCAGCTACTATTGTGAAGGTAGTGAAGCTTGGAAAGTTTTGAATAAAACTTTAGTGCTTCACACCCCCCAGCGTCAAGCCGCTATTTTCCTGGGATATGTCATGGTTTTCACATCATCTTCCTCCTAATGTCCCCTTCAGCAGTTGAAAAAATTCTTCACCTTGGAGATTGCTTGTTTGTCGAACAGTTGTATAGCACTACATCAATTGGTTGTTAATACCAACCTACAGTAGTATGGCACCCCCTATATCAACTTACCTGTACATTCAATGGTAAGTATATGTTTACTATTCTTAACTCCAGACTTATTTACCGTGGACTGTAAGTATAAGTGGACTTAAGAAAAGTAAGTATCTCACAATGTAGTGGTTATGTTGAGGTTGTGTATACAATATTATGTCATGTGATATGTTTCTTGTAATATAATGTCCCACCACCTTGTTGAACCTAGTTTATGTACTTCAACATAACAAACCAAGAAATTCAAAGAGACGAGCTGGCTGCATAATTTTATTTAAAACGTTTCCGATGGGAGGAGAGGGAACTTGAAATAATGACATGGTAGAAGTACTGACCTGGCGATGGTGTGGAATATTCTGTAGAATCTACACTGACCCGAAAGCCTAAACAACTCACTGCGTACTCAACCAACAGGCTCAGACTTAACAGGTGCCCGCAATACTCACCACGTTCACTTTGAAGGCGTAGAGGAGGTCCACAGGAAGAGCAGCCACCAGGTCCAGGAGGAACCACGTGCTGATGTAATGCACGAAGATGGCACGTGGGTCGAAGATCACCTGGCCGGACTTACTGACAAAGGTGGTGCGGAAATTCAAGATGATGTCTGTGGGAGGAGGGAGAAATGGTGTGAAAATCTGGGCCACTGGCGCTCTGCCAAATGATAGTCCCGGCATTAGAAACGGTTCCCTCAGTTTTCCATCCTATGATGCGGTTTTACCACAATAGTGGCATGGTAATGCAGCATCAAATAAGTGGGTTCACTGCTCAGTGGTAAATCCACACAAATAATCAAATGTGCAGCAATCGCTTTTGCAGAAAGTTGCAATAAGGCTTGTTCTTTCAGATCAACTTGATGGAATCCAAAGGTCACGGATGTGTTTAGGGAAAATGAGTCGAATTCATGATCAATATTTGGTAGAGGCGGTTGGGGTCAAAAACATGTAATCGTTCAATTCAATTATGTTTTGGTGAATTAAGTGCTGTGCAATGCTGGGGGGGAAAAAGGTGAAATGGGAAAGCTTTAAGCGTGCGTTTCTTAACTTACTGGGCCAATACTCTTGTGCTGTCAAAAGTTTTGACCTCAGATGTAGCACTGCGGAAAGCAAAACCCTGTATGGATCAGTCCAGCCTGGACATCTAGGCTATGTACCTGGGTAAGGGACAACTGATCTCAGATGTGCTTCAGCCTTATTTGACCATGTCATTGAGGAGTACCTGAAGCAGAGCTTGCCAAGGGTGCACACTTGTATCTACTCTCTCCATCCAGGAAGACCATTGGGATCATGACTATGATAAGTTTGATGAAGATTTTCAGACATTCCATAAGGATTTTGGGAACATATGCGAGAATTTGATGGTGACACTTTGTGGACATTTCACTAGGCTTTTGGGAGAATTTGGTGCAGAAATGTAGTTAACATTTAACAGGGAAAGATGCTGATCTTTTGGGAAATGTCATGAGGTCTACATTTAACTACTGTAATCAGCGATTTAGGGGCCAGTTCATGGGAAATCTGGCAATATGAGATGTTTTAATGGGGGAATTTCGTGCAATGGAGTCATTATACCAAATTCATAGGAGGAGTGATGGTGACAGCGCAATCTTTCACTCTGACCTTGGGCCCAGAGGACATGAGATTGCATGTTTCTTCATCACTTGGACCACAAAGCTGTCTAGTGGCTGTCAATATGGGGATACCTACTCCCAAGTGACACCCCGATATCAGAGGGGTTTTGCAACATTTCATCCAGATAGCCGGAGGACATTTCATGGAGGTTTTAGGGAGACATGCGGATCTCTGATGATGTTTTGGGGACATTTCTGGAAGCCGTTGGACACATTTTTTGTTGATATTTGGGGTCAATTCATAACGTTTTTTAAGACAGTGAAGGTATATTGAGGACACTTCATGAAGATTTGTGGGACCTTTGGTGGTGGTTTTGTGGAGCATTATCATGAGGGTGTGGGGTCGCTTTTGGTCCTAACCCGGGATTGCTAAGCTTGAAACTCATTCCTAGAGCAGGGCTGCATAACAGGGTCTGTCTGAGTCTACCTCAGCAATATATTTGGGTCAGTTTACACAGGTAACGTACACTTCTGACTCATAGTACTAAGCCGTGAACCTGACTATAATTTTAAGACTGCACAATATGACTGACATGTAAACCCATCCTTTCTATTCGTAGACAGGCCTACATTTAGCTAAAGTCTGACCTTCTCGACACTTCCACAGGAAGGCACCCCAAGTGAACCACACTGGGACGAAGCCCCGCACTCTTCCTCTTGTTATCTGTAATTCATCTGACGAAATCATGCCGAACTCAACACATTGCCACAAATTTTGCCAACATTCACACAAAAAAGGGTGAACTTGACATTTTGTAATATTTGTAAAAATATTGGTACTCATAGAATTTTGCTTTAGGAGTTTAAATTCTGTTTTGCCTAAACAAGGAAAACCCTCGTATGATTTTAGCAACTTTGCTGCTTCCATCAGGTTTCCGCGTCTTCACTATGGGACTTGTAATTTTTGGCCTTAAACCTGTGACTTGATCCGATTGATCAGTTGGATATTCTTTAAGGCTTGGTGTTGGCGTGAAAAGAAAAGACTTTCTGAATAACTATTTTTTGGGGATTCCTAAATGTTTCAAAAACACATCCATGACAGAGCATACAGGAATTTAGACCTTAACAATCAAGATATAAAACTGATACATCCAGGGTAAAGAAGTACAAGCCCTCCCCGGAGTGAGGTCCACCACCTTTTGGCGAGTGATCGATTGGTGGGTGAACTGCCTACTTTGAATGTATTCTTCTGTTGCCTCCCTTTCAACAGGCGCAATTGTGTGCGTAGCCCTACCCAGGATGAAGAGGACCTCCACCGAGAGGTCGCAGACGCTGGGGGGTCCGCGTGGAGAAGGCGCACCACCTTCGTCCTTGGCGGTGTTAAAGCAGACGCTGTAGGGCACAGTAACGGCTACGTAGAGGGTGGCCAGCAGAATAAGGCAATCCCAGCCAGCCTTGAAGGTGCCAAAGTGCAGCAGGATTAAGGGCGACTTGCGTATGGAGGCAACCTTGTACTCGGGTAGTGAGGGTTTCTCCCCGAAGACACCCTGAAAAAGGCAGCAGGAACAATAGGGCTGTTAATAGCTTCTTTCTGTCTCACATCCATCTCCCATTGTTATAGAACTCTCTGTTGGTGTATTTTTGACACATCTGCCACTTTCAGCTCATCTTGTTATCTCTCTCACTTGCAACCATTAGCCAGATATGCGTTACCTTCACAGGCTTCATCGGTCTCTCTTTCAACATGCACCTCCCTCTTCTTATCACTCTCTCTTCCCATTTTTTTCTGTATCTCTGTCTATTCCTCTTCACTCTAGTAATCTCTCCAGTCGCGATTCTCTTTTTCTTCATCTCTTGCGATTCTCTTCCTCTCGATCTCTCCTCATTCTCTTCCTCGCCATCTATTCATAAACTCTTCCTCTATCCATCTCTTTTACTCTCCTTGTGTAAACCCTCTCTTTTCTGTAGCATGTTGCCTTATACCCTCCTCGCCCTTCTCATCTCTGTGCCACTTTCAGACAAAAATTATCATAACCTGTTCATGGGGGGACACCTTATTGCAAGGACTTGACACCTTATTGTAGTAGGGAATACTGAATCCAAAATATCGATGGGTCACAATATCATGACCGTAATATTGACAGGCAAAATATCAAACAGGTAAGTGCACATATATATATATATATATATATATATATATATATGTGTGTATATATATATATATCACCACGGTATGTATATGAGGAGTTTGGCATAGAACAAGTGAATATATACTTATCCTTCTATTTAGTCCCTCGACATTCTGGTCACAGTATTGTTACCCGTCGATAGTTTAGATGCAGTATTCCCAGCCCACAACTTCACACCCTTTCCAAGCCCCCATACTTCGCCAATGGTGGTCATACCACGTGCAGGTGGTCATATCTGTTCAGGTTGGTCATATCTTGTCCAGATTGGTTATACCTTGTTCAAAGTGTGTTTGTTCTTGGCCTGCTTCTGTAAGTGACCCGACAGATGGTAGAGAACTGCTCTGCTTCTGCGGCGATTGCCGTTGAATGCTCTAGCCCCAGCTCTGCCGTATGGCCTGCGGCCACCTATAGAGACAAAAAATAAAGGAAGAGCCTCAGATCACTGCAGGCTGGAGAACACTTACCTCAAAATCAATGTAGACTGGATGATGGGTACCCTAGATCCCTATAGGCTACGGGACATCTACCTCCACATCACCGAACACTGCAGGGCACATGCTTCATATCACTACAGACTGGAGGACTGTACCCCAGATCACTAAATGCTGGAGCACATATCCTCAAATGGCTGGAGGACATGTTCCCCAGATGACTATTGACTGGAGGACATACACCCTGAAATCAATGCAGGATGGAAAATACTAAGAATGATTCCCCTGTAACAAGAGAATGACCCTTTACCACCTAATTTTAGAAGGGCAGGGCCATAATAAAGGCAGCATAGTTCATAAGAGAGGAAACCTATTCTGGGGTAGTAACTGTTTTTGTTTATGAGCATTTTCCTGTTTTGGAGTGAGCCTTAATAAGCCTTGCCCCCTCCTCACTGTATTCCTCCTGAATGTACTGCAGAAGATCCTCAACCCTTGCTCTGTGTGCCATGGCGGTCTCCGGTCTAACCAGCGTCTTTGGTTCTTATGGTTGTACTCCAGAGCTTCAGGTGCTAGGGCGACATTGAGGCTTGCCCTCACGATTTACGTGACCATAGTTCCTGCAGTCTGATCATCGCTTGAGTGTTATGGCAGTACCTCAGTCTGAATTATGCACCTCTGCCCTTATCTGCTTTGGGCAGTATAGCAGTGCTCCACCTTTATCAATGACTTTGGTCACTATGGCAGTATTTCTTCGCTCCCGTTATGGTGTGCTGTATGACAGTACTATAGCTTATTACTGGCTCTCGCCAGTGCAGAAGTACTGTGCTCTCACCATCGTCACTGTTGCAATATATGGTTTTACCCCGGGTGTTCAACACTATGGCAGTACTAAAGTCTCACCCCTGCTTGGGGCACAATAGCAGTACTGAAGTCCCTCCTCTAACTTTTACCACCGTCACAGTACTCCAGACTCACTCCCAGCTTTAGTCATCATGGAAGCACTCCTGTCTCACCATCACTTTTAGACACCATGGGAGTACAGTGGTCTCACTCCGGCTCAGGACACAATGGCGGTGCTCTAGTTTTACCCACTGCTTCACTGTGCAGTACTCTGATCTCACCCTCGGCTTTGGGAACAAGGGCAGTGCTCCAGTCCTAACTCCCGCAGGCCAGAACTCCGGCCCCACCTTTTGCTTTGGGCCCTACAGCAGAACAGTCGCCTTACATATGGCTTCAGGCCTTGTGGCAGTACTCCAAACTCACTCCAACGTTTGCCAATGTGTCTGTTCTTTGGTGTTGAACCGAACCTTGGGACTCATGACGGTACTGTGTTCGACTCCCCCGATTAGGCGCCTTGATAATACTCTGGTCTCAGCCAAAATCCTCAGGGCGCTATGGCAGTACTCATGTCTCACCTGATTCCTTCCAGCTCTCGGACCCAGTTCGGGCCTTAGCTTCGGTGATGTCTTTATGAGACACGAGGTACAGCACCACCTCACCCTTCTCATTCTTTATCGGGACCACGTCCAGAAGACACCAGAAAGGCACACCTGTGAGGAAAGAGTGCAGAATTAAACTACAAATCTGGGAGTAGCCCTGCATAGAAATTAATGTTCCCTTGGCCTTCATGTGGTTTTCAAAAAACACTTGAAGGTCCCCAAGACCTTCACGAATTGGACTTTTGTCTGAAAAGCGTGACTTTTGCAGTGCTCTAATCACCTGTTCTCAACCTTTGGTCTGCAGGTGTAAGTTGAGGTTCATTTTCTTTGATAATGTTGAATCTCTCGCAATTAAAAGCTATACAGAGTATCCATTGGCTTAGAAAACGCTTACAAGACTAATATTTGCCAGAGAAAAACTCCACTCAGGTGTAGGCAAAGGGAAAGCAGGAAAGTCTGAAAATTATGTGAAGGCCAATAATCTAGAACTATGTTGAAATTTCCTCGCATAAGTAAGTAAGCCCTGCACACACCTTGGTATAATAGGTGGAACCCGAAGTCAGGGGTGGCTCTAACCCCGCTTCTCCACTTACCCAAATTCTATGATTCAGGAAAAATCCCTTGATCTTCCTGCAGCTCAAATCCTTAACTGACAAAATTTGGAGTGCTTTGAAAGAGTGACTCCAACACTAAGGAGTTTTACATTAAAAATAAGGGGTCAATGAGGCCTACTCTTCTTAACGTAGCACATTTTTTCAGCGTTTCATTATATTTTTAAGGGTCTGTGGGTGACAAAGGCATTTTGTAGTTCCACAGACTTCAAATATTTAAAAATTTGCAAAAACTGAAATAAAACTTAAAAGATCCTTTTTTACGAATCACCATTTGGTAAAATTGCAGCCCTCTGTAAGAGATGCTGACAATTACAGGACTAAATAAAAGAAAAACTAGAGAAACAGCAAAAAAATTAAATTCTGCTGCCAAATTAGAATGTGAGGCATTTGCAATTTTCCTGCACCCCCCTCCTCTCATAGAAACGCTTTGGTACAGAATTGCTCGATCACAAAGTTAAGTATTCCTGAAATTCAAAATGCCCTCAAAATCTGTCTTTTTGTTTTTTAAACAGACTAAAAACAAGAAACAATTTTACAGAGGCGATACGTTTAGCTAGCCCATCTCTAAAACAACAGACACCCCTTCCTCATGCCAATATCAGGATGTAGTCTTAATTGAAAACAAGCATTGGCAAAGTCAACAGGTCTGGCATTGGTAAGCTGGAACTATGGTTACAGTTTTTGTGTTTTTAATTGCCAGCATATACCAAAGAAATAAAAAGGAGAAGAAAATACAAAGTTGCTGTTTAAGCATAGTGGCCACATAATTGCAATAAAAAAAATCTAAAATAAATTAACCATTGATTATAATTAGGGCTCCTGGTTTTATGGTGTTTGTTTTTTAACATTTCCATCAGTTTTTATCCATATTTATTTTTGGCAATTTTATTGGTATTTATCCATATTTATTTTATGTTTTGAGAATAAATGGGGTCGTTAAATTGTATATTTCCACATTTACTTAACTGATAAACATGCACTCATATTTTGATGCCTGTCGCATTTTAGCAAATTAAGTAGCCAAATATAACAGAACACTACATTGACAGGTAAATATTAGCATTATATAAATATATGTTAACATATGCCTGTATTTAAAGGGAATCTTATCCCGTTTTTAAATCCCCATGGTGTCCATCTGCCTAGCAGCTGATCTGGAATTCATGATGGACAACAAGGAGAGTCACTCACAAGAAGCACAATTTTCTGTATTTTTCCACTTAAAAAAAAAAAAAACAGACAGGAAATTGTTTTCTGATTGCATTTATCTGTAAAAATCAGTAAAAACGGAAAACTGGAAGCCTTAATTATAATTTTAATAGAGCAGTATGGGTGCTTTCTAGCAGGCAGATGTACTTAAAACAGGTATATAAACCCTTTTAGTTTTAAAGCATATCACAGGAAAGTATGATTCTCACTGGAAAATGAGAAGGCACTATTGGCTTTGAAGTACTGTTACCTGAAGATATTATACCATAACATGAATGGCTACAACAGTACAAAAGGATTAAGAATGGAAAGGAAACAGCATTGCCAAGGTGAAGTATTATCCCACCACCCCAGCCACTGAAGTGCAATTCTTATTAGGTGGATGAGCACATGTGATTAGGCAAATGGTGTCACAGTGGATGAGAGACAGTGGTTGCAGAAGGATGATCCATTACCTATGCTGTATGCAGTGGTAGGCAGAAGTAGTGAATGAGGGTAGAAGAGACCAATGGATCAAGAGGGAGACCCAAAGCCCCTTTTTGTATTTATTTGTGCTTTTTTAGGTCTTGTGTTAGGCAGGACATAAGGGGCTTTTAGATAGACCGACCTCTTCTTACACTGGTCTGTTGTTGTGTCAGTCACATATTGCTTTCCCCCACTACTGCATACAGCATGCGTCAATGGGTCAGCCCACTTTAGCCATTGGATAAACTTCAGTGAGTGATGGCATTCTTCTTCACAAGGAGCACATTTGCACACACAGTAGATATTTTATTTATTGGCAGGAGCCCTGTAGATTCCCAACAACAAACCTTTCCAAAAACCATGACAAAGCAAAACATGCATTGGCAAAGCCAAAAGGCTGAGAGCCGCCATCACCAAACCTATTGGCTTTCACAAGCGCCTATTTATGTATGAATTGGTTTGATTGCAGGGTCCTGCTGAGACAGGTGAGCTGTCTTAGGCCTGACCAAAAAATGCTCTGGAACCTTTAGGTGTGGCACAGTTGCCTAGTTAATCTGTAATCCAGGAGGAAGATCCTTTTTCCCTCTTTCCTGTTTTCAGTCTCTATGTATGGTTCTCAGCACCGGGGTACCTTCCTCAGTGTTACCTTTAGTCCCCAGTCCATTTTCAACCTACTGCTCCTCACCTGTAACCATTCACACCTCTGTGGTATCCCTTTGCTCCGTTGTGGTGCTAGAGTCTAGTCCATGGAAAATTTCAAAATAATGTCCCTGCTTCTGCAAAATCATGTCAATGCCCCAACGAATAATTTACAATAGGCGGCTCATGGATATACAAAGACCTTGGACTGTACAGTGGACGCCTGAAGGGTTGGCCCCATCTGCATAGTAGGGGCCTACATTACACCAGTGGTTTCGAGGATCCAATTTCCTGTGGGTCCCAATCCCCTTCTGTTTCTCCCCTCATCTTAAGGTTCTAAGTCCCACCAACAGCACATTTCTTAGTCTCCTTTCGCACCCTTTAAAAACACCACACCGGGGCAGGCCAAGATGGCGGATGAGAGAGACTTGCTTTAGTGTCTCTCCGCTCCCCACCGCAGGGGATGGCCGCCTTGCACGGCATAGAGCAGCGATCGAGCTTACGGAGTGATCAGGCGGAGGTGCCGGAGTGGCGAGGATCGCCTGACCCGCCCAGGGCTTCCTCCCTGCCAGGCAGCGGAGCCTGAGGGTGGCGACTGCCAGAGGGCCTACAAACGAGGGCGGCCGCGGCGTTACGTGGTCTCTGGCCCGCAGCCCCTGGAAGAGAGCAGATCAGGGGCCTGCATCGGGGCCCAGTGTCGGCGATCCAGCTAGCAGCGGGGGCATTCGAACTGCCTGGAAGTACCCCCCCCTGGATTCAAGGGGGCCTGTGCCCCAGGGACATCGAGACGAGACGCCTGTGGGGTGTGCGAGGCCGCGGCTTGACTGTTAGGGGGCTCCCCGGTGGCCCTCCCTGGGCCTGGAGCGCATCCTGGCTGGCGGCGGCGGTGAGGGGGGACGGCGGCTGCAGGCGGTGGCGAAGTACCGGACGAGAGCGCCGGAGTGGCAAAGAATACCTGATGCGGCTGGGCTCCCTCCCTGCCTGACGGCGGAGCCAGAGAGCGGTGATGCTGGAGGGCCTGCACGCGAGAGTGGCCGCAGCGTGAAGTGGTCCTGGGCTAGCGGCTCCCAGAAGAGAGTAGACAGAGGGCCGGCATTGACTCCCGGTGTCGGCGCTCTGGCTGGCGGCGGAGGGCTCCTGATCAGCCTTAGAGCTGCCCCCCTGCCTGGCCAGTGGTGAGGGGCGACTGCCTGTGCCCCAGGGGCTGTGAGACAGGGCACCTGTGGAGGGCGCGGGGCACGGCCGCAGCCTACTTGATGAGGATCCCCATGGCAGCCCACCCTGGGCCCAGAGTGCGTCCTGACAAGGGCGGAGGGGCCTAATGGACAGATCAGCAGGTGAGGAGCTCGGGAGGAGGGCCGGGGCCCGAGGCAGCAGAGGACCCAGACTGCACAGCCGGCAGGAGCAGGTGGAGGGAGACCCCTCGCCCCGACTAGCGAGCCCCAGGAGCCAGGGGCGACGTAGCAGCCCCAACCTACACTCAGACCGGCCCTGAAGGGCCCAAAGAGCGAGCTCCCTTTGGACCCAACGAGGGGTGGATTTCAGAGGAGCCACAAAACAGGCGAAAGCAAGAAAGGAGAGACCGCGGGTGGGGCGACACAGTGGGTCTGCCCCTGCATTACAGCGGATCATCAGCCCCACGCGCCCCTGTTTGCTGGATCGGTGAAGGGGGATTATTGGCGGGTCCCGGTGGCTAGTAGGGAGCCACCCTCAGTGCTGCACGGCACTTACTACATCAGGGCCTAACCACAGGAGCGGAGCATAGCAAACTATATGAGCCTTCCACTTGAATAGGAACATTGACTATTGCATATCTCCCCCTAGAAGTCTGAGGATTTGCGGCAGGGTGCTGACCGCTGGTGGCGGTCCTCACCCATAGGCGGTGGTGAGGCCTTCTTAGCTTCTGGCCAGCAGCAGTTTGACCCAGGATCGGGGGTTGCGGCGGGAGGCCCCGGCCTTTACACAGTGCTTCCTAGAACGGAGACCGCAGTCCCCGAGGGCTCGGGGGGACCATCAGGGGACTCCTCCGGTTCTCAAAATGGCAACAGCAAGAGGGAAAAAAGACTGCAATCTAAAGGACATGCTGCTGAAGCCCGGGGGGGGGACGCACCTCCGAGAGAGACTGAGGGGGCATCGGAGCCCGCGGATGAACCGATCACCCGCTCCTATCTGGAATCGCTTCTTTATGCGGGGATTTACAATCTTTCAAGAAAAAAGTTGCGCAGGAATTAAAAGAAATGCGGCGAGACCTGGACGGTCTAAGCAAAAGGGTATCCAAGTTAGAGGACCATGAAGAAAGCAGAGACAAAGAAATCGAACAACTCCAGCAAGAGATCCTGCGCCTTAAAGACCAAAACCTAGACCTCCAGGCTCATACGGAAGACCCTAGGGCCATATGTATCAAACCCATGTTTTGCGATTCTCAAATAGCGAATTTTTTCGAATCGCTATTTGAGAATCGCAAAACGTGATGTATGTAGGATTTGCAAAAAGTTCTGCGAATCCTACATATTCCTTATTTGCGAATCGCAATTTGCGATTCGCAATTAAGGAAACCCTCCCCATTCATTCCTATGGGCCTAGAGGCCCATAGGAATGAATGGGAAGACATTCTCAATTTGCGATTAGCAATTAGAGAATCGCAAATTGAGAATGCAATTTCAGGGGGCAAGGGTGTCAAAAGGACACCCTGTTGCACCCTGAAATAAGCATGGGTGCACATGTGGCGCACATACATGCCCTAAGGGCATGTATGTGCGCCACATTTCACTTTGAAAAATGCAAAAAAGTGCATTTTTCAAAGAAATCGCAAATTACCACCAACTTGAAGTTGGTGGTAATTTGCGATTCCTTAAGGCCAAATTGCACTTTTTTTTGTGCTTCTTACATTGCATTTAAGGAATCGCAATTTGCGATTCCTTAAATGCATTTGCAAATTTTGCGATTCCTTATTTTGCGAGGCAGTTTTGCCTTCATACATACCACTTAGCCAAATTGCGATCGCAATTTTGGTTGATACATACGGCCCCTAGAGAACAGATCCCGCCGGAACAACAAACAAATTTGTGGCGCACCATCCGGAACGGAGGGATCTGATATCACATTGTACGTGCAAGGTCTATTCAGAGCAATCCTGGAGGTGGGTCCCGAGGTGACAATCCAACTGGACAGAACTCACAGAGTGGGACTCGCACACTCATCTAAGGCTTCACCACCAGACATACTCACATGTGTCCACGACTTCCCATTGAAAGAGCGAATCCTTCAGAAAGCCAGAGACAAAACGCCAGTGCTGTACCAAGGGGCCCACCTAGTTCTTTATCAAGACCTCGTAGCATCAACCCTCCAAAAACGGAAAGACTTACGACCCATTACCGCACATCTACGAGCAGCTGGGTGCGCTACTCCTGGGGCCAACAGTTCCGTATCATTTTTCGCCAGGCAGGAAGGCTTCATCAAATTAGATCCATGGAAGAAGCATGCCGAGTGCTGGCTTTGGAGGGGGACGCTTCTGACCCTGTGTGCCATGGCGGAGAGATTCCTGGGGGTGCCGGTGCTTCTCCATGGAGGGGCCCTGGCGCCTCCCGGACGACCTTCGTCTGGACCCTGCAACAATAGCCAGAGAGAAGCAGTCGGTCATCGACCCGCTAGCTGGCTCCTCCTCGCGGCCAGCTTCGCCTTGACAGAGATTGTCCTCTGGAGCTCCCGCTCTGGCCTCTTTGGCAGCAGTCCTTTACTCTTTCCGTCTGCATTAGAAGCATCTTTGAATGGCGATCGGCTGGGCCCAGGTGGTGGGGGGGCCGCTCCCACGACCCCACTGGTGTCAAAATGGACATGCCAGAAATGGACTCCACTCTTTGTTATTATCGTTTTACTTTTCTATTTTTACAGTTTATTGGGTTTTTGGTTTGTTTTTGCCGGACCTGGGAACTGTAATTGCGCGCCATTGACCCTCTGTAATTGCGCGCAATTGACCCTCATATTTCCTAGTAGAGCTAGACACACCATTGCAGCACGTATGATTCCTCTCCTCTACACACGTAGTCATCACATAGCATGCCTTACTCAAACCTGATGTCAAACAAATTGAACATACTCACATTAAACGTTAAAGGCCTTAACCACCCCCTGAAACGAAGCTCCATACTGTCATATTTAGAACATTCAGGGGCAGAGATATGCCTACTACAGGAGACTCACCTCCTTCCTAGAGACGAGCACAGGCTCTGCTCTAGAGACTTTCCATATCAATATTTCTCCTCCCAGGCGAATAAAACAGCAGGGGTGGCCATTTTAATCTCCCGACACTTTAGGGGCAAGGTTATTTCCAAAGAAGCCGAAATAAAGGGCAGACTCCTAGCATATTCTCTATGAATTGGCGCAGACACAATCACAATTGCTTCCATATACTCGCCCAATGAGAGACAAGAGGACTTCCTAAAACAGGCGGGTACGGAGATCTTAGGGGCATCAGGCCGACTGACTTTGTTAGGGGGCGACTTAAATCTTGTCTTTGACAACAACTTGGACAGATCTGCACAACGACAAGGGCAGACGGGGGCGCTTTCAGAGGGGGGTAGGTCCTGGCTCACCAGCAGGGGACTCATAGACATTTGGAGGAATGCACATGGGCAGACTCGTGACTACACATTTTACTCCTTTGCAAAGAAAACTTACGCCAGACTGGACTATTTCTTGGGTTCTAGAGACTTGGCACCTACGGTACAAGACGTTGCCATAGAACCCCGATCCCTGTCCGACCACTCAGCAGTCACCGTCACTATAGACCTGCCCAACCATAGGCGGGGACCTAGAACGTGGCGACTACGAGACAGCCTCCTACATCGCCCTGCTAACGTGGAGAGACTGAATAGAACGATCACTGATTATCTGGATATAAATGATAACCCAGAAATTGCGGTCCCCACAGTCTAGAACGTGCTGAAGGCGGTGGTGAGGGGAGAACTGATAGCCATATCGTCGGCCGAAAACAAAGAGCGTTGGGAAAAAAGGGAAGACCTTTCCCGACAAGCGGCAGAACTTGAACGCATCCATAAGCGGACAGAAGCCCCCAGGGTGTGGAGACAGCTTGAGACAGTAAGAGTCCAACTTGCAGGTTTGGACAAAGACAGGGCCGAACACGCTGCACTTCGCCTAAAGCATCAATTCTACGTCAGGGGCGATAGGGCAGGGCATCTTCTTGCTAACAGGCTGCGAATAAGGAGGCAGGAGTAGAGGGTCCAGGGGGTGGTGGACTCTGAGGGTCATGTGCAGTCAGAAGACCCTCACATTGCAAAGGTTTTTAGGGAGTACTATCACCACCTATATTCGGCACAGAACCTGCAACCGGAAGAAATCCAAACGTACCTTCAGGAGGCGCACACCTCCTCCCTCTCCTCAGATCAGAAGGATGAGCTAGACAGCCCGATCAAACTAGAGGAAGTCATCTCGTGTATAGCTAAGTTAAAGATCTCTAAATCTCCTGGGCCAGACGGCTTCTCCGCCATTTTTTACAAAAGGTTTTGCCAGATTCTAGCACCACTCCTCACTCGGTTGTTTAACGCCCTTGGAACTTCGGTGACCCTCCCCCCCCCTCAATGAAAATGGCCTCCATCACAGTAATCCCTAAGCCAGCGAAAGATAAAACCCAATGTTCTTCATACAGGCCGATCTCTCTTCTGAATGTCGATTTCAGAATACTCACAGGTATCTTGGCGGCGCGTCTTAACCCTTTGCTTCCGGGACTGATTGACCCAGATCAGGCAGGGTTTGTCCAACAGCGTCAGTGTGAGGACAATACACGAAGAGTACTCCACCTGATAGACAAGGCCCAGAGACATGGCCAAGAACGCATTCTCCTTTCCGTCAATGCTGAAAAAGCGTTCGACCGAGTACACTTGCCTTACTTAGAGGCCACCTTAGGGCACTTCGGCATGGGGGACAAATGCAGGCGGTGGATCGCTAGTATATGCGGTGGATCGCTAGTATATACGATGGCCCCACAGCAGTGATCCGAGTGAATGGCTTCTCTTCCACTCCGCTCACAATCAACAGGGGCACCAGACAGGGGTGCCCGTTGTCATCGTTACTCTTCGCCCTATACATGGAGCCCCTGGCTCATAGAGTTCGCTCCCATCCAGATATCAAGGGAATCCAATTTGGCGGCGAATCCCATACTATCAGCTTATATGCCGATGACGTCCTAGCCACGCTAGAGTCTCCAGCTACATCCTTGCCTGCCTTCCTCAATGAGCTGAGGGCATTTGGACGAGTGGCAGGGTTTAAAATAAATATTCAAAAATGGCAAGCCCTAAACCTAACAATGCCGCAACAGGCGCTAACCTTACTTCAGCAAGCCTTCCCCCTCCAGTGGGTCACTTCTCATATTCGATACCTAGGGATACTGATCGCCTCCACAATATCCAAGACGGTGACTCTCAATTACCGCACACTACTCCAGCAGATACGTGCTGAGCTACGGCGCTGGCGGCATCTCACTCTCTCCTGGTTAGGGAGGATAGCCGCGGTAAAAATGGCAATTCTTCCCAACATTTTATACCTTTTCCAAACATTACCGTTAGATCCCCCCCATGGCTCCATCCGGGCACTTCAAACCGATATAAACCGCTTCATCTGGGCTGATAAGCATCCTAGACTTAACAGGAAACTGGCCTACAGGCCCCCCTTGGAGGGTGGATTGGGGGTCCCAGATCTTGTTCGCTACTTTCAGGCTTCACAGTTAAGAGCTTTCATCGAATGGTTGCGGGCTGAGACCAAAAAACACTGGTTATTTATGGAAAAGGCATTAGCAGGTCAGCCCTTATGGAGGATCCCCTTTCTCCCAAAGGAAGCACGCCCTCCCAATTTATATCTTTTGTCCATCACTGGGCCCGCACTAGCAGCCTGGGATAAGGTGGTGGCCAGCAGACACCTTACGTCCTTTCCCTCTCCCTTAACCCCCATAGTAGGGAACCCCGACTTCACTCCGGCTCTCTCAGATCCTGGTTTTTCCCGCTGGACCCGGGTGTAGATCGGTGGGACACCTGTTTGACACAGAGGGCCCCGTCCTGTTCGACTCCCTCCGTCAGGACCTCGACCTTCCAGAAAGTGAGAGATGGCACTACACCCAGATACGCCACTGGGTGATGCAACTCACAGTTAGACCTGGCGCCCAACGTCTTCTTACTCAATAGGAGCGATGGCTGTTATCTAACACGACAAACTCACGTCTCATTACACACCTATACAAGCTACTGACACCGGAACGCCTACCAGTGAAATCTCTGGGTCAACAGCGTTGGGAGTCGGAGATTGGGAGGGAGCTAACAGCAAAGGAATGGGATGAGATACACTACCGTGCTCGGCACACAGCCAGTAATACCCCGGGGGTCGAAACCGCTACTAAAATCATAACATACTGGTATCTCCCCCCTAGTAGACTGCATAAATTCGCTCCATCTGAGTCACCAAACTGTTGGCGTCATTGCGGCTCCCCCAGGCACGTTAACACATATACTATGGGAATGCCCGACATTAACCACATACCACATACTGGTCCCAGGTCCTGAAAGAGATTGACACATCTTGACACGTATCTCCTGAGATTCCCGGCTTATATCCTTCTAGGGCTCCCTAACGCACTTATCTTCCCCCTGCGGTCCCACAGAGGTAGGCAGATAGGACTCCCACTACTAGCAGCTCTGCAGAACATTCTCATGCACTGGGGCACTCGAACTCCCCAGACACACCTGCTCTGGTTACAGAGGCTCTGGTACATAATGGGGATGGAGCGTATTACCCTTACATTGAAGGATCAAAGCTCGTCATTCCCCAAACTCTGGAAGCCCTTCTTGGCTCTTTTGATGACGGAATTCCGTGAACTGACTTGTCCCAAGTACTTACGCCTACTCCGCTTGTCGGACTCAGACAGAGCAATAACACATAACCTTTAGCGAGTACGAGAGAACGGGGACGCAGGCTTCCTTTTTGTGTGTTTCCCCTCACAATTTCGTTGCCGCAACCAGGTCTGGGAAGGTTGGGTAGGGGGTGGAGGGAGTGAATGGGTTTTGTATACTGTTGCAGCTGTCATAGACGATGATATCTCCACCGGATGCATAAGCTTGTTATCTCTGAAAATAATAATAAAATTCTAAAACTAAAAACACCACACCCTCACCACTCGAGTCCAAATCCCCTTCCCTAATCAACGGATGGTCGTGTCACCCCTCCTGCCAATCTCTTTCGATATTCCCGAATGGTTCCAGTCACCCTGTCGAGTCCCCCACATGATCCTGTACATTCGTCCAATTACTTCTTGTCCTTGGGCAGAGTTCTCAATTTGAAATAAACTTACGAGTAACAACAAAGCTTATGAATGACATCACAGTGATGTTGCATGGTCTTTGGAACTGAACAGGTCACATGAAGTGAAGTTGGTGAAAGAATAGAAATATTCATCGCTCACCTGTGGTTGGAGGGCTTTCTGCAACCTCTTTTGGCAACTAGGAGCTGCTCTGGGCGCAGCATAAATCTGAGCTACGTCATCTCTGGAATTCTAGGTGGGAGACTCAGCCCGTTGTCATTGAGCGGTCCACTCAACCCCAAATCTATGATTCTCACACGGGATTATCTCCTTGCCCCCTCCATGTGCCACCCACTAGGATCCTCCTACTCCTGGCCACTGACTCGGACCCTCCCGCAATTCAGGAAGAAACTGAAGACACGTCTCTGCAATGAGCGTTACTCAACAACGTACTACCTGCCGATACCTGCGTTACCTCCGTGCTGTGCGCTCGCGCGTGCTGTAATGTCTCACCAGGCCGCACATCATATGGGCTCGAGCTACACATGGTTTTCCAGCGCCAGAAGGTGTTGCTCGCGAGATATTTAAGAGTCGTGAGGGAAGCAGAGCAAAGCTAATAGAAACTGGAAAAGCAGCAGGGACTTCGTTCAGATGAGAGAAAGGGCAACCTTTTTGTTTTTCTTTTGTAAATGCTCGCTTTTTCAGTGAAGTTCTGGCTCCGAGCATTGTAAAATGCAACCGTGTATCTCTGAAATCACTCTGCAAGACCAAACACTTCCAGTCTTGGCCACCAGCCGTTGCACCCTCTCTTCCTCAAGGGTGCAACGCAGGTCTCTGCAGCTCCCAGGACGCAGGGGTGCCCCCGCCATTCAGAAGCCGCCCCCACCCCCCATTCAACCCAAGGCCTGTGAGAATCTGCGAGGTATCTATGGGAGACTTAGAATCTTTCACCGCATTCTGCAAGGGGGCCCCAACATTTTGTGTCACGCCCCTGCCTCCCCTGCTCCCGTAAGTGCTGTGAAAACAAAGGCTGCTGTGGGAAAGAGTAAGGGGGACTTCTTTAAGTCCATCTGCTTTCAGCACAGACGGGCAGCATGCAGCGCTCTGCCATTCACCTCCCCGTACGCACTGGTGATATATATGGCAAAGCAAACATGTAAACAAAAATAATACCTCTGGCATGCTGGAAGGCAATACCTCGCGGCATCTACAAAGGAATTATTGCCCTAAACTGAATTTCAATCCGTTCACTTTTTTTTCACCAAACGGCCTATGCTGTGTTAAATCTATATTTCACTTTTCTGAGACAGTAGGTATCAGGAGATTAGGGGGCATATTTACAAGCCCCTATCGCCACTACAACGTCGCTTTTCACGACGTATTTCAGGCGATACGAGCTTCACCTTATTTGCAAGGCGGCGTTAGGCCACTTAACGTGGCTTAATGCTGCCTTGTAGTGGCTTAACTCTGCCTTATAAATAAGGCACCCTTTCACACTATACTTAGCGTGAAAGGGGAGGGCAATGGGTGTTGCAGTGGGCGTTCCACCGCAGCACCCATTGATTTTGACGCTGCTCCATATTTACAAGGGTCGCGTAAATATGGGGCAGCACCAAAATTAAGATCAGGGAAAACCTTGTCTTACCCTGGCGCAACGAGGAGAAATGTTTAATTTCTCCTTGTTTTTGCTGTTTCCATGTGTGCTGCGTTGTGTAGCACACATGGAAACAGCAAAACGCCATTGATTTTTTATGTGCAGGAAGGTGTCCCTTCCTGCACATAAACAATCATTAAAACAAGCATTGGCATAGCTAATAGGTCTTGCCTTTGGGACCTTATAAGAGTTTAGCCATGCAACAGCTGATGTTGTTGCACCAAGGATATTGTGCTGGATAACTAAACACTTATAAGGTCCCAAAGGCAAGACCTATTGACTATGCCAATACTTGTTTACTTTGAGAGGGAGAGTACCAGCACTTCTCAAGACAGGCGTAATACTTTTGAATGGAGAGCACCGGCACGTCTCAGAAACAAGCAGGTGCTCTGGTAAAGAGTACCTGCACTTATATTTTTCCATTTCAAGCACTGATCATGCCTGCCGAAGATCTACCTGTAGTGTCAATAAGGAATATATGTGTGTCTGCATATCTGTGTGTGCGCGTGCACATGTGTATGTATGTGTGTGTGTCTGCATATCTGTGTGTGCGCGTGCACATATGTATGTATGTGTGTGCTTGTGTGTGTCTGCATATCTGTGTGTGCACATGTGTATGTATGTGTGTGTGTGTATATCTGTGTGTGCGCGTGCACATATGTATGTGTGTGTGCATATCTGTGTGCGCTTGCACATGTTTTTGTGTGTGTGTGTGTTTACCACATGCACAGCTTTCATTGTTGGATGCTTCAGTTAGCCTCAGTAAGCACCCCAGCACTGAGTTTCCCGGTGCATGAGGCTGTTTAATCATTGACTGTCCCGGAGAGGCTGCTGGATTCCAGGCCTGCCGCCCGGGCAACAGGCCTGTGCGTTATTGTAGAATAATCCCACGTCGAAGGGAATGGAGACACCTACTCCTTTCTTGTGTGACATGCGGCATCGTGGGCAGAGAGGAGGCCTGCTTCATCCGTGCATACTTGTTTATTTGAAATCGAAGAAGCTTTTTCGGTTGAAATGGGAGCGAAAATGACTAGCAACTTGTTCGGGCAGCATTCAGAGGATGTGCGGGGAGCTGTCACTGGGCCCAGGGGTGGAGCTAGACAGGATGTTTAAGTCCTCACTCTGGAAAGTCTCCCTGCGGACCAGACCGGAGATACAATGCCTTCCTGCAGAAAATGTGCATCAGTGCTCAACTCTACCTCTGCGGTCCTCGGCCTAGTGGCCACATGTTCCTGCGAGTACCTAATTTTTCTTTTTCTTAAAAGTATAATCACAGTGAGAGATAGTAATAGAGAGAGTAAGAGAGAGACGGAAAGGGCTTGTCTGTGCCAGAGCGGTCGGTGGACGGATGACCGCATCCATGCACGGGTGGACGGATGAGACGGGTTGACGGATGACCGCACCCATGGATGGGTGGACGGATGGCAGCATCCATGCAAGGGTGGACGGATGTGAACCGTTATGATTTCCTAGGC
Source organism: Calotriton arnoldi (assembly GCA_963921515.1). Classification (NCBI taxonomy): domain Eukaryota; kingdom Metazoa; phylum Chordata; class Amphibia; order Caudata; family Salamandridae; genus Calotriton; species Calotriton arnoldi. The sequence goes on along the minus strand of CAWUFW010005890.1, from coordinate 1,178,413 downwards.
CTTGAGAGCTGAACCATTCAGTGACATATGTAAGAACGTGCGCCTGCAAGATGTGTTTTGAACACAGCAGTATGGTGGTAGGAAAGGAATGCCCGTTATCTGCCTTCGATCGTTAGCCAGGCCTGCACGCGGCAGAAACATCTGCCATGCCTGCAGACCCGATGGCATTCTATCGTCATATGATTGCTGGGAGAGATAGAACAGCGGAAAGAGCTGTCTCGTGCCATCTCGTGCTCCTACCCCCAGGGCGCCGCGCCCAGGGGTGTGTGCAGTGTGCGAGGACAGACAACGGCCTTCATCTAAAAGGAAATCAGTAGAGCCCATAAATCATCCAAAAAAACGAATTCTCACCTGTAAAGAGAGGAAGAAGTCAACAGAAAGAGAGTGGACGAGAGAGGTAATAGAGAGAGAGATAGAGAGAAGAGAGCAGACTAAAGAGAAATAATAGCGAGAGAGGTGGTATAAAAGGAGAAGACAGAGCAAAAGAGAGATGAAGAAAAGAGAGTGAAGGTGGGAGAGGAAAGAATATGAGCAACTGAGTACAATAGTTATTGCAGAAGAGAAGAGGAAGCGAAGGAAAGGAAGAGAAGGAAAGAGAGAAAAGAAAGGAGAGCGAGAAAGGGGAGAAAACGTAACAACGAGAGAAGAAAGAGAAACAGGAGAGAGAGAAGAGAACTACAGAGACGACAAGATAGTGTTAAAGAAATGGAATGAGGGTGGGTGTTAAAAAGGGAGAAAAGGCCGGCGGGAGAGAGATGGGGAAATCCGAGAAAAGTGCCGAGAAAAAGAGAGGAAGAGAGAATCAGAGAGGACAAGGTAGGTGCGGGTACAAAAGGAAGAAAAGGCGGGATTTACCCGTGACGGATGGTCTGTAACGGATGCGCTCTCCCCGGCACTGTCTGTCGCCACGGGCAATGCATGTGTCAGTCCATCTAACCGCAGCGAAGACATGATCGAATTATTAACCACTGGCATGTCAGGAACGGCTCAACAGGGGCGAAAAGAACAGTGACACCAAGATATTTCTATAAATATGCAGAAAGTTTTCCGTTGTGGCTCCTGAACACGTCATGACAGATCTGTCAGCAGCAGACCCGAAAGAGGCAGAGAGCAGGAAACGCTGCCTTCCGGTGGCTAGGAGTTAATCCGGATATGCTGCCAGGCAAGCGGAGCGCGCGATGGGGGCAGTGACGTCATGTTAGTGCCCTTTTACATATGGATAAACAAAGTATGAAATCTCTAATGAAGGTGGCCTCTTGCTAATAAAAACAAGCACGGCCGCGCGTGCCAGGTCGGCGGCGAAAGTGAAAGCGCCGCGTTTGTAGCAAAAGTGCACCAGGGCCAGCGCGAGCGCCATCTGTTTCCAATTAACGCGAACGCGAGACGCGGGCGCGATAATTGGAAACAGATGACGCTGCTGCTCGCTCCCGAGCTCCCTAGGCCAGGGGAGAGAGAAGGCGTGACATGCACCCGCCTTTGGCCAATTGCGTGCTGTCTTTCTTAGAAAGACGCATGCAAAGGCCAATAGCGGGTCATGAAAAAAAAAGCACACGCACGAGCGTGTGTTCAGAGTTTAAAGCCCTTACTAAAAGCCTCGCAGAGCAGCGCATGCGCGCTGGCTCAGGCGAGACCTAAAAATGACGTTTTGCAACTTCTATGTGTGCTGCATTAAGCAGCACACATAGAAGCTACAAAACACCATTTAAAGATTGTTTATGTGCCGGAAGGGACACCTTCCTGCACATAAACAATCTTCCCCTGCAACGCAGACACCCTTGCACTATGGTGCAAGGGTGCTTGCGTTGGAGCTAGGCAGCTAAATTTAGCGCCAGCACAGGGGGAAACGCAGGACTGCACCATTTTGTTGTAAATATGGTGCAGTCCAGCGTTTCAGAAGTGACGGAGCGCGGCGTTAAGCCAAGAAGGCTAGCGCCGCGCTCCGCCACTTCTATTGTAAATATGCCCCTAGGTTCGTAAATGACCGTGAGGTAAAGAGCAAACGCGTGAGTGAAAAGGTGAAAGAGTAAAAAAAAGCATTAAAACAAGAGCAAAAAAGATTGAGGGAGTTATGAATAGAAAGAAAGAGAGGGCGAAGGAGAAAGCGAGGGTCGGGCTGAGCTTGGGTGTAGAATGAATACGTGAGACCGTGACAGAAAGAGTGTGAAAAAAGCAGTACTGACTAAGTATGAAAGATTGAGAGTAAGTATGACAGGGTGAATGATGAAGCTAAAGAGCGGGGGGTACATTTATTATTATTTCACGCCAACTGGAAGCAGTAAGGGAACTTGCTGCGTTGCTTGAAAGGGAGAGAACAGAAATGCTCAAGACAGAGTATTTCTGCTCTCCCCTTGCACTGGGGCACTGTGCGCTGCCTAGCGCCAGTGCAGGCACCCTGGCACCATAGTGCAAGGGAGCCTGCATTATAGACAGGAGTGTTCTTCTGCAGGAAGGGATGCTTTCCCACACAAAACAATCCTGAGAGGCATATTTCTTTTTCTATGTATGCTGCAAGATGCCTACCTGACACAGAGTAATGCAAGGCAGCTGCGTTGCGTTACATTGTATTTGCTAAACCACGCAAAGTGGCTTTGTGTGGCTTAGTCAATGCCAAAAAAGAATTTTGAGTCTAGGCTCTGCCACACAAGTGACGCAACACAGTGCAAAATCATAGTAAATCTGGGCCCAAGTGTGAGGCAATAGAGTTATGTTAAGGATGCCAGCGCAGGAGGGAAAAAACGAGAGCGAAAAGGAGACCAATGCTGGGAGACGTGGGAGTAGAAAGGTAAAGCAAGAGAGAAGACATGCATTGTAAGGTACAATGGGTGGCAGACATGTATTCTATAGAACAGTAACTGATGGGTCATGCATCTCTGATTGATACCTTTTATGTACAGCACACCTTACAAGGTTACTAATTCAGGAAACGGTAAATGAGCAATTGACATTCTTTGGTAAACTGTTGCGCAGGCATTCTCTTGCACTGTAATAGACGGCCCAGCAAAGTAACTGCTAGCATGCTCTGTAGCACGTTAACTTATTGACATACGAGACACAAAGAAATTCAGATTCACATGGTAATTCTGATAGACAATTTTCCAACCACATGTATTCATATGGACATGTCTGGCATAGTTAATATCATGGCCATTGAATCTCCTACCACATAAAGTATAATAGGTGAGGTTTCTTTTGCCACATGAGCTCATACAGACACAATTTGCGCTGTTCTTAAAATGGCCTTGACATCAAGGCCCAGATTTACTTAGGGCTTGAGTTGCCCTTGCTTCATGTAAGGTGACGCAAGGGCAATGCAAGTCCTTAGGTGAGATTTACTAGGCCAAGCAGAGCCACCTTGCGTGGCATAGTAAATCTGGAGTAATTCAACACAGCGCAAGTCTCTGCCTTGCGTTACTCTGCCCTGGGGGTGAGTTTCATGGGTGGAGCATGGTTATGCCCACGCATCCACCCATGGCTTTAGTCCTATTGCCAGATTTACTAACAATGGTAAACCTGTGAATGCATCAAATTGTTACGCCTTCCCAGGAAAGGCGTAACGAGGGGAAATATGTTTATTTCTCCTCGTTTATTCCTCTTTGTACGTGTGCTGCATTCTGCAGCATATATAGAAAGAGGAAAAAACCGCAGAGGATTGTTTTTGTGCAGGAAGGTGTCCCTTGGCTTGTTCTTTGTGCAGGAAGGGACATCTTCCGGCACAAAAACAACCCTGGCTGCAACGCAGGCACCCTTAAACCATGGTGAAAGTGTGCCTGCATTAGCGTATGGCAGCCACTAGTGCGCCAGTGCAGAGAGAGAGCAGGAATGATTTCTATGTGGAAATCTGGAAGATTTTTAGATGAGTTCACTAGCTCCTATTCAAAACAGTCTCTATATGTACCTTTTTAGGCAATATAGTTAGAAAAATATGCTATAAAAAGTACAATTTAGCAACTTTTTTTTATAAACCAAAAGTTCTAGTTCTTCGCACTATTCACTTAGAAGGGATAGCTCGCTCTGTCACATAGCAGCTTACCTCAACATGCTGCTGTGCACAAAGCAAGAAAATGGTGCACACGAACATTCCATTGCTGCACAGCAGAGGGAAACGATTGGAAGACATATTGCCTGATATCCTGGTCCGCCTACCGACTATTTTGTATCTCAGGCTCTCACCCTCTGTTCAGTGGTCTATTGCTTCCCCGCATGGTTTGAACCATACAAATTCCACTAGATACATCGGTACATTAGGTCACAATTCCCTCCTCCATTGCTAGCCTCCTTTGTCTCTACCCCGAGGTACTCACCGCTCTTTCGATATAAGACCAGCTCCGCTTTAAACTCCAGTCTCTCTTCCAGGGCCTTTTGGATCTGGACTCGGATCAGCTCGTTTGTGTCAGTGCCATAGAGGAAGGTGCATGCGCAGGAGCGCTGCATGACCTCGGCCCGCGTGAAGCCGGTCAGGTCGCAGAAGCCGTCAGAGCAGTACACCACTGGGAACGAGCTGGGCACCTGCGCGTTCCCCAGGACAAAGTTGCTGTCTGCAAAGGAGAAGAGGGTGTTAGTGCTGGGGGAAAAGGATGGAAAGGGACACGTGTATAAGGGGTTTACGGCCAATCAACATTTCAGTCCAGTGTCCTGGCAGGACTGAGTGGCAGCGGGTAAGGCATGCTGCTCTTAGAATGGTCCATGAATGGAGATGTGCAGAGAGAGAAGCATAGAAAGAAGTGCTGTGCAAAAGTGAGAATACAAAGGTCTTTGTGCAATGCGCAATATGAGATGCAGCATATGACAGCTCGCATTCAATGGGAGGGATTAATAATCTTGTTTTGTTCAAGGACAAGCAAAGATTATTGATGGTTGTAAGAAATTGGATTGTTATTTGGGATGGGTGACTACAAACCTCAATGAATAATCACATCCCTTGTCAGGGTGAACCCTCCAAGTCACTAAATTATCCTGAGCTCCACCCCTGGTAGCTACGGCAAAGAGCAGAAAGGCTTAACTTAGGAAAATGTGTAAAGTATTTAGCAGCACAGAAACAGTGATAAAGTTAAAATGTAAAACTATAAAAATCCCAAATCAAATGAGAAAATAGAGTAAATTTTAACAAACAAAATGAAACCAAAAATTACAAAAATCTAATACGGGGAACTGGAGATATGAATTTAAAATGTTTTAAGTAGGAATAGTGGCAAGAAGCACAAAGTGCCAATGATAGTCGATGGTAGACTGGGACCTACACAATATTTGACACTAACCGCGATGGAGCACAGGTCAGATCAGGGCCGGACTGGGAACCCAAAGCAGCCCTGGCAATTTTGTCAGACCAGCCCCCATACGATGCATAGTGAGTGCAGCGAGCGAACCTGACTACTACAAATAGGGTTTGGGGAGGTTCTCCCCCCAAGAAAATGTAGGCAAAAATGGTGCATTCTACAACACATTTTTCATTTTATATTCAATTGTATTAGCTTTTAAAGCATAGTAAATGATGAACTTAGAGTGTCCCAGGATTCGACAATCTTTGTTGGGGCTCTTCAATGATTCCCTCACTGTCACCCTCCAACAGTGCCTCTCATCTCTCCATAGCCCCTCTCTCACATGTATTTCATTTGTTTTTATAGTGCTTCTCATACCAGTGTAGGGTGTCGGAGCAATTTGCATCACACATAAATACAGAGACAATGAATCATATGTGTGTAAATCAGTGTATTGAAAATGTTACATAAGACAAATGGGACTACGAGGTGTAGGATTCACGTCATACATACTGGTAGGCATTTATTAAGAGTGCTTGGTCTGGAGAAGAACAAACTCAGGATTCAGACTGTAACGCAGTGGTTAGGGTTGACTTTACTAATTAGAATTGATTTCTACCCAAACAAACACTTTTTGTAGCAACATTAGGATAATGAAAGACTCGGGGGAAAAAATATAACTTTCTAACCTGTACCATGTAGTTTGCATGCAGCTCTTTGATGACACTTCATAGCTCACTGTGCTAGATTATGATTGCAACTTATGAACTGGACTCAAACAAAAGGGTCTTTGCGACAAAAGCAGTAGCCCACCAAGCTATGCATATTCTGTGATCTGCATGGTACACATCCTTTGCAGCTGGCATATTAACCCTCTACGCTACCTTAGATGAGTCAAAACTGTGACTAGACAAAACTCTGATATCTTTCAAGCAGGTACATTAATTACCAGAGTAATCTTGACACTTTTATTGTTGTCCAAAAACTACTGGATATACAAGGAACTCTGCAGCAGGTGCTTTCAAAACTGCTGCAAACCTACAGCCCTCAGTAACAAAACCGGCCTCCCACTTTTCCAGCTTCCGGGGAAATGCCCGATGCCGAGTATGGCTAGTCTGGACTTCGGTTGGATACACCATCCGGGCTAGTCCTGATCAAATCATCTGACTTTAGTCCTTTAGGTCCCAATCCACAACAGGAGTAAATAAGTAAGTAAAGTTTATTCATGCATAGTTATTTAAAACCATAGCATTTACATTACATTTAATAAAAACATTCTTATCATAAAATAATTCCATATATTGACTTTAAAACAAAAATCACCGTCTATGTAATTCTTCCTGTCGTGCTATGCTCAGAGTTAAAAAATACATTACATTAAAAAATATAATATTTATAAAATATGAGCTACTGTTACATGTATAAAAGACAGGACCATTGCAGCTATTTTAAAACCCTAGGGTCCTGTATCTTTTTCTAAAGTGCAAATGTGCCGTGCTATATTTCTTCATAAAGTGCAAAAAAATTAGCGGTAGTATGTGCAAAAAGCAGAAGGTTATATTAAACAGTTTATGTACAATGTCACTTTTTAGAGCTTTTTAAAGTTCTCGTTTGACAAGTAGTGCTCGGGAGTAGTTAACAGGAGTACACTTTTAAAGCCTTCCACAGGAGCTCAGGGGCAGCACTTAAGAGACTCACAGGCTGTCAGGAAGAGGCCAACAGCAAGGTCCAGTACAGGTCCAGTTGCCAATGGTCAGCTGGCAGTTGCAACAAAGGCCTCTTGTAGGTTGTAGTATCCCTGCAGCTTGAATAGGAGGTCTGCCTTATGACCCTTGGAGCCCACTTTTTTGTTCTGGGTAAACAAGTCCCCGGGGATGCCACATCTACGCTGGCATGAGCTAATGGGTGGAAAAGACTCCTGGGTATTCCCTAACCAAAAGGTAAAAGTTCCCAGGTCCAACCCTACCCACTTTGGGCATTTTCAAGATAGCAAAAGTCTTCGGTCACACTCAACTTGGGCTATTCAGGCTGGGTGTGTGTGTGTGTAGGGAGTGTACTATCATAATCCTAGTGTCCTCCCACATCTAATAGCTAAATCCAGTTTGAGGCAGCCCGTGTACCCCCTATAAATCCAGCGACAGAAGTCTGAAGGACAAAAGCAGGGTTTTCCAGCAATCAGATAGTGGATAAACAGGAATTGTCTTGGATCCTGATTTCTTGCTTTCAAGTGCGCCCAAGTGTTATATGTAAACCGCAGCAGACCTGTCAACATTCTAGCAGTATTTAACACTGTAATGTCAAAAAGGATGTCCGCAGTCTCCATCTTGCATATTCTGTGAGGTCCAGAGGAGTCATCTCTGCCCATTTAGGACGGCCTGTCACTCACAGTGACCCACTGAGTAGCTCCTAGGAGGAATTTCACACCTCACTCACATCTATCTAAGTGTTACTCACTGGCTAAGAGAAGTTGGGGAGCAAATGCAAATTAGCCTCTAGGAGCTTGAGGCAGGGAAAAGTTAACTTTCTATATGTTACTTTTCCTTAATGTTTATTAAAAATCTGACTTCACCATTGTATTGGATGTTTGATAACTATTAACATAGTTATTTAATTATGTTTCTAGCTAGTCCCATTACAGAGATACAGTATTAGAATTTTAATCTGTACTGTGTTTTTTTACATAGGACAGCTAGGCCTGCCACAGTGAAAAGAGCTATTGGGTTTGGGTTCTAGTCACTGTAAAGGCATGTTATCATTACATTTCTACATGTCCCACTTTTTTTTAGGTCAATAAACTTTATTTGGTTTGTTAAAATAAAGCCATAAAAGTGCATAAATAAAACATCTGTTCATAGACATAAATCAAAAAACTTTATAGTCAGGTAAAAATAGATCTCATAAATTGAACTACAGAATAAATTGAACACATTAGAGTTAAAATACAGAGTAATTTACATAGACCTATATCTGTTTATTATCTTCCGTGGACAAAATTTGCCACAGCAGCGCACAGATCCATACTGCTTAGTTGTTGTAAGAAGACTAAGGCCTCCTTGTGCGGTCTGATTTTAGATAAACGCAGATTTGGAACCAAAAAGTGTTTCTGTTCATAGGAATATAGCCACAAAAGAGAATAAAATGCATTGTACTTTGAGAAGAGACATTATCACATGGGCACTTTGTCAATGTTGAGCTCCAACCAGCCTTCCTGGGAAATACAACTACAAAATGTAATATGTTAAAATGAAACCTTGTGAGATAAAACCTAAACTTTTCATTATAAAACTGATGCCAAATAAAACTCACAGCACAAAGATGATCTGATTAGATTATAATTTGAGCTGGAGCGTAGTTTATCAAAATTCCCCTGATGGAATCTTCTTTGCCTTTCCCTAAACACCTCTTTCACCTGCAACACTTTTCCCGCCTCTACATTCTCAGGATTAAAAAAAATGTCGGGGAGGCCTAAATCTATAAAAAACATTTTTAACATAGTGAATCCAGAGAATTGTCCTGGTGTTGTCCAAAGAAAGACAATCTGTCAGCGCATCCCTAGAAAGGCGTGCTGCCAGGTTTCTCCAAATTCTGAGCCAGAGGAGTAAAGGCTCCGGCTTAATTCTGTCCATCACAGGGGTCAGGCCTACCTCAGAGGGGCACATAAAGGATGGTGTAGATTGAGGGACCGCCAGGAGTCTATGCAGGAATTTGTTCTCAACCTGCTGAAGTGCTCCTGCCCCCTTGTACTGCCAATCACCAGCTCCATAAACCACCAAAGAGATACACTTACTTTTATATACATTAATCATCTCTTGTCCTGGCTTATGCCCGAGACGGCGGGCAAAACAGAACATTGACTCTACTGCTCTCTGGCACTGGGTAGCCCTGATGTTAAATAAACTGTTCCAATTTAGATTAGAATCCAGGGGGAAACCTAAATAGGTGAACGTTCTTACTTTAAGGATTTCTGCCCCTTCCAAAAGAAACAATCTTGTTTTGATATTTTTAGGACCTATGCTCATCCCAATCGTTTTACTGAGGTTTGTTTTAAGGTCCAACCCCATCCCCAATAAAACTATAGAAAGCATCTAGAAGGAGTTGCAGACCATTTACAGTTCTTGAAATTAACACTGCATCGTCCACGTACAGTAGAACTGGTAGAGCACAGGATTTCATTCTGGTTAGGTCTTTCCCTGTTTTGCTCAAGTGGTGTTCTAGGCCATTAATGCAAATAAGAAACAGTAAAGGAGCCATCACACACCCTTGGCGGACCACTAGTTAGGATTTAATGGTGGGGGAGTGTTCACCATCTATTCCATTTCTGACCCTAAATATGGTGTCCCAATGAATCATTTGAACGAATCCAATTAGAGCTTTGTCAATTCCCATCTTTGCCATAATATCCCAGAGCTTCCGTCAATTCACCATATCAAAGGCGCAGGAGAGGTCCATAAACGCAAGATGAATAGAACTCATCCTCGCCTTGACATGTTTCCCTATAATCAGCTGGAGTTTAAGCATTGCTCTAGCGTACCTACCCAAGGGCGGAACCCAAACTGCACTCTCGACAAGGCCTGGTTTTCTTCCAGCCATACCTCAAGTTTAGCTGCCAGGATCCTGCCAAGTATTTTAAGGGAGCTGTCCGGAAGGGTAATTGGGCGATAACAAGACGGAGAATGCCTATACCCCTTTTTAACCGCTTCGCCGCGATCGGAATTCCGCCCAGGTGCTGGACATTCCGATCGCGGGTGTGGTCGTGACGAGCTCAGCTCGTCATGCGCACAGCGCGACCGCGCAGCATGACGAGCTGAGCTCGTCATGAGCATCGAAGGGGTTAAAGATGGGAAAAACTATTGCTTCCCTCCATGATGGATCAAGTTTCCCTTTTATAGCAGCCTTAAAAACATTTGCTAAAATTGTAGCCCAAAAGGGCATGTTTTTTTATAAAGGTCCAATGGCACTCCATCCATCCTTGCCCGAGGAGCTCTGATTGATAGCTGCAACTACTTCCCTAACTTCTATGGTCTCACTAAACTTGGAGTACATCTCCAAAGAACAGCCTGCTACTTCTCTGACTCCTATATTAGAATCTCTATTTAGTGGGTTAAAAATATAATGGAAATGATCTACCCATGCTTCAATGGGTATAACAGTGCTCACTGAAGGCTTCTCATACCCCAAAAAGAAAGGTTGATCAGCAACCTTCCAAAAAGCGGCACTGTTCCTCAAATAGGCTGCATTTTCTAAGTCCTCCCAGCCTCCCTTTCTCAACTCGATTTTACTGGCCTCAATGATAACTTTATAAAACCTTCTTGCATGCAAAATATCTTCTTTGGAGCGCGTAATTTTGGACAGTGATGATTTTAGCTTCTTCTGGGCAGATGTGCAGGCATAGTTAAACGAGCCTAATGGCGGTGGATGTTTTGAAACGTTAGTTAGACTTAACCACTGAAGTACATAGGGTACCAAAGGCTGCTAATATGTACTCTGGGGATTCCTCAAAGGTGGTCAATAGTGTGATAGTTTGGCTATTATCCTTTTTAAGCTTATACAAAAAGCCTCCATGTTTACTATGTCCCATTTAATCCTAATACCCTTGTTGCGTGAATTGGTTAGTGGCATATTCCTCGTCTGTCTAATATTGCCCGACAAGTGCAAATCAAGAACCAAAACAAGCAGATTATGGTCGCTTACACAAGAGGCAATAACATTATATCCCAATAAATATTAGTTCAGTTGAACCCAGGGACAGAATAATAAAATCAACCTCTTGGACCCATAATAGGTTGGAAGAAGAGAAGCCACATCTATCCTGTATTCTTTGAAAAATGCCAGATGTTTGGAAACCAGGACCCTATTCAAGGCTCCCCAAATGGGGTATGCTGAAAGTGTGGAATGTCTACCCCCTCCAACGCCCTTAATCCACAGATAGCGGGTTCACTATTTCTACACGTTCTCGCGTTGAAATCCCCTGCCCAAACTATTAGTGCCTCCTTTTTGTGATTATCTAAGAATTTTGACAGACTGTCCTCGATCATCACCTACAGCTGTAACCCGTGTGTCAAAAATATTATTGTAAAAATTCACCACAATGACATCAAAGGAATAAGGGGTCTACAATAGCACCAACTGGAAATTTGACATAAATTGAATTATTCTGGAAGACAAACCTATTAATTTTATAGAGAGCAAGATGGCTAGGCTCTTCCTGCACATGATGGAATAGCTGCGCAGCAAATTGATTAAAAACTATTAACACTGAAATCCTCAGTAGACCAAGGGGCATATTTAGAATATAGTGGCATAGGGCAGCACCAAAAGCCTTCTAGCTGTGCTGCTCTACGTCAAAGAGAAAGGCAGGAAAGCGCCATATCGAAAAGATACGGCACATTCCTGTCCTTTCTGCTGGCGCACAAACTGAAGCCGAGCACCAACGTAGGCACCCTTGCACCATGGTGCAAGGGTGCCTGTGTTGTTGGCATGATTGTTTTTGTGCAGAAAAGGACACTTTGCTGCATAAAAACAATTAAAGGAGGCGTTTTCCTCGTTCTATGTGTGCAGCAGAATGCAGCACACGTGGAAAGAGACAAAAACGAGGAGAAATGTAAACATTTCTCCTTGTTACGCCTACTTTGGGGAGGCATTAGTTTTGGCGCGGCCGCAGATTTACGCTATGTTGTAAATCCGGGGCAGTGTCAAAAACAATGGGTGTTGCATGGGAACGCCCACAGCAACACCCTTGGAACGCCCCTTCCATGCAGAGTAAGGCATTGCCTTATTCCATATTTACAAGTCCATGAAAAGCCACGCAGAGTGGCTTTCCGTGGCCTTGTAAATATGGGCCAGCACACTGCGCCTCCGGAGTGTCCCAAAAGTAACGCTCCAGCAGCGTAAAAGTGCCACAGGGTCATTGTAAATATACCTCCAAGTTTCTTGCAGTAAAACAATATCTGCATTATAAATGGCAGCAAGTCAATCAGAGTTGGTTAACTTAGAGTGAATACCCGCAATGTTCCATGACAAAATTCTAAGACCTCATTGATCAGCTAATGTCCTCCTTGATATTTCCCCGGGGTCAGCTAGATCCGATAGACAGCCACTCCCAGAGATAACCTCCTGCCCTGGATTCAATTGACCCTCCATTTGTATCACTTCTATACTGGGAGAGTTCTGAGCTTCCAACCCCATTTTGGTACAGAGTCAGTCCAGATCTTCCAGAGAGGCCAGTATTTCAAAGGAATTTTGGACTTCCACATTGAAAATTAACCTATCAATCCTAGGACGAGTGGTATTTCCTGTTGCATGATTGGATGTGAAGACTGCGCCCAAAGGTAGCACCTGAATGGATCCTGGAATCCGTGCCCGTTTGTAAAGACAATTAAGAAGTGTTTTAACCGTATTTGGTGATTTAAATTTATTGATCATACAGTCTCCATTTGCTTCCTTTTTACCAGGAGTGATCCAGGGAGTCCTTCTCACCATTAAGACCACAGTAGAGAAGTCATGGGGCCACCCAGAGTTTTTCCTTAGCCAGTAGATTACCTTATTTTTCAAGGCCAAATGGTCTTTCTTCAGAGATGATTTTATAGTCGGAACATAGTTTAAGACTATTAAATATGAAGTACACTCTGGTGGAAGCTTAGGAAAAGTATTTTTCATGATTTCAAAGGCTCTGTTGGTTTGACCCAACTCTCTTTCTCCCCTTCTTCCCCTTGACCCCTCCTGTGGCATTGTACCCATTTTTAACTGCTCACTTCTAGCCCCCCTAGACTGCACTACAGGCATACTAGTCAAGGAGTAACGTCCTGCTGGCCCTGTGACAGTGGACTCCGGTGGGGTGGGCACAGAGCTGGAGGTTAGGACCACTGGGCATGAAACAGCAGATGGCACGACGGGCGGCACAACAGGTGGCGCCACCACCAACTGCTGGGCAACAAAGAGAGAGCTTAACTTGAATAGTTCTGATTTTTTCACCCAACTGATCAAAAATTGGTTCACGCTTGCCCAGCAGGGACTCAAGAATATTATTACATAAGTCTTTCATTGTGTCCATTAGTTTTTCCTTTTCTGCCTCCCCAATTTCATTGCAAGGGGAGAGGATGGAAGGGCACGACCTCTTGGATTTAGTCCCAATTTTTACTCTCTTTCTTTTACCCACTTGACCCCTTGTTTTGACTGCACCTAGCTGAAATTGGGGTTGTGCCTCCTCTGTCTCCTCAGTAGGGAGACTAACTGGCGTATCTATAGCACGTGGCCTCACCTCTAAGATAGTAGCTGCAGCTCTTATATTGGTGATTGGTGCAGCTTGTGAAGCAGGGGACATGCCAGGGGATGTAAAAGGGGGGGAGGAGAGGGACTGACAGCGTTCGGCTAACTCAATCTCCTTATTGATAACTCCAACTGCCCTCCGCAAAAATGCATTAACCCCTTCGCTGCGTTCGTCGGCCAACGGCCGTCGTGAGCACTACCTCGGTAGTGCTGCGCACGTCCGTTGGCCGACGCGGTCCCGCCCACTCCTTTGAAGTGCCGCACCGGCGTGGAATGTTCGCCGCGGTAAAGGGGTTAAGAGTGGTGCCAGGAGCTGTTTTGAGGGGAATACTCGAGGGCTTGTGCTTCCCCATTTCAGAAAGAATTGCAAATTTTTGATAACATAAAAGAGTAATCAACAGTACCTAGTGAGCGATGCAAAGGGTATGGGCCAGTCCAACCTTATCCAGGCGAAGACGGGCCCGCTGTTGGCCAGGTCTTCACACGGGCATGTCCCACGCTGCCGGAGCATGAAATCCTTTTATGTGCCCACCCGGCGCTAATCACATACAGCTGCGGTCTCCCTGCGGCGCAGTTGATGGTGGCAAAGGTAGTCTCTGGGCCCTCATGGGCTGAAAAGCGCCCCTACTTTTAAATACCATGCACTCTCCATTGTGGGCCTCAAGGCATACATAGGGGTGACCTATTCATTTTTAAAAGGGTGGTTTGTAACTGTCAAAGAGGATTTATTTTGACAGATCGAATTGCAGTTGCAATTTTTACACTGCTACAATGGTAGGCCTGAAGCCATGTTTGCACTGCCACTGTAGTGGATGGCACCATAGGTGCTGCAGTACACTAGAGGCATTTACCTTCCAGGCTCTGGGTGCACTTTGAAAAATATACTAGGGACTTCTAGGCAAGTTAAATATACCAATTAGGAATATGCCAATTCAACCATGTTTTAAAGAGGGAGCACATGTACTTTACTACTGTTAGCAGGGATAAAGTGAACATAGTGGGAGAATGCATTTAATGAAAAAGCATCTCAAAGTAGGGATGCCACCTTTCCAAGAGAAAAATACCGGCCATTTGAGTCTGCAAAGGCCTCGCCTTGACTCTAAATAGGGCTCTAGGGGCGTGGCCAAGATGGCGGAGAGCTAGGACGTGTTTTGTCTTCGCTCCTCCGCCCGCCGATCTTTAGCACTAATCAGGGCATCAAATCACGCCGAAGAGGGCTCTTCTAAGACCCCGAGACCAGGAGAAGCGGGCGCCACCCCGGGAGTGCCTCCTGAATTACTTACAGCACTGTTCCCTGCCCCGGGCGAGCGTGGGCCCGGTGAGGCCGGAAGGCAGACGGGAACAGGACGCAAAGCGATAGAGGCATTGGGAGCTGGAGCCCGCCGCGTCGGACCCCGGGCGGCCTCTGCGCCGTGAGACCGGGCTCCGGGCGGCCTCTGTGCCGTGAACTTAGCGGAGAAGCAGAGGCGATGAGCGGCGCGCAGCCGCCGACCTCCGGACGCCATCTTGGACGGCGTTGAGGCCGGACCGGGGAAGCGATCAACAGCGGAGGTCAGTGGCGGAGACGAGGGCCATCGGGAGGCGGAGCGGCCTTCGGCCAGTGGCAGCGATCCTCGGCGACCCGGAGGTGAGAAGCACCTACACCCGCGTCTCGCCGCTCCCCCACAGCACACCCGGGTGGCCTGGCGGGCGCTGGGCCCGCGGTTCCCCTGGGCCCCGCCCTGGTTGCAGCTCCGCTTCGACGCCGGCGAGGGCCGCTACCTGAGAAGCGGGGGACCGACACGCCCGAGGAGAGGCTTGGGCCAAAAGACGACCCGGCGGGGTACGGGACGGAGAACTGACACTCGGCCCCGACGCGTCCCGGGAGAGCTGGAAGACCCGTGAGACACCACGCCGCTACGAACGGACACCCCACAGCAGAGGCCTTGAAGCCACCGGCGCCTTCGGACACCGGTCCCCCTCAACACGGCGCGGCGCTGACTCTCCGATGCTGGGAGGGGTGAGGCATTGGGCGCCTGTCACGCTGGGCTGCCTTCCTGCCCTCAGAGGGCACCGACGGCTCCTATATCTTCGGCGCCCTGCCTCAGCCGCGGGCCGACCGAGGCCTACATCGTAGCAACAGCACCCCGGGATCGAGGGGAAGACCGCACGATCGGAGACAACTGGCCAGGCAGAGGCCGAGTAACAATACCCAAGGCGAGCCCTTGCAGAACGGGAGGGAGGACTGCGGGGGTGCGGATTTTGCACGCGGCCTGCCTGGCACGCCACGGCTAGGCCCTGAGGCTAAGAGACGACACTGCACTTGGGCGAGCTGTGCACAGGGGGACCCGACTCCAGCCAAGACTGCTGCAGCACAGGTATGTCGACCGCCCGGGGCCGAAAGGACAAGTCGGCCACCAGGGAGAGGTCACTAAAGGATCTCTTCGCCAGGGCAAAAGAAGGGGGGCAGGCGGAGATGGAGAAGCGGGAGGAGGACGCGCCGATGGATTCCACCTCGGCGGAGCCGGTGACACGAACATTCCTTGAATCTCTGTTCGCCAACCTGAAAGATGACCTACAAGCAATGAAGCGTGACCTCACTGCAGAGATCAAGGACATCCGCAAAGATGTCGACAGCATCGGGGAAAGAGTGGCCACCCTTGAAGGCAGGAGTGACACTAGAGACACTGAACTGGCTGCCATGCAGCAGGAGGTGATCCGCATTCATGAGCAGCAAGTGGATGTGCAATCCCACCTGGAGGACCTGGAGAACCGCTCCCGGCGCCACAACATCAGAATTCGGGGAGTTAGGGCTTCTGAGGAGGCAGGCGACATCTTTCTCTACGTACGGGAGCTGTTTAATCACATACTGGGCAACCCGCCGGACTCTGCGCTACGCCTGGACCGAGCACACAGGGTAGGCCCACCAAGAGCGGCAACGGCACCACCAGCAGATATTTTGGTCTGCGTTCAGGACTTTACTACAAAAGAAGACATATTACGGAAAGCCAGATCGCTTCACCCAATAACTTTCAGAGGCCAATTGCCTGTCCTCTACCAGGATCTCGCGGCCATCACTCTCCAAAAACGTAAAAGTTTCAGACCCATCACAGAAGCTCTTCGGCACCGTAGCATCTCCTATTCTTGGGGCCACCCGTTTCGTCTCATCTTCCGCCATGAGGGCACACTGTACCAGCTCCGCTCTGTAGCCGAAGCTGGTAAGCTGCTGGGGATCCCTCTCCCAGAGGACTCTAGCGACGAGGAGCAGCCGGGCCGTGAGTCCGGGGATGGTCGTCCCGGGTGGAGGAAACAGCGTCGCCGCCGCCGGGTGCGGGGGCCGGACCCTTCGCAGGTCAAAAAAGAGCAACAAGCTGTCCTCGATGCCTTACCGACAGCTCTGGCCAAGTCTTCGTCTTCCTGACTGCACCTGCCCTCCGAGGCGAATCCTCTCTAAGGCCATCGGTGGGACGGAGAGGGAGAAGCTGCTGCTCCCAGAGGCCACACGACAACCCCAATGACTTCTTTTGCTGTACATCCTCGGATGTCAGACTATTTTCCATTTTTACGTTTTTCATTGTTGGCGCCTTTTGTGCCTTGCTTTTTTTGTTCTTCTGGGGATCTTCGGACTGTCTTTTCATCTTTTCCTACTTTCCTGTCTTTCACTTCTTAGGGGTCCGATCTAAACAGTGCTCTTACACACTTAATCCAGCACAGGCGCCCAGAACCATTTTTCCAGGTCCCTTCCCGAGGCTGCCCCAGGGGTCATATGACTAGCGACCGGCCCGCTGTGGGAATTGGATGACACCGCCCTCTGTTCGGGTCCTCACACTTAATGTGAGAGGGCTCAATAATCCCATCAAACGCAGGTCTCTCCTTTCATACCTAGAGAGCTCAAGGGCGGACATCTGCCTCCTACAGGAGACGCACCTCCTCCATAAAGACTGCCATAGGCTCAAATCCCGTGCCTTCCCGACACAATTCTTCTCATCCCAAACCACTAAGACGGCTCGGGTAGCCATACTGGTGTCCAGGACTTTCCAAGGTAGGATAGTGCAGAAGGGGACTGAGATTAGAGGCCGTCTTCTCACTTACCATTTCGCAGTGGGGGTCATGATCTGATAGTTGGGTCCATCTATGCCCCCAATGAAAGCCAGGAACGATTCTTACACGACGCCCTCACAGAAGCCACAGCGACCCCGAACGCCATATTCTCATAGGGGAGATCTCAATTTGGTGTTTGACAATGACCTAGATCGTTCAGCGCAGCGCACCACTCAAGTGGGCGCCCTTTCACACACAGGGCTCACTAGACTGACTAACCTGGGGCTTACGGATCTATGGCGCCACCATCACCCTCAGACACGAGCTTACACATATTATTCTAATGCACATAAAACGTACGCGCGATTGGATTACATGTTAGGATCCAAGGCAATTCGAGATATTATGCTCTCAGTCGATATTCTGACGGCTGCTCTTTCCGATCACTCTCCGGTGGAGATTGCACTGGCTCTTCCCCACTTGCAGCGACCCACCGCACACTGGCGCTTTCGAGACACCTTATTACACAGACCGGACACGGTAACACAGCTACAGAAAGCCCTAGAGGACTATCTTACGCACAACGATAATTCGGACACTGCACTCTCCACGCGCTGGGCAGCCCTTAAAGCAGTCATCAGAGGGGAGGTCATTGCAATTTCCGCAGCGGATAACGCGGACCGTAAAGCCAAGCGGAAAGAATTGGCACACAGGGTAAAAGAGCTAGAGCAGATGCACCAGCGCACCGGCGCTCCACGAATCTGGCGACAACTGACGGCAGCTCGGTCACAACTGTCCGCCCTTGATCGTGACAAGGCGGAATATGCGGCTATGCGGCTGCGGCACACTTTCTACACCGGAGGGGATAAATGCGGGCGGCTACTTGCACACAGACTTCGGGAAGCTAGACACCGCGGGGGCGTTCAAGAGGTCAAGAATCGGGCAGGCACACGAATCACTGACGATGCGGCTATTGCAGAGACCTTCCGAGACTTCTATGCCCACATCTATGACGCGCAGCTGCTGGGGAATGCAGACATTGAGGGATACTTAGATCAGGCCCATCTTCCCACCCTAACGCCGGAACAGGCGACGCACATAGAAAGGGACATTAGAGTAGAAGAGGTGATAACGGCTATCACTTGGCTCAAACTGGGCAAATCACCCGGCCCTGACGGCTATACCGCAGCATTTTATAAGCAATTCTGCTCCACACTCGCCCCCCTACTTACCAGGCTATTCAACTCCTTTGCAGAGCCAGGAGCGGTTCCACCTTCCATGCTGGAAGCGGCAATAGCCGTCATTCCTAAACCCGGCAAGGACAAGGCAGAATGTGGGTCATATCGGCCTATCTCGCTCCTCAACATTGACTTAAAGCTCTACACCGGAATCTTGGCGTCTCGGTTGGCGCCATACCTGCCGGGCCTGGTGGATCCAGATCAGGCCGGCTTTATCCCGCAGAGGCAAACCAGTGATAATACGAAGCGTGTCACGCATCTCATAGAAAAGGCCTCCCGAATCCCTGGGGATTATATGCTTCTCACTATAGATGCGGAGAAGGCCTTTGACCGGGTCCACTGGCCCTATCTGGAGCAGACGCTGACCCGAGTGGGCCTGGGAGACAAGATGCGGACATGTATTTTCAACTGCTACCGGCTGCCCACAGCAACTGTGCGGATTAATGGGCATACGTCCACCCCTCTCCCTATTAGCAGGGGCACGCGGCAGGGGGTGTCCACTGTCGCTTCTGCTGTTCGCCCTTTACATGGAACCATTAGCACAAAGGGTTCGGCACCACTCGCAGATCAAGGGCATCCGTATGGGGGGGGACACGCATACCATCAGCCTGTATGCAGACGATGTGCTGGCCACACTGGCCCGGCCGGCGGAGTCACTGAAGGCTTTTCTGGAGGAATTGGATGCATTTGGGAGGGCATCGGGCTTCAAGGTCAATCTGACAAAGTCCACAGCACTGAACCTCTCTATGCCCCCGCAGGAGCAGGCGACACTACAGGCCCAACATGCCTTACAATGGTCCGATGCCACAGTCCCTTATTTAGGCATTCAATTGGCTCCGACCTTACAAGCCATGAGATCAGTCAACTACTCTCAGCTTCAGACCCAGGTCCGCTCGGACCTGCGACGCTGGAAACACCACCAGATCTCGTGGCTCGGAAGAGTTGCTGCGATCAAAATGACGGTTCTCCCCAAAATTCTATATATTTTTCAGACACTCCCACTGCCGCCCCCGCTGGATGGCTCCAGAAGATGCAATCTGAGCTCTCGCACTTTATCTGGCTGGGACGTAAACCGAGAATGAAACGACTAACCAGTTTCCTCCCGCCCCACGAGGGGGGCCTGGGGATCCCAGATCTCACCCTCTACTTCAAAGCGTCGCAACTACGATACTTAGTCGAGTGGAGCCGGCCCGAGTCCGAGAAACACTGGCTCTTTCAAGACCGTGCTGTAGCGGGCACGTCTCTCATGAAGGTTCCCTTCCTCCCCAAACCACATCGGCCGCCCAACTTGTACGCCGCCCAGGTGACGCGCACCACCCTCACCGCCTGGGACCATACTAACACGAGACATGAGCTCACCACCTTCCCCTCCCCACTCACACCCTTATTCGATAACCCCGATTTTCACCCAGGGGTGGGAGCACAGTCATTCCAGCAGTGGAGAGAGAAAGGCTGCCTGGCCTTAGGCTTACTATTTACAAAGGGCGACATACTTCCCTTCGCGCAGTTGCGGGCCGCATTCAACCTTCCAGAATCGGAACGCATGCACTATCTACAGGTAAGACACTGGGCCATGCACCCTGACAATCGCACGCAGGCGACCAGGCCTCTCACTTCCTTCGAGAGGTGGTTGATCACACGAACTTCAGATAAAAAGCTGATCTCCGACATATACCAGATGCTTCTCTCTCGCTATACCCATACTTACCATGCTGGCAGGGCACGTTGGGAACGGGACCTGGGTCGCAGCCTCAGCACAAAGGAGTGGGAGGGCGCGTGTTACAGAGCCCGACACACTGCTACACAAGTGGGCCTCACGGAAACCCTCACCAAACTGGTGTACTATTGGTACTATACCCCCGAAAGGCTCCATCAAGTAGACCCATCGCAGACACCTGACTGTTGGAGAGGGTGTGGGCAGAGGGGTACACTGGTCCACCTCCTTTGGGACTGCGAATACCTCCAGAGCTATTGGACCCACGTTTTAGATGAGGTTGACAAACATCTGGCCACTGAGATCCCCAGATTCCCGGCATACATCTTATTAGGGGTGCCCAACCGACTCACCTACCCCCTGAAATCTAGGAGAGGGAAGCAGATAGCTATGGCCTTGGGCTCGGCAGTCCAGAACATCCTCATTGACTGGAGGACGCCACGCCTCCCCACACACGTTGGGTGGTATCATCGATTGTGGAACATATTAGGAATGGAAAAGATCTCACTCACCCAGGCTGGGAAGGGCTCCTCCTTCAGTGACCTTTGGCAGCCATTTTTGTCGTTACTCACACAGGAATTTCGGGAGCTGACCTGCCCACGCTATCTCACGCTTGCTACGCCTCGCGGAACCGGCCTCTGCCGAGTGAGCAGGCTTCCATTGGGTACCGACACTACGCCAAATTCAGCACTAATGGCTAGATTGGACTGGGAAGGGCGGGGGGTGGCTTTTCTCTATTCTTTTTCTTTTTCCTGCTTTCCTTTCACTCTTGGGGTGGGGGGGGGGGAGGGTGTTCGTCAGCAATTGTTGTTTTAATCGACCAATGCATCATTATGTCGATATGATGGGCCCCATGTGGCCTGAGTGTAGCGAATTCGTTCTTTGCATTGTCTAATAAAAGATTTAAACCATAAATAGGGCTCTAAATAAAATGGTATGTACTCATTTGTAACATGACTTTTCTGTCTTTGTTTCCTTTAATTATTAGTCATGGATCATTAATGCAGCCCTAGATCACATTTAAAAGTGCTGTTTATATTTTCTGTTTGAAGTCTGCACAAATAAGAGCTAAAAATACCGGCTTTTGGTGATTTTGCTTATTTTTGTACTGTCTGGGACATCAAAATACCGGTGGTGCCGGTATAAATTCGATCAGCTGGCAACTCTATTCAGGAGACTGAAAGTTTGTTGCGGGATCAGCACAATATTAATTTCCTCCACCCTCCATCCCTGATTGATGCCATAATAGCAATAGTTTAATTTATATCTGAAACCCCATGCCAGCCGTCAATACAATGCTGAGTTACTCCAGGTGTCTGGGAATACATAACTCATTCTCACCCTTCACTTTCATGTTCACCCTGCACTCACAGTGATCACACTGCACTCACACTGCTCACCCTGCACGCACGCCATTCCCCCTCTTCCTACCCTGCACTCACACGAGCACACCACTCACCCTGCACGCACATGACGCTCCACTCACTTGTCATTTTCACCGCTCACCCTACACTTACAGCGATTACACTGCACTCATGCTGTTACCCTGCATTCACACTGTTCATCCTCCACTTAACCCTGCGCTCGCATGAGCTCACCCCTCACCCTGCACTCAGTGATCACACTGCACTCACATCACTCACGCTTTTTATCCTGTACTTACACGAGCACACTACTCACCCTGCACTCATGTGACACTTGACTCACCTGTCACTCTCACTGCTCACTCTGCAATCTCACTCAAACAAGCACATCACTCACCATGCATTCATTCCTCCCACTCTGCACTTTCACCCGCACCCAAACTCATGTCACATCACTCACCTGGTAGTCATTCCTCTCACCCTACTCTCACACTGTCACATCTCTCACTGTGCACTCACATAGGCACTCCTGTCACTCACACAGCTCACCCTTCATTCACATTGGCACATCACTCATCCTGCATTCACACCACACAAACAAGCACAGCACTCACCCTGGAGTTACACTACTCACCCTGCACTTCCTCCTCTCACTCTGCACATCCTCCTCTCACCCTGCACTCACATTGACAAACCTCTCAGCATGCATTCATACAGGCACACTGTTCATCCTGCCTGCACACAGGGACAAACGTCTACTGAAACTCATAGGGACACACCACTCACTCTGCACTAACTCCTCTCACCATGCTCTCACCAGTCACTCTCACAGATCACCCTTTACTCTCGCCGCTCACCCTGTACCACACACAGGCACACCACTCACCCTGCATTTTCACCACTCACACCACCCTGCACTCACTACTCTCACTCTGCACGTACTCCTATCACCCATCACTCACATGGGCTCTCCTCTAACATTGCATTCATGCAGCTCACCCGACACTCACAGTGGCACATTTTTCACCTTACACTCGCACCACTCACGCTGCACGCACTGACACTATTCACCATCATCCAGCACTTACATTACCACACCTCTTACTCTGCACATATAAAAATTACACAACTTTCACGAATAGACACATATTTCTACAAAGGCACCCACAGAATACCTGCTCTTTCCGTAGTTCTAGATTCCTACTTAATTCCATCTGCAACAACGGGGATAGTGCAAGAGGGGAGAGTGGACTGAGAATATGGGATGGTGCGAGGAGGGAGACTAGGGCTGAGGCTTTGGGGTATGGTGGTGGATTGAGGATCATGTGACACCTTCAGCCATTCATGGCTTTCCAGTCACCACATTGCTTCATTCCGGAACTTGAAGTTTCTTTTTTTTACATTGGAAGTTAGGTCTCAAAAACCCAAAAATGCAAAGTGTTACTGAATAAAATCCATGGTTGCCGAAGAAGTGAAGCATTTCATTAGATCAGTTGGATGCTGTGATATTACATGTTAGAACATGGATAGTTCATTTCCAATACTGTAACTGCTTGATTCACACTTGAAACCAAATGTAAGCCCTGTACAGTTATTTTTAGGAAGTGTACTTTTGATTCGCATCATACTTGTAACAAACATTGACAAGGCAACATATTATTTTTGAATAGCGTATAGAGAATATTTTTTTTTTAAGTTTCACTAAAAGGCAAGGCAGGTATAGCAGAAGCAGCAGGGCAAGCTTTTCTAACACAATAAAAGCAGATTGACTAATAGAAGTGTGAGTGGCAGTATGTCTGTGTGTGACAGAGTACAAATGTACGAAAGAGTTCAAGAGATATAGTGAGAATTTATTAAGAGAGAATGTGTCAGTGTATGTGTATTATGCGTGCAAGTGTTCTTCTGTTCTGGCATACTGGAGGTTCTTCTTGCCTTATGGACAAGGGCACTGATAGAATATGGATGGGAGGTGTTACCTATGCAAACTGCAGGCCCTAACTTGCTTCTATTAAGACACCATGATTGGCTGAGGGGACTCAAACTGTCTAACTGAGAAAGGCACACGCCCAGTCATACACAGTGGCAGGGACACAGAACACGCACCACCACACCTGGCCGAAGGCCCTGACGTGATGCCCTTAATTCTTAGCATATTGGGTGGATCCATAGCAAAATGTTGGAATTGATATTTGAGGTAACTCCTGTCATAAAGTTTCCTGTACTATAGTGTTTATAGTGGGTGTCAATGGCAAAAATGCTGACCTTTGTATACCGGAGTGAACTTTTAGATGTACCTATAGCTGTGGCTGAAGTATCCATAGTAAATTTCTGGCACTGTCATATTGAATGTACTCCTTGACATTAGGGGCTCACCCATGAAAAAATTATGACTTTGGTTTAGTGGAAGTACTTTCTGACTTAAGACATTTGAAAAAAAACGAGATCTACCCCGAGGAAAGGTCTGGCTTCCCTGGTGCACCATAAAAGTACTGGAATATTTCATGAATGCCCATATGGGTCTGTGGCGATTTAGGAAATTTGAGCCCAAAAGTTTCAAAACATTCTCAGGGGAGAAGTCTACTCTCCCTTAAATTAGCTACAAGAAATCTGTTAACTTGTTTTGCTTGCTGGAATTTGGGGGAAGTATCACACCCCACCACTTACATAGATCTTTTTTTACTCATATAATGGGTATATGGTTAGCTCTCACTCCATTTTTGGAAATGCTTGTACTGCCCCATTGCAGGGAGCAGGACTGGCTTTAAGGCGGTGTGACTGGTGCAGCCGCACCTGGCATTGACTTTGAGGTGGTTTCTGTGTTTAAAAATAATTTTTGGTTTAAAAGCACATGAACTTCCTTGTTTATCAGGTCGTTTTCAGGAAGCAAAACAAAATTTAAGATATCTCTGGTGATTAATGTTCCTACTAGTGATTATTCAGAAATGTTGTCTAGTTTCAGTTTTGGCTCATCATAAAGTATCACGGAGGGTTAATGTGCCTGCTGCAAAGAATTTGTACTATGCAGATCACAGAACTGAGTGTTAGTGAACTATGAGTAGCACTATAAAAAAAATGAAATGTACATCAGAGGGGGGCTATGGAGAGATGAGGTGCACTGTTGGAGAGTGACAGTGAAGGAATTCATGGAGAAGGAGGATATGGGGGGTGCCCCTGAGCAGGAGCTGATACATCAGAAACTTGCCCTTCATGCAAATGAACTGTTCTCATAGTGCCTCGAATGAGAGGAGTTTAGTGTCCTGAAATAGGTCCCCAAATATGATACCCAACGCTGCAGATCACAAGCTGTAAGGCAACCTCGTTTTTTTGGCAGACCAAGCAAATGGATTGTGGGAGCATAAGCTTTGATGTGCTTGGTGAGCAGCTGGCTTCGTACCAAACAGCTGTGTGTAACAACTGAGGGAGTCCACGGCCAGGCTTAGAGACTGGGAGAAGCAGCTCTTGTAACCTACCAAGTTGTAGTGGTGGTTCTGCCGGAGCATGTTTCTTCAAGGTAGAGCCCTGAAAAGCAGTGACTCATCCATTGCATCTGCACTGCAAGATAGTACTGTTTCAAGATTGGTGTACCTGACCCACCCTGTTCCACTGGGTGATGCAGCTTGGCCAGAGAGAACCTGCACCGGCCACTGCTCCATATCTGTTGCCTAAGTTGGGCATTTAGGTCTCGGAAGAACTTCTGCGTGAGGAGGAAAGGGAGATTGGTGAAGTAGTATAGAAGGTAATTTCACATAGAAACACAGAGGGGTCAAGGCAATAGAATCCCGCACTTGTTAACAGAGATATTGGGCAGAGTATAATTTATTGCTGGTGGTACAAAGAACCCGGAGTACAGCCCCTCTATACTCCTAAAGGAAACAACATTTCCAAACAATATGCATTGTTGGTGGTTCAGCACTCAGGATACAAAAGTATTCTTGACAGCTGAAAATCATGCATATGACAAATACATAGCAGAAAAAGTTTCTTTGTTCAGTATTTCTTTATTCGTGACGTCTGTTTCTTGTGGAACTTCCACAAGAAACAGACGTCACACACACTTGTTTATTGAGGGGCACATGTACTCCAATCCTTACAATTTACTGGATGTCAAAACTCTTGATGATTTCTATACAATAGAACTGTAGAAAACTGATGATGCTCAAATACAAATCAGAGCCCTGAAGAAGTCCTTGTAGGACGAAACGCGTTGGCTACTGTTTGTTGGCGTGGTTTTAAAAGAAGATAACGAATAAAGAAATACTGAACAAAGAAACTTTTTCTGCTATGTTATGTTATGTTATATGTATTTAATATAGCGCGCAACTCACCCGGGGGCATCTCGGCGCTGTGCGGAGGCAGGATTGAATCGGAAGGGAGGGAATTAGAATAGATGGGATTTGAGAAGTTTCCTAAATTTGCAGTAGTTCGAGCAAGTGGGAACGTGAAGTGGCAGCTTATTCCAGTAGTGGGGAGCCAGATATGAAAAGGCCTTTTCTCGACTGTGCGTCAGACGGATGCAAGGGACACATAATAAGGCTTTCTCACAGGATCCTAGACAGCGTCCTGGGGTGTAAGTTTTGATTTTTTGTTGCAAATATAGCGGGCCTTTTCCTTTTAGGGCGTTGTAGATAAGGCAACAGATCTTAAAACAAGACCTTTTCTTCACTGGGAGCCAGTGTAGTTCTCTCAGCAACGAAGCCGAGGACGTGCCTTACGGGCGGTTGAGAACAAGCCTAGCAGCAGTATTTTGGACTACCCTAAGTTTAGCAACTAGGGTCTCATTGACATCTGCAAGGAGGGCGTTGCCGTAGTCCAATCTACTCATTACTAAGGCTTGTACTAGAGTCTTACGGGCGGAGGTTGGAAGGTAGGGGAATATTCTGTGCAGAAGGCGCATGTTGTAATAGCATACTCCCGAGGTTGCCAAAATGTGCTCTTTCATTGTTAGAGCTTGGTCAAATTTCATGCCAAGATTCTTTACAGCTCGTTTAGGCACAGGAGTGATGCCCAGTTGGTAAGGCCACCAATCGTTTGTCCAAATAGAGGCAGCTTTCCCAAACAGCGTAATCTCCGTCTTATCTGAGTTTAATTGGAGATAGTTTCTGTTCATCCAATCAGAGATGGCTAGCATGCCCAGGGTGAAACGTTTTTTAGCCGCCATCAGGTCCTGGTCGAATGTAAACATCAGCTGGGTGTCATCCGCATATGAGATTATTTCAAAGCCGAATCCCTCGGCAATCCTGGCAAGGGGAGCCATATAGATATTAAACAGGGTGGGGCTATGCATGATTTTCAGCTGTCAAAAATACTTGTGTAGTTCAAAGGACAAGAACTTATGTCCAAATATAAATACATTCTATTTTGATGTAATTATCAAATCCTAAGTGCTGAACCACTAATACTGCATAGTATAGAAGGTAGGTTTCATGACTATTTTAGCTAGAGGGATCAATTCCCTGACTGATAGAGGCAGCCTTCTCCAAAAGACTATTTTCTGCCTTAGGGCGGATATTGCCCTGGTAAGTTTGCCATCAAGGAGCTCCCTTTCATAGTGGTAAATTCTAATAGCGAAATAGCAAAAGCAAACACCCGGCCATGCAACTGGGTCAACCCCGAGATCAAGCCGGTTCACAACAGTGTTAGGGTGCAGTGGGAAGAGATAGGATTCAGACCAATTGTCCTGCAGTCCAGAGGCAGAACCTCCACATGGGTATGAGCTATGGTCTTGTGGTTACCCTCGCCATCTCTGATGTAGACCATAACATAGTCCACGTACAAAGATACCACATGTGTTCTATCAGTCATCAGGAAGCCCCAAGCATGCCCCTCCAATCTCAGTCTGACAGCCAGGGGTTCCATAGCGAGATCAAAAGAGTAGAGGGGAGAAGGGGCAATTGAGTTCCCCTTCAAAACTCAAAGGGGATGGAGATCAGTTGGCCCTTCCAGGCTCTAGCAGTTTGGGTCATGTAGAGCAACTGAATGGGTTGCATTGTATGCTCCCCAATCCGAATCTGGCTAGCACTGCGAACAAATACTCCCAGTCGAGACAGTTGAATGCCTTTTCCAGGTCAAGGATTAGACAGGCCGAATAAGGCCATATTGGGGCGCTGCTTACATAAATGTTTACAACCTCCTAATGCTTCCGGGCACAAAGAAATTTTGATCCTAGTGGATCAGATAGCTCTGCAGAACCTTGCTGAACATTTTGTAATAGGAGTTCAGGATAACTATCGGTCTGTAGGAGGAAAGGTCCGTGGAAGCACGTCCCTCTTAGTAGCTGCTGCCTCATACAGAAGGGCCAATCTGGGTGCTCATTCCCTGGCAAAGGTTTGATAAAATTCCAATAGGAGCCCATCTGTTCCTGGTGTGTTAGCAACAGCCAACACCCGGATGTTTTGGACTGAGAAAGGAGCATCCATTTCCTCCCTCAGCTTAGGGGGAACACTGGCTAGGGCCAGTTCCTCCAGAAAGTCCTCATCTGTTGTCCCCCTCTCACCAGCTTGGCCACTGTAAACCACTCGATAAGGCTTATAGAAGGCCGTGTGGATGTCCCGTTGTGTTTGCAGGACAGTTCCCTGTGCCATCTGGAGCAATGGAATAGGGATGTGCCCATGTTCTTGATTCACTAGCTAAGACAGTTCCTGTTCCTTCTCAAGTATCCTACGCACACCAGCAAAGCATGTATGCAATGGCCCCCTTGTGACTACATTAAAGGTCTTTGATTCTGCTAGTGGAAAGGAGGCGTATCACGCATTTTCTATTAAATAAAAGTGAATCCTGTCAGCTAGGGTGCAGTGGAATGCTGCGTCTTCTAATGTTGTGAAGGTGCCACGAAAGAATAGGAGGGCAAACCCGGACCCATTACAGAGTTAAAGCAACGGACTGTGGTCTAAAATTTTTCTACCAGGTAATTCAGGGAGGAGACAAGCAGACAAAATGACTCAGAGCAGACCAGTTGGTCAAAGTGGACCTAAAGGTCATGGAGAGGAAAACAGAAGGAATCCAGCCTAATCTCTGGATTGTGGAACCTTCATGCATCCACTGAGGACCATTGTGTGAGCCAGTATGAAGGCTCCTTCCAGTTGTGAACAGTTTACGTCTGAGGCACTGGTGGATGTGACCTGTGTAATGAGATGTCTACAACACAGTTGAACTCTCCCCCCCAGGATCCTGGAATATGTACCCACTTGGCAAGCTGTTCCGATAACTGACATAGGAATGTGTGATGGTCTGTGCTGGGACTGTAAACGCTACCAAACAGCATGGGAGCCCCGTCTAGTCTGCCCTCTACTAGTACGAATCTGCCTTCCTCATCTAGCTGAACAGACCCAGGTTCAAAGGGGACTCCTGCCCTCACTCAGATTAATGCTGCCCTAGCATAAACTGAGAAATAAGTTGAAAAAGTATGACCCTGCCAGAGCTTCTGGAGTTTGGCCCCTTCCATGAACATAATATGATTTTCCTGGAGCAGTGCTAGGTGGAACCCCTACGATTGAGAAATGAATAGCTTTGATAGCGCTTGTTAGTGATATGAGCCCCCTAATGTTCCAGGTGATAATGGAAAAATTGACTGGTTGTGCCATGGTAAGATGAAGCGAGTGGTTGCTGGGAATAGGAAGTCACTTGCATATTGTCCTACGCTCCCGTCAGAAAAGGAGCAGCTGTACTTCTGAAGTGATCCCCAAAGGGGATAACAAACTCCTCAAGCCCTGCAAATGGAATCCAGAGCAGTAGAAACAACAATGCAACAGACAGAGGACAAACAGCTAACCATCCAGAAACATAAGCAACCTTAGGTGAGTACATCTAGGGTGTGGAATGTTGCAAGCAACAATGTGGAGCCCCACCCAAGCGTCCCTGCCTGCCCACCCACCTGGGGCCATCATTCCTGATCGGAAAGGAAAAACACTTCACCTGTATGTGGTTAGTATTAACCTAACCTGTTCTATTCTTTAATTTTGGTGAATTAGAGGAGAGTTATTTAGAAAGAGGAAGTTGTGCTGCGTCAAGAGCCCTGGAGGAGGTTAAAGGATGTAAATATATAGCTAGGAGCCTATAGAGCTGAGTCATAGGAGCCTAAGTTGAGGTCAAGGTCAAGGTTTAGTCGCAGACCAGTGAAACAAGGGCAGGGGCACATCCTCACAACAGGTCGTCAGTCATTTGAAGGATCACCACCGAAAGAGCCTCTGCATCCGGAAGTGGTGTCAACTGAAGCGAGCAGTGGTCTTTGTCAGTGGAGTCAGTTGAGGTAGAGTCCAAGGCCCCAGACGGTTCATGGCAGGAGGCTGCTGCAAATGCTGATAGCCTGTTGTCTCAAGCCTGTTCATTTGAAGGTGCATCCATGGAGGCCACATTCCTGGCAGGCATAGGCTTGAGCCTTTTACATCTGTGCCTGTGCCAGGTGGCCCGGCACTCCCACCCTCTTATGCGTATACCTGCAACAAAGTGCCCTTCCACTGCGCCCAGACCCATGCTGCTTCTTGCTCAGTAAAGAATAGGACCTCTTGTCCCTCTATGATCTTGACCTTCACGGGGAAATGTTGTGAGTTATTTCAGTCCCATCTCTCTATGTTTCCTTTTCATGCTCAGGAAGGATGCTCGTTGGTGCCGGATGGCTAGAGTGTAATCCAGGAACACGAGGAGCTGATGACTGTCCATTTCAAGCCACTCCGCTTACCTTTCGGCCCACAGTATTTTGTCTCTGTCTTTACAATGCAGGAGCTTGGCATCTATCGGCCTAAGAGGGGCTCCATGGAGAGGTGTGCAAGCTGGGACCCGGTGGGCTCTTTTGATGGAGAAAAAGGGGAAGAGCTAATGTGACACCACGAAGGCCTTGATTGATTCTCGAGGAATTTGATTATATTCTGTCTTTCTGAGCCCTCGGGCATGCCAACAATCCTAATGTTGCTCCTCTGCAAGCGGCGTTTTGTGTCCTCTGCCCGACCCTCCAGAATGTGCGCTTGATCAGTTAGTTCCTGGAGCTGCTGTTGAAACAGAGATGCCTGGGGCTGGGGCTGTTGCTCCTTCAACATGTGTTCTGATTCAGTGACCCTTTCTGGTAGTCACCTTTGATCCTTGGACAGCAATCCAACATTGGTGGCAAGAGTGTCTATTTTGTCATAGTCACACCAATTTCCTTCAGGTTTGCATCTACCTTGTCTGACCCTTTGGGAGGGGGTCTGCCATGTTGCTCCATCAGTGTTAGTGCTATTGAATTAGTTGACTTTAATTTCCCCATGGCACCAAGGTTTGTGATAGCCCCCGGTTATAGGACACTGTGGGAGGCCAAGGGCCTGATGTCGAAGGAGGATGTCTGATTGAGTGTAGAAGGGCTGCAGGGGGTTCAGAGTGCCGGAAGGTGTTGCAGATTGCTTGTAGACTGTCAGGCCCACTTGCTGCTGCAGACACTGGAGGGACAGACAGCCTCAGCACAAGCAGCCCACCCCAGATGTGAGCTTAGTCCATACCGGAAGACCCAACTGGGGTCATCCAATGGCAATTGAAATGGCGGCGTAGCCATGGAGGTCTCACTTATCCATGGCACCAGCAACACTTCTTTCTCTGGGGTGTCTTGAATATATCAATGGCAGATGCTCTTCTGGCCTGTCTCAGCCACCAGTGGCAACGGTAGAGGGACCTGGGAGACTCCCCTTATGCACCCCTCTCAGGTACCCTCATAGGTCTCCATGGGTGCACCAGTCATCACCATAGCCAAGTTCCAATGCTCTCGAGGAAGGCAAGCAGCCAGAAAGAGTGATGTTAATAGCAGTAAAGGGAACGAGCACTACTACCCTGTGAAGTCAGACTGTCAGATTGTGATCAGTGGATGCCGGCCCCCATCCCCCCCCTAGCAGCTCCAGGCCCAGTGGCCAGCTGCCAGTGTGGGGGCGGGGGAGTTGCAGCACTAGACCCGGTCCTAATGTCCACCGAGAGGGAGATCAACCAAGCAACAAGAAGTGAAGTGAAAGGGGGTTATTGTCCCATGCCACTGCCCCCATATTGGTTCAGGCCACCCCCCCCAAGCTGTCCTAAAATGGTCACAATCATTCCTTTTTTATTCAGATCATTCCATTTTGTTGTCCAGGGAGTCCAAACACAGGTTGTATGACAGAATATCAATTGCAAAAAGTCGTCTGACAGAAATAATCTTCTTTTCACTTCTTAGGTACAACAAGTAGTAAAACATACAAACAAAAGACACTGTAGCGGTACTCTCATTTTTCAGATTAAAAGTCCTCTCAATGCAGTTGCTGAACAAAAACTCCAATACTGGAATTCAGAATTCTCCTCTATAAGAACTTGTTGGCTAAGCGTCAGTTACTTAATTGAATTCAACTTTCTTTGTTTGATGCACCACGTTTTTGGAAGATTTAACCTATCTTTGTCAAATCCAAAAAGCACCCACTACTGGCCAGAGTGAAAGCTTTGCTCTGTCTCTTTAGTGCAAATGTGTACCGCTATCATCAGACCAGTGCTTAGATTCTGCAAAAAAATAAGCATGGGAACCCAAACAGGGACGTCATTTAGGGAAGTGGCTGCTCCTCCGCTAAGGTGGAGGTGCGTTGCCCCACTGAGCAGGTCAAAGAGGAAAAAATAAAATGATAATAACTCATTGTTATTATCATTTTATTTTTCTCCTTGCTCAGCTGGGTAGGGGTGGGGCTGCTCTGCTCACAAAGCAGGGAAGGGGGAGGAGTGGTTTGCCCACTCCAAGTGCGCAGGACGCTTTGGCCGGCAATCTCGGGCCGGTCAAACCGTCATCCGCACTTAGCATGTTCTCCATGCAGGCTGCATTACAGCATGTATGTAGGACATGCCCAGCCTCCCATTCTCTGGCTGAGCGCTGATCCACGGCGCTCAGACCAATCACAACGCTGCATTGCAATGTTGTGATTGGCTATCGAGAGGCTGGGAGCCAGATGCTTCCTTCCATGGAAGCGTGCGAAGAGGGAGAGGAGGCGGCGGCGGCAGACAGTAGACAGGTAATCGTTTATTTATTTCTTTTTCTTCATTCCCTGAGCCTGCCCCCAGCCCCGTTACCCGCCCCCTTCCACCATTATATACCAACCACCACTGATTTAGGCAGGGCTTTAAGTGGGATGAAAAAACTGGGGGGTCTCTCAAAGGGGCGTGGCCAATGTAATTAAGGGCGTGGCTTAAAAACACAAAGCTAAAAATCTGTGCTTAGCATAGTGTGCCGCCCGACTGGTATTTTGCTGTTTCTGTCATTGCAGCCAGATATATAATACATCAAGTAACATTTATAACTACAACAAGTCAGGACTATTGGCTTTGTCAATGGTTGCTAGTTGCATAAGATAAATAAGCAGCAACTATGGCGTGTATATAATATTGAAAAAACTTCCACTTAAAGCCCTGGTGACACCACGACAATGTTGCTGCTCCTGAGTTTCAAAAAGAGAAGGGAAATCCAGAGAGAAAATGACACTCTTTAAAGGATTTCCCTTCCCCTACCACGCTCACCTGGCATGACGTCATGCCGTAACCTCCACTAGTGTGAAGTGAGCAGTGTGAGCACGCGCAGATTGATGTGCCTGCTGTCACTGCAGTCCGGAAAAAAATGGACCGTCTGTGCCAGGGCACAAAACAGAGCCCGATAGAGACCCGTTTGGAGGCCTCCTTTAAAAACCTGCCGGTGCTCAGCATCGGTGAGACCCGGCCCACTTAAAGCCCTGGATTTAGGGGCAGCCAAGGGTCACAGCTGGGACCCCTGGCTTGCCCCGTGTGACCCCTGGCATTGCCTTTGCGACCCCTGGCCTCAGAGGTGGCAAAATCAGGGCCAGGAACACAGTGGTAGCTCAGGGGGGACTCCACTCTCTGTGTTCTTCTCAAATTTTGTATTACTCTAACAGTGAATATTTCATTATTCCCTATTAGTGTTATATAAAATGGAGTACAATTAGTTAGAATATGACCTTCACTGGCAGCTGAGCTAAGGAAAAGATGCTTTTAAATGTATGTTGTGTGCATGCTTATGGGTGAGTGTGTGTTTATGAGAAAGTGTGTGTGTAAGTGTGATTGTGTATGTGTAAGCATGTGTGTGTGAGTGAAAGTGAAGGTCAAAGGGTGTGTGATGTTGCTTCTGCTACCCCTGCCATTTTGGAGAACTGAAGTTCATGAACCTAAAGTTTTCTTACGAGGCCGAAGCCGAATGCCCCGGTTGCTGAATTCCACGGCTGCCTCGCTCTGATTGCACCTCTTGCCACTTCTTTCACCACCATACATTTCCTGTATTGTTATCTTACTTCTGCAGGGTTTTTTTCGCCCCTAGTTTCTCTGTCACTGTTTACTGTCTTTCTGTTGCTGCTTCCTTCTTCCTTTTCTACCTTTCTCTGCCTTGCTCAGGGTCAAAGTCCGAGTATGAAAAACAAGTCCTGTTCCAAAAAACGAGTGCCAGTGCCCACCGAATATGTGACGTTACAACGCGATGATTTACATCGCTGTTAGAACTGGGGGTCTCTAGTTGGCAGAGGTAGGTACCTTTGTCCAAATAGGGACCCTTGCTTCTAGTCAGGGTAAGGGGGATACACTACTAAAATAACCCCTGCTCACCCCCTTGGTAGCTTGGCACGAGCAGGCAGGCTTATCTCAGAGGCAGTGTGTAAAGCATTTGTGAATACATACAGTAATATAGTGACAACACTACAGATGGACACCACACAGGTTGTATATCAAAAATAAGTATTTTTTATATAGACTTAACACAAGACCACAAACGACAAAAATCCACAATACTGTACTTAAAATGGTAGAAATAGCTTAGTTCTCTTTAGATGGTAAATGCGACACTTATTGTTCAATGTACCTTTGGATGCGTAACGCTATACAACGAAAGTGTTGCAGGGAAGGTGATGCGTCGGTTCCTTACACGCAAGAATGGTGATGCGTTGGTTCCCTACTGCTGCGCAGGGGACGGTGATGCGTCGGTTCTTCTCGGCGTGGGGAGGTGACGCGTCGGTTTCTTACTGCGCTTCCGTGGCGATGCGACCAGCAGCGTCGTGATGCGATGACGATCCGATGCAATGCAACAACAATGGCGTCTTCTCCTTGATGCGACAACTACGAGGCGATGCGTGCACGCCCAGCGGCGACTCTGCAAATCTTCTGAGCCGCGACAGGCCCTGCGACACGCTTCTCCGGTGATGCGACGGCGTCTGCTGCGACGGCGACACTCTTCTCCGGCGAGGCGCTTCGGTGATGCTATGCGGCGGCACCCTTACTCAGTGATGCGACGACAGCGGCTGCGGCGGCGTCACGCTTCTTCTCCGTGAGTCGCGCTTCCAGCTCCCTGCGACACAGTCCTTCAGAAGGCCCAGCACAACAGCAGGCACTTCAAATTCCCAGCAAGGGAATTCAGGGGAGCTGGTTGGTGAAGTCTGTTGTCCCTGAGACTTCAGCAGGAGGCAAGCTCAATATTCAAGCCCTTGGAGATCCTTTACAAGTTGATGAAAGTAGCACAACGTTCCTTTCTCCTTTCTTTGGCAGTCAGGCAACCACTGCAGGCCAATCCCCCAAACAGCACTCAGCTTAGGGATAGTCTCCTCCTTCAGTTTCTCTCTGGTTCCTCTCCTCAGCAAAGGTTCTTCTTGTTTCCCAAAAGTGATCTAAAGTCTTGGGGTCAGGGCCCCAGTATTTATACCCATAAATCCTTTGTCCTCTGAAGGCAGAGGGTCCTATACCTAGTCCAAACCAGTTCTGGGTGCTTTCTGCCAGTGCACACCCTCTTCCTTTGTCAGTGTGGGCCAGGGACATCAGACGCACCCCAGGAGGTGGAGCCAGCATTGTGGAAGGCAGGCACAGCCCTATTCAGGCCCAGGTGCTACCCCTCCCACCACTCTACATGCAGATAGGTCTATTCAGCCCTGTGCTGACTCACCCTGTCTCCTGGAGTCCCCCGGCCCCTGTCACTCACAAACCCAGACATACAATACACAAGCTAGCAGAGGCAGGCTGGATGGTTAGGCAAGAAAATACCTACTTTCTAAAAGTGGTATTTTCAAACACATAATGTTAAAACCAACTTCACTAAAAGATGTATTTTATCATTCTGAGTTCAGGCATACTAAATTCGTTTTTCTACCATGTTCCCTGGGTCAGTTAGGATTATAAGATGTTATAATCAAACTGCCCATTCTGGCCTATGGGGACAGGTAGCCTTGCAATAATGAAAAACGAAATTGGCTGTAATTCACTATCAGGACATGCCACACACACCAGAGCATGTCCTACCTTACACATACAATGCACCCTGCCCTAGGGCCTACCTTAGGGGTGACTAATATGCAGGAAAGGGAAGGTTTGGGGACTGGTAAGTGGGTGCACTTACCAAGTCGACATGGCAGTACCAGACTGCACACAGGCTCTGCAATGGCAGGCCTGAGACACACTTTACAAGCTGCTCCTGTGGGTGGCACAACCAGTGCTGCAAGCCCACCAGCAGCATTTGAGTCACAAGCCCTGGGCACAACCAGTGCACTGTACTAGGGCCTGACAGTGAATCAAATAGGCCAAACATGGAGTCACTAATCCACACATCAATTTATAACAGAGAGCATATGCACTTTAGCACTGATCAGCAGTGGTAAAGTGCCCAGAGTCATAAAACCAACAAAAACAGGTCAGAGAAAGTACAGGAGGAAGCCAAAAAGTTCAGGGATGACCCTGCAAAAAGGGCCACGTCCAACAATCGCGGTACGTTACATCGCAGTTATTACAACGCAAGTCGTTACGACGACTTGCGCTGGAGGGCGCTGGACTTAGGAATAGTATGATTTACTATTCCAACTCCAGCCTACGTAACAGTAGGGAAGGTGTTGGAATAGTAAATCATACTATTCCTTAGTGTATAGCGCCATCCAGCGCGAGTCGTTGTAACGACTTGCGTTGTATTCACCATGATGTAAACGTACCGTGGTGTAACGACCACGTTGTAAAGGTCGTTCGCCGTGCCCAGCACCTGCAGCCATCAGCGCGCTTTAAGTAATGCGTCTGACTCTTCAGAAATGAAGGGAGTTCTTTTCGTTGTCATGGCGCTAGACTCTGGAACATTTCACCCCGAGGTTTGCAATGCCTCCAGTCTATCACAGTTTAAGAAATGCTTTACTGGTAACCATTTTCCTCGTACGCTGCACTAACTCGTTTGCTGTTCCCGCTGCACTCTGGAGCAGGTAGTGCAGCATGCAGGGCTATTTAAGTTTGCACAATAATTCAAAACAAATGCTGGTCACTGCACATACACTGCACCTGCAGGCATGAAGAATTGCTGCACTGCGCGTCTCCATGACGAGTTCCACAGGGGTTAAGAAGTAACAGGCATTCCTGAATGTTCCTTTGTTTGATGACATCTATTTGTGTTTTGAGACATATTGGGACATCTTCCGCCGGACGGACTTTTCAGTTCCCTAGTAGCTGTGACTAGCACACGAGGAATGCTTCAGCAGAGTGAGACAGGTCCAAGAAGGTGGTGTGTGCAGACCTGTCAACTTTTTTGTGCTTGTATAATTGCACATTTTTGTGCTTGTATAATTGTTTTGTCATAAGAGAAAGAAAACAAACAAAAGGAAAAAGTAAAAAATACACTTTTTGATAAGACGAACAATGTGTCAAAATGTTTTGATTTTTGAGAAAATGTTTGCTTGATGGCTCTCACCTTTCCACACAAAAAGAAAATGAAGTAAACAAAGTTTATTAACATTAACATACTCGTAGGTACTAATAAAAGACCCGCGAAGTGAAAAGAACAGAATATCGATGGTCCAAGAGGCAATTGATAATTGTATTGCTTAACAGATTCCAGCCTCTTAGGTCCTTAATAGAATCACTCCCCTGTTTTTGAAACGCAGGCGAGAGGGATTGGTGCATGGCATGAAAGTTTTTTTTAAAAGCCCTTTGGCACGACCAGTGCTATTCTTTTCTTTTTATTATGACGGATGGGGGCAGTGGCAACACAGACAATTGAAGGAGGGTGGGAGGGGGCAAGCAACAAGTCAGACAGCGGGTGGGAGCGAGCAACAACACAGACAGAAGGAGGCGGCAAGAAACAACATGAAGGGGACAAAAGCATACTGTTAAGAGAAAATGACATGGAGCGGGGAAAGAAGCACACAAGGGAGATGGCCTGCAGACACGTGCACTCCAATGGAGTGCTTCAACAAAAAGAAAAAAGTAGCTTCGAAATGGCAAGCAGTGGAAGGACACAAGTGCATGGAGCATGGCCACCAGCTGCTTAGAGCCTCCAAGATGAGCTGGAAAACCACTCAGTGCAGGGCTTTCCAGCTCGCCTGTGGGACTTTGTGAAGGGAGTCAGTAAACTGTGACACTGTGGGGGATATTCACAAGAACGTGTGCTAAACATCTCCAAAAAATCTTAACGCAACTTTACACATCGCAGTCTATTGCGGGAAAATAACCCTGTGTTAACGTGGAATTCAC
Source organism: Calotriton arnoldi (assembly GCA_963921515.1). Taxonomy (NCBI): domain Eukaryota; kingdom Metazoa; phylum Chordata; class Amphibia; order Caudata; family Salamandridae; genus Calotriton; species Calotriton arnoldi. Next base: position 1,140,108 of record CAWUFW010005890.1, on the reverse strand, counting down.
AACACGGCGGTACCATGCGATAGTCTCCCGAAAACGCGGACAATGTCCGCGATACAACAACCGCGACGGTGATAAAAACCCAAACCCCAACGCAAAAAAAATGCAATGGGCCAAACCGTGATGAGGAAATCTGCGATAAGAAGCGCCAGGCCTGCCATACACAAACGGCTGGCGGGAAAATCACTACAAAAGTAGAAAGAACACACAAACACAAAATGACCAACACCGAAGCACCATGGAGGCAGCCGGAGCAGGCGCAGAGGACGAGCGGAACCCCACAAGCACCCCGGACGACCAGCCTGGGACCTCAGGGACAGGGAAGGGCAAGGACAAGAAGAAGAGGAAGACGAAGTTCAGTCCGCAGGAGAATAGGATCCTGGTCACGGAGGTGATAGAACACCATCAACAACTGTTCGTCGCCTCCAATGTGTCATTGGGCACCAAAAATGGAATATGGCGGTCCATCGTGGACAAGGTGAATGCCGTCGGAGAGCACAAGAGGTCAATGGACGAGGTCAAGAGGCGATGGATTGACATCAAGCGCAAAACCAAGGAGAAACTCACAGGCAACCAGAAGGCAGCAATGCAGACTGGAGGTGGGAGCCCAGCGCCACAGCTGGGGCTGGATGACATGGAGGAGCTGGTGTCGACAGTCATCAGTGTGGAGACCGTGGCAGGAGTGGGGCACCGGACACTGCTCGACATGACACAAAACAACAGCAACAGGGTGAGTAACCACCAGGTACTGGGGGGACGGGGGGAGATGGCCACAATGGCACACATGCACAATCAAGCAGAGCACAGTGCACACCCACAATGACTCTGGATCATGGCCCTGATCTCCAGACTGTCACAATGTACATTGCCATGCTGTCTGAATGTGAACATGTACCATGCGGCTACATACATGTGGACACATTGTAACACAGCATCTCCCCTTCACATTGCAGGGGCACCGTCAACACCTCCTGCAGAGCAGTCCCAGCCACTCTTCACTGATGATGAGGAGGACACCACCAGCATTGACACCCAAGCCCTCCAACACATCATTGAACTCATCCGCCAATCGCCTCCAGGACCAGGGCAGCCCAGCTGCATCGAGGAGACCCCACCCACTCCACAAACCACCCAGCAGGAGGCACCCACAACCCCGGCTGTCTCCCAAGACCCCCCCCGAACAACACATGGCCTTCCAACGCCATGTGTTGGAGGGCCAGAGGGAGATGGCTGAGCAGGTGCGGGTGGGGTTTGACCTCATGGCTACCAAACTTGACGCCATCCATGGGTGTCTGAGTCCCATCAGGGACCACCTCCAGTCCCTAACGGACACCCACACGCCGCTCCATGGTCTTCAACAATCCCTGGATGACATCGCTGGAGTCATGACTCGGAGACAAGAACACCTGTCCGCTCAGAGTGGCTCCAGCGATCTCAGCCGTGAGCTGGCACACATGCGGAGGCTCATGGAGGACATGGTGCGGATGGAGGCGGAAAGGATGGCAGCCACCGCTGCACATCAGCAAAATGTAGCTGGGATCTACCATGCCCTGCATGTCCTCATCATGGCATTGCTGCCACAAGGCGTGGTGCAGATGAATGCTGCTGCTCCTACACCATCCACATCTCCGCCCCCTGGTGTGTCAGTGCCTCACAGTGTGGCAGGCATTTCCACTCCGGCACCTGATGTGTCACTGCCACACAGTGCGGCCGACAATCCACCTCCGGCCCCTGATGTGTCAGTGGCACACAGTGCCGCAGCCGGAACTGCACCACCCACAGGTGGGGCAGAGCACACATCCGAGGACGAGGACGTGGATGGGCTTGAGATCAGAAGGAGGCACTAGCATTCATGTCCGCCACCTGGCCTGTTGCTGCCGCACATGACCCCATGACCTTCCACTGACCCCCGATACACTCTGTTGCACTCACCTTGGACCGCGACATGGACTGCCATATCCTGTTTGGTAACCAATGACACGGCGACCAGACTGCGGACTGTACCCTTCCTCTTCCGCTGTACTTGTCATTCCCCGATGGACTCTGGCTGGCCCTCCACGGGCCCATATTGTGAAGTGGGTTTGGCATGGCCCTGTACTGCTCCAGCTGCAAAACTCCACTGGATGTGCATTAAACATTCAGAAACGCACTGCTGTGTCATGTCTTTCATCATTCATGTATGAATGTGTGGATGAATGTAGGGTCAGTGATTCCCCCTAACGCCAATGATGCTCATCTAGTGGGATTCCAGTCACAGTGTGCTACATTGCCGATTGCGTTCGAGTGCCATAGACACTACAACAGGGACACACGCATTAGTCACTTCCTTGTCCGGACATGGACTGAACCACGCCCAGAGCCCCCGAGTCATTGTTGCAAGCCCTGCGCTGGTCCGGCGTACGCCATGCCAGACCACTCCGCTTACGCTCCGAGGGGGGGGCCACATAGCTACAAGTCGCAGGTTTACACACTAGTGGTCTGCAGGTCGCTGGTCTAGTTGTCAGCATGTCACAGGCACTCCGTGAGGGCAGGTTTGCACACACACCACACCCATCCGGCACAGGCGTCACAGGCCATGTGACCCCGCCAATATAAAGGGCCCATGAGTTGTTGCGCACAGGGTTAGTGGCACCCGGAGCCATGCGGCCGTCACAGGCCTACCACCACGTGGCGCTGACTGGGGTTGCACAGGGTTAGTGGCACCCGAAGCCTTGCGGCCGTCACGGGCCTACCACCACGTGGCGCTGACTGGGGTTGCACAGGGTTAGTGGCACCGAAATTGCTGAGCGGGTGTGCGGCCTGCGATGATGACGTGTGCACTGATGTGGTCTCTGCCATTGATGCCTCAGGACTCAGCGTCAGGTGTGGGACCTGCTGGGCCGCGGTGCGGGTCCGCACAATGTGGAGCATGCCATGGTGGCGGGACCTGGGCCTGGAGCTTGCACGGGCACGTGGTGTGCCCACTGGTGGACACACCATTGGCGGCAGGTGAGCAGTGGGGCCTGGGTGCGCAAGTGCGGACAGCCAGCGCTGGCCGGCGGGAGGGGGTAGGGTGCGGCTGCATGTGTGCGCAGGGACGGACAGGCGTTGTTGCCGTGTGCAGTGAGATGGACTCTGCCATGATTGACTCTGGCCTCGATTACAGATTGCAGACCTGGTGGCTTGCAGTGTATACCGGCAAGTGGTTGGAGACACACCGGTGGCAGCAGGTGAGCAGTGGTGCCTGGGTGCGCGGGGGCGGCAGTGTCCCTCCTTCTCTCTCTCTCTCCCTTCCTTTCCTTCTCTCTCTCTCTCCCTTCCTTTCCTTCTCTCTCTCTCTCCCTTCCTTTCCTTCTCTCTCTCTCTCTCCCTTCCTTTCCTTCTCTCTCTCTCTCTCTCTCCCTTCCTTTCCTTCTCTCTCTCTCTCCCTTCCTTTCCTTTCCTTCTCTCTCTCTCTCTCTCCCTTCCTTTCCTTCTCTCTCTCTCTCTCCCTTTCTTTCCTTCTTTCTCTCTCTGCCTTTATTTCATTCTCTGTTACTCTGTGTCTCGCTCCTTTGATGTGCGCATGACACACGTTCTGATTTGTGCTTTGTTTTCCAGGCTGTGACATCAGGATTGTCCCGGACGGACCCGACAGGAGTCTTCCGCATTGGTGTTTTGTGTTGTATTTCAATAAAGTTTTTGGTTGTTACTTCAATGATGAGTGACTGTTTCTCGTTCTTCTGACCACACATGTGTGTTTCTTTTTGTCATTGTGCAACATCATGCGCTTTTTGTGGCTCTTGTGTCGTGCACGGTATGTGTTTTTCCAGGGGGGGGGTCCGGGGGGGGGCCTGGGAGTGGTGGCGGTGGGTGTTGTGGCCCTCTTGAGTCTCTGAGCTGCATGATCATTGGCTCCATGGCATCTGTGGGTCTTCCGATGTGGCTCTGGGCTGGGCTCCCTTTCGTACTGCAGGTAGTCGTCCTGCTTAACACCAGCAGAAGGCAGGTGTTAATTCCCTGCTGCTACACCGGCTTATCGCCTGTTTTTGGATCGCATCGCAGATCTGGCAGTTCGTAGTGAAAGTGGTGTTGTGGTGTTTTCGTGAGTTTTTGTACGGGAACGCCTACTCTGCATCTCATTAGGGTTAGTTGGTGGTGTCACCTGTGGAGTTAAATTTTGCGGCAGTTATCGCGGGAATACTTGCGTTGTCTGCAGTTTGCACCCACTTGTGAATGGGGCGTTAAATCTATCTCCACTTTTGATGCGTTAAGGTGGAGATAACTCGGCGATAAGTCCTTGTGAATATGCCCCTGTGTGAGTTAGCAGGTCTGTGCCTGAGTACTAAGCACCTTTACGCAAACTTTTTCTGCCAAATCAGGCCTGGATCAGCTGATTATTGTTGTTCAGAAAGTCCTAATCAGCAGATCAGTTTGAGTACTATGGAGCATTTTATGATTTGCCTGCATTTCACTAAATGCTTCCTTGGAGGCAGGTCTAGTGCTCATGGCACACAATTCGAAGATGTGTGTCTCAGAGTCTTCTTTAAAGTTTTCAGGATTAGAGATATACATTTTATCTTTATGTTAAAGAGTAACCTCTACAAGACAAAGATCTACTAGTTTCAGTGGGGGAAGTCTGTTGAATGTAGTGTCTTTGTATGGGAGTTCGCCTGTTTTTTTGAGACTCCAAGAGGTTCCTCTACTGAGTACTTCTCCGTAAATTAATTTCAAACGTTACAAAGACACAAAAACCATGTGCCGTGTGAACTGCAATATTGGTCTGTGTGTTTGTGAAGCTCCCCTCTTTTTATGGTGAAGATCTGTGCATGGAGAGATTTCCAAAGTCAGAGAGCTAGGATGCATACCTATCGGTATGTTGCCCCTTTCACCTGCATTTATTTATTTTATTTATTTAACGTTTTTATAAAGCACAACTATTCCAGCTAAGGTGTCTGCACTCTGTAAAGAGAACAACTGTAAGAGATGGCGACCTTTCTATATCGCATAAGAAACCTGTGCCACGCAACTGAATGCAAGTCAAGTGAGAAATGCCTTGGGTGCTTTGAGTAGGCTCCATATTGGTTTTCTGCAGGTTGGCAGAACTGGGCAGGATCTCCCTTCAAGGAGATGGTGGCTATGGCTCACGTAGGGCATTAGTTCCCAGTCAGCAGCTGACCTGCCTCCCTAGCCCATCCCCACCACCACCACCGCAGCCACTCAGGCATCCCTGAATAAGCGATGACTAGATATACATCAAAAATAAACGAATCCATGAAACAGGGTGTCACGGGGCAGGGTTGCCAGGGGTGTGTAGAAGGCACTCGAAGCAGTGGTACGATGCCCCAACAACCGAAAAGCCTCTTGTTTTCCCGCAGCAGGAGGACTGGATGTATCACTCTTCTCCATCATCCGGAAGTCCGACAGAAAAAGGGTTTTGCTCCTTTAACTCGAACGCTGAACCTAATGACTCCGCCCCCAATGCTGACGCAGCGTGGAGCGGACCAACAAGAGCGGACGTGACCGGGAAGGAGGTGTGTTGTAACACCGGAGGACGTGAGGCGAAGGAGAAGCGAGGAGAGCGTGGAGGATTGGAGAACGCGGAGTGAGGAGACGGCTGGAGAGTAGCGGGAGTAACATCGGGCGACGGAGGGATCGTGAGAAGTGTGAAGACGCCAGGAGAGCCAGGAGGCCACCGGGACCACGTTTTGCCCAGCCACGCTCCAGGAGGAGCGTGGCTTTCACAGGTACGAGGGCGGTTTGCGGGCTGGAGAAACCCGACGGGTAAGGGTACCAGCCCCTACCAGTCCTCTCTGAAGGTGTGTTCCCCTCCCTGCACTGTCACTCCTCTTCTTAGAAGTGCGGCACTCGTTTGGCGTGTATTCCTTCACTCCCCCCTCCCTCAAACGCACATAAACGCACTAAACACTCACACACTGTCCCCGTTTTCTTTATTCCCTCGAGCACATCCCCCAAGACGTGGAGAAGTCGGAATCCCTAAAGACCTGGTTGAGGATTCCCCGAAGACGTCTGCGACAAAAGGGACAGACGAGGAGGAGAGAGACCCCGTATAACATCCTGACTGTAACGCATAACTCTGGCTACAAAGAAGAGACGCTTTCTTCACACAATAAAACCTTGTCTACATCGTCCTGTTGTCTTGCCCCTTCATTCGAACCCGCTACACAGGGGCAAAACGTATAAAGTTTTCAGTCTCCAGATTCTAAATACCATAAACACAAGATAATCTCTTGATTAAGAGTCTGGAGATTGAAAGAAAATAGGGGCACACATGATTAGGAGCAACATCACTGTTAATGTGATTATAATAAATCATAGAATCTTTGCAAATAAAAAGAATATTGATGAAGTACTAAGAAATAAGTGCTGGACCTATATTGGGCCATGAAATAAAGTGAACTGTTTCCCAAAAGTGGTGACTACGGTTCGGAAAGAACCCCCCCCCCTCCTTTCCCCCTATTGATGTTGTGAAGGATTGGGAAAGAAATGGAAATTATGAAAGAGGTGGAAGGCGATCTGAACGAGTTGTTTAGGATACACATCTGAAGTCCAAGACTTCTGAAGACATTGTTTAATAGAAAAATGATGACCTTACAAAGGCAAAAGGGACACTTGCAAAAATGTAGTTAGAAAAGTAGGGCCTCCCGATGTTCCATGAGAGAACTTGAGTGTACAACGTAAGCAGAATGACGTCACTCTGAAATGATTTCCTAGCCATTTGTTCTACATTCAAGTGTATATTATTTGGGTTTCATGCATAGCATTAGACCCACTTGATAAATCAAGTCAGTGAATGCTAACAAGATATGAATCAAAATATGTCAAAACATTGGTAAAAAAAGCCTTGCGGTGTAACTGGCTTTGTCAGTTTTTTCAGAAGTTGCAACTAATATTTCAATCTAAAAAAATATTCAATGGGTGGTGAACAGCAAACAACATAAAAATTGTAATCAGTAATGTGTTCAGTGTCAAAGTGAAGTGTGCAAGTACTTGAAAGTAATGCCAGCAACAACCTTATATACAAATACCAACAGCAAAATGTGACCGTTGTAACATATGATTTGGATGTAATAATTCTTTATTATAATCTAAAGCTGTATCATGCTGATGTTTCAACCCAATCTCTGTATTTCGCTGGGTCTTCCTCAGGGCAGTATGTGTTCAACAAGTTCTCTGCTATGATTGCAATATAAAGAAATCAAATCATCCCAAAAAATTGAACCATGAGCTGCAAGTCAGTTAAAGATAGAGCAACTACCTCTCTCAGATGACCAAGAATAGGGCCAATAATTATTCAGAGCAGGAGTGACAGAAGTCTGACACTAACAAAACGAGTCACAGAGAAATTATAACAAAAGTGGTCAAGAACATATAAAGATTTACCTAAAAGATATGTACTTAAACATAGTAGTACTGCAGAGCAGCTCACCCCAAAACACTCTTATAACTTAGAGCTGAGCATCCAAATAACAAGGAACATAATGAGTTGTTACTACTGGTGTCCTGTGCACTCCAGCAGCCCACTGCACGTCCTTGTGACTTACGGACCCCGCTCCACACCTTCCTTTCTAATTCCAAATCGGCAACCCAGGGATACCATGTGGCTGAATATGATGGGGGTGAACTGGTGCCTCTTTATCAAGAAGATGTTTTGGCTGAAATTCTGTGACTTTGTACTAGGTTAATTGTTGAGTCTGCTCCCTCATTATTTCAGCCCTGGTAATGGTATTGTATGCGGTGATGTTATGTGGAAACTTTATTTGATGTGCTGCAACAAGCTTGACACACCTTGTTATTGCATTTCTTTCACCTTGTGTAATCTACATTGTGTATGTTTCGTTGAAATTGACACGGCTAAGCAATGAAATACAAAACAAGAAAAAAACGAATTTGGAGGCAGCTGCTTGAACGTGAAGAGGTACTCTGTTGTTATAGGAGACACGAGACAGATTGAACATTATCACACCCAAAAAGGTGCACTGTGTGTGGTTCGACACCTCCCTTGGTATAAATTGTGCGGCCTCAAAGGAAGCCTCCCCCAGAGGGAGCTGCAGAGGCCAGTGCCCACAGCAGAGACCACCGTGGGTCATTCCATCCTCCGGACTCTCGGTGCCAGCGGAAGCGTTCATCGTCACGGTCCAGCTGCCTGCCTGCATTTTCATGGAAAAGGCCTCAGAGAAACTACCCTGAGAAGCTACCCTGCATGATAGCTAGCTCCACCAATAGAGGTGTGACCTTCGAAGCGCAGTGTAAAAATTGGGAGCGTCAAGAACCTTCCAGAAATACTTCTCACAGTACCCTAAATACTACGCGAAGCTATGATGCTAAAAAGAAGTAACATAGAATCCGAAACAGCATAGGATAGTTTTGCTCTCTATTTTATCCATGCTCCACATTTTCTCGTAATCTGGTCAAAATCAAACTGTAGGTTCCACGTGAATCTGGTTTTCTTCCCGTGCGTAGTATTACGATGTGCTGTCCCTTGCTAAGTAGTAACTTAAGAGATATTCTTTTAAGTACATAGCCGTTCATACATTTTCGATTTACTGAACACTATATCAGTGTCGTTGTATATCTCATCCACCCCAACTAACACCTGTAGAACAAGGCTCTTTTTAAAGTCTTAAACGTTCTTGCCTTTTTGTAAACGTTTAAATTAACTTTACTTCAAGAGGGTTAATTTCAAATTAGGTAGATGTCTAAATCAATGTTAAATTCTGCCGTCTGTTGAGCTGTAGTCTGGGTGCACACCAAGTGTCAGAATTTTTACTTTAGATTTATTTATACACAGATATCTTTGAGTTGCTATTTTCACTGGTCATGCTATAACCGAGAATGCTCTTTGACACCACACTGTACATACTACAGTGTTTTTCGTTTATATTTTTCTAATTTGTCCTCATTTTGTAAGCCAGACCAAGTCTCCGGATTAGTATTACACAGGCCCGACACTTTACGCACGATATTTCTCAAACTGGTCCTGGTCAGATGTGCCCAGCCCACAGAATTCACGTTAGATGGCCAGGCTCTGCACTAATCAGCTAGATAATGGTGTTTGTGGCACATATGAACCAGCAGGATTGTTTCGACCGGACAGCCTCCTTATGGCTCAGCGTACCGCTGAGATGTGGTCAAATTTCCTCTCAGCTCCCAAAATCTTCAAAGCCCTAGTTTTAAACTGTCAATGTGATTTTAGAGATTACGTGGAGGCCAACAGCAAAGATTACAATGAAAAAGATTAAAATTGACCAACACACAGAAGTTGTCCCCACATTGCCTTCAAGAGTGCAAATTAAGTGACCTTGTACCAAATCAACCAAAATATATTTTCAACATCCTGAAGGAATCTTCTGTTATCCTTCAAATTGAAAACCCCAAACATCCAGGAGTCCATCGTGAGCAAAACAAAGACATGCTTGACCATTGTCCTCTTACTCCTCCCTTCATACCATAGTGTAGAACGTTAAACCCCTGTAAGCTGGGGCGTAGCTTAGTCTGTGAGATACGCGGGGGGTGGAATCTCAAGTTTCCCAACTAAAAAAGCAGTGGCCTGCAGGGTGAATAGGTGACATGATCAAGGTTCGGGATGGACTGTTCCCATGAGGAGCAGGGTCAGTTCTGAATTGCATTAAGTGGCCTCTGGTGCTGATTTAGAGTTTGGCGGACAGGATACTCCATCGCAATGTTGGCAGGTACCCTGTCCACCAAAGTCAAGGTCTATCCGCCCAATTTTGAGCCGGGTGGGGCGCAAGTTACGGTGATGAAGTAAAATTTACTCTGACGGTGTAAAACTCCCTCTGAGTAGGAGCCGTCAGAGGTAAGCCATCCAACAGTCTGACCTATTTAGAGTGGACATTCAGATGTTTTTTTTTAACTGTCCATCACTGTTAGGTATATCCTGGGGGTGAGGGAAAGTAAAAAAAAAAAGAGACCCATTAGGGGATGTCACAGCTTAAACATGGCCCAGAAGTTACATCTCTGACTCTAAGCAGAAGATGTTATGAGGCTGGCTCAAAAAAACATCAAGCCTTCAAACTTGCCCACTGAGCCTCTCAAGGCATCTTGAACAAAACGTTTCTTACCAACTTTTGCAGTCGACATCAGGAGGATTCCTCAATGATCGAAGCTAACAGTAACAGGTTGCATACCCAGTGTTATGCTGTCGTAAGGCTCCTTTCAAATAGATGCAGAAAACAAATAGATCCTCTTCCATCTGAAGAAGGATTTGCGTCATTCAAACATTACCAAATGCTTCAACCACATCTATCATTGGATAAAAGTAAGTGTTATCTGATTAAATGGAACCACAACTAAGATAACACCCAAATCCTTCCCAATTGAATGGCCAATGAGCCTGGGGATACCTCCTACCACATTCCAAAAAGAAAGCATTTAGGAGGTCTTTTAGATGCAGAGCACACTTTTTCTAGCCAGGTCTATGCAGTCTGTAAAGGGTGTCAATCTTCAGGTTTCTGTGCTTTGGAAAACTTTCTGATCCTTCAAATCCATTGTGGATTGCCACGCCTTGAATACTGAAAAATCATCCCCAACAAACTACGCTAGAACCTCAGTGGGAGATTGTAGAATTGACAGCGAGACATGCCTTGGCCTTAAGAAAGAGACCACGTGAAACATAACCAGAAATCACCATGTTGGCTATTTGGGGTAGCATCAAGAATTGATTTCATCGTGGGGAGAGAGAGGACAGTGAAGATGGGCGGCGGGGGGTGAGTGAAGTGGGGTTGAGTACCAAGGGCGTGTGCAAGTTTACCTGTTCTGGTACCGTTTTGGAAATAAAACTAATAAAAGATATTTATTTAAAAAAAAAAAAAAAAGAATTGAGTTCACCTAGCATACAGTCAGAAACATTGGTTGTACCATGTGTTTTGGTACCAAAAAAAGCAGAGTCTCAGAACTTGAAGCTTAAGAAGATTCCACTTGTCGAAGATTGCCTTGTTGGTTTTGCATTGTTTGCCAAATACGAGCAACTGCAGGGTCGAAGAAGGAAGAATTTAGGGAACTATGAGGAGATATGGTCTATGGAGAGTACTGATTCGGAGGATCGTGCCCTGGGTGGAAGTGGCGCTCCCTCTTACCGGTATATATATTGCTACTACTTTTTGGTATATGGTGCCCAAGGAGGGGGTAATCACCCAACACCCCACGATTCAGATCCAAGGATCTGTACAGCAATTCATATCAAGCCCTGGCACACATACAAACAGTGTTTTTAGTTAATAACTTATAGCAAGGAAACAAGTATGGCATATATAGGTAGATTTAATGTTTTCTTGTAGCTCCAGCCAACACGTGTTTCGTCGATCGGGACAAGGGACCCGCGACTTCCTCAGGGCTGGAAAACATGTATAAAAAACAAACATTGTGTAAGCCCATACACATGGGCACAATTGATGCATTCTTAATATGTGATGTACAGGTGGTCCCAACTGTGCACGTTCATATCAATAAACATCAAAACCAGATCTATATATGTGAACCAATCAGTTCTCCGCGAAAGTGCCTGTTTGTGTAGCAAAAAACCATACAATGTCTAGTATATAGATCCATAGTGTATAGATAATGTCTGACGTGGTGAGCAAATCAACATTCACACCAGAAAGAAAAGTGGGCGGGTGTTAGACTTGGCATCTTTTGGCGTGTTTCCCCTGACTTTTTGCTTTCTGACCTCCCGGTTTTGACTCTGTTTTTGCTGGTGTAATGATTCTGCGCACTTTCCTCACTGCGGTCCAGTGGGAAAGTGCAAGTGCTCCTGTATAAAATGTGTTATGGATTGGTGTTTCCATGATTGACCTATTTGGTTTATGTGTCAGTCCCTTGTAAAGTGCACTGCGAGTGCCAGGGCCTATAGACCAAATGCTGTTGGTGGGCTGCAGCACTGGATTGTGCCACCCACGCAAACAGCCCGTAAAGTGTAACTCGGGCCTGCCAACGCAGAGCCTGTGCGCAGCCTGGGGCTGCCATGTCGACTTGGCAAGTGCACACACTTGCAAGTCCCTAAATCTTCCCTTTGCTACATGTTAGTCACCCCTAAGGTAGGCCCAAGGTACCCCTGTGGGCAGGGTGCGTTGTATGCGAAAGGTAGGACATGCCCGGGTGTGTGTGGCATGTCCTGATAGTGAATTACAGCCTAGTTCGTTTTCACTATTGCAAGGCTACCTGTTCCCCTAGGCCAGAACGGGCAGTTTTGATTATTACAGCTTATAATCCTAACTGACCCCGGGAACATGGTAGAAATTCGAGTTTAGTATGCCTGGACTCAGAATGATAAAATGCATCTTTTAGTGAAGTTGGTTTTAACATTCTGTGTTTGAAAATACCACTTTTAGAAAGTGGGTATTTTCTTGTCTAACCATCCAAGCCTGCCTCTGTGAGGTTGTGTATTCCTTGTCTGGAGTGTGAGTGACAGGGGCTGGGGGATGCCAGGAGACAGGGTGAGTCAGCACAGGGCTGAATAGCAAGATCTACATGTAGATGGGTGGGAGGGGTCGCACCTGGGCCCTGAATAGGACAGTGCCTTCCCTCCACAATGCTGGCTCCACCTCCTGTGGTGCGTCTGATGTCCCTGGCCTACTCACTGAAAGAAGGGACGGAGACTTGTCAACAAAGTGCTCCAGAACTGGTTTGGACTAGGCAAAGGCCTCTCTGCCTTCAGAGAACAAAGGAATTTGGGATATAAATATTGGGGCCCTGACCCCATGAATTTAGATCTCACTGGAATCAAGGAACCTGCCAAGACGAAGCGCTGGAAGAGCTGCCAGGAGGAGTACTGCCCCTTTGCTGTGTTGTTGCTTTGTTGGGTTGGCCTGCAGCTGCTGCTCCTGCCTTGGGCAGTGAAAGGACTGGACTGAACTTTCTACAAACTTGTGCTGAGTATCTCCAAGGGCCTGAAACCGAGCTGGCCTCCTGTTAAGCAGTCTCAGGGACTACAAAGACTTCACAAGCCTCTGGGTACCGCTTCTGGAACGCTGTTTCAGTTGCCACAGAGGAAGGGAACCGCAACCGACTCCGTCAACCGAATCCATCCCTGGCCGGTGACCTGTTTGCACCGCAGACCGCATCGCCCCGCTTCGCATCGCAACCCTGGTCTCACTGTGGGCGACGTCCGACGCCGCCAACATCGAGCCGCTGCTTGCACCGTGACCTGTGGGCACCGCAGTTCGCATCGCATCGCTTCACTGAACCAACCGGACCCGACCGACGCGGTCGCTGCAACTGGCTCAAGAGTCGTGACCGCACCGCATTTGGGGCACCGCTCGCACGTCTGCGACGCACCGCTCCGACTCGCACCGCTGTCCGACGCCAGCTCCCGCACTCCGGCTTGGTCGCCTGCATCGCAACCTGTCAGCACCGCATCGAGCATCGTCTCACCCTGCATCGCACGCCTTGGACTCACCGACTCCGTCTGCACGACGCTCATCGAGACGCTGCCTGCACCGCATCGAGGGACACCGCACCTTGCATCGCTCCGTCTTGCACCGCAACCGCGACGAACGCCGACCGGCTCGTACACTCCGTACCAGCCACAACGAGAAAGGTACTGTAACCGAGTCTGTTCACGACTCTGCTGGCCCGTATCGACGCGGTCGGCTGGAACTGTTAGACTCTGTGGTTTTCAGCATCACGGTAGGCTCGGACGGAGCTACCGACTCGTACAAACTTTGCTTTTGTGCTATCCCTGCAAAGAAGAAGTTACCGTATCAAGTATTCATTCGTAAAGTATAGTATTGTGGATTTTTGTCGTAATTGGTCTTGTCTTGAGTATATAAAATATTGGTTATTTTTCTAAACTGGTGTGGTGTCCGTTTGTAGTGCTTACACTGTATTACTGTTGGTTATGTGCAAATGCTTTACACACTGCCTCTGAATTAAGCCTGACTGCTCGTGCCAAGCTACCACGAGGGTGAGCAGGGGTTACTTCACGAGTGTAACACCCTTACCCTGACTAGGAAGAAGGGTCCCTACTTGGACAAAGGTGCAAGCCCTTGCCAACTAGAGTTCCCATTTCTAACATTGGTTGTCAGCGGTGAGGATAGGACTTGTGTTTGCACTTGACTTACAGTGATTGGTGTGCACTACTACCATATCGCAGACCATTACGTACCACATACTGGTTCTTTTTCTTTTGTCCTACTTTTGATCTTGCCAGTTTTCAACTCACTACTTTTGTCATGCCTGAATCAATTGCATCATCCGTTGCATCTCTGGAAGTTATCTTTGAGGAGGATAGGTTGGAATCCTACGCCGTAAAGGAGCTACGAGCGATTTGTAAAAACCTGAAAGTCCAAATTAAAGGCCTCACAAGGAAGGAGGAGCTACAGAAGGCGCTGAGGGCCTGGGTAGCAGCCAGACATGCCAATGGGCAGCCTGGTAATCTCAGTGAGGAGGTGGAGGAGCCTATTTCCAGGGTGGATGTGCTTTTGGGTAGGGGGAACCCGCCAGGTCAGGCAGCAGCAGTCTGTCCCCAGAGGAGCTGGAGGACAGGCGGGAGGCAAGGCAGTTTGAGCTGCAGAAGCTCAGGCTGGAGAGTGAGCGGGAGGAGAAGAGATTGGCCATAGAGGAGAGGAAGATGCTCTTAGAGCATGAGAGAGAACTGAAGGAGCTAGAACTTAGGAGTAAGTCAGGCTCAGATGGTGGCAGCAATTCGTCCAGAAGGGCAGACAGGATTGTGCACATTCCCCAAGAACATAGGCAAGGAGTTCAAGAAGGGGGATGACATACAAAGGTGGTTTCAGGGTTATGAGGCAGCCATACACATGAATGGGGTCCCTGAGGAGAATTGGGGAGCAGGATTGTGGCCACTTTTCCCTGAAGAAGCAAGGGATGCTCTGATAGCTTTGGGTAAGGGGTATCACCTCACCTATGCTGACATGAAGGATGCCCTTCTCACGAAGTATGGTCTTACTCCTGAAAAGTACAGGGATCAGTTCAGGTCCAGTAAGAAGTCTGATGCCAACACTTGGTTGGAATGTGTGGATGTGTTCTGCAGGTCGCTGGATGGTTGGGTAAAGGGCAGTAGTGTAACAGATTTTCAGGGGCTCTACAACTTGATTGCATGGGAGCACTTGTCTAGTCTATGTTTTGCAGATCTGCGCCAGCACCTAGTTGATAGTAAGCTAACTGACCCCAGGAAGCTTGCTATGGAAGCGGACCGCTGGGTGAGTACCAGGGTCCACAAGAAAGCGTTTGGGGAGACTCAGCCAAAGGTGGGCAGGGTCCCCAGCAGAAAGGTGGGGGGACAAGGGTAAAGCACAGGAGTTCTCTAAAGGGCCCCAAACTAGTACCCAGGGTAAAGGTTCCCAGCCCCCCGGTGATAAGAAGAAAGGGGTCTCTACAGGGAAGCCTGTTGAGACCGGCCCCCGCAAGTGTTATGCATGTGACCAGGTAGGTCACTTTAAGGGGACCCCAAGTGCCCGAAGGGGACACAGCCACCCACCGGTGGACAGTCCAAAGTGTTGGCTAGTGTAGCGCTTGGGGAGGAGGGGTGCCCACAGGAGGGTGGGGATCCCGCAGAAATGACCCTTGTCTCACTAGGGGACAGTGAGATGGTCCCAGGAAACCAGGTGCCCCCTAACACAAAGAAATATAGCACCTGGGTGACCATTAATGGGAACAGGGTAGAGGCTCTCAGAGACACTGGAGCCAGTGTGACCTCAGTCCGGTGTCACCTGGTGTCTGAGAAGCAAGTAGTCCCAGGAGCATTCCACCAAGTAGTTGCTGTCGACAACTCAGAGCGCCAATGTATGGTGGCACAGGTTCCCTTTGAATGGGGGGGGGTCTCAGGTCCCTTGAGGGTGGTTGTGAGCCCTACCATGCTTGTAGATTGTCTGCTAGGAAACGACCTGGAGCAGTCCTCATGGAAGGAGGTTGAGCTCAGGTCTCACTTGGAGATGCTTGGGTTGCCAGAGTGGGCATGCGTGTCTACTCGGTCAATGGCAGCCAGAAAGGGTGATCAAGAGGACTTGGAGCCTGAAACAGTGGCCCAAGTCCCTGCCAAGAGAAAGGGCAGGGGGCGCGGGAAACCGGCCCCCGAAGTTCCCACGGACCGGGAGGAGGCGGACCTCGAGGGGGACGCCCGGTGCCTACAGGGGAGCAAGTAGCCGAACTGGGAGACATCTCTGAGCTGACCCATTGGCAGCAAGAAGGGGGTCCCACCAGGGAGGAGTTCTGCAGGGAGCAGAACGAGTGCCCTACTCTGGAGGGTCTGCGGCGGCAGGCTGCAGACCAGGCAGCTGGTAATCAGTCCGGGTCACATCTGATCTACTGGGAGAGTGGTCTCCTATACAGTGAGCCTAAGGTTGCTGAGCCTGGGTCAGCCCGTGTGCTGGTGGTACCCCAGCGCTTCAGGACCTTCCTACTGGGTCTGGCTCATGACGTGCCTTTGGCAGGACATTTGGGGCAGGACAAGACCTTTGACAGGCTTGTCACCCACTTCTTTTGGCCCCAAATGCGAAGGCAGTCAGATGCACACTGTAGGTCTTGCCAAACTTGCCAGGCAAGTGGTAAGAGTGGGAGGAAGGTCAAAGCTCCTCTCCAACCTTTTCCTGTTGTTGGTACACCCTTTGAAAGGGTAGGGATGGATATTGTGGGGCCACTGGATCCCAAGACAGCCATGGGCAACAGGTACATCCTGGTCTTGGTGGACCATGCCACCCGGTACCCGGAGGCAATCCCTCTTAGGACAACGACGGCGCCAGTAGTGGGCCGGGCGTTAATGGGGATCTTTTCCCGTGTGGGATTCCCCAGAGAGGTGGTTTCTGATAGGGGGACCAATTTCATATCCAAGTATATGACATCCCTGTGGAAGGAGTGTGGTGTAACCTACAAGTTCACCACTCCTTACCACCCACAAGGAAACGGTCTGGTGGAGAGATTCAACCAGACCTTGAAAGGCATGATCAAGGGTCTAACAGAACCCATGAGGCGTAAGTGGGACGTCCTCTTGCCATGCCTACTCTTTGCATACAGGGAGGTGCCTCAGAAGTCTCTTGGGTACAGCCCCTTTGAGCTCCTGTATGGCCACCCTGTCAGAGGACCTCTGAGTTTGGTAAAGGAAGGCTGGGAGGCAGCTCCCAGGAAAACTCCCCAGGATGTATTTAGCTACATGCTGGCCTTTAGAAACCAAACTGCCCGCTTCAGGAAACTCGCTCAGGCGAACCTAGAAGCAAGCCAGGAAGAAATGAAGAGATGGTATGACCAGAATGCCACTCTGGTCGAATTTCAACCTGGGCAAAAAGTGTGGGTCATGGCTCCAGTGGCACCTTGTGCCTTGCAGGACAAGTGGACTGGGCCATATGAGGTAAAGGAGCGCAAAAGTGACGTCACCTACCTGGTGGATTTGCAGGCTCCAAGGAACCCTTTGAGGGTCCTTCACGTGAACCGCCTCAAGCCCCACTTCGAGAGGTCCGAAGTGAGTATGCTCTTGGCGACAGATGATGGGGT
Source organism: Calotriton arnoldi (assembly GCA_963921515.1). NCBI lineage: Eukaryota > Metazoa > Chordata > Amphibia > Caudata > Salamandridae > Calotriton > Calotriton arnoldi. Next base: position 1,122,672 of record CAWUFW010005890.1, on the reverse strand, counting down.
GGAAGAGGAGAGTGAGCCTCTCCCTGACCTCCTGTCTACCAAGGAGCATGATGGGTCAGTAGAGGGTGTGATCCTCTCCCCTACTCTGACTCAGGAGCAGCAGGGGGACTGTCGCCAGTTGTTGGGACAGTTCGCCCCACTGTTCTCTCTGACTCCCGGTGTTACTCACTGGTGTACCCATGACGTGGACACTGGTGACAGCCCTCCTGTGAAGCACAAGATTTACAGGTTGACTGACCGGGTCAGAGCCAGCATCAAGGAGGAGGTCTCTAAGATGTTGGCGTTAGGGGTGATTGAGCCCTCCCACAGTCCTTGGGCCAGCCCAGTGGTCTTGGTCCCAAAGGCTGCTGCGCCCGGTGCCACTCCAGAACTCCGGTTTTGTGTGGACTACCGTGGGCTCAATGCCGTCACCAGGACTGACAAGCACCCCATCCCCAGAGCTGATGAGCTCATTGATCGGTTGGGAGCTGCCCGGTTCCTCAGCACGTTTGATTTGACGTCTGGGTACTGGCAGATTGCCTTAACCGATGGGGCCAAGGAGAGATCAGCATTCTCAACCCCAGAAGGTCATTACCAATTCCGGGTGATGCCCTTTGGGTTGAAGAATGCCCCTGCCACCTTTCACAGGTTGGTCAATCAGGTGTTAACTGGGCTGGAGGATTTCAGTGCCGCCTACCTGGATGACATTGCTGTGTTCAGTTCCAGCTGGGAAGAACATTTACAGCACCTTGAGAAAGTGTTGAGGGCTCTGCAAGGTGCAGGCCTCACGATCAAGGCCAGTAAGTGCCAGATCGGGCAGGGTTCTGTGGTGTACTTGGGACACCAGGTAGGAAGCGGCCAGGTGGCGCCCCTACAACCCAAGATTGACACCATTCTGGCTTGGGAACCCCCAAGACCCAGACAGAGGTGAGAGCCTTCTTAGGGCTCACCGGCTACTATAGGAGATTTGTTAAGGGCTATGGCACCATCGTTGCCCCCTTAACAGAGCTGACCTCTAAGAGGCAGCCCAGGAAAGTGATCTGGACTGAGTCCTGCCAGAAAGCTTTTGATGCCCTGAAGGCAGCCATGTGCACGGCGCCCGTGCTCAAGGCACCTGACTTCTCCAAAGAATTTGTCGTGCAGACTGACGCTTCAGAGCATGGTGTGGGAGCGGTGCTCTCACAACTGAACGAAGAGGGCCTGGATCAGCCTGTTGTCTTCCTTAGCAGGAGACTACTTCCCAGGGAACAGAGGTGGAGTGCCATAGAAAGGGAAGCTTTTCCTGTGGTCTGGGCGCTGAAGAAGTTGAGACCATACCTGTTTGGGACTCACTTCCGGGTTCAGACAGACCACAGGCCCCTCAGATGGTTGATGCAAATGAGGGGTGAGAATCCAAAACTGCTGAGGTGGTCCATCTCCCTACAGGGAATGGACTTTACGGTGGAACACCGTCCTGGTACAGAACACGCCAACGCAGATGGTCTGTCCAGGTTCTTCCGCCTTAGTGAAGAGAACTCCAATGGGGTTGGGTAGTTCTCCCTACTTTCAGCTGGAGGGGACATGTGTTAGACTTGGCATCTTTTGGCGTGTTTCCCCTGACTTTTTGCTTTCTGACCTCCCGGTTTTGACTCTGTTTTTGCTGGTGTAATGATTCTGCGCACTTTCCTCACTGCGGTCCAGTGGGAAAGTGCAAGTGCTCCTGTATAAAATGTGTTATGGATTGGTGTTTCCATGATTGACCTATTTGGTTTATGTGTCAGTCCCTTGTAAAGTGCACTGCGAGTGCCAGGGCCTATAGACCAAATGCTGTTGGTGGGCTGCAGCACTGGATTGTGCCACCCACGCAAACAGCCCGTAAAGTGTAACTCGGGCCTGCCAACCCAGAGCCTGTGCGCAGCCTGGGGCTGCCATGTCGACTTGGCAAGTGCACACACTTGCAAGTCCCTAAACCTTCCCTTTGCTACATGTTAGTCACCCCTAAGGTAGGCCCAAGGTACCCCTGTGGGCAGGGTGCGTTGTATGCGAAAGGTAGGACATGCCCGGGTGTGTGTGGCATGTCCTGATAGTGAATTACAGCCTAGTTCGTTTTTCACTATTGCAAGGCTACCTGTTCCCCTAGGCCAGAACGGGCAGTTTTGATTATTACAGCTTATAATCCTAACTGACCCCGGGAACATGGTAGAAATTCGAGTTTAGTATGCCTGGACTCAGAATGATAAAATGCATCTTTTAGTGAAGTTGGTTTTAACATTCTGTGTTTGAAAATACCACTTTTAGAAAGTGGGTATTTTCTTGTCTAACCATCCAAGCCTGCCTCTGTGAGGTTGTGTATTCCTTGTCTGGAGTGTGAGTGACAGGGGCTGGGGGATGCCAGGAGACAGGGTGAGTCAGCACAGGGCTGAATAGCAAGATCTACATGTAGATGGGTGGGAGGGGTCGCACCTGGGCCCTGAATAGGACAGTGCCTTCCCTCCACAATGCTGGCTCCACCTCCTGTGGTGCGTCTGATGTCCCTGGCCTACTCACTGAAAGAAGGGACGGAGACTTGTCAACAAAGTGCTCCAGAACTGGTTTGGACTAGGCAAAGGCCTCTCTGCCTTCAGAGAACAAAGGAATTTGGGATATAAATATTGGGGCCCTGACCCCATGAATTTAGATCTCGCTGGAATCAAGGAACCTGCCAAGACGAAGCGCTAGAAGAGCTGCCAGGAGGAGTACTGCCCCTTTGCTGTGTTGTTGCTTTGTTGGGTTGGCCTGCAGCTGCTGCTCCTGCCTTGGGCAGTGAAAGGACTGGACTGAACTTTCTACAAACTTGTGCTGAGTATCTCCAAGGGCCTGAAACCGAGCTGGCCTCCTGTTAAGAAGTCTCAGGGACTACAAAGACTTCACAAGCCTCTGGGTACCGCTTCTGGAACGCTGTTTCAGTTGCCACAGAGGAAGGGAACCGCAACCGACTCCGTCAACCGAATCCATCCCTGGCCGGTGACCTGTTTGCACCGCAGACCGCATCGCCCCGCTTCGCATCGCAACCCTGGTCTCACCGTGGGCGACGTCCGACGCCGCCAACATCGAGCCGCTGCTTGCACCGTGACCTGTGGGCACCGCAGTTCGCATCGCATCGCTTCACTGAACCAACCGGACTCAGACCGACGCTGGTCGCTGCAACTGGCTCAAGAGTCGAGACCGCACCGCATTTGGGGCACCGCTCGCACGTCTGCGACGCACCGCTCCGACTCGCACCGCTGTCCGACGCCAGCTCCCGCACTCCGGCTTAGTCGCCTGCATCGCAACCTGTCAGCACTGCATCGAGCATCGTCTCACCCTGCATCGCACGCCTTGGACTCACCGACTCCGTCTGCACGACGCTCATCGAGCCGCTGCCTGCACCGCATCGAGGGACACCGCACCTTGCATCGCTCCGTCTTGCACCGCAACCGCGACGAACGCCGACCGGCTCGTACACTCCGTACCAGCCACAACAAGAAAGGTACTGTAACCGAGTCTGTTCACGACTCTGCTGGCCCGTATCGACGCGGTCGGCTGGAACTGTTAGACTCTGTGGTTTTCAGCATCACGGTAGGCTGGGACGGAGCTACCGACTCGTACGAACTTTGCTTTTGTGCTATCCCTGCAAAGAAGAAGTTACCGTATCAAGTATTCATTCGTAAAGTATAGTATTGTGGATTTTTGTCGTAATTGGTCTTGTCTTAAGTATATAAAATATTGGTTATTTTTCTAAACTGGTGTGGTGTCCGTTTGTAGTGCTGTTGGTTATGTGCAAATGCTTTACACACTGCCTCTGAATTAAGCCTGACTGCTCGTGCCAAGCTACCACGAGGGTGAGCAGGGGTTACTTCACGAGTGTAACACCCTTACCCTGACTAGGAAGAAGGGTCCCTACTTGGACAAAGGTGCAAGCCCTTGCCAACTAGAGATCCCATTTCTAACAGCGGGGAAAAATATTTTTATACAAATAGGATATATATGTGGTAGGGGGAGCAGACATCTATTTTAGAAAAATGGACAAGTGCGCTTAAGAGAGTTATGTTAATGGTGCAATCTTGTAGAGCGTAATTACTGGGTGCAGGCCCAGGCCTACCTTTATATATTCAGGAAAATGTGTTGAGCCTAGAATGCATGTTAAGAATTAAGGTCCTGTACCTGTATCTAGTATTTGTATTAGAGAGGAAAAGCCAATAGTGCCATACATTAGGTAGGGGACATACCTTCTGGCTGGTTATAATTCCGTCCCAGCCTTAATGTGGCTGGGAAATTCCAAGAAGAGTAATTGCTTCTGTCCTTAATGGTTCTGTGAATTGAATTCGGGATAATAGGAGTATTAACCCATATTCTAAGTTATTACTGATATTTACGCATCCTAAAGCAGTGCCGTAGGCAGATGCACAAGACCCTAGGGGTGAGTGCACATGCTAGTAGGTGAGGTGGCGTTAGTTACAGGCTCTATATCGGCAGATTCGTCACTCTGGTGTGCTTGTACTTAGTGCTAAAGCATCGTCAAAGTAGTGACTGTGGTTCTCCACGTTCGGTAGCCTCCACTTGTTGTATTGTATGCTTAGTATGCTGTATCACAATAGTAATAGGTTCAGTAGTGAACCTAATACAGTGCCAAAGTTCAGTACTCAATCAATTGCGATAGTGCAGGGTGAGTACTTGTGATGGCGCCAACATCGGTGTGCGGTTGTTACGTTAGACTAGAAACGGAGATCGTAAATAAATAGTTTGGTGCTTCCAATCAGTGCATAATGAGTGGCTATGATGGCACTGTAGTTAATATAGAATGGTGGCGGGAAATATAGTGATTGGTATCCCGTCATTGCGTAATGAGTAGCTATGAGGTTCTGAGTACAGTGCATGGTTACTTAAGGCTGAGGCGGGAGAACTGGCATTAGGTATTTCCCGTCAGTGAGACAATTTTATAATGCGGTCGTGAATATACACGAGGACGCCACCTAGTGGAGCAATTAAAGTGAACTACAGCTTTATTTTGGGTGATGGAACAATGCCGGCAAGTGCGTAAAAGACCTATGACACTTACCCGACAAACACGAGTATGTGTTATGTCTATGCTTCCTTGTCAGACGGCGTATTTTATCAGCCAGAAACGTGCTGAAAATAATAGGAGTGATCTCTATGAGTTATCAGCAGTGAACTAAATGGTCCATAGTCCCAATGCTAGGTCCGTAATCATAAATACCTGTGTGTGGCAGCGTCGTAATAACATCCGACCTCGGCACCTCAGTATGGCCGTTGTGGGTGCCGACACCCGGAAGGAGATAGCCTTTAAGTAGTCAGAGTAACTAGAACGCGAATTGTGAGGAATGCTCATGTAAGAGGGCTAGGCGATATAAGCCGCCATTTTGGGTGAGTGGCACTGCCCGTAGTCATATGGATGCTTATAGGGAAGTGTATCCTATTAATGTAGTAGTGTGTATGCTTCAGGAAAGTGTCACATAGTTATCATTAGGATATTAGTTGTGGCAAGTAACCAGTGTGGGCTTGTTTCTACAGAAATATAGAGGTTAATACCAGCCAATTCACTACTATACTTTCAAATAGTTAGGTGTTTGCATAGGGTAGTGTATACTACCTGGGCCCCTGGTGTTCATGTTGACAGTATTTATCGTCGTGATCAAAAGGAGATATCAGTAAGAAGAGAATATTAATCTGAGAGAGGGGAGGGTAGTAATGTTCAAATGGAGGTGAGTGTGGATAGGAGACGCATCTCACATGGTTTAGCATGCGACGATGGGAATATTGTTGAGCTTCACGTGACACATTATCAAGTCATATGTCAACATTACTGCGATTTATCATGCATATTGCATACCCCGCGGGGTGAAGGCTATGTATTTTTCTGGTCCTACAGTATTGAACAATATAACACAGTAGGTAGTTATAAAATGGCATGTTTAAACCTTTCATTCATTTCATAATATCATGCTATTTTATCATACACAGTACAACCACTTCATTACAGTTCGATATGTGGAGACATAGGGACGTTATGGTACCTTTCAATACAGTCTATAGTCCAGTTCTAAGATTTTGTTAGAAGAGTACATATCTGATGTCAATATTGTACCGTCAATGTGATGTTAATGAACCCTGGGTTACGGTCAGATGTTCAGTCACCCAAGAAGTAATGTAGTTCGTGGTCTGTGTTCATACCGTGTTCTACCGCCTGAAGCTTCATGATCCATAGTGCCTCCCTACGTCTAAGGTGCAATTCTTTATTGCCACCCCTGGGGTCCATATCAATCAGATCAATCCCACAGAAGGATAGTGTCTTGTGTATCCCTTGTGAGGTGCACTCATTAATGTGTGTTGCTGTTGAGTATCTGGGGTCGCGGTACTTGATGGCCCTCAGGTGCTCATTGATTCTCTCTTTGAGTGGCCTAATTGTACTGCCAATGTAGAAACAGCTGCATTTGCATTTAAGCATGTATACCACATATCGGCTATTACAGTTGATCATTTGTCTAATCTCATATTGTTTTCCCTGATGACTCTGGAAGGATTTTATGTTATTCATTGCTAGGGGGCAGATTTTACAGCTGCCTCATTTATGAAACCCGGTACATATTTGTGCTAACCAGTTGGATTTCGTTATATGTTTAGGGTAGCTTGGGCTTATCCATGATCTGATGTTCTTGCCTCGTCTGGAGCTGATAAGAGGTTGATCCGCAATATACTCCTTCAATGATTTATCTGTACTTAGTACCCGACAGTGGTTTTTCATACTGTTTCTGAGGGCTATTGATACCTCATTGTAGTTAGTCACCAGTCTAACTTTGGGGAGGTCTTAATCTTGTGCGGTCTGTCTTTAAGAGTATCCACTCTCTTAGTTTGTGTGATCTTTTGCTCTGCTATGTCAATGGTATGTGTGTTATATCCTCTGACTCTGAAGCGTTGCTTCATGTTATCCTTACATGTAATAAAGTCATTATTTTTGCTGCAGTTTCTCCTGGCCCTCACTAGTTCACCAAATGGTATGGATTCTATTTGGTGTTTAGGATGTGAGCTGTTAGCATGAAGTACCGCATTACAAGAAGTAGGTTTACGGTAGAGTTTACTTTGAATCTGGTTATCCTCTATAAATAAAGTCACATCCAGAAATTCTATCTCTGTGGTGCTCAGGTTATACGTGAGGTGGATACCCATATCGTTAGAGTTCAAATGTTCGCAGAACATTGTCAGATTGTTCATGGAGCCTGACCATATCATGATGCAGTCGTCGATGTAACGCCCCCAGTATATGATGAATTCATTCCATGTGGTTCCCCTTGGGCCCCAGATCCACTCCTCCTCAAACCAGCCCATGAAGAGGTTGGCATACGAAGGAGAGAACCTGGAGCCCATGGCGACTCCCTGTATCTGTTTGTACCATTTTGTTTCGAATAGAAAAACATTGTTCTTCAGAATTAGCTCAATCATGGTAATAATCATCTCTACGTGTGCCCATTGTGTGGCAGGTCTTTTATTCAGAAATTTTCTTGCTGCTTTAATTCCCAACTCTGTTCTAATATTCGTGTACAAAGCGGTAACATCTAGTGTCGCTAGGATCATAACCTCCTCCCATGTGACATCTGATAAAATACTAAGGATATGTTTAGTATCCCTAATATATGCAGGTAGGTTTTTCACCATGGGTTGTAAAAATGTGTCCACGTATTGCGATAGCTTCTCCGTGGGACCCCCTATGCTGGATATTATGGGTCTACCAGGTGGAAATTGCTCGTTCTTGTGTACCTTGGGTAGGGTGTAGATACATGGAGATCTAGGTTTATCTACTTTTAGATAGAAAAACTCATCCTGATCAATAAGCCCATTGTTGAGCCATTCCCTCAGATGTGTGTTAATAAGTATTGTCAGTGGCCCGATTGGATTGACCTTTAGTTTTTCGTAGCAAGTAATGTCTCCTAGTTGGGAAAGGATTTCCTCATTGTAGTCACTGGTATTCATGACCACAATGTTCCCGCCTTTATCGGCTTCCTTAATAGTAATATTTTGTAGCTTGCCCAGGTCTGTCAGTGCTCTACGTTCATTCACCGTCAGATTGTCTGGTATTCTGTGCCCGTGTTTGTGATCATGATTCAAGTATCTGTACATGTCCTCTGTGACTAGTTAGTAGAACACGTCAATGTTATTTCCACTAGGCAATATAGGGGTCCATCTGGATTTATTTTTTAGTCCACTACTAACATTAGTGTCAGTTTCTATGTTATGTTCCCACAGTAGTTCTTCAATAGTCATGTGGTCTCGGTCGTCATCAGTTAGGGATAACAGTAGTTCCGTGTCCCTAATGTCCTGTATAGTTGACACATCAGGAAAAACATCAGTAGGATATGTTTTCAATGCTTTATTAGGTTTTGGGTTACATTCAAAGAATTTTCTCAATTTGAGATTTCTTGTAAATTTAAATAAATCAATCATGGAGTTGCAGACCTCCCCATACTCTTTAGGACAGAATCCCATCCCTTTTTCCAGTAATGTGATCATGTCTCTTGTTAATGTTTGATCACTGAGGTTGATCACCTCTACTCCCTTGATTTGGGTAGGTCTAGTTCTGTTTGTTCCATGATCTCAGTCTCATCCCTTGTTTGTCCTCCTCTGTTCCCTCCTCTGTTCCCCCTCCTGGTCTTCTTGCTATATTTTCCTTTCGTTTTGGTTGGTCTCTGTTTCCTCTTTTGATCTCTCGTAAAAAACTTTTGTCCTGATTGCTGCCTATGGATATTGAGTCAGCTTCGCTACCGCTAGGTATAGTGTTAAGTGAGGTGGAGCTGGAACTAGCAGGGGTTACAATATTTGAGGGTTGTGCTCCATCCCTATTGTCCTTATCTACCAGGTGGTTGTATTTCCTGGCGAAGGTAAAAATGCGACCTTGCTTGTAATCTATTTCGTCCCTCTTTAGCTTGCGTGCCTTCCTCTGCTTAATATCCACCTGATGTTTATTGATTACCTCCTTTAAGATCTCATAGTTCTTTTCTGTAGCCTCTTTAAGGTCCAGATCTCTAATTTCAAGTTCCAGCTGTGCTATCTCATCCTGTAGTTTCTTAACTTTGCGCTCAGAGTTCTCAATCAGAATTTCCATTAGTTTATTGGAATTGGATGTCAATTCTTTTTCCCAGATTAGCAAGAGGTCCTCATCCAAATCATCATATGTTGGGAGGATCTGTGAGCGAAGCCCCCTTGGTATTCTATTGAGCCTGATGTACTGCTTCAGTGTTGCACCATCCCACCATTTTGAGTTTTCTGACATACGTAGTTTCTCCAATTTTATAAATGTATCTCCTACTCCTTTCTTTTTGTTGGGATTACCACTTGCTAGAGAGGTGACCACTGTCTCACCTCTCGCTAGGCTTTCAAATAGGTCTGCCGCTTCCTTATTTCTATCCATAACGACTATATCAGGGTGTGTAACCGTAGGAGCCGCCCCACCAGGTAGAGTCCAAGGAGAGTACTGATTCGGATGATCGTGCCCTGGGTGGAAGTGGCGCTCCCTCTTACCGGTATATATATTGCTACTACTTTTTGGTATATGGTGCCCAGGGAGGGGGTAATCACCCAACACCCCACGATTCAGATCCAAGGATCTGTACAGCAATTCATATCAAGCCCTGGCACACATACAAACAGTGTTTTTAGTTAATAACTTATAGCAGGGAAACAAGTATGGCATATATAGGTAGATTTAATGTTTTCTTGTTGTAGCTCCAGCCAACACGTGTTTCGTCGATCGGGACAAGGGACCCGCGACTTCCTCAGGGCTGGAAAACATGTATAAAAACAAACATTGTGTAAGCCCATACACATGGGCACAATTGATGCATTCTTAATATGTGATGTACAGGTGGTCCCAACTGTGCACGTTCATATCAATAAACATCAAAACCAGATCTATATATGTGAACCAATCAGTTCTCCGCGTAAGTGCCTGTTTGTGTAGCAAAAAACCATACAATGTCTAGTATATAGATCCATAGTGTATAGATAATGTCTGACGTGGTGAGCAAATCAACATTCACACAAGAAAGAAAAAGTGGGCAGGGGAAAAATATTTTTATACAAATAGGATATATATGTGGTAGGGGGAGCAGACATCTATTTTAGAAAAATGGACAAGTGCGCATAAGAGTTATGTTAATGGTGCAATCTTGTAGAGCGTAATTACTGGGTGCAGGCCCAGGCCTACCTTTATATATTCAGGAAAATGTGTTGAACCTAGAATGCATGTTAAGAATTAAGGTCCTGTACCAGTATCTAGTATTTGTATTAGAGAGGAAAAGCCAATAGTGCCATACATTAGGTAGGGGACATACCTTCTGGCTGGTTATAATTCCGTCCCAGCCTTAATGTGGCTGGGAAATTCCAAGAAGAGTAATTGCTTCTGTCCGTAATGGTTCTGTGAATTGAATTCGGGATAATGGGAGTATTAAACCATATTCTAAGTTATTACTGATATTTACGCATCCTAAAGCAGTGCCGTAGGCAGATGCACGAGACCCTAGGGGGACGGGGGATGGGGAAGTCTTCAGGGGTGGGAGTGAGTTTTAGGACTCGGGCAGTTAGTTAGGGCAGAGTAGTTTTTTGGCAGGGTTTTAGGGCTCAGGGCGGAGGGGGCTCATCAGGGTAATTTTTTTGCAGGGGGCAGGGTTTTAGGGTTCAGGGCATGGGGGCTAGGAGTAGTTTTTGGGGTAGGGGCTGAGTGTTAGGGCTCAGGGTGAGGTGTCAGGGTAGTTTTAAGGGCAGGGGCGGGGTGGATTGCAGGGCTGGGTTATCGGTGTTAGGGCACAGGGCAGGTGGGGCTGGGCTCTGCAATTTCCCATGCATATTCCTTTAGCAATCATGCTTTTACAACTAAATTTGTTGTAAAGGCATGAGCGGTAAAGACTCTGTCATGGTTCAGACCGCGTTGTTTAGACATGCACAGTTGTATCATACAACTCTAACAATTAGGTACTCTGGGACAGATACTACCTGCACTTTTCTACTTCTCATTCAAGCACTGCTTATATCATAACTGACTTGCAGATAGGATGCATTTTAAAGTTGTCAGCGCCCTAGCAGTACATGGGCCCAGGCTCTGGATTGGTCTGAACCCTACCTTAGAATCAGAACCCAAATACCCAGGATGCAGAAAACTCCAAAAACAGAGTTGTTCAAACTGAAATGTGACTGATAACAAGCCCCACATCTGGCTACACTCCAACTACCCTTTATGTCTACTCAATTCTCCATACTGACCACAAGATGATATTGTTTCTCTTTACTATATTTTTTGAATACACGTTTTCTATATGGACTAAATGAAAAATGACACTTCTCAGTGCAGCAGCAATATGGAATGTAAAGGATAAACCCTTGTTAGGCAAGACACCCAGATACATAAGTTTGTTACTAAAGGTCAGTGTTCAAAGGACTGTGACCATGGTTCTAAATGTTGATCTTGGCTCAGTTTATGATGATCTAAGATTTAATGAGTAGTAACCTCAGGTCCCCCTTTGCATACTAGAACTGTTATCAGCCCTCCAGGAACAACCCGTTGTGCATGATTTGTAAAGACTAAAGTCTGGAGCTGTGGGACACAACTCATCTGTCCTTAGTTTTTTTCACTTTTCCCTGCTAGCTCAAGTGTTTGACTTCAGTGTGTAGTCTCTGACACTCAGACTCCAACCAAGTTACTAATTTCACGCGCACCCCAATAGAACTGCAGTAAATGGGTGAGTGCTGCACCAGTGAACCGTCTCCTTCTTAGCCCAAAGTTGTAACCTCCCTTAACTCCTTAGGGATGGAAGACCTGGTTTGTGGGAATCTAAAGTCTATTTGGGGAGTCGGCCCTGAGGGGGGTATACAGGCCCCTGTGTGTAAAATAAATGTGGTTCCCTAGAAGGAGGTCTTATGCCTACACCAGCTTGGGTGGTAAGAAACCTGTAATGAAGGTCTGGCATCCTTACTCAAACAAAAGAGATTTGGTGCTGTAGTTCTCCACTACATGGTCAGCCATTGTAAGTGACTATCTTCCTCTCTCAACTCCTGTGCATCAACCATGGCCTCAGAAAAAGTTGTTTTGCATATGCCCGGCTGGATGGGCAATCACATTCTTTCCCGCTAAGTCAGACAAGGCTTGTGCGTAGGGAAAGAAATGCAGACCGAGATGTTGATGCTACTGCCCAACCCATCATTTTTGGACTATATTGTTTGAAAGTCCCTTTAGTTCATTTTCACTTGACGGCTCCAGAGACCACCAAGAAGCCAGTGGCGTAGGAAGGGGGTGCGGTGGGTGCGGGCCGCCCGGGTGTCATCACTGAGGGGGTGACAAAATGGCAAAAATATGTGTTTTAAACACATACTTTTGCCATTTTGTCAAGCCGGGGGTGACAAGAAATCACTGAGGGGGGGTGACAAAATGGCAAAAATATGTGTTTTAAACACATACTTTTGCCATTTTGTCAAGCTTGGGGTGACAAGAAATGTTCCGCACCGGGTACCACCTGACCTTGCTACACCACTGCAAGAGGCCACTGTACAGAGGTGGACACTACCTGGCAGAGCAGCCCTAAAAGTGTACCACCTTTCATCTGCAGAAAGTTAATAGACATCCTGAAAATCCAAGAGTCTGCCTCAGCTTTAACATAAAAAGCCCCCAAAGATGCTGTTTTTCCTCAGTGGCTCTCAGCCTAAATGTGAAACAAGCTCCCGTGCTGATTGGATGTAGGACCTCATCCAATTCACTCTTGAAATGCATAAATACTGCACTCGCTGGTCCCTCCATCAGGATTTTTAGGAGCAACACCCAGTGAGCCGTGTGGATGAGGAGCACATCCTGGGTGTAGAGGCGTTTGTTGCATACCACTCCCCTGCAACTGACACCGAGCTAGGGAGAAGAAGCAGTTATCCTTCCTGGCCTGCTCTACTGTGGCCTGTGGAAGCTGAATACACTGATTCTATTACAGGACCGGAGGCTTCGTATTATGCTTCTCTTTCTATTTATTGCCACTCACAGCAGCCAATGAAAACTTTGTTTTGTATAAATAAACTACATTTCCCATGATGCACATGTCATACATCACATCCTGCAATGCCCCATAAGAGCCACCATGACCGGAAATCGCCCTCTTTCTTTGCTGCTCACGCAGACAGTTAAGTGGATTTTACGCTCTCTTATATGAGATATGCAAATTTATTTGGATCGGCTCGCGCCGCTTTAAAAATGTGTGCACGCGACTATCGCGTTTGATATGCCCTGCTTTGCTTGGTTTTAGCTTTACATTTCTGTGGCGCCTTCCGCCTTGACAGCGCGGGCTCCGCGCTAGGTCTTGACGACCTGCGGCGCCCCCGCTGCCATCGGAGGTGCGCGCTGTGTCCCGGACGAAGGAGGAAGCAAGTTTGAATCTCCCGCTTCACGGGATGGTGTTTAGCGCTGCGGGCGCTTGTATTACGCTTCCCCCGTCTGCTTTCAGGTACCGCTCCGCCTACGGCGGTGAATTTAATTTGACAAATTGAAGGCGCAGAGGCTCCCCTTGTTGGCCGAGTGCGCTAGGAGCCTCCCCCTTTTCTTTTCTTTTCGTGTTTCGATGTGCGTAGCCCAATTGGGCTATATTTGGTAGGATTGGGCTACGCACACCGCTACTGCCCGTTTTTCTTTCGTTTTCTCAGCATTTCACCTGCTTTTCCACCGAGTAGCATCCCCTACGCCTGGCTGGCTGCAACGACGATTGGGCCTGGAGGGAGCACACCTCCTGTAGAAAATTCTGCTCTTTTGGCTCCACTTACGCCCTGTGGGCTGCAAGAACTGTGATACAGCCTATGCTGAGGGGCTAGGTACCTTTATTGACTTTTGTGCTGTGGGTTGGCCCCCCCCTTTACTCCTCGCTGCCCTTTGCCTTACGTGCAATATATATATTTTAAAATTGGGTCCCATAATGGAGAACTGGGTGCATTATGACGAGGATGATACCATTCACGAAGAGGAAGTTACCAATCCTTCCATAGAGGACAACATTGTTGAGGCCCTGGACGCTTCTGTCCAGGAGTCGGTCAACAAGGCCCTAGAGAAAGCAGTTCCAGGAACTGTTCAGCAGGCACTGGCTACTGCCTTGAAACCAATAACAAAACAGCTCGAGAAATTTGCTAGACGTCATGGTTTCACTGCCCCGACTGTCACTCCCACTGACGCTCCCCAAGCCAAGTCCTGGCCTCACTCTGCCTCATATTCTTCACTTCCTCGCCCCGACGCTGACAAGGCGAAGGCTCCAGACACTGACACTGACCCTGATACTACGGGTACTGACACCCCGGACGAGTCCCCTCCTAAAAAGAGAACGAAGAAGTCAAAGAACGCGGAAACGCCTCTGGCTACTCCCACTCCATTTACATTTAATCCAGCTGATATAGTCCATCCCAGGTCGTCTGATTGGTTACCTGCCCCTGAGGTTGCTGCATACTTGCACGAAAACCTTCGTAAAAGTTTTGACAAGGAGGTGCGCAACAGACTCCGGTCAGAATGCCCTAGACCGGATACTTCCGATAAGGTAGCCGAAACCCCAGATATAGACTCCAGCCTCCTGACCTTCTTAAAGAAATTCGCAAAAGATCCCAAAAAGGGTATCGATCGCGCCTGGCGTGGATGCCAAGATAAACTCCTAGATGTGGTAGGCCCTCTACCCAAGATCCTGGAGATGGTTTTAGATGCGCAAGAGTCTGGGACTGCACTAGACCCCCATGTCCTGGCGGGCTGGACCCAACGGGCCATATGTCTTTTGGGCAATGCCAACTGTGCCATTTCTACGGAGCGGCGCAAATCAATCCTTATGCGAATGGACTCCAATCTCACGGAGTTGGCTGCGGCGGAGCCTGGCCCCCTGGCGGACGGGAACCTGTTCGGGGACCGTTTCGTCAAGGACGTAGCCAAATATGTGGGCACCTTTACAACTCTGGATAAGGCGCAGTCAGGCATAAAAAGAGTTTTTCAGGCTGGTGTTTTCAACAGGGCCGGACGAGGCCGAGGACGCTCGTTTGGCCGACTGTTCTCCCAAGGTCCTCAGAGAGGAGACTTCGGTCGAGGCAGGGGAGAGTGGGACTCCACCCGTGGCGGAACCTTTTACCCCACCAGGCAGCGCTTCAACAAAAGGCGTTTCAACAGAGGATTCTACCGTGGAGGCTTCCAAAACACTGAATCTTCAGGTAGGTGCTCCGGACAACTTCGTATTACCCCTGGGGACGTACTCGGTTCTTTTATCACAATTGGGTTCAATTGTCTCAGGATGCTTGGATATTGCAGACAATTCAGGGTTTTCACCTCAATTTCTTCCAGACCCCCTTACAGGTCAGGCGACCCAGACAGCTTTCTTTTTCCCAACTAGAGTGCGATTTTATAGATTCCGAACTCGAAGAATTGCTGCAGAAACACGCGATAGCGTATTGCAACGAGGGCCCTCGCGGTTTCTGCAGCAATATTTTTCTGGTACAGAAGAAAGGCGGAGGTTACAGGTTGGTACTCAATTTAAAGGATTTCAATCATTACTTGACCTACAAACACTTCAAGATGGAGGGCATCCATCTTTTGGCGGATCTCCTCAAACAAGGGGACTGGCTGGTCCGTCTGGACCTGAAGGACGCCTATCTGTCTATTCCCATCTTTCCTCCCCATCGCCGATTCCTGCAATTTCAATGGCGGGACCGATGGTACGAATATTTGGTCCTTCCTTTCGGACTTTCCTCGGCTCCATGGTGCTTCACCAAGGTGCTGAAGCCGGTGATAGCTTATCTCAGGGAACAAGGAGTGCGCATGATAGTTTATCTAGACGACATTCTTATCATGGCGCAATCTCCCATTCTGGCAGTTCAGCAATTACGCATGACCATTGCTACCTTACAAAACCTGGGTTTCGTGATCAACGAACCCAAGTCAGTTCTGCGTCCTACCCAGACGATAGATTTCCTGGGTTTTGTCATAAACTCCCAAAGGGCTCAGTTGAGTCTTCCACGCTCCAAACTTCGGGATATCAAAAAGGAGCTATGCTCCCTGTTATGCAAACAGATGGTCTCACTCAGAGTGATTGCCCGGATAGTGGGCCTTCTAGCGTCTTCCATTCAAGCGATCTTTCCAGGGCCCTTACATTATCGGGCCCTTCAGAGGCTCAAGATTCAACACCTGCAGAAAGGTCTCTCTTACACAGACCTGGTTCCCCTTTCCCAAGAAGTACTGGAAGAGATCCAGTGGTAGCTTGCCCACGTAGAGGCATGGAACGGCAGAGCCATTTTCGGTTCTCTGCCAGAGGTCATCATAGAGTCCGACGCCAGCCGTAGGGGCTGGGGAGCGCGCTGCGGAAATATTTACACAGGAGGGCGTTGGTCCCTAGGCGAGCTGGACCTCCACATCAATTGCCTAGAACTCCTTGCAGGGTCGTTCGCGATCAGGACCCTGTCACCCAAACAAGTTTCGTGTTGCATCCTCTTGAGGATGGACAACATCTCAGCGGTTCAATACATCAACAAATTGGGAGGCACGAGGTCTTCCCTGTTAGTGGAAATAGCGAAGGACTTTTGGCATTATTGCCTGAGTCATCAGATCTCGGTCATAGCCGAGTACATTCCGGGCAAATCAAATGTAGTGGCAGATTGGAACTCCCGGCACCTCAAGGACTACAGCGATTGGCAGCTCCAACCTCAGATAGTGCAATGGCTACAGGCAATATGGGGACATTGCGAGATAGACCTGTTTGCCTCCAGACTGAATCGCCAAATGCCCAAGTTTTCAGCTGGAGACCGGATCCGTTGGCTTTGGCGACAGATGCCTTTTCACAGGATTGGATACCGAATTTGAATTATGCCTTTCCTCCCTTCATCCTGATTCCCCGAGTATTCACACAAAGTAATGCGCCAGAAGGCGGAAGTGATTTTGGTGACTCCCCTGTGGAAGTCGCAGCCTTGGTTCCCAATATTATTGGAGGCGAGTTGCGACTTTCCCAGGAGGATTCCTGGTCCTCAACGATGCTCCAGGGCCCTCACGGAGAGATGCACCCGATGGTAACATCGGGGCAGTTGTTCCTGATAGCCTGGAGACTTTCCGGCAACGTTGGCACATGCCAGGATTTTCGGAACAAGCTTCAGACTTTATCAACCAAGCTTGGGCCCCTTCCACCAGAAAAGGTACTCTTCAGCCTGGAAATGCTGGGTTCGTTGGTGCGTGGAACAACACGTGGATCCCGTGGGGGCAGACTTATCCTATGTTGTAAATTTTTGTCCAAAAAGCTTCTGATGGTCTGGCATATCGTTCCATCAATAATTTCCGTTCAGCCATTTCGGCGGGTCATTCTCAGGTGGAGGGCAAACCAATAGGGATGCATCCATTAATTTGCAAACTCTTGAAAGGTATTAGTGTAGCTAATCCGCCCAAGCCGAAGTACTCTTCTTTGTGGGATGTCTCGCTAGTTCTTTCCTTGTTCAATAAATGGCCCAGCAATGATATGTTGACAAGGAAACAACTCTCATCCAAATTGGCCATGCTGTTATGTTTGGCAGCGTGTAGACGTTCATCGGACATCAAAGCTCTAGATGTTACAGGTAGAGTATTTACGCATGAAGGAGTTTCTTTTAACATTACTTCCAGGACAAAGACAATGTCACGTAATGTAGAATATCATGCTTTTCCCAACAATTCCAAGCTCTGTGTTGTTCATTGCCTTAAAGCGTACGAAGAATGTACCAGGTCTCTTCGGCCTGATGGTGTGGTGCAATTATTAATTGCTTTGCAGAAACCCTACAAACCTGTCACTGCGGCTACTATAGCCAGGTGGTTAAAATCTGTTATGCAAGAAGCAGGTATTAATACGCAAGTGTTTGGGGCACACTCTGTCCGAGGCGCCATGGCCTCTAAGACGTTTATGCTGGGTTCTACTGTACAGGATATCATGCATTCTGCGGATTGGTCCTCTGAATCAACATTTAAACAGTTTTATTATAAACCGGTGGGTGATATATCCTCTGTGGTTTTTAATCAGCGTTAAACTAGCATAATACGAAGCCTCCGGTCCTGTAATAGAATATAAAATTGGCTAGCATTCGCGCCAAGAATTTTCAATTCTATTAAGGACACGGAGGCGAGGATTATCCCACCCGATTACATTACAGTATTGTAATTGTTACCCGCCCGTTGTATTTATATTCTGGTTATGCAGAAGTTACGGGTTGTTTTTGTCTCTCATTCTTTCAGGATCTGAGAAGAAGATGGATTAAGCGTAATCCTGGTTAAGAAGACGTTCTTCCCAGCTGGCCTGGTTCTTCCACGTTGGAGTATTGTGTTGGACTTAAGTTATTATGTTGGACTTTTTACTGTTCGAAGCAAAGAAAGAGGGCGATTTCCGGTCATGGTGGCTCTTATGGGGCATTGCAGGATGTGATGTATGACATGTGCATCATGGGAAATGTAGTTTATTTATACAAAACAAAGTTTTCATTGGCTGCTGTGAGTGGCAATAAATAGAAAGAGAAGCATAATCCTCGCCTCCGTGTCCTTAATAGAATTGAAAATTCTTGGCGCGAATGCTAGCCAATTTTATATTGTTCAGCTTCTGTGCATAAATCACACAAGGCTGTGTGAACAATGTGCAGGTAAGAAGCAACTCTTTCTGGTGCGCAAGCTCCACAGCACCAGCCAAGAACCCTTTACACTGCTAGGATCAGTTGTACCACAGAACAAACCTTGTAAATTGCTGGCAATAGGCTGGGGCAGTTCCCCCCTCTGATATGCCAGTGATGCCTTTATTTACGTGTTGTTTTGATCTAGCTCTGGATAGCACAGAATGTGTGCCACAGGGTATTCCGCCTGCTGCGCGATCCAACTCTCAGAACCAGCCCTGCTCACTACTAACATCACCGTGGCCACCAGAAGCTCTCCAGTTCCCCCCGTCCTCCTAACACTCCTTATCACTCAGTGTCTGACATATTAACACAAGTATTACCAAGTGATCTTTTTGAGGCCCTAAGGGCCATATGTACAAGGAAGTGGCGGAGAGAGGCGTTAGCCTTCCTGGCTTAACGCCTCTCTCTGCCAATTCTGAAACGCAAGGCTGCACCATATTTACAAGAATGTGGTGCAGCCTTGCGTTTCCCCCTGCAATGGCGCTAAGTTTAGCAACTTAGCGCCAATGCAGGCACCCTTTCACCATAGTGCAAGGGTGTCTGCGTGCAGGGGAGGATTGTTTATGTGTAGGAAGGTGTCCCTTCCTGCACATAAACAATCCTAAAATGCCATTCTGTCACTGTTATGTGTGCTGCTTCATGCAGCACACATGAAAGTCACAAAATTGCATTTTTTTTAAGGTTTGTGTTAGAAATGGGATTTCTGGTTGGCTAGGGCATGCGCCTAAGCCAGGCAGAAACCACCACTCTAGTCAGGGCAAGGGAGTTACACGCTGAAGTTAACCCCTGCTCACCCCCTTGTTAGCTTGGCACGAGCAGTCAGGCTTATCCCAGAGGCAATGTGTAAAGCATTTGCGCAACACACACACAGCAGCGACACACTAGGCACACCACAAAAGAAACTCCACACAAGGTTATATAAAAAAATAGCCTTTGTATTATCATAAACACATTAGAATCATAATCACAAATGTACACTGTGCCACCTGGCACTAGGCAATACTTCACAGGGGATTGTATACATGACAGGGCCAATCGGGCCGCTGTCAGAACCATTAGAACAGGTAATAACACAACCAGTAACTACTGGTAAGATACTGTACTTAGTGGAAACATATTATGCATAAACCCATTAGGCATAAATCACAGTTAGGAGTGTACCGTAGTAACACTCCCTAGGTGCATACATCACCTCAGGCATAAACACATTATGCACACTCTCCGGGCCTTGCACCCTCCCAGCACCTCAGGTGCTCACAGGCCCACTGGCCTTCCTCTGGGGACCATCTGGGCTGTCCCAAATGCCCTTTGTCCATCAAAGTCAGGGCGCTAAGCTGCCACTGCAGCAGGGTGCAGGCCCAACAGGCCGGCACCAGAAATGGGGGCGAGGGTGTCACCCACCCTTGTCTCTCCTGAGACCACACAAAGAAATGCCCCCGTTGTTGCAGCTGCCCGCGCTCTCGCTGTGCAGCTGAGAAAATCAGCCTTGGCACCACTGTGCCTCTGAAGCCCCACTCCGGGACTTCTAAACAAAATGCCCCCTCGTTGTAGCTGCCCGCGCTCTTGCGGTGCAGCTGAGAAAATCAGCCTTGGCACCACTGTGCCTCTGAAGCCCCACTCCGGGACTTCTAAACAAAATGCCCCCTCGTTGCAGCTGCCCGTGCTCTCGCGGTGCAGCTGGAGAAGACACAGCACTGGCACTAACCGTGCCTTGAGAGCCCCCTTTACCGGGCTCCTCCTGGTGCCCTCGACCGGCACCAACAACGCTCAAAACCTTCAGCCCCACTCACCGGGTCTTCTCTTTGAGGACCAGACAGGAATGCCTCCGTCGGTGCGGGAATCCGGCACCCCACACTCAGGCACCAACAGTGCCTTCTCAGCCCCAGACAGCTGACGAGCGGCTTCTCCTCTGTACCGGCCGCCTGGGGAGACTCCGGTCGAGCTCCTCTTCTCACCACCACTTTCCGGCAGTACACAGCGACTGCGAGCCGTCCCAAGGCTCCGTCTCCGTTGCGGAAGCTCCACTCCTGATCAGGCAGACTTGCCTGACTTCCGGCCCGTGCCTGGGCCGTACGGCATCTGGAGCGAAGTCTCCTTTGCCTGGACTCTTTCTTTGGCCCTTGGACGCCCTTGAACGCGGGGTAGGCTCCCACCCACCACTCGGCGCAGCTCCGACCTGGAGCACACACGGAGCGAAGCCTCCGTTGACCCGGGCTCCCTTCCGCGTCACGCTTCTTCCGGCCCCGCCCACAGTCAGGCGGCTTGCCTGGCTTCCTGGATGCCGCTCGTGGTGCGGCCAAAGCAAACACAAGGAGATGATGGACGGAGTGCTGAAACTTTTCAGACACTCACCCCCAGTCACAGATCTGGGTTGAATCCATTATCATTCTTTAGCTCACTTCGCCACCCCAGTTCAGACACAGCTATATGCAAATCAGTCTTGACCCTGTGCCTCATGGGAACAGTCCAGCCCGAACTGCCAAGCCATGTCTTCCCTGGACCGGAAACAAGCATCCTGGGACCGGTTTCGGGCTAACAGCCCTCATCAGCCAGGCTAGCTTGAATCCAGTGGCAAAGTGAGCTCGTGGTGCGGCGGTTCTCGGGATAATAAAAACGCAGGGTGGGCTCCCGCTCCACCTTCTTGCAGCACGGGGGAATCCCTACGCCGGTGTTCCCTCAGAACACTTTTACAGCCCTGCGCTGCAGGGCATAAGCGCTCCTCCCGTCCTGGCACCAGCAATTAAGATGTAGCGCTCACGAGGCGCTAGGTCTCAGTCCAGAGAGGCAGAGCTGGAGCAAAGCTGGGCCCAGGCAGGCCAGCTCACAGGGCCCTCCAGCAGAGGGACAACCCCTCGTGGCGGTTCCTCCTGGGGCCCAGCAGGTACAAACAAGCACCCAAGACAGCACACCTTACATGGGGTCACAGCCCCAATATTTATACTGTGTTTGTCTTTGTTCTGCCCTGGCATAGGGCTTGGGGGAACCAGTCCCAACTGGTTCTGGGGGGTACTGAAGCACTTTGGGTACAGTGCTCACACCCTCCTTTGTCAGGTTGGGCTCCGTCCTCAGACACACCACAGGGGTGCGGAGCCAGCATTGAACAAGGCAGGCACAGACCTATTCAGGGTCAGGGGCTACTCCTCCCACTACTCCAAATGCAGTTCTGCCCATTCAGCCTAGCGCTGACTCACCCAGCCCCTCTGGAGCCACACACCTCACCAGCCCCTGTCACTCCAGAGCCAGACATGCAATACACATCAGGCAGGCAAAGACACATAGCACACAGAAATGTCAACTTCTAAAAGTGGCATTTCTAAAATAGTGATCTTAAATCTGTGCACACCATTACGCAGCATTTATTATCACTATTCCAAACATACCAAACTTGACCACGCTGCTCCTGTCATATCAGGAATTACCACTGAAACACTTATCAGGGAATCCCCAATGCATTCCTATGAGAGGGCAGCCTCACAGCAGTAAGAAACCAAAATGGCTGTTTGTCACTACCAGGACATGTCACACACTTAAGGTACATGTCCTACCTTTTACCTACAATGCACCCTGCCCATAGGGCTAGCTAGGGCCTACCTTAGGGGTGACTGACATGTAGTAACAAGCATTGGCATAGCCAATAGGTCTCGCCTTTGGGACCTTATAAGTGTTTAGCCATGCAACAGTTGATGTTGTTGCACCAAGGATATTGTGCTGGATAACTAAACACTTATAAGATCCCAAAGGCGAGACCTATTGACTATGCCAATGCTTGTTTTATTTATTGTTTTGTCTTCTGCAGACAAAGTGTATGTATGTTACAATGTTGTACTGAAATTTCAATATAATGTTAACCACCAGGTAATATAATCCTATTAAAGTAAGCTACTATACATGAGGATACATAAGTGTAGAAACGTAAAGAAGACTGTGGAGGCTATTCCAGTTATAAAGTAGAAGTTGTGAGCTGAACTGACTCTAGTCCCGTGGGTTTCACCTAAGGTCGCTGAAATAAAACGGTTTAGGTAACAACCATCATTGAAATATTACAATCATGATGTTTATCCGAATCATTTGGCGGGAATGGATTTATGCAAATTGGACCAAGCAGACACTCTGTTTTGTTGCGCAAACAAAAAGCATTAAATAACGACCACAACAGTTTATCATAAGGTTCTTTAGGTGCGGTTATCTTTTTAACCTCTATATCACTCGCTCAACTGGGTTCCCATTTTAGATATGTGCAGATGATAGCCCATCCTACTGTGAAAAAGGCCAGATATTGCAAATGCTTGTATTTTTTTGGGTAAATTGCTTTATCTTACTGAACATCTGGCTGCAAAAAAACATGTTTTATAAACATAGGTGAGCGGCAGATGTGGGCAGGTTCACACAAAATGATGAAGTCAGGGAGTAGTTGCCAGGACGTCAGAGGTGCACCTTCACAGGGAGAAAGAGTGGCAGGTGGATGTAGGCAGGCACACACATAGTGACACCGTCAGAGAGTTACAGGGAGAAGCTGCAAGTCAAGCAGAATAGGGTGCAAGGACGCAGTACCAGCAGACAGACAGCCTCAGGGAAAGGTGGGTAGAAAACATCAGAGAGTGAGAAGAACTGAGAGAATACCGACATGCTGGCTCTCATTAGAAAGTGGATGCAGTATATAACCACTGACAATCAGAAGAAAGTGTAGGCAGAGGGGGAGGGTACAGACACGCTTACAGAGATACAGGCTGGCGAACAGTCAGGATGAAGTGCAAGCAAACAAGGAAGGTACAGGAAGACTGAAAGTATATACAGGCAGGTGGGCAGTCAGGAAGGCAATAATCAGGGAAGGTACAAGCACCAGGACCGTTAAGTGAAGAGCAAGCAAGTAAGTACAGGCAGAAGAGTTACACACAGTCAGACTGTAAGCAGTAGACAGGAGGAGGCCGTAAGTCATAAGTAGTCGCAGGAAATGCAGGGAAGTACAGCCATATCATGGGCAAGGTAGTGTTCCACAGAGTGAAGGGGAGGCAGGCAGAAATAGCTTCAGACTTGGGAGAAACAACCTCCTCAGGTAGAAGTGACCATTTGACGACCTCCTTTCTTTTTTTGTTTGAATCTGTTTTTATTGTATTTGTACATATGAACATAGGCATGAAAGGCAACAGACAATCGGTATACAATTGTACTTATCTATCCCTCCGCCATACCTCAATATACAGATCCCCGTTTTAGGCGTGGAGTATTACATTACATATGAGTGATATCTGCAGGGCCTCTTAGTTAACAATAAGTCGGTCCAACATGTGCGGCCCAACGTGTACAGGCAGAGGTTAGTGGAGCAGTCCAGGTGTTTTGTCGACATGTCGTTGTTTAAGTTCCTTTCAGTTCATATAGTGCGGCTGGTTAAACAGATAGCAAAGTCGAGACAACATAATAATAATAATAATAACAACAACAACAGCAGCATTGACCGACCCATGTGCAATATTCCTCCTTAATGTTTCCCCTCCCCTCCGGGACTACACAAACGCAGCTACCACACTGTCTGCGCCTCTCCTCACCAACCCTCACCCCAGACAATCCGCATATCACAGCTTTGTAAGGAACAATACAGCAAGGTACTGCCATTGTGCTGGCCATCATTCACTCCTTCTCTACATGGATGGGCTCCCTGCAAGGTCTTCCTCCCCATTTTGAAGACTACGATATAATCCCTCCCAGTCGGCTGCCATGGGCTCCTGCCGTAACCCCAGTGTTTCCTCTCGCCGGAGGGCGATGCCTTCTGCCTTAGCCCACGCCAATAGTGAGTACCGCCATGCCTGTATATGTGGGGGGTCTCTCGCTTTCCAGCGTTTGGTCAGGAGTCGTTTAGCTACCACTAGTCCCAAGTCCAGGAACCGAGAGGTAACCTTTGTGGTTGGGGTTCGCTTGAAATGATGGAGTAGGCTTACCGTCCATTCAAATGGCACATCGCGGCCCGTGCACTTTTGCAAGAGCTCACGGATTTCGCGCCAATAGGCGAGTATGTTGGGACAGCTCCAGAGCATATGAATCAACCCGGCTCCAGGTTCGTCACATCTGGGGCACACTGCGTCCGCACGATGAAAGTACCTATTTATTAGTACGGGTGTGAGATACGCTCTGTGTAGAATAAATAATTGTATTTGTCGAAATCGCATGTTCCTGGGTATGCACACTGGGCTTCTAAGTATCTTTTCCCACTCCCTATCCGCTAATTGTCGCCCTAAGTCCAGTTCCCATTTTTGGCGGAGGGGATCTAATCTGACCGCCACGTGTATTCGGAGCGATGACGCGAACCAGCGAACTAGGTGTCTGCCTCTTCCCATAACATGGAGATACTGAATAGTGAGGTGTTGGGCCGGCTCCGTGTGCATATCTCCCCATCTGCCCATAAGCGTTGCCAACAATGAACGATACATTAAAAACTGCCCTGGCGAGCAACCCCTCCTCAACCACCAAGGATTCATATGACATGAGCGCACTGTCCCTGCTATAAATCACCCAGGGTTTGTACCTCCGCTGCCCGCCAGCTCGCGAGGGACACCGCCGATAGTACCCCCTGGCCGCTAGGGGAGCCCTCCAATGGTATCGCGGGTGCATAAGGGACGGCGTCTCTTGTGAGGTATAGACATCTACGGTAGCACCGGTACGCCACTGCCAGCAGTAGCGGTGCCGGTCGCGTAGCCCTAGCAGCTGGGTGGAAGAGGCTGGTTATGCGTGTTAACGAATACGATGGTAGTGTGGTTGCGGTATCATCCCTGTTTCTGTCCGCAAGCCATCTGGCTATCCATTGTATCTGGGCTGCCAGATAATAATGCTCAAAGCAAGGTACCGCTAGCCCCCTGGTCAGTTGGCAGGTACAGTTTTGTCAACGCCACCCTGTGTCGTGCAGCCCCCCATATGAAATCCCGGAGCAGTTTAGTAAACGTAGTGAAGAAGGCGGCCGGAACGTAGAGAGGTAAATTCACAAAGTAGTACAGGAGCCGAGGAGAATCACCATCTTCGTCAGCGCCACTCTACCTGTGACCGTCAATGGGAGCGCGCCCAGAAGCCCATTTGCGACCGAATGGCCGTCACCGCCCTCCCCAGGTTGCCATCCATCAGATCTTTGGGTTGGCGGTAGATCTGAATCCCCAGGTATCGAAAAGTACATTCTTGCCATTGTACCTGTGCACCATTGAGCATATACCCTGGGTCCTGAAGTCCCTCCCGAAACGCATAAAGACAGGATTTACCCACGTTTACCCGGAGCCCCGAGAGGACGAGCGAAATCCTGAAGGATGGTTGCCAGCTGTGGTGGTATATTATTTATGTCTCGCACGTAAACCAGCAGGTCGTCGCGTACAGGGACACATGGTGCACCGCGTCTCCCAGCGGAATGCCCCCTCCTGTCACATCTCGCAATCTAGCCGCCAGCGGCTCTATGGCCAGCGCAAATAATAAGGGTGACAAAGGGCATCCCTGTCTGGTGCCCCTGCACACCGGTACGGCGTCCGAGATATACGGTCCCAGTCGCCACGCGGACTGTGGGGGCTCTGTAGAGTAGGCCAACCATCTGAAGAAAGTCCGGGCCGAGCTCATATTTCGATAGCACGTTCGCTAGAAAGCTCCATTCCAGGCAGTCAAATGCCTTCTCTAAGTCTAACATGAGGCACCCCGCCTCAAGGCCAGGCGTGTACACTGTCTGTTGCCACCCTGAAATATCGGCGCAGGTTCAATGATGTGCTTCGCTTAGGGACAAATCCGTTCTGATCCGTGTGTATTAACCCCGGTACCACTAGCGCCAATCGGTCCGCCAGCATCTTGGCAAGGATTTTGCAGTCCACGTTTAATAGCGCCAAGGGTCTGTAGGAACCAAGGGTCGTGGGATCCTTGCCTGGTTTCAATAACGACACCAGGTAGGCTTCTCTCATCGAGGGGGGCAGTGTATGTTCCTCCAGTGCTGTCATGTATAGCTTGTGGAGGGGCTGCACTAGGGACTCTCTGTAAGCCTTATAATATTCGGCCGGCAGCCCATCCGGGCCCGGCGTTTTCCCTGATGCCATAGCGCCGATTGCATCCCCTACTTCATCTAACGTAAGAGGGCCATTGAGAGCAGCCTGCTGGTTAGCTGAGGCCTTGGGTAATTGGACCTGGTCTAGGAATCTTGCCAAGTCGCTGTCAGAGCAGCGTCCTCGGGAGCGGTACAGTTGTGTATAATGATCTGTCATTACCTTGTGTATTTCGCCTTGTGTGTGCACTAGCGTGCCGTCCGGTCTTCGTATGGCGCCAATCGGGGCCCGCTTATCTTCTTGCGTTATCAGCCAGGCCAGTAGGCGGCCCGCCCGGTCAGCGGTGGCGTGGGTGCGTGCTGTGTGAGCCGCGTAATTATGGCATCGCAGCCGCTCCAGGAGCTCCGCGTGTTGAGCGCGTAATTCAGCCAGTTGGGTCGAGCATCCGCCTGCCTCCCCCCTCCCACCCTCATGTTGTAACAGCTGGGATTCTAGGCGGGCGAGGGAAAAGGATAGTCGCTTGCGTATATTCCATGTGGCCCCCAGACAATGTCCCCGAGCCGCTACCTTGAGGGCGTCCCATTCCACTAGGGCGCTACTGGCCGTATCTTCGTTGAGTTCCAGATAGGTGAGAATAGCCGTCCCTAGCGACGCGCGAAACTCCGGGTCTTCCAGTGCGGTCACCTGGAGTTGCCATGTGGGTATGGGCGGGCGGCCCGCCGCCCAGCCCAACCGTATCCACAATGGGTTATGATCCGAATGTGTCCGCCCCATATACTCGGATTTCATGACCAGTGGCAATAGGGATTGGGAGGCTACCACCCTATCCAACCTTACATGTAGGCCGTGCACTGCTGAGTAATGAGAGTAAATACGCGCACTAGGATTTAGGACGCGCCAGATGTCCGACATTGCCCATTGTGATAGCCAATCCTCCAGCGCTGCCGCGTTTGACGTGGCAGGCGTCTTGTGGAGGGGGGGAAGGACCTATCCAATTGTACGTTGAGTACCGACTGAAATCCCCCCTAGGAACCAAGGGAGCCCCACATAGGGAGTCAGGGCTATTGATAGTCTTGCCAGGAAAGGGTATCTGATCTACATTTGGGGCATATATTGATCCCATCAGTATTGGTTGACCATTAAGCTTCCCACGAACCAAAGTGTACCTGCCCTCCTGGTCTATTACCACCTCCTCACAGCTAAACGGGACCCCCGCCCTCACCCAGATCAACGTGCCCCTCGCATGCGCAGAGTATATGGTGCCATACATCTGCCCTCTCCAGCGCCTACGCAGCTTTTCGAGCTCCGTCTGTGTCATGTGTGTTTCCTGCAAGAGGGCGATGCTGGTCAAGTGCCGCTGAAGGTATGCGAATATGGAATAGCGCCGTGAGGGTGTATGCATTCTCGTATGTTCCATGTGATTACATTAACTGTCGTCATCGTTGGAGTGAGTGTATCGCTGCAACAACAGGCGCATTATAGCTGTCAGCGTGTCCCGGCCAGGGGTGTGCAAGGGTGTGACGGTCTGCTGCAACAAAACCCGTAGGTCAACTTTAAACTTCATAACAGATAGGGCGGACTCCGCGAGGAAGTCCGTCCAAACTTTACAATAGCCTGCAAATATGAACTAGTTCAGTATACTGCCTGATGGGGTCGTGTACCCAAGCATCTCTCCTCAGTAGCTACCCCCTTGTCGCGTGCAGATAGAGCGCCATCTAAATAATCATCCTGGGCAGCAAATCAAGCCCGTCATAAGCGGGGGTCGAGCACCACCACATCTCTGTCAAATCATTGTGGGCAAATATGCATCTCAGCCAAATATGTAGCGTATGGCTCTCCGGTCAGCCCCCAGTGCACGCACGGCGTCCACCGCCCCCCCCATGCCTCTCACCATCATTATCGCCCCATAAAGACATTATGTCCCACAAACAACAGTGTACTTGCGCGGGCACCCTACAACAATGTCCAGTGTCTCGGCCTCTCATCAGATGATACCATCAGCAGTCTGTGGAGTTACTGCCGGCATGCAGAGATCCTCCGACATCACCGTAGATGGAGATGACGCGCCACTGGCCATCGAGGAGTCACGTCCTCCCCGTTCCTCGGCGCTCCTTGCTGTGTGGGGCTCCAAGGGTCGCAACCGCATCCGGGACTCCTCGCCGCTCCATTCTGCTTTTTCCGGACTCGGGGCTGCCGTCCCTGCCCTGGTATAGCGCGGGGTCCCGCGTTTGCTCCGCCGTCTCGGCCTTCTACCTGTGTGTCTGCCCTCATCTTGGCCGGAGGGTCGTTTTCCTGTCCAGAGGCCCATCTCCTCCATCCAGTCCCACACCTCTGCCGGGAGTCAAAGAAGCGGGTCTCTCCTTTGCAACCACCCGCAGTCTAGCCGGGAACAGGAGGAGTAGGGTAACTCCAGCTCCCGGAGCTGGCGCTTCACCGCCATGTAGTTGCTTCTGCGGGCGCTGCACAAGGGCAGTGTAGTCAGGGAACATCATCACTTGGCTGCCGCTACTTTGAGGTCGCCCAGTTTCCGGGTTTCGCGAAGCACCGCATCCCTGTCCCGGTAGTTGAGGAGTCTTAAGAGGAAAGGGCGGGGTCTAGCGCCCGGCTGTGGTTTCAGTGCCGGTACCCGGTGCGCCCTCTCCACCACGAACTGGGGCGACAGCGTTCCGGGGCCATCAGTTCCTTTAGCCAGTGCTCTGTATATTGTTCCGGGTTTCTTCCTTCTTCCCCTCCGGCAGGCCCACTACGCGTACGTTGTTGCGGCGGGAGCGCCCTCGTCCGCGTCTTCGACTCTATCCTCTAATGCGTGCACTCGGTCAATCATGTCCTGTAACGCCGCCGCATGACTTTGGGTGACGGGCTGGAGTGTTTTGAGTGTCTGATCGTGAGCGGTCACCTTCTCGGCCAGTTTCCGATGGTCAGCATGTAGAAGTGTGAAGTCTGACGTCACCTTATCGATTCGGGCCTCCAGGGACGTCCTGGTGTTATCTAGTGCAGTCCCAAGTTTCTCTACCGCGGCTAGCACCGAGTCGAGCTTGGCGGCCACCGCCCCGGATGCCAGCTCCATCTCTCCCTCCTCTCGTGTGTGGGCAGGGTCCGACCCCCCCGCTCGTAGCGGTCCCTGTTGTATTTTCGCCCGCATTCGGCCCATCACAAGCTGTTGCGCAGTCAGTATTCACCTACAGGACCGCGGGGCGAGATCCCCTCCGCACTAGTGCCACCACTGTCCAGGCTCCCAGCAGTGCGCCCTCGTGTCCCTCCTCGTGGGCCGGTGACCTACAACTTCCCCAGACAGTACAGCATCTCCCCTCGTATGACCATTACTTCTTGGTTGTTTGGTGTCCGCCTCCTCACTTCCACGGGCCGTCTCCACCGTGTGGATGTTTGAGTTCCGCACTGCCGCTTTCAAATCATTCTCTCAGCGACTGGGGAGCCAGGTCTGCGGCCGTCCCGTAGTGCCAACTCACGGCGAGTTATTAGGCTGGGGGCCCCTCCTTAGTAATCCACCGTCTTCACTCCCTGCCCCCACGACGATGTCACTACTTCAGTGGGTCACCACAGCAGTGTCAGTCCACTGCACGTCCGTTCCGCCCTAGCTACAGGCCACTCCGGCTCACCGCCATGTCCTGGGGCCTCAGGTCTCTCCTCCGTCGCCTGTGCCCCAAGGCCGGGCGCAACAATCTGGTCTAAGGTGCCCAACCAGTGGACCAGGCCTCAGGGAGTCACACCGGGCATCTCCCGCTGCTGTCCAGCGCCTCCTACCACCGCTAGTCCGCGATGCAGCGTGCCCGTGTAGGACGTAAGCTACATGGGGGCCCTACAGCTTCCCGCCCAGGGCCCCGCACCTGTATCTCAGCTCCCGTTATCTGCAGCCCTTCAGACACGTAGGCTCTCGCGGTCACCGGGGGATCAGTGCCCGCCCTGCTCCACAGTCACCACTCCTGGCGCGTTGGGCCCCGGGACCGTCAGGCGGCAGCCACAGTCTCCCGCCCCTCCTCTACCTCAGGCAATTGTCTCGCCGCTCTCTGACTCCAGCAGCCCAGGGGGCCCAGCTCGGACGAGGATCCACTCCGTCCGTATTGGGCTCTCCCCGTAATCCCCCTCTCTCGGGTGCAGCCAGCTGTTGCCTCCAACGCCGCGGAGCGGTCTTTCAAGTAAGCCGCAGCGCTCCCCCCGGTGGAGGGCGATCGCAGGCCCCCACAGCAAGGGGCCAGTCAGGGCGGGGAACCACCGCCGTCCCCTTGGGCTCGCCTCGTGGGTCTCACCGGGTGCACTTCTCCTTGCCGGGGCAGTCCGGCCCGATCACCGCCGCCACACAGGTAGGCCGCAGCGCCGCGCACCCTCTCTTAGGCGCAGTCGGCCCTTACCTCCAACTTCTCGCAGCAGTCTCATATGTAGGCCTCAGCGCTCCCCACAGCGGTAGGCGATCGCAGGCCCCGCAGCAAGGGGGCTAGCCAGGCCGGGAGAACCACCGCCGCCTCCACCGGCTCACCTCGTGGGCCTCACCGGGTGCACGTCACGCGTCCGGGGCAGCCAGGCCCGATCACCGCCGCCACACAGGTAGGCCGCAGCGCCGCGCTCAACATCAGGTGGCGTCCCCAGCCTCTGCCTCTGTCCTCCCGGTGGTTTCAGCAGTGGCAGCGACCCGTCACCGCCTCGGGTTCGCTTCTTTGCCGGCTGTGATGGCGCTACTTAGGGGAAATATACCGGATAATTGGGGGATGCCGTCGGAGCTTTACGAGTTCGCGTCCACCATGATGGCTGGTTAGCCACGCCCCCCTTGACGACCTCCTTTCTTAACGATAAAATCATTGGTCAGACTGTAGAACAACTTTTCCATTCAGCGCTTCCAAATAATCAAAAGGAGAAACGTGGCACAGTACTCCAAAAACAGCACACATTTTACTTCGTCACTTCTGGTTTCAGAGACGCGAAGCATGGCAGTAAAAGAGAAAAAGTGACTGCCCAAGAGTGTTCAATTTGGCCAGGACACCCACGCGTAAGCGCTGGTGCCGCGATTATAGCAAAAGTAAAGAAATAGATGTTTTATTCTATTTCTTTACTTTTGCAGCTATCAGCGGCACCGGCGCTTTACTCATGGTTAAAGGTAAAGCGCCGGTGCCGCTATTGCTGCAAAAGTAAAGAAATAGAAAAACATCTATTTCTTTACTTTTGCTATAATCGCGGCACTTGCGCTACCGTTAACCATGAGTAAAGCGCCGGTGCCGCGATTGCTGCAAAAGTAAAGAAAAAAACATCTATTTCTTTACTTTTAGCAATCGCGGCACCGGCGCTTACTCATGGTTAAAGGTAAGCGCGGTGCCGCGATTGTAGCAATAGTAAAGAAAAAGTCTGTGGTGGGGGTGGGGCATTGAAGCGAGGCGCGCGCGCTGGCCGAGCCAGAGGAAAAGCCATATGGCGCTCTGCTGTGCCTGTGCGCGAACGGTACAGAAAAACAGAGTGAAAGGGAAAATAAACAAGTGATGGCATGGAAGACGGGAGTTGTGTGTGCGCGCGCGCGTGACGCGGCCGTCAAAGTGAAAGTGATCGCGATCGTGGGCTGGAAGGGTGCCCGCGGGCGATGCACTTAATGAGCCATGACGGAAGCGCGCGCCCGCGCGCGTAACCGCAAGCTCTAGGCCACAGTGGTAGCATTTTCTGAAGCCCTTACTAAAAGTCTCGCCAGGGCAGCGCATGCGCTGGCTCAGGCGAGACCTAAAAAGGGGGTCACAGACGTGGCAACCACTTTGCGTGCCACCTCACCGGCAGTAAACTGCGCGCACAGGCCCTGCAATGGCAGAGGCCTGGGACAGGTTTGAAAGGCTACTTTGGTGGGTGGCGCAATCAGCGCTGCAAGCCCACCAGTAGCATTTAATTTACTGGCCCTAGGTATCTGAGATACCACTTTACAAGGGACTGACAGGTAAACTAAATACGCCAAACAGGTGTAGACCAATCTTACCATGTTTACCACAGAGAGCACACACACTTTACACTGGACAGCAGTGCTAAAGTGCCCAGAGTCCTAAAACCACCAACACCAGGTCAGAAAAATGACTAGGAGGAAGGCAAAAAGTTCAGGGATGACCCTGCAAAAAGGGCCAAGTCCAACAGTTTGTTTATGTACAGGAAGGGACACCTTCCTACACATAAACAAACCATGGCATTTTGCTTTTTCCATGTGTGCTGCACAAGGCAACACACATGGAAAAAGCAAGAACGAGGAGAAATAATGCATTTCTCCTCATTTCGCCAACTTAAGACCAGGTTTTACCTGGTCTTAATTTTGGTGCTGCCTCCTATGTACGCCACCCTTGTACATAGCGGGCAGCGTCAAAATGAATGGGTGTTGCGGTGGAACGCCCACCTCAACACCCACTGCCCACCCCTTTCACGCTAACCATAGTGTGAAAGGGGGCCTTATTTACAAGGCAGCGTTAAGTCACGTTAAGTGGCTTAACGCTGCCTTGTAAATAAGGCGCAGCCCCCATCGCCACCACAACGTTGATAAAAGTGACGTTGTGGTGGAGATAGGGGCTTGTACATATGCCCCTAACTTTCTAATGGCTCCAAGGGCAACTAACAAGTGGGTGTGTTGCACAACTCAGTGGTCCTCATTTGATCAACTCTGAAGGACAAGTGGCTGAGCATGTGTCTCAAGGCTTCGAACCTGTGACCAGTCGGTCTTAGCGGAGATTCCTCAAGTCAGTGACTGTCTCCTCTGCCAGCCTCACTGCAGACACATGCGTTTATGCACCACTTACGTTCAAGCATCAAATATGTATGGGGACCTTCGAGAAGTGGTGGGATGGTGGAGGCTTACTGGAGGTCTCTGCATCTTTGTGAAGATGTCCACAGAGTCCCACAAGCAGGTGCCACAAAGATGATGACTGCATCCCTGAATTCCTCAGATATGTAAATAAGCGCAGGCATAAGATGTAGTTGCTGTCCAGAGTGTGAAAAATACAATCCAGAAAGATGCCTGCAAGATACAGGTGAGTGCACCAGAGGGCTTCAGAAGAAGAGGGTCTAGTAGGAAGTAACTGCGCCGAGTTAGGAGAGTGGGATAGTTACCTCATGAATGCGAGCATCACCCAGGAGCAGAGAGGTTAAGTAAGACATTGTTAGTAGAAGAGAATGACAGAGACGGCTAGAGGGAGCTAGAAAGCAAGAAGATTAACCCGTCACTTGAAGATGGTCCTCAGTGAGAATGTTTTTAAAGCAGAGCACGACGGGGTTCCGAATATGGGAGCGCGTTCCAGATTAAAAGGTAAATTAAGAGATTAAGAGAAAAGCTCTACGCAATACGCACTGCTTGAAGCGAGGGGTGGAGAGAGATGTGACCCTCCGGACATGGAATGCCAGGCTTCACTGGTGAGATAAGCAGGTCTCAGAGCGTATCTAGCGCCAGTAGGACGCCACTCATGTGGATATGCCCCCACTGTTGTGCTGGTCAGAGGATCTTCCAGATACATGTGGGGCACGTCTAAGTGCAGACAGCCTGCTTTCAGCTAGGGTGTGTCGAGGGCCTGAGGATCGCTCTTTTAGGATGGGTTGAGAACCTGGGGGATTCTTAGTTGGGGCGGGCGGTGACGTGACCATGGGGCCCTGCGGGGCTCCTGGTGCATTGCTCTCCCCCCTACCACAAATGCGCGCGATCATTAGGACTGGCTGTTGGTAAGTAGAATCCCTGTCCTGCTGGGACATTTCAAATTCCATCCTGGGTGGTTCGAGTTGTCCTTGAGGAAGGACAAGGGGTGGGACACACCTGGCGCTTAGAACAGCTGACACAGCGGCCAGCCACCATCAATCCTTGCCTGAAACCACAATGAAGTGAGATTACATCTCCAGCCCCACGCAGGAGCAGTCTGACCGCTCCGGGTGGTTGTTAATGGCATTTAAGGGATGGGAGAGCTTTTTGTTCTGTATCTTGAGAAAACAAATAATAGCAGAAAATAAAACCATCGAGCATTTACAAGGACAGAGATCAATGATTCGTTCTTCTATATTATGAACTGTTTTAACATGACATAAATACGCACGCAAACATACACGGTCACTATTGCCATCTCTGTATTGTGTTTTATTGTAGTTCCATTTATGAAGTGCGTCACCCCTCGAAGAGGCGCTGAAGTGCATTTGCGGGTGCGTAGCGCACGCGGGAGTGCCCGAATGGAAGCGTGTGTATCTGTGACGCAGCCCGTGAGGGGAACGTCTGATAGTGAGTGCAGGGTGGCTAGCGGGGAGTATTTTGGTATTGCACATGTTTGGCAGAGGCTGCTCATACCGTGCTCCAGTGAATGTGTAGGTGTGCACGAGCATGGGTGTAGGACAAACGTGTGAGGAGAGGCGCCGTCGCCAAGGAGATAGCTGACATCTTTGGAAGGGTCTGTAACAAACGCTATGAGGAGGAGAAGGCCACCCTTGGGAGCTGAAATTTTCCATCACCTATACCATGTGCCTTGAACAGCCCAGCCAGAGGAGACACGGTGCTACCCAGAGGAATGGGCAGCCCGCCATAGTGTATGCTCTGAGCAGACCACCCAGGACTGGCAAATGAGCAATGCATTGGAAGAGCATTATACAACTGGGCACAGTGTATGGTGTATACATCTATCAGGAGAAAGAGGAGCGCCCAATAGTAGAGCAAGGCTTCGAAACTCATAGATTATAATATCTAAGGAGTCCTCCCACGGTGACAGGGATGCACACCCTAACTTATATCCGGAGCACCAGGGAAGATGCGTACCCTAACTTATATCTGGAGCACCAGGGAGGAAGCTCCACCCTAACTTGTATCTGGAGCACCAGGGAGGATACGCACCCTAACTTATATCTGGAGTACCAGGGAGGATACGTGTCTTTTAAAGGGCAATTCTTTGGAGAGAAAATAGTTGGGGTTGGATGAGGAGAAAAAGAAGAAAGATGTGCTAAATATACAACATTGAAAGGGGCCTCGTGGCACTAGGTCCTGAAGAGCCCAAACAGGGAAAATGCCACAGAAAGAGGCTGTAAATCCCTTGCCCGGGCTGTGGGTACTGGAGAACAAGGTAAGAGAGGGACTAGGTAAAAGAAAGGGGTGAGGACAATAAGGTAGGTGGAAGAGGATGTGCAAGAGTCTTGAGTGGGAGAGAGAGGCGAGGTCCTAACCTGGGGCAGGGAAGCAGCTGGAAGGGGGCACAACAATGGTAAAGGCCAAAAGTTTAAAAAAAGCAACTGAATACCTAAAGACAACAAGCATTGGCATAGCCAATAGGTCTCGCCTTTGGGACCTTATAAGTGTTTAGCCAGAGACATCGACTTTGCCTATGTCTTTAAGCTGTGCTGTACCGAAGTCTGCAGCATGCTGAAAAGTTATAATAAAGAAGTGTCAGAAGCATTTTTGTTACCTTGTATATGACCAAGAAAGCATTATGTACAACTGAACGACCATATTAAAAAAGTATTAACAATAAATAATGTCTTGAGTTTTTCTGTCCTTTCAATGCTGGCAACTTCTATCTGCCTGCCCCAATGGTTGCTTGTTATGGTTTTTTTTTTGTTATGGGGGCATAAATAACAGGAGGGTGAAGGTTGGGAAATAGTACCTGTATAACAGTCAGTGAGAGAGTCAGTCAGTCAGTGAGAGAGAGAGAGTGAGTCAGTCAGAGAGTCAGTGAGAGAGAGAGTGAGAGTCAGTCAGTGAGAGTCAGTCAGTTAGTGAGAGAGAGTGAGAGAGTCAGTCAGTCAGAGAGAGAGTCAGTCAGTGAGAGAGAGTCAGTCAGTGAGAGAGAGAGAGTCAGACAGTGAGAGATAGAGTCAATGAGAGAGTCAGAGAGTCAGTCAGTGAGAGAGAGAGTCAGACAGTGAGAGAGTGAGTCAGTCAGTGAGAGAGAGTCAGTCAGTCAGTGAGAGAGTCAGTCAGTGAGAGAGAGTGAGAGAGTCAGTCAGTCAGTTAGTGAGAGAGTCAGTTAGTTAGTGAGTCAGTCAGTCAGTGAGAGAGTCAGTCAGTCAGAGTCAGTCAGTGAGAGAGAGAGTGAGAGAGTCAGTCAGTGAGAGAGTCAGTCAGTGAGAGAGTCAGTCAGTCAGTGAGAGAGAGTCAGTCAGTGAGTGAGAGTCAGTCAGTCAGTGAGAGAGTCAGTGAGTGACAGAGTCAGTCAGTGAGAGAGTCAGTCAGTCAGTCAGTGAGAGAGTCAGTCAGTTAGTGAGAGAGAGATTGAGAGAGTCAGTCAGTCAGTCAGTGAGAGAGTCAGTCAGTGAGAGTCAGTCAGTTAGTGAGTCAGTCAGTCAGTGAGAGTCAGTCAGTGAGAGAGAGATTGAGAGAGTCAGTCAGTGAGAGTCAGTCAGTGAGAGAGTCAGTCAGTCAGTGAGAGAGAGTGTCAGTCAGTCTGAGAGTCAGTGAGAGTCAGTCAGTCTGAGAGTCAGTGTCAGTCAGTGAGAGAGTCAGTCAGTGAGAGAGAGCGAGAGAGTCAGTCAGGCAGTGAGAGAGAGAGTCAGTCAGTCAGTGAGAGAGTCAGTCAGTCAGTGAGAGAGAGTGTGAGAGTCAGTCAATGAGAGAGTCAGTCAGTCAGTGAGTGAGAGAGTCAGTCAGTCAGTGAGAGAGTCAGTCAGTCAGAGAGAGAGAGTGGGAGAGTCAGTCAGAGAGTCAGTGAGAGAGTCAGTCAGTGAGAGAGTGAGTGAGTCAGTCAGCCAGTCAGTGAGAGAGAGATTGAGAGAGTGAGTCAGTCAGTCAGACAGTCAGTCAGTGAGACAGAGTGAAAGAGTCAGTCAGTGAGAGTGCCAGTAAAAACAGGTGGCCAATTGCAATCCGGCAAGTGAGTATGGAAATATGCCCTACTGCCCAATTTTTCGTGGAAATGGCCTTTTGCCCGTATTTTGTTTTCTGTGCAGAGGAGAGGCGAATTGCAGGAAATACACACAATGGTTTCATTTTCTAGGGCAAACTAAGATTATTTCCATACTTTGCAGAGCATTCTTGGTAGTATGGTGTACAACACTCACGAAGAATATGTTCGCACTTCCGACAGAATTATGTTTGAAATACTACAAGACTGCACTTTTGAAGTGTGTGCAGACCACCCGCAGCAGAAAACCCGTATTGCAGATTTTGGACAGCACTAAACCACCCACTCTATAGGAAGAAAACGAAGCCTGTGTGGCTGATTAAGTAGCCATTTTCTGGAGGACAAAAGACCCACTGGCGTCACGTCAGCACGCACCTCCTGTTTTGCAAGCAGATGATTGTGCTTACAGTACATGCCAAGGAAGCAAAAAACACGATGGGAGTCAGAGCGCCACATCAACAGAAAGGCAACCTTCCACCCAAAACAGCACCAAATAAATCCACACCCGGCTCTGCTGCAGGGGTTGCTAACTAGGAAACGCCCAACTACTGGGGCGACAGATGAACAACCCGACAGAAGGCAAAACACAGCGGGGCATTTCTGGCAGTCACCGCGCAAAAAGACATGCTATATGAAGGGAAAACACGCTAAATCCAATGTTTGAAATGGAATTACAGAAGTGGAACTCACTGGATAGGAGTATGCATGCGACCTATTTTACAGTGCAGGTACTCTCCCACTAAAAGTACTGAACCCCCCCTCGAGAAGTGCAGGCACTCGGCACTTGTGAGCACCGGCCCCTTTAAAGCACCGGCTAAATCGAAGGTAAAACCTGCAAGAGTAGCCTACGACGCTAAAACTGCAGAGTGCAGGCATTGCACACGGCCGTAGCTTCCACTGGTGCAACTGGTGCAGTGGCACCGGGGTCTAGAGGCTTGAGGGCCCCCCTGAACCCTGGTGATTGAAAACAGTGTCCAGGGGGGGCGTGTACTTTATTGCACTAGGGTTCATGATTCACTGGCTACTCCACTGGCAGCCTAGGCAACAAAATAAAGAGAGTAAATGCAAATAGGGAAAAAAAAGTCAAAAGCTGCAGTATTCCCTCGGCCAACCCAAGCTGAACAAGCTCTGCCTTAGGCCTGCAAGAGAAGAAATCCAGCCAGTACGTTTTTCCACGTCCATTCCCAAAACGTGAAAATAACATTTAAAATGGCTGCACTTAAATCTTTTTTAGGATACATCCCGGAAAAAATTATTTAAAAAATATCTCTGCCTGTCTTGTTGGCTTCAGAGACGCTGTGGCTATCCTTGCAGGTGACGTCACTGCTGGCGCGTGAAGCGGGCCTTACAATAAACATACTCGGGAGGTGCGTGATCCCTGCTTGGATGTACAGCCTTCGAGCAGATGATGATGAAGCGCCGAGGCCGGACTGAGAGCCCCGGGGGTAAAGTCCCAGTTCTGGGACGGAAAGAGCCTCCCCTCCCCAGGTCTATGCTGTGAAAATGTGTGAGTGTGAAAAAGTGTGACTGAAAGTGACAGGGAAGTGAGTGAGAATGAGTGGGAGTGATGAGTGCCCTTTCAGAGCCTATGGATTCTGAACAAATTTATGTGACAATTGTGACATATGTGAAATGCACTATTTGACTCCTTTTTTCAACATTTTCTAAGGGGAGGGACTTCCAAAATCATCCTAGAAAAAGTTGGGCTTACTCTCTTCACTCACTCGCTGGAATTTGGGGCAAGAATTGCACCCCACAACACTCTCAAAGATCACCATTGACACTGTGTAAATTTAAAGGAGGATGAAGGGAGAAATCAGGGCTGTCAGGAGGTGAAGTAAGCAAGGGCAACAGGCAAATGGACAGAGGGAAGCGCGTAATGGCAAGGGAGAAAGGGAAGCTTTTGAGGACAAAAGTAAACAAGCATGGAAGGTGCAATCAGCAGAATAGAACACGGGCAATACCCTTGCAGAAGGAACAAGAAGCGCGAGCAAAAAGGAGACGGAGAGGGCGGAGCGAGTGAGTGGCCGGGACTTGTGGGCGAGGAGAGAGGCGCGCGCGCGCTTGGGAGAGCAGTCTGCTCATTTTCAAGCACTGCACTCGTGCTTGTGGCGCGCCCCTGCTCGCTCCCGCATGGTGGATGCCGCCACAAGCACGAGTGTGTGCTTGAAAATGAGCAGAGCGACGGCTAAAGGCCCTCCTATGCAGCGCATGCGCGCTGCGTAGGCGAGACCCAAAAAGGAAACAATGGGGCATATATACAAGCCCCTATCGCCACCACAATGTCACTTTTCTGGACGTTGTGGTTGCGATAGGGGCTTCGCCTTATTCACAAGACGGCGTTAAGCCACTTAACGTGGCTTAACGCCGCCTTGTGAATATGGCACCATTTCACGCTACACTCAGCGTGAAAGGGGCGGGTACTGGGTGTTGTGGTGGTTGTTCCACCGCAACACCCATTGATTTTGATGCGGTCCCATATTTACAAGGGTGGCGTAAATATGGGGCAGCGCCAAAAGTAAGACTAGGGAAAACCTGGTCTTACCCTGGCGCAACGAGGAGATATGTTTAATTTCTCCTCGTTTTTGCTGTTTCTATGTGTGCTGCATTGTGTAGCACACATAGAAACAGCAAAACGCCATTGATTGTTTATGTGCAGAAAGGTGTCCCTTCCTGCACATAAACAATCATTAAAAAAAATTACGTTTTGCAACTTCTATGTGTGCTGCATTAAGAAGGTTCAAAATGCCATTTCAGATTGTTTTATGAGCAGGAAGGGACACGTTCCTGCACATAAACAATCATTCCCCTCAACGCAGGCACCCTTGCACAATGGTGCAAGGGTGCCTGGGTTGGCACTAGGCAGCTAAATTAGTGCCAGCGCAGAGGTAAATGCACTCTTGTAAATATGGTGCATCTCTGTGTTTCAGAAGTGGCGAGCGCAGTGTTAAGCTGAGGAGGATAACGCAGCACTCTGCCACTTCCTTGTAAATATGCCCCAATATGCCTTAAAACTGTGGTGGATAC
The DNA here is from genome assembly GCA_963921515.1 of Calotriton arnoldi. Lineage (NCBI taxonomy): Eukaryota > Metazoa > Chordata > Amphibia > Caudata > Salamandridae > Calotriton > Calotriton arnoldi. The sequence continues at coordinate 1,082,186 of CAWUFW010005890.1, read as the reverse complement.
CGTCGTCTTAAAGCCCCAGAATACAAAATGAAATTCAGAAGAAATTTCATATATATTGCAAAATAATTCAAAATGCCTCTGCACAATTTGGTTACCAAAGGAGTAAGAATGACAGCCTCCAGCATGGTCATGCAGTCAAACAGGGTAGCACACACTGTCACTGAAGGTTGGGTTGAAGGACATATTTGAGGGCCTATCATTCTCTTCTCACCTCATTGGAGGCCTTGGTACCCTTTTCCATAGTAGGCTCTGTTCATTGTTGTCTGTCTTGTTCTGATTCCTGTCTCTCCATCATGCCCTGCTTTCTTTCCCTCTGTCTGGCCACGTCTCTTACCCTTTGTCACCACCTGATACTTCTGCCATTCTCATTCTCCACTCTCAGAACCCTCTGGGAGGGCTATGCCTATATTTATCATTTTTTCACGCTGCACAATGCAGCAAGCCACCTTGCTGCACTGCATGAAAGGGAAAGGGCAGGAATGCGCTGTATTTAACATTATACAGCGCATTCTTGTCCTTTCCTAGCACTGGCACACTTTTGCCTGCTTAGCCCCAAACGGGCACCCTTGCATCATGGTCCAAGGGTGCCTGCATTGCAGGCAGGATTGATTTTGTGCAGAAAGGGGTACCTTCCTGCACAAAAACAATCCTTAGAGGCAGGGCCGGACTGGCTACCGGGGGTTTTGGCATGCTGCCGAGCTGGGGGCTGATTTCGTTGATGGGGACCTGCGTGTGCTGAACGAAATTCGTTTTGCTTTGTTTATTTCGAAGCACACGCAGGTCTCCATCAACGAAATTAGCCCCCACTGCAGTGACATCAGCCCCCAGCTCGGCAGCATGCCAAAACGCCCGGTAGCCAGTCCGGCCCTGCTTAGAGGCATTTTACTCTTTCTATGTGTGCTGCGCAGCACATGTAGAAAGAGTAAAAAACAAGGAGAAATATAGATATTTCTCCTCGTTACTCCTCACCTGAGGAGGCACAGCATTTTGATGCAGTCCCAGATGTACCACTAATGGTAAATCTGGGAATGCATCAAAATCCTTGGGTGGATGCGTGCGAACACCCACACTCCACCCATGGAATGCCTCCCTGAGGCTGAGTAGCGCAGTGATTTGTGCTGCCTTGCCATACTATAGATTTATCAAGCCATGCAGACCCACTCAAGGTGGCCTTGCACGGCTTAATACATTTCACTTAGGTTTTGTGTCATCCCTGCGCCCCCTTCCACAGCGCAAGGGTGACGCAAAGTCTTGATAAATATGGCCCCAGGGATGTAATGCAAACCATGGGGCTTTCTCGGAAAGTAGCGAAGAGCCCATAAAATCTCAAGCTGGCTGCCCGCTTCACATATACAAGGGCCTGGAAAAGTCCTGCTGCAGGGTCCTAAAACAAGCTTCAGTAGGCCCCTCCAATCCCTACGACCACACCCCTGCCTTCAATTTCCTTCAAAACCAAATGAAATATGGGCAGCCCCAAGGTATTTCTTATAAACAATTATATTTTTTCTCTCAATAGTATATGACAGTTTAAAGAATATTGCAATGTGTACATTATTCATTTATTAAAGTATACAGAGAGGTGACAGTGTGGACTAGCAAACATCATTATCCAATCTTTATCAAACATGTCAAAGTAATAATTATTACGTTGGTTAAGTGTTTTCCAGACTGAAGGTATCCTCAAAATTAAGCAAGTTTGCATTTGAAATGAATCATTGTGATTAATATTAATCCAACATCCACAGAGCAGGAACATAAAAACTGCAACCTTGGAAACTTCAAGAGAAGCCATTAACATTGCGGACAAAAGCAAGCCTCATATGCGCATTCTCCCAGACCTCTAGACAGCGGTGACACTACCGACCATGCGACCCACAACACCGCAAAAACCAATATGGCACAGGCCGACAAGTGAGTAACAAGCCCCATGTTTAGCACACAACCAAGCTTACCCATATCCTCACTGTGCTGACGACAATTTAAGGTAGACGTTCATCGCAGGGATTAGACTTTTACCAATTTATAATCTGGATTAGGCATTTTTTAGATGAAAACTGCTAAACTTTAAATACTCTGGATTTCTTGTGCATTGATCAGGTTGTTCCTGTGGTCTAGAGGGTGTGTTGCCAACTTTGCAACCTCGGGATCTGGGTTTAAATCCTGGCCTTAGCACTTGATGGAAGATACTGTGATTCTCTGTACTTGCAGGTTTGTTTAGAGTCTGGCGGGTGACTCACTGTAGTTTAAGAGCCCCGCAAGGAATCTCCCTGCCTGCTACGGCACTGTCAGTATACAGGTAGCATGGAAGTAGAACAGTTTGCGGAGTAAAACTGCTGTACCTCCATGCCTCCAGCCACACCTAGAAATGTGAAAATAACAACTGCAAATCCAATACGAGTCTGTGTTCTGAATGCTACGGCTGCCATCAAACATGCCAATGATACATGGCCTCATGGAAGATACCCACATGGATTCCTTCCCACCACAGAGACATAAATCACAGACACTTCTGCCATGGCATTTGAGCGCATAGCCCTTGACTTATCATGCCCGTCCTTCCACAAATTGGACGGTGTGAAGGGTAGCTTTGAAACACAAAGACAGCCTCTCCACACCCTGCACTCCCCTCTCATGCCGGCAACACCTACAAAATGATAGGACTTGTCATAAAGGCCAAAAGAGGTAATAACCTCAACTACAACATACCAATTTGATTCTGCCCACCTAACCCAGGCAAAGCCTTTCTTGAGCATGTCATCACATTGCTCACAGAACGCTTCCTCATCTCCGTCCATCAGCAAGTCTCATGAATCTAGGTAGAGGGCACCTAAAGCCGCGACTCCAGAGAATTCTTAGATACTTGTAACTGGATGAAACTTGAAGATCACACTGTCAAACATCAAAAGGCACAGGAGACTCTCAAATATCAAAGGCCACAGGAGACCCTCAAATATCAAAGGCTAAAGGAGACCCTCAACTATCAAAGGGCACAGTAGACCATCAAATATCAAAGGCCACAGGAGACCATCAAATATCAAAGGCCAAAGGAGACCCTCAAACATCAAAGGCCACAGGAGACCCTCAAACATTAAAGGCCACTGGAGACCCTCAAATATCAAAGGCTAAAGAAGACAATCAAACATCAAAGGCCACAGGAGACCCTTAAACATCAAAGGCCACAGGAGACCCTCAAACATCAAAGGCCACAGGAGACCCTCAAATATCAAAGGCCACCGGAGACCCTCAAATATCAAAGGCTAAAGGAGACCCTCAAACATCAAAGGCCACAGGAGACCCTCAAATATCAAAGGCCACAGGAGACCCTGTTGTGCATTTCACTGTGTATTTCACTTTAATTCTTGTTTATTTTATCTCGCGCAACAGCGCGTGTATTGTATTTGTTTAATCTGTATGTTCGGTTCTCCAAACGTTTTTCCTTGGCAGCAGGCATTACTGACATGACCTGCTGAGGAGAAGCGTTGGGGGTGCCGAGCTCCTTATGGTGTTTCAACATGCTGAATAAATCTTGGATTTCTCTACGATATTTGTGTACCTTTTACTCAATAATTTTGGCGACGAGTTGCTGTTGAGACACCATCCAAGAACCCACAAAATTTCTTCACTATTTTGCCTTTTAATAATTTTCGAGAAAATACTTTGTCTACGTTGGATCGTCATTCCTGGAAGAATTTCTACGTTAGAGACTTCTACGTTACAGAAGGTTTACTGTGCCTTTTCGGAGTGGTCATCGCAGCATGGTATTTGTTTGCCCAGCTGAACGACTCACCGGTTTTCCTTGCGACCGTTGAAGGCATCGTTCAAACCAAGAAGCCATTACCAAGAGAGATCTCTTCACCAGCATTCGAATCTTCGTCACTCTGTCAGGTTCCAGCTACCTTCCGTCATACAGATTCCAGCATTTGAATCTTCGTCACTCTGCCGGGTTCCAGCTGCCTTCCGTCATACAATTCCAGCATCGGCGTGCGTACGCGGCGTGACCTTTTATACGTCATCACGCAAGGTCACGTTACGCGACTCCATCTTGGCTGCTTCCCAGAGAGTTGCTCTACTCATCGGCTCTTCTTGGCTTCACTGAATTTACGGAGCAATATAATTACTGGTTCTAGGAAGTTTCTCTGAACATCGGCATTAAATACTACCTAGAGATCAACACTTCATTTACGGCTCACGTATGAATTTTATTCCAGAAAGAGTCGTGTTATGGTAACTGTGTTTATTACAATTTTTCTTTCTTCTTTTCCTCATCGTCATTTAGTTAAACATATTAAAGGATTATAGTGAACTAGTCCTTTGTGGTGAAGAGTGGACACTATATCCTATTCATTTTACTTACACAATGGCTGCACAGAATTTTACTTTACAACCACCTCAAGCCTTTTGGCCAGTAGGAAGCAGTCCGTGCATGAAATGGACTGAATGGAAATCTTATTTTTTGAATTTCATCAATGCCATTGATGAAGAAAATAAGATGTCTGCTGAAAGGAAAAAAACTATTTTTTTACATTCTGTTGGGCCTGGTGGACTAAAAGCTTACGAGGAAATGACAAAAGGGGTTGTAAATGGTGATGTTAATGTATTTAATGCTATTCTTAAAGATTTTGATAACCATTTCGCTCCCAAAGTCTGCATAGGTATTGTTAGATACAAGTTGTTTCATAGAAAACAAGAAACCAATGAATCCATAGATGAATATGTTTCCGCTTTAAAGCGATTAGCAGAGGATTGTAAGTTTGACCATTTACAAGATCAGTTTATTAGAGACCAGGTTGTCATGCACACCAGAGATCCTGCCATTCAAGAGAGATTGTGGAATAATGGAGATGCAGAATTGAAGGATATTCTAGCTATTGTGAGAAAGGCGGAATTATCTAGTTGCAGTGCAAAAGTGCTCAAATCTGATAGCAATATCGAGTCTGGAAACATTATTAGTAAAATTAAGAATAGGAGTGTACATAAGCCTAGAATAGTTAGTCCTATGAGACATGATTGTGTTAAGAAAAGTAGTAACTTTAGATGTTATCGTTGTGATAGCAGTTCCCACTTAGCCTCCAGCAAATTCTGTCCTGCTCTAAAACAAAAATGTTCTAATTGTAATATTGTGGGCCATTTTGCGAAAGTATGCAAGAGAAGGAAAAATGTCAAAGTGAAATGTGTTGATGGAGATGTGTCCAGTTCTAGTGATGAAGAACAGTTAATTAAAAAATTGTCTTCTCACGGTTTAACAGATCGTGACGATCCCAAAAGTTATGATTCCAAAGAACTATTTTACTTAACATTATTGATAAGAAGGTTGATAACAAGAAGAAACCCATGTGTTCAATATCTTTAGTTGGGATCAATGTTCTAATGTATGCTGATTCAGGATCACCTTACACAATTGTTGATGAAGAGACGTGGATGAACAAATTTTCCAATAAGTTAGGGCAAGAATTATTTCCACCTGACATTCACCCGGAAGGTTTCTCAGGTGAAAAAATTGATATGGTTGGTTTTCGTTCTTTGTTGTTCAGATTTAAAGGGAGAGAATCCTTTGGGAAACTATATGTAGCAAAGAAGGGTCCAGCGTTTTAGGATGGAAGGATCAAGGTAATTTAGGTATAATCCTAAATCCCAATAGTGCGGATCCAGTCATGATATTGGACGACAATATAGAACTATGCAAGGAAATCTTAAATACATTTCCTAAGGTGTTCTGTAAAGAAATAGGTAAAATTAATGATTTTGAACACCGTATCATTTTAAAACCTGATGCTTGTCCTAAAGTTCACAAAGTGAGACATATTCCCATTTTGCTTAGAAAGGAGGTGGAATTAGAACTAGAGAAGTTGACTAAAGCAGACATTATTGAACCTATTGAATCTTCACAATGGATTTCTTCAATTGTCGTCGCCCGACGCAGTAATGGAAAATTGAGACTTTGCATTGATTTACGCCATTTAAACAACAATATAGTTGTTGACAGATTTCCATTATCTAAGATTTCTGAAATGTTAACTCTCATAAAAGATGCAAATTGGTTTTCTACCATCGACTTGTCAGCCGCATATCATCAGATACCTTTAAGTGAGGATAGTAAATCTCTTACTGCGTTTATTACTCCGTCAGGTTGTTTTCAGTATAAGCGGTTACCGTTTGGTCTTGCTTCTGCCACAGCTATTTTTCAAAGACTAATGCATCAGCTTTTTGGAAAACATGATAAGGTGCGTTGCTTCCAAAACAATATTTTAATTTTTGTCAAAGATAAAGAAGAACATGATGGTGTGTTGAGGGAGGTGTTGTCTGTTTTAGAACAAAAAGGTTTGACCGTTGAGCACACTAAGTGCAAATTTGGCGTGAAGTCCATCACGTATTTGGGACACGTTATTAGTGGTGCAGGGGTGTCCACCAAACCTGCATTAGTGGATTCCATTGTCAATGCTCCTCACCCTAAGAATAAAGATGAGATACGTTCTTTCATTGGGTTGGTGGAGTTTTACTCCAAATTTGTACAACAGTTTTCTAGCAGAATTTTTAACATTAGACAATTACTCAAAGACAGAAACAATTTTTTTGGGAGTGAAGAGTGTGACAAAGAATTTGCAGATATTAAGAAAGCCATTGCAGATGCACCTGCCTTAAGTTGTTTCGACCCTGATCTCAATAATTGTATTACTGTAGATGCCAGCAACAAAGGCTTAGGAGGAGTACTTTCTCAATTCAATCAGGAGGGTAAAGAATGTATTGTCGCTTATGCGTCACGAGCATTATCACCTACTGAAGAAATATTTTCAGTCACAGAAAAGGAAATGTTAGCATGCATATGAGCTTTAGAACATTTCAGAGTGTTTGTATGGGGGAAATCTTGCATTGTATGAAGTGACCACAAACCGTTAGTAAGGTTATTAACTACTGAAGGATTGTTTAATGCCTCTCCCAGGATAGCCAGAATGTCATTAAGATTACAAGATTATGTTTACAAAATTGTTTATGTTCCTGGAAAAGAAAATGTAGTTGCAGATTTTTTGTCACACATGCCTACTGAATTGAGAGAAAGCACCTTAAGTACAAGGAAGTTTATGACCTCAAACATGGCACAAAGCCTTGTGACATTAAAGTAGGTACTTGGGTCAAAGTAAAAAAAAACATGGAAAGTAAGGAAAGGTGAGAGCCAGTTTTCTGAACCTATTAAAGTAATTAAAGTTTTACGTAATGCAGTTCAATTAAACGATGGCAAGGTTCGGAATCTGAAACGCATTGCTGTGTTGAAAAGCAACATCAAACTGTTTGAAAACTGTAGGGAACAGGACAGTTCTCTCTTAAGGAAAAATGTGGAATCTTTTGCTATTGATAATGATCTTATCTGCAGCAGTAGCTCTGGGACTGTTGACGGTGTGTCTGTTCCTGATGTTCACATTGATGCTAACAAGGATCATGTAGAGCTTGGTTCTGAGTCTTCTAATAGGAAAGATAACATGGTTGATGTTAGTAATGAAGGTGTGGATGAAGGGGAAGGTGTGGATGAAGGAGGTCGCAGCACACGCATTCGCATGAAACCAAAATGGTTGTCAGACTTTGTCTGTGATGTGATTCCTCCAGATACACCCATCAATTTAAAAAAATAATCCCCTTGAAGGGGAAGATGTGTTGAGTATTTCACTGTGTATTTCACTTTAATTCTTGTTTATTTTATCTCGCGCAACAGCGCGTGCATTGTATTTGTTTAATCTGTATGTTCGGTTCTCCGAACGTTTTTCCTTGGCAACAGGCATTACTGACATGACCTGCTGAGGAGAAGCTTTGGGGGTGCCGAGCTCATTATGGTGTTTCAACTTGCTGAATAAATCTTGGATTTCTCTACGATATTTGTGTACCTTTTACTCAACAGACCCTCAAATATCAAAGACCAAAGGACACCCTCAGATATCAAAGGCCAAAGGAGACCCTCAAATATCAAAGACCACGGGCGACCCTCAAATATGAAAGGCCACACTACTGACACCATTTTCTAACATGGATTACAAGTAGTCAGAAGCTTATAACCAGTTATCTTTTCATGGGCACATAATACAGTTATCATCATTGCTGGATTATACCACCTTCTCCGGTAAAGCACTAACAACTTTATTGCATTAGTACTGATATTTAATCTTCACACTTTTCTAGGGCATCGCCAATAAGCCCTTCACCTAGCCCTGTACCTCTGTATTCATGTCTTCCTACCGGTTCGTCATTTTCTTTTCCCTTTCTTCCTTTGTGTTATATTTTTCCTTTGCACGTTGTTTTGCACGTCAGTCAAGTGGTCGGCATTCTACGAAAGCCGAGCTACCTTGTCCAGAGTGCTTAATTTGTAAAACACCAAAAATCGGAGGAAAAAACCCAAAATAAAAATAAATAAGTATAGGGTTCCAAAGCTTTTTTTATCAGCCCGCCGTGGATGCTCCTGAATTCTGAGGCTTTATTCCACATCTTGGCTCTTTCTTCCTCCACCCTACCCTTGCTGTCTCTTTCTGATTCTTTTGCATCCCTTCATTTCTCGTTTTTCACAGTTTTTCTACTTTTCCCTTCATCCTCCTTTTCACTTTGTCGCCTTTTCTCTCTCTCTTGCTCTGAGTCCTAGTCTCAAAAAACTACTGTCCCCCTCCCTGCTCCAAAGCGACTTGAGGCCCTAAGTGCAAGCAAGCACACAGCTGTGGGAGCCTTCTCGCTCTGGGGAAGGCTACCACAGAACCCGAGTGCCAAATACCCCGAGAATCACATCCCAGGGGGTAAGCAGTTCTCCTGGCCACGGTACTGCACCCTCAAATAGGGAGGTAACAAAGCACTATTAAAAAAAAAAAAGACAAACCCAGACTCACCTCGTGCAGGTAACCAAGGCTGCGTTGCTTCTCGCGCTGCACCTCCTACACAGAAAAGTTCGATACCACGGACAGAACTTCAGTGATTCTAATGCGCCTTAGTAACAGGCATTGTGACAAAGAATTACCACACCAGGTGTCATCGTATAAGAGACTGATGATTAGGTCTTGCCTACACTGCCTTTGTTGTCTGTTGTTGAGACCTGTTGTTGTGACCTATTGTTTCTAATACATAAAAAAAAATGTATATATATATATATATGTGCAAAAAAAGAAGAGAACTCTGGGTAGTTCTCAAGTTTAGGTGGAAAGCAGCTCCAGTATAGAGCACTCTGTTGAGAGCGCTCTATACTGGAGCTGCTTTCCACCTAAACTTGAGAACTACCCGGAGTTCTCTGCTTCTTTTTTGCATAATTTATGCGTCACTCTATGCATGAAAGGGTATTGTTTTGATATATATAGGCTCCTTGTGAGTTGAAACGCGTTATGGCGGCATCCAAATAAACACCCGAAGTAATCTGAAGTGGTCCGTGTCCGTGTCTTTCTTGGATCAATCCGGAGTATGGGCGGCAAGTGTAATATATATATATATATATATCTATATCTATCTATATATATCATGTTTTGATTCGATAACTTGTGCCCTTCCGCTGCTTACATTCAGGAATTCAGGGAACTACTTTTTTCTTTTTTAGCAGTCCGTGTATCTTCCTTTCCCCTGTGTGTTGCTCCCCACTTCACGCCCCACCTCCTGTTGTCCCTCAGCCCTCCATATTCTCTTCTTCTATTTTTGTAACCCTCCCCCACACCATCTGTTGCCATCATAACCCTCACTGTTTGTTGCTGCTAGCATTGCCAGCCCCCTACACCGTCCGCCACTACTCTGTTGCCCCCCTCCTGTCTCTTTGTATTTTTTTTTTAACTCTTTGAGAGGCCTGGCAGCGCAATTTGCTGCAGTGCGGTGACATTCCATTCTAAAAATTTGCTTTTGCACGGATTTTATGTATTTAACTTTACAAGGTCATCCACCATCTTTGAACTGTAAATTTAAAAAATACTGACTGACACATCATGAGGTATACATGTGTATGCATGTTGACAAAAGCAGTGGCATAGGTCATTACACTGGTTCCATTGGAGAGCATGACACGTGCCTGTCTACACATTGCCCTTTTTTTTTCCCCTTTCTTCGTTTGTTTGCATCTTTATGAGACTGCTTAGCAGCTTTTAGTGCTTTACAAAACCTCTAGAAAGCCAACCTTACACCAAACTCGGTCAAGTGGTCCAATCACAAAGCCTTCCCTTTCACCACCATGCTCCCGGTCCTTTGCATTAACAACAAAACAAAGTAAACCCCAATCTTCCAAAGAAACAAAAAACTACTGTATCATTTTTTTTTCTTTTTTTGGGAGGGTGCTGGGGGAGACTTTTTTAATGGAATGTGAGATTCACGAAAACTTTCCCTTGAATCAAAAACTCCTTGACTCAGTACTTGGAATTCTGCATGGTTAATGCTGACATATTCATCTGGATGACGGATCATCATTTGGAATATGAGGATCCTGAAGGTCTATGTAGAACCTTTGGCCAACCCAAACCTCTCCCTAGTGGACTCTTCCGCAACTCCCAATACCCCTGCGAGAAACAGATTCTTTTCTAAAGGCGCAAATCCGAGATACTCTCGACCAGTGCACAATCTTTGAAAGATGATTTAAATGATGTAATCATCACTCCTCTTGTAATAAACACTTCAGACTGCGAGTTCCAGGCCAACTACAGGCCTTTAATCAGGGCAAACATGCTACGGTAAGACACTGTAAGTGTCCGTCAGCTCTGAAAAGTTCTCACATCATATTAAGAATGGCCTACTCCATAGAGAGCCATTCTCCTTGTGGGACAGAACACCCCCCTCCCCCCCCCCCAATGTCTTAAGGTTAATGGTCCTGGCCACCCAAGACAAGACTACCTCTCCTCTCTTTAGCTTTCGATACCATCAATAGCTACATACTGATTGGTTGCCGAGCAACGGCTTTAGGGTATTAGGTTCAAGTCTTATTCTGGATATCCTCTTCACCGAGTTAAATTGTGTCCTTTTTCTCTCCAAAACTATTAACATTAACTCTTTCATGCCCTATGACTTGCCTATCTTATTAGTCCTCTTTAGTGGCCTCGTTGCAACCTAGAAGAGGGTGCTGCTTGCGTGCTCCAAACAGCCACCTTCCCGAAGCAGAATCAGCAATGGACGCACCCACACTGGGTCAACGTTAATGATATAAACGTGGTACTCCTACTCATGTAGCCTGTTAACCCAACATCAATGCCCTTCCACTGGCAAGACATTGGGTCCCCTACACCAGTCCAAAAGGTATAAAATTGGAGCCACAGTTCTCCTTTGTACCAGTAGTAAATAAAGACATCAAGAATGGGTTATTCCATCATAATCTACTATGAGACGGGCTCCTACTCAGGCAAACATCTCACAAAGTCACCCCATGCCCTGCAGTAAGGGTGACAGTTGAATTACAGCATCACAAACTATATGGGACTTCCACCCACAACCGCCATGGAAACTGCAGATGGATAAAAAAACATGCAAATTGGCACATAATCTAGCTTTACCGCCATGACCACATAATGCTCACAATGAAAAACTAAATTAGTTGCCAGCCAATGAAAGATCACAGTTTAAGTATGCAGTTCATAGGTGGTTGAACAGCTGCCCTCTGATCTACCTGTCCAATGTCTTTCAGCTTTACAAATTGGCCTATGTTCAGCATTCCTGAACCTTATGTCCATCAGCAGAGCCAAATACATATAATTTGGTAATAATCAATCCCTGTTTAATGATCAACCCTCTGAAGTCTTTGCATCCCTGAGGAGTAAAGGCCACGCATCTTATGGGTTTTCCGTGGGCTAATCTCCCAGTGAAATGAATCTGCCATCCTACATAACAATCATACTTTGGCTGATGACACCTAAGACCTGCCTCATGTACCAGCATCATATATGCACGGGGTAATCTTTGTCTCTCTTTTTCTAGTTCAAGGCTTTAGCAACCCAGTAGTCGCTTTCACTCAGGAGGAAAACTGATAGAAAGATCAATTACAATTATCAAGTATAATAATCAGACTTCATAGAAAAAATTAACTTTCTCTGACATCCAAAAAGAATTCTGCATGGGTCGTGCACAGAATCTGCACTGATCTGACATGGGATGACCTCAAGACTATGGTGCACTCAAGTAGAGTAGTGTAATATCTGTTGCTACACTTTTCCGTCACTTTGATATGGTCCATCACCCTTCTATGCAGCAGAGACTATATTCTACATAGGTACAAGGGTCCATTGTTCTCTGGAGTGCCTCCTTCCTCACTAACAGATCCTTCGCACTATCACTACCACCACTTTTCTGCTGTGCTCCTTTCCCCCAACTGTCCCCGTTCAACAAGAATGTATGATTGACCCCCCTTCTACCCCAGCCCACCACAGGAGCTCATTTCCTCTATCAACCTCAACCACTACAATCATGCTGATGACACACAACTAAAGCTAAAACTTGAAAACCCATCTGATCCCGTGCAATGGTTGGCCAATGCCTCCTAGCTGTTGGCCTTTGGATGCTACTGAATCAACTCAATTGAAAAACATCAAAAATTACTTCCTTCTCTGAGGTGAGTGATGAAGTAAGTGTGATCATGAAACAAACCTCTCACTGTTTTCTTTAGTGAATCAAATTATAAGAAGATTTTTTTACATAATGAGGTGTTGACATCAAGTTTTCCTTATCTATGTTTCCATCAGCGCATACAGCCCACCATCAACCTAGTACTCTCCCATCTTGATTAGGCCAACAGTCTGTAGCTCATAACATCACTCCAAGTAATTCAGCAGCTTTGGAGAATCCAGAAATCAGCTGTGAGACAACTTCTTGGTCCTAAAATCTGATCTCATATTTCACCTGCTGTTCAGTCTCTGCATTGATTGCCAATGGCTGGATGTGTGACTTTTCATTCAATATATATAGCCTGTTGTGCCATCTATGGCACTTCCTATCTTCCTTCCGCACAATTTCCATGTATCTACCACAGAACTAGGAGTCTTCGATCTAGACTGGCTCCACTCGTGACCAACAATTCCTTCAAAAACTCTTGCACAGGCGGAAACTCGTTCTCGGTTCAAATAGGTAAGATATGGAACTCACATGCTGCTAGAAAATGAATAATTTTACATCCATCTGGAATTCTAGGGAGTATTAAAATCCAGGCCCTTCTCAAGCTAATAAATATTATAGTTATGTTCTTGAATAAAATGATAGGTAGCCAGATGCATGACAACATCTGTTTCTCAAGCTATTCTTCAACAAGTTATGCTTATGTGCAGTGACGCTGCCACCTAATGTTTAGAGCCTATCTCTAAACCTGAGGCACCTAATCAAAGATCTTCTATCTAGGTCCAGCTACAACAAACACCCTGTATAACCATGCACGCCAAAATGGCGCCCAGGAACCCGTTCCAAATCCGAGGCCTAGATGAACACATCAGGGGTTTGAAGTGCTAAATAAATGCTACAGTAAAACACACAAACAGATCTGCACAGTCAGACCTCCCTGCCATCATGGTGAATCTATAATATAGTATGCTTGTAGTTTGGCCAACTACTGTCTCTCAATGTCAGTGCTTTATTTGTAAAATAAGGAGTGCCGGCCCCTCAGAAGCCCACTGCTGGTGCAATTATATTTCAGTGGTGCAATTATATGTCAGTGGTGCAATTATATGTCAGTGTACCAAATACCAAGGCTTCACAGCCTTGAATCCACCCCAGGCCTCTATAATCCTGTGCTAGACACTGGCCACTTCTTTATCTCAAAAGTCATAGAAAAACGTCTTTCTTCGAAATAATCTACACCAATTCACACATACAACAACATCCACAGCCAGAGGATCTCTTAGGTTATCAATATATCGGCAATGCACACAAGAAGTATCTATACCACTAGTTGAAGAAGATTAAAATATTTTTATTCAATACAGTTAATAAAAAACTTCATATCATCATGTACACTATTGTTTCATTAAATTCAACATATAAAAAATGTGCAAAAATACAATAAATGCAATTTAGCAGCAATGATTTAGAACAACATATTTAAAAACATATTTAAAAACAGGGGGAAGCGAAAACAAAAGTAGGAAAAAGGAGACAAAAGACATTTCCTACAAAAAGAGATAATATGGCTGGCACAAACAATGGATCAGGATCATATAATGGAAGAGAATATACAATAGTACATATATATTTTTTATGTTTTCTCAACCGACAATATGTCCATATAGTTACACAGCACAACTAAAAAGAGCATCGACGCGTTTCGGTAGGTCATAAATTATCGACCAACACCTTCATCAGGATAAAACATCTATATATATTCCCACCATCAAAATCAATTCCTTTATTCCAAGGATCTAAAAAAGGAAAGCAGACAGAGAGAACACAACATACTCATTAATAAATTGCATAACCCCAAGGTTCTTGTTACACTGTCAACATACCAACAACCCAGAGGGATATCCTCATTCATCCACTCTTCTTTACATTCAAATAATTGCATTCAACATCCTTATATATTTACCTTAAAAAACAAGGTTAGACAGGGGTCATAAAGCCTCCAAGAAAACGACAACAGCGTTTCGCAGTGTTCTTATGAATACGCCATGCAGCTATATATCACACGAATAGAGAGAAAGTGTTACTATATCTCTTCTTCTAATCTTCCAAAAACGATTGAATTTAATCAGTCGAAAGTTATTTAGTACCTTTTATTAAAGTTTAAATGTGTACTCCACGTGGCTATTAGCGAGACCTTCCTGTATCAAAGAAACTCCGCATAGGGGTAACTGATAATCCACACCTATGTATGACAGAAAATCATCAGTCAATATCTCAAAGTATATGTTCCACATAATAACAACCAATGGTGACTCCTAACTCGACACATAAAAACAAAGATACCTACACTGATAAGTGATTTCACGTCTTCAAACCGCAAGGGCCCATCCAGATCAACTCCTGATGACCTCTTTACTTTATATATATATATATACTGGTCCTGATATATCAAGGATCCTATATCCACTCTCTTCAAGCTGCCTAAAAAATAGAACAGCAAAATAACCATGCGTAAGTAAGGTGTCATTGAAGCCTCATGGGAATAATTATTCCACATAATCTAAAAATGATTAGTTTCCCAAGATTACTGGAAAAGAACACCACCCCAGGAGTAGAACAGAGCTTCCTTACTCTACCTCAATATCATTTGCGCCCGAGTCTGCCTCAGCGCCTCTCAAAGTAACAAAACACCCTAAATCGAGGTATATACCTCCATCTAAGCTTTAATAACCACTTTAGGAAAGATTTTTTTTATACGGGACAGTTATTTTGCCCAAACTGGAGGATAGCAACTTTCCAGACTTGAGAGAATGTGTATCAAACACTCCACCCCACGAGGAATCTGAATCTCCCCTACTCTACGTAAAACCAGATTCACCCGGGTCTTACCTTAGCGCCTCTTCAAATAGCACACCGAACGGGATCGGTATACGCCTCCGTCCAAACAGAAACAACAACACCACTGGGAGACCTCTTTTTATACTCCCACCCTGTCTCCATAATGGTGCTTAATCCAACCCAGCTGGTTCAGTTAACTAAATCACATGTTCTATCCTTCATAAACTGTCGGCCATTTTGTAGTGGATAAAGAAGTATCCACTCATAGGAAATTAATACAAAATCCGTAACGCACGAGGCTGAATCTCAACCATACTAGCGTTCTTTTGTGAATAAAACAATTCCTGATATCATTCAAATAAAGAAGACAATAATGATGGTTAAGTTGACTAAGTCCCATGTTCTATCCTTTATACACTGTCGGCCATCTTGTAGTGAATAAAACGCTTCCTAATGTCATTCAAATAAAGAAGACAATAATGATGGTTCAGTTGACTAAGTCACATGTTCTATCCTTCATAAACTGTCGGCCATCTTGTAGTGGATAAAGAAGTATCCACTCATAAGGAGTTAACACTTTTGTAAATAAAACAATTCCTGATGTCGTTCAAATAAAAAAATGTAAAAAAAAAAAAATTACGTTTCAAAATCGGAATGTGGACGCATAAGTGGGTGTTTCTTGGTTGGTGCCGATTTTTCCGATTTTGAAACGTAATTTTTATTTCTTATTTTTTACTATTTTTTTTTTTTTTTTAAATTTTTTTTTATTTGAACGACATCAGGAATTGTTTTATTCACAAAAGTACGCTAGTATGGTTGAGATTTAGCCTCGTGCGTTGCGGATTCTGTATTAACTCCTTATAAGTGGATACCTCTTTATCCACTACAAGATGGCCGACAGTTTATGAAGGATAGAACATGTGACTTAGTCAACTGAACCATCATTATTGTCTTCTTTATTTGAATGACATTAGGAAGCGTTTTATTCACTACAAGATGGCCGACAGTGTATAAAGGATAGAACATGGGACTTAGTCAACTTAACCATCATTATTGTCTTCTTTATTTGAATGATATCAGGAATTGTTTTATTCACAAAAGAACGCTAGTATGGTTGAGATTCAGCCTCGTGCGTTACGGATTTTGTATTAATTTCCTATGAGTGGATACTTCTTTATCCACTACAAAATGGCCGACAGTTTATGAAGGATAGAACATGTGATTTAGTTAACTGAACCAGCTGGGTTGGATTAAGCACCATTATGGAGACAGGGTGGGAGTATAAAAAGAGGTCTCCCAGTGGTGTTGTTGTTTCTGTTTGGACGGAGGCGTATACCCCGATCCCGTTTGGTGTGCTATTTGAAGAGGCGTTAAGGTAAGACCCGGGTGAATCTGGTTTTACGTAGAGTAGGGGAGATTCAGATTCCTCGTGGGGTGGAGTGTTTGATACACATTCTCTCAAGTCTGGAAAGTTGCTATCCTCCAGTTTGGGCAAAATAACTGTCCCGTATAAAAAATCTTTCCTAAAGTGGTTATTAAAGCTTAGATGGAGGTATATACCTCAATTTAGGGTGTTTTGTTACTTTGAGAGGCGCTGAGGCAGACTCGGGCGCAAATGATATTGAGGTAGAGTAAGGAAGCTCTATTCTACTCCTGGGGTGGTGTTCTTTTCCAGTAATCTTGGGAAACTGATCATTTTTAGATTATGTGGAATAATTATTCCCATGAGGCTTCAATGACACCTTACTTACGCATGGTTATTTTGCTGTTCTATTTTTTAGGCAGCTTGAAGAGAGTGGATATAGGATCCTTGATATATCAGGACCGGTATATATATATATAAAGTAAAGAGGTCATCAGGAGTTGATCTGGATGGGCCCTTGCGGTTTGAAGACGTGAAATCACTTATCAGTGTAGGTATCTTTGTTTTTATGTGTCGAGTTAGGAGTCACCATTGGTTGTTATTATGTGGAACATATACTTTGAGATATTGACTGATGACTTTCTGTCATACATAGGTGTGGATTATCAGTTACCCCTATGCGGAGTTTCTTTGATACAGGAAGGTCTCGCTAATAGCCACGTGGAGTACATATTTAAACTTTAATAAAAGGTACTAAATAACTTTCGACTGATTAAATTCAATCGTTTTTGGAAGATTAGAAGAAGAGATATAGTAACACTTTCTCTCTATTCGTGTGATATATAGCTGCATGGCGTATTCATAAGAACACTGCGAAACGCTGTTGTCGTTTTCTTGGAGGCTTTATGACCCCTGTCTAACCTTGTTTTTTAAGGTAAATATATAAGGATGTTGAATGCAATTATTTGAATGTAAAGAAGAGTGGATGAATGAGGATATCCCTCTGGGTTGTTGGTATGTTGACAGTGTAACAAGAACCTTGGGGTTATGCAATTTATTAATGAGTATGTTGTGTTCTCTCTCTCTGCTTTCCTTTTTAGATCCTTGGAATAAAGGAATTGATTTTGATGGTGGGAATATATATAGATGTTTTTTCCTGATGAAGGTGTTGGTCGATAATTTATGACCTACCGAAACGCGTCGATGCTCTTTTTAGTTGTGCTGTGTAACTATATGGACATATTGTCGGTTGAGAAAACATAAAAAATATATATGTACTATTGTATATTCTCTTCCATTATATGATCCTGATCCATTGTTTGTGCCAGCCATATTATCTCTTTTTTGTAGGAAATGTCTTTTGTCTCCTTTTTTCCTACTTTTGTTTTCGCTTACCCCTGTTTTTAAATATGTTTTTAAATATGTTGTTCTAAATCATTGCTGCTAAATTGCATTTATTGTATTTTTGCACATTTTTTATATGTTGAATTTAATGAAACAATAGTGTACATGATGATATGAAGTTTTTTATTAACTGTATTGAATAAAAATATTTTAATCTTCTTCAACTAGTGGTATAGATACTTCTTGTGTGCATTGCCGATATATTGATAACCTAAGAGATCCTCTGGCTGTGGATGTTGTTGTATGTGTGAATTGGTGTAGATTATTTCGAAGAAAGACGTTTTTCTATGACTTTTGTCCTGACGGTACCCACTTTCTTCGTGTATTGGGTCCCTCTCATTTACTTGTGACACTTCTTTATCTCACCCTTGTGGGTTCTGCTTTCTCCCTTTGTGACGGGTTTTCTTTTCTATCTCTGCCGGTTACTTTCCACTTTGTGTGTTTTTCCCTCTAACGCTCTCGGAAATGTCTGAAGAGAAAAAAAAAGTGCTTGTCTCCAAAAATTGGCCCTACCTGCAAACACCGGCTCAAATTAGGCACTGCTCAATGTGTTTTACTCCCTAAAGTTTGAAGTGCTTCAATGCTGTTGAAAAGCGTCTTAAAGTGCTCCACAAAAAACGGCTCATGAATAAAAGCAACCGAATCACACAGACACCCACACACTCACTTGCACCCTCTCTCTCTCTCTCTCTCCCACTCTTCCTCCATGCTTGCCTGCTCCCATAGAGGACAGGACATGTCCTGAGTGGAAGTTCAGTGCCTTTGCACTGAACAGACGAGTATCTGAACAGAAAGAAGCAGAGCCAGTCAGTCACTCACACAGGGTGAGCAAGAGAAGCAGAAGGCTGGTGTTGGGACAGAGACACATCTCTACCAACTCTTTCCATTATCTGTATCTGAGCTTAAATGCCATATTAATTATTAATTTTAGATACACGTCTAAATTGAGGTGAGAGGCAAGACGATCGTGTAATAATATATAAATGATTACATGACCTCTCCTGCCTCTGTTCAATGCGCCAAAGGCCTTATTTTACTCAGAGCTCTGATGGCGCAGAAAAACAACAGAAACTTCTGCATTGGGAGACTCCGGCCTGCATTACCCTAAGCCGAGTTATGCAAGAGAAAACAACAATAGTCCCACAGGGGCTTGGCAATTAGAGGCATACAAAGAACTCCTGGCGTGCCCGACAAATGCCACAGGAGCTCCAGCAACACAGAGTCATCCCCGTCGTAGACATGGGAGTGGCTGGGTACCAAGCAGCAGCAAACAGGTGACAGTCCGAAAACAGGGGGCCTCGTTTACAATGAGGCTGCGCAACCGGAGCCTCACACTTTTTGTGATGCTCCGGTGGCACAGGGGTCTGCTCCATAGTTACCAGACAGCACTAAGCCACTTTGGGTGGCTTAATGAGGCCTTGTAAATATCGTTCCCTTTAAAGCAGTTTTCGGTGTTAATGGAGCGTGCAATGGGTGTTACTGTGGGTGTTCTCAACAACACCGATTGCTTTTTGGCACTGCCCCAGGCTTACAAGGAATCGTAAGTCCGAGGCAGCACCAAAAACTTACGCCTCAAGGGACGCGTAAGGAGGCACAATGAGGAGAAATACCTTTATTTCTCCTCGTTTTTCCTTTTTCTATGTGTGCTGCAAGCGCACACAGTATGAGGAAAAAGCCTCCTGTGATTGTTTTTTAGCAGGAAGGTTTCCCTTCCTGCACAAAAAAAATCATCCCTGCAATGCAGGCACCTTTGCACCATTTGCGCAAAGGTGCCTGCGTTGGCGCATGGCAGGCCATTGTGCACCAGCGCAGGAGAAAAGGACAGGAATGCGCCATATCTAATAGATACGGCACAATCCTGCCCTTTTCTTTTGCCGTATGGCAGCGCAGCAGGAAGGCCTGTGGTGCTGCCCTACGGCAAAATCTTGTAAATAAGGCCCACGATCTCAACCCAACCCTCCAAAGAGATCCGTCATATGAAGGTAAAAAATGAACTCAAAAAGACCATCAAGCAAATGCAAGGGAAGCTCTTCCATGGTACAAGCAGCATTCACAACGCCGGCAGATATGACGCTCACACAAGAGCACTGAAAAAATCAGTGCAAGAAAGGCCTGCTGCAAGTTTAAGACAATTAAAAAAAATAGGACAGCTTGCTCTGTGTATACAATGCCTGGATTGCGAATTAAGGGGCTGATTCGGAGTTTTGAGGAGAGGGTATTCTGTAGACAACAGAGCTTACTCCAGGTCTGTCACCGACATACTCCTCTGACGGCCTAACGGAGTACAGTCGTAGGAGCTAAGCAATAAAATAAATGCCTATTGCAGTTTAAGACAATTAAAAAAAAGAATGGCTTGCTTTGTGTATACAGTGCCTGGATAAACTAACAAATTAAACGTCTGATTTAAAGTTTGGAGAAGAGGTACTCCATTGCAACAGAGTACCCTCTCTGCCACACTCTGCCCACCCAATTTAGAGGTGGGCAGACCGACACTGTGCCAACAACAGAGGTTAGTCGCCAACACACTCATCTGACGGCCCAATGGAGTTCAGAATGTTGGAGGTAAGAATCTAACCTCCGTCACATTTAGAATGGGCTGTTGCATGTCTTCTTTTACTATCTATCACCACCAGGTAAAACCCAGCAGTGAAGGTCAGTAAAAATATAAAAATTACCCTCACACCATGGGAGAAACATCCGTGGTGTGGGGGTCATTAATTTAACTTTTTTCAAAAACAAACTCCCGCTTTTGAAGTTTGTTTTTTGAAAAAAGTAATACTTTGTAAAAGTTGAATGGCCGGTTGTGATGTTTGACGGAGCTGCCCATCAAACTATTACAACATTGATAGGAGCCGCTATGACGGTGGTTCCTGGCAATGTTAAAAGATGTATTGTATTGTATTGTAATTGCATTTATATAGCGCTTACTACCCCTGACGAGGCGTCGAATCGCTTTTTCGGACAGTAGCACGCTACTCCGGGACCCATAGAGGATTAGTGTTGAATTAGTATAGTGAAATATGAAAGTAATTTTAAGTGGTGGATAGGTTAGTCAGTTATTTGGATTCGGAAGGATAGCAGAAGGATAGAAGAGGAAAAAAGGTTTGTATTTATATAGCGCTTGTTACCCCTGATGGGGTGTTGAAGCGCTTTTTTTTTGGCGAGTAGCACGCTACTCCGGAAACCCATAAATTTGAGTGGTGGATATTAGTCAGTTATTTGGAGTGAGAAGGATAGCGGAGGGATAGAAGGGGAAGAAAGGTTTGCATTCATATAGCACCTGTTACCCCTGATGGGTGTTGAAGCGCTTTTCTGGCGAGTAGCACGCTACTCCGGAACCCATAAAGGATTAGTGTTGAAAATTAGTATAGTGAAATATGAAGTAATTTGAGTGGTGGATATGTTATTCAGTTATTTGGATAGAGAAGGGTAGGGGCGGGATAGAAGAGGGAAAGAGGTTTGTATTTATATAGCGCTTGCTACCCCTGATTGGGTTTTGAAGCGCTTTTTTGGCGAGTAGCACGCTACTCTGGAACCCATAAGGATTAGTGTTGAATTAGTATGGTGAAACATGTAATTTGAGTGGTGGATATGTTAGTCAGTTATTTGGATTGAGAAGGGTTGGGGAGGGGTAGAAAAAGGAAAAAGATTTGCATTTATATAGCGCTTGTAACCCTGATGGGGTGTTGAAACGCTTTATTGGCGAGTAGCACACTACTCTGGAACCCATAAAGGATTAGTCAATCAATCAATCAATCAATCAATCACGGCATTTATAGAGCGCGCTACTCACCCGGGAGGGTCTCAAGGCGCTGGGGGAGGGGGTAAGTTACTGCTCGAACAGCCAGGTCTTGAGCTGCTTCCTGAAGGCGAGATGGTCCTGGGTTCGCCGAAGGTGAGTGGGGAGGAGTTCCAGGGTCTTGGCCGCCAGGTAGGGGAAGGATCTTCCTCCGGCGGTGGTTCTGCTGGATGCGTGGTACGGTGGCGAGGGCGTGGCTGGTTGATCGTAGCTGGCGTGTGGGCGTGTAGAAGGACATGCGGTCGTTGAGGTACTTTGGGCCCAGGTCGTGGAGGGCCTTGTGTGCGTGGGTGAGGAGTCTGAACGTGATTCTCTTGCTGACGGGGAGCCAGTGCAGGTCTTTCAGGTGTACGGTGATGTGGCTGTGTCGAGGGATGTCCAGGATGAGTCGTGCGGGAGGCGTTCTGGATGCGCTGGAGTCTCTTTTGAAGTTTGGCTGTGGTTCCGGCGTAGAGGGTGTTCCCCATAGTCCAGTCGGCTGGTGGACGAGTGCCTGGGTGACGGTCTTCCTGGTTTCAGTAGGGGATCCATCTGAAGATCTTGCGGAGCATGCGCAGGAGTGTTGAAGCATGAAGATGAGACGGGCGTTGACTTGTCTGGTCATCGATAGGGAGGAGTCCAGGATGAAGCCCAGGTTGCGTGCGTGGTCCGTTGGCTTGGGTGCGGTGCCCAGGGCCGGGGGCCACCAGGAGTCGTCCCAGGCGGAGGGTGATGAGCCCAGGATGAGGACTTGGTGAATTAGTATAGTGGAATATGGAATTTGAGAAGTGAACATGTTAGTCTGTTATTTTAATTGAAAAGGATAGTGGAGGGATAGAAGAGGGATAGAAGAGTGGCTTGGACGGCAGCGGTAATGGCTGCCTAATCCCTTTGCTCGGCAACCGGAGGAGCGATTTCCTCAAAAATCCAGAGTTAAAGACAGCGAAAACCGGAATGAATACCAGCGCTGCCATCCTCTAACTCGGCGGCACAATTTGTGGCAAGGAGAGCTCACACTGATCGCGTGTACTGCGTGTGCTCCGGAGAGAAATGTGCGGGGGCCTGGCCGACTCGAAACCCACAAAATGGCGGCAGATGCAGTGACCGAGACAACAGCGGCACAGTAAGGACTACAGATAAGAGCTGCGCGACTATACCCCCAATAGTATGGCACTTCCTGACTCCTGTCTTTAAAGTTGGGTGCCCACTATTAGCGATGCTCTTCTGACTAACTTAACTCGATCGTCAGCCTGCCTGCCTGTCTGCCTGACCCTGCAATGGAGCCTCGGGTTGAATACAACCCGCGTCTCAACACCCTCGTACTGCTACATGAATAACCCCAAGTAATCCCTCACTCAGAGCAGCGCATTTGCAAAATCACTCTCGCTGATACCCCCACAAGCCCTGCAGTCCCCGCCTTTTATACACTCGGCGGAAACATTATAGGAAAAACAAAAGCCAGCTCCAAAATGGCGGCCTAGTGGACTCACTGACCTAGTGGACTGACGAAGTAGGTGGAAAGAAAGGGAGCGCGCGGTTGTGCTGCGGGCCTGCGAGCTACATATGCAGAAACGCGGATCGACCTTATGCAGACAGGGATACACGGGGGAGTAAGCACGAGGATGAAGTGGGGTGTGCTAGATATGGAATGCCCTGTGTAGCGCAGTGAAGCTCTGCGGAAGGCCGGTGAAGTGGAGATCAGGGATGACGATAAGATATTGGAAAAGCATCGTTGAGGGCCACGAAAGATACAAAGGATATGACGAATATGTAGCACAGATATGATGGCTGTTATGAGCTGCTGTGAGCTGATAGTGCGCTGATTGTGCGCTGATGAGAACTGAGCTGACCTGAGAAGTGCTGCAACACCCATATTTGAACATTATGAGGATATGAAAGTCTGGTATGAAGCACTGATATGAGGCATTGACGAAGCTGATAAAACACTGACGAAGGCTGACGAAGGCTGTCGTGCGCTGTTGTGCGCTGTTGTGAGCTGTTGAGAGCAGTTGAGAGCTGAGGTGAGCTGTTACACCCATATTTCCCGGTCATATAGTCTGGCTACAGGTTTCCTGCGGGCTGTGGTAGGCGCTACAACTCGATACACGCTACATGCTACTTAATGCATAGATGAAGGTTGTCATGAGCTGAGGCTACAACCACTGGCCACAGACTACCTCACCCAGGTCAACACGCCATACGCTATATGCTACGCATCACAAGCCTATAGTCTGCTACTATAGTCTGCTTCTCTCTGCCCCACAAGCAAAGGTGGCTCCTACAAATGATGTTTCTGCAAAAGGGGTAATTGTCATCTATACAAAGGGTGTTCCAGAAGCGAATCTGACCAAACGCAAGAGTCACTAAAGGAACTAGAGGTGCCTAGGACGCTATACCTTATACCCTATACCCCATACCCTACATGCTCTGCTAAAAAGAGATAGAGTCGCTACCACTGACCCCCTCAAAGGAAGGTGATATCCAAGCAGACTCCCACCGCTTCATACAGCTGGGCCACGCTGGGTCGCGCTCCACGATACAAGATGGCTGACAAAGAATCCAGAGGTTCTTTTAAAAAATCAAGAGCAGAACCAACTATCTCAGACTCTCCAATCAAAGCAAAATCGGATTTAAATAGTACAATGGACATGATATTAAAAAAACTGGCTGAAGTTCATGACCTGGCGAAATCAACGAAACAAAATACTGATTCCATGCAGCTGGAAATGACGGCCATCCGGGCAGACATGAACACAATGAACTCCAAAATCAACCACGCAGAACAAAGAATAAGCGACGTCGAAGATGGGGCCACCAAGGCCGGCAAAGAAATTAACCACCTCCAGTCCACCACAAGTGAACTCAGAAGACACATAGCTGAACTGGAAGACCGAAACAGAAGAGGCAATATACGAATTTTCGGTATTCCAGAGAATTCAGAGGATGATGCGGGATCCTGTGTGGCATTTCTGGAATCTTGGATACCCATGCTCACCGGAATAAATTTCCATCACGGATTAGAACTAGACAGAGCACATAGGATTCCGACCTTCAACACCCCTAGTAGGAAAGGGTCTCGTCCCATGATATGCAAACCACTACGCTATCAACATGCTGAGGCCATCCTAAACTTCGCCAGAAAAAACCACCAAATATCATGGGAAGGTCAGCGAATAATCTTCACACAAGACTATTCTAAGGAGACGGTAGACACAAGAAAGGGGTTCCTTCAACTGCGAGATAAGCTGAGACAAAAGAACATACAATTCTCCTTTGCAGGAACAACTAAGGTCAGAATCTATGAAAATGGTAAACCATACTTCTTCACTAATCCCAATGACCTGGCGCAGCATCTGGAAACAGCTCCGGCGCAAGACATGGAACTTTCCGCAGGGGCCTCCAACAAAAGAAAGACTTGATATCCTTTATGATACCTAATGTAATTCACCCTGTTTCAGGCTCTTTCAGATTACACAAGTTTGATTGCAATGCATCACGTTTGATAGTCCGTTGTTGCACAGCATGTAGTCTGACACAAATGCTTTGTTGATTGATGTTATGACCCTCTAGCTACCTACTTGTTTTGCAGGTTAGCAAGTTATACATCTAATGTACTTACCAATAGTGGCCAACAATCCCTTTGGCCTTACAATAATTGCCGTAAGTTATCATTACCGTACAGAAACGTTATACCAGTAACCCAGTTAGTTTTACTCCAGATGAAACGTATTTCAGCCTAATACCCTCCAGGTTGCCGGCTAACGGACCTGCCGTCGCAGCTCCTACATCCGGTTTTCTCAGGGAGGGGGGCGAGGGGAAGGGGAAGGGAGGAAGGGTTGAGGGGAAAAATACTTGGGGTTGTTTTCTTTTTGCTTCAGGTAAACTGCACTTTTTTCTTGTATCCTTTATCTTGTATTTTGTATTATGTTATCTTGTATTATGTTAACAAGACAGGCACATTCTACTCTCAGTACACAACCAGCGACATGACATATAAGGCCAATAAAAGTGAACACCATTATCAGGTGACCTCCTGGATGTATATAGTATACTACAATGCAGTTCCATTGAAAGATGCCACACTCCTATACCACAGGCCAATCCACTCCCACAGCGACAACTAGGTCTGCCGATGTCTCAAACTAAAAATATCGCAGAAGACCTTAATATAGTCTCCATGAATGTCAAAGGGCTTAACCATCCAGTTAAACGTAAGAAAATCTTCGACTACCTGGCCAAGACTAAAGGTGACATCATTCTGCTTCAGGAAACGAAACTCACACGGGAGGACGTTGATTTTATTAAACACAACTGGATCTCACACATATCCTGTTCACCGGCCACACATAAGAAAAAAGGAGTCATTACACTTATAGCTAAGAAATCCAATATCACCACCGTCTCACACTCTCATGATGAGGAAGGGAGAATGCTAGTTACACACCTGAAAAGAGGAGATGACTCCATCCATGTTCTCAACATATATGGCCCGAATTCCGATGAGCCCATCTTCTGGGAAAAGATTTCAAAGACAATTGAGAGTTTCCCTCAAGACGATCTCATCATAGTAGGCGGGGATTTCAATTTGCCCTTAGACCCACTTTTTGACCGTCAATCGAAATGCAAATATCAACCCCCACGCTCGCTCGAGGTTCTCAAATCAATCTGCTCCAG
This sequence comes from Calotriton arnoldi, assembly GCA_963921515.1. NCBI lineage: Eukaryota > Metazoa > Chordata > Amphibia > Caudata > Salamandridae > Calotriton > Calotriton arnoldi. The sequence goes on along the minus strand of CAWUFW010005890.1, from coordinate 1,055,607 downwards.
GTTTAATCTTAAAGACTCATGGCGCCTTCAGCACCCCGACACAAGAGACTATACGTTCTATTCGGCCCCACACAACTCCTATACAAGGATTGACTACATTCTAATATCAGGGGCATACACACATCTTATAGATCAAACGGATATAGCCCCCAGGCTAATATCAGACCATTCATGTATCAACACCAAATTAGCAGGCACTCACCCTATTCTTCCTCCTAAAAGGTGGCGATTTAACGATGAGGTACTCTCTGACCCAGCAGACAAGGAAACAATCGAATCGGCTATTCAGGACTATTTTAAACACAACGATCTCCCTGACACGGATACATTCACACTGTGGGACGCGTTAAAGTCGACCATTAGGGGAGTCATCATAGGTATAAAAGCGAGGATCAATAAAAAACTGAATCAGGAATTAGATGCACTAGAAAAAGAAATCAAACACCTAGAAGCCTCACATGCAGGAGCGTTAGATAACAAAGACACCCTAGATAAACTCGTTAAGAAAAAGTATGAATAGAACAGGATTGTGAGTAAGAGAGCGGGAGTGTGGATCAACAAATTCAAGGCACTCAAACTATGCGAGGGAAACAGAGCGGGCAAACTATTAGCCTCGTACCTCAAACACAAGCAGAGACAGTATAATATAACCTCGATAAAAGACTCCAATAACAATATCCAAACGAAACAAAAGGAGATCCTGCGCGCATTCCATTCCTTTTATGAAGACTTATATAAAAGTAAAAACACTGTAAACCCAGAAGAATGCACCAGATACCTGGACTCACTAAACCTACCAAGACTAACAGAGGCAGAGAAAACAGCGCTAGGGAAACCCATCTCTGATAAGGAATTAACCACCTCTATTAAATCACTTAAAGGCAATAAAGCCCCGGGCCCAGACGGCTTCTCAGCCTCCTTTTACAAGGCGTTTAGTGATTCACTCCAACCATCCCTACTAAAAGTATTCAATACCATAGCTAAAGAGGGTCGTATACCAGAATCAATGAGGGCAGCCAACATTACTGTCATACCGAAAGAAGGGAAAGACCCACTTTTACCAAAAACTACAGGCCAATCTCATTGATCAATGTGGATTGTAAATTATATGCAAAAATCCTAGCCATGAGACTAAATGAGGTTCTACCTAAATTAATCAGCAACTCCCAGGTGGGCTTCCTCAAATACCGAATGTCAAATGATAACACTAGGCTATTGTGCCACATACTGGAAAAGGCAAAAATAACATCTACCCCTCTATAGCTATCACCCTCGACGCAGAGAAAGCGTTCGACAGGTATCGTGGGCTTTTTTGAGACACTGCATGCAGTCTTTTAATCTAGGTGACTCTTATATCGACATGACTATGGCCATGTACTCAAACCCGACCGCATGTTATAGCGATTAATGGAACACTCTCGGAGCCCTTTACGCTACAACAAGGTACCAGACAGGGTTGCCCCCTCTCCCCCTCACTATTTCTCTTAGCCCTAGAACCACTTATTCAAGACATTAAACGCAATAATGATATAAAAGGAGTAACTGCTGGGGATTCTCAGGTGAAACTTGCCGCATACGCGGATGACATTCTTATTGTCACAGAGGACCCGAGCTCATCTATCGAGGCCTTGATGCACACCATAGAGACCTACTCAAACCACTCTGGGTACAAACTGAACCGTGACAAATCAGAAGTCAAACCCCTGAACATCCACTGCACCCGAGACGTACTGGGGGGGTCGGGCCTTGCATGGCAGCCAGGCTTCATCAAATATCTAGGGATAGAATTCGGTAACAATACCTTAGAGTCACTTCAACAAAATGAAACTATCACATTAGGGAAAATCAAAAACCTTATCGAGTCGTGGTCCCCAAGATTCATCACATGGTGGGGTAGGATTGAGACCATCAAAATGATGGTTACGCCACTCGTGAATTACCTTATAACCATGCTTCCCCTCATACTGTCAGAGGACTTCCACCATAAGTTGGATATAATGCTCTCGAATTTCTTATGGAAAGGAAAAAGGGCCAGAATTGCTTTTAAAAAACTCAGATTAGATAAATCTATGGGAGGGGTCAATCTAGCAGATTTCAAGCTATACCAGACAGGATTCCTTGCAAAACAGGGTTCATATTGGATCGTCCCACCAAAGGGGTATAGCCCAGTATGGCTGGAAATCGAAAAAGCGTTACTTAATAACAGAGCCCCAGCTACTATCCTAACCTCAAATTTCACCAACGTCACTTACTCAAAATCCATATTTAAGAATACAAAATCTGCTTTATTGAAAGTGAACAAATTATTAGACACTAGCGTACGAAGATCTAATCTTGAGTCCCTTTGGGATAATCATAAAATCCTATACAAAGGAAACACACTATACAAAGAAACATGGATAAATAGGGGTATCTGCTTTCCATACCAACTCTTTGAAGCCGGATATCCCTTAACATTCAAAGAACTTCAGTCTACATATGACCTAGACCCCTTGGACTTTTATGACTTCTTAAAAATAAAGACAGCACTGTCAAAAGCTAAACTTCTACCTGTAACTCCATCATTACCACAATACATGGCAAAAATAAACAGAATGGGACATCAGGTCTCCTGGATATATAAACTGATCCGCCCAAAACAAACTGCCCTCAATAAGAAACTTATAGCCTTCTGGGACTCTCACTCGTCTTTCCCAATCTCTGAGGCCGATTGGTCCCAAACTTGGACCTCCGTCTCGAGGAATAAAATCTCACCGGCCATCTCCCAGACAAAATTCTGGCTGTTAAACAAAGCATACTGGACACCTGCCCGCTTACATAAACACAAGATTCGAGAGGACCCCAACTGCTGGAATTGCAATGAAGAAGTGGGCGACCTAGCCCATCTGCTACTATTCTGCAAATGTGTGAAACCCTTTTGGGACAGGGTATTTAACTTCATTTCTAATCTTTTCTCATGCTCCCTCAAAAAAGAACTAGCTACGCTGACATTCGGCTTCCTCAGAGCAGAACTGGTAAATGACAATGATAGGACCCTTCTAGACCTACTTCTCACTGTGGCGGTTAAAGTTATACTAAACAACTGGAAAGACACTAAAAAAGCCTCTTTCAAGTGCTGGCTAAATTGGGTTTCCAAACTGAGGGGTGCTGACAACATTACTCTCCAGAATACTCCATGGAAATCCCCTCTTAGACACATGTGGGATTCCCTAGATATATACTTCAAATCACATAAACCGCCATGAATCACACCCTTAACAGTTCGATCCATGTAATCTACTAATCCACCAAATGCGGTGTTCTCAATCTGGTTCTCAATATTGCACCCTGGAAGCTACACTTAAGGTCACTACATTCCCTAACCAAACAGAAATGCACCGAGAACTACACTCCGTTAAATTGTTTGATGTTCAAACAAAGTGAATCCGACACCTTGTGTTTACTACATTGTATGCCTGTCGCCTTACCCAGATTATTCTTATTTAGGTGTTATTATTTAGTTTTTTTTATGCTATCACTACTAGCTTACTTTCTAAAGTATCGTGATTCTATTGTTATAAATTGGATTCATTTGTTTTTTGTCCCCCCCTTTTTTTATTTTTTATGTTTTATGTATAGTGTAATGTGTATTATGCTCTTTCTGAAAACAACCAATAAAAATCTTGAAATTAAAAAGAAGAGTGAAGGATTTGGATTTTTTTTAAATATTTTTTTTTGGAGGTCATAGCAGTAGGAGGAGGCTTTTGGATGAGTAAAAAGGGGAAGAGTCAGAGGGAAGAGTTTAGAAAGGTTTGTTTTGGGGGATTGGTATAGTAAAAGAGGTGTCAGATGATGCAAGGAGGGGTAGAGTAGGGGAGAGTCTAGAAAGGGTTATTTTGGGGCTCATAGTAGTGGTATGGAGTTTGGGATAAATGAGAGAGTGGATGTAGAGGATATATTGATAGATGTATAGGGTGGAAAATAGGGTAGTGCATTGGAAAGAGTAGTAGAAAAGTTTGAGATGAGTCAGAAAGTTGGACTAGAAGATATATTGAGAGAAGTCTAGGCTGAGAAATAGGGTAGTGCATTGTAAATGCTAAATAAGAAGAAATTGATAAATATATAGCTCCATAAGTACATTGAAAGTATATAAATGCATAAAGTAGGTAAGTATATGTAGATTAAAGATATTGATAGAGGTACAGGCTGAGAAATAAGGTAGTGCATTGGATATGCTTTTTCAGGAGAAAAGTAACAAACACACAGATCCAAGTACATGGAAGGTACATAGATGCACAATGGAAGCAAGTACATGTAGACCAAAGATGCACCAGATAAACTCCGGTTTTCAAGTGTTATTGTACTTTAATTTTTTTAATTTTTTTTTACAACATTATTATTCTACATGTTTATACAAAGCAATACACAAAGATAGGTACATATCTATAGTGAAAATAAATGCTTATATACAGAGGGATATGCTGTAAATTTCTGTTTGCTTATGCTGCTTATGTGGGGAAGAGCCAATTCTTGAGTAGTTTTCTGAAGATAAGGTGGCTGTCGGTGGATCTTATGTTGGGGGGTAAAGAGTTCCATAGTTTGGCTGCTTGAACAGAGAAGGATGTGCCACCCATGGTTTTTTTCTTGTATCTTGGGATTTTGAGGCGAGGTGCCCCTTTAGAGCGGCGGTTCCTTTGTTGAATGTGTTTGGTGATTTTATTCCTGATGAAGAGCGGTCCCATTCCATGTATTGCTTTGTGGGTGATACAAAGCAGCTTGATCGTGGATCTTCTGGCAACCGGTAACCAATGCAGGGCTTTCAAGGCAGGTGAGATGTGGTCTCGCGGTTTCATATGCAAGAGTAGTCTGGCAGCCGAGTTCTGAATCAGTTGTAGTCTTTTCATGGTTGTTAAAGGTGATCCGTGGTAGAGGCTATTGGCGTAATCGAGTTTGGACAGAACAAGGGAGATGGTAGCTTGGACCTTGTGTGGAAATCCCAAATGAGGGAAAATTCGTTGCAGCGCTTTTATAGTGACAAAGCTTGATCTTGCTAGTTTGTCCACTTGGGCATTCATCGATAGCTTGGAGTCCATGGTCATTCAGAGGTTTCTTACTTCCTTCGATACTTTAGGCGGTGATCCCAGTTCATCAGGCCAGGCGGCAAGCGGGTCATAGTGTTTCCAATCGCCACACATGAGTATTTCCGTTTTGGAAGCATTCAATTTGAGATGGCTCCAAGTCATCCACGGCTCTGAGACAACTGAAAATTGGGGATTTTCCAATGTCTTTGGGGCATTCCAGTTGAAGGAGTATTTGCGTGTCATCTGCATAGTTATAGCACGTGAGGTGAAATTGATTGATCAGTACCGGTAATGACTTCATGTAGATGTTGAAAAGCACGGGCGAGATGATAGAGCCTTGAGGGACCCCTGCCTTTGAAGAGTATGGTTTGGACGAGAAAGGTGGGGTATGGATGACATTAGTTCTGTTTCGAAGGTAGGACGCGATCCAGTCTAGAGCAGTTCCCTCTATGCCGGCTTCATAGAGTCTTTGTTTCAGAGTGTCATGGTCAACCGTGTCAAAGGCAGCCGAGAGGTCCAAGAGGAGTAGCGCAGCAACCTTGTTGCGGTCTACTATATTCTTCAGGTCATCCCAGATGACAAGGAGGGCAGATTCAGTGCCTCTTCCCGGACGGAATCCTGTTTGGAAGTCTGAAAGTATGTCATTCTCTTCAATGAATTGTGACACCTGGGCGAACGCTGCTCTTTCTATCAGTTTGCCCAGGAAAGGTCCATTTGTAATGGGTCTGTAGTTGTCAGGGTTCAGCGGGTCCAAGTTTGTTTTCTTCAGTAAAGGGCGTATGTGTGACTTTTTGAGTTCTTCTGGAAATATTCAGGTAGTTAAGGAATCGTTGATGATTCTTCTTACTGGAGTGGCAGCAGAGGTTGTTAAAAGAATTGTCTTGAAAGTTTGTGGTGGACACGGGTCAGAAGGGCTGCCGGCAGGCCTGCTTGCTTTGACCAGGTCCATAAATTCATCGTGTGCGATGTGTTGGAAGGAACGGAGAGGCTGGGTTAGAGTATTCTTGGATTGTTGTTTTGTACAAGGGTTAGTGCTGGTGCTTTGTTTCTGTTTTAAGTATGAGTCCAATGTGTATGCTCTGTCCATGTAATGATTTGCAAGTTTGTCTGTGAAATCTTGAGAAACAGGATGAGTTCCTTCTTGGCAATTTGGTTTGCGAAATTCATTGAGTATTTTATAGAATTCTTTATTTGCACATTTAGTATTTTGAATTCTGTCTGAATAGTACCTTTTCTTAGCTTTTTTGATAGCTGACTTGTATAATCTGTTAATTTTCTGTAGGTGAAGTTTGTCTTGTTTGGCGTTTGTTTTGAGCCAGGTACGTTGCAGCTTTCTAATTGGGCATCTCTTAATTTGGGGGATGGGATGCCCGTCAGCGTGACAGAGTAATTTACTCTGTCACCCTGACGGACATTACTCCGTCTTCCAAACTCTAAATTAGGCCCTAAATGAGTGATGACACAGTTCAGATGAAAGTAATCCCTTATGTTGTCCAATGAAGGTGGAAGGATACACCTAAACAGCCACTAGAAAGCAGGTGAAACTAAAATACTCCAAGATGCAATCTCAAAACAATGCTGAAGATTCCTAAGCTAAGTAAGTCAATGTCTAAAGGAGCCTCAACCAAAGGCCCTGAAAGTATGTGTAGAATACCAGATTTCTGGTATGAATGGTGCAAGCGCCATCACACCTCATGCCTTAAAACAACTGAATGACCTTCTGGATGAAGGTTAGCTCAGTCACCTGCCAGAACCAAAGTCAACCCCCACACTCAGTATCAACCTTGGACTGGTAAACCACCTTTGAAGAGCTGTTCAAGCCACTGGTCATTGTTGAGATGCTGATCATAACACCCACCCTTCAGTGGCTTTTGCAACCACCACCTGTCATTACAAAGTAATCATCGAAACTCTGAAGGCAAGGAAATGTAGGAGGAACCTGCTCAGAGACAGCCCTGCAGTGTGTCTGTCCTTGACCTGAAGGAATTTCAGCCTCTATCATCCCACATCTATTTTGGAAATTCTAGAGAAATTCTTCTGGAATTACATGTGCTCCTTGTAAAAAACTAAGCACAAAAGGTAATTGTCCCAGAATTCAGTTCCAAAGTAGCATTTTACCATGAACTTCAGCTTTACGAAAGTCCATCTATTCTCAAAACACATCAATCTGGCCAAACCCCTCAAGTCTGCCTAACTGATATACCTCCATCAGTATAGAAAGCCTTCTGCCTTGCAGCAAACTGTCCAATCATCGCTAGGAGAAGCAGCCACGCCCCCCGATTCATGTGAAAATCCTACGGGCTTGTTCATAAAAATGAACAGTTTGTTATAGAAACCTTCTCAACCCTAGGACAAAAAGATTGAGAGTGTTTGGAACAGGAATGCAGCTTTCCATTCCTCCCTGGCAAAAGTGATGATAATAAGAAATACAGGGACTTATTTATAAGCCCCTTGCGCCACTGATGCGTCACTTTTAATATGGGAAAAACTGACACCCCACACTCAGTGAGTACTAAGCGCTCAAAAGTCATGCGCACCATCAAGGATCATAGCCTCTAAACAGGCAGGTAGAAACAAACGAGGTCATCAAGGTGGTGCTCAACACCTGGGTTCTACATCAAAATAAACATTCACTGTCTGAATTCATGTAGGCCCAGTCAATGGAATTTATAGTCATTTTGAATACAGATGCATGGACTTTCCTTTTTAACACTGGAGGATTGTTTATGTGTGGAAATGAATTTACTGTTTTGAGCATGTTTGCAGGGGTGTATCTTAGTCAGTGACATTCGGTGGGGGAGGAAGTGAGAATCATATTTTCGCCAACTCATCTCTACTTTTAAATCACAGATTGCATGTTGGCAGGATGAACCTTCTTCTAATGAGCTGATTAAAAAACATAAACAAGTGATGATAACTTCTCTGCTCTACAAAAAGGGAGAGAAGCACATTGTGTGGGTTGTGCCGCTATCATGTCTTAATGTGCGCAAGATACTCCCTTTGTTCTCTCCTGCCTGGTACTGTGTGAAATGGGCTCGGTAAAGGAAAACATTAAAGGTTAAGAGGAAAAATGTTTAAGCTACCTGCATTGCTCCTTCCAATTGATAAAAGCATTGGCAAAGACAATAGGTTTTGCCTAGGTGAGAGTTTTTGGCTTTGCCAATGTCTTTTAGTCATGTTGTACAGCAGCGTGAAGGGGCGTAGATTGAAGTGGCGTAGAGTGGCATAGACTGGTGTAACCTAGAGTGAAGTGGCATAGAGTGGAGTGGCTTAGAGTAGATTGGAGTGGCATAGGGTAGAGTGGAGTGGGCTAGCGTAGAGTGGGCCGGTGTAGAGTAGACCGGCATAGAGTAGAGTGGTGTAGAGTGCAGTGGCATAGAGTGGATTGACACAGAGTAGAGGTTAGCAGAGTAGAGTGGAGAAGAGTGGAGTGGCGTAGAGTAGAGTGGACTGGTGTAGAGTAGAGTGGAGTAGAATGTAGTGCGTAGAGTGGATTGGCATTGAGTAGAGTTCAGTAGAGTAGAGTGGCGTGGCGTGGCGTGGAGTGGGGTAGACTAGAGTGGGGTAGAGTGGAGTGGTGTGGAGTGGCGTAAAGTGGAGATGCATGGTGTAGAGTGGCATAGCTCGTGAAGTGGGGTAAAGTGGAGTAGAGTGGCATAGGGTGGAGTGGGGTAGAGAGGCTTGGAGTGGTGTAGGCCAGAGTGGAATAGAGTATAGTGGCGTGGAGTACAGCAGGATAGAATAGAGTGGCAAAGAGTAGAGTGGCATAGAGTAGAGTGGTGCAGAGTAGAGTGGCTTTGAGTGGAGTGGAGTAGAATGGCATAGCATGGCACTGTGAGGAGTGGCATGGCATGGTGTAGAGTGGAGTGGCATAGAGTGGAATGGCATAAAGTGGCGTGGAGTGGCATAGAACAGAGTGGAGTGACAGAGTAAAATGCAGTGGCGTAGAGTACGGTAGCTTACAGTATAGTGGTGCAGAGTGGGGTGGCGTAGAGTGCAGTGGTGCAGAGTAGAGTGGTGTAAAGTGCAGTGTCATAGAGTGCTATGGCTTAGAGTTGAGTGGTGCAGAGTAAAGTAGAGTGCAGTGGTATAGAATAGAGGGATGCAGAGTAGATAAGAATGGCACAGAGTGCAGTGGCACTGACTGCAGTGGTACTGTTATAGGGATTCTGCACACACACAGAGCTATGCACAGGATACTAGGACCTCGGAATATAGTGGTGAGCCAACCATAGACCTTAGCACCTAAAACCCCAACCCAACTAGCCTTAGCGTCCCATTAGCACCAATGTACCAATGATTAGACAACCCAGAACACGGTATCTCTCTCTCTCAGGACTCGCAGAGACAAGAACACTCTTTCGTCACACTCGTACCTGTCCACAACGTGCGTAAGAAGAGACACTGTATAGGTTAAAATGTTTATTTCAACTTACGTGCTCTAAGATACAGTACACGTGTCAGTACTACTAACATAATACATATGAATAATATAATCAGCATAGTCACAACTCCATAGAATACGAACGGGGAAAGCATCTCATAAAGCAGTGGATATATGTCTAACTAACATTACCACCCTCCCCGTGTTGGAAGCCAGTTTATTATAAAAATAGAAGACCTCTGGGCTTTGACTAGCGAAGCCCCATACCTCAGTCTCTAGATGCAAAACTACATCAGCAGACAATCACAGCTCTTCTCCCTGGAAAGGTTGTCTCCAAGTGTGTCTAGCGCCGGCCAACCGCAATATTAAAAGCACACTAATTTTTCCATGGCAGCTGTACCTAGTGTTATGTCTAGGTGTGAGGGACTGGCCAAATCAGCAAGACAAGGAAACGTTGTTATTCGACCTTGTACATGTTGTGCAGTTTGAGCCCAAAGTGAACAGGAGAAAAGGTGAAAGATAGAAAATGCAGACAGTGCAAAAAGAACTTGGCAACAGCAGAGGTCGATAGAACAACGGCCCAGAGTAACGTGTGCAAAGGAAAGAATTATGGCAGCCAGGCCCAAGACAACTTAGCGAGGCAGGCCAGGGCCAGGAAGCCACAAACCACAAGACACCCTCCCCTGGACAGTCCATCAGTTAAGACAAAGGACGAAGACAGAGTTCAAATGGGCTGAGCAGAACAAAAATATCTGTACGCCATGCAGTCCCAATGAGGGAGAGGGACAATAAAACCAAAAGTGTCCAATGACAAATGAGAGCCAGCAAAGCAGGCCTGTCAATCCAGGAGCGTGTAAGAGCAGAAAAACGCTATAGCATCCAGAAGGACATCATTGGAAGTGTCAGAAAACATAGACGCCATCCAGTCCATCAGATCAAATGAGCAGGAATGTTCCTCAGAGAACGGAGCATCCAAAAGCAATGCGGGACAGCTTGCGTGATATTCAATATAGCTTTGTTGTAGGAGATCCTGAGCAGCCGCCCAGATATCCCATTGTGCCAAAATCCCAAGTGCAGCCGCACGCGTCATACAGCCAGTAACGGAACAGTCCTGTTCATGGGCCTCTAAGGGACCCACCAACCGAACAAAATCCGGAACAGACAACGACGAATTGGAGAGGCAATAATCCATGGTCCAGGTGAAAGGACAGCGGATGCAAGACATCACAGGTTGCACGCAAGTGAAATACGCAAAGCGAAAAGAAAGGGTATATGACACACTGATGGTCGCCAATGGCAGGACACCGAAACTGTCCAGGAGACGCTCACGGAGCAGCTGGAGGCGTTCGGGATCGAGAAGGGCCCATCGGGGAGCAGCCATTGCGCAGAAAACAGACCAACAGTAAGACACCAGCCGCCAAGGCGAGGATTAAGGGGAATCCACCAAAGACGCTGGAAAAAATAGAATGAATGAACGCCGGTATCACACCGAAAATAGTTTGGAAGGTGGACACCAGGCCTGACCCCACAACCTTAAAAAAGTGCACCAGACCCTCAGTGTTTGATGTGTTAAAAATACGATGAATTAACTCCCCGAAATGTTGGGGGAGGTCAGTGTTCAAAAGGGCCTGTATTTCACTGTGGGTACTCGCCACCTGGAGAATGAATGTCTCCCGGGCGGATGTGAGCATAACCTCCTCATTAAAAAAAAAGGGCCTTTATTCTGCTCAACTTATTGAAATCTGCCTCCATGGTTGGAATGGAAGGCCAAATAGAATTATCAACGATGTCGTGAGGGGGAGGAAAAAGCACATTCTTGCAGCAGACAACTCTGTGCGAAACCGTGACAATATACGGAATGCCGGCCTGTAAGCCACACCAGTCTTCGTTATTTAAAAGCAAATAGCTACCATTAGTAAGCAAAGTAAAGGTGGGAGAAATAGCAGGAGCAGGAATACCTTTTAGCACACATGCAAGATTTGGAACGGAAACGCTACAAGCTCCGTGCAGCTTAATATGTTTACAAATAAGTGAATGACCTACAGTTGAAACACAAGACTCCCCCGTGAGAAAAACTTCCTTGCCGTCTCTAAGGCATTTATACATGAAAGGCAAGGACCAGAGTTCATGCAGGAAGGCACTACCCAAAGGCTGGAAACGTCCCACAGGATAATGTTTCATGCATGAGCTAAATTCAAACAGGGAAAAAGGTAAAGCGATAACCCCATGAACTAGCCACACAGCAGAATCTAGTTCCGCTACAGAGAATGGTAAAGGATCCACTTTTTCAATATGTAACAAAGTGTACGATGCATCTTTCATGGACATGAACTGCTGTTTTTCAGTCAAATTAAAAGGCAGAAATAGGGCGGTGGTATTCAAGAAATTCCAAGGAACTTTACCTAACTTAAGGGTTTGCAAAGTCCACGCAAACTGCATTACTGAACGCAATTGATTTTGACCATGGTACAATATAGAAACATCATCTTGTACAATATCAACAACAGAGGACACAATATTCTCTAATGTGTAAATGCGGGAAGACAGGGTATTAATACTATTGTCAACAACAGCAAGCACCTTCTCCAAATTTGCTTGGTCTATTTCCCGAAGACGGGATGCAGCTTCCATTTGTGATAGCTTCCAGAGTTCATTATACGCTTCATAAATGAATCTCTTCGGTCGTGGACCACGAGGCCCCAAAACAAAGTCGGACAGATCAATGTTGCCTGAAAGGAGGGATAAATGCTGTTTTACAGAGTCTAGGGACGAATGCTGCAACCACTGTTTGCATAATTTACCAACAGAATATGTGGTGACAGTACGGGAATCAGAAAACCTCGGATCAGGCCTGTCCTGTTTGTATCCAGGAACTGAGCCGTGAAAACGCAGTTGGCATGCATTAGACGATATGGGCCATACCAACCATGGTGACTGTACAAGTGTAGAAACATTGAATGAATTGTCCTGAAACATGGCTTGCAAAGTCGCAAGGGACATATTAAAACGCAAACTATCATTGGGAGCGCTTGACAGGGATGGTAGGGAAGGTGCGTTTAATTGTTTAGTAGTAGCCAAACCCCAACATGTAGTCTGATAGATGGAAGCATTTAGAAACATAATTTGGGCTGGGATAAGGCAAGCACGGTGCAAAGCCTCTGTGCCCTGCACCTGCCATGGCTTTGAGCCCCAGATTGATTTCAAATCTACAGTGTCTTTCCAGTACTCATAACCACCCACAGCTAAGGCTTTCAAAAAGGAACCCGAATAAAGTAACTTTGTGTGGGTCAACATGATTTTCTGAGTTAATGGGGCATTCAGTTTAAAATAATAGGACCCAGGGTTCGATCGATTGAAATCAGTGAAATAGGTAAATTTATTTCTAAGGGTCTGGGAGCTACCCGGTATGGGGTTTGGGCAATGTTCCCATTGGGTGTATGTAACAGGGCTACGTAATGCACTCGGTTTCTGGAGAAAATGGTTGCCCCAATGCTGGTAGCAGTACAAATCGGCATAATTTGCAGAATTCATATACAAATCCTCAGCATTAAAAGAAGCATAATATTTTAAATCAGCAAATAATGCTTCGACGGCATGCACATCCCAATCGTCAGAATGAATATTACTTTTTACTACATCACCCATCGAAACTCGAAGGACATTTGGTACATTAATAATTTCTGTCGGACCATGGATTTGAAAGTTTACCGCATCCCATACGATGCCATCAGCAACTGGAAATGCTGATATGTTCACAAATGTGTGGTCACGCTTCATGATGTGAGAGGAGGAATGTGGAGCCAAAGTTCCAGTAACACTGTTCACAGCAGAGCGTTCAGGTAAATAGTGACCATTGATGAGTAGAAAAAACACTGTGACAAAGCCAATGGACATGAACAAAAAAATCAAGAAAAACACCAACCAGAGATATGTCCAGGGTGGAACCAAAAAATTGTCTCTAAACCAGGATACAAAAAGACTGAACTTGGACGGGACATTTGAAGAGGTGGAATCCGAGTCAAAGGAAAAACGTGTCGGGCTCAGTGGCATTGTTGGTTGGTGTGCCACTGACTCTGTTGCAGGATAGGTATACTCGTCCTCGTTGATGCAGGGGGATGCAGGGGGTTCGAATATATTTTCAGGCAAATCAACCATCTCCATGGTAACACCAGTGACCGTTCGGGCAGGAGTGCCTCGAACACATGTCCGATAAATGGCAGGACAAGAGACTGCTGGTGTAACACTATTCAGGATCGGCCAGATGTTGTAGCTTGACATTTTCCACTGAGATGTATCTGTTCTCCTTGCGACCAGGAAGCGGTGGTAAGATTACTGTACGTGTTCCCTTCAAGCCCAGAACTGGAACCGGTGCACGAAAAGAGGGGCCGAATTCTTTTTGTTCTCCACCTTCTCTCGAACCAGGTCGCCAATCTTCGGAAGCCAGCCGGCAACCGGAATCTGCAGAACGGGGTCTGTGGCTGAAGGCAAATGTGCAAGTGCAAGTTTGTCTCGGGCTTCTTGTAAGTCCTGTAACATAGCAGAATGGTTATCTACATCAAACTTGGCGGATTGCGCCGCCATGTCTAGACCATCAAGGTCAGGCACAAACATTCGTATGCCGAAAAGCATTTCGTATGGGGTCCGCCCACCCAGAGGTCTTCTAGGGAGATTATTAAGTGCACGTTGTACGGTATACAAGTGGGCCAGCCAGTTCCTGCCAGTACCTATAACTCTAGCTGTCAAGGATTGCTTTAAGTCACGGTTCATTCGTTCAACGATAGAATTGCCCTCAGGCCTATACGGAGACGAAAATTTCACCCGCACCCCCAATGAACCCATTGCGTCCTTGTAAGCCTTAGAGGCAAACGCCGGACCTTGGTCAGAATGGAAGGTGCCGCATGCGAAAATTCCCACAAAGACACGCAAATCCCTGATGACATTTCGAGCGTCAGCACTCCGTTGTGGCCAGACCCAGATGAACCGTGTGCACGAGTCCACTGCCACTAAGATATACTTGTAGGCAGTGTCTGAGGAAAATGGACCGCAGTGATCCAGGTAAACACACCCAAAGGGTCTGTTGGAAATGCCTAGCGAGGTCTGTGGTGGTCGTGTAACCGTGGAAGGCTTGATCTGTTGATAAACGTCACAGGAAAGCACATAAGTACGGGTGTCTTTATATAAACCACGCCACCAGTAACGCTGCTGTAAGATGGAAACTGTCGCAGACACACCCGCATGAGCCGAAGCCATGCCTTCGTGTGCTGCCGTTATCAAGGAAAACCTGCGGTCCGCGTTGGGGATCAGCCGATCCCCAACACCGGGTATTGTTACATAAGGAGCCTGTTCGGGACCTAACTGATAAGAATATTTGGAAGGAAAACCCCTAGGGTAATTAACGCCTTCCTTTGTCGCAGCAATAGCTGCCAAGATATCGGTGTCTATTTTAGACATGGATCTAGTAACTGCTGCTACTGAACACGTGACTACTGCTGATTTGGCAGCTTCATCTGCCAAACTGTTACCAACAGCGTGTGCGCCCACCCGCTGATGGCCTAGGGTGTGTACCACCTGTGTGAGCGGCAGACGTTGTTGTAATTCTGCCACTCTAACCCAAAGCATTTTATGCTTGATTGTGTTGCTTTTAGCGTCTCTATAGTCGTTTTTCGACCAAAAGAACAGATTGTCATTGTATGATTGAACACAGTAGTAAGAATCGCACACAATTAGAGTGGTCACATCAGGATTAACGAACTCAAGTGCAAGCACCAAAGCGCGCAACTCGGCCAATTGTGCGGTACTATCCCCTAGTGTCTGAGTGTGCACTACAGTGGATTTGAACTCTCCGTTCACAAAGGTACCTGCAACAATAGCACATGCGGCTGAATAAGCATGCTTGGACCCTGTGGCTGGTTGTGCCGAACCATCAGTGTAGATCACACAGTCGTAATCCTCAAGCGGCAGTAAAGACAAAGGAGGAGGATGAACGAATTCATACTGTAAAAACTCCTGAGTCTGAAGAGAAGAATCGAAAATGAAGGTGACATCCGGGGACGCTCAAAGATGTTGCCCATTGAATCCAACGGGGGTGCAAAGCTTTAGAGTTCGGTACACTTGCTTTGGTCACTGCCTCTAAGGCAGGATATGGTGTTACCACCAGAATGCGTTTTCCCTGTGCCAGTGCGCGCTCCTTTAGAATCGCTATTTGCACTGCTGTTAGAACTTTTTCTACAGAGGAAAACCGCATTTCCGCTGAAGTGTACAGATGTGACTTGTATGCGATGGGTACTGTATCGCCTTCGTTAAAGGTTAAGTACGTGAAACCCACTGCCCCTGGTATGATTCTAATCACCAGGTTTGTGTGGTTATCACGCGTCAAAAGAAATTTAGACTCAAGAAGGTCAGTCTGCAAAGACTGCAGAATGGAGGTATGCTCCGGAAGCCAACAAGACTTCGAAAAGGTAGGTTGTATCAAGGCATATAGTGGCTTGATACGCTGGGCGTATTCGGGAATGTATGTACGTCCGAAGTTCAGAAAACCCAGCAAGGACTGAAGCTTCTTCAGATTAGTAGGAGGGCACAAAAGTGCACATTTCTCTAGGAAATGGGGGCTAAGCCCTTACCTTCATTGTTGAGCTCATAGCCCAAGAACAAAACGGTAAATTCAGCAATGTGAGATTTAGCAAAGTTAATTTTGTAACCTTGAACCGCGAATTCAAGAATAATGCGGTCTACTCGGGTCAGATGTGGAAACAATTCGTCATCTGTCAGATAAATGTCATCTACGTACGAACATGCGTCTGGATCTATGCCGTCTAACAAAGAGACAACATGAGCGGCGAATACGCCTGGACTATTCTTGTAGCCCATAGGAAGACGCCTGAATTTGAACATTTTACCACCGGAAGTAAAAGCACACCATTGGCCACTCTCCGGGGCTAAGTTGTGCGTGTAGAATCCATTTGAAAGGTCAAGTGTCGTTTTATATTTTTTACGAACAAGACTGTCTACAAGCGCAGAACTATGGGTATTTTGCACCGCAAAGGTCCGACAATGAGAGTTCAAATGCCGGTAATCCAAAACTAAGCGGTACGATCCATCGGGTTTAGAAACCGCGAATAGGGGATTATTCATAGGTGATACGCAGGTTTCGATTACTCCCTGATATTCCAACTGAGTCAGAATTTCGGAAACGGGGCCTTTGGCTTCACGTTTTATGGGATATTGGGGTTGTGGCTGCGGTAGTGACCGCAAAGGTATTTCATGGGGTGGAGAATCTTCGTCCCAACACACGTGGTTGCGGTATAACGCAGGAGCCAGGGACACAGCCCACTCAGCTGCAAGAGCCTCCGCTTTGTCCTTTGGGACATGTCGAGAAAAGCTCGGAAGGATTACCTCCTCCCCTGTACGTGCAGCAAGAACGAATGGGGGTGGCCAATCCACCTCCGCTAATAAAATGTCATATGAAGAGGTTAGATTTTCCCAAAAATCCCTTTAATAATACGCTGTATAT
Organism: Calotriton arnoldi; assembly: GCA_963921515.1. Taxonomy (NCBI): domain Eukaryota; kingdom Metazoa; phylum Chordata; class Amphibia; order Caudata; family Salamandridae; genus Calotriton; species Calotriton arnoldi. The sequence continues at coordinate 1,038,653 of CAWUFW010005890.1, read as the reverse complement.
CACCTTCAATTTGAATGACAATATTAAAAAGTCTATCAGGGGGTGCCACTCTGGTGTCAGCTGTCTCGACAGTAATGAATGTTTCAGTTGCTGTCGCCTCCATATGAGGACGTAGCGCCTCCCGCACTATGGTAACTTCCTGCGGCGCTGTCTAGGAGGGTTACTGCCCACGTCCAATTCAGGAGTCTCATTCTCACCGTCTGTGGCATATTTCGCTGTTACAGCGGCAACTTTCTTCTTCTGAAATTGTGGTCGAAAACGTTGAAAGTCTTCTGCTTTTCCTCTGACTTGTTGTCGAGGTTGGTCTCGATCCCTGGGGAGCCTCTCGGTCCCTCCCTCTATCCTGGCGGTCTCCTCCACCGGCCTGTGACGAAGTCGGTGCCTGTGAAGAACGAGGAGAACGCGCATCAGGGATCTGAAACCTATCCGGTGATTTAATTCTCGCTCTATCGCGTAAATCATAAGTGCGTTCAGAAGAGACTGAAACCGGGGATGCGCCTCGACCCCGGCTTCTTTTGTTGCTTACCCTGTTTTTTCAGCCTCCAACTCTTTTTAGTGAAGACTGGTTTCTCATCTTTCTCAGGCTGAGATTTGGTTTGTTGTTGTTGTTGCGATTGTGTTTGCTGTTTTGCAAAAGGCTTGTTGCCCAGGCTATTTCTGCCAATAGTTTTGTAAGCCTGGGTAATAATTTTCGGTAATTCGCGAGGCCTGTCCAATTCTGGGACCAAAGCCAAAGCATTCGCTACTTGAAAATTCACGGCATCGCCCTTGACATTCGCAAGGATCAGCTCCGCTACTACTTCAAACACTCCCACCAGTCTCATCCCTAATTCCACAGCCGCTTCAGGGCCATGTTCATCCTGTACTTTTTAATTACTGAGGGGAGAACTGTCATGGAAGGAGTACCAAAACACTTAGAATATACTGCTGCGAATACCTTACCCCAGTTGTCACATGCTGTCAACTCGGGAATTAAGTCTTTTGGCAAACTAATCGTTAGAATGCGGTGTTTATCCACCGGGTTGTGTGTGGAAAAACTGCCTCCAACTGGTCAAATTTTTCTGCAAGCCAATAAGGAAAATCATCCTTATTTTGTGGACATTTGCCCATCACCGAATTCACCATGACAGGACTTATGGTCACTCCGCTTGCAGCAGCTGGTTGGCCGGCAACTCCAGGAGCGGCTCCATGGATGCTGCCTGTAACATATCGCACTAAAGCTCGATGCACTTGCACCAAAGCCGCATACATAGTGCGCAGTTCCGCGACTGGTATAGTCATATAGCGCGGATGTGGGGTGTACCCGGCCAAAACAGGCCAAGTGGCCCCCTCAATAGATAAGGGGCCTAAACGAACCGTGGTAGTCGGTTGTAGGAGGGCGCCATTAAACCAAACACGGTGCTGCCAAGCCGTGAGCGGTACTTCAAGAGTAGTATAAGGTCGATAGACAGCAGGAACATTAGTGGGTTCATATTCATGGAACAGATTATCGTTCGCGTCCACCGCTGGAAAAGTGATCCAAGAGTAGAACACCTCAAAGTGGAAAGCCGGATCGGCTTGAACTACAAAGACTAGTTCGACTCCCGTGTCTGGCACTGCATACACCCGTAAGTGATCCCGGAGTGCTGTGCGGCTATGCGCCGCTATGTCTATGTTGGAAATGGCCCTTTTTGCAGGGTCACCCCTAAACTTTTTGCCTGCCTCCTGTATTTTTGCTGACCTGTTTCTGTTGGTTTTATGACTCTGGGCACTTTACCACTGCTGTTCAGTGCTAAAGTGCATATGCTCTCCCTTTGTAAATATGACTGTGAATTGGTATATCCCTGATTGGCTTATTTGGTTTACCTGTTAGTCCCTAGTAGTGTGGCCTGTGTGTGCCCAGGGCTGGTAAACCAAATGCTGCTGGTGGGCCTGCAGCACTGATGTGTGCCACCCACAGAAGCAGCTTGTAAAGTGTGTCTCAGACCTGCCACTGCAGTGTCTGTGTGCAGTCCAGAACTGCCATCTTGGCTGTGAAGTGCACCCACTTCCCAGCCCCTGAACCTTCCCTTGGCATCTTGTAAGTCACCCCTATGGTAGGGTGCATTGTATGTGTAAGGTAGGACATGCCTTGGTATGTGTAGCATGTCCTGGTAGTGAATTATGCCCCATTTCGTTTTTCACTACTGTAAGGCTACCTGTTCCTCATAGGCTAGAATGGGCAGTTTGACTATTACATTCTATAGTCCTAACTGACCCCAGGAACATGGTAGAAAAACGAATTTAGTATGCCTGAGCTCAGAATATTAAAATACATCTTTTAGTGAAGTTTATTTTTATATTCTGTGTTTGAAAATACCACTTTTAGAAAGTAGGTATTTTCTTGCCTAAGCCTTCCAGTGTGCTCTGCTGTTATGTGTATTGGCTGTCTGGTTTTAGAGGGGCAGGGCAGGCTGAGTCAGACCTGGGTTGAATAGAGAGATCTGCATTTAGAGTGTGGGGAGGGGTGGCTCCTTGACCTGAATAGGGCTGTGCCTGGCAAGGTCAATGCTGGCTCCACCTCCTACTGTGTGTCTGCTAGCAGACCCCTCTTTCTGAAAGGAAGAATGCAGCCTGGTAAACAAAGTGCTCCAGGCCTGAGCAGAACTGGTTCTGGCTAGGTTCAGTGACTGGTAGCTTCAAAGATCAAAGGCTTTTGGGGTATAAATATCTGTGCTCAAGCCCCTACATTTTGTATTGCTTTTGGATCTGGAGAGGAAACTCTGTCCGTGCCACTGGAGGAATCTGCAGGAAGTGACTGTCCCTGTGCTTGTGTGTTGTTTCTTGCACTGGCCTGCAGCAGTGACCACTGGACCTTGAGGAAGAGGAAAAGGAACTCTTGAGAGAGCTTTTATTTTTGTTACAGCAATTACCCAAGGGCTAGGAAAAGAGCTAGCCTCCTGCTGGAGTCTCAGGCACATCTGACTCCACCACCAACCTCCTGCTTCCTCCCTGCGAGGATTGCTATCTGCTGATGAGGCTCCTGTGAGTTCCAGGGCCTCTAGTTTTGCTTCAGAGAAAAGAGTGCTGGAAATCGTCGCTAACGCACGTTTGCGAGCCGCTGCAGCCGAGAGCGCTGGAAAAATCATCGCGCTGCTGCCGCTGGGTGCTTGCAACACGAAACCATCGCTAACGCCCCTTTGCGAGCCGCTGCAGCTGAGACGCGCTGGAAAAATCCTCGCGCTGCTGTCGCCGAGCGCTCGCAACCCCTAAAGAAATCATCGCTTCAAGACATCGCTTTGCGGGACGCCGTGCGTCCGCCATTTTCATCGCATCGCACCGGATTTCATCGCTCCCTCGCGGAGCTGCCATCTCTTTGCATCGCAACACAATCGCACAGCGCAACAGGATCATCGCATCGACTTCTCCCTCGCGGCAAGAAAGTCATCGCATCGGCGGCCTAGCGTGCAGAAGTTGGTCGCAGTGTCTCCGCACGCATCACGCAGATCGGCGCATCATCCTCCCTTGCGGCAAGGATTTCAACGCATCGCCGGCCTCGCGTGCCGAGAATCATCGCTACCACTTCTTTGCGACATTTTGTTGGTTTTGCTACTAAACCCAGGTACTTTGTGAGAGAAAGGGTCGCAGAGACCACTGCTTTGAATTTGAACCTTATTTTTGCAACCTTTGAACTATTTTTTGACAGTCCTTCAACAGCCATCCTATTTTTGACAGTCTTATGAGAGAAAGGGTCGCAGAGACCACTGCCTTGAATTTGAACCTTATTTTTGCAACCTCTGAACGAGAAAGGGCGCAGAGACCCCTGCCTTGAATTTGAACCTTATTCTTGCAACCTTTGAACTATCTTTGACAGCCCTTCAACAGCTATCCTATTTTTGACAGTATTGTGGCTTTTACAGTTATTGGTCTTGTGATAAATCTGCCTTTATATAAAGATACTTATTTTTTATAACTACTTGTGTGGTGTCCCTCTGTAGTGTTCCTCACTGTGTTACTGTGTATGGTCATAAATGCTTCACACCCTGCCTCTGAGATAAGCCTACCTGCTCGTGCTACGTTACCACAGGGTTGAGCAGGGGTATCAAGGAGGGTAGCCCTCTTACTCTGACTTAGGAAGAAGGGTCCCTACTTGGACAGTGGCCAGCCATTGCCAACTAGAGACCCCCATTTCTAACAGTCTATACCCGCCATTACTAACGGGTTTACGACAACCTAACAAGAGGCAGCACAAAAGGGTTATGATTAAGAAACCTTTTTTAACAACTTCAAGCTTGAAAGAACCTACAAAAACTTCAATATAGGAGGTATCGCCGTCACACACGCTTCCGGAAGCGTATGTGAGGGGGTCGTGGACAAGCACAAGTACTACTCAAGCGTCTCGCAGATAAGCAGCCCCACTCGTTGGTCGCGCCATGTTATAGGGATTCTGCACACACACAGAGCTATGCACAGGATACTAGGACCTCGGAATATAGTGGTGAGCCAACCATAGACCTTAGCACCTAAAACCCCAACCCAACTAGCCTTAGCGTCCCATTAGCACCAATGTACCAATGATTAGACAACCCAGAACACGGTATCTCTCTCTCTCAGGACTCGCAGAGACAAGAACACTCTTTCGTCACACTCGTACCTGTCCACAACGTGCGTAAGAAGAGACACTGTATAGGTTAAAATGTTTATTTCTAACTTACGTGCTCTAAGATACAGTACACGTGTCAGTACTACTAACATAATACATATGAATAATATAATCAGCATAGTCACAACTCCATAGAATACGAACGGGGAAAGCATCTCATAAAGCAGTGGATATATGTCTAACTAACATTACCACCCTCCCCGTGTTGGAAGCCAGTTTATTATAAAAATAGAAGACCTCTGGGCTTTGACTAGCGAACCCCCATACCTCAGTCTCTAGATGCAAAACTACATCAGCAGACAATCACAGCTCTTCTCCCTGGAAAGGTTGTCTCCAAGTGTGTCTAGCGCCGGCCAACCGCAATATTAAAAGCACACTAATTTTTCCATGGCAGCTGTACCTAGTGTTATGTCTAGGTGTGAGGGACTGGCCAAATCAGCAAGACAAGGAAACGTTGTTATTCGACCTTGTACATGTTGTGCAGTTTGAGCCCAAAGTGAACAGGAGAAAAGGTGAAAGATAGAAAATGCAGACAGTGCAAAAAGAACTTGGCAACAGCAGAGGTCGATAGAACAACGGCCCAGAGTAACGTGTGCAAAGGAAAGAATTATGTCAGCCAGGCCCAAGACAACTTAGCGAGGCAGGCCAGGGCCAGGAAGCCACAAACCACAAGACAGTACAGAGTACAGTGGCATAGAGTGAAGTGGCACCGAGTGCAGTGGTGCAGAGTAGAGTAGAGTGGTGTAGAGTGCAGTGGCATAGAGTGCATTGGTGGAGACTGCAGTGGTGTAGAGTTCAGTGGTGCAGAGTAGAGTGCAGTGGCATAGAGTATAGTGCAGTGGCATAGAATGCAGTGGCGTAGAGTTGAGTGGTAGAGTGGAGTGACGTTGAGTGCAGTTGCATAGAATAGAGTGGTGCAGAGTAGAGTAGAGTAGAGTGCAGTGGCACAGAGTAGAGTGGTGTACAGTGCAGTGGCATAGAGTGTAGTGGCCAGGTCTGGTGGCTTAGTGGACTAATGTGTCCCCTGTAGGGGCCTGTGTTTCACCTGATGGTCGCAGGTTCAAATCCTGGCTGTGCCACTCAGCCTTTCATCCTTCTGAGGTCGATAAAATGAGTACAATTGAGTTGGGTAACAATAAACATCTGTTATTCAGCGCCAAGATACCCTTCTGGGTAAACGTGTGCTTTACATGTACACATGTTATGTTATGGCATAGAGTGCAGTGGCATAGAGTAGATTGGTACAAAGTAGAGTAGCATAGAGCCCACTGGTGTAGAGTACAGTGGCATAGAATAGAGTGGTGCAGAGTAGAGTGGCACAGAGTGCAGTGGCATAGTATAAAGTGTTGCAGAGCAGAGTGGTGTAGAGTGCAGTAGTGTAAAGGAGAATGGTGCAGAGTAGAGTGGCATAGAGTGCAGTGGCATATAGTGCAGTGATGCAGAGTCTGTCGCGTACAGTGCAGTGGCACAGAGTAGAGGGCAGTGGTGTAGACTGCAGTGGCATAGAGTAGAGTGGAGCAGATTAGAGTAAAGTGGGATAGAATGCAGAGGCATAGAGTGCAGTGCCATTTAGTAGAGTGTTGCAGAGTAGTGTGGTATAGAGTGCAGTGGAGTAAAGTGGTGTAGAGTAGAGTGCAGTGGCGTAGAGTAGGGTGGTGCAGAGTAGAGTGGCATGGAGTGCAGTGGCGCAGAGTGGAGTGGCATAGAGTATAGTGGCGTAGAGGAAACTGCAGTAATGTCGAGCGGTGCAGACTAGAGTTCAGTGACATAGAGTGCAGTGGCATAGAGTGAAGTGGCAATGAGTAGAGTGGTGCAGGGTAGAGTAGAGTGTCAGAGTGCAGTGGTATAGAGTGCAGTGGCCTAGAACAGAGTGCAGTGGCGTTGAGTGGTGCACTGTAGGGTGGAGTAGAGTGCACTAGCATTGAGTGCAGTGGCCTAGAGTGTAGTGGGGCAGAGTAGAGCGCAGTCGCGTAGAGTAGAGTGGTGCAGAGAAGAGCAGAGTGGCATAGAGTGTAGTGGTGTAGAGTGCACTGGCATAGAGTAGAGTGGTGTAGAGTAGAGTGGCATAGGGTGCAGCAGAGTAGAGTAGTACACAGTAGAGTGCAGTGGCATATCGTGCAGTAGCATAGAGCGGTGCAGAGTAGAGTGTAGTGCCTGTAGAGTTCAGTGGCGTAACATGCAGTAGCATAGAGTGGTGCAGTGTAGAGTGCAGTCCTGTAGATTGCAGTGCCATAGAGTAGAGTGATGCAGAGGAGAGTGGCTTATAGTGCAGTGGGTGGAGTGCAGCGGCATAGAGTGGGGTAGAGTGGAGTAGAGGGGCTTAGAGTGCAGTGGTGTAGAGTGCAATGGCCTAAAATACAGTGGCGTACAGTGGAGTGGTGTAAAGTGCATTAACGTGGAGTTGTGCAGAGTAGCGTAGAGTGCAGTGGTGTAGAATGTAGTGGCCTACAGTGGAGTGGTGCAGAATTAGAGTGCAGTGGTGTAGAGTGCAGTGTCATAGAGTAGAGTGGTGCAGACAAGAGTGTCATATAGTGCAGTGGTGCAGAGTGCAGTTGCGTGGAGTGCAGTGTCATACAGTAGAGTGGTGCAGAATAGAGTAGAGTGTCATGCAGTTGCGTACAGTGCAGTCGCCTAGACTAGAATGATGTGGCTTAAAGTGCAGGGGCATAGATTGCAATGCCGTAGAGTAGAGTGGTGCAAAGTAGAGTGTCATATAGTGCAGTGAAGTAGAGTGATACAGAGTAGAGTGCAATGGTGCATATTGTAGTGAGTCATTGTGCAGTGGCGTAGATTGCAGTAGCATAGAGTGCAGTGGCATATAGTGCAGTGGCATAGAGTGCAGTGGTGTACAGTGATGCAGAGTCGAGTGTAGTGACGCAGATTGCAATGGTGTAGAATTCAGTGGTGTAGAGCACTGTGGTACAGAGAAGAGTAGAGTGGCATAGAGTGCAATGCTGTAGAGTGCAGTGGTGTAGAATAGAGAGGTGTAGAGTGGTGTAAAGAGCAGTGTTGTAGTATGCAGTAGCATAGAATGGTGCACAGTAGAGTGCAGTCGTGTAGAGTGCAGTGGCTTAGAGTAGAGTGGAGCAGAGTAGAGTGGCTTATAGTGCAGTGGGTGGAGTGCCGTGACCTAGAGCAGATTGGTAAAGTGTTGTGAGGAGAGCGACCCTTGACCTTGCCAGGTAGGTCGCTCCCCCACCACACAGCTCCGCCTGTGTTGGCCGCCCGCTGCTGCTGCTGGTAAGATCGCCGTTCCGCTTGTGGCCTCGGTGCCCGCATTTCTTGCTTGTCTCCCCTTTTCCTTCTGTACCCCTCGCTGCCCCATTTGCATTGTGCCCGTATTTGTGTCTGCTTTTCTCTCCCCATTTTTCCTTCTGTACCCCTCGCTGCCCCATTTGCATTGTGCCCGTATTTGTGTCTGCTTTTCTCTCCCCATTTTCCCTTCTGTACCCCTCGCTGCCCCATTTGCATTGTGCCCGTATTTGTGTCTGCTTTTCTCCCCATTTTCCCTTCTGTGCCCCTCGCTGCCCCATTTGCATTGTGCCCGTATTTGTGTCTGCTTTTCTCTCCCCATCTTCCCTTCTGTGCCCTCGCTGCCCCATTTGCATTGTGCCCGTATTTGTGTCTGCTTTTCTCTCCCCATTTTCCCTTCTGTACCCCTCGCTGCCCCATTTGCATTGTGCCCGTATTTGTGTCTGCTTTTCTCTCCCCATTTTCCCTTCTGTGCCCCTCGCTGCCCCATTTGCATTGTGCCCGTATTTGTGTCTGCTTTTCTCTCCCCATTTTCCCTTCTGTACCCCTCGCTGCCCCATTTGCATTGTGCCCGTATTTGTGTCTGCTTTTCTCTCCCCATTTTCCCTTCTGTGCCCCTCGCTGCCCCATTTGCATTGTGCCCGTATTTGTGTCTGCTTTTCTCTCCCCATTTTCCCTTCTGTACCCCTCGCTGCCCCATTTGCATTGTGCCCGTATTTGTGTCCGTTTTCTCTCCCCTTTTTTCCTTTTGTGCCCCCGCTGCCTCTCGCCATTCCCGCCGCTGCATCCCTGCGGCCCCGCCCCCTGTCTGCCCATTCGCTGACCCTGCCTCCCGCCTCCCAGCTGCTCCTCCCTCCCACCTCCCCATAAATGGCGGCCGCTGCGCGGTGAGGAGAGCGACCCCTTGACCTTGCCAGGTAGGTCGCTCCCCCACCACACAGCTCCGCCTGTGTTGGCCGCCCGCTGCTGCTGCTGGTAAGATCGCCGTTCCGCTTGTGGCCTCGGTGCCCGCATTTCTTGCTTGTCTCCCCTTTTCCTTCTGTACCCTCGCTGCCCCATTTGCATTGTGCCCGTATTTGTGTCTGCTTTTCTCTCCCCATTTTTCCTTCTGTACCCTCGCTGCCCCATTTGCATTGTGCCCGTATTTGTGTCTGCTTTTCTCTCCCCATTTTACCTTTCTGTACCCCTCGCTGCCCCATTTGCATTGTGCCCGTATTTGTGTCTGCTTTTCTCTCCCCATTTTCCCTTCTGTGCCCCTCGCTGCCCCATTTGCATTGTGCCCGTATTTGTGTCTGCTTTTCTCTCCCCATCTTCCCTTCTGTGCCCCTCGCTGCCCCATTTGCATTGTGCCCGTATTTGTGTCTGCTTTTCTCTCCCCATTTTCCCTTCTGTACCCTCGCTGCCCCATTTGCATTGTGCCCGTATTTGTGTCTGCTTTTCTCTCCCATTTTCCCTTCTGTACCCCTCGCTGCCCCATTTGCATTGTGCCCGTATTTGTGTCTGCTTTTCTCTCCCCATTTTCCCTTCTGTACCCCTCGCTGCCCCATTTGCATTGTGCCCGTATTTGTGTCTGCTTTTCTCTCCCCATTTTCCCTTCTGTGCCCCTCGCTGCCCCATTTGCATTGTGCCCGTATTTGTGTCTGCTTTTCTCTCCCCATTTTCCCTTCTGTACCCCTCGCTGCCCCATTTGCATTGTGCCCGTATTTGTGTCCGTTTTCTCTCCCCTTTTTCTCCTTTTGTGCCCCCGCTGCCTCTCGCCATTCCCGCCGCTGCGTCCTGCGGCCCCGCCCCTGTCTGCCCATTCGCTGACCCTGCCTCCCGCCTCCCAGCTGCTCCTCCCTCCCACCTCCCCATAAATGGCGGCCGCGCGCTGGCGCGCCGAAGGCGCACCTAAGGCAAGCCCGTCTGCGCCCGTCCGTGCCTGGACCGCGCCCAGCGCCAAACCCCCTGGCCCCCGCAGCAGCCAACCCACCCACCGGACTTACGACACCGCCACCCTCAACGCACTCAACACCGGCCGTATCCCCGGCTGCCACCGTGCCACCCCAGGTCGCACCCATGGACCCTTCGGCTGCCAATCCTGCAAGTTCTCCTGCCTCCGGACCTGCACCGCACCCGCCAAGCCGAGCACCAGCAGCAACCACCTGAAGTGCATCCTGCTCAACACCCGCTCCGTCCACAGACACGCCGGTGGAACTTTGGAACCTGCTCGACTCCACATCACCAGACGTCGCTTTCCTCACGGAAACATGGATGAACGCCTCCCTCAGCGCCCGACATCGCCATCGCCATCCCGGACGGATACAAGATCACCCGAAGGGACCGCGCCAACCAGACCGGAGGAGGCATCGCCATCGTCCACAAGAACACCATCCGCATCACGACCAACTCCGACGACACCTTCACAGCCGGCGAACACCTGCACTTCCAGATACACACCGACCCCAAGACCACCCTCAGAGGCACCCTCATCTACAGACCCCCAGGACCACGCACACAATTCAGCGAAGACATCGCCGACCTCATCAGCCCGCACGCCCTCCCCTCGGCTGACTACATCCTCCTTGGGGACCTCAACTTCCACCTCAGAGAACAACAACGATCGCAACACCACCACCCTGCTGGACAACCTCGCCAACCTCGGACTCAAGCAACTGGTGACCACCCCCACACACCACGCCGGCCACACGCTTGACCCCGTCTTCTCCTCCAGCAAGGACATCTCCTTCAGCCACACCCACCGGACTCCACTGGACAGACCACAGCTGCGTCCACTTCAGCTTCAGCAGGATCACCACGCACCACCACCCGCAACAGTTTCCGCGCAGAAGCTGGAACAAGATCACCACCGACCAACTCACCACATCCCTGAGCCAGAACCCTCCCGCCAGCTCAACGAACCCCAACCAAGCCGCCAGCAACCTCACAAGATGGATCACCAACTGCGCAGACGACCTCGCCCCATTGAAGACCCCCCAGTCAGACCCGGCAACAAGAAAGCATCCTGGTTCACCGACGAACTCAAGAAATCCAAGAAGAACTGCCGGGCCCTCGAGAAAGCATGGCGCAGAGACCCGACTGCAGACAACATGACCACCCTCAAGCACGCCACCCGAAAACACCACCAGCTGATCCACACCACCAAGAAAACCGCATTCAAGGAACGACTGGACAACAACGCCCACAACAGCAAGGAACTCTTCATCATCGTCAAAGAACTCTCGAACCCCAGCGCCGGAAACAACGACATCACTCCCTCGCAAGACCTCTGCAACTCGCTCGCCTCGTTCTTCCACAGCAAGATCGCAGACATACACAACAGTTTCAGCACACAGCCGACGTACCCTACGACCGTTCCAACGTCCCCCACCTCCACCCTCCGAGCCTGGACCCCGATCAACACCGAAGACACTATCCGCACGATGAACTCCATCCACTCCCGGATCACCAACCGACCCCTGCCCTCACCACGTCTTCAACAAGGCCGACGCCGTCATCGCACCCCACCTCCGGGACATCATCAACACCTCCCTCGACACCGCCACCTTCCCAGAGGCTGGAAGCACGCCGAACTCAGCGCCCTACTGAAGAAACCGTCAGCGGATCCCACCGACCTCAAAAACTACCGCCCCATCTCGCTCCTTCCTTTTCCTGCCAAAGTCATCGAGAAGACCGTCAACAGACAACTGGCCGCCTTCCTCGAGACGAATGGATCCCTCGACCACTCGCAGTCCGGCTTCCGGGCCAGCCACAGCACCGAGACCGCCCTCATCGCAGCCACCGACGACATCCGAGCCCTGCTCGACAACGGGGAAACAGCGGCCCTCATCCTCCTGGACCTCTCCGCAGCGTTCGACACAGTCTGCCACCGCACCCTAGTGCAACGCCTGAACAACGTCGGAATCCAAGAGAAGGCACTGGAGTGGATCATCTCCTTCCTCGCCGGAAGAACCCAGAGAGTCCGCCTCCCCCCGTTCAGTTCCGAGGCCACCGAAGTCATCTGCGGCGTACCACAAGGATCATCACTCAGCCCCACCCTCTTCAACGTCTACATGAGCCCCCTCGCAGCCATCGCACGCCAACTGTAGGAAGGTGGAATCTGACTATATGGTTGCCCCCACTTTTTTCCTGGTGTTTTGCTGGTTTATGACTTAGTTGGACTGGGACCCTGCTATTCAGGGCCCCAGTCTATCTGCTCTCTCTAAACGACATGGAGTGCACTCTAGGTGCACTAGTGATTGGATACTGTGGTGCCTTATGAGTCCCTAGTATATGGTACCTTAGGTGCCAAGGGCATAGGTACTTCACAGGCCTACCAGGGGCTGCAGCATGTGTTATGCCACCCCTGGGAAGCAGTCTAAATCTGACACCACAGGCCTGCTACTGCAGCCTGGGTGAGGTGGTGCTAGCACCTCTCACTGAGATATAGGTTTCCTATATCTCTCCTGCACACACATATAAACCTATCAGTCACCCCTAAGGCAGGCCCTATCAATCCTGAGGGCAGGGTGCTTGGCTTCTATGTGAGGGGGTGCCTCTGCCTGAGCAGGGCCCTCTGCAGCTCTCAGAGTCTATTCTCTGGTGCTGTTTGTGGATGCGGTTAAACCATATACTATTAAGTGCATTATATCCTCGCGGTAAATGCTAACTTTGGAATGGCTGCATCAAAACATGTCGTGTTTGGTGTCAAACATCTTGGAATACTACCCCCCGCCAATCTTGGCGGCGGGGGTAGCATTCCACCCTTCTAGAGGGATAAGACATGTACCTGCTGTGGAAACGCGGTAGAATCCTAAAGAGCCCTGGCATCACAAAATGGATGCCACCAGTCACAGACACTGGGCTGCCCTCCTGCTGATGACCGAAACTCGCAGTGGAGGAAGCCCAACAATAGGCATCCTGTCACAGGGAGGTGTAACCACCTCCCAGACAGGGTTTAGTGTATTGGGGCTGGGTGGGTGCACTCTTAGAGTGCTTTGAAGTCCTGCACTGGGGGAGCAGAAGGCTCCTCTGTGCATATGCCAGTTCAAACCAGCTCAGGGGCTACCTGCCCCTGCTCTGGCGCGAAACTGGACAAAGGGAAGTGGGTGTAGCCACCCCTCCCTTGACCCTCCCATAGGTGGGGTCATAGAGCTAGTCCATCCCCTCTTTTCAGTATAAGAGGGGGAACCTTGCCATTGCAAGGCAGATAACCCCTGGACGACGCTCTACAGAAGAATCCTGGCCCTTCGACGTTCCACTACCTTTGGAAGACAGAAGAATCTCCCTTGGAGTCAAGGAGTGACTCCCCTGCTTGGCAGGCACCAAAAACGACAACGACGGTCGCAAACTACGCCGCTCCCGCCGGAGTCCGAAGTCCCTGCAGCCCAAGAAGTGGATTTCCTGACTTCTCCAAGGCCATCGTGAGTCCCCAGCGAAGCTGAGGCAAGTGGACCCCACGAGTGACGAGGAACCGCGACCCCTGGGTACCGTGCACTATTGTCGAGTGCAACCCCTTCACAACGTTCTACAAACTTGTGCTTTGGACCACGTGTGGTCCCGACCTCCAGCAGGAATCCTCCGAAGATCAGAGGCCTACACCGTCCCGAGTGACCGTGGGCCCCTGTTGAGTGATTCCGCCCGAGGTGTCTTCGCGATCCCTTGCCAGCCGGCTCGTGGGTCCCCAGAAGACTTCTTAAAGAAACCAAAGGGCTCCCCTGGTTGCTCCAGGCCTGCCCTGACTTACCCTCGCTGGGTGAGTCCCTCAGACCTTGCTGGTCTGTGCCATCGACTTTTCTTCATCTCCCCGAGACTTGCTGTTGCCAAGGCTTGTTGGCTCCAATCGAGTTGCCGACACCGCAGTAAGCTGCAGACTTCGTGGGACACACAGAATCCAGCTCCTGGTCGTCGTCGACGCCTCCTGGACCTCGTGGCTGAAGAGTCAAGGCACCCGCAACCGACCTGAATCAACCGACGACGGTGGGCATCCATCTTCCTTGCCCCGAGTCACTGCCAAGTGACTTTGAACACTGTCCCCTCTGCTTTCAGGTCATCCTTCTTCAGAATCCAGGCTTGGATTCCACCGGACACTTCTTCAGCTCCCGCAAGCAGCAAGTCTTCTTTGTTCGCCATTGAAAACGACGCCGCGACCCGACACCAAAGGACACCTATGCACCCGGCTTCCCTGGGTGAGGTAACTCCAGCACTACGGTGCTCCTGTGGGTGTGGGCCCTAGAACTACTTACCCTGTAAGTGACTTGCTTGTAGGTTCTCCCGAAGTATCCTAGAACTCTTAATTTCCAACCGCGACTTGCCCCATTGAAGTTAACGGCGATCCGCGCCTGTGTATCCACACTGCACGCGTCCCCCGTGGGTCCTTTACTTACCTGCCTTGGGTGGTTTCGTGAGGCCCCAGCACTTCTGAAGGCCCTAGGCCTTGTCTCCCTGCAAGTCGTTGTTGCTAAGTCCCTTTTTTAGTATATGGTCTGGTACGCCCCTAGGGCCCCAGCCATATTTTGTGCTTAACTTATTGTGAAACGTTGATTTGTGCATATGTTTGTCTTCTAATCTCATAAAGAGATTAGTAGAGAGTTATTTAGAAATAAATACATATATATTTGATATATATACCTGTGTGGTGTCTTTTCATTTGGTGATTCAAGAGATTATATGGTAAAACAAGCTGCTTTACATTCCTTCAAGACTTAGCCTGAAGGCTGCTCTCCACAGCTACCACTAGGATAGCTTTCTTTAAAAGGTTGTCTTAAACCTATCTACCATAAGAGTCGATTTGCCCTGGTGCAAGGTGTCCACTTTAATTAGTGAACAGCATATACCAGGCCAACTTCTCACATTGGTGGGCAGCGTGTGGGATTCCAGCTTGCCATTGTTTTACCAGAAAATCTCTATTTGAATTACTAACTGAAAACCATTATAGGTACTCAAGGTACATATAAAGTCAAGCTTAGTATCAATAAGTTCTACTGAACTTAGAGCTGTGTGCCAAGGGATAGCACACCCTTTCCACAGCTCAAGCTAGGATCAGTAGGCCACAAACTAGTGTAGGTAGTACAACACTGCACAACACTAGAATGTCCTTAAAGGGTGGACCCAGTGGATCCACTCAGCCTCAGTATAAGGACATGGCTTTCTCTGACTTGAGAGCCATGTGTGTTGACAGACACCTGAGGCTAGGACAGAGTCCCTCAACACTACACCTGATAGATCTGCTGACAGCAGATGACCTTAGATTGGCTCTAGGAGCTAAAGGGTTTGAATCAGTGGGTGGGTCAGTCATAGTATCTGGGTCAGATGATGAAAATCAGAATGACCAAGACTCTGTGATTGAAGGGCCAGGCTTCAAGGGGCCTGAAAAGGACAGAGGAATTCTCCCTAAGAGAACTGACAGAGAGGAGGAGAGGCACAGATCCCCTTCCAGGGAATCTGACCACTCTTATCACTCTGGCAGAGAATTTGTCCAGCAGAGGAGCTCATACTTTTCCTTAAGAGAGACCTCCTCTGAGAGAAGGTGCAAACTGCTCCAGTATGAGGAAGCCAAAGTGGCCCTCAGAACCAAGCAGTTGGCACTGGATAGGGAAGCCCTGGAGATCCAGAGAGCTTCTAGAAAAGAGGGGTTAGAACCCCTGGTGGCAGCAACAGTGTCCCTAGAGGCAGAGAATATATTCCTGACCATAGGAACCTGAGCAAGGTTGTTCCTCCCTACCAGAGTGGGGATGATATCCACAAGTGGATAACTGCTATGGAGAGGGCCTGTAGAGTACAGCAGGTCCCCCAAAAGCAGTGGGCAGCAATCTTGTGGCTCTCCTTTTCAGATAAAGGAAGAGACAAGCTCCTCACTGTTAGAGAGGAGGATGCTGATGATTATGAGGTCCTGAAGAGTGCACTGATAGATGGGTTTGGCTTAACCACTGAAGCAGTACAGGTTGAAGTTCAGAGATACCCAGAAGGCACAGACTCAGGACTGGACAGACTTTGTAGATTGTGCATCCAAGGCTCTGGAGGGTTGGCTGGTTGGCAGTAGGGTTACTGATTTCAAAGGATTTTATAATCTAATGATGAGAGAACAGATCCTTAATAATTGTCAAAACCAGCTTTTACACCAGTACCTGGTGGACTCTGATCTGACCTCTCCCCAAGAATTGGGAAAGAAGGCAGACAAATGGGTCAGAACCAGAGTAAGGCCTAAGAATCAGGGTGGTGACCACAAGAAAGATTCTACCAAGTCCCAAGAGAAAGGTGGGGATAAATCTAAGGATAAGTCCACTACAGGGCCCCAAAAGTCCTCTTCTGGGGGTGGGTCCCAAACTCCTTCCTCTCCTGAAAAGAAACCCTATTGCCATGTCTGTAAAAAGCCTGGGCACTGGAAATCTGATCCCAGTTGTCCCAGGATTGGCAATAAAGAAAATGTTCCTCCAACAACTACTACCACCCCTCCTGGTACTACCAGTAGTAATCCTCCAGTTGGGAGTAGTGCACCCAAAAGTTAGGTGCTTTTGCAAGAGGAACAGAGGTGGGCCCTAGTTCAGACAGGACCCCCTCAACAGACTCCTCAGATTCTGATGGTGGTATAGGATTTGCCACCTTTACCGTGGGTCCCACAGCATTGGGCAGGTACAGACTGGAGCCAATAATTAATGGTCAGAAAGCTGTGGCATTTAGGGACACAGGGGCTAGTGTCACCATGGTGGCAGGGAAACTAGTCCCCCTCACCAGCTTTTACCTGAGTTTAAATACCAGGTGACCAACATTGATGGTGTCAGAACAGAGCACCCCATGGCCATAGTCAATCTCAGCTGGGAGGGGGTCACAGGCCCAAAAGAGTGGCAGTGTCCCCAACCTTACCTGTAGATTGCCTGATGGGCAATGATCTGGAAATTTCAGCCTGGGCTGAAATTGAACACCAAACCCATCTGAGGATGTTGGGTGTCCCTGTAAAGGTTAGTGGGGCTGTGATGGCCACAGCCCCAGCCCAAGATTTTGGAGAGATGGAGCCTGGAAGAATGGCCCACTCTCCCCCAGAAGAGAGCACAAGGGTTGAAGAAAAGTCTTCTTCCCTCCAGACAGTAGGTAAGGGTCAGCCTCCTCAGGGAACTGACCCTCCCCTAGTGAAGGAACTGCCACAGAGGTAGTCAGGCCTGGCCTGGCCCCACCCCTGATGGCAGAGGACCCTTCCAAGGTGGTACCCAGTCTGGAGCAGGTAAACTGCCCCTCTCTACCCTGCCTCAGTCAGCCCAGGGCTGCAGAGGTCAGGGAGGTCAGTGGACCCCCCAGGGCCCCCTGTCCAGAGGAACCCCCCATCAGCAGATTAGGGGCACCCAGTCTAGTAGCCCTAGCCAGGTGAAAATTCCTCAACCCACTGAGGGATCCCCCATACCTTTATGTAGGGACCACCCCCAGAAGGACTCTGTTAGGCAAGGGCAAACCTGGAACCAAAGGTTCCAAACATGCCATGTCCCTCCAGTGTTCCACCCAAAGGGACCCAACCCCCAGCTGTAGGCAGTCAAAGGTTGACCCTTAGAGCAAAGTGCAACTCAGTCATGGAAAGACAGGCATACATGGTGACCAGTGATCTGAGGAAGCTGAGGCCAACCTTCCTAGGGCCTCACTTCCCTACTCAGACACCCCACCAGCCTTGTACTTTACCAAAGCACACCAGAGGTAGTGATTCCCCATGGTGGAGACCCTCTCATACCCTTAGGGTGGGGGATTGCTTAGGGGACCATAAGACAGGGGGCAACCATGCTAGTGCAGGTGCTTCCTTATATGGCCACTTAATCAATAAAGGCTCAACTGGTCAAGGTTAGCCTTATCTCCTTTCGTTTGGGGGGGTTATGTAGGAAGGTGGAATCTGACTATATGGTTGCCCCCACTTTTTTCCTGGTGTTTTGCTGGTTTATGACTTAGTTGGACTGGGACCCTGCTATTCAGGGCCCCAGTCTATCTGCTCTCTCTAAACGACATGGAGTGCACTCTAGGTGCACTAGTGATTGGATACTGTGGTGCCTTATGAGTCCCTAGTATATGGTACCTTAGGTGCCAAGGGCATAGGTACTTCACAGGCCTACCAGGGGCTGCAGCATGTGTTATGCCACCCCTGGGAAGCAGTCTAAATCTGACACCACAGGCCTGCTACTGCAGCCTGGGTGAGGTGGTGCTAGCACCCCTCACTGAGATATAGGTTTCCTATATCTCTCCTGCACACACATATAAACCTATCAGTCACCCCTAAGGCAGGCCCTATCAATCCTGAGGGCAGGGTGCTTGGCTTCTATGTGAGGGGGTGCCTCTGCCTGAGCAGGGCCCCTCTGCAGCTCTCAGAGTCTATTCTCTGGTGCTGTTTGTGGATGCGGTTAAACCATATACTATTAAGTGCATTATATCCTCGCGGTAAATGCTAACTTTGGAATGGCTGCATCAAAACATGTCGTGTTTGGTGTCAAACATCTTGGAATACTACCCCCTGCCAATCTTGGCGGCGGGGGTAGCATTCCACCCTTCTAGAGGGATAAGACATGTACCTGCTGTGGAAACGCGGTAGAATCCTAAAGAGCCCTGGCATCACAAAATGGATGCCACCAGTCACAGACACTGGGCTGCCCTCCTGCTGATGACCGAAACTCGCAGTGGAGGAAGCCCAACAATAGGCATCCTGTCACAGGGAGGTGTAACCACCTCCCAGACAGGGTTTAGTGTATTGGGGCTGGGTGGGTGCACTCTTAGAGTGCTTTGAAGTCCTGCACTGGGGGAGCAGAAGGCTCCTCTGTGCATATGCCAGTTCAAACCAGCTCAGGGGCTACCTGCCCCTGCTCTGGCGTGAAACTGGACAAAGGGAAGTGGGTGTAGCCACCCCTCCCTTGACCCTCCCATAGGTGGGGTCATAGAGCTAGTCCATCCCCTCTTTTCAGTATAAGAGGGGGAACCTTGCCATTGCAAGGCAGATAACCCCTGGACGACGCTCTACAGAAGAATCCTGGCCCTTCGACGTTCCACTACCTTTGGAAGACAGAAGAATCTCCCTTGGAGTCAAGGAGTGACTCCCCTGCTTGGCAGGCACCAAAAACGACAACGACGGTCGCAAACTACGCCGCTCCCGCCGGAGTCCGAAGTCCCTGCAGCCCAAGAAGTGGATTTCCTGACTTCTCCAAGGCCATCGTGAGTCCCCAGCAAAGCTGAGGCAAGTGGACCCCACGAGTGACGAGGAACCGCGACCCCTGGGTACCGTGCACTATTGTCGAGTGCAACCCCTTCACAACGTTCTACAAACTTGTGCTTTGGACCACGTGTGGTCCCGACCTCCAGCAGGAATCCCTCCGAAGATCAGAGGCCTACACCGTCCCGAGTGACCGTGGGCCCCTGTTGAGTGATTCCGCCCGAGGTGTCTTCGCGATCCCTTGCCAGCCAGCTCGTGGGTCCCCAGAAGACTTCTTAAAGAAACCAAAGGGCTCCCTGGTTGCTCCAGGCCTGCCCTGACTTACCCTCGCTGGGTGAGTCCCTCAGACCTTGCTGGTCTGTGCCATCGACTTTTCTTCATCTCCCCGAGACTTGCTGTTGCCAAGGCTTGTTGGCTCCAATCGAGTTGCCGACACCGCAGTAAGCTGCAGACTTCGTGGGACACACAGAATCCAGCTCCTGGTTGTCGTCGACGCCTCCTGGACCTCGTGGCTGAAGAGTCAAGGCACCCGCAACCGACCTGAATCAACCGACGACGGTGGGCATCCATCTTCCTTGCCCCGAGTCACTGCCAAGTGACTTTGAACACTGTCCCCTCTGCTTTCAGGTCATCCTTCTTCAGAATCCAGGCTTGGATTCCACCGGACACTTCTTCAGCTCCCGCAAGCAGCAAGTCTTCTTTGTTCGCCATTGAAAACGACGTCGCGACCCGACACCAAAGGACACCTATGCACCCGGCTTCCCTGGGTGAGGTAACTCTAGCACTACGGTGCTACTGTGGGTGTGGGCCCTAGAACTACTTACCCTGTAAGTGACTTGCTTGTAGGTTCTCCCGAAGTATACTAGAACTCTTAATTTCCAACCGCGACTTGCCCCATTGAAGTTAACGGCGATCCGCGCCTGTGTATCCACACTGCACGCGTCCCCCGTGGGTCCTTTACTTACCTGCCTTGGGTGGTTTCGTGAGGCCCCAGCACTTCTGAAGGCCCTAGGCCTTGTCTCCCTGCAAGTCGTTGTTGCTAAGTCCCTTTTTTAGTATATGGTCTGGTACGCCCCTAGGGCCCCAGCCATATTTTGTGCTTAACTTATTGTGAAACGTTGATTTGTGCATATGTTTGTCTTCTAATCTCATAAAGAGATTAGTAGAGAGTTATTTAGAAATAAATACATATATATTTGATATATATACCTGTGTGGTGTCTTTTCATTTGGTGATTCAAGAGATTATATGGTAAAACAAGCTGCTTTACATTCCTTCAAGACTTAGCCTGAAGGCTGCTCTCCACAGCTACCACTAGGATAGCTTTCTTTAAAAGGTTGTCTTAAACCTATCTACCATAAGAGTCGATTTGCCCTGGTGCAAGGTGTCCACTTTAATTAGTGAACAGCATATACCAGGCCAACTTCTCACACCAACACAACCTCAACATCATCTCCTACGCCGACGACACCCAGCTGATCCTCTCCCTCACCAACGACCCCACAACCGCCAGAACCAACCTACATGAAGGGATGAAGGACGTAGCCGAGTGGATGAGGAACAGACGCCTGAAACTGAACTCAGATAAGACGGAAGTCCTCATCCTAGGATCATCACCCTCCGCCTGGGACGACTCCTGGTGGCCCCCTGCCCTGGGCAACGCACCCAAACCAACGGACCACGCACGCAACCTGGGCTTCATCCTGGACTCCTCCCTCTCAATGACCCGACAAGTCAACGCCGTCTCCTCGTCTTGCTTCAACATCCTACGCATGCTGCGCAAGATCTTCCGGTGGATCCCCACCGAAACCAGGAAGACGGTCACCCAGGCCCTCGTCACCAGCCGACTGGACTACGGCAACTCCCTCTACGCCGGAACCACAGCCAAACTTCAAAAAAGACTCCAACGCATCCAGAACGCCTCAGCTCGACTCATCCTGGACATCCCCCGACACAGCCACATCGCCGGACACCTGAGAGACCTGCACTGGCTCCCCGTCAGCAAGAGAATCACGTTCTGACTCCTCACCCACGCACATCAAAGCTCTCCACAACCAAGGCCCCAGATACCTCAACGACCGTCTGACCTTCTACACTCCCACCCGCCAGCTACGATCGACCAACCACGCCCTCGCCGCCGTCCCCCGCATCCGAAGAGCCACAACGGGAGGAAGATCCTTCTCCTACCTGGCTGCCAAGGCGTGGAACTCCCTACCCATCCACCTCCGCCTTACCCAAGACCACCTCTCCTTCAGGAAGCAACTCAAGACCTGGCTGTTCGAACAGTAGCGGACCCCCCCAGCGCCTTGAGACCCTCCGGGTGAGTAGCGCGCTATACAAATGCTTGATTGATTGATTGATTGTAGAGTGCAGTGGTGTAAAGTGCAGTAGGATAAAGTGCAGTGGTGTGGAGTGTTGCAGAGCAGAGTGGCGTAGAGTGCACTGGCCTAGAGTGCAGTTGCCTAGAGCAGGATGGTGCAGAGTAGAGAGTAGTGGCATAGAGTCAGTGGGGTAGAGTAGAGTGGTGCAGAGAAGAGCAGAGTTGCGTAGAGAACAGTGGTGTAGAGTGCAGTGGCATGGAGTAGAGTGGCATAGAGTGCAGTAGCGTAGAGTGGTGCAGAGTAGAGTGCAGGGGTGTAGAGTGCAGTAGCATAGAGTGGCGCAGAGTAGTGTGCAGTTGTGTAGAATGCAGTGCCATAGAGTAGAGTGGAGTGGTGCAGAACAGAGTGGCTTAGAGTGCAGTGGCGTAGAGTACAGTGACATAGAGTCGAGTGGTGCAGAGTAGAGTAGAGGGGTATAAAGTGCAGTCATGTAGAGTGCAGTGGCCTAGAATAGAGTGGTGCAGAGTAGAGTGTAGTAGAGTACAGCGGCATAAAGTGCAGTGGCGTGGAGTGGTGCAGAATAGAATTGCGTAGAGTGCAGTGGCAAAGAATGCAGTGGCCTAGAGTAAAATGGTGCAGAATAGAGTGCAGTGATGTAGAGTGCAGTGGCATAGAGTAGAGTGGTACAGAGTAGAGGTTGGAGAGTGCAGTGGCATAAAGTGCAGTAGTGTAAAGTGGTGCAGAGTAGTGTGCAGTGGCACAGAGTGTAGTGGTACAGAGTTTAGTGGCATACAGGCAGTGGTATAGAGTATAGTAGTGCAGAGTAGGCTAGAGTGGCGTAAAGTGCAGAGGCATAAAGTGATGCAGAGTAGAGTTGCGTAGAGTGATTTGGCATAGAGTAGAGTGGTGTAGAGAAGAGCAGCGCGACATAGAGGGCAGTAGAGTAGAGTGGCGTAGAGTGCAGTTGCGAAGAGTGGAGTGGTGCAGAGTAGACTGTAATGTCATAGAGTAGAGTGGTGCAGAGTAGAGTGCTGTGGTATCGATTGCAGTGGCATAGAGTAGAGTGCAGTGGCATAGAGTACAGGATAGTAGGGGGTGGGAGAGAAAAGAAGCAGCATGGAAGGGGTATGGTGGGAGGGAATAGAAATTCCATGGATGAGGACATGGGAGACAGACTGAAAACACAAGTGCTCATATGGAGTGCTTGAACACAACAAAAAAAGTAGCTCCAAAAACAGGAGCAGTGGATGGACACAGTACTTGGTCCATGCTCCAGGGGAGGGCCAAAAAGATGATGCCTCCATGCTGTGACAAACGGGGGCAAAGCAAAATAGAGCAACGCTGAAGGGAACAAATGGTAAGTTAAAAGCGGGCTGTAATTCTATTGTATGCAAACAACATGTCTTGTAGTGACAGCGCATGTGCTGTCTCTGCGAAACCTATTAAGGACACAGACACAAGCAAACCAGACAAGGAATTCCACGACCCAAATATCCACTTGGGAATAGATTTATTAGGGGGTGTGACAACCCACACACCGCCCATGAAGCTACGCCCCTGCATGTTTATGTTATGTTATGTTACAATATTTGTAAAGCGCATGGCTGCCCCGGCAACGGGGCGTCCCAGCACTGATCCCAAGACCAACAGAGAACAAAAATGGCCGCAGGGTAGGGGGAGAAGTTAGTTTGGAAAGAGATATGTCTTTATAGCTTTCCCAAAAGACCCATGATCTTGGATACTTCTGATGTTGGCCGGAAAGGCGTTCCAGATTCTGGGAGCGAGGGCACGAAATGAACGACCTCCGGCCTGCGCTCTTCTGACGCAAGGAACACATGCTAGGTGTTGGGCAGAGGAGCGCAGCAGGTGGTTCGGTATGTAGGAAGTGAGGAGATTGGCTAGTATGTCGGGGGCTTGGGCGTTCAAGATTCTGTGAGAGATACACAGGACTTTGAAATTGATTTTCATCTCCACTGGAAGCCAATCGAGCCTACGTAGGAGATTGGAGGCAGAGCAAGATTTGGGCAGGCCGAACAGATCCGAGCAGCGGCGTTTTGTGCCCTTTGAAGGCGATGAATCCCTGCTTTATTGGCACCGAGATACAGAGAACTGGAATAGTTTATCTTCAATGACATCTATTCGGGGTGTTCAAATAACTTTAACAAAATTGTTGATGAGTAACAGACACCAATCATTGGCTGTTAACCTGGATTCCATATATGATGGAGCGGGAAATAAAGGCCAAAACATTGCACAGGGTACAGAATAACTGAGGTGATTTCTGATCCTTATACTGTGGAAGTCACGGGATGCACTTGTGCTCCTCCGTACCTGAACATCTGTTTCACTACTTTGACTCTGCTACACTTTTCTAGCCCTCGCCCTCAGTCGGGGAAATGATGGGGGTCACTGTTGGTTGCTTGGAACTGCTTACGAGCGGCCGCAGTACTTAAGTTGTAAAAGAATGAGTGCTGGTGCCCAAAGCTCTGCTCAGACGCCACAGCCGGGGCTATTAAATGTGGGCACGCCGAGTACCAAGGCTGCGTAGTCTTAAATCCACCCAGGCCTCTTTAATCCACTACCAGACACTTCCTGCCCCTTTATCTCACTCTTAGGGATTCCCGCTTTCTTCCTTTATGATGGCGTTTCCGTCTTTCTCTTCGTCCTTCTTTCTACACTATTTATTTCTCTCTCTGTTGCGTTAGGAAAATGGCTGAAGAGCAAAAATAAGTCCCCAAAAATGAGGCAAAAATTAGCCCCCTAAAATGAGTGCCGGGTGGCACCCTCCGGAAACCACTGGCTCAAATTAAGCACTGCGAGGGGGTGTTTCTGGTGACGCCGGTCAAATCGAAGGCGGCTCGGATGCGGTTTGTAGCTCTGACAAAAGGACTGAAGTGTACCAGAAAGACACTGGAAAAAGCAGGCGATCAAACTGTGATGAACTACACCGGGCTAAGCTGAGCCAAAGACTACGCTGCTGAAGCTGCCGAACCCTTCCGCTAAGCACCCTCGTCATAGGCTATCGCTGAAGGCGGAGTGTGCGCAGAGCCTCAGAGACCACTGTCTCACCTGTCCATTATCTAATATAAACCCCCTACCCCTAATGCACATACACTTTTACTGCATCTCCTTGTTTAATCTTCGAAAAAGGGTATTGCTACCTAGTCTGATTTTTTAAAATTCACCAAGTATCTCCTATGCTTGGTTATATTATTTATGAATATGTGAAAATATCACTCTTGGCTATAAGCCTGGAAGAGTTTTTTAATCTTACAAAATAAATTGAAAACAATTGTAGAGAATGGAGCTATCTAAAAGTTAGGAGAGTGGAAATAATATGAAGTGTATGGAGAAAAAGGTATTTTCTTGCTGACTGCAGTGGTTGAATTATTTTAAATGTTTTATGCTAGTGGAGACAGGATTGGTTAGAAGTAGCTAAGGGGTGGGGTTGAGAGAGCAGCGTAGGAAGGTTAGGGCTGGTGAGGGCAGTCAGTTTTTGCACATTGGCAGGAGCAGGCAAAGTTTTTTTCCCACCCTGAAGGTATAAGGATGGGTTTTCTTTTGTGCGTTGTTTTTTTTGGGGGGGGGGGGCGTTTACCCCATTTTGATATACTTTTGGCCATATATTTGAGGCAGTTGGTGTCCTGTTCTTGTGAATGGGTCATGTCTGGTGTCGCTGATGAGCAGGTGCATATAGAGTGGGGCTGGTACTTTCAGCAGTTTGGAAGTTATTTGACGAAAGTTAGCTGGGACATCACCCCCGTCCCCCAGCTGCGCCACTGAGGAATAAGTATTCAAATGGATTCTTGCTGCGGTGGGGTAGGGGGCGGGAGGACTCCCGTTTATAGTTAACAGCTCGCTGGACTTTCGGATTGAGTAGTTCAGCACCCGGAAGTAAACATGGACTGCATAGGAAGGAAAATCCACAGCCTCTTTGTATCCACTGACCCACCCTGTAATTTATTTCATACATTTTCGTTGAAGGTTCGACTGTTTTGTGTGTTTGGTGGACCTTAATCTCAGTGACATCGGCTCTCAAGCTCCCAACGGAGCCCAAGGCCACACCAAAAGCCTCCATCCAGAATTTGTCTTCAAGGGGGCTCGTCCTTTTATCCCCTTACCCAGGGGCTGTAGGCTGGTGACATTGACTAGGCGCTTCTTTGGGTATAGCATGACTGGACCCCTGCTCATCATCTACCCACCCATCATGTGTTTAATGCACTAGCCCCCATAAACGGGACTATCTTTGCTCCATGAGGAACATGTGGGGCTGTTGTGCCTGCCCACTGGTCATGGTGGGTGTTTGCCTGCTCACTGTTCTTTCTTTACAGATAATAAACCCAACCAGACATTTGTACTTATTGTATGTACAATAATTGTGTCACACTGCACCTGGCTCAGCCTTGATACCACCTCCAATAAGCTGTGCCATGACTGCTCAACAACCCCAAAGAGGGGTCACATGGGAGTTACAGGCCCTACTTTTTGTCTCAGACCCAGGATCTTAACCAGTAGGGAACACATGCAGCCCTACCTCTGGCAATGATAGGTGTTCCGTACAAGCTGCATGGTGTGGGGAAGGGCCTGACAGAGACAGATGCAGAGCAGCATTACCGCTATCACTTAGTACTGATCCCTGTGGACAGGTGAGTTAGTTAATCTACTTTGAACCCACCCTGACAAGGCGGGACTGGGACAGCTCCAGGGGGCATATTTATAATAAAATGTCAGAGCACTGTGCCAAATTTGGTAGCACCGTGCGTACACATTTCCAATACGCAGGGATGTGTCGTATTTACAACAATATGGCGCACCACTGTGTTTTCCCTAGCGCTGGTGCTAAAATTAGCTGCCTAGCACCAACACAGGAACCCTTGCACCATAGTGCAAGAGGGCCTGGGGTGCAGAGAATTATTGTTTATGTGCAGGAAGGTGTCCCTTCCTGCACATAAACCACCAGTGTCGGTATTTCCCTCACCCCCCCCCCCCCCCGGAGTGCAGCTCAGCACAACAATGACTGTGAGCGGGTGTCACTTGCTTATGTGTCAGTGCACGACACCGGAAGACAGTCAGGACAATTTGCCGGGTCTGACATAAAAATAGCTGCTGGATTTAGGAAATCACTGTTCCGCCATTTCCCATTCTGCGTAGCGATGAGGCAGAGATGCCTTTAAAACTATCCACATTGCACATCTCAGTTACACTTCCTATCAATTGCTGCCACTGCAATGTAATGTCATTCACACAGACCAGGTGAAGTAGACCTATAATCAGGGTCACTGGAATTATGCGACTCTGTGGCAGCGGCTTTTTGCTTAATTATGGATTTGCCACATAATCCATAATCAGGTGTACAATAATCTGCAGATTTTAACATAAAAACTTGTTTCTAGCGCAAATGGATTAAAAGTTACTAAAAATGTGGCAACTTGTTCTCATGCAGTGGAAGGCCCGTCGCAAAGGTTAACTGGTCATCTTTCAGGTGCTTATTTCTGTATATTTGGATGTTAAACTGGTACTAATGAGGTGAAATCTCTGCCCAGACACCATTACCATGTGTAAAAATGACAACATAATAAAGTATTTCTATAAAAAAATATGCCACATTATATCACATAATTAGGCTTTTCTTGCCGCATAATTTAGTCAACCCAGCGGCATAATTTGGTGCTCCTCTACTGCATAATTCTAGGGGCCCTGATAATACATTTCCGGACAATAAAATGAACTTCAGATCACACAAGAAACCTATAAACAGTACTTCATGCTATCATCATCAAATCAATGGCATGAGCTGAATTACTACTGCACTGGTGCACAGACCCAGCAAAGAGCAGAGAGTGGCGTCTCCTAGAAACAGGACAGCCATGCTTACTAATGCCAAAAATCCCTTGCTAAAGTTGAGGTACATCCACTCAGCATTGTTTGCTTTTGCGATGAGCAAAATTTCCTATGGAAGCTAAAATGGAAAAACACATCTTTTTTTGCGTCTCTCTCTCTTAACATTTTCTTCTATATTGTACTGCACGAAAATTGGCCAGACCTAGGCTGCATACACTAAGCATGTGTAAAATATAGAACCACATCAAACGTTAATCATTGAGGGGCATATTTATGTAGGCGTTGCTTCTCCCTTGTGCCACGCAAGGGCGCGAAAGAGTAATGCAAATCTTAAGTTTGATTTATCAAGCAACACAAGGCCACCTTGCGTTCCAAAAGGAACACCTAGCATTAGAAGAGTTGAAGCAAAAAGAACTAGTCATAAAACCATCAGACAAAGGCGGAGGGATTGTCTTATTGAAATCTGATGATTACAGTACTCAATGTACTAATTTATTATCAGATGACAGATACTACAGAGATTGGCAAGTGACCCCACCCCCCAGACTGAAACAGACCATCCGCGTCATGATAGAGGAGGCTGAAACTAACTTATGGATCTCCAAGAGGGAGCTGAATTTCTGAAAGCAAAAGAGCCTAGAACACCCTATTTGTATTCCATACCAAAAATGCACAAAAATAGACTACCACCACAAGGACGACCAACCGTCTCAGGGATTGGATCTATATTAGAAAGGAACATTATAGTTGCACAAGTCATTTATTTACAATACGACCCTGTACAGATCATTTTTAACTAATCTGCAAATGTGGAGAATTTCTTCCCCTTTTTGAATTTCTTCTGTCTTTTAACCAAAAGGAAAATATTTCTTTTAGTTTGTTCCTGAACAGACGAACATCAAAGTCGGGTTCACCTGTTCACGATTAGACCTAATTTAACCTCAATCAAGGTCAACGGAAAAGTATTTCAAGTCTTCCCTCCTCAGACTCACTTCATCTTCAGGCGGGGAGGACTGCAGCAGCGCGGTAAAGACATGTCACATAGAGATAACGGGAGACAGCGTTTACAATGCTGGTAATACCACGCGGGTAGATAACAACGCGGACGTTACATCGTCCGCGTTGTTACCATGCATGGCATTACATCGCAAGTCGTTTCAACGACTTGCGCTAGATGGCGCGCAACACCAGGGAATGTGTTGGATTTTAAATCCAACACCTTCCCTGCTGTTGCGCTAACTGAAGTAGGAATAGTAATTTATACTATTCCTAAGTCCAGCGCGCCATCTAGCGCAAGTCGTTGAAACGACTTGACGTGTAATACCATGCGTGGTAACAACGCGGACGATGTAACGACCGCGTTGTTACCTACCGCGTGGTATTTGCTCGCGGTGTAACATCACATATTCAGAGGTAACAGAACGTATGGTATTTTGCCTTTGCAACACATTGCTATCACTTTCTCTCTTAGAGAATATTACAGCATGATTTTAACAAATATATTTTTGGATAAATCTCTACAGGAACGTCTTTCTTCTCCCAACGCCTTATGGAGGACTGATTGCCTCCTATTTAAGGTAACGTGTTGTATTTCGGTTCGTCTTTTGTAATATATTGTATTGTTTTGTATTTTAATTGCATTTATATAGCGCTTACTACCCCTGACGAGGCGTCGAAGCGCTTTTTCGGCGAGTAGCACGCTACTCCGGAAACCATAAAGGATTAGTGTTGAATTAGTATAGTGAAATATGAAAGTAATTTGAGAGGTGGATAGGTCAGTCAGGTATTTGGATTCAGAAGGATAGCGGAGGGATAGAAGAGGGAAAAAGGTTTGCATTTATATAGCGCTTGTTACCCCTGATGGGGTGTTGAAGCACTTTTTTGGCGAGTAGCACGCTACACCAGAATCCATAAGAATTAGTGGTGAATTAGTATAGTGAAATATGAAAGTAATTTGAGCGGTGGATATTAATCAGTTATTTGATTGAAAAGGATAGCGAAGGGATAGAAGAGGGGAAAAGGTTTGGATTTATATAGCGCCTGTTACCCCCGAATGGGTGTTGAAGCGCTTTTTTGGCGAGTAGCACGCTACTCCGGAACCCATTAAAGGATTAGTGTTGAATTAGTATAGTGAAATATGAAAGTAATTTGAGTGGTGGATAGGCTAGTCAGTTATTTGGATTGAGAAGGGTAGCAGAGGGATGAAGAGGGACAAAGGTTTGCATATATATGCGTTCTTAAACTCTGCTGCCCAGGAACCGGATGGCAAAACTACATGGACAAATTAGTTTACTTAACTTGCTAGTTCTAGAATTGTTTGCCTTGTGATTGGTCTACGACAGGTTTATCCCTTATAGTGATAATTAATTCTTCTAATGAGTGAAGTATAAAGTTCTAATAAATACTCAGTAGCACTCGTGTTTAATCCAAGGCCTAACCAGGGTGCTTTGGACTGTGTACTCACATAAATGGTCTGCTCCGGTGTGCAGGTCGCACTAGCAGAACCTAAACTGTTAGCATTAGATTTAATTAAGCTTCACAGAGAACACATGCCTGGCAAACAATTATTCCCAACACGTTTTTGAGCACTGAATGGCCAATAAAACAATGTCCCAGGATCACCTAGCCATGTGGGTAGAAATGGAGGATCCTCTGCGTCTTCTAGGAGAAAGAAAAATTGCTCATTTGATTCATTCAAGAAATCTGGCCTTTTGGCCCTAGGTGGACTGCTACGGAAAAGAAATTGAACTACCCGCCTATTGCGTAAAGCTACACCAACAACCACTGGTGTTTTCATTGCCTCGGGCTAGCCTCCTGCATTGTGGGGCACCATTCCCACTCATTCGGAGGAAAGCTGAATTTCTTTTGAACTGTACAATGGTAGGAACTGTACTAAGGACTTATTGCGGCATACACCGGCTGCAGCCTCTGTAACTTTCCTACTTGGGCAGCGCCATTGTATGGCATATAGTCTACCAATGGAGATAAATGGCGATGCCCTATTGACCTCTCCTGTATTTGAGAACACAGCAAGTGCCTGCTGAAAACATAGGCTGTCTTGATATTAGTTGGGCGAGCCATGGTACACTCGGGGCTACACAGTCCTTCCCCCTCAGCATTGATTTCGGGTTCTCTGCCATTGTGGGTGCACCTCAGGAGTGACTGGTTGGCTGGAAGGGGACACAGCCCAAGTAGGTTGGGGACACCATTGAAAATGTCCCTGTGCCGCTCCCCTTTTCCCCATGTGAGAGATAGAGGTCAGGTTTGCTACGCTGATCATGGTGGACCCCCTTCGCAATCCTTTCTACACAAATAACCCCCTGGAGGCAGCTACTTGGAATCTGCTTATCTCAATATCTAGACCACACCCCAGAGTCTCAGTCATCTGCAATGTTAGATGTAAAAATGACCACTGATCACAGCTTTCACTATTATCGCTCAAATTTAGCCCTGGCAATTCAATCAAAAACAATGTAATTAAATATAGATTCATATCTATAATTAGTTGGCATGGAACTATTGAGATGTATGATGCACTGGACCCCTATCTGGTTTGCTTTAGTCCCAGCTACATGTACTGAAGATAGGTGGTAGCTCCCCGGTGATGGGTATTTGGGAAACAGCATTTACAACGTGGACGGAACCACACGTTCCGTTACCGCGCAAGCGTTACCACGCTTGCCTTTACCACGCACATGTGTGACAAAGGCAGCCAGTACTCTAGATTCAGAGGGGATGGGTGGGGAGAATGGAAGGATCGGGACAGGAAGGATCGGGAGCGACTTGGTAAGTAGGGCTGTGTGCCAGGGTTTAAGACTCAGGGCAGGGGGGAGGGGTAGTTTTTATGGCTTGGAGTTAGTTTTAGGGCTCAGGGAGGGGGCTGGAGTTCTTTTAGGACTGGGGTAGAGGTCGTTTTAGGGCTGGGGTTGGGTTTTAGGGCTCGGGTGGGGTGCTGGGGTCGTATTGCTGATCCTTCTAAAGAAACATGATCTCTTACAGCATAGAACCTTCCGTTACCTGTCTGCGTACCACTATGACTCTGTAGGAAACACGGCCATTCAATTATCAAACCCCTAGGGCATTTTAAATAACAAGCGCCTGCTAGCTTTCACTACCCACCCCAAACACTGTGCAGGCGCCAGAGACTGTTTTATGAGAATTACCGCCCATGCTTAAAACACGATCTTAAGCTTCCCTTTCCATTTCTAAGTGTGGAATTGTAATCCCCCCTATTTTCGACAAACTTTGTAAGATTTTCTTTCTGCGTGCTGCGGACAGACCTGGCTATTCTTTGTAATTTCCATATACATATTTTACATAAATTGGACTTCTAGTGCCTAGAACTAAAACATGCTGCATAGTTTGCTAAATAACCCTTCTCATCCACGTCTCATTCATGGCATTTGGCACCTTAAGAATGATATATTTCTAGAAACCTACAAAGGACCCCTTGCTTTCACCTATACTAGAAACAATATGGTGCAGAACCTAACTTGCTTCTTTACAAAAGCCATCTTCCGATCAAATCCTAAACCAAACACAGTCATCAATAGATTATAACTGAAGTAATCCTCTGGTAGTAATATGCACAAAGAATGTTTTCCCCGTATTCCCCAGGTTCATAGCACGTAAGACACAGAATTTTCAGACAGGAGAGTGTTCTTCATAACACGTGAATTATGTTTAAACAGCGCTTATTGTGAACTAAACAGCGCAGTCTTAAATATCACGCTGGGCTCTTTTTGGAAGACAGACACACACAAGCAATCATATGAAGAATGTAGCAATTATCTGATCTCTGTTTTCCTTCTTTTTCTGTCTTTTTTTTGTTATGGGCCAACAGTCTGCACCTACATAACGAAGAGTAGTAAGTGAAATCACTCACTTCATTTACACCAAGAGAGTCTCTAAAATTTGGGCCCTCTCTACTCTGGTCCTGATGAAGGCCACCTGACCCGGTTTGGCACCTTTGGCCGAAACATTTCAACCACTCACTAGGTGTTGTGGATCAATGTTAATGTTAATGTTAAGCAGACTTATAAAGCGCACTATCACCCCACGGGCATCCTGGCGCTGATGTACACTAACTCAAACCTGCACATAAGTTGTAGTGAAGATCGCACCTACTAATAAAAGAGGGCCTAAACAGCACCGTTAGGATAGAGCCAGGTCTTCAATTTCTTTCTAAATTGCAGAAGATCATCCATTTGTCTGAGGCTAGTCGGGAGTGCATTCCACAGCCGAGCGGCTGTAGAACTAAAGGCTCTTCCTCCCAGTTTTATTCTTTTGAACTTGGGTACTTTAACTAGTTTAGCTAAGGATGATCGCAAGCTTCTGGTAGGAACATACCATTTGAACTTACTCTGCAAAGGTTTGGGCCCTAAACCATGTAAGGCTTTAAAAACAATACAGAGAGATTTAAACTGGATCCTCTGTAGCACGGGGAGCCAGTGAAGTTCACTGAGAGCCAGGGAGGCTGATGATCGCCGTGGTTTCCTAAGGGCTAGTTTGGCCGCAATTGTCTGACTTCTCTGAAGTCTCTCGATCAGATATTTTGGAGCGTCCAGCAGAAGGGCATTGCAATAATCCAGCCGGCTCAAAACCACACTCCTCACTATCTGTGCCCTAGTTGAAATTGGCAGCATCGGGAGGATCTTCCTTAGCACTCTTATTAGGGAAAAGTTAGTCCTTACTGTTTTATTTACTTGAGTTTCTAAACTCAACCTTTCATCAATTATTACTCCCAGATTACGTACAGCCTTGGATGGTATCAATGGCTTATCCACTGTGATTGGCCAAAAATTGGCCGGGAGCTAATGTGGGATTTGCTGGGATCCACAGCATAAGACCATTGATCCCCCTCCAGTGACAAGATGAGCTGAGTATCATCTTCGTAGTTCACCAGGCTGACATTGTGGGACTTAATGACAGAGATCAGGGGGCTCATGTAGATGTTAAACAGTATTGGACTGATCGCCGATCCCTGAGGTACCCCATACTGAATGTTGGTGAAATCTGATTGATATGGGGTGAGTGCTACTGCCTGTTGTCTATTTGACAGGTAAGATTGGAACCATTTTAAGGCCGTGCCTGTTACTCCAACCTCATTAAGCCTTGTCAAAAGAATTTTGTGGTTTACCGTGTCGAATGCGGCAGACAGGTCTAATAGAATCAGTATAACTGATTGCCCCTTGTCTGCTCGCATTCGCAATTCATCCAGGACTGTCACCAAGGCAGTCTCCGTTCCATGTCCCGGCCGGAAGCCGAATTGTACATCCTCTAGCTTGTTGTTATTTTCCAGAAACTGCGACAGTGTTTTGCTGACCCAGCGTTCTATGATCTTCACGGGATAGGGTAAAAGGGAGATAGGTCTATAATTTTTGGGACACACAGGGTCAAGTGTAGCTTTTTTCAGGAGTGGTGTTATTATCGCTTGTTTCCAGCAGGCCGGTACTACCCCGCTGCTCAGTGATTGTCCACAGATCTGACGGAGCAGCGGGAAGAGTTCTGCACCTAGTTCTTTCCAGATCCTGTGTGGTAGAGGATCCATTGGGGAGCCTGAGGAAACACTTAAAGCTAATCTATTAAACTCCTCCTCTAAAGGTATCTCAAAATGGTCAAGAGTTAC
Organism: Calotriton arnoldi; assembly: GCA_963921515.1. Classification (NCBI taxonomy): domain Eukaryota; kingdom Metazoa; phylum Chordata; class Amphibia; order Caudata; family Salamandridae; genus Calotriton; species Calotriton arnoldi. The sequence goes on along the minus strand of CAWUFW010005890.1, from coordinate 1,004,841 downwards.
CAAATTACCCCTACCTCCCCATTCCTCCTTCTGTGTTAATGGTGGTGGCACCTCGTTCGTACTACTAAGGTCCTCCACCTTGTCTACATCGCCCAATCTTAAGCCATCAATAATTTTTCTGATCTTTTCCTCAAAGAAAATCGCTAAACTATCACAGAGATCCTGTGTAGTGTTAATCTTATTATTTGTACAGTCAGGGTTAGCGAGATCCTTCACTATTTTGAAAACACTTCTAGTACTATTGGATGCTTTTAAAATGATATCTGCATAGTATTCTGCTTTTACTATGGAGATTTCTTTTTTATAGATACCTGTTTTTTCAGGGTGATTTTATCCTCGTCTACATACTTTTTTCACCACTTTCGTTCTGCCTGTTTACAGCCCTTTTTTAAATTTTTTTACTTTTCATTGTACCATGGGGCAGACAGTCTACCTGTTTTTTTATAGGGACGATCTGATGTAACGTATTACCTATTTGTTCACAGAGTAGCATATAGTTTTCATCCACCTGTTTACTTATATCTAGAGGACTTTGCGCAGAAAATACCGGAGATAGTTTTGCTTTTTTCAAAAGTCCTTTCCAGTCCCTGCCTCGATGATTATTTTCCTTAGTAGTGGCGGAATCATTCCTTCTAGGATTAAATACCAAGAACTTAATCAGATAGTGATCAGACCAATCTACAGGTAGAATATCCTCTAATCCAATAACATCTTCCCCAGAGAAGATTAAATCCAGTGTATGTCCTCCCCTGTGTGTAGGTTCTGTTACCCACTGTTGCAAATTCAGGTTCTCACAGGATTGGAGAAGGTTTTTAAAGGCCGGGTCTAAATTCCTGTTGAGCCATAGATTAAAATCCCCTAAAATAAGTAATCTAGTATGGGTAAGTGCCATGTTACTAAAAATATCAATAAGTACCTGTTGCTGGAAGCTGACAGAACCAGGCGGTCTGTAGCATACTATCCCAGTCAGTAGATGTCCTTCATGGTCATTCAGCGAGAAACCCAAAAGTTCTATGCCCTCCACATCATCAATTTCCAATGAGGCGAAGTCCCAATTATCTTTGAAAATTACCCCTACCCCACCCCCTCTGCCACTATTTCAATAACTCACCCACTTTAACACCGGCATTTCTTTTTAATCTTATCATTTTCCTTTCCAATAAATCTTCTTTTACAGAAAAATAGATATTTTTAACACCTAATCACGACTGTCACTATCCAGCCAGTCTCCCTCCTGGTGGAGTAAAGTAGGTCACTTGGAGAACAGGTCACTCAAGTGACGGGCCCTATGATGATTCAATCCACATAACCAGAGAGGCGGAGAATCAAGATATACCGCCTATGAGGTATTGTGGTTGAGGGTCTCCAATATAGTCTATGTGAGACTCTGTTTTTTATTTACACAAGTAATCCTATTCCCTTTTGATGCTTGATGTTCCTTATGTTTGGAAGCTGAATGGATCTCTGCTTCTTTCTCCCTCATTTTTGATGAGATGCATTCCCAGATTTAGGAATTAGTATTAAACCTGGGAATGCGTCAAAATGCTACACCTCCCCAGGGAAGGCGTAACGAGTAGAATATCTGTACTTCTCCTTGTTCCATACTCTTACAAAATGACTTGGAGGATTATTTTTGTGCAGGAAGGTGTCCCTTCCTGCACAACAACAATCCTGCATACAACGCAGGCACCCTTGAAACATAGTGCAAGGGTGCCTGCGTTTGCGCTAGGCAGCACATTGTGCGCCAGCGCTGGGAAATGACAGGAATGCACTGTATATTTTTAAGTACAGTGCATTCCTGCCCTTTCCCTATCAAACAGCACAACGCAGTAAGGTGACTTGCTGTGCTGCGTGATTATTTGTTAAATATGCCCCTATGTATTTTATCTTTTTACATATCTTTTTGATGCAGTAAATATGAGAACACTCTGTTTCTTTCAAGCACAGACATTTTAATTTGAAAAAAGTGAGTGAATTACATTATTCATTGGTGGTCTGCAGAAAAAGAAACGAAAATGTTTAATCTTGTCGCTCATTAGTCTGAGTTTTATTAACAACATATTTTGTTACATTAAAAAACACAATCTAGGCCTCATTGCGAGGTCCTGAAGGCAACCCCAAGGGCATCAGTAACGCTGGGAGGCGTAGCAATAAGGATTAAAAGTGGGACCCCGAGAGTTCACTTAGATATGAGGACTCACCAGAGGAATCAGTAATTCGGGTCCCAATTTACCCGATAATTCATCATTTTTCCTCAACATTTTAGGTGGCTGACTATCCAGGTGAAACACCGCTGACCCATGGAGTTATCATGGGCCTTGAATCCCACATCAGCTGTAACTGTTGCTACTTACAGGCCAAATTGGGATTACGGGGGGCCTTGTAATGAGGCCCTCTGTAGAAAAGAGAGATTTTTAAGGCTGCTCTCTGCAAGGCTCAACAACAATAAGGCCTGACTACATTAAGAGCAGTCCGGTTTTGTTTACCTCTCATGACGAAGAAGGTGGTTAAACAACGAGCAACAGTAAAGAGTAACAGAGCCGGCTTGGGGCTGTATTTGCCTAAATGCACTGTCATGTTAACGTATGTGCTGGAGGGATGGAAAATGAACTTAGACCAGACCTTTTGAATGAAAGCCATATTTCACAAAAGTATTGTCATATCTGTGAAATAACAACAAATTTCTGTTATTAATTACGGGTTTTGAAAGTTTGTTTTCACACTGTGTGTTTGTGCATCACCAAGCAACCGAGACATATTTCTAGAAAAAAAGACCCTCTTATGTAAATTGCAGCTTAGAAAATGAATACATATTCAGGCATGGAATTTGAAAAGAAATGATGTGAACCAGGTAACCACTTAGAATAGATTAAAATGTCTGTTTGCTAATGCTCAGATAAGAGATGGTTATTGCTCACAGCGAGAAAGGCCTAGCAGCAGCAGTCAGCCTCAGTGACACTTTGAGAAGCTGACAGCAGTCCAATACCACATACACACAACCATGAAATGGCTTACTCAGACTCTGGGCCCGATTACGAGTTGGGCAGTGTATTCCGACCCCTGTGTAAAGCCCTGGTTACTCACGAGTCGGAATTATGAGTTAGTAGGCATTTAACGCATCTGATAATTATCGGATGCGTTAAATAGCTCAACCTTCGTTCAGTTGAAAAATTTAACAGAAAAGGCATTTAGGGTCTCATTTACGAGGCCCTAGTGGCACTTTTACGCCGCTAGAGCGGCACATTTTTGACGCTCCGGTGCCGCAATGTGTTGCAGCATTTTACAAGGCCATGCAAAGCCACTTAATGTGGCTTTTCATGGCCTTGTAAATATATGCTCCTTTCACGCAGAACACTGTGTGAATGGGGCGTTCCATGGGTGTTGCTGAGGGTGTTCCAACACAACACCTGTGGAATCGCAAGCATTCCCAGATTTACAAGGAATCGTAGACCTGGGAATGCATCAGATTCCTACGCCTCCCCAGGGGGCGTAGGAGTGGCGCATGCTGCAGCATGCATAGAAAAAGGAAAATGCCACCAATTATTGTTTTTGTGCTGCGCAACGGAGGCACCCTTGAACCATGCCGCCAGGGTGTCTGTGTTGGCGTACGGCTGCTGTTTGTGCGCTGGCGCAGGGGAGATGGACAAGAATGTGCAGTATCTTGAAGATAAAGCGCGTTCCTGCCCTTTTCTTTTGACGCACGGCTGCTGTGCGTCAAAAGTTTGTAAATGAGGCCCACAGTATTCACCATGCCACGCAGATTTTGGTGCGTTAAAAAACAAAATCTGCATGTTATTCCCCAATAACTCATAATAGGTGTTATTTATAGCTCCCAATAAATAACGTACCCCATGGTATTGTTATTTATCAGGTGCAATAAATAGCACCCACACTCGTAATCAGGCCCTCTATCTTCAGCTGTTTCATATTCCACACAAGACATGGATGGGTCACAGGAAGGATCCTTTCTCGTAGGACTTCAGTGAGCTAGGCATTCCACGCAGCGCTAGATGGCAGCACAACACCCCCTTGTTCATTCATGTATGAGTTTTATAAAGTGCTACATGTCTTTTAGGCACTTCAGAGAGATGACAGAAAAGAAAAATGTGTCAATAAACGTTATGCACACTTGAGCGGTAGAGGCCAACTAGATGCATAAGATGAACCTAGAGAAGATATTCCTTAATCCTCCACATCTGTCCAATCACTAACTCGACTACAGGCTGCATTTCCAGCTGTCTGGAGAGGTAAATCTGGAGGAACCTGACAAACCTTCCCTCGGGCGGGTCTGCGGAAGAACCGACCCCTTAACCTAAGGCCCTCAGATGACTGCAGAAAAGAATTAGAAAATACTACAACTGTCAGTCAACTCTCAAGAGTCTGTACTTAGAGCCACCAGTGCTTCAATTTATCACTGCAAATCATCTCAATTTAAGTTGTCTCCCTATCAAGTTTCATGCATCCAGTCCCTTTTTGGCCACGCCATCTTGATTTCTGAGCGATCTATAGAAATAAACCAATAGCAGTTTCAAATGTTATGGTGATGCAGTGGCCGGGCAGTACTGCAGAAGTTTGTCCTGATCCTCTTCTGTGTGATGGAGGCTTTGACCATTGCTCTTGTGTGTGCTGTTGGTGGCCTGTGTGTGTAGCAAGCTTGCACTGCTGCTGCTTGTGCTCTGCCTGCTGTGTGAATGCAAACACTTACTGCTACTGCCCATCGTATCTGCTGTGTGTGTGTGTGAGGGGGAGCTTGCGCTGCTACTGCCCATCATCTGATGTGTGTGTGAGAGGGAAGCTTACACTGCTACTGCCCATCGTATCTGCTGTGTGAATCTGAATGCTTACTGCTACTGCCCATCGTATCTGCCCTGTGAATGTGAACTCTTACTACTACTGCCCATCGTATCTGCTGTGTGTGTGTGTGGGGAGGGGATCTTGCACTGCTACTGCCCATCATCTGATGTGTGAATGTGAACGTTTACTGTTACTGCCCATCGTATCTGCTCTGTGAATTTGAATGCTTACTGCTACTGCCCATCGTATCTGCTGTGTGAATGTGAACGCTTACTGCAACTGCCCATGTATCTGCTCTGTGAATGTGAACGCTTACTGCTACTGCCAATCGTGCCTGCTGTGTCAATGTGAACGCTTACTGTTACTGCCCATCGTATCTGCTGTGTGAATGTGAACGCTTACTGCTACTGCCCATCGTATCTGCTGTGTGTGTGTGAGAGGGAGCTGGCACTGCTACTGCCCATCGTATCTGCTGTGTGAATGTGAACACTTACTGCTACTGCCCATCGTATCTGCTGTGTGAATGTGAACGTTTACTGTTACTGCCCATCGTATCTGCTCTGTGAATGTGAACTCTTACTACTACTGCCCATCGTATCTGCTGTGTGTGTGTGTGGGGAGGGGATCTTGCACTGCTACTGCCCATCATCTGATGTGTGAATGTGAACGTTTACTGTTACTGCCCATCGTATCTGCTCTGTGAATTTGAACGCTTACTGCTACTGCCCATCGTATCTGCTGTGTGAATGTGAACGCTTACTGCAACTGCCCATGTATCTGCTCTGTTAATGTGAACGACTGCCAATCGTGCCTGCTGTGTCAATGTGAACGCTTACTGTTACTGCCCATCGTATCTGCTGTGTGAATGTGAACGCTTACTGCTACTGCCCATCGTATCTGCTGTGTGTGTGTGAGAGGGAGCTGGCACTGCTACTGCCCATCGTATCTGCTGTGTGAATGTGAACACTTACTGCTACTGCCCATCGTATCTGCTGTGTGAATGTGAATGTTTACTGTTACTGTCCATCGTATCTGCTCTGTGAATGTGAACGCTTACTGCTACTGCCCATCGTATCTGCTGTGTGTGTGTGTGTGTGTGAGGGGGATCTTGCACTGCTACTGCCCATCATCTGATGTGTGTGTGGGAGGGAAGCTTATGCTGCTACTGCCCATCGTATCTGCTGTGTGAATGTGAACGCTTACTGCTACCGCCCATCGTATCTGCTGTGTGAATGTGAACGTTTACTGTTACTGCCCATCGTATCTGCTCTGCTCTGTGAACTCTTACTGCTACTGCCCATCATATCTGCTGTGTGTGTGTGTGGGGAGGGGGATCTTGCACTGCTACTGCCCATCATCTGATGTGTGAATGTGAACGCTTACTGTTACTGCCCATCGTATCTGCTGTGTGAATGTGAACGCTTACTGCTACTGCCCATCGTATCTGCTGTGTGAGTGTGAACACTTACTGCTACTGCCCATCATATCTGCTGTGTGTGTGTGTGTGTGTGAGGGGGAGTTTGAAATGCTACTGCCCATCATCTGATGTGTGTGTGGAAGGGAAGCTTACACTGCTACTGCCCATCATACCTGCTGTGTGTGGGGGGAAGCTTGCACTACTACTGCCCATCATATCTGATGTGTGTGTGGGGGGAAGCTTGCACTGCTACTGCCCATCACACCTGCTGTGTTTAAGGAGGAAGCTCGCACTGCTACTGCCCAACATATCTGCTGTGTGTGGGGGGCTTGCACTGATACCACCCATCATATCTGCTGTTTGTGTGTGTGGGAAGCTTGCACTGCTACTCCTGGTGATGTACTTACTGTGTATATTTGAAATCTTGCATTGCTGCTGCTTGTGCTGTACCTGCTCTGTGAATGTGAACACTTGCCTTGCTACTGCCCACAATATCTGCTGTGTGTATATGAACACTTACATTACTGCTGCCCATCATATCTGCTGTATGTGAGAAGCTTGCACTAATACTGCCTGTGATGTACTTAATATGTATATAAGAAAGCTTGCATTACTGCTGCTTGCGCTGTACCTGCTCTGTAGATGCGAAGGCTTGCACGGCTGCTGTCTGCGCTGTACCTGCTCTGTAGATGCTAAGGCTTGCACGACTCCTGCTCTTGTGCTGGAATTTCTAGCAATATGTGGAAGGTCACACTTCTGCTGCCTGTGTTGTTCTTTCAAGTGATAACTTGCACTCCTGGTGTGTGCACCTCTCCTGCCATGTATATGTGAACACTTGCATTGCTGTTCAGCACCGAACATATTGTCTGCGTGATGGAAAATGCACCATTGTGCTTGCATTCTACCTTCTGGGAAGTTGTTTAGGGTGCATGTGCTGCCTGGAAACAGGGAGAGAGCTCAGAGATGTGCCTGCTGCAGTCTGTGCTGCACCTCTTCTATATGTAAAGGAAGCTTGAACTGATGCTGCCTATCCCTTGCCTGTACTGTGAGGACGCTTACATTACTGCTTCCCATGCTGCACATCATATGCTGGGGAAAGGTTACCTGTTTGTCTCTCTCTGTGCTGTTTCTGTTCTCTCTGTGAGTGAAGGTGCACCTTTTGTGCCTGTTGCACTACTGCTGAGTGCAGTATCTGTGTGAGGGAAACATATACTGATGCTGCCTATGCTGCATTTGTGCTGCACATACATACACAGTTGTTCCTATGCTGCGTTTGTTCGGTGTGTGCGTGTGATAGAAGCTTGCACTGCTGCCATCGCAAATATAATATGTGTGTGCTGTGTTCTGGAGCATTGCACAGTTAGTTCCTGTGTCGTACATGCAGTTTGTATGTGAGGGGAGCTAACGCTCTCCTTGTTCGGTGTGTGAGGGAAGCTGGCACCATCGTATCTGCTGTGTGAATCTGAACGCTTACTGCTACTGCCCATCGTATCTGCTGTGTGAATGTGAACGTTTACTGTTACTGCCCATCGTATCTGCTGTGTGTGTGTGTGGGGAGGGGGATCTTGCACTGCTACTGCCCATCGTATCTGCTGTGTGAATGTGAACGCTTACTGCTACTGCCCATCATATCTGCTTCATATCTGCTGTGTGAATGTGAACACTTACTGCTACTGCCCATCATATCTGCTGTGTGTGTGTGTGTGACGGGGAGTTTGAAATGATACTGCCCATCATCTGATGTGTGTGTGGAAGGGAAGCTTACACTGCTACTGCCCATACCTGCTGTGTGTGTGGGGGGAAGCTTGCACTGCTACTGCCCATCACAACTGCTGTGTTTAAGGAGGAAGCTCGCACTGCTACTGCCCAACATATCTGCTGTGTGTGGGGGGCTTGCACTGATACCACCCATCATATCTGCTGTTTGTGTGTGTGGGAAGCTTGCACTGCTACTCCTGGTGATGTACTTACTGTGTATATTTGAAATATTGCATTGCTGCTGCTTGTGCTGTACCTGCTCTGTGAATGTGAACACTTGCCTTGCTACTGCCCACAATATCTGCTGTGTGTATATGAACACTTACATTACTGCTGCCCATCATATCTGCTGTATGTGAGAAGCTTGCACTAATACTGCCTGTGATGTACTTAATATGTATATACGAAAGCTTGCATTGCTGCTGCTTGCGCTGTACCTGCTCTGTAGATGTGAAAGCTTGCACTGCTGCTGTCTGCGCTGTACCTGCTCTGTAGATGCGAAGGCTTGCACGGCTGCTGTCTGCGCTGTACCTGCTCTGTAGATGCTAAGGCTTGCACGACTGCTGCTCTTGTGCTGGACTTTCTAGCAATATGTGGAAGGTCACACTTCTGCTGCCTGTGTTGTTCTTTCAAGTGATAACTTGCACTCCTGGTGTGTGCACCTCTCCTGCCATGTATATGTGAACACTTGCATTGCTGCTCAGCACTGAACATATTGCCTGCGTGATGGAAAATGCACCATTGCGCTTGCATTCTACCTTCTGGGAAGTTGTTTAAGGTGCATGTGCTGCCTGGAAACAGGGAGAGAGCTCAGAGATGTGCCTGCTGCAGTCTGTGCTGCACCTCTTCTATATGTAAAGGAAGCTTGAACTGATGCTGCCTATCCCTTGCCTGTACTGTGAGGACGCTTACATTGCTGCTTCCCATGCTGCACATCATATGCTGGGGAAAGGTTACCTGTTTGTCTCTCTCTGTGCTGTTTCTGTTCTCTCTGTGAGTGAAGGTGCACCTTTTGTGCCTCTTGCACTACTGCTGAGTGCAGTATCTGTGTGAGGGAAACATATACTGATGCTGCCTATGCTGCATTTGTGCTGCACATACATACACTGTTGCTCCTATGCTGCGTTTGTTCGGTGTGTGCGTGTGATTGAAGCTTGCACTGCTGCCATCGCAAATATAATATGTGTGTGCTGTGTTCTGGAGCATATTGCACAGTTAGTTCCTGTGTCGTACATGCAGTTTGTATGTGAGGGGAGCTAACGCTCCCCTTGTTCGGTGTGTGAGGGAAGCTGGCACCATGGGTGCACATGCTGCACCTAGTCTCCATGTGAGAGAAGCTTGTAATAGTGCTGTCTATGGTCTGCCTATTCTCTGAGTGTAGCTTGCACTGCTGCCACCTGTAGTGTACTCGTTCCCTGTGCAAGAGGTGCTTACACTGTTCTTGTCTCTGCTGTACCAGTTCTCTGTCGTCAATGGGGGCCAGTTCTTTCATCACCTCGTAGGGCCCTTCTTATGTACGTTCCTGGTCCAATGACCGTTCCCTTCTTCATAACCACTTATTCTACGGCGGCTGCTCCCTTGCCCAGTGGGCATTCCTTTGGCCTGGCATGATCACTTGCTACATGGCTCATCACTTTCTGGTAAGCCCCTTATTTTAAAAAAAAACAACAGTTGATGGACAGAATGCAGTACAATGTCATACATTCACCCCAGTACAGAGATCTGGGCCTAAATCCATCGTTTTTTTGCTCACCATGCCATTCCAGTTTGAACCCAGCCATATGCAAATCAGTCTTGACCCTGTGCCTCATGGGAACAGTCCAGCCCGAACTGCCAAGCCAGGTCCTCCCTGGACTGGAAACAAGCATCCTAGGACCGGTTTCGGGGTTTCACCCCTCTTCAGCCAGGATAGCTTGATTCCAGTGGCATGGAGAGCACGGGACCCACGTCTGGGCATACCCGTCCCACTCGGGGTGACAAATGCAAAAACAACAGTTGATGGACAGAATGCAGTACAATGTCATACATTCACCCCAGTACAGAGATCTGTGCCTAAATCCATCGTTTTTTGCTCACCATGCCATTCCAGTTTGAACCCAGCCATATGCAAATCAGTCTTGACCCTGTGCCTCATGGGAACAGTCCAGCCCGAACTGCCAAGCCACGTCCTCCCTGGACTGGAAACAAGCATCCTAGGACCGGTTTCGGGGTTTCACCCCTCTTCAGCCAGGATAGCTTGATTCCAGTGGCATGGAGAGCACGGGACCCACGTCTGGGAATACCCGTCCCACTCGGGGTGACAAATGCAAAAACAACAGTTGATGGACAGAATGCAGTACAATGTCATACATTCACCCCAGTACAGAGATCTGGGCCTAAATCCATCATTTTTTTGCTCACCATGCCATTTCAGTTTGAACCCAGCCATATGCAAATCAGTCTTGACCCTGTGCCTCATGGGAACATTCCAGCCCGAACTGCCAAGCCAGGTCCTCCCTGGACTGGAAACAAGCATCCTAGGACCGGTTTCGGGGTTTCACCCCTCTTCAGCCAGGATAGCTAGATTCCAGTGGCATGGAGAGCACGGGACCCACGTCTGGGCATACCCGTCCCACTCGGGGTGACAAATGCAAAAACAACAGTTGGTTTTGCTAAGTTCGCCCTAAGTTGGCAGGGTATGCCCAGACGTGGGTCCCTTGCTCACTTTGCCACTGGATTCAAGATAGCCTGGCTGATGAGGGTTATGAACCCGAAACCGGTCCCAGGATGCTTGTTTCCGGTCCAGGAAGACATGGCTTGGCAGTTCAGGCTGGACTGTTCCCATGAGGCACAGAGTCAGACTGATTTGCATATGGCCATGTCTGAACTGGGGTGGCGGAGTGAGCTAAAGAATGATGATGGATTAAACCCAGATCAGTTGACTGGGGGTGAGTGCTTGCAATGTTCAACACTCCGTCCATCATCCCCTTTGGTTTTGCTAAGCCCCTTATTTAAACAGCGGCTTCGCTCCAGCCTCATGTGGATCATTTCCTTCACCGCCCTGTTGGCTCAGCGGGGGGCCCCTCACTCACTCAGTTACCCATTACTTCCCAAGTAGCCTCACTCATGGTGTACTACTTACCACAGGCCCTTCACACATCAGTAAACTTATTCTCCCCCTGGTCCCCCTGGCTTGCACTTGCCGGGTGTCTCCTGTGCTCACCCTATTGTCTCCCTTTGGCTCTTCCTATCAGCATGTGGCCACTTTCTCTTCATTTCACCCTGTCACTTTCCCCATCTCCTCTCACCCGTGGAGTGGCTTTGCATTCATGTAACTGACCTGCCCTTACCTGGTTCCCCTCACTTAGTCCGTGTCCCTGTGCTCTTTTTGTAGCTCCTTGTTTCCCTTTGATCACTCATACTTGCTGTGGCCTCTTCCTCCGTTGACCGCACCACACAATCTCACAGGTAAAAGGGACAGACACTGAATCAAGCACCTCTGGGTGACTGAAGAAAGATGTGGCTTCCATTCTAAATCTATTCCTGGGAGATCTGGGATGTTGTAATTGTAAATACTTTTATATAGTGCTTGCTATCCCTGACGAGGCATTGACGCACTTTGCTGCGAGATGGTAGTGAAGTTACTGTCCCTTCAGACCTATGAGTTTCCCTAGGTCAACTGTCCCAACCTCAGACAGAGAAAGCTGGAGGGTGTAGGGAACAAACTATGAAAGGGCAGTGTGTCCCAGGGCGCTTGACACTAGTGCCCCTCCAGACCCATATAGTATTTTCATGAATAAGAGGGGGCTCTTCAGGGGTACCGAGTTACGGCTTTTCTGGCCTACAGGCCACAAGGCGCAGGGGGGCCGCTATTCATCCACCAGGATGGGTCCCCTCTCACAAAATTTCAGTTTGGCAGGATATTGACATTGGCGCTGGGTGCAGCAGGCCTGGATACATCCAAATTTGGTACTCATTCTTTCAGGATTGGGGCAGCCACTGAAGCCACGGCTCGGGGACTGCAGGGACATGAAGTTCAAAGAATAGGGCGTTGGTCTTCTGACTGTTACAAACGATATGTGCGTTTACACCTGCTTTAAGTACTATTGGCTAATGGTTGGTTTGTTTCAATTTCTCGCAGTTTCCACGTCCTGTGTCGCAGGAGGGGAGCTAGCCGTTGTCCGTCGGTCATCAGAGCCTCGCCCATTCCAGGTACCCGCCTGGGAGCCAGGCCACAAAGAAGTTTGGATCATAGGTCGTTCATATGTGAGCAGGTTGACCCAACACTTTTTCACAGGAAATTTCGCGGACAGGGCCAGGCGGGTTTCAAGGTGTCACTGCACGGACAAGGGGGATTGCGATTATGCCAGTTTCGTAATGTTTTTGGTGCTTTGCTAGCTAGGACTCCGGCAGCACCCGCCGGGGTAATAGTACATTTGGGAGGCAATGACCTGGTACACCTGGGTAGGAAAGGAGTGGTGGAGGCACTGATCACGGAAATGGGATGGTTGGCCAAGAGGTGCCCACAGGCAGTGTTGGTGTGGTCTCACATGATCCCGAGGTTTCAATGGCGGGGGAGGTGAGTCGGTATGGGCTTTGAATCACTCCGTGAAGAGAATTAATAACAGGATTGATAGGCTTTTTCGGTCTCCCAAACTGCAGACGATTGCACATGGGTGCATCTGGGTGGAGCGTTATTTTCTCCAGGACGGGGTTCACCTCTCTAAGCTGGGCACTGAGTATTTCATTGAGAACGTGCTAGCTTGGATGTTAGGGGCAAAGGACAGGGCATGACCTTTCTGTCAGCAGGCGGAAGGGGGGGGGGCCACATAGTTGGTCAACTATACTGGCCTGTGGCAGTAAGGTCATGATTGGTCAGTCATTTTTTTCCATCTCTTAGTAGGCATCCCATTATTTAATGGGGATGCCTGGGGAAATGGGGGGACAGTGGTCTCTCATCACACTCCAGGGAGAGTTTACGGCTGGTAGTCTGAAGGGTGCGGGGGTAGGAAGTTCCGCTTTCGGCAGGCCCTTGGGCCAATACCCGCTCAGGCGCATGGGCGCCAAGTTGGCATAACATCAGTCCCTGGGAGGTAGTATTGGAGGGCGTAGGGGATGCCCGCGGGAAGGAATCTGATGGGCAACCGGGCCTCCTGGTCAAGGTCACTCCGGTAAGAAGGGGGACCTAGCAAGTAGTTGGGACCAGTCATGACCTTGCACATAGGCTCATACGGGATACGCAGAAAACAGATTGTACATATTTCAGTTTTAGGATAGGTATGGCTATGTATTAGACACGTGTTAAGGTTAGCCATAAAAATGTGTAAATACGTTGTATATGAAATGTATAAAGTTATTGAATATGTGTGGGTTTTCTGCGTATTTAAAATGTTTCACAAATTTTAATTATGATTTTTTTAAATTAATTTAATACGGCCGGGGTTATCCGACCCCTATTCCAAGATCTGTGTTGGATGATGATTTATTATCTGTGCCTAGAGGGAAAGGGGGGGACGGGAAGTACCCCCGGGTCTCTGGAGGGAAGGTTGGGGTCAACCTGATGGTAGGGACTTGGCAATACCTGGCCATATTAGTATTCATTATTGGCTCTGACGTGTTCTGATTGGCTACGCTCTTTGTGAGCGTACGTCCTTTCAACGCTTGTAAGACCTGATGAGGGATCTGTGGGGAGTGAAGTCTGGGACTTTGTGTGGATGTGGGATTGGCATGCGGGGGGTGCAATGACACATTTAGAAAGTATGAGAAGCTGTTCACTCACGTGTCCCATCAAACCTGGTTGCGATGGTGTCCAGGAAGGTGTTCTGAGGAGCAAGCAGTCCCCTCATCACAGGCATTTTAAGGGCCCTCCAACTTGGTCTCCATCCTCCTGGTAACGTAAGGGGTGAGGAGCATCGGGCAGCCCCTTCCTGCCCTCAGGCATCAACATGTATGGGTCCTCCCATGAGGTCCCCTGGTTACTGCTTTCACTTTCTCCTCTTGGTTCCCTCTAATTTCCAGTCACTTTTATCAGTACCAATGGGAAATCTTATCTGGTTCTTATTTGCGAATTAGCAGACAATCTTTTTATCCTTTTCTTGTCCCTGGATTGATGGGTGGTCTCCATATCCCTCTTGTATACCTCGGTTAATGGCCAGTATTTCCATCCTGTTATTAAGTTATCTCATCCTATTCTCATTGACTGGTTGGTGGCCCAGCCCTCTGTTCTGTTTGTAGTCCTCTCGCTAACCACCAGTTTCATCGTCTTGTTCTTAGTCTTTAGTCACAAAACAAGCTCTTCACCCCCTTCTTTTTTCACCGGTTGATGACAAAGCCGATCCTTCAGTTATTTTTCACAGGTCGGTATACATTTTTATCACTGGTTGGTATACATTTTCTTCATCCCTTCTTGTTCAATGTTTGGCGTTCAGGCTCACCATTCAGTTATTTTTCACTGGTTGACAGCCCTTCTCTTTGTCCCATACACGTTCATGGGTAATCAATAAGTTATTTACCTCTGGTTGATGGCTGGCCTCTTACTCACTCGTTGGTGATGAGTCTTTTCGGTCCACTCTTATTCTCTGTTTATTGCCAGTCTCTTTGTCCGTTTATTACACATTGGTGGATGATCACTCTCTTCACTGGTAGATGATCACTCTCTTCACTGGTAGATGATCACTCTCTTCACTGGTGGATGATTCACTCTCTTCACTGGTAGATGATCACTCTCTTCACTGGTGGATGACCACTCTCTTCACTGGTGGATGAGCACTCTCTTCACTGGTAGATGATCACTCTCTTCACTGGTAGATGATCACTCTCTTCACTGGTAGATGATCACTCTCTTCACTGGTGGATGATTCACTCTCTTCACTGGTAGATGATCACTCTCTTCACTGGTGGATGACCACTCTCTTCACTGGTGGATGACCACTCTCTTCACTGGTAGATGATCACTCTCTTCACTGGTGGATGATCACTCTCTTCACTAGTAGACGCCCAGTCTCTTCGGCCAGCTCTTATGCCCTGGTGGGTGATCAGTCTCTTTGTCCTATTCTTATTAACTCGTTGGCATCCAGTTACTTTGCCCTAGTCTGGCTCACTGGTTGGTGATCGCCCTCTTAGGCCCTGTTGGTTTTTGCCAGTTAATCATCAGTCTCTTTGTCCTGTCATTACCCACCGGTAACTCCAGTCTCAGTCTCTCGTTCGTAGTTACCAGTTGAGGGCCGGAGTCTTTGTCCTGGTGAGGGGAGTCTTTGTCCTGTCCTCGTTCCCTGTCGAGTCTCTTTGTCCCGCTCTCAGGCACTCTGCGGCGCAGGCCTCTGCTGCTGCCTCTATCCGCTCCCGTCCGGAATCACTGGCTGCCAGCTGGGGCCTTTGTTTCCTCACAGGGTCCTGTGAGGTGCCTGGAGCCCGGCTTCCAGGCACGGAAGAGCCTGCTCCTTTCTGCCCCTCTGAACGGGGGTAACCAAGAGTTGCCCCAAATATCCTAGAGTCGGCGCCCGTTGACTCTCGGAGTCGTGTGAGGGGAATTCACCTCGGAGGCACCCGACAGCCACTCCCACAGAGGAGACCCTTATGCATGGCTTGTGCCGGATCTTCCCGAGGCGCCTCTGCCTCCTAGCGCTCGTGCCACCACCCCTCGAGGGAGTGTTCGCTCAGCTAGGGCACGTGCCAGAGTATTAAAGTTTTGCCGCCCCCTCCACAGATGCTGTTTTCATGAGGGCTCTCGGGGCTGACAGGCTCCCACAACCGCGCAGACAGCTCCCCGCCCCTTCCTGCTCGTCCCGCTCGGAGTTGGTCTTCTCGGGCACTGCCTAGGACCCTCCACCTGCTCCCATGTACCACTTTCATTGGTTTGACTGGCACATGCTGGCACTAGGGGACTTCGGGGGCATGGTCGCGCAAAAGCAGGCTTTGTCTTTTTGCTTGGAAGTTGTTCCGCGTGAGTTTTCCACGATGTTTGCTTTGTAGAATCACCTTTCGTTGGCCCAGGATGCCTGCGGGGCTTTCCACGAGAGTAGGGGTGTGGTGGGATCAAGTCCGCGGCCGGCTGCTCGCAGAGAGCGCTCAGCGTGTCCTCTTCTGGATTAAAAGCGCCGGTTTGTTGGACGCCTCTCCTCCCCAGCTCGGCTGCAGCCTTCCTTGTCAGGCACAGCATCTCTCGCTTGGGGTTACCATGGCGACGGCACCACGCCCTGCATCCTGCTGAAAGGACCGGGCCCTGGGGGATGGAGCGTGGCAGCTGAGAAGTGTTAGCCCGCTTCGCTCGCTCCCGGGATGCCACCTGTCCCGCACCGAGCACCTACCTACCTACGGGGGTTGCCTCGCACCCCGCAGCGCCACAACTCCGTCGCTGGTTAACCCCAGGACAAGTGCCAAACCCAGCCCAGTGGGACTGTCCAGGCGAGAACAGTGCTGAAAACCACACCTGGAGCAAGCATGGACAGCTGGATGGGGATGGGACGGACGCGCCAAAGAATTATTCTGGAGACCATGTAGGGGGTTTGTGCTAACAGAAGTCCCGGGAAGCGGTAGGATGTGGACCTTTCTCTCTAGTACACTGAAAAAATCAGAAAGGGTTTTCGGCCACTCCGAGCCTGGCGTGTCTTAAACTTCCTGCCGAAAACAAAAAAAAACTCCACGCTGAAGACCGATTTTCAGGCACCCTACCACCCCCTCGAGTGACAAGCTCTGCCATGCGCCCTTTCCTCTGTCCTCCCCAGGACTCTCACCTCTTCCTGTTTTGCTCCTCCACCAGCTGAGATTTTTTCAAAGTATTATTCCCCTCACCCATGGCCCAGGTCTCACTCACCCCCCTCCCCTCCCGCCTCGTCATGTCGCATCCCAATTCGAGGCTCTATCTCACGGCCCCTTCCTGGTGCTAGAAACCCTTCTAGAGGATGCTCAAATCCGAGGCTGTATTTATACCCCTGCCCCTGACGGACCCCACTCTAGTGAGGCCGTTTCCTCGCCGTGTTGACCTGTCCCCATCATCTCTCGCTTCCCCGCTTTCCTCCTGCACTCTACACTTCTGCACCATCTCCATCAGATCTCCCTTCTCTCCCTCCTGCGAAGCCAAACACAATTTAAATGTCTCTTATTTGTCGTCTCCTTTTTCTACCACATGTAGATGCATAGATATTTATGTCACCGTCATACGTCCTCTCATCCCCTGATGTATTTATACCAAGGATGCAGTTAAGTGTCTCCCTCACACCTTCCTCCTCATTTCTCTGCCTGTTTATACCCTTGAGGGATTTACATTTCAATCCCTCCCTCCCCGCATAATGTGTGAGTAGAACTGTCTAGATGTCTCTCACAGCCCCTCTCCATTGTAATTATATGAGCAAAATGCGTACATTTATCAGCCATGCCCCCTTCACCTCCCCCTACTGTATTTAAATCCCTTAGATCATGGGTACTCACAAACTTTCTCTCGGGGGCCAAATTTACAGTGTGGTTTGTGGCCGAGGGCCGCACCGGTGGGGGCGGGGTCAGTGGGGGAGGGGGCGGGGCTAGAGCAAAAAAAAATAACTGACCATGAGGTTGAACACAGGCCCCTGCAGCGGACGCCTTCGTCCACTGAGCCACCAGACCCGTCATACACACCTCTCTCTCTATCTATCTCTCTCTCTCTCGCTCTGTCTCCTTCCCTCTCTCTATCTCTTCCTCCCTCTCTATCTCTCCGCCTCCCTCTCTCTCTCTCCGCCTCCCTCCCTCTCTCTCTCTCCCTCTCTCTCTCTCCCTCCCTCTCTCTCTCTCCCTCCCTCTCTCTGTCTCACTCACTCTGTTTGTCTCCCTCCCTCTCTCTGTCTCCCTCCCTCTCTCTCTCTCCCCCTCCCTCTCTCTCTCCCCCTCCCTCTCTCCCCCTCCCTCCCTCTCTCTCCCTCCCTCTGTCTCCCTCTGTCTGTCGTCCTCCTCCCTCTCTCTCCCTCCCTCCCTCTCCCTCCCTCTCTGTCTCCCTCCCTCCCTCTCCCTCCCTCTGTCTCCCTCCCTCTGTCTCCCTCCCTCTCTCCCTCTCTGTCTCCCTCCCTCTCTCCCTCTCTGTCTCCCTCCCTCTCTGTCTCCCTCTCTGTCTCGCTCTCTGTCTCCCTCTCTCTGTCTCTCCCTCTCTGTCTCTCCCTCTCTGTCTCCCCCTCTCTGTCTCCCCCTCTCTCTCCCCCTCTCTGTCTCCCTCTCTCTGTCTCTCTCCCTCCCTCTGTCTCCCTCCCTCTGTCTCCCCCCTCTGTCTCCCCCCCTCTGTCTCCCCCCTCTGTCTCCCCCTCTCTGTCTCCCCCTCTTTGTCTGTCTCCTTCCCTCTGTCTCCCTCTGTCTGTCTCCCTCTGTCTGTCTCCCTCTCCCTCCCTCTGTCTGTCTCCCTCTCCCTCCCTCTGTCTGTCTCCCTCTGTCTCTGTCTCCCTCCCTCTGTCTCCCTCTCTCTGTCTCTGTCTCCCTCCCTCTGTCTCCCTCCCTCTGTCTCTGTCTCCCTCCCTCTGTTTCTGTCTCCCTCCCTCTGTCTGTCTCCCTCCCTCTGTCTCTGTCTCCCTCCCTCTCTGTCTCCCTCTCTGTCTCCCTTCCTCTGTCTGTCTCCCTCTCTGCCTCCCTCTGTCTGTCTCCCTCTCCCTCCCTCTGTCTGTCTCCCTCTCCCTCCCTCTGTCTGTCTCCCTCTCCCTCCCTCTGTCTCCCTCTCCCTCCCTCTGTCTGTCTCCCTCTCCCTCCCTCTGTCTCCCTCTCCCTCTGTCTCCCTCTCTCTCTGTCTCCCTCTGCCTCCCTCTGTCTCCCTCTCTCCCTCTCCCTCTGCCTCCCTCTCTCCCTCTGCCTCCCTCTCTCTCTGTCTCCCTCTCTCTCTGTCTCCCTCCCTCTCTCTGTCTCCCTCCCTCTGTCCGTCTCCCTCCCTCTGTCTGTCCTGTCTCCCTCTGCCTCCCTCTGTCTCCCTCTGTCTCCCTCTCCCTCTGCCTCTCTCTGTCTCCCTCTGTCTCCCTCCCTCTGTCTGTCTCCCTCTGCCTCCCTCTGTCTCCCTCCCTCTGTCTGTCTCCCTCCCTCTGTCTGTCTCCCTCCCTCTGTCTGTCTCCCTCCCTCTGTCTGTCTGTCTCCCTCCCTCTGTCTGTCTGTCTCCCTCCCTCTGTCTGTCTGTCTCCCTCCCTCTGTCTGTCTCCCTCCCTCTCTCTGTCTCCCTCTCTCTGTCTCCCTCCCTCTGTCTGTCTCCCTTTCTCTGTCTCCCTTCCTCTGTCTGTCTCCCTCTCTCTGTCTCCCTTCCTCTGTCTGTCTGTCTCCCTCGCTCTGTCACGTCACCCCGCGTGTGTGTCAGCCCGGGCTGAGACAGCTTCCCGAGCACGCACACAGCCGCACCCGAGTACTTCACAGCCTCAGGTCTTTAAAGACCATTCACTTGTTAATGAGGCTTTGTTGTATTTCACCTCTTTTTAGCGCCCCTGCATGCAGGGGCGCTAAAAAGGTGAGCTACAACAAAGCCTCATTAACAAGTGAATGGTCTTTTAAAGAATCGCCCGGCCCCCATAGAGCGCTGCTGCAACCGGCGGTGTTTGCTGGCACTTAAAAAAAAAAAAAACACAGGTAGGTATCTGCAAGGTCCGCGGGCCGCCAAGGAAGGCTTGCCGGGCCGCCGCCGGCCCGCGGGCCGTACTATGAGTACCCGTGCCTTAGATCAAGGCCACTGGAACTATGGATTGTGTGGCCGCGGCAATGGTCACATTATTATAGATTTTCCGCATTTACCACATAATCCATCATCTGCTACATAATCTGCAGATTTTAACAAAAACATTTCTTTGTTTCCAGCTCAAACGGTTCAAAAGTTAATAAAAAAATGCAGCCACACGTGTTGCCTCCCAGTGGAAGGCCCTTTGCAAAGCAGGACTGATCACCTTCCTATTGCTTAAAGCTATATTTGGGTGTACAACTAAGGCTAATGAGGTGCAAACAACGCCCAGACAGTATTACCAAGTTTTAAAATGACAAAATAATGAAGTAGTATTATTACAAAAAGTGACGCGTTATGTCACATAAATTGCCTAATCTTGCTGCATAATTTACTCAACCCTGCCTCATAATTTGGCACTCTCCTGCCGCATAATTTCAGTGGCCCTGCTTTAGATATTTAAATGCCTCTCTCATACATCTTCTCCTTCCACTGCTCTACCCTGCACCTCTTACATATTTAAATGTCACCATCATACCTTCTCTGCATCACCTAACGCATTTATACCAAGAATGCAGTTAAGTGTTTCTCTCATGCCTTCCTCTTCATCTCTCTGCCTGCTATTCCTCTGAGGTATTTATATTTCAATCACCCCTCCCTCTAGTGCAAACAGAAGTGAGACATTTACTGGTCTCCCACATGGTCCTCCCCCTTCCATTGCACTTACATGAAGCGCTTAAATGTCCCTCTAACACCCTCTTCATTTCCTTCTACTGTATTTAGACCCCGTAGATATTTAAATGTCTCTCTCATACATGTCTTCTCCTTCCTCTGTCCTTTGCACCCCTTGCATTCTTGAATGTCCTCATCACATCACACATTGCTTCTCTGTCCCCTCATGTATTTATACCAAGGATGGAGTTAAGTGTCTCCCTCATGCCTTCCTCGTCATTTCTCTGCCTGTTTATACCCCTGAGGGATTTACATTTGAGTCACACTCTCTCCTGTACTGTGCAAACAGAATAGAGATATGTAGAGTCCTCCCATGTCTCACCCGCCCCCTCTCTATGGTACCTGTATCTTAACCCCTTCGATGCTCATGACGAGCTCAGCTCGTCATGCTGCGCGGTTGGCGTGTGCGCATGACGAGCTGAGCTCGTCACGACCACACCAGCGATCGGAATGTCCAGCACCTGGGCGGAATTCCGATCGCGGTGAAGCGGTTAAGGTATTTAAATAGCTCTCTCACACTCGCCTTCTCTTTTCACTGCAGAGTTTACATCCCTGAGATCTTTAAAAACATCTTTCCTGCCTCCTTTTGCCTCTATTGTTTGCATCTCATAGACATTTAAATGTCCCCTACATACCCCAGCCTTATTGTTATTACACCCTGTTAGAAATAGGATTTCTGGTTGGCTAGGGCAAGCGCCTAAGCCAGGCAGAAACCACCACTCTAGTCAGGGCAAGGGAGTTACACACTGAAGATAACCCCTGCTCACCCCCTTGGTAGCTTGGCATGAGCAGTCAGGCTTATCCCAGAGGCAATGTGTAAAGCATTTGCGCAACACACTAACAGAGCCGCGACACACTAGGCACACCACAAAAGTAAACTCCACACAAGGTTAAATAAAAAATAGCCTTTGTATTATCCATAGACACATCAGAGCATAATCACAAATGTACACTGTGCCACCTAGTACTACGTAATACTTTACAGGGGATTATATACACATTACAGGGCCAATCGGGCCACTGTCATAACCATTAGGCTGACCAGAACTTACTGGTAAGAATACACTTAGCACCAATACATTAGGCATACATTGTAATCATCAGTGCACCCTAGTAGTGTGCACCTATTTGTAATCCTCACTGGCAGTGAAATAAAACATCACCTAATCACATCAGTTGCGCAGTGTAACCCATTACATCACTTCAGCAGGGAAAACCCTGGTCACCTGTACACAGTAGGGAATTTTTGTGCCCACACCAGGCAACTGCCTCAACTAATGGGCACCTGGACCGTAACCAGGTCTCCCCTCTGTCTCTCATGAGGGCACACGACCCATACCCAAATGCTAGGGTACCAATGCAGCCGGCCGGTGTGGGAGACCAACACGCACCTCCCTTACGGCTGCCAAAGAATGTCCCCGGCGCCCAGTATCACAAGTAAGGGGCAGGGGTGCAGCTCACCCTATCTCCTTCACTGGAGACTGCCTCGGGTGTTGTAATTAGGCTCAGCCGGACCGGGACCTCCGTAGAGGCTTCCCTTGCGTCCGGTCAACCTCGCAGGGAACGGTGCCCCCCCTCTCCAAAAACGAGGGAGAGAATTACCTCTGTCTTCCCCAGGTGGTCCACGCTACTTGAAGAACGCCGTCAGGGGCAAGGATTCCGCCCCGGTCTCCTCCCTCGCGCTGGTACCGGGCGCGGCCTCAGCTCCGTGAAGTGAAGTCTTCGTCCGCGTCTCCCCTCTGTTGCGGTGAGGAGCACCTGCCCACAACCAGGTTACCAGCTCTGCCTGGCTTCCTGGGAGTTGCTGGGCAACGCTGGGGGAACTCCTTTCAGCCACGCCTCTGCCAGCTGATTCTTGCTGCTTGAGGAAGCAACAGTCCACGAGGCTCAGGCTCTCCTGCCGGCCCCGCCCACAACCAGGCAATCTCTGCCTGACTTCCTCCTCTCGGGACGGCTGCTCTCGCTGTGTTCCCCGTCTGAGCCCACTTCTCGGGCTTAGAAGGTAAAATTTAGAAGCGCCCTCCCCGCTCAAAACAGGCTCAGGCAGCACGCAGGGCTCCCCCCTTCATCACGGTAGCCCCGCCCACGACAGGCGTCTTTCGCCTGTGTTCCGGTTTCTTCCTCTCTTGGGCACGGCAATGCAGCCCAACACACGCTGCACGGCCACAGGCTGCTCGGGAGCGCAAAAACAACCAAAGCTCTCCATAGGCTCGACGGCAGGATGAGCCCACACCAGGAGTTCGGGCCAATAACCTCGGCACGCACCCAGCCCAGTTCCAGGACCCAGAGTCCAAGGAAAACAAAAGCGCTCGAGTCTGCTCAAGCCAGGGGCACAGCAGCACTCCTGGAAGAGTGCTGGGGCCGCCAGCAGGGCGCAGCCAGGCAGGCCAGCACAAGGGACCTCAGGACAAGGGGGGCAGTCCTTCCCTCAGCCCCCACCCAGAAAAGTCCAGTCCCTAGGCGGTTCCTCCTGGCAGTCCAGCAACCTGCCGGCCACAAGTCCCCCGCAGTGGCGTCTTCAGTTCCAAGTAAGCACAAGAAGCCTCTTTTCATGGGGTCACAGCCCCAATACTTATACCCCTTAGTGTCTTTGTTCTCCCCCTGCCACAGGGCTCTGCGCCCGGTCCAAACCAGTTCTGGGGGCACTCACACCTTTCTCTAAAGGTGCACCACCACCCCCTTTGTCAGTGTAGGCTCTGGCCCCAGACACACCACAGGGGGACGGAGCCAGCATTGTGGAAGGCAGGCACAGTCCCATTCAGTCCCAGGTGCGACTCCTCCCACCACTCCAAATGCAGATTGGCCTATTCAGCCTAGTGCTGACTCACCCAGCCCCTGTCACTCCAGAGCCAGACATGCAATACACATCAGGCAGGCACAAAGACACATAGCACACAGAAATGCCCACTTCTAAAAGTGGCATTTCTAAAATAGTGATAATAAATCTGCAAACATCATTGCGCAGCATTTATTACCACTATTCCAAACATAACCACTCTACTCCTCTCAGATCAGGAATTACCACTGAAACATTTATCAGGGAACCCCCAATGCATTCCTATGAGAGGGCAGCCTCACAGCAGTGAGAAACCAAAATGGCTGTTTGTCACTACCAGGACATGCCACACAGTTAAGGCACATGTCCTTCCTTTTACCCACAATGCACCCTGTCCATAGGGCTAGCTAGGGCCTACCTTAGGGGTGACTGATAGGTAGTAAAAGGGGAGTCACAGACGTGGCACCCATTTTATGAGCCACTTCACAGCGGCAGTAAACTGCGCACGCAGGCCCTGCAATGGCAGAGGCCTGAGACAGGTTTGAAAGGCTACTTTGGTGGGTGGCGCAATCAGCGCTGCAAGCCCACCAGTGGCAATACAAAAATACCTCTCCAACCAAGTAGCATTTAATTTACTGGCCCCGGGTATATGAGATACCACATTACTGGGGACTGATAGTTACATTAAATTAGCCAAACAGGTGTAGACCAATCTTACCATGTTTTATCATAGAGAGCACATGCACTTTACACTGGACAGTAGTGATAAAGTGCCCAGAGTCCCAAAACCACCAACACCATGACAGAAAAAATACCAGGAGGAAGGCAAAAAGTTCAGGGATGACCCTGCAAAAAGGGGCAAGTCCAACACAACCCCCTTCCAGCCAAAAGCCAGGGTAGACCAATTATTACCTTGATGGGCTTCCCTGCTTGGGGCGATAGAACACGGACGCGGGCCCGCAACTGCAGGGGCACACTCCAGTTCTACGCCAATCTGAACCCACGTGGTTCCCTCTGTCAAAGGTCCCAGGACCAACTAAGTTACCCCACTGGGACTCTGTAAGAAACTGGCTCTATATATACTACACCAAAATGAGGTATAGTGTGTATAGGGTCCAGGTGACTCCAGAGGTAGGCAGAGGTTAAAGTTAGATAGAACCTTACTCTCTAATAGTGGTAGCTTGGTCGAGCAGTAAGGCAGTATCAGAGGACAGTGTTAAGCATTTGATGTACACACTCTGTCAGCAAATGAATTCACACACTCAAGAACTGAACTCTAGGCCAATTGTTTTGTATAAAAAAATATACTGTTGTTTTATTTTAGAACCAAGCAGGCTTGGCACAGGTAAGCATGAAATACTTTACAGTGATAAGATGCTATATGTTGAACAGTTTTAAAAAGCAATAGGAATTGTACTTTGTTTGATTTACAGGGGAGCAGTAGTATGCAACACTTAGCAAATGCAGTACATTGGAATGAATAGGCTTTTTAAGAAAAATGCAGTTAATTACTTTTCGGATTACTTTTTCTAACACAGTGCTGGATCCTAGATTCAGCACTGGGACATTCCTGAAAACAGTTGAGAAAATGCGTTTTAGTTAGATGTACGATTTTTAAAGAATATTCTTGTATTTCAAAAGTTGACACTTGGAAACTTTTTCACATAGAACCACCAATGTTATCCTATGGAAGGAAATTCAATTCACAGGTAAGTTACTTTTACGTTACTTTTCCTACTCAGTGCTGGATACCTAGATTCAGCACTGGGACCTTTCCTGCAAATAGTTGAGAAAATTCGTTTAGGTTATTTGTGCGATTTTTAAGGAATATTCTTAGTTTTCAAAAGTCGACACAGAAACTTTTTGGGAGAAAAAAGTGTCAATGTTATCCTATGAGGAAAAACAGGTTATCGGTTTCGAGGTAAGTATTCGGTCTTTGGAGTTAGGGTTCTGGGGTCAGACTCAGGGGTCTCCCAGGGTCAGTGATACACTGTTGTTGCACCCTCAGCGGCACTAGGGCGGCCGGGTGCAGAGTGTTGAGGCTCAATGTTATCCTATGGAGGATAGGGCGTCTCCGGTTGGTGGCTGCTGGCAAGCAGGCCACTGGGTTGTGGGAGCAAAGCTCCTAGTGTTTAGGTCAGGGCAAAAGGGGAAACAAGTAGGCACAAAAGGTGCACCCTCAGCAGCACTGGGGCGGCCGGGTGCAGAGTGCTGTTTCGACGTCGGACGCCCTGTTGTTTTCTATGGAGAGCCTCCAGTTTGAAGAAGCACTGCAGGCTCGGGGACGAGGACCTTCTGGGTGCGACCACCACTTCGAGGGGTAAGTTGGGATGTCTTGGGTTGGTTAGGCACCGTTGGTTGGGGCACACAAGGCCGTGGGGCGTCAGGTGCAGGGGTGCCTTTTAGGGTCGGATTTTCTTACCCACTCTGGTCGCGGTAGAGGGGGGCCTCTGGATTGAGGCTGCAAGCGTCGTCTGGAGGCTTGAGGCAGGTCAGGAGTCACCGGATCTCGGGTCAGGGTCGCCGGGGTGACCTTCTTGTGGTGTTTTTTCACTCGAGCTCGGGCCGGGTTCGGCGGGTGCAGAGTGGGCTGGATTCGCGGTGTCCGGCCGGAGCCAGAAGCTGCAGTTAAAACACGACCGGTGTTCACGGGAGAAACAGTCTTCGAAGTGAAGGCAGGCAGGTCCTCCGGGGTTTGTGAGGTTGCTGGCTGCTGGACACTCCGGGATTTCGCAGAAGCAGGTTCGAGGGGAGACAGGCCTCTAGGGCTGGGGCCAAGTCAGTGGGCGTCGTCCTCTTGTTAGCTCTGCACGGCTCTTCGTCCGTCTTCTTCTTTTCTTCTTGTTGGTAGGCTGGATCTGAGGAAGTAAGGTTCAGGGTGCCCCCTAAATACTGAATTTAGAGGCGTTACAGGTAGGTAAAGGGCAGGGACCAATGGGTCCCTTCCCTGGGGTGGGTACACCCCTATTCTGCCACTCTCCAGTGGGAGGGGGCAGGAGCCTGTCCCTGGTTGGCTGGGTCCCCCATCCTCAAGATGGCGGGGCCTCGGGTTGTGCTTCACCTTGCCTCCCCCACCTGAGGGGTGGAGTTGGCAGAGGTGGGCACACCTCCCTTCCTCACTTGTTTTTCCCGCCGGTTCTCCCGCCCAAAGTGGGGGGTAGAACCAGTGGGGACCAGTTGCTGAAAGCAGCAATTGGTCTGGAGAGGCTCACAAAGGCGGCATGCCTTTGAAGCTTCTCCTTCGTGAACCCTGCCCATCCTGGGGAGGAGGCTTGGCACCTCGTCCCAGAATGTGCATTGTTTCAGGCCCCCGAGGGCAGCAGGCTCTCAACCCAGGGGTCCAGAAACATATCAGGTGGTGGCAGCCTAAGCAGCCACTCAGTCAGGTCACTAGAAGTTGGTCGAGTTTCAGGGGGCATCTCTAAGATGCCCTCTGGTGTGCATTTTACATTAAATCCCACACTGGCATCAGTGTGGGTTTAATGTGCTGAGAAGTTTGATACCAAACTTCCCAGTCTTCAGTGTAGCCATCATGGTGCTGTGGAGTTCGTAATGACAAACTCCCAGCACCATATACTCTTAATGGCAGCACTGCACTTACAGTGCCCAGGAATGGACTTGGGCACTGTAGGGGTACAGGGCTCATGCACCTGTACCCTCACCACTGGCATAGTGCACCCAGCTAGAGGGGTGACTGATGTATGCCAGGGCAGTGGTTTGTGGGCATGGCACACAGGGATGTGTGCCATGTCGACTCTTCACTTTGTTCTGCACCAAGACACGCAGCCTGCAAAGGCAGTGTGTGAGTGTCAGGGTACAGGACCTCTAAGGGTGGCACAATAAGTGCTGCAGCCCTTAGAGGCCTTCTCTGGTCACAGTGCCCTGGGTACCTGTGGTACCATTTACCAGGGGCTGACATGTGGCCAGAGATGCCAATTGGGTTTAGGCTTCAATGCAGTTTTAGGGAAGGAACATAGGCCCTGGGCACCTGATTAGCAGGAGCCCAGGGCACACTCAGTCAAAGAACATCAGCAATTCAGCAAAAAGTGGGGGCATACCATGCAGAAAGAGGGCACTTTCTCACAGACTCCCTAGCTGTCCGCGGCCAGGAACAGGCCCTAGGCCATCCAGATGTCTCTGGTCCATGTCATCTCACAGAGCAGGGGGCAGTAGCCCCAGGTACATAGTACCCATTCTCCACTCTACCTCTCATCAGTGCAGTTCTAAACTGCCACTGATCCTTCAACCCAGGGTCCGCACCCTCAGGCTGACCATAGGTCATGGGCGAGGCTCTCCTCCCCCTACCTCTCCTTCTAGGGTTCCACACTCTCCTCCTTGGAGAGGCACCCTCAGAACACAACTCTCCCACCAGTTCAGGACCTCTCTCCTGCAACTGTTCTCCCAACCTAGGATCTAAATTCTCAGGTTGAACCGGGGTCAGAGGTGAGGACTCCCTCCCTCTGCACCCCCTTCCAGAGTTTTGCACCCTCCCACCTGGAGTGGTACCCCCAGAAGACAAAACGGTAGGGACACCGGTTACAGATGTCCTTCCCTCCAGGTCAGGCAGAACCTGAACCTGGCCTCCCAACCCAGGATCTAAACCCTGCGGTTGAACCGGGGTCAGAGGCGAGGACTCCCTCCCTCTGCACCCCCTTCTAGAGTTCTGCACCCTCCCACCTGGAGTGGTACCCCTAGAAGACAAACCGGTCAGGACACTGCTTACAGATGTCCTTCCCTCCAGGTCAGGCACAACCTGAACCTGGCCTCCCAACCCAGGGACTAAACCCTGCGGCTGAGCACCCGCCTGGCACACCAGGACTTCCTGGGGAGCACGCATGCCCCCGCGAGGGTAACACATACCTCATGTGTTGCGTGACAGTCTGCCTGGCGCTGATCTCCCAACCCCTGTCCATCTGACAGTGCGCGAAGACCCCCAAGACAGAAGTGGTGTCACCAAGGTCACTCCTAGGAGGCTCAACCCTTGTGGCTGGCCCCTGACCCACTGGTTCTTCCACTGGGGACTCTCTCCCCCTCTCACCCCTCCATCTGGACTTCTGCACCCTCCACTTAGGAGTGGCACCACCAGACACCAGAACTGATGGAGCTCCGCTTACAGACGCTCCAAGTTCTCCTGACACTAAGAGATCCCCCTCAACGGATGGCCCACTGGTACAGCTTAGGCTCCCCACCTGGTGTTCCCTTAGGGAACCCTCCAGACCCTGAGACTGGGTTTCGGGCACCTTGAGACGCATCCCATTCTCACTCCTTCTCCGTTGAGACAGGACGTGAGTCCCTACACCCCTCCCACTACACCGCAACCTATCTGGGCTACTAAGAACCTTTCCCACCACCCTGGGCTGGGAAATACCTGAGCCACTCCTCTGAGGGTCACTCCCCAATGCCTCCTCCAACCCTCTGGCACTCAGCCAGAGGTCTGCCTCCTGTGCAAGTTCCCTGGGATCAGAGACCCCACACTCCAACAGGTGTTGGCGAAACCCTGGAAAACAACATCGAAACATGTGCTCTCTGACAATCAGATTGAACAGCCCATCAAAATTGTTTGCCGTGCTACCCATCACCCAACCTTCCAGTGCATCACAACACTCATCCACAAACTCCCCCAAAGACTGGTGAGGCAGCTTCCTACTGCCCCAGAACCTCAACCTATACCCTTCAGGTGTGACACCCTCTTCCTGGGAACTAGGTACCATGCTCTGGGATCTGGGAGTGGGACTTCCTACACTGGACTCACTTCTGCTGCCACCACTGGACCCCACACTCACTGGTGAATCCAGACCACTAAAACTACACTCAGGGGACATAACCTCAAGAGTTAGCTTTTCTCTGGCGAAGGCCCTCTCTGCCTCCGCCATCTTCTCCTGCGCTAAGACCCTCTCAGTCTCTAGCTTTTTCTCTTCAAGGACCAACTCCATTAGTCTCAACTCCTGAGCCAATAAGGCCTTTTTCTCCTCCACACCCAGCTGTGCTATCTCCTTGGCATGCTCTAACCTGAGCCTTTCCAAAGCCAGCTGGTGGTCCCTTTCTTCCCTCCTATCCACCCACTCCTCTGGGGACAGGGAAAGGGATGGTGCACTGCTCCTGGCACTGGACCCAGCAAGGGACTCCCTCTCTGTGGGGTCCGCACTATCGACTGGCGTCCCTGCCCTGTCATTTTCTCCCTCCTGTGCAGACTCTTCAGGGCCACCCTCAGACCCACCACCCTCTTGATGTGCGGACTGGGAACCCTTCCCCTCATAGTACTCACGTCTCCATTCATTCTCTTGCCATTGGAGAAGGACTTTCTGGAGACTTAGCTGGGTGTCTGACCCACTCACTGCTATATCTCTCTCCTCACAGAACCCCCTCAACTCCAACATACTGTATTTGAACAGATCACCTACAATAAAGGCAGATTCCATTTTTGGCAAGGCACTATGACACAAGTGCAACACAAGAGGCCTAGGTGTAAAAAGCTGCAACAGGAGTACACAATAAAAAAATGACTTTTGCAAGGAGAAATTATAAAATCAGGAGACATCCCCAAACACGTGATTGTCTAAAATGCAGAGTTTGTAGTGCAACCAGTTGTCGCTGTGGTATTGCGCAAACGCAAGTCCTATCCTCACCGCTGACAACGAATGTTAGAAATGGGATTTCTGGTTGGCTAGGGCAAGCGCCTAAGCCAGGCAGAAACCACCACTCTAGTCAGGGCAAAGGAGTTACACACTGAAGATAACCCCTGCTCACCCCCTTGGTAGCTTGGCATGAGCAGTCAGGCTTATCCCAGAGGCAATGTATAAAGCGTTTGCGCAACACACTAACAGAGCCGCGACACACTAGGCACACCACAAAAGTAAACTCCACACAAGGTTATATAAAAAATAGCCTTTGTATAATCCATAGACACATCAGAGCATAATCACAAATGTACACTGTGCCACCTGGTACTAGGTAATACTTTACAGGGGATTATATACACATTACAGGGCCAATCGGGCCACTGTCATAACCATTAGGCTGACCAGAACTTACTGGTAATAATACACTTAGCACCAATACATTAGGCATACATTGTAATCATCAGTGCACCCTAGTAGTGTGCACCTATTTGTAATCCTCACTGGCAGTGAAATAAAACATCACCTAATCACATCAGTTGCGCAGTGTAACCCATCACATCACTTCAGCAGGGGGCCAGGGAAAACCCTGGTCACCTGTACACAGTAGGGAATTTTTGTGCCCACACCAAGCAACTGCCTCAACTAATGGGCACCTGGACCGTAACCAGGTCTCCCCTCTGTCTCTCATGAGGGCACACGACACGTACCCCAATGCTAGGGTACCAATGCAGCCAGCCGGTGCAGGAGACCAACACGCACCTCCCTTACGGCTGCCAAAGAATGTCCCCTGCGCCCAGTATCACAAGTAAGGGGCGGGGGTGCAGTTCACCCTATCCCCTTCACTGGAGACTGCCCCGGGTGTTGTAATTACGCTCAGCCGGGCCGGGACCTCCGTAGAGGCTTTCCTTGCATCCGGTCAACCGCGCAGGGAACGGTGCCCCCCCTCTCCAAAAATGAGGGAGAGAATTACCTCTGTCTCCCCCGGGTGGCCCACGCTACTTGAAGAAAGCTGTCAGGGGCAAGGATTCCTCCCCGGCCTCCTCCCTCGCGCTGGTACCGGGCGCGGCAACAGCTCTGTGAAGTGAAGTCTTCGTCCGCGTCTCCCCTCTTTTGCGGTGAGGAGCACCCGCCCACAACCAGGTTACCATCTCTGCCTGGCTTCCTGGGAGTTGCTGCGCAATGCTGGGGGAACTCCTTTCAGCCACGCCTCTGCCAGCCGATTCTTCCTGCTTGAGGAAGCAACAGTCCACG
This sequence comes from Calotriton arnoldi, assembly GCA_963921515.1. Classification (NCBI taxonomy): domain Eukaryota; kingdom Metazoa; phylum Chordata; class Amphibia; order Caudata; family Salamandridae; genus Calotriton; species Calotriton arnoldi. Next base: position 973,876 of record CAWUFW010005890.1, on the reverse strand, counting down.
AGGCTCAGGCTCTCCTGCCGGCCCCGCCCACAACCAGGCAATCTCTGCCTGACTTCCTACTCTCGGGACGCTCTCGCTGTGTTCCCCGTCTGGGCCCACTTCTCGGGCTAGGAAGGTAAAATTTAGAAGCGCCCTCCCCGCTCAAACCAGGCTCAGGCAGCACGCGGGGCTCCCCCCTTCCTCACAGGAGTCCCTCCCACGACCAGGCGTCTTTCGCCTGTCTTCCGGTTTCTTCCTCTCTTGGCCACGGCAATGCAGCCCAACACACGCTGCACGGCCACACGCTACCCGGGAGCGCAAAAACAACCAAAGCGCTCCACAGGCTTGACGGCAGGATGATCCCACACCAGGAGTTCGGGCCAATAACATCGGCGCGCTCCCAGCCGAGTTCCAGGACCCAGAGTCCAAGAAAAACAAAAGCGCTCGAGTCTGCTCAAAACCAGGGGCAGAGCAGCACTCCTGGAAGAGTGCTGGGGACGCCAGCAGGGTGCAGCCAGGCAGGCCAGCACAAGGGACCTCAGGACAAGGGGGGCAGTCCTTCCCTCAGCCCCCACCCAGAAAAGTTCAGTCCCTAGGCGGTTCCTCCTGGCAGTCCAGCAGCCTGCAGGCCACAAGTCCCCCTCAGTGGCGTCTTCAGTTCCAAGTAAGCACATGAAGCCTCTTTTCATGGGGTGACAGCCCCAATACTTATACCCCTTTGTGTCTTTGTTCTCCCCCTGCCACAGGGCTCTGCGCCTGGTCCAAACCAGTTCTGGGGGCACTCACACCTTTCTCTAAAGGTGCACCACCACCTCCTTTGTCAGTGTAGGCTCTGGCCCCAGACACACCAAAGGGGGGCGGAGCCAGCATTGTGGAAGGCAGGCACAGTCCCATTCAGTCCCAGGTGCTTCTCCTCCCACCACTCCAAATGCAGATTGGCCTATTCAGCCTAGTGCTGACTCACCCAGCCCCTGTCACTCCAGAGCCAGACATGCAATACACATCAGGCAGACACAAAGACACATAGCACACAGAAATGCCCACTTCTAAAAGTGGCATTTCTAAAATAGTGATAATAAATCTGCGAACACCATTGCGCAGCATTTATTACCACTATTCCAAACATACCAAATTTGACCACTCTACTCCTCTCAGATCAGGAATTACCACTGAAACATTTATCAGGGAACCCACAATGCATTCCTATGAGAGGGCAGCCTCACAGCAGTGAGAAACCAAAATGGCTGTTTGTCACTACCAGGACATGCCACACAGTTAAGGCACATGTCCTACCTTTTACCTACAATGCACCCTGCCCATAGGGTTAGCTAGGGCCTACCTTAGGGGTGACTGATAGGTAGTAAAAGGGGAGTCACAGACGTGGCACCCATTTTATGTGCCACGTCACAGCAGCAGTAAACTGCGCGTGCAGTCCCTGCAATGGCAGAGGCCTGAGACAGGTTTGAAAGGCTACTTTGGTGGGTGGCGCAATCAGCGCTGCAAGCCCACCAGTAGCATTTAATTTACTGGTCCCGGGTATATGAGATACCACATTACTGGGGACTGATAGGTAAATTAAATTAGCCAAACAGGTGTAGACCAATCTTACCACGTTTTATCATAGAGAGCACATGCACTTTACACTGGACAGCAGTGATAAAGTGCCCAGAGTCCTAAAACCATCAACACCATGTCAGAAAAAATACCAGGAGGAAGGCAAAAAGTTCAGGGATGACCCTGCAAAAAGGGCCAAGTCCAACACACCCCATGGTATCTTCCATTTCTCACCTGATCCATAGCTTCCCGCTCTCGGTTATTGTTCTTAATTTCTTCAGCTATTTAAACGTCTGCCATGTCATTCTACTCTGCCGCAAACACAATTGAGATAGTACAATGTCTCTCATATATCCATCTTCCCTCTCTCTCCTCTACGGTACTTAAATTCTTAGTATATCTCTACAGTACTTCATTTTTTCAAGGAAATTAAATGTCTCTCATGTTTCACAACTTTCATTCTCAAAGTATTTAAATGTCTCTCACACCCTCCTCTCGTTCCTTTACACACTTTATGTCCGCGAGGCCTTAAAAAGCCTCCCACATCTCCTCTCTCATTTCTCTACTGAACTTATGTCCCTGGGTATTCAAATGCCTCCCACATCCCGCTCGTATTCCTTCACTGGGTGTATGTCCCCAAGGTATTCAAATATCACCCACTTTTCTTCTCTCATTCCTCTACTGTAGGTATGCCTCCAAGGTATTCAAAGGTCTCCCACGTCTCCCTTCTCATGCCTCTACTGTACGTTGTCCCCAAGGCATTCAAATGTCTCCCACATCCCACTCTCATTCCTCTATTGTACATATGTCCCCACGATATTCACATCTCCCTTCTCATTCTCTATTGTATGTATGTCCACATGGTATTTAAATATCTCCCACATCTCCCCTTTCATTCCTCTCCTATATTGATGTCCCCAAGTATTCAAATGTCACCCACATCTCACTAACGTTCCTTTTCTGTAGGTGAGTGTCAAAGGTATTTCAATGTCTCACACCCCCCTCTCGTTCCTCTACTGTACATATGTCCCCCAGGTGTTCAAATATCTCCCACATCTTTTCTTGATCCTCTTCTGTACGAATATCCTCAAGGTATTCAAAAGTCTCCCACATCCTGCTCGTATTCCTCTGCTGTGTGTATGTCCCCAAGGTATTCAAATATCACCCACTTCTCTTCTCTCATTCCTCTACTGTAGGTATGCCTCCGAGGTATCCAAATGTCTCTCACATCTCTCTTATCATTCCTCTATTATGCTTATATCCCCAAGATTCCCCGCCATTTTTGTGAGTTGCAGTCTACCTGTGCCCCAGATTACAGTGAAGCAGCAGAGTCCAGGAAGTGGTAGGGAGGCAGACTAGTGCTGTCTCTTTCCTAACAATTTAAAAAACGATTCTCCCTACCTGTGATTGCATCATTTTTTTAAATTTTCTTTAACTGTCTTTGCCTGTGGTTGTTACAGTTTAAAATTCTAGTTTTAACCTGCCCGTGATTGCATACTTTATCACCTGTTTTGTGTTTAAAGTTGTGGTTTTTCCTTGCCTGTGACTGTCTCCATTTAACCTGTTGAATTGTGGGATTTGCAGTCCTAACTCTGTAGTTTTTTCCCTCTCATTCCCCGTGACTATCAGTATTTCCCTCCGTTTTTCTCCCTTGCTCTGTGCTAAGACCTGTATGTTAAGCAGTCCACCCCCAGCTCCCATTTTGTGTTAGCAAGTGAGTGAAAACAGCCGCCCCTCCCCCCCAGCAACAGGGATATTTCTACATCAGAGAGAGAACAGAGGGTGCTCTGAGACAGCAGTAATCTGCTGTTTAAGCTGTGTAAATAGGGACTGTGCACTTCGTTTTTTGGCCAGGAGAGGGAGTAAAGTTTTATACAAACAGTATTGTTAGAGGACAAGTTTGTTAGGCCCTTACCTGCAGAAGTCCAAAGTGTGGATTGAGCCTGTCTGTCTCCTAGGAGATTTCTGAATAGAGGAGCAGCTCCCCAGCCCCACCCCCAGGCCAGCAAACCTAGGCCTGTTGATTGGCTATTCAGCTCCCAGGCAACCCTGAGCCCTCCTCTCACACCTGCCCAGGCCCCTTAAGGCCTTGCTGGGTGCACCCCAAAACATTCCCCGCCATTTTGGTGAGTTGCAGTCTACCTGTGCCCCAGATTGCAGTGAAGCAGCAGAGTCCAGGAAGTGGTAGGGAGCCAGACTAGTGCTGTCTCTTTCCTAACAATTTAAAAATCGATTTTCCCTACCTGTGATTGCATCATTTTTTTTAATTTTCTTTAACTGTCTTTGCCTGGGGTTGTTACAGTTTAAAATTGTAGTTTTAACCTGCCCGTGATTGCATACTTTATCACCTGTTTTGTGTTTAAACTTGTGGTTCTTCCTTGCCTGTGACTGTCTCCATTTAACCTGTTGAATTGTGGGATTAGCAGTCCTAACTCTGTTGTTTTTTCCCTCTCATTCCCCGTGACTATCAGTATTTCCCTCAGTTTTTCTCCCTTGCTCACATGGATATTTCTACATCAGAGAGAGAACAGAGGGTGCTCTGAGACAGCAGTAATCTGCTGTTTAAGCTGTGTTTAGTAGGGACTGTGGACTTCTTTTTTTGGCCAGGAGAAGGAGTAAAGTTTTATACAAACAGCATCATCATCTGACACCTCTTTTACTATACCGATCCCCAAACAAACCTTTCTAAACTCTTCCCTCTGACTCTTCCCCTTCACAACCCCTTTTTACTCATCCAAAAGCCTCCTCCTACTGCTATGACCTCCAAAAAAAAAAAAAAAATCAAAATCCTTCACTCTCCTATCCCTCCACTATCTTTTCCAATCAAAATAACAGACTAACATGTTCACTTCTCAAATTTCATATTCAACTATACTAATTCACCACTAATCCTTTATGGGTTCCGGAGTAGCGTGCTACTCGCCAATAAAGCGCTTCAACACCCCATCAGGGTTACAAGCGCTATATAAATGCAAACCTTTTCCCTTTTCTACCCCTCCCCAACCCTTCTCAATCCAAATAACTGACTAATATCCACCACTCAAATTACTTTCATATTTCACTATACTAATTCAACACTAATCCTTATGGGTCCCAGAGTCGCGTGCTATTCACCAAAAAAAGCGCTTCAAACCCCACCAGGGGTAGCAAGCGCTATATAAATACAAACCTCTTTTCCCTCTTCTATCCTGCCGCTACCCTTCTCTATCCAAATAACTGAATAACATATCCACCACGCAAATTACTTCATATTTCACTATACTAATTTTCAACACTAATCGTTTTATGGGTTCAGGAGTAGCGTGCTGCTCGCCAGAAAAGCGCTTCAACACCCCTTCAGGGGTAACAAGCGCTATATGAATGCAAACCTTTCTCCCCCTTCTATCCCTCCGCTATCCTTCTCACTCCAAATAACTGACTAATATCCACCACTCAAATTACTTTCATATTTCACCATACTAATTCAACACTAATCCTTCATGGGTCCCGGAGTAGCGTGCTACTTGCCGAAAAAGCGCTTCTACGCCTCGTCTGGGGTAGTAAGCGCTATATAAATGCAATTACAATACAATACAAGATATTTTAAACTGTGCCTTTTATAACTGGAAATGTGTTAAATCATTTAATTGCTTAAAAGTTTTTTTAAATATGTATTTTAGGATTTATTACTGTAATGACAATATCTTGGAAAGTAATATATTAATTAAGAAAAAGAAATGTTCTCACATTTCTCTTTCCATTCCTCTACCGCACTCATGTCCTTAAGGTGTTTAAATGTCTCTCATTGTTCCCTTCTCAAAACTATACTCACTTCCGTCCTTACACTTCACTTCCGTCCTTACACTTCACTTCCGTCCTTGCACTCCCTGCTTTGCCCAGCCACAGAAAGCCTTTCCACCCCAAAGGCGAGCACAGAACAAGGCCCAGGGCTCAGTGGGGTGTGGTGGAAGGCGCGAGGCAGGCCGGCTCCCTCACACACCAGCCTTCCCAGCTTCTGAGGAGAGGCCTGCTGCTGCGACGGAGGTGGGCTAGGAGGGAAGGGTAATGGCGTCCGCTTTTCACACCACTGCTAAACCAAAGTCTTTGGAACGAATCACCCCGACAGAGCATGCACACTCCCGATTCGTTCTTGTCTGGAGATGTACACAGGCGCTGAGATCTGGCACCGTGCGTGGGTGAGGCTCAAAGATTGGGGGGGGGGTGTCTCGTCACAGGGTAGGAGGAAGGGCTGAGGAACCACAAGGCGCAGAGGCAAAGTCTGAAACAGACCCTACACCTGCCAATCAGCCTGTCACCCGGAGGGTTCCGCGGCATGGTAGCTCATAGCGCCTCGACATCCCCAGCACTGGCAGCGCAGTGCTTGGTGCACCGCCATGCGCGTGCTATTTATAGGCCTCAGTGTCACTAGGTACCAGGGCACGCTAGTAATTAGATCAGCTGTTGGGCTAACACTGCCAAACCGTCTCCACACACTTGGCACTGCCTGCTAAGGAATCTTGCTCGGTGTGACAGACGATAAAAGAAAGCAGCAAGGGTGGAACGGAGGAATGAGAGGAGTTTATTTGTTTCAGAAATGCGGCTTTGGAAATGGAAAAGGGAACTCTCGGAGCTGTGAACAGTTTCAGGTGTCGCCATCGAAGGATGCTCAGAGTAGACAGAACCATCAAGGACGTTTGTGTGTGTGTGTGTGTGTGTTGGGGGGGCTGTGGGGGAGGCTGTTGGGGGGGAGGGGGGTTGGGGAACGGACGTGCGAAAGACCAGGAGACCGTGAGCGGCAGAAGTTTCCAAAACCCTCGTTGCCCAGTGAGCCAGTTCCAGCCTAAATCCAATTACCATTCGATCAGAGAACCGATTTATTCTGCGTGTACTGTTGGTTTTGACTGATATCACTGGCGCTAATGGCCTTAAGCCAGAAGCGCCAGTGGTGAATTAGCCAATTTAAAGTCATGTCTGAGTGACTTCTTGAGAGACCTTTTCTTGGTGTCCCAAGTCAGTCAGTAGTTACTACGCCTCAACTGGAACAATTTGAGATTGTGTACAGCTGGGAATCCTCTTCCACTCTTGGAGCAGATTTACCAAGATTTTGCGTCCGGGTTATGTCACTTTTGTGGCGCATCCCGATGCAAAATTATTTTTGTTATTTACTAATAACTTTGCATGGTTTAGTAAATACAAAATAACGCGAGGCATCGCGAAGTGCTGCATTGGGTTAGTTAGCATTGGGAAGGCGTTCCATGGGCAGAGCATGGGCCTTTCCATGCATCAAACCCATGGATTTTGGCACTTTCCAGGATCCTCTCTCAGCCCCACCCTCTTCAACGCCAACATCACCCCACTGGCTGACATCATACGCACCCACGGATTCAACATCATCTCCTACCCTGACGACACCCAACTCATCCTTTCTCTCACGGAAGACACCCCCATTCCAAGAGTCAACTTCCAAGACACCATGACCAACGTCACCGACTGGATGAGATCTAACTACCTTAAGCTGAACACAGACAAGACGGAAGTGCTCATCTTCGAAAAAAACACCTCCCCATGGGACAACACATGGTGGCCAACTGCACTCGGGCCCTCTCCCACCCCCACCCCCACCCCCACCAACCACACCCGCAACCTCAGCATCATCCTGGACAGCGATCTATCCATGAAGCATCGGGTCAAAGCAGTAGCCTCCTCCTGCTTCTACACCCTCTGCATGCTACAGAAGATTTTCAGGTGGATCCCGTCAGACAAACAGTGAGTCCAGCCCTCGCCACCAGCCGAATGGACTACGGAAATGCACTCTACGCTGAAACCACCACCCATCTCCTCAAACGACTACAGACCATACAGAACGCCGCAGCCAAACTCATCCTCAACCTGCCCAAATGGACCAGCATCCCTCCCCACCTCAGAAACCTCCACTGGCTCCCGTCCAGAAGAGATGCCAGTTCAAGCTGCTGTCCCTTCTACATCAACCACCGCCTGGCCTTCCACCAGCCGACCAGACAGCTCCACTGCACCTCCCTCTCCCTTGCTCACATTGCCTGCGTCCGGCAGAGCCGCAGTGGAGGTCGAGCCTTCTCCTACCTAGCCGCCAAGCCTTGGAATGACCTCCCACTGCATCTCCGAACCTCCCCTTCACTCACCGACTTCAGGAAGTAACTCAAGACCTGGCTCTTCAACTAAAGCTCCCCATATCTCAGCGCCTGGATACCCCCCAGGGTGATAAGTCAGGCTTGATTCCCAGATTTACAAAGACTTGTAAACCTGGGAATGCGTCAAAATGCTACACCTTCTCCAATGAGGCATAACGAGGAGAAACATCTGTATTTTTCCTCGTTATTTCCTCTTTCCGTGTGTGCTGCATTTTGCAGTACACATAGAGGAAAAGACCATTGAGGATTGCTTTTGTGCAGGAAGGCGTCCTTTCTGTGCAAAAACAATCCTGCCTGTAACGCAGGCATCCTTGCACTAATCTGCCCCCAAGTTGCCTTGCTGCGTTGTGTTATGTGAAGTGTAAGTAAATCTGCCCCCTGATTCTTTCTATGAGTATCAAGGTTGAACAGGCAAGGCTCACTGAAGGAGGTGGTGTGATGTTAGACTCTCACAATGCACTTTATACAACAGTAACAGTCAATAAGTTCAAACCCAGTTAGTCCTTTACTTTGAAAAGTAAATACATTTATACATAAAACATTACACACAAAAATAGGCTATCTAATGAAAACAAGTTGTCACCTACCCGAAGAATCGCCAGAAGACGACAAAACACAGCAGGTGCGGACTATTTCGCCGTCTTACGTCCAATCCGGAAGTACGGCAGAGAGGAGGGGTCAGGGTCCTTCAAAAACCCGAAAGTATCAACGTGCGGCGCGGAGATCGAGGAGGAGCAAGAAGGAAGGACGGAGTACGGTGCGGGGCACGAAGAATCCGGGAAGGAAGATCCTATTGTGGAGGTCCACGCTGTGTCTTCAGTGGGAGCGGAGCGTTACAGCGGAGGGGTCGAGGAGATGGCACGTCTCGGAGCCCCGGGTGAGGAAACAAGGAGAAGAGCAGAGTTTCCTGTCCGCCTACGATCCCCGAGGCCCAGCCACGTCCTTGGAAGGACGTGGCTTCACCAGGTGCGTGAGAGGCTCACAAATAGGAGCCGCAGGGTAGTGTAAAAGAAAAAAAAAAGGAGAGGGGATGATTTTGAAACAGGGAGCGGGAAATAAAATTAAGAGCTGCAATGTGATAATTGGAAGTACAAGTCTTGAATTGCCCCAGAGTTAAAGAAGAGAAAAAAAGGGAGAGAAAATCAGAAAGGGTTACTTTTGGCACACATATAATTTTTATTTTTTTTGTGAGGAGATTCTCATATTCTTTTGTTTATGCCCGAGGAGGAGAATTATTTTTAGGAGCCCTCATACTTACCTCTCAATTGTTCCTTTACCAAGAACCCCTCCCTCACATACTTCTATTAACCTTTTCAATCCCAAAAAGTAGGAGAAGGAGAGAAATAGAAGATCCCACTAACCGCACCACATACAATAAGGCTAAAAGATTTGATTCTTACCTGAGCCTCTTCTTTTTCTGCCGAGGGTACTGGTGGCGGACAGAAGCTCAGAAGAACCTGGAAAGGACAAGAAAGAGAATTGTGTAAACTCCTCAAATTGGACTTGTTTTATTTGACGTACAAAGAATAAAATATAAATAAACAAGAAAACCTACATAATTCCAGCCTATTTGAATTGATTGGTATTATACTCGACGACACAAGTCTTGAGGACTTTTCTAGCCAGAGATCTGACCTCAAACCATCATATAACTGCTAAGAGCTATAAGTTCAGTAAGAATTGGGGTTAGTCTATGGAAGAAGTTGGCCAAGCTATTGAGAGATTCTCCAGTAAAAGCAAACCAAGACAAACAAGCTATTCAAACATTATGGAAATAAAATATGGCAGTAGTGTCAGAGATACAGTTTAAAGACTTATGAAAGAGTGTTTGGGCTTTGGTTGATGGGTTGTGTTTTTGATGGGATTTTGGTATGCAGTGATTTTGATCACTGCTACAATATCTTGCACAGACCAATCACACTTCCTGCTTATCCCCTCCCAAATAACAAAAGACCCACCCCATCCTAGGGGTCTTTAGGTGATGTCAGACGAGGTGACCATTGTCCATATTCCAATGCCTGGTGTGGTGGTACAGACCACTAGGGTCCAACAACCCAGTAGCCCGTGGTCTACTGGTTGGGAGCAGTATCTAGCCACTCTGCATACTCCTTTTCTATGTGATGGTCATTTCAGGAGGCCTGTGTCTCAGAGTCCACTGATCTAACTAATGGTTTTCCTGTGGCGGGCAAACCCCCAACGGCCATCAGTGGTGCCAAGATAAAGACAAAGCTGAAGATGGAACTGGCACCAAGATCACAACCAAAATCTCTGGAGCCACTTGAGCTGGAATCCCATAGATACCTAAGTGAATCTCCAGACCACTGGGTGAAGTTTAGGAAATCTTAGAACCCCAGGGGCAATTAGAAAGCTAAATTGAAGAAGACAGGTTCTCGAAGGTATAGGGAGGGTCCGGGGCGAAGGAGATTCACCCTTGATATTAACTTGAAGGCTAAGAGCTTCCCCTAGGCCCAGATGCATTTGTGCGCCAGCTCTTGTTTTGTGGGCAGCTGCATGGGAGCAATGTTGCGTCTCTGATGCAGAATCATGTGGGCGGGTTTTTCTCTCTGTGTGGTTTAGCAACATCAGCACTTCCAGAATCTTTGTGGGACTTGGTCCCAATCCTGTTCAGGGAGAATGGCAACTTGCGAAGTTTACTGGATCGTCCGTTTGTTTAATCTGCAATGGTCTGTACAGACGCTCCTGTAAGTATAAAATGCGAACAACTTACTGGACACAGGGACCAATGTTTATGGTCAGGTCTGGCCAAAGAGGTCATCTGCAATTTCCAAATCTTGGAAAGGTCCGGGTGTGGGGGTGTGCTCCTCCGATGCTGGGTGGGCATAACCTCAGCATGGTCAGCTTGTGATGAGGGCATCTATCACTATAGCTCCTCCCGAGTTGGTTGGTGTAGGAAAGTAGGATCTGCTTTCATGGTGACCCCCACTTTTTGCTGGTGTCATTATGTTTTTCTGACTAGTCTGACTGGGATCCTGCTAATCAGGAACCCAGTCTCTGTGCTGCCTCTCTAAATTGGACCTTGGTGAGTACTTAGGTACCCCCCAGATTGGCTACTGTTGTACCCTTACAAGTCCCTAGTATATGGTACTAAGGTACCCAGGGCATAGGTACACCAGGGGTCCCCTATAGGCTGAAGCATGTATTATGCCACCCATAGGAGACCACTCAAATTGTGACTAGAGGCCTGCCATTGCAGTCTGTGTAAGCTGGTGCTAGCACCACTTACGACAGATACGTTTTCTTATATCTGAGGTTACTACACTTAAAACCTATAAGTCACCCCTAAGGCAGGCCTTTCAATCCTGAAGGCAGGGTGCTCAGTTATAAGTGTGAGGGCGCCCCTGCATGAGCAGGGCACCCCTACAATCCTCGGAGTCTATTCTCCAGGGTTGTAAGTGCATCAGCCATTACGATACATAGTGGCCATGTGTCATTATGCGATGGCTAACTCTAAATTGGCTGTAACGAACCCTGGGGTGTTTGGTATCAAACATGTTGGAATCATACCCTAACACCGTAAACGGTGTTGGAGGTATGATTCCATGCACTGTGGGGCCCCTCCAGGAAGCCATCAGTGCTCCTGGTACCAGTCTTCCAGACCCGGACAGCAAGCTATGGCTGCTGCCGACCAGAGACATGATTCTGCCCTCCTGCTGCTGAGCCAAACTCAAGCAGGACAATAGGTTTCCTGTCACACGGAGGTGTGACCACCCACCAGAAAGGACATAGTATATTGGGCCAGGGTGGGGGTGCTTGCCAGCACCACTAGATTGCTTGAAAGGCACATTTGGTGCCCTCCTTGCATACTCCAGTTGGAGCCAGTTCTGGGAGCTGTTGTTTCCTCCTCTGGCGTGAAACTGGACAAAGGACATGGGAGTATCCTCTCTACTGTCCAACCCCTCCTCTGGGAGGGACCCCTGAATTGTCCCACCCTTTTTATTAGGGTAGTTAAGGCCTTACCTGTAGGTGGTTCTTTAGATTTGTCGTGGGACAAGATAGAGCCGAAACCACTTCATCTTCAACAGTCTAGGCACTTTGGACTTCATGGGACTTCGCTTTGGGAACCGAGACTGCACAGGGAAGTCTCCTACTGCTCCTGGTTTCGTCGTCCTGCCAGTCTTCTGCGTTGTCTGTGTCTGTGCTCCATACAGGTTCTTCTACAGGCCTGTGGACATCCAAGACATCTGAAGGAATCTTCCTTGGAGTGCAGGAGTCGCTCCCCTGCAAGCCCCGCAACGAAGCTGACCGATCTGCTGTTCCTGAGCTCCCACAGACGCCGAATGGTTCAGCAACACAGGTGGTGTTCTGCAACTCCCTCGAGGCCTGCACTGTCTTCACAGCACGTTTGAAGCCAGTATCCCTCGTCGGAACCTCTGGAGCAGTACTCCTGTTCACCACGTCGGCTTGCCGTTGCCAAGGCTTGTTGACTTTCTTCTCCAGAGATCTTCGGGTCCAAGAAGCTCCTTGGGTGCCACCGGACTTGTTTAGCTTCTTCGACAACTGCATTTTTATTGAAGTCCTCCATTGTGGTCTACGGCGGTGTCACTTCGCACCTATGCACCCACTTCTCTGGTGGAGGTATTCTGGCTCCCGGGGCATCCACAGGTGGGGGGATTCTCCAACCTTCCATCTTCCACAGGGTTTCTTCAGGGTCTTCTGGGAAGGGTCTTTCTTCTTAAAAACTGCAACCGTGACTTACTCATTGACTTGTGTAGATCACGTGGTCGTGTTCCCACTCTGCACACAGCCTCTGTGGGGTTCCTGGGTACTTACCTTGGGTGGTTCCTTGGGTCCCCAACACTTCTAAGTCTTCTAGGTCCAGTCTCGACTTAGGTCGTGGTTCGCATTCCACTTTCTTAGTATATGGTTTGGTCTCCCCCTGGAGATCACTGTGTATTTGTGCTACTTACGTGTTCTATTGTTAAAGTATTGTGTGTATTGTGATTATACCACTGAGTAGGAGATGTTGCAATGTGTTTGTGAGTGTTTATAATAAATACATATTTTTACACCTACACTGTTTGGTTGTTTTTCACTTAACCCACACTAGATGATTAGTACTGGTAAAACAAGCTGCTTTACACTCCTTCTGAACTAAGCCTGAAGGCTGCTCTCCACAGCTACCGCTTAGAGAGCTTTCTAAGGTTGTCTAAGACCACTAAAATCACCATAAGATTTGTCTGGATTAGTGCAGGGTGCTACACTTACATAAGTGAGCACCATATAGTAAGCCAGCCTCCTACAGTTGGAACCAGCTTTCTCATTTTTATTTCCATGAACAAACAAATGGGATGGTGCCCATAGACCGAGATCGCCAGTCAGTCCTCCAGATATATCATGTTATCCACTGCCATCATCTTGCCGCTAGCCAGCTCTCCAACATCTGTCAATCCATAGGCTCCTGGCATGAGTTTAGCTGGGGGGCTCATGGCTTCAGTTGCCAACTTAAAGAGGTTCAAGGTATTGTTGGTTGGCCTGCGGCATCAGAGCTCGGTGCGGAGGCCAACCAACAATACTAATGCTCTTCTTTCATTTGGGGACTCAAGTCACGAGTGCACTGCAAACCTCATGCCAGGAGTCCACGGAGTGTATAAGAAATATGAGGGTTCAAAAATGGAAGGCATGTAGAGTGCCAATGGAGAGCAGATCTTCCTGCCACCACACCAAGAAAGGCAGCAGAGGAGGACCACATGATTCAAAGTGTGGAAAGATGCCAATAGCTTTAATAAAATCAGAGGTCAAGCAGTGGCCTCGATGAACATCTGGAAATCATTCAGAGCTGATCACAGTACAAATTCTCTACCTCTGGAAAGACAGTAGTCCAATGCAGCTGTTCAACAGACTACTGTTCTTATAAAAGTCTCCAGTCAAATTTCCACCACAGGCACGGTGGGCTCAAAGTGGGTTTAAGGCAGGCCCGGTAGTGCGTATCATACGCTGCACCTGCTATTTTAACTTTTTTTCCCTGGTGATGCCAACTGTTGCTTACGATGGTTAAGCTATTCCTGCTCACTACCACAAGTTGCACCACTGCATCTTACACAAAGAAAAAGAATTCCCTTTTCAAAGAGATCAAATATAAACAAAATGGTTATGCAAGGAGATATTAAAACCCACCCAAGGTTTGGATCATGTGGTATAAGTACTTATGGTATCACAGGCCAAAAACTACTAATATTGAATCTAAAGAGAGAAATGACAAAGCCTTTTAGATGAAATTACAAGTTGCTGCGATGTGTAACAATAACTACTCAATGATCAATAATGTACTCAAGTTTCAATTATTTATTTATTTAAAACCCTTATAAAAACACAAACAAAAAGCAGATTGTCTCGAAATCCTACAAGTGCAGTTTTATAAAGTGCAAATTCGTATAGTCACCAGTATATTTCAAAACAGTGATTTTCGTAAAAAATTGGTATCATTTTTTTAATATTCACTTCATTATTTCGAACAACAAATAAAAAATATAGATTTGTAAAATATCACATTAAAAACAGAAAAATTGATGTCGCGCCGTTTCGGCAAAAAAGTTTCTTCGCCTTCTTCAGGACAGAAATTATTTCATTTTATCTAAATGACAATAAGAAACATTTATTGCAAAACCATGAGTACATACAGACATTGTCTATTTGCAACACAATCCTTGAAACAGCAACATAAACTATATTTTAACTACACATTTATTTTGGTTATTCAAACATTCCACCTACAATTGCAGATATACAAAATCCCTCCTAACCCATGTTCATAAAAATTGATTTTTACAGAGAATCTTTAGACAAAGTTCATAAGAAAAAAAAATGTTGTGCATATATCACATGATCCTTTTAGTTATCAATCCACTTGTTTACCCATTGAAAACCTACAAATAGAGTAACTGAAATGAAAAATACCTTACTGAATAAAATTATTATATTGAGACCCAAAAGAAGTCGTCTCTTGCTTAAAATGGCAAAAACCACAGATGGAAGAAAACTACGTTCTTCTCCCGTGGTCCACTGATCATGGAAATCTACCGAAAGATAGAGAGCTATTACATTGTTGCCCAGATACTGACATACTTTAGCAGGATCTAAAAGGTCTTTTTAAATTACCCACAGATGTGGTCATCTATCGAATTTACATGACACACACTTTAACATCGTTGATTGATTTCTCACGATATACAGTTAATCCGAATCGTTGGGGTAGAGTGTAGAGAATATCTGCAAGGCAAAGGCACACATTTTAAATATTGGCTCTAACCCAAAGGACATACTGTTCTCATTTCAAGTACGCTCCTCTCAAAAAACAAGGACTCACCTATGATGGAGTCACAGAGACACCATATTTATTATGGTGTGGCTTGTGATGGAGTTCCCACAGTATTCCTTAAGATGGGTCCTCCTTCAAATTAATAAAGATAAGGATTTAACCATACAAGAAACTCAAGTCATTCAATATACTTGATTTTCCGCTAAAGCAGCTTCTTACCTAGCAATCCAATCGGTATTGCCCAACTGCCACCTTGCTAATATGTATTGCTATATGGCTCGATTATAGTTGACCAGGTTGAACAATCGCTGGACTCTACACAGTCTAGAAATAGAGAATTGTCTGAAAATATGGTAATACGACTGCAGCAAAACGAATGCTATTTAAGATCCCATTTTGTCAAAGGATCAACTACAATCCGGTTGTTTTAATTAGTAAACCGAAAGATACAAAGGTGAATTGTCACTATTATTTTTAAAAAAAACAATCGCCAATACATTTGCGCATAGCACATCATAAGGGGTAAAACGTTATCATTTGCTGGAAACAAGACTCGAATTCCAAATGAACTATTTAGACTTAGCTATTTAGAAACCAACACTAACCATTCCTCTAAATGCTGTTAAACAGACTAGCAAAACAATATTAACTACATGCTATTGATTTGGACTCACCATATCACGGCTCCACCGGCCGTACGTCTCTATCCTCAAATCCCAGGTATTGCCAACAGAGCTCCCGAGTACTACTTCCTTTTATACCAGGAAGCTGGCAGGTCAACTGAAAGTGGACCACTATACTGCATTGTGTGAACGGTGTTTTAGAGTTATTTGGCTGCCATTTTGGAGGTATTCCCGGACTGCGTCGGCCATCTTAGAGTGGTCTTTAATGTTGTCGCTGCCCGAACGATATTACTAAACTAACTACATATGAGAGATATTTGAAAACTTATATCGATATTATTTTTTAACCTTTCTGTAAACGCAAATATTTCTATAACTTATTTATATAAATCGTACAGAAAATGGCAGCAATTTTGAAATTATTATCATAAAACATATGGATGGACACACTATGATCTTTAAATTTGATGGATATAAATGTCTACACCCTGGTCTATATTAACTAATACATAGTGCTTGAAACTGTCACCCTGCTATAGTTTTACACAGAAACTAGAACGGGGTGAAGAGATCATTGTTGCTCATTTAGGGTAATTGTTTACATTGAAATCAACACTCTAGGAAAAAGAGAGGTAGCTACTTACATTCTTATATCCTTATACTAATTATATTCAGATTAAGCGGAAAGAGAGACTATGGTGTTTACATTATTATATAAGCCTCTCCCATTCTTCATTGCTATTCAATCCGTTCTTGTAGATGTTAAATTTAGACATAAAGTATTGTTCTCTCCTTTTCCTTTTAATCATTTAATCACCTCCTCTTATGTTAATTTGTACTGATTCTACAATGCACCATTTTAATTCATCTATAGTGTTATTCTTCTCTATCCAATGATCCACAAGTGGAGCGTTTTTCTTTTTAGTGCGAATGGCGGATTTATGCTCATTCAGTCTTATTCTTATTTCACGTGAAGTTTCACCTTTATAGCCTCTATTGCAGGGACATACTATTAAGTAAATTATATTTTTAGTCCGGCAATTGACCAAAATTTTCAGATGGTGTGTAGTACCATTGTGTGTTATCACTGACCCTTTTATTATATTTACACAGTTGTTACAGGAACTACATGGGAAGTTGCCCTTAAGTACCGTACCATCTATTATACTAAGGGGTCGATTCCGATCTCGGCCGGTAGGGCTCCGAATCGGATTCGGCTTTACCGGATCCGATTCGGAGCCCTGTTTCCCGACCGATCCGTACGCGTGTCCGGACGAGCGAGTACGATGCGAAATCGCCGACCGACTCGTCCGGGCATCCCGACCGCTCCGACCGACTCGTTCCCGGCTCGAACCGCACCGACCGACTCGCTCGGACTCGACTCGCACCGCGCAATGGAGACGTTTCCCGGCCGGGTGAGTACGATGCGCGCCGCGAGCAGTCCGACCGAGCCGCACACTCCGGCTCAGAAGAGCTGTCGGAGCCGTACTCGGGGGTCCGTGTCGGACCCCCTGAACGCGTAGCCGCGCGAGTCGCACACAGGGGGACCCATGGCTCCCCCTACCTGTGCGTGTACGGGCGAACCGCTTCGCCGCGTACACGCTGTGGGGGGCGCCCTTGTCCGCCTCGCACCCATTGAGTCAATGGGAGCCCGTGTACGCGTCTTTCAACAGGCTCCCATTGACTTCAATGGGAGTCCGACCGAATCGAGTCCGATAGCATACGGACGCATCGTACTCGTTCGGTCGGGCTGCACGGGTCCGATTCGGTCGGAAATCTCTCCGGGTCCGGCTCGGTCGGAGTGATTTCCGGCCCGAATCGGAATCGGCCCCTAAGTTGTTTGTTCTCGGTGTTTGTTCTGCAGGGATGTACTAGGCAATTTCTGATGGTACGGTTTCTTCTGTATGAAAAGATCGGTTTATCTAAAGTGACTGTATTTTTACCATTCAAAAGATACCAATTTCTATTAATAAGATTTTTATTTTATTGCTTATATTACTGAAATTGGTGACAAATGTAATTTGTTGTTTCTTAGTTTCCGTATTTTTAATTTTAGGTTCAAAAAATGAGTCTCTATTATAGTATTTGGCTCTCTTATACACTCTTTTTACCAATTTTTTAGGGTAACCCCTATCAGTAAATTTTCTAATCAACTTTTCTGCTTGGAGCTCATAATCTCTCAAGTTAGTACAATTGTGGCGCACCCTTAAAAATTGGCTAAGCGGGATGTTATCTTTTTGACTCAAGGGGTGATTGCTATCATAATGAAGCATTGTGTTCCGGTCGCTTTAGTTTAGTATAAAGCTCTACTTTCAAGGTACCACTGTTGTTTTTGATTCTAATGTCCAAGAAATCACAGCTGTTGTTATCTATGGATGAAGTAAACTTGAGATTTTCATCACCCAAGTTGAGCCACTGAATAAATGCTTCCAAAGATTCTCGCGGTCCCTGCCAGAGAAAAAAGAAGTCTTCTATATAGCGGGACCAATTAGATACGTTCTCATAAAACGGGGCTAATTCATTGAAGATATGTTTATCTTCAAACGAAGAAACATATAGACATGCCAGACTGGGAGCACACGTGGCTCCCATACTGGTCCCTTTGATTTGTCTGAAAAATTCTGCATTGAAAAGAAATATGTTATTTTTTAAGGTAATCTCTATACATTCCACAATGAATGTTGAGTGTGGAGATAAGTCTCCATTCTCATCTAAAAGAAGGCCCTTTACCATCTGGATAGTATCCTCCTGTGCTATATTTGTATAAAGGGCCTCTATGTCTAGTGTGACTAGCCACTGTTTATTGGCATCAAAGGGAATATTTTCCACTTTGTGGATCATAGCCGTGGTGTCTTTAATATAAGCCTTTTGCTTTGTAACTAACGGCTGTAAAAACATATCGACATATTTGCTCAAAGGTTCTGTTATGGAATCTATACTTGAGACTATCGGCGTCATGGGGGAATTTGAGATATCTTTATGGACTTTTGGTAGTCCATATAATGCAGGTATTGTGGGATTTTCGTTATGTAAGAAATCATATTCTTCTTGGCAAATTATGCCCTCTTCCTTAGCAAATTTCAAAAGATTGTCTACCTGTCTGCTAAGAGTTTTCCATTCCTCTCTACTGGATCTCTTGTAATGTGACTGATTATTTAAAAGAGTGCCCATTCTATTATCATAATCGGTGGCGTCTAGGATTACAATACTGCCACCTTTATCACCAGGTTTTATGGTGATTTCCTTTCATTGTTCTAGGTCACGTAATGCTCTCTGTTGTTGTAGAGTAAAATTTTTGTTAACCCATATTTTTTTATCTAAAAGGTCCTCAATTCCCTTTCCAACCACTTTTTCAAAGATATCAATCTCTTTATTAACCATCTGAATGGTAGGTGTCCAAGTGGATTTGGGTTTAAGTCCAGATTTATTTTCGGTGGGTATTCTTTCTTTTCCTTCAAAAAATCTATTCAATCTGATTTTCCGGAAGAAACTACGTAAATCTCTCTCTAAGTTAAATTTATCAATAGGAGAAGAAATGGCATAACCTAGTCCCTTCTCTAACATACCTATTTCATCTTTAGTTAGAACTCTCCTAGACAGATTTATAATTGGAGCTTTGTTGTCTAGTCCCAGTTCTTTTGACTCCTCGTTTTCATGTATGTCCCTTTTTGAGCCTGGTTCTGGGGATAAAAAACCCCTCTTCCTCGTCCTCTGCCCCTGTTGTTTGGGCCATAATGTGTCTGGCAATGTGCTAAAAAAGTGAGATTATCTCTACTTGTACCAGGAGCTTGTTCTCTGTCCTTACCCAATCTTGTATCTTGGACTCCTTCTGTTTCTGAGTCTGAGCTCGTATATGAGGTATCAAAGAAGGTCACCCTTTTCGTAGGAAAGGTTTTCCTATTTTGTTGCCAATTATTCCTACTGGGATATTCCTCCCTCGGTTGGTCATAGTAATCTTTTTGTAGGTACGGATATACATATTCAATGTTATATTTACTGACATCCTTTCTAAATTTATTTGATTTTTTGTTGAGGAGATACTCCTTGTACCCATTTAGATCTCCTTCTATTTCATCCAATTTTTTCTTTGCGTCCTCCAAGGAGGTATTTTCTTTTAGTTTTAATTCCATCTCATCTATTTCTCTCTTCTCAATTACTAGCACTTCATGTGCTGTCTCTATGATTAAAAGCATCCAATCACGGCTGCATCTATTTGCTATAAAGGTCCAATTTTCTATAAATTTCTCATTTTTAATAAAAAGACCTGGCTCGTTTTTTTCTTGCAAGCTTTTTGGAATGATGCCTTTCTTGCAATATTCTATTAAAAAATCAGCATGTAATTCGGTTCTAATAACCTTCTTTTTCTTGTTCCATAAGTTTCTCCACTGTTCTTCATCACTATTACTTATTCTGATGGTATTTACATTCTTAGTTGTACCATTAATAATTTTGTTGAATTGGTCTTCCGAGAAACCATATGTTTTTAACGTGTCCATATTCAATTTAGGACGCGTATACTGTAGAGAAATAACTTGCTATTTGAAGCAAAAAAGCTCCACAGCTAACAAGCTGTACTTACGAATTCCAACAATATAAGGGAGGTACCCTGATGCTAGGAAAAGGGACCCTTCCGTGAAACACAAAGAAAAAGAATTCCCCTTTCAAAGAGATCAAATATAAACAAAATGGATATGCAAGTAGATATTAAAACCCACCCAAGGTTTGGATCATGTGGTATAAGTACGTGTGGTATCACAGGCCAAAAACTACTAATATTGATACTAAAGAGAGAAAGGACAAAACCTTTTAGATGAAATTACAAGTTGCTGCGATGTGTAACAATAATTACTCAATGATCAATAATGTACTCAAGTTTGAATTATTTATTTATTTAAAACCCTTATAAAACCACAAACAAAAACCAGATTGTCTCGAAATCCTACAAGTGCAGTTTTATAAAGTGCAAATTCGTATAGTCACCAGTATATTTCAAAACAGTGATTTTCTTAACAAATTGGTATCATTTTTTTAATATTCACTTCATTATTTCGAACAACAAATAAAAAATATAGATTTGTAAAATATCACATTAAAAACTGAAAAATTGTCGACGCGGCGTTTCGGCAAAAAAGTTTCTTTCCCTTCTTCAGGACAGAAATTATTTCATTTTATCTAAATGACAATAAGAAACATTTAATTGCAAAACCATGAGTACATACAGACATTTTCTATTTGCAACACAATCCTTGAAACAGCAACATAAACTATATTTTAACTACACATTTATTTTGGCTATTCAAACAATCCACCTACAATTGCAGATATACAGAATCCCTCCTAACACATGTTCATAAAAATTGATTTTTACAGAGAATCTTTAGACAAAGTTCATAAGAATTTTTTTTTTTGTGCATATATCACATGATCCTTTTAGTTATCAATCCACTTGTTTACCCATTGAAAACCTACAAATAGAGTAACTGAAATGAAAAATACCTTACCGAATAAAATTATTATATTGAGACCCAAAAGAAGTAATCTCTTGCTTAAAATGGCAAAAACCACCGATGGAAGAAAACTACGTTCTTCTCCCGTGGTCCACTGATCATGGAAATCTACCGAAAGATAGAGAGCAATTACATTGTTGCCCAGATACTGACATACTTTAGCAGGATCTAAAAGGTCTGGCATGTCTATATGTTTCTTCGTTTGAAGATAAACATATCTTCATTGAATTAGCCCCGTTTTATGAGAACGTATCTCATTGGTCCTGCTATATAGATGACGTCTTTTTTCTCTGGCAGGGACCGCGAGAATCTTTGGAAGCATTTATTCAGTGGCTCAACTTGGGTGATGAAAATCTCAAGTTTACTTCATCCATAGATAACAACAGCTGTGATTTCTTGGACATTAGAATCAAAAACAACAGTGGTACCTTGAAAGTAGAGCTTTATACTAAACCAAGCGACCGGAACACAATGCTTCATTACGATAGCAATCACCCCTTGAGTCAAAAAGATAACATCCCGTTTGGCCAATTTTTAAGGGTGCGCCGCAATTGTACTAACTTGAGAGATTATGAGCTCCACGCAAAAAAGTTGATTAGAAAATTTACTGATAGGGGTTACCCTAAAAAATTGGTTAAAAGAGCGTATAAGAGAGCCAAATACTATAATAGAGACTCATTTTTTTAACCTAAAATTAAAAATACGGAAACTAAGAAACAACAAATTACATTTGTCACCAATTTCAGTAATATAAGCAATAAAATAAAGAATCTTATTAATAGAAATTGGCATCTTTTGAATGGTAAAAATACAGTCACTTTAGATAAACCGATCTTTTCATACAGAAGAAACCGTACCATCAGAAATTGCCTAGTACATACCTGCAGAACAAACACCGAGAACAAACAACTTAGTATAATAGATGGTACGGTACTTAAGGGCAACTTCCCATGTAGTTCCTGTAACAACTGTGTAAATATAATAAAAGGGTCAGTGATAACACACAATGGTACTACACACCATCTGAAAACTTTGGTCAATTGCCGGACTAAAAATGTAATTTACTTAATAGTATGTCCCTGCAATAGAGGCTATATAGGTGAGACTTCAGGTGAAATAAGAATAAGACTGAATGAGCATAAATCCGCCATTCGCACTAAAAAGAATAACGCTCCACTTGTGGATCATTGGATAGAGAAGAATCACACTATAGATGAATTAAAATGGTGCATTGTAGAATCAGTACAAATTAACATAAGAGGAGGTGATTAAATGATTAAAAGGAAAAGGAGAGAACAATACTTTATGTCTAAATTTAACACCTACAAGAACGGATTGAATAGTAAAGAAGAATGGGAGAGGCTTATATAATAATGTAAACACCTTAGGGGCCGATTCCGATGTCGGACGGACTCAGGTCCGTCCGACATCGGTCCGGAGCCGTAACCGACCGACCTGCTGTCGTCGGTTACGGCCCAGGCAGTACGATGCGACCGAACCCTGTGCGGTCGCACTCGTATCTCCCACAATGGGAGCATGCATTCCGGACGGAATGCATGCTGGCATTGGAGAAAGCAGGGGTGCAGTTCAACCCCTGCACCCTGTGGCCGGCACCCCAAGGTGCCTGCCACCGGGTGCAGGGTTCAACAGAGGGGCACGATAGGTGCCTCCAGGCCGCCATTCGGCGACCTTGCACCCATGGGGGTCCCACTGGGGGCCCCCAAAGACAGTGACCGACTGCCTTTTCGTGCCGGAAAGACCGGCACGAAAAGGCAGTGAAAACTGCCATCGTACTCCCTCGGTCGCAAAGAGGCAGCCGGGGGAGTACAGAGGATTTCCGGATGGCTGACGGGCTCTCCGAACCCGTCGTGAGCCATCCGGAAATCCGAGTCGGATTCTTTCCGACCGAGCCCATCGGAATGGCTCGGTCGGAAAGGAATCCGAGCGGCACGTTCCGATTCGGTCGGAAGGGCTCCGACCATCGTTCGGTGCCCTTCCGGCCGAAATCGGAATCGGCCCCTTAGTCTCTCTTTCCGCTTAATCTGAATATAATTAGTATAAGGATATAAGAATGTAAGTAGCTATCTCTCTTTTTCCTAGAGTGTTGATATTAATGTAAAAAATGTCTCTAAATGAGTGACAATGATCTCTTCACCCCGTTCTAGTTTCTGTGTAAAACTGTAGCCGGGTGACAGTTTTAATCACTATGTATTAGTTAATATAGACCAGGGTGTAGACATTTATATCCATCAAATTTGAAGATCATAGTGTGTCCATCCATATGTTTTATGATAATAATTTCAAAATTGCTGCCATTTTCTGTACGATTTATATAAACAAGTTATAGCAATATTTGCGTTTACAGAAAGGTTCGAAAATAATATCGATATAAGTTTTCAAATATCTCTCATACGTAGTTAGTTTAGTAATATCGTTTGGTGACAAACTAATTTCGGGCAGCGACAACATTAAAGACCATTCTAAGATGGCCGACGCAGTCCGGGAATACCTCCAAAATGGCAGCCAAATAACTCTAAAACACCGTTCACACAATGCAGTATAGTGGTCCACTTTCAGTTGACCTGCCAGCTTCCTGGTATAAAAGGAAGTAGTACTGGGGAGCTCTGTTGGCAATACCTGGGATTTGAGGATAGAGACGTACGGCCGGTGGAGCCGTGATATGGTGAGTCCAAATCAATAGCATGTAGTTAATATTGTTTTGCTAGTCTGTTTAACAGCATTTAGAGGAATGGTTAGTGTTGGTTTCTAAATAGCTAAGTCTAAATAGTTCATTTGGAATTCGAGTCTTGTTTCCAGCAAATGATAAAGTTTTACCCCTTATGATGTGCTATGCGCAAATTTATTGGCGATTGTTTTTTTAAAAATAATAGTGACAATTCACCTTTGTATCTTTCGGTTTACTAATTAAAACAACCGGATTGTAGTTGATCCTTTGACAAAATGGGATCTTAAATAGCATTTGTTTTGCTGCAGTCGTATTACCATATTTTCAGACAATTCTCTATTTCTAGACTGTGTAGAGTCTAACCCTGGGCAAAGCACTACGCTACGCTCGCGTAGTTTGCGAAGTTTGCGCTACTTCGCACAACGCGAATTGCACGTAGCACAGTGCAAACACGCGTAGCGTAGCGTAGAGTGCAGCGGTCATTTTTTGCTTGCTCGCGGTCCTCAACGTCAAGTTGGCGACCGCGAGCAAGCAAAATGACATCCCGGCGAGATTCTCAACGCGGGAGGTCAGGTTTCTCATTGCGAGTGGTCGCGTATGCTCGCGACCGCTCGCGATGAGAAACTACCAGTCCGCGTTGAGAAAGCTGCCGCTCGAGTAAAAATCTACTTGAGCGGCAGTAAAAGACAGCTCGCACTGTGCAAGATGCCGTTTTCAATGATTGCACAGTGCGGACAAGCATCCGGCACTGTGCAATCATTGCGAACAGTGCACTACGCAGTTCGCGTAGTGCTACGCGTAGTTCGCGTAGTGCGAACTGCACTTTGCGTAGCTTCGCGTAGCGCTACTTCGCGAACTACGCCCAGGCTTAGTAGAGTCCAGCGATTGTTCAACCTGGTCAACTATAATCGAGCCATATAGCAATACATATTAGCAAGGTGGCAGTTGGGCAATACCGATTGGATTGCTAGGTAAGAAGCCGCTTTAGCGGAAAATCAAGTATATTGAATGACTTGAGTTTCTTGTATGGTTAAATCCTTATCTTTATTAATTTCAAGGAGGACCCATCTTAAGGAATACTGTGGGAACTCCATCACAAGCAACACCATAATAAATATGTTGTCTTTGTGACTCCATCATAGGTGAGTACTTGTTTTTTGAGAGGAGCGTACTTGAAATGAGAACAGTATGTCCTTTGGGTTAGGGCCAATATTTAAAATTTGTGCCTCTGCCTTGCAGATATTCTCTACACTCTACCCCAACGATTCAGATTAACTGTATATCGTGAGAAATCAATCAACGATGTTAAAGTGTGTGTCGTGTAAATGCAATAGATGACCACATAGGTGGGTAATTTAAAAAGACCTTTTAGATCCTGCTAAAGTATGTCAGTATCTGGGCAACAATGTAATAGCTCTCTATCTTTCGGTAGATTTCCATGATCAGTGGACCACTGGAGAAGAACGTAGTTTTCTTCCATCAGTGGTTTTTGCCATTTTAAGCAAGAGACGACTTCTTTTGGGTCTCAATATAATAATTTTATTCGGTAAGGTATATTTCATTTCAGTTACTCTATTTGTAGGTTTTCAATGGGTAAACAAATGGATTGATAACTAAAAGGATCATGTGATATATGCACACATTTTTTTTTTCTTATGCAGTTTGTCTAAAGATTCTCTGTAAAAATCTATTTTTATGAACATGGGTTAGGAGGGATTCTGTATATCTGCAATTGTACGTGGATTGTTTGAATAGCCAAAATAAATGTGTAGTTAAAATATAGTTTATGTTGCTGTTTCAAGGATTGTGTTGCAAATAGAAAATGTCTGTATGTACTCATGGTTTTGCAATTAAATGTTTCTTATTGTCATTTAGATAAAATGAAATAATTTCTGTCCTGAAGAAGGCGAAGAAACTTTTTTGCCGAAACGCCACGTCAACAATTTTTCTGTTTTTTTAATGTGATATTTTACAAATCTATATTTTTTATTTGTTGTTCGAAATAATGAAGTGAGTATTAAAAAATGATACCAATTTTTTAAGAAAATCACTGTTTTGAAATATACTGGTGACTATACGAATTTGCACTTTATAAAACTGCACTTGTAGGATTTCGAGACAATCTGGTTTTTGTTTGTGTTTTTATAAGGGTTTCAAATAAATAAATAATTGAAACTTGAGTACATTATTGATCATTGAGTAATTATTGTTAAACATCGCAGCAACTTGTAATTTCATCTAAAAGGTTTTGTCATTTCTCTCTTTAGTATCAATATTAGTAGTTTTTGGCCTGTGATACCACAAGTACTTATACCACATGATCCAAACCTTGGGTGGATTTTAATATCTACTTGCATATCCATTTTGTTTATATTTGATCTCTTTGAAAAGGGCATTCTTATTCTTTGTGTTTCATGGACCCGTCCCTTTTCTTAGCATGAGGGTACCTCCCTTATATTGTTGGAATTCGTAAGTACAGCTTGTTAGCTGGGGAGCTTTTTTGCTTCAAATAGCAAGTTATTTCTCTACAGTCTATGCGTCCTAAATTGAATATGGAAACATTAAAAACATATGGTTTCTCTGAAGACCAATTCAACAAAATTATTAATGGTACAACTAAGAATGTAAATACCATCACAATAAGTAATAGTGATGAAGAACAGTGGAGAAACTCATGGAACAAGAAAAAGAAGGTTATTAGAACCGAATTACATGCTGATTTTTTAATAGAATATTGCAAGAAAGGCATCATTCCAAAAGGCTTGCAAGTAAAAAACGAGCAAGGTCTTTTTATTAAAAATGAGAAATTTATAGAAAATTGGACCTTTATAGCAAATAGATGCAGCCGTGATTGGATGCTTTTAATCATAGAGACAGCACATGAAGTGCTAGTAATTGAGAAGAGCAAAATAGATGAGATGGAATTAAAACTAATAGAAAATACCTCCTTGGAGGACGCAAAGAAAAAATTGGATGAAATACAAGATCTAAATGGGTACAAGGAGTATCTCCTCAACAAAAAATCAAATAAATTTAGAAAGGATGTCAGTAAATATAACATTGAATATGTATATCCGTACCTACAAAAAGATTACTATGACCAACCGAGGGAGGAATATCCCAGTAGGAATAATTGGCAACAAAATAGGAAAACCTTTCCTAAGAAAAGGGTGACCTTCTTTGATACCTCAAATACGAGCTCAGACTCAGAAACAGAAGGAGTCCAAGATACAAGATTGGGTAAAGACAGAGAACAAGCTCCTGGAACAAGTAGAGATAATCTCACTTTTTTAGAACAACGTCAGACACATTATGGCTCAAACAACAGGGGTAGAGGACGAGGAAGAGGGGGTTTTTATCCCCAGAACCAGGCTCAAAAAAGGACATACATGAAAACGAGGAGCCAAAAGAACTGGGACTAGACAACAAAGCTCCAATTATAAATCTGTCTAGGAGAGTTCTAACTAAAGATGAAATAGGTATGTTAGAGAAGGGACTAGATTATGCCATGTCTTCTCCTATTGATAAATTTAACTTAGAGAGAGATTTACGTAGTTTCTTCCGGAAAATCAGATTGAATAGATTTTTTGAAGGAAAAGAAAGAATACCCACCGAAAATAAATCTGGACTTAAACCCAAATCCACTTGGACACCTACCATTCAGATGGTTAATAAAGAGATTGATATCTTTGAAAAAGTGGTTGAAAAGGGAATTGAGGACCTTTTAGATAAAAAAATATGGGTTAACAAAACTTTTACTCTACAACAACAGAGAGCATTACGTGACCTAGAACAATGAAAGGAAATCACCATAAAACCTGGTGATAAAGGTGGCAGTATTGTAATCCTAGACGCCACCGATTATGATAATAGAATGGGCACTCTTTTAAATAATCAGTCACATTACAAGAGATCCAGTAGAGAGGAATGGAAAACTCTTAGCAGACAGGTAGACAATCTTTTGAAATTTGCTAAGGAAGAGGGCATAATTTGCCAAGAAGAATATGATTTCTTACATAACGAAAATCCCACAATACCTGCATTATATGGACTACCAAAAGTCCATAAAGATATCTCAAATCCCCCCATGACGCCGATAGTCTCAAGTATAGATTCCATAACAGAACCTTTGAGCAAATATGTCGATATGTTTTTACAGCCGTTAGTTACAAAGCAAAAGGCTTATATTAAAGACACCACGGCTATGATCCACAAAGTGGAAAATATTCCCTTTGATGCCAATAAACAGTGGCTAGTCACACTAGACATAGAGGCCCTTTATACAAATATACCACCGGAGGATACCATCCAGATGGTAAAGGGCCTTCTTTTAGATGAGAATGGAGACTTATCTCCACACTCAACATTCATTGTGGAATGTATGGAGATTATCTTAAAAAATAACATATTTCTTTTCAATGCAGAATTTTTCAGACAAATCAAAGGGACCAGTATGGGAGCCACGTGTGCTCCCAGTCTGGCATGTCTATATGTTTCTTCATTTCAAGATAAACATATCTTCAATGAATTAGCCCCATTTTATGAGAATGTATCTAATTGGTCCCGCTATATAGATGACGTCTTTTTTCTCTGGCAGGGACCGCGAGAATCTGTGGAAGCATTTATTCAGTGGCTCAACTTGGGTGATGAAAATCTCAAGTTTACTTCATCCATAGATAACAACAGCTGTGATTTCTTGGACATTAGAATCAAAAACAACAGTGGTACCTTGAAAGTAGAGCTTTATACTAATCCAAGCGACCGGAACACAATGCTTCATTATGATAGCAATCACCCCGTGAGACAAAAAGATAACATCCTGTTTGGCCAATTTTTAACTTGAGAGATTATGAGCTCCACGCAGAAAAGTTGATTAGAAAATTTACTGATAGGGTTTACCCTAAAAAATTGGGTAAAAGAGCGTATAAGAGAGCCAAATACTATAAAGGAGACTCATTTTTTGAACCTAAAATTAAAAATACGGAAACTAAGAAGCAACAAATTACATTTGTCACCAATTTCAGTAATATAAGCAATAAAATAAAAAATCTTATAAATAGAAATTGGCATCTTTTGAATGGTAAAAATACAGTCACTTTAGATAAACCGATCTTTTCATACAGAAGAAACCGTACCATCAGAAATTGCCTAGTACATACCTGCAGAACAAACACCGAGAACAAACAACTTAGGGGCATATTCACAAGGATTAAACTCCGATTTATCTCCACCTTAATGCAACAAAAGTGGAGATAGATTTAACACCCCATTCACAAGCTGGTGCAAACTGCAGACAACGCCAGTATTCCCGCGGTAACTGCCCCAAAATCTAACACCACGGCGGACACCATCAACTAACCCTAATGAGATGCAGAGTAGGTGTTCCCGTGCAAAAACACACGAAAAAACAACAACACCACTTTCACAACGAACTGACAGAACTGCAAAGCGAACCAAAAACAGGCGATAAGCCGCGGTAGCCGCAGGTATTTAACACCTGCCTCAAGCAGGTGTAAAGACGAACGTCTACCTGCAGTAGGCAACGGAGCCCCGCACACAGCCATACCCGAAGAACAAACGACGCCATGGAGCTACTCATCATGCAGCTCGGAGCCCCAACAAGGCCACAACACCCACCGCCACCACCCCGAGGACCGCCGCCACCCCGAGGACCGCCACCACCCCCAGGACCTGGACCCGCCCCCCCCTCCCCCGGACCACCACAGAGGCAGCGTAGAGTAAGACAGCGGACCTACCGAAAACCCACCATTCTCACAGACCTAACAGCCGCGGAAGTCATTGCCCACTACAGGCTCAAAAGGACAACCATCCTGCGCATCATGACCCACATCACCCACAGGCTGACGGTCCCAACACAGCGGAGAACAAACATCCCTCCGCAGACAAAGCTGCTGGCAGTGCTGCACCTGTTGGCCTCTGGTACCTTCCAACCAACAACTGCCAGAGTCGGAGGGGTCTCACAGCCAGCCCTATCAAAGTTCATCACACCTGTCCTGGATGCCATCATCAGCTTTATACCCCAGTACCTTCACTTCCCCAACACTGCGCAGGAACAGCTGGAGACTAAGCAAGGCTTCTACGCCATAGCCGGATTTCCGGCCGTGTTGGGGGCAATCGACTGCACACATGTCCCACTTGTGCCCCCTGCGGATACTGCACACCACTACCGCAACAGGAAGCACATGCATTCCATCAGTGTGCAGGCAATAGTGGACCACCGGGGACTCTTCACCAATGTCGTCGCCAACTACCCAGGCAGTGTGCATGATTCCTTCATCTTCCGACAGTCCATCATCAACCAGCGCTTCCAGGATGGCACATATGGAACGGGACTGCTCGTTGGTAAGTACCAAATCAACACACCACACATCCCACAGCCACCAACGCACAAAGCACAACTGTGGGGATGCACACGTGACCAAACCACATCCGACATGTCAAACTACACGACCACCTACCAGACACGACTACACCACTCCATGGTCATCCTGGGCTACCCCTGCACCCAATACAGACTTCACATGGCACCACAGCCACACAACAGCTGAACGTGTGGAGATGCGGAATGCAGCCATGACACATGTGAGGCACTGCTCTGCCCTCATGACCCTACCCCAGTCACCCCCCGCAGGTCAGCGTCCCGTGGCGGTGGGCCCGTGTCGGCAGCTGTGCATCCGGGATGACTAGCCCTGTGCGACTCGAGTCATCCCCCCTTGTAGTTCTGACATTGCATGTCTGTGTGCCTGATGACTGTTGGTGTAGTTGCCAGCACCAGCTACTCCCTGAGGGCTGGCTTACACTCACCCCACACACAGCCAGCACAGGCGTCACTGAATTGGTGGGCCTGCCATCACATCCTGCCGAACCAAGTATTGACTCTTTTCTCCCTACACTGTCACAGGTGATCAAGGATATGCACTCTGCCCTTGGATGATGACACCCCTCCGGGACCCGAACACACCCGCCCAGAGGCAGTACAATGCGGCCCACATACGCACCAGGGGCATCGTTGAACGCACATTTGGCGTGTTGAAGTCACGTTTCAGGTGCCTGAACGGCACTGGTGGGAAGCTCCTGTACAGCCCGGACGTCGTGTGCAAGATGATCGTTGCATGTTGTGTGTTGCACAACATCTGTGTTCGCACCAGGGCCCCATGGATCCCAGTTCCAGAGGTACCGGACGATGATGGTGGTGATGGGGCAGGTGGCCCACAACCCACTGCAGCTGCGGCAGGAATGGCCCGTAGGGACTCCATCATTGACACTTACTTCTCATGAGCACGTCACATTGTGACCGTCCGTGGCATTCATGGAACAGTAATAGATGTCCAATTGCACTGCATGTGTGAATAAAACATATTTGCAGGTTACAGGTTGGAATTGTACATTGTCATGTTACATATCCCTGGGGTTTCAGATGTGATTTGCCAGGTTGTGCACATTTTCCGAACCAGTTGTGCCCTGTGTTCAGTTGTGGAGGTGTTGCTGTTTGTACCGGGATGTTGTCAATGTCGAGGTGCACTTCTGCTTATGTGCGTATGCTGCACGGTGGGTGTGTCGCTCCTGCGGCTCTGATTTGTCTGCCACTGGTCTCTTTCATGCGGTGTGCCTGTAGGTTCTGTTCTTCCACAGTGCTTGGATGTTGTGGTGTGAATGTTGTCTTCTGCAGTTGGCCAGGGTGCATCCGTGGTACTCCGCTGTTGATGTATTTTGTTCTGTGGCATTTTCCGTATGCTATTCTTGTGCTTTTTCCCGCATTGCGCGTGAGTATTGCTGCCCTCGCGCTGGTTGTCACTGTTTTCTTATCGCGCTTTGGCCCATCGCAGCTTTTATCGCGTTGTGGTTTGTGTTTTTATCTCCTTCAAGGTGGTTGTATCGCGAGCATTGGCCGCGGTGTCGGCCAACTATCGCATGCTACCGCCATGTTGTGAATTCCACGGGGTTATTTTCCCGCGATAGGCTGCGATGCTGAAAGTTGCGTTGCGCTACTCTTGCGGTAATTATCACACGTTCTTGTGAATATACCCCTTAGTATAATAGATGGTACTGTACTTAAGGGCAACTTCCCATGTAGTTCCTGTAACAACTGTGTAAATATAATAAAAGGGTCAGTGATAACTCACAATGGTACTACACACCATCTGAAACTTTTGGTCAATTGCCGGACTAAAAATGTAATTTACTTAATAGTATGTCCCTGCAATAGAGGCTATATAGGTGAGACTTCATGTGAAATAAGAATAAGACTGAATGAGCATAAATCCGCCATTCGCACTAAAAAGAAAAACGCTGCACTTGTGGATCATTAGATAGAGAGGAATCACACTATAGATGAATTAAAATGGTGCATTGTAGAATCAGTACAAATTAACATAAGGGGAGGTGATTTAATGATTAAAAGGAAAAGGAGAGAACAATACTTTATGTCTAAATTTAACACCTACAAGAACGGATTGAATAGCAAAGAAGAATGGGAGAGGCTTATATAATAATGTAAACACCTTAGTCTCTCTTTCCGCTTAATCTGAATATAATTAGTATAGGATATAAGAATGTAAGTAGCTATATCTCTTTTTCCTAGAGTGTTGATATCAATGTAAAAAATGTCTCTAAATGAGCGACAATGATCTCTTCACCCCGTTCTAGTTTCTGTGTAAAACTATAGCCGGGTGACAGTTTTAAGCACTATGTAATAGTTAATATAGACCAGGGTGTAGACATTTATATCCATCAAATTTGAAGATCATAGTGTGTCCATCCATATGTTTTATGATAATAATTTCAAAATTGCTGCCATTTTCTGTATGATTTATATAAATAAGTTATAGCAATATTTGCGTTTACAGAAAGGTTCGAAAATAATATCGATATAAGTTTTCAAATATCTCTCATATGTAATTAGTTTAGTAATATTGTTTGGTGACAAACTAATTTCGGGCAGCGACAACATTAAAGACCACTCTAAGATGGCCGACTGAGTCCGGGAATACCTCCAAAATGGCAGCCGAATAACTCTAAAGCACCGTTCACACAATGCAGTATAGTGGTCCACTTTCAGTTGACCTGCCGGCTTCCTGGTATAAAAGGAAGTAGTACTGGGGAGCTCTGTTGGCAATACCTGGGATTTGAGGATAGAGAAGTACGGCCGGTGGAGCCGTGATATGGTGAGTCCAAATCAATAGCATGTAGTTAATATTGTTTTGCTACTCTGTTTAACAGCATTTAGAGGAATGGTTAGTGTTGGTTTCTAAATAGCTAAGTCTAAATAGTTCATTTGGAATTCGAGTCTTGTTTCCAGCAAATGATAAAGTTTTACCCCTTATGATGTGCTATGCGCAAATTTATTGGCAATTGTTTTGTTTTTTTAAATAATAGTGGCAATTCACCTTTGTATCTTTCGGTTTACTAATTAAAACAACCGGATTGTAGTTGATCCTTTGACAAAATGGGATCTTAAATAGCATTCGTTTTGCTGTAGTCGTATTACCATATTTTCAGACAATTCTCTGTTTCTAGACTGTGTAGAGTCCAGCGATTGTTCAACCTGGTCAACTATAGTCGAGCCATATAGCAATACATATTAGCAAGGTGGCAGTTGGGCAATACCGATTGGATTGCTAGGTAAGAAGCCGCTTTAGCGGAAAATCAAGTATATTGAATGACTTGAGTTTCTTGTATGGTTAAATCCTTATCTTTATTAATTTCAAGGAGGACCCATCTTAAGGAATACTGTGGGAACTCCATCACAAGCAACACCATAATAAATATGTTGTCTTTGTGACTCCATCATAGGTGAGTCCTTGTTTTTTGAGAGGAGCGTACTTGAAATGAGAACAGTATGTCCTTTGGGTTAGGGCCAATATTTAAAATTTGTGCCTCTGCCTTGCAGATATTCTTTACACTCTACCCCAACGATTCGGATTAACTGTATATCGTGAGAAATCAATCAACGATGTTAAAGTGTGTGTCGTGTAAATTCGATAGATGACCACATAGGTGGGTAATTTAAAAAGACCTTTTAGATCCTGCTAAAGTATGTCAGTATCTGGGCAACAATGTAATAGCTCTCTATCTTTCGGTAGATTTCCATGATCAGTGGACCACGGGAGAAGAACGTAGTTTTCTTCCATCAGTGGTTTTTGCCATTTTAAGCAAGAGACAACTTCTTTTGGGTCTCAATATAATAATTTTATTCAGTAAGGTATTTTTCATTTCAGTTACTCTATTTCTAGGTTTTCAATGGGTAAACAAGTGGATTGATAACTAAAAGGATCATGTGATATATGCACAAAATTTTTTTTTCTTATGAACTTTGTCTAAAGATTCTCTGTAAAAATCACTTTTTATGAACATGGGTTAGGAGGGATTCTGTATATCTGCAATTGTAG
The DNA here is from genome assembly GCA_963921515.1 of Calotriton arnoldi. Classification (NCBI taxonomy): domain Eukaryota; kingdom Metazoa; phylum Chordata; class Amphibia; order Caudata; family Salamandridae; genus Calotriton; species Calotriton arnoldi. The sequence goes on along the minus strand of CAWUFW010005890.1, from coordinate 939,696 downwards.
GTGGATTGTTTGAATAGCCAAAATAAATGTGTAGTTAAAATATAGTTTATGTTGCGGTTTCAAGGATTGTGTTGCAAATAGAAAATGTCTGTATGTACTAATGGTTTTGCAATTAAATGTCTCTTATTGTCATTTAGATAAAATGAAATAATTTCTGTCCTGAAGAAGGCGAAGAAACTTTTTTGCCGAAACGCCGCGTCGACAATTTTTCTGTTTTTAATGTGATATTTTACCAATCTATGGGGCCTATTACGATACCCGGCGTAAAAAAATCCGCCAGGCATGGAAGCGGCAAAAATCCGCCCGCACACACCGTCTGAACACCGACCACGCCATTACGATTACACAAACCGAAAACCGCCATCGGCGGAAAAATCACACAAGATACCGCCCGCCATCGTCCGAGTCGGAGTCAAACCGCCCGCCACGGACGGAAACACGCACGACAACACAAAACCGCCCGCCCTCACGGCCGACACACCGCACGTGAGATTACGATCGCACCGCCATGAGCGCGGGAAAACTACAAATATACCGCCCGCCAGCGCAAACAACGCCGATGAGAATCGACACGGCAGAAGCCATGGCGCCCACGTCCCTGCACAGAAACCATCCGCTGACAAAAACAATCGCACACAACATGGCCAACAAGTCCACACAGCAAGGCACGCACAAATACACAAGCACAGTACACATCCCGAAAACACCCCCCTGGACAAACAAAAACTACAAAGGCCAGAACCCCAGACACAACACACCTGAAAACAACAGACCATGAGGACACACCCACATAGGTAAGTACAAAAGCAGCACTCCCACAGACCACAACCCCTTGCAACATTGCAAACTAGAGAGGAGAGGAGAGGACACAGTGACACAGCAAGGACAGCAGCACACCACAGAAACGCACACATCACAACCACCACCACCACCACCACCACCACCAAACACCGGCACCACAAACCCCTGCACATTACACAACACACACCGCACCAGCACCACAAACACCATGGCACCACAAAGAATGCCCAAGTTCACACCCATGGAGCTGACGGTCATGGTCGACGAGATCATCAAGGTGCACCCACAAATCTATGGGAACCTGGTCCAGCACACACCACTAGCCACCAGAAAGAGAATGTGGAACCGGATCGTAGACCAGGTCAATGCAGTCGGGACCCTGCCCAGGAACAGAGTCGAAATAAACAAACGGTGGAATGACGTCAAGAGCCTGGTCAAGAAGAAGGAGAGCAAGAACAGAGAGCTGGCTGCCGTCACTGGCGGAGGGAATCCCGCGCTCTTCAAGACCTTCAAAGCGTGGGAGGAGAAGGTGCGAGTCATCATACATCCCGAGATCCTCGCCGTATTAGCAGGGGGAGTGGAGGCTGGTAAGTACAAACTAATGTATACCAGCACACCGCTATGTACTCACATGCACTACCACCATGCCACAGCTCCCAGGGACAAACACCCCCATGTCCAGCACACAATACACAACACATCACACACACATGCAACAGACACCACCACACACAGCCCAAACCGAACAACTGTAAGATGCGTGGGGACATGTGTACACTCAGCCAGCCACGTAACCACCAACAGGTCCCCAAATATGCCAGAAGCGCCACAACGAGCACCCACCACACCCATGTGTCCGCCATAGCTGCACTAACCGACAAGTAACAGGTAAGTGTCAGGAACACAAAGTGCAGTGGGTGGGAGGGTGGACAGCCCAAGTACAAAACACACCAGGCCCCTAGTCCCACAGCACAGCAAGGAGGAGCATCCCCCACACCCCACAGCCACGTGTCAGCCACCGCAGTGCACAACGACAGCCGAAAGGTAGACATCACGGTCCACAGCAATCGGTGTCAGTGGGTGTCCAGCCACCACCACGACCCACAACACCCCCCACCCCCACAGACCTGCAACATGGAGCACCCCCGCTTAGAACCATGTGGCATCCAGTACAGTGCACGCCCGAACAACCTGCAGGTGGGAAACTGGACAGGGCTGGATTACTGGAGGCATGAGGACCGTAACACGACCAACACATGGGACATGTCACGTAGCAGACGAACACGCAGCACCGCCCACCGTCACGAACAAGTGAACAATGTGCACACGGACATGAACCACAGACTCACACCCCACATGACCCATCACAAACACAGCAACACCCAAGGAGCCACGTCTGCATGCACAAGCCACACTGAATATAGTACCACACGGCAGCCACTGTGCAACCCATCACACACAACCGAAACACCATTGAAGTCCTGTCCATGTAGCCCCTACTGCCTGTCAACCACACACCCCACAACTACGCCTATGTAAGACAAACAACACTAGACGCAACAGAGCGGAACAACATAAATGCACACGAACACCACTGAACCCATCAAACACACAGACACACCATGCACATACAACATACCATCCATCCCATCCGTCAGCCCCAGTCTCATGAAAGGCATGTCATCCGCACAGCTGCCACACATACAGCAGTCACGCTAAGATACATGCCCATGACCAACCATGTGCCAGAAGTCAATGAAGTGCACGACACACTGTGAGCAACAACACACAACATGGGCCACACCCCCCCGAGCACTGCAGTGATGCACATGGCACAGGGCAGCACGCACACCAAGGAGATGGGACAACTGCAATACGTTGGCTGGCACACAACCATCACTCACTCATAACGATGCGTCCAATGCCATGTCCAGTAATCACAACAGACAGCAAATATGCAGGCCATGTCAAGCATGCACACACCTCAAACCATGCACTGTCATGCTGCCACAACACATGTCACGTTCGGCACCCATGGCTCACAGCATGTACCCCAAAAGCATATTCCATCCCAAATGCGAATCTGGGGCATGGCCCCCATGTTGCCATATGCGTTCCTAAGCGTCCCATCTGAACACCAAAAGCAAAGTACAAACCAGACCCAGGATGGGCCAGGAGCCCGCATACACCAGAGTCACAATAAGTAGGGGCACAGCAACACACCCATCGGCATGGCCAATCCGTCCCATGCCACATGTGCACAGCACACAGTCCCATTGTCAAGCACACACAACTACAAATGCTACAGCCACACACACGCCTCCGGGAAACCCATGTACGAGATTGCACGAACTGTTAATGTCAGACGACAAATACATACTTCGCCAGGTGCAACACAATAACAAATCTCATTCTCTCCACAGGTGACGAACTGCTGGATGCTGGGGATGGAGACAGCAGCCAGCACAGCCAGCCTACAAGCCCCCAACGAGGACACACGGATGTGGAGGATCTGTCCTCCTCTTCGGACACGGACCACCAAGCAGGCCCATCTGGTGTGGCAGGGCCCAGCCGCTCCCCAGGACCCCTCCTACCCACCAACCCATCATCCAGGGCTGCTGAACATTCCCAGCCCCCTGCTGCCACTGTCGTTGCGGCCACACCCACGGTCATTGCGGCCACACCCACGGTCATTGCGGCCACTACCATTGCCGCAACCGCCACCATCGCCGCACCGACCACCACCGCCGCCACCACCACCACGTCTTCGCTGGCACCAGCCCCAGCGCAGGTGGTGGCCCGGCCGACTGGATCCACCCTGGGAGCCACAGCGAGGACCGTGGTGAGCAATGTGGCTAGTGGGCAGGCCGGTGGCAGCAGTACTGGTAGGAGGAGCAGGGTCAGGGAAACGCAAGTCTCCCCTGGGAGCCATGCCCTGCCTCAAATGGCCAGAGTCCTTGGGGCCTATGAAGAGGCCCAAGAACAATGGGTCAGGTCTGCTTCAGACACGCGGGAGGTGCTGGGGGTGCTGAGGTCCATGGACGCCCGTATGGGCCAACTCGTGGACCTCATGGGCCAGCTGGTGGTGGCGGTGAGGTCACAGCCAGGGACAGCAGCTCCCCTCCGCCACCACCTGCCGGGGCGCAGGGTCGAGCAGCAGTGTCCAGTTCCCCTGCGTCCACAGCCAGTGAGCACACCTCAACCACCAGCATGTCGCAAGCAGGCACCCCCTCGCAAACGTGGAAGGGGCCGTCCGAAGTGGAAACAGATCTCCCGGGAGGACTTTGCACGCTCCAGACGCAAGTGAGGCAGCCAGCCAGCCTTCCTTGACCACCCACTGCATTGACTTGGACTACGATCCCACTCCACACAGCCATCTGGATGGCATGTGTGTGTTGGACTATGGACATAGAACCAGTGGGTACACCCTGAGCATCACGCAGCCATGACCGACAGCTCATTGTCACTGCACGCACCACTTTTGTCATCACCTTACACACAATCACATGTCACAGTTTGAAATAAATGCACCTCTTACACAAACTGCTGTTTGTGCCCTGTGTTTTATTTGTACGGAATACAACGGCCACCTTGGGCGGAAAGGCACCTGATGCGTGGCATGGCAATGGAATCCGGAGGGCCTGTAGGGACCTAGGGGTGGGAGACAGAACAGGAGCACATTCAATGAGTGTGTCACACACCCATCACACAGTACATGTCAACAACTACAAACAATGTACACACATCGCACAGAGCAATAGGGCACAATGCCACAGCCACCAACAGTGGCATACTACCCTGGCCATGGAGCGTTGACACACAGCACGCAGTGAACAAACGGCCACCCTGACACAGCACACACACACCTGCACAGATACAGCCACATCAGCCGTCGTACATGGACACTCGCCGTCAAGTGAAGTAGTGGGCGATGAGCTGCTGCCGCACATTACCAGCTTCCTCCTCTCCGCTGTCCTCCTCACTCGAGCTGTCCTGGTCTGCGGGCTGGGGCCCTGGTTGATCTCCGTCATCCACGATGAGGGAGATCTGCTTCCGAATGGCCAGATTGTGCAGCATGCAGCACGCCACCACTATCTGGCACACCTTCTGTGGGGAGTACGCCAGCGCACCCCCGGTGCGGTCCAGGCACCTGAACCTGGACTTGAGGAGGCCAAAGGTACGCTCGACCACACGTCTGGTCCTCCCATGTGCCTCATTGTAGCGATCGTCTGCTGGGGTGCGAGGATTCCTCAATGGACTGAGCAGCCATGCCCCATTTGGGTACGCAGAGTCACCTCGGTGTGAGGGACACAGAGAACCGTTGCTATTCCAACTGGACAGGGGACAGCATCGCACAACCAGCACGCTACACCACTCCACATACTCACCGACAATACAGCCACGATCCTGTTGCAGATTGGACATCAGTCGTGGCAAGATGCTGTTGCGCATTATGTGTGCGTCATGGGCCGAGCCTGGGAACTTTGCACACACGTGGGTGATCACCATGTCCGCAAGGCACACCACTTGCACATTCAGGGAGTGCGTGTGCTTCCTGTTGCGGTACAGGTGCTCAGTGGCCTGTGGTGGAACAAGGCCAACATGTGTGCAGTCAATGGCTCCAACGACGTGTGGGATTCTGCCAAGGGCATAGAATGCACCCTTCACTGCCGCCAATTCACGAGCCCTGGGGAAGCGGATGTACCTGTTTCGGTACAGCATCATGGCTGCCAGTACATCCCTCAGCACCTTGCTGAACATGGGCTGGGACATCCCTCCTCCACTGCCCACTGTGTGCTGGAATGACCCAGTGGCGAAGAAATGCATGGCGGCCATCACCTTAGCCGTGGGGTGACAGCTGTCGGATACACCCTGCGGGGACGGAGATGGGGTTCCAACATGGCACACAGTCGATGCAGGGTTGGCCTGTCCAGCCGAAACTTCCTAATGACCTCTGTATCGTCCATGTCCGCCAGCAATTGGTATGGGCGGTCAATGTTCGGTCTCCGCCTAGGGAAAATGGCAGTGGACACATGTCAAAGCAACACAACACATAGCAATTTCGCATACACATCACTGACATGACTGAGCAAGCACATGAGCCACAGCCCAGCTGTCAAGCTGGGACGGCACGGCCACAATACACTTACACAGGTCTCCCAACAATGGCAATGGCTAGTGAGACATACCACTGCCATGTGCATGCACATGGGGATCTAGGCCCCAATGACTTGCGGGGCGTGCTGATGGGGACTGACTGCATATTCGTCAAGCGGCAACGCCACGGCAACATGAATGTCTGCTGAGCATGGAACTGCTTCCGAGGCTGGATGAGTATGGCACACGACGACGAGGATGTGGGCACAGGCTGAGCGGCCAAAACAAGTGGGACCTGTGGCACGAGGGGATATGAGACAGTAGTAGGTGTCAGCACTGCACCCTATGTAAAGCACTGTACGGATCACAACTCCCGAAACATTGACAGGTGTCCACATTGACAGCCCCATGCCAAGACGGCTGTGTGCTTGCAGTCACACGTCACAGGTGAGAGGTTACATTGCACGTGCCAGGTGGCAGACGTACATAGTGGGAGCTGGCATGTGTGTGCATGTGTCTCCTGTTCAGGATCCACCAGATGGGCGCTGACTCTGTACTGACCATTGGACACAGCATGTTCCGTGGAAGGCTTGTGTGTGTGGGATGGTGGCACTGGATGTGCCTCCGTTGGGTGGGGGGCCATGCTCAGGGCGGGTACGTCGATGATTGCGCATTGTTGGTCACGGTGGGTGCACCCACTAAGATGTGTTGCCCTGTGTTCAATTCCTATGTCCGCATGATGATGGACTGTAGATGTGGGCAGACTACACATTGGTCGATGTGCTGTCTATATGCATGTGCCTTCACACCGGGCACCGCTGCCCCTGCACATGTGACCCCTGCTGGACTCGCTGCTGGGTCTGTGGAGCTGATGCACCTTCTGTGCGTGGGGCGGACAGCTCTCCTCACTTCCCTCATTGCGCATGTCATGACTTTGCCGCAGGTGACATGGATCATGGAGGGCCCACATGTACGCGTGGGTAGGCTACACATGATTGTTCACTGGTCGCCACCCCCAGTCAGTGTTTCGAATGGGAAGGTTGTCGTGCTGGTGGTATATTCGATGTGGCGGATGGGCGGGCCTAGGTGCGGGCTTACATTCCGGACATGGGGGGTAGTTGGATTGGCGACTAGTTGCAGTACACACGGGACACGTCTCTTCCTTTCCACATCTGGGTCATCCCTTGTACTCACTGACAGTGATACAGTCATCTTCGCCCCAGCCCTCATGTCCTCCCCTCGCTCCCCCAATATGCATGTGCACCTGCGAGGCTAGCGCTTGCACAGGCAGCCCCAAGCTCGCACCAGAGAGGGCAAGGAGTGTATGTGTGGGTCCAGTTGCACGAGTGGGCTGTCTCAGGGTATGATGTGTTGCGGGACGCCGTCCACCTGCGTGGTGCCCCAAATGGAGACCCGGCCTGCATGGACTATGCATCACAGTCTTCGCCTTCCGGATCCGCCACCTGCGACACCCAGTGGCTGTGGCTGCCCTTGCGGCCATGCCCCGTCCGTCTGTGACTGATGGCCCACACATTCACTCTTTGGCCTCTCTGGGGAGGGCTCGGGGTGGTGGCGCACGCGCTTGCACTTAGTCGCAATGGCATGTGGCGTGGTTGGTATAATGGGCAATGGATGGGATGGTGCGAGCCACCTCCCGTGACGTCAGTGCTGCTCGTGCTGTGGTGCGTCCCCCCTACACTTCCATTTGACTTGTGCCATGCTAGACGTTGAGGTTCTATTGCCTGCGTGATATGACCAGGAGGAGCGCGAGGAGACCTCTCACACACCATGCTCCACTGCCATCCCGTGCCCTGTATCGCCTGTGCGGATTGACTATGTTGGGGTTACACCTGGTCGACTGGGGCTGTGTGTGCCTTGTCAAGGGGCATGGCGGGCGCACAACAGGATCCAGCTTGTCCACAGAGGGTGGGCTGAGGTGCGCCTGGTACCGCTTTGTACGTGTGCCCGGCTGCTGTGCACACACGTGTTCACTCCCCCGACAGGTGTCCTCTCACAATGCCCAGGGAAGCGGTGGTGTACTGTTCATGACCCCTCCCGACACGGCGTGCTCCAACTTGGCATGTGCGCATCTACCCGTCACACCCACCCACCTGAGCACTGCGTCCATACGACTTCACACGACACATGTGTGTCTTCCACAGTTGTGCTACTCATTTGCGTTGACATCCAATACCAGTGGACTACATGGTCATGTCACGACTGCCGTGTACTTCACATACTCTCATCCTCTCTCATTCGTACTTGTGAAATGAGTCAGCGGAGACAGTTTTGGTTTCAAACATTATATTGAGTCTTCTGTCCTCTGTGATGCAGTATAGTGGACACTACTGGCAGTGGAATACATGTTGAGGATATACTGAGCATGATTGCAAATGGGATAGGGTGTGGGGTTACATGTGATTGGCTGTTGCATGTGGGATGTGGGCTTCAGAGTTACATCTGCTTGGCCAAGGCTGTGCTAATGTACATTTACGTATAGCTGCGGAGCTGCGGACTTTGACACAGACGGTATACATGTAGCCTACCAGACCGCTTGGCATCATGGGCACAGTCCATCTCAGTTCCATGTGACAGGTTTGCTGCGGTTGTTCCTCATGCACGCGTGCATGTGAGATGACATCAGGGCATGTGCTTGCGTGCATGCAGCGGCGTGCCACTTGTTGTTGCAATGTGGTGGTTACTGGACATGTCACAGTCACTGGGGTCGTGTTGTTGTTGTATGCACTTGTCGTCCATGCAAAGGTCCTGGTATGGGATTCCCGGGGCGGGGGTGGGAGGGGTGCAGCACCCACAGACTCCAGGCGGCCTATTCATGTCCACTGAGCGGTGTGTGTGTCCATGGGCGCTGGATCCATGTCGTGTCCTGGTTGTTCGTGCAGTTCCGTCCATGTGGGTGCGATACACAGAGCCCATGCCACTGCCTCCCACGATGCATGCGGTGTTCCTGGATGTGATGGGGAACAGTGTGCATGTCCCGGTCATATCCGATGTCATGGCGATGTCGTTGATGGTGTGGTTACAGTTGCCGGTCGTTTGGTATGGCTGTTGTGGTGGTGACTGGCCAGTCCGTGCGGAAGCTAAGCATGGGTGCGGGGTTGGACATCATAGGTCAATCGGGGAACCTGCGTTGTGGTCCGACGAATTTACAGGTTGTCAGGTATGCGATGCCGTCCAGCAGGGCTTCCATGTCATTGGTGGTGTACATGTTTGCCAGCCAATGTAGCGGATGGTGGCTGTCAAGGTGTTGTTCGTAAGTTGTCCCTTGGAGGACCATGATGGGGCATGCTGGGTGACATTCGATGTAGCTGTTCTCGATGATCCGTCGTGTGGAGGCACAGTGGTCCCATTTCAGTGCGGGTGCGATGTTGGCCACATACGCCATGCCCCCATAGGCAGAGCAGGCCCTGTCGTGTGCGTCCAGAGGGAGGAGTAGTGGTAGCAGGTCCGCCTTTAGACATGCCGGGTTGGAGAGGCATATCTCCACGGGATGCTGGTAGGGACACCTCCGACAGTAGAAGACGGGCATGACGCAGCTGAACAATGTGATGCGGTAAGTCAGTCGGTAACTTACGTTCAGCAGGGACAGGAGATCGCATCCCAATATATGTATCAGGTTGGTTTTGTACAGCTTGAGCTGTCCGGCGTAGTTGGGTAGGTGTGTTGCGGTTGCCATTTCGCAGCGGTGCGTTGTGGTGGCGTGCTCCGGCTGTGTGTGCAGTCTGCAATGTGCACGCTCCGAGGTTGCTGTGAGCTCTGTGTAGTCGTAGGGAGACAGGACTTGTGTTCTGTTGGCTTGTTTGGAGGACACGGGCCCTCATCCCACATGCTTCTCAGACAGTTCAAGGTCAGTGATGTGTGACTCCTTCCAATTAACTTGCATGTGGCCGACATGGGGGAGTGTTTTCTTCTTTCTTCCCCGTCCGTTGTGTGCTTCTGTGATATGTGCTATCTGCCCTGTGGTCGGTCTCCTCGGCATGCCTGTGTTGGTCTTTTCTTGGACAATGGCTGTATTCACCGGCTTCTTTCGTAGGGCTGTGGTTTCGGAGTTGGAATGGAAGGTCATTCAGTGCTGTCTGCTCTCCCTTGTGTGGGCGGCAGGCTGCCTTTCCGCTCTGCGTTGGGCCTTGTGTGTGAATGTTATTCTTGGGCCACCTGTTGTCGGTCCCCGGGCTCTTTGGTGTTCCGTTTTATATGTCTTGTTCATATGTGCAGGGTGGTATGGGTGTTTCAGTGTGGTACTGGCGTTCCTCTTCCCGAAGGGGCCCTGCTTCTCCTAGTTGGTGTTGCCGCCGCTGTGTGCTTCGCCATGTTTGTTACACTGGGGTGTGTCCTGCTGTTGCGTGACTTCACTGACATGTGTGCGTCGGTTGTGTGGCGTTGGGTGTTGTCCGTGAATTGGGCGTTGGGGACATGTCTGTGGCAGGCCTGTCACGTGTCATGTGCGTTCGGGGTGGGGCTGATGTGTGTGCTGCTTGGTTGTGTCCCTGTGTCTGTGTGCGATGCATGCATGGCGCTGCGGTTGGCCTCTGCGTTGTGCGCATGTGTGGCGGCGTCATCGCCGCTTTGGGGCCGTGACGGGGTCGTTGGTTCCTAGTCCCAGGTGGTGTGTACACATGTGTTACGCGATGTTACGATTTGGCCTGTGTGTCATATGTGGATGCAATGGTGGATGTGTAGTGTACACGCGCTGGGGGGGGTTGTCCGCTTTTTCCGCCCTTGCACTGTGTGCGCTGTTTGCGTGCACTTGTTGTGTGTGTGCCTACCTGCGTCTCCGCGGTACGTTGCGTCCTTGGTGGTGCATCAGCAAGAGCATGGGGAGGGCCTGCAGTGCTGGATTCATGCTCGGGGGAGCCGCTTCTTCGTTGTCCGTGCTCGGCGTCCGTGTTACCGCTTCGGTTTGTCGTACGGTATCTCTTAGCCGTGGGAGCCGTTTGTTTGCGGCATCGTAATTTATACGCCGGGCGGGACGTGTTTTCGTCGGACGGTGTGTGTCAGTTGGGCTGCGCCGCTACGTGTACGGGCGCACTTTGATGGCGGACGGTGTTGCTGGCTTGCCGGCGGTGTTTGGCCTACTTTTCGCATCGTAATTGGGCGGGCGTGTGGACTGCTGCGTGCCGGCGGTAACTGGTGGTTTTTGCATCCGCCAGCACGGCGGTTGTGCTTCCGCCCGCCATCGTAATGACCCCCTATATTTTTTATTTGTTGTTCGAAATAATGAAGTGAATATTAAAAAAATGATACCAATTTGTTAAGAAAATACTGTTTTGAAATATACTGGTGACTATACGAATTTGCACTTTATAAAACTGCACTTGTAGGATTTCGAGACAATCTGGTTTTTGTTTGTGTTTTTATAAGGGTTTTAAATAAATAAGTAATTGAAACTTGAGTACATTATTGATCATTGAGTAATTATTGTTACACATCGCAGCAACTTGTAATTTCATCTAAAAGGTTTTGTCATTTCTCTCTTTAGTATCAATATTAGTAATTTTTAGCCTGTGATACCACAAGTACTTATACCACATGATCCAAACCTTGGGTTTGTTTTAATATCTACTTGCATATCCATTTTGTTTATATTTGATCTCTTTAAAAAGGGAATTCTTTTTCTTTGTGTTTCACGGACCCGTCCCTTTTCCTAGCATCATGGTATCTCCCTTATATTGTTGAAACCACTGAATCTTATTCTAATGCCAACAGGAAACTGTGCCCTGCCTGGTGTTCCTCCTTCCACATTTTGGACAGAGCAATACCAGGAGTTACAAGGAGGCAAGCCTCAACAGTGCCTCCTACTGACGAAGCACGCAACTGCACTGACAAGACTCTTACAAAAAGTCTGTCATTCACAGTGTTTGGATGAGACTCGCCACCATGTTACTGCCATTTTCTGGAAGTTGCTACGGTGTAGAAGCACTTACAGTAAAAAAATTAAATACAATTTCTTGTTTAGTTCATTCAAGTTTAAATTGAGGGAATACATACTCTCGCATGAATGGGGTGGTGAACAGGTCACTTTAGAGAGGGTCATGAAGTTCAACTAGTGCCTATTAGTTCTAAAAAGCTCCCTTCGCAAAAATAAAGCAACTGGGAGGGGAAAGAAATTGAGAGTTTTTTCAACAACACAGCAATGCTCGATAAGCCGCCAATCACCTCTAACAACAATCCAGTTTGTTGGTTAATGAAACTAACTTCACTGCTTCCTAAAGCTTGAGTAATTGGGTTATTTAGAGTTTGGTGTAAGCGGGACATCAACGAAAAGTTGGTAGATGTCCTGTTTGCCCAATTTTTTGTGTACATCTGGCTTTACACTCTAAATACGCGTAGGGGACAGCAGTCAGCTTCTTAAATAACCCGCGGAGGTATTGATTTCCTGTATCGCGAAAGGTGTCAATAGCTCAAGGGAGGTAGCCAAATTAGTATTAAAATGACATAATTTGGCAGAAAATGCAGTTGTGTTGACATCTTGTGAGCCACCGGTGAAGAACATGGGGCCACATACCTCTCAATGACCACTTCTAGGACCTAACTGTGCTGTTTCTACTACTACAGATACATAACAGGAGATCTCAGTTAATACAGCATAAAGAACCTCTAGAGAAGCCGTCCAAAGAATAAACATCAGAAGGTGAACAACAAATTTTCATCACGAGCAAAGAGTATGGCAGGAGGGCATCTGCTGGGATGAGCTTGAGGAACGTTTTGTAGTCGAAGGTTAGGCCTTCCAAACGAATGACCACATTAATGGTTGCTGCCACATCTGGGCGATCGGCCCGCATCTTAAAATCCCCAACTACCACAAGATTTGGTTTGTAACTCAGTCAGCCAAACCAATCCCCTGATGAAGAAGGTCTACTACCTAAAGAAAATAAATGCTTTAGCTAGCAGCAGGTTTCCACTGTGACAACTGACGATAAAGAAGAACTGAAGTACTTCATGAAATAAGTTAGGAAGCATTGGCTGATTACCTCCCGGACCTATTGTTTTGAAAGGCTCATACCAACTCGGATGTCGAGATTCTGGTCAGATTAATCTAACTCCTGTCTACAGATTAGTTAGATCCACTTTTTTTCTCTCTTCTATTAATGTTTGGAAGTTATTGTTTTTTTCAAATTTCAGCAGGACCTCAAAATCAGGATAGTTGGAGATCGGCAATTTACATGGTAATTCAAATATTAGGACCTGCGTTTCACTGTTAATAAATATTTTGATTGGGCTTTGACTTCATTCAAGTAGTTAAACATGTGTAATATCTAATTAAAAAGAACAATCAAAAAGGAGATTCTATGGCAGGACCGGAGGCTCCGATTATGCTTCTCAATCTTTACTGTTCAAAAAACAGCAGCCAATCAAAAAACAGTAAAATATTGTAAACACTACATTTCCCATGTGGCTTTGAACCACGCCTCCATAAACCACCAAGCAACAGTGTCCAGTATATACAAAATAGCGAGGCACCATCTAGCTGCCTCTTTTTTTGCTGCTCCGCAGTCAAGATGAGTACCTCTCTATTTTGCATATCTGTTCATGAAACGCAATGTGTTTGTAAGGAAGGGTCGGGTCACGAGGCCCGATGCATACCGCAGGACACCCTGTTTCATACAAATATCCACAGAGAGGAAGAGAAAGGTAACCAAAGGGTTAAACCTTTCATCGCATCCTCTCCCATGCAGACCGACAGGGAGCCCGCCCTCCGCGAGAACCTATCAGGAGGCCTGAAGACCCGGAAAAGGAGAAGCTCGCGAGAGGAGGAGGAGAGTTGTGGGGAAGAAGCAGGAAGTAGCGGAGAATCCAAGGACGCTGTGACGACAAGTCAGGAGCAGAACCGGTGGCGAGAGAAAGCGGAGGAAAGCGGGAAGCTGGGGAACGAAGTCCAGAAAACCGCTGCCGTGGACGACGCCCCAGAGGACTGGAGCGAAGATTGGTGAACGCCCCCAGGAGATGCCTGCTTGCCGCTGCAGCTCTGGAGAGTTGTGGCTTTGGCGGTAAGTGGACGGGACGGGGCGGGGGGGATACGGGGGATCACCGCGTAGAGGGGGCGGGATCCCAGTAAGGGGAAGGATCCTAACAAAAGAAAATGGGAAAACCGGGGGGGGGGGAATACCCGCAGAGAACCGAGAAGAGTGGCATCGGTTCCTGTGAGAGCCTTTGGTTTTTTTTCGTTTCATTCATTATTATTGAAATTGCATGTGGTGCGCAAGGGGAGGAACAGAGGATTGGCCCATATGTTTAATTTTCTTTAAAACGGCCCGATACTTCGGAGAAAGAAAGTAAAAAACAGTCAACACTGGTGCATGATTAGTTGGCCTTGAGGAGGGGGACCTACTGCGATTACTTTTGGACCCTTTTTTTTTTCCTTTTTGCTATTTTCTTCCAACAAGGGTGACGCGGTAAGGAATGAGTTGAAAGGACTCACCCTCGCACTTTCCTCTAGGTTTCTATTCTTTACTCCCGCCCTCACTCAAAGCACTAAACTAGCGAAGCCATTCTTCACACGCTTTTCACCGGGTGTAGGTGACGGTTATCATAGAAGAAGAGAAAGTAGGTCCAAAGCACTTACCGCCAATATTCTCTTTCTTTTCAGCCTCCTGGGGAGCCATCCATCGGGTGAAGATCATCCTGCAAAGAAGAAGTGAAGAGCCCATCACTACATCAAAGGAGATTTCATACTTACCAATTCATAATTTTGTCTGGACTTACAACTACTTAATAAACAAGCCAAAATTGAGAACCGTTTACGGCCTCCTAGCTTCTGTTTCCGTCCATCCCTCCGACAGTGTTCTATTGTTTTAAGTAAATTGCACTTTGTATCAATTACTGTATTCATTGCGCCCTCACGATCTGGCTTCCCGCACGATCTGCGCTTTGACCACGTTGCGGTCTCCCTGTGCATAGTGTCTTGTTGTTTATTTATAATCGGCGCATGTTGCGCCATTGTTTGAATTTTATTTCCTTTTTGCATAGATTTACTTGCAGAGATTTATTTGTCCGTTTTCATTAATTTACTTTCCCCCCCCCGGCCTTGCCGCTGTGGTACGTGCGCTCCTCGAGCTACCGCTTGGGAGCGGCCCCTCCGGGGAGTGAGGTTAGGTGTGCAGTCTAATTGGGCTACACACGCGTTACCTCGACGGAAGCCTGCACACGTCTTCAGTGTACGTGGGGCAGCTTCAAGAGAGAATGCTGGAGCCGCCCTCTCCCCATGCTGGAAGAACAGGGGATCTGCAGAGTTGTGCCGATACCGGGCCCCACCCATTTTTTGCCGATCGAAATCAATTGAACTTTATATATTTCCCCCAGAAAGGAATAATTTTTGGAAACTCTCACATACCTTGATATTACAATTTAACATTGAGCATTTATGCTAAACTGCTCCTTCAGGCTGTAAGGGCTCCTACCTCCCTCTTAAGTCCTGCAGTGACAGTTGTTGGTACCCCTGGCGCCTCTGCACCAGCTTTTTGCTCCCGCCTGACGCCCAGCTTCTAAGCTGAACAGGGCTGCAAATATTGGCTTCCCTCTGGGGATTTTGATTGGAGTGTAAAACTCCCTGGAGACATGTCTGACTATGAGACCTATAAGCAGGATCTGGCTCCCTATGGCCCAGGAGAAGATGAGGATTATTTCTATGACGAAAACATGGAATCCATGATTGATAAAACGGTGGAGATTAAGTTAGACATGGATTTGTCGTCAGCCCTCCTTCCCATTTCCCAGCACGTAGACAAGCTGGTAGGGGGTGTGCCATCTCCCACCCCCTCCAACCAGTGTGGATCCTCTTGCCCCCCCCGCCATCGGCTCTACTTCCAGCTGCAGCCCCCATACTGATACTGACACAGATGCCTCCTTTTCCCACAAGTCCCAACCTCGCAAACGTTCCAAGAAACACAAGCGCTCCACTTCTCCATCTATCCAATCTCCTTTCACCTTTGACCCCGCAAGCATTGTCTATCCCAGGTCCTCAGATTGGTCCCCTGTCCCAGCTGTGGCGGAATATATGCAGCTCAATCTGCGCAAGAGTTTTGACAAAGAAGTCTGCTCGCGGCTTCGATGAGGATGTCCCCGCCCAGATCTCCCTCACAAGACTGCCATCACACCGGATATAGATACCTCAGGATGTCCCCGCCCAGATCTCTCTCACAAGACTGCCATCACACCGGATATAGATACCTCTATGCAAACCTTTTTAAAGAAATATTACGAAGACCCCAAAAAAGGTATAGATAGAGCGCTTAGAGCTTGCCAAGATAAACTACTTGACGTTTCCGGGCCCCTAGCTAAGATCTTAGAACTAGACCTTCAAGCACAAGAAACGGGAGTGGCAATCCAACCAGAAGTATTAGCGAGTTGGACTCAAAGGGCGATATGCCTCCTAGGCAATGCCAACTGCGCTCTCTTGTCTGGAAGACGCAAATCTGTTCTCTTACGCATAGATCCACAGCTAGTAGAACTGGCCTCAGCAGAACCCCGCCTACTGGCAGAAGGCCAGTTATTTGGTGAGTGCTTTTTCAAAGACATAGCAAAATTTGTGAACACATTCACCTCTTTGGACAAGTCTCAAACCTCACTCGAGAGTGTTCAATCCCCTTTCTGGCAGGGCAGGTCGTGGCAGAGGACGCTCGACCGGCCGCTTCAACCAACAAGGTCCTCATCACGGATACAATACCAGATGCAGGGGTTATGCCCAGGACCCAGCCCAGGCGGGCTTCTATCCTACGAGGTCCAGAAGCTTCAGAGGCTGATTCAACCGGGGTGTCAACAGGGGATTTAGAAACAATGATACCCAGTCCACAGGTAATGACTTATCCTGACCTTTCGACACTTCCTTTGGGGGCAGATTGAAACATTTTGTAATCAATTGGACAAAAATTACATCTGATTCTTGGGTTCTGAACACTGTTCAAGGTTAGCCAGTTAGAATTGTCCCAACCCCGTCTAAGATTCCTTTCCCCCCCTCTCCATTTTTCCCAACAAGAAGAGTCTTTTATAGACTCCGAACTGCAAGAGCTTTTGACAAAACAAGCTATTGCTGCAGTGGATCCTCACCCAGAGGGTTTTTGCAGCAATGTCTTTTTGGTTCAAAAGAAAGGAGGTGGGTCAAAGACTAGTCCTGAACCTCAAAATGTTCAACCCTTTTGTGATTTACCGTCATTTGAAGATGGAAGGCATCCATCTTCTGAGAGATCTGTTGCAGGATCAGGCCTGTATGGTCCGATTAGATCTCAAAGACGCCTACCTGACAGTCCAGATCTACCCTCCTCATCAACGTTACCTTCAATTTCAATGGAAAGGTCAATGGTTTCAATATCAATCTCTACCCTTCAGCCTCTCGTCAGCTCCCTGGGTGTTCACCAAACTCTTAAAACCGATAGTAACTCGCTTAAGAGAAATGGGGGTACGCATGATCGTTTACCTAGACGACATGCTTCTTCTGGCACAAGATCACTCAGTATTGTTACTACATCTGAGTTAGACTGTGTCCCTTCTTCAAAATCTGGGTTTTGTAATAAACTCCAAGAAATCCATGATGACTCCGTCTCAGCAGGTGGATTTCGTAGGATTTCCAATAGATTCCATGACAGCACAATTACTTCTCCCTTCCGCGAAAATAAAGTCCATCAAGAGGGAACTGAAAATGACATTGTCGAACCAGATGGTATCTTTGAGATCCCTAGCCAGGATTGTAGGCCTGCTAGCGTCAAAGATTCAGGCGATATTCCCAGCCCTCTCCACTACAGAGCCCTGCAGCGCCTAAAATTCATTATTTACAACGGAACTTCAACTACGTTCATATGATTCCTCTGACAGCCAAAGCTCAAGAAGAACTTCAATGGTGGTTGCTGCATATGGAAGCGTGGAATGTCAAGGCCATCTTCGGAGTATCCCCAGACGTGGTCATCGAATCCGACGCCAGTCGTTGGGGCTGGGGAGCAAGATGCAGAGAGTTTGCTACAGGCAGTCGATGGTCAGCCGAAGAGCTGAAACTTCATATCAACTGTCTGGAACTCTTGGCGGGTTCCTTTGCCATCAAGTCGATTTCTCCAATAAAGACCAACTGTTGCATCCTTCTTCGGATGGACAAGGTGTCAGCAGTTTGATATATAAATCGCCTAGGAGGTACGAGATCTTGTCTTCTGGCCAACATAGCCCGAGACTTCTGGCACTTTTGCCTGTCGCAGAAGATCACAGTCATGGCAGAATATGTCCCAGGCAAAGACAATCTAGGGGCGGATTGGAATTCTAAATTCCTGAGAGATTACAGCGACTGGAAACGCCATCCTTCTCTCGTTCAAGGGATCATGGATACTCGAGGCCCGTGTCAGATGGACCTGTTTTCATCTCAACTCAATGCCCAGCTTCCTTGATTTTACAGATGGAGACCGGACCCGATGGTGTTGGGGACGGACGCCTTTCTTCACTTCTGGGGATCTCCGACGAATTATGCCTTTCCCCCGTTTGCAATGATCCCGAGAGTGGCAGCCTAAGTACGCCGTCAATCAGCGACCTTGGTGCTAGTTACTCCATTGTGGAAGGCACAATCATTGTTTCCGACTCTCTTGGAATTGATTGTGGCTCTTCCCATCCGACTCCCAGTCTTTCCTCAGATGCTCCTGGACCCAGTCGGGTTTCCCATCTACTAGTTCTTCAAGATCAACTGACGCTCATGGTTTGGAAAATCTCAAGAGACATGACCAAATTGAGGGATTTCAGAGGCAGCTGCCGACTTTATACAAGAGGCTTGGGCTCCTTACACCTGTAAACAATATTCTTCTGCATGGAAACGATGGGTGGGTTGGCGCCTTCAACAGGAAGTGGATCCCGTGGGACCAAAGTTGAAAGAGGTCCTTAATTTTCTGTCAGAATGTGCTAAATCTGGTCTATATTACAGGTCAGTAAACAATTTTAGATCTGTGTTATCAGCAGGTCATAATCACATTGATGGCAAACCGATGGGTGTGCACCCAGTTGTATGCAAGCTATTAAAAGGAATAAGGGTGGCTAGACCACCGAAACCCAGATACACTCAGTTATGGGATGTTACTAATGTATTATCAATATTGGAATCTTGGCCTGAAAATAAAGATTTATCTTTGAAACAGCTTTCAGCTAAATTAACCATGCTTTTATGTCTGATTTCTTGCCGACGAGTGTCGGATGTACATGCGCTAGATCTAGCAGGTGGGTTGTTTTCTCCATATGGTGTCTCTTTCATTATTTTCAAACGAACTAAAACTATATCACGCTCCATTGATTATCCTGCTTTCCCTCACAATGACAAGCTTTGTGTTATAAAATGTTTAAAGGTTTATGAAGAACATACTTTGGAACATAGGTCAGATTCGTTAGGCTCTTTAATCTGGCTATCCAGAAACCGTTCCGACCTGTATTAGCTGCTACTGTAGCACGTTGGGTCATGGCTGAAGCGGGATTGATATATCTTTATATGGTGCTCATTCTACTAGAGGTGCTATGGCTTCTAAAGCCTTTGTGACGGGTTCTAGATTGGAAGATATTCTCAGAGCTGCTGATTGGCCATCTGATTCTATGTTTAAGATTTTTATTGCATGCTTCATCGATTGTTGTTGGTGAGCTTTGAACCAGCATAATCGGAGCCTCTGGTCCTGCCATAGAATAGAACATTTTCCAGCTTTGCAACAAGAATTTTAGATTCTATTAAGGACACAGAGGCGAGGATTATCCCACTCATTGGGACAGGTAAGGTTTGTACCTAGACTGTCTGGATGTCATATTGCTTATGTTTGACATGTTTTAACTTATTTTTTGGATTTTAGGAGCGGATTCAAAGCAAAATTAAATCTGTGGGATTCATATCTACTTTGGCGTTTTTTTATGCCGGATTAATGGAAGTTGTCTCATCCGAGACCCTGTTTCGTGTGGAGTTTGCTCTCCGTTGAGAGCTGGAACTGTATCCTGTTATGATTGGACTGATTATAGACTGCTTGTTTGCAAAGAAAGAGGCAGTAAGATGGTGCCTCACTATTTTGTATATACTGGACACTGTTGATTGGTGATTTATTGAGGCGTGGTTCAAAGCCTCATGGGAAATGTAGTGTTTGCAATGTTTTACTGATTTTTGATTAGCTGCTGTTTTTTGAGTAGTAAAGATTGAGAAGCATAATTCTCGCCTTCGTGTCCTTAATAGAATCTAAAATTCTTGTCGCAAAGCTGGAAAATGTTCTATTCTGGCCTGGCAAGGTGAGGAGCCCTACTATGGAGGAGCGACCGCTGGCAAGGTGAAGAGGCACTATGTGTGCAGTAAAGAATTATTATTTTTTTAATTTTCTTTTTGAGTTTATTTTCTTTTATTTTTTTTAGAAGAATGTGATTTCATGTTGTGCACTACTTTACCTACTATATGTAATGTCTGAAAGCACATTTGTCCTCAAAGGTACTCTGTCTTACCAATGAACAATGACAATCATTATTCTCCGCTTTCTTTTGAATATACAAAAAAACAGAAATCTCTATATATAATGTTTATAACCTGTGGCTCTTCCAGGAGCTGTCTTCAGTTCACAACTTACATTGTCCTATTCAGGTAAGCATGGCGCTGACAAGTTTTCCTTCGTGCAGAACGAATCCTGCTCCACATAATCCCTCTATTGACAAACGGCGACGCAATGTAAATAATTTAGTGTGCGTGAGGAAAACAGCTTTGTGCAAGAATAATGGCTCAGAAGACTTTAGGGCCTCTGGCGCCCGATGTCGAGATACACTTGTGTGTGTGTGAAAAGTGGCGCAGCAAAGATGCCACGGATATAAGCAAAGAAAATTGGCTCCTATCCACTAGTTTGGTGGCTAAAAATCTGCTATAATTGAAGCTCAGTGTGACCATCACACCTCATGGGACCGGTGCCACTGAACTTTCTGCACTATTGATAGATTCTGACCTTCTTTGTGAAAGCCGCTGATAAATCCGGGACATCAGTGGATTGAATAGACTCAAACAGTCCTATTACTCAATTCTGGATGAGAGGTCACAATCAAACCCGCAGCCTACAGCTCCGCCCTCATTTCAGAGCATCCTGCAAGACAAAGTTACCTAGATAACCTTGACGCTCAGTCACAGCAGACAGGGTTGGAAGTCTGACACTACTCTCTTCTTGACTGGGGGAGTAGGATGGGCTCTTACGACTCCTATACAAGCTTCCATGCTTTCTCTTGGGTAGAGTCAACCACCTTTGCTGACCCTGCTCTCGGATGTGGTGAATTTTACCACATGATGATGCTGTCCGAGACTCTTTCCTGGTGTGGGAGAGTGCATTGTATGGTCACCTACGCTTGAGAAGATGTATCCCTTATGGCATATGAGTGACTCAAAAACATGTGAGGACTGACCTATTGACTCCATGTGAAAGCATAGCAACAAACGCAGAGCACCCCTCAAACCTGAACGCACAACACCAAAAACATCTTCCCACATAGGCCGCAGTAAAAAGCCATACTATCTGGCTTGGCAGTTCAGGCTGGACAGTTCCTATTGGAGCAGGCGCTAGGCTGATTTGCATATTGCTGAGTCTAGTCTGTGGTGACATGGTAAGCAAAAGAACCATGGTTTGTAATGTTACCCAGAGCGATTGCCAGTGGTTAAACCTATTGCAAGTATTCCTCTAATCACCTTTTGTGTATTTAAAACCATACTAGGCAAACCAAGCACAACAACTGGGTTAGCCTAATACTTTTTCTCGCAAAATCTTTTTGGGGTTTCTTGGGGGGTATAAATGCTATTGAAATACTACAGGGACCTATAAAACCAATCAGACAGATATTTGCCTTTAGTCTCCCACATCTGCATTAAACCAAAACTGGGCTACTTTATTACATTTAATAAGTGCTAAATTTGGTTTGGAGAAGATAGAAGTATGCTGTTTACACTCAAATGAATTCAAGCTGGAACTTGAAACCGGGCACAGTATATTCTGAACCAGCAACCCAAATGCCAGTCCCTAAAGAGGTGGCGCTCTCACCTTTGCCCTGTCCTGCTCGGGTAATTAAGGGCACGCTCCAATCACTCCTCAAGTGGGATATGACTGGCTGGCTCAGGGTGTTTTAAGATTAAACTTTTTGTGGCTTAACGCTACCTTGTAAATATGGCCCTTTTACATGCATTACTTAGCGTGAAAGGGGCGTGCAGTGGGTGTTGCTGTGGGCGTTTCACCGCAATACCCATTGCTTTGTGACGCTGCCCAGATTAACAAGGATGTGTAAATCTGAGGCAGCACAAAAAACTTCCGCCATGCAAGAGCAGGCCTTAGAATGGCGAAACAAGGGGAAATACTTTTATTTCTCCTCGTTTTTGCTTTTTTCTATGTGTGCTGCATTCTGCAGGACGCATAGAAAGAGCAAAACGCCATTAGTGATTTGTTATGTGTAGGAAGGTGTCCCTTCCTGCACATAAACAATCATTAAATAATGACGAATTGCTACTTCTATCTGTGCTGCAGAATGCATCACACAAAGAAGTAACAAATCACCATTATGGATTGTTTATGTGCAGGAAGGTACACCTTCTGCACATAAACAATCATTCCCTGCAACACAGGCACCCTTGCACTATGGTGCAAGGGTGCCTGCGTTGGCGCTAGGAAGCTAAATGTGCAGGAAGGTACACCTTCCTGCACATAAACAATCATTCCCTGCAACACAGGCACCCTTGCACTATGGTGCAAGGGTGCCTGCGTTGGCGCTAGGAAGCTAATTTTAGCACCAGTGCTAGGGAAAACACAGGGGTGCACTGTACTGTTGTAAATACGGCGCATCCCTGCGTTTTGGAAATGTCGGAGCACAGCGCTGCCAAATTTGGCGCAGCTCCGCGCTTCGACATTTTGTTGTAAATATGACCACCCCCCCTCTCTCTAAAGTGGAATAAAAATCCAGGGGTCCTAAAAGAGGCATGGTCAAAGAAGCACAACTAGTAATCCTTTACAGGTAGACAGTGGCGGCTGGTGACATTTGAAAGTGGTGAGCCGTGACATTATTGTTGTACTGCACTGCGGTGAGCGAGCGTAGCGAGCGAGCTCGAACAACCTCCCAAGAAAATTTTGAAAAAAGAGTGGACAAACGGTGCACTTTTAAGCAAATTTGAGGAAGCAGGAAGGTTAATAAAGCAATTAGTGCTGGGCCTAATAAACATAGATCGGTCACCTCACCTCACCTCCCCTCCCCTCACTTCACACAGCTTTGCTCTTGTTGCTGAAAGAGTACAGCACCATCTCAACAAGTCTGACAGCCAATCCTATTGGTGCTAGGAAATGTGGACACTTCACAATCTGAACCAGCAACCACTGTACACCAGCCAAAGCATACAAGCTACAAACAATGGCCAACCTGCAGCATGCATTAGTAAAGAATGAACATGTAATATCAAAAGAAAGTCAACTTTAAAAACAGAGCGAATGACGAGTCCATCCCTCATTTTCACACGTAAAGTCAAGAGAAGTCCAGTCCAGAGAAGCGCTGTACTTGGCGCTAGAGGCAGGAAGTCGAGAAAATGAATATCCTGAGCCGAACCAAGCCATAGTAAATCACGCAGCATATAACATGTACAAATATGACAAACAATTGATATAAAGGAAGCAGGCATTCCATTTGTGAATCGCTCTGAATGCCCGAGAATGCCGGGAGGAATAGCGGACCTCTATCCCTGCATTTAACTTCTCAAAATAGTTTTTCTTTAATTGCAGCCACTGCCCATTAGACCCGGGCAGCATTAAAATCATCTGCCATGGTGTGCGGGGCACCTGGGGAGCAGGCTGGCCTCCCCATCAAACGCTTTCATAAGACGGAAACGCATTCACTCACTTCTACATATCCTCACCCTCAATCACACTCCGGTCCTGATGAAAACCCGGCAACCGTGCCCTCCAACTACAGAAACCACATCAAAGCCAGTCTATGGCACATTGTACACTCCACAAACGTCAAAAAGCAATAACAGCGGTTCTTACGTAATTGACGTATGTGGAAAATATTTGACCATTGAACATTCTTTGAACCATATATTATTAAGCGTGGTGCACAATACAAGTGTACTGTCTGCTCCTAAATTTAGGAGACGTCTTATGCTTTCGGTACATGTGGGCAATGAGCATCATTTACACGCAGACTTCAAAATGGGGTTTACATCCTGAATGCATTTAAAGAGGAGCCAGGTTTGTTTAACTTCACAGCTCCCGAGTCAGTATGTATCATTTGTTTATCTCAGATGGACTCAGAAGAGCCCCAAATGGCTTACCAAGGACAAAGAATGTGAACAGCTGGGGCTGGGAAAGACGGGAGCAGTATCTAATGGGCCCATTACAGTGTTTCCTCCTGTATAACTAATAACTATAAGCGGACAAGAACACGGCGAGATGTCTGCCGGAGTAGCCTAGTTTTATTGAACCTCAAAGACAGTATCTAAAACATACATCTAAAATTAAAGTTTTTATTCCTACTTCGTCCTTGCTACCTGCAGAACGAGGTTCAATACAATGTGCATTATTATCAAACCACAAGCTGCAAAACAAAACCCAAATTCACAAGGCGAGGATGAACAATGCTTTCTAATTTTCTTATTTTTCCACGTGTTTAATGCATACATTCATAGCATATAGAGAAAACAACATATTAAGATATTAGATAACAGAAAAATACAAGGCGGTGTAGCAGTATCATATTTGTGGCAAAGAACAATACAGTGTCAAGAATTAAGGCGGGACCACAGATGCCCAAATCCGATTTAGGTGATTTGCCCCCTTCTTGCCTTTAACCCTTAGAATGGCAGCCTCTGTTACATAAACCTGGACAAGAGTCAAGTGCGCGCCACTCATACACAGTAGGAGGTGTCTGATTGGCCTTTTCACTGGCGACGCAGAAGCGAGCAACAATAATTGCAATGGGAATGATAGCAGAGACTCGTTTGCCGGCAGCGGGTTTCAGCCCCAGCATAATATTGTTTATGGTAATCTGTAGGTCGCCTTGCAGTTACCGAGATAGCTGCTGAGCTATATCCGACCAGTATCGGTTTAGATGTTTAAAACTAACAAACCTATGAGTTCTTCAGCCCGCATCTTGGGGCTAAGAAATGTCCGCTTAATGTACGAAAATGAGGCAGAGCACTGCTAATAGTGACCCGCTACTGCACAAGGAGCAGCTGGTATTGTCCTTCAAATGAACTTCAGTGGTTTTGCGAAATATCGGCACTGTCCCATAAATGGACAGCAGTGGTGCTGAGAGGTGCAGGCACTGCCCCATACATGGATTGTGGTAGTTCTGTCAAGTGCCGGCATTGCCCCATAAATGGATAGCAGTGGTGCTCAGAATTGCTGCACTGTCCCATAATTTACTGCAATAATTCTGTGAAGTACTGCAATGTCCCATAAATGGACTGCAGTGAAGCAGAGACATGGCGGTACTGTCCCATGAAAAATATGGCGGCCCTGGGCGGCACCTATATTGTCCCAATTTTAAGGAATGGGCCTCGGTCTACAGTCGCACCGACCTTCTCACAGTGCCCGATCCCCACTAAAACAAGAGTTAAGTAAACCTGCCACCGACGGCTCTCTGGACTCAGTTCCGGACAGGAGTAAACACAGCTCAGGCGACAGCTGAAACGAGGCGATGGCTGCTCTCAACGTCGCCATGTCGCCCTGTCCCATTACACGGGTGAAGCCCCGCGGTGGCGCGGTTCACATTGTGGCTGAGCGCAAAGCCGTGCCCTCTAACCTGGTTATGCGTAATCTTATTATACAAACAACTGAGTTATGTAACACCTCAGAGAACTCCCGTCTCTTCATACTGGGAGTGGGTCTAGTTCTGAATGTGGCTGACCGGGAATCAACAAAGTGCACAAGTGCCGCCTTAAGGATGGGGGTACCCCGGGCAAGACATATTTTGAGAGCCCTGTAAGGAACACGTTTTGAATTTCATTACCCATTTACTGCTAGCTCAGGCTTGCTAAACAATACCATATTTGTAGTGTCGGCGGGGGTGGGGGCCGGGGGGGGGGAGGTGTAAAAATAACTTAAACTTACCTGACCGGGTCCGCCGCCTCTGCTGTCTGCTCCTGGGCCAGGGTTTGGCGCCTTCAACGTCGTCTTAAGTTCTCACTCCAGTCTCGTGGGCGGTGCTGCTCGTCTCGTCTGTGTCCATTGTCTCACGGCCACGGGCAGGGCAGTAGTGAGTGCGTGGTCTCACTCTCAGCCAATCCAGACGCTGCATTAGCAGCGACAGGATTGGCTAGAGCAGGGATACTCCCCGCCCATAGGAGACCGGGGGCTGCTGCGCCTCGCTCGCTCTCCTAAGGGCAGGGAACAACTTCAACTTGTATTAAGGCAAGGGGAAGGCTAGTTACAGTGCGCATGTTCGGGCTGGTCATAAAAATGACCAGCCCAAAACCGAACATACGCACTGTATTGCTGGTGCTGCTGCTGCAGTGCGCTTGGCTGTCACTCAAACTGTAAACACAGGAGTGCTGCCGCAGCCCCACCCCCTTCACCTGACGTCCGAGTGCCTCATTGTGTGAGCCGCTTCAGCGAGCCGCGGCCCGGCCGCGAGAGTTAATTAAAATAAAATTAATTAGCAACAACCGGACTCCGGAGCGGAGAACAATGAATGGGGCTGCTTAGTGGGGCAACGGCCCAGCGCCCCAATGGACGCACCGCCACTTAATAGATGTGGCTTAAGGAAATAACGGCGTGTCTGCCTCATATCAAACTAAATTAATGAAATTTGGAAATATGTACATGAGCTGTGTATTGCACGGACCACAATGTAATATGTGCTTTAGCACAAAGCACTGATTATCGGAAAATACCAGTAATGGTGTACTCATTACTAAATGACTGAAATCTTTTGACCCCAGCGTTGCTGTGTCATTCATTGGAGATGCGCCATAGGCATAACCCATCTATAAAATGGAAACCTTCACTGCGTGTCTCAGATTCGGTTTTAAAAATGGAGAAAACAAACATCACCTTCGCAATTTTAAATGAATCACCCGGAGTTCACGGCCGTACTGTTTTCCAAAGTGACAAGATGCCCCCCCCCCTCCAGTGTTGGAAATTACCCTCATGCACTGCGCATGAGTAATGAGTAATGAGTGGGACACTGCGGCACCTGTTCACGCGCACCATCTGCCTGCCTCCTACGCAGACACATCACCCTGAAGGGATCAACAGACAGACGGCTTCTGCACCCGCCAAAAACACGCCGTAGGTGCCTACTGAGGCCTTGAAGGGCGCCACTCATGCCTCCATAAATGCTTTTGGTAAGAGGATGGAAATGGGAAGAGGTGTCTGCATCCGGTACCCAATCAAGATCAACTAATTGCATATTACAAGTAGTGGGGTGGGGGAGCAAATTGGTGGTCAGTAATTGTCCTTGCTCCTCTTGTGCTACATCACTGAGAGACAGCTGCAGCCAGCAAAAACAGACACATGCTCTCAAACTGGGAGGAGGAATGTCGTTCCTGTTTGGATTCAGGTTTTACTTTCTTTTGAATTCCCAAGAGTATTTGATTTTTCCAGGATATGTTTTTATTGGTTTTTTTATGCAACACATTACTCATGCATAGTGAGTACTGTCAAAAGAGTCTCCTCTATATGTTTGTGTGAATTCAGGTTGTGGGTGGGTGTTAGTAAAGGGCAACGGTTGAAAGCTGTGGAGTTCAGGCCGAAGGAGGTATTCATTTCTCATTGTACATCAGGTCATAAAGGGGTTTAGAATAAATGTTTATCCAATACTTGGTCTCTCTGAAGAGCGCACTGAGTAATGGTAAGGTGTGCCAACTGTAATTGTGCTTCTATGCCAACTCATGTGAAGGAGGTGCATAGCTGTCAAAATATTAACATTGTGAAAGTTAAAGAAAAAGCAGTGTGAGTGGGTGCAGGTTATGCAAGGCAGTATGTGTAAGAGAAAGTGAAAAGAGGGTGCTGAACAGGAAAGAGATGAGGTCTGAGTTACGCAGATGGAGGGTGTCAGAAGATATTAGGAGAAAGAGGACAGGGGCGTGGCCAAGATAGGGCCATGTAGGAAGCATCTTTCAGAGCTCTGCGAGCGGCCCTTGTGATTCTCTTCATGACCCTGTTTCACATTTGGCATCTGACCAGCGGCGGCTCCTCCGCTATGGTGGAGGAGCGTTGCCCCCCCCCCCCTCCGCCAGCACTTCAAAAAATGTGAAAAATATAACGATAATAAAATAGGACTAAACCCCATTTTATTATCGTTTTATTTTTCCTTGTTCCGAGGCTTGGGGGCAGGGCCAGCAGTGGCGGCTCCTCTGATAAGGCGGAGGAGCGTTGTCCCACTGTGCAAAAAGGAAAAATAAAATGACAATAACTATCGTTATTATCATTTTGTTTTTCCTATTGCATGCAGTCAGTGGCCTTGTTGAATGTGGGGCAGGATGGGGCTGGCCAGAGCAGGGGAGGAGTGGTTTGCACTACCTAAGTGCGCATGAACTGTTTGGCCATCCCTCTTGGGCCGACCAAACAGTTCATGCGCACTTTGCATGTTCCCCACTAGGCTGCATTACACAGCCTGGTGAGGAACATGCATAGGCTCCAAGCTCCCGTCTGAGCGCTGAACCACGGTGCTCAGACCAATCCTAACGCTGCATCGCAGCATTGTGATTGGTTCAGGGGAGCCTGTCTGTTGGGTGCTTCCTGCTGCCGGCTGGACTACAGAAAGGAAGAAGGAAGAGGACGCAGGGGAGGCAGCAGCCAGCCGTCCGTTCCAAGGTTAGTGTTTTTTTTCTCCAGAATTAAAACCCCACCCCACCCCACCACCCCTGTCCTGTAGCAGCCGCTACTGGGGGCCAGGGTGGTGACAGGCTGGGCGGGGAGTGCTGTGCACTGCCTTCACTGGGCATGTGGTTTTGGCCGGCTGTCACATGGTGGTCCTATCGTTCGGATTCTTGCGCTATTACTAACAGGTTAATACTTTTTACATACCACGATTACTGCACTAGGGCTGTAGGGTTGTATATAGGCTCTATTTCCTCGTTACTCTTTTTTGTGTAATATCCTCTATTTTCTTTAATTATTTCTTCATGATTATTATGAGACAATGTTGGACAACTTATTGAACTTTGTGATCTTCAGGATATATAATCATGGAAATGTCACACGATATGACCACCATGTTGCACCCATGCGCATTTTTAGATATTGGTTATGCATATGGCAAGTATGCACACAGGACAATCACTTTTTTCACGCGAGTTGGTGATGGTGAAGGTTATTGCCTAAATGTCTTAGGCTTTTGTTTTGGGAGATTCTGTATCCTTGATATTTACTCTTTACTTGTTGTAGCCCTGACGAAGTCGCTAAACCGGCGAAACACGTGTTGGCTACGTGAACTGCGAACAAGATCTACAAATAAAATATCTGTGCTGACGCTAAAGAATCGGATGATCTTATTATTGACATGAAACAGAATAATTTTCTTTTCTATTCTAATGTGTAATTGACAACAACTACTGTATGGTAATTAACCATTTGTATATGTAGTGTGTGCCCAGGACTCGTCAAATCAATAAACTAGGCCTGTTATGTTATGTTATGTTATTTCTATTTGTAGAGCGCAACTGTTACCCGAAGGTGTCCTGGCGCTGTCTGAAATCCTGAAGCGACCAATGGAAAATGAAAGTCTTTGCGGGTTTAAGCAGAGAAAAGCCATGTTTTTAGGGCCTTCCTAAAAGTAAGCAGATCCGACATGGCTCTGAGATGCAACGGAAGGCCATTCCAGGCCTTCGCAGCTCCGGCAGTAAAGCTTCTGCCTCCCCAGCAGGCTTTACGTACCCTGGGTACTGATACCAATTTTGCCTCTGCTGAGCGTAATGCTCTTTTTGGTACATACCACTGAAATTGTCGTTTGTGAAATTCGGGGCCAACTCCTTGAAGGGCTTTATGGACCATACACATGGCCTTAAAACGAATCCGTTTCCTTATCGGTAGCCAGTGGAGTTTTCTAATCTCGGCCGAGATAGAGGTGTATTTTGGTAAACCGGTGAGCAGTCTAGCTGCTGCATTCTGTAGGAGTTGCAGTTTATTCAGAAGTCCTTCTTGCAGGTTGAAATAAAGACCATTACAATAATCTAGTCTGGACATGACTAGAGCAGTAATAACTGTTTGCATGCTGTCTTTGGGCAAGAAAGGCATGATTTTTTTACAGGATCTAAGGATGAAGGAGGTAGAAGAAACAACCGCATTCACTTGATCTTTATAACAGAGTTTTCACAGTTCATTTAACATAGTTATTGTGTTTTAATATGTCATAAAAAGGAAAAACACTCGTCTTTAACATCATTCAAGATTACCACACAAAAGACAAAATACGATGACAGTGCATCCTTACACTTGGTAAAGAGAATGGTGCAGTAAACACAGTGCGATAATTATTATACATTCATTCCTAACATAACTGAGTTGGGGTTAATGTCACTGTTTGTGTGGGGACAAAGGTCAACAAATTGTTATGAAGGCTCGGTGACATGAATGGGTTTCTATGCCCAGGTCCAGTGCAGGTCATGGATCACAAAGACAGTGTCAGATTCCTATTGTGGATTCTAAAACAGGTACACCTACCAGATATAACGTACTAACATAAAACTTATGGGGTATGGCAACCCCTATGAAACAGAACGAGATCCATATGTATCTCAGGAGCAGACACATACATATTGCCTGTCTACAGGAAATGCACAATAGGACCTGAGATCCAAAAGGTATCCGGGGATGGAGAGGGGAGGTATATGGTATGACTTCAGCATTTGCAGGGGCACCCTGATATGAATTTCTCCAGGGGTTCATTATACTACATCATAGCCGTGTTGACCCTGAGGGCAGATACATGATACTTGAAGGGACATTGGATGGGGAAACCCTAGCCTTAATGGCCATATATGCACCGAACATCAATCACTCAGCCTTCATGGACATGCTCACTTGATCACTTATACATGATCTACAGGTGCCATTTCCTTGGGGGGGGGGGAGAGACTTTAACTGTGTCCCCGACACATTGTAGATAGATCCAGTCTCCCTTTATCTGGTACTGCAGGCCCTAGAAGAACACAACATTTTCAACAATCGATAGAGCAGGCAGCAGTATGATGAATGGAGGATAATTCACCCGGATTCAGGGAATATTCGTTTTATTCTCAAGTCCACCACCTGCACACGCGCCTAGACCTACTGCTCTGCAATGATGCCATATGGCTTACATTCATTGATTCGGAATATTTGGGTTGCACCTTGTCAGACCATTGAAGAGGGCAATGGCATAGGGCAGCGGGCAGGCCCAGGTCCCAATGTGGAGGTTACAGGTTCAAGCATTGTTGAATGCTGCATTTAATGATACCAGAGGGACACAATACTTTACAGAGAAGAGGGCTCTGCCTTGGACAGGCCTATTGAGTGGGATGCCTTTAAGGTGGTTGTCAGGGGAAACTGTGTTAATACCACATGGGGCATAAAAACCACATTGATCAAGTATATAGTTTTGCCTTGAGACCCTCACGGGTGAGTAGCGCGCTAAACAAACCTCTGATTGATTATAGTTGAGGTGGAACAAAATATACAGGCTGCAGAAAACTTAGCGGTGGAGCTGGAAGAGTCAGCAAGACAGGTTAAAGTGCTTCAGAAACATCATTTAGAATTGGGGAAACTCAATTATACGGAGTATGTGTCAACAACATGGAGGGTCACAGTGAGCGGTTTACTTGTCTGGTTACTGAAAACAGATGCCACAAGGGCCTCAATTGGTGCCATCAGGTCCCCGTGTGGGGTGTTGATCAATACACAGGTGGGCATTAATGAGGCCCTCACAGACTATTATCGTACTCTGCACGCCGCCCCGCTCATTATTGACTTGCCCAAGATCCTAGCTTATGTGAGCATCGCCCCTATCTCCCATATTGATCCATTTCAGTATGAAGAATTAGATGAACCTCTAAAAATAGGAGAAATATACAGCACCATAGATCAAATGATACGGAACAAACTTCAGGGAATGGATAGCTTACCTACTGAGCTCTGTACCACATACAGAGTTCACATTGGGCAGAAACTGTTAAATATGTACTGCACAGTCAGAGAGTATGGAACCCTACCGGAATCTCTAAGAGAGGCGCTAATCGGGGTCCTTCCAAAAAAGAGATGTGCATTTCTACCGCCTACTGTCCCTGGTTAATCTGGACTACAAGATCCTGGGGGACATACTGGTGAATAGATTGCTCCTTACCACCGAGAAATTAACACACTCAGACCAAAACAAGTTTATCTCTAGAAGAAACACTTTCCTTAGCATCTGCCGCCTATTTGGGCTGATGGATGCAAATTACTGGGATGGGGGGACAGTGCATACTTGGCAGTATCTTTCGACATTGAAAAGGCTGTTGAGACTCTGGGCTGGCAGTATCTCATGTCAGTCCTCAAGGGAGTGGGGTTGGACCCGGAGATTCTTAGTTGGGTCCAACTATTGTACAGTAACCCACTTGAAACAGTTAAGATGGGCCAGATAATATCGTAATGTTTTAGGTTTAATAGAGGACCAGGCAGGGGGGCCCGCTATCTCCAATTTTATCGCACTGGTAATGGAACCATTGGTGTGCATACTGTGACAGAATTCACTAGAATGGGGTATTGAAGTATCTTGCAGATGACATATAGTGTCACTCTATTCCGAAGAGAGACTTTTTTATCTCTGTAATACCCAAGAGTCCCTTCCGAGGTTGATGTAAATTGCAAATGTATTTATATTGTACTTTCAACCCCTGACGAGGCATTGAAGCGCTATAAATTTTGGATGATTTTGGGGTGATGTCTTGCATTAAAATTAATTGGCAAAGTGCTGTTTGTATAGTCTTAGGCACTTGTCGGATGATTGCCAGGACCAAATACCATCCACGTCGTTGGAGTGGTGGTTCGATACATTTAAATTCTTCGCGGGTAAACATTTACCATGTGGAGGATTACCTTATCAGGGGAAAATTGGGCAGGGTTCCTATAGCCACCAGCCAGCCCATGTCCTTTTGGATCAATCTTCCACTCTCCAACATGGAATGGGTAACAATAGTCAAAATGTTGGTCCTTTCATCGTTATTGTATTTGTTTGCGGCATTGCCTGTGATTTTTCTGAAAGCGTTCTTTACAGATGTACACAGTTTTCGCTCTGACCTGATATGGGGTAGCAGTAGGAAAAGGGTGCACTGCACAAGATACAACAACCATTGAGAGAAGGTGACCTAGGAGCCCTGAGTTATGAAATGAAATATGCAGTTGCCCAACTGCAATGGCCAATGCTTTGGTTGAGTGAAGCCTCCAATCCAGAGAAGGCCGACCTACTCCAGATGTTGCAATTATCAACTGGTTAGTGAACCCGATACAGACACTCCCTACAATGAGTAAACTTGCAAGGGTGGCAAACAGTTACTGCCAAAGATATGTGCATTTAGAGGGGCAGCCTCCACCTTACATGCCACAGTTACAACTGTGAATGCTTCCTGAGATGAGTTTGTAGCAATGTTACATGACAAGAGACCATGGACTGGAGTGGGGGATGAAACTGGTGGGAGAAAAAAGTATTGTGCAGGTTTCAATAATTGAGGGATACACATGGGGTGAAATCAGGCCGGTTTCTTACTTACAATGCACTGGTGAGTAAATTATGCCAAAGACGGGGTCAGGATTGGGTGGAGCCTGCTACATTTGAGGCCTTGCAATGCCTGTTGACTCATAGAAATCGGAGGAAGGCAATCACTACACTTCATAATGCACTAAATGCCTAACATTCAAGTAACTGACCAAACATCAAGAGAACATGTACGCAGAGTATGGCTCTGGAAGGGAAACAACCTTTACAACGCGGTCATTACACCGCGATACCTTTACAACGCGGTCGTTACAACGACTGCGCTGTTAGAACGCAGTACCATTACAACGCAAATCGTTACAACGACTTGCTCTAGATGGCGCTCTAAACTAAGGAATAGTATAATTTACTATTCCAACACCTTCCCTACTGTTGCACACACTGGAGTTGGAATAGTAAATTATACTATTCCTAAGTCCAGTGCGCCATCTTGAGCAAGTCGTTGTAACGACTTGCGTTGTAATGGTACTGCGTTGAACAACGCGGTCGTTGTAACGACCGCGTTGTAAAAGCATGCGATGTAATGACTTGCGTTGTAAAGAGACATATTCATCTGGAATTATTAGATAAGCAATGGACAGCCTCACTGGAATATGTAGAAAAGGTATCCAACAGCCCAATGCTTAACCATGCAGAATTCAATTAGTTATATCAGGCCGACCTCACTCCCAAATATTTGAACCCCTCACTGTCTATACGCAGTTGTCCTGGGAGGTCTTGCGTATCTAGATGTCCCCCCAATGGGTACAAGCTCGATTTATCCCAGTTAATCTTCTAGCCAGCATGGGCACCATATTGTTGAAATATTCAGAGCACACCAGGGAGGGTTGTACTTGTGTGAGTGATGTACAGGAGGATGTCAGTCGCGTAAAGTGAGATCCGTTCGTCCTCTTTCGCCCTCATTCTGTCTCTACAACCTGCAATGTCAGGGTGTGTTCAAACCACACAAGCCAATGGTTCCAGAGTGAGGGCAAATAATAGGGGGAACAGGGGGCATCCCTGTCTTGTACCCATTTCGATTGGGAATTCAGCGGACATCGCTCCATTTTCCGGTACTTTAGTCACCAGGTCTGTATAAAGCAGCTCTATCCATGCCAAGAACTTAGGTCCAAACCCGAATTTCAGTAAGGCTTGCCTCAGGAAGGGCCAATGGATGGCATCAAAGGCCTTCTTGGCATCTATGTTATGTTATGTTAATGCGATTTGTAAAGCGCACGTATACCAAAAAGGTGTCTTGGCGCTGTCTACTCCTGAGTGGGAAAGGCCTAGTTATTGAAAAGCCAGGTTTTTAGCTGTTTTCTGAAAGAGAAGAGGGTGGGAAGAGCTCTGATGTGAGGAGGTAAGGTGTTTCAAAGCTTGGTAGTACCAACCACAAAGCTTCTGCCTCCCCAGTTCGCTCTATAAATTCTGGGAGTGGTAAGCAGGTTCGCCCCTAGCGATCGTATGTCACTGCCAGGAGTAGGAGTATATAACCGCAAGGAATGTTTTAGAAATCCAGGGGCTACATTGTGTGTAGCCTTATAGGTTATACACACAGCTTTAAATTGTGTTTGGCTTCTGATTGGTAGCCAATGCAATTGCCTTATTACTTTAGTTACTGAGTTAAACTTAGGAGACCCAGAGAGAATCCTCGCAGCTGCATTCTGCACCATTTGAAGCTTATTGAGATTTATTTCCTGAGTATTGATCAATAGACTATTGCAATAGTCCAATTTAGACAGGACTAAAGCAATGACTATTGTCTTTCTTGCTTCCGCCAGAATAATTGGAAAACGTTTTTTAAACATTCTAAGCAGATAAAAACAGGAAGAGACCAAAGAATTGACTTGGGGTTTGTAGTTCAGCTTGTCATCTATTATAATACCCAGGTTTTTTTGCCTTAGCCACTGGAATGGGCGGAGATCCCAGTTCTTCCGGCCACCAGCTAGAGGACCAGACAGGGGGTAGATTTCCAAACACAATCACCTCAGTTTTAGTAGAGTTCAGTTTGAGGCAGTGTCTAGACATCCATGAGCTAATTGCTAGCGTACTGTCATGAAAGGAGGCCGATACGTCTGACCCATTTTTAGAGATGGACAGGACTATTTGGGTATCATCGGCATAGGAGGTTAACGCCAGGTCAAAGTATTTGACTACGTGCGCCAGCTCTGTGACATAAATATTGAACAACGTGGGGCTGATAGATGAACCCTGTGGAACCCCACAGGGTAAGGAAAAAGTGGCTGATTCATAATTGCCTAAAGTTACTGATTGTGCGGGCTCAGTCAGAAAAGATATCAGCAGGGATTTAGCCCTCTTCTTGATACCCAGGGTGGTGATACGGTTGATCAGCATCCCCTGGTCAACCTTATCAAAGGCCGATAGATAAATCCAACAGAATAAGTGTTGCCGCTCCCCCTCGGTCGAGCGCGTCCCTTATCTCCTCGGTGGCTTTGATCAGCGTATTGTCTCCAGCCATTTGTATAGCTTGAGGAGATTAAATCTTGTTGATATCTTTGGCATGAAACCCAACTGATCTTTGTGGATGAGAAAGGTTACCATGGCCAGCAGCCGCGTGGCTAGGACTGTGGCCAAGATTTTCGTTTCAATATTCAAGAGGGAAATTGAGCGGTAGGAGCTGCATTCCGTAGAGGGTTTCCCAGGCTTAGGAATCACCACTATGGTAGCGCTACGGAGATCTAGCGGGAGAACGCCTTCCACTTTGACCCCTGTAAACATTTTGAGTAACTAGGGGCCCAGGAGTTTGGCATTTCTCTTAAAGAGCTCTGCCGGTATTCCATTAGGGCCAGGGTTTTTTCCTGGTTTTTGCTTGCCTATAGCAGCCACTACTTCCGCTACGGTAATTTCTTCCTCTAGCATTAGTCGGTCATCTAACATCAGAGTGGGAGTTGCCATTCTACCTAGAACGTCTCTAATCTGAGGCATGTCAGCAAGTGGACTTGCCTTATAGAAGTCAACGTAGTATCGTGTAAATGCGTTGACAATCTCCTGCGCCGAGGTATAGGTGTCCCCACTGTCAGTCTGTATAGTATGTTCGCACCGTGCCTCCACCTCCTTTCGCTTAGCCACGTCATTAGTCGCCCGCTTTATCGCCAGCATCATATAGGCGATGTTGTGTGGAAAGAATCAAAGATTTCGCCTCTTGGTGTGCCAATGCCTGATAATCCCTGCTGAATATCAAGATTTACGCATAATAGAGGGATCTGTTCCTGCTCCAGGACGCCCTTCTAACTCCACCAGTTTTCTCTCTAATGCTTCCATCTCTCGCACCTCTTTCCTCCTTTTGTGTGCTATAATGTTTTGTGCCCGGTCTCTGAGTACAGTTTTGTATGCCTCCCACAACGTGATGGCGGACAACACTGAATCCTTATTTTCAGTAAGGTAAAGTTCTGTGTCAACTCTGATCTCTCGAGCAATTGTTTAATTTTTCAGCTCCCAGGCATTCAGTCTCCATCCCGTCTTGGATCTAGGGGATTGTACCCCCACCACAAGCCAGAGTGGCGAGTAGTCTGACAAATCCCAAGCCAGGTATTCTATCCTCTCTATCTCCCCTATCTCTCCTGCCTGGGCAAGGATATAAACCAGTCTGGAGAATACTTTGTGGGTACCCGAGAAATATGAGTACTTGTGCTCGTCAGGATGGCAGCGGCGCCAGAGGTCTGTCAGTCCCAGGGATGTCATAAACCCCGCCAGTGGTGTCGCCCCCCCAAGCGCCCCAGGTTCAGGCTCGTGCGGTCGAGGCACGGGTCAACAATGTCACTGTAGTCTCCCCCTATGATATGCGTAGAAGAGACAGCCTCCTGCAGTATCCTGGCCACCTTATCCAGTGTTTGTCTTTGCAGTCATGGAGGGGCATATACACTAACCAAGGTGACGTCCCTCCATCACCACATCCCCTTTACAGCTACATATGGTCCATAGGGGTCGATCAGTGATCTATCAATTTGGAAGGAGGGTGTCCTCCTAATCAATAAGGCCACCCCTCACTAGCCCGTGGTGAATTACATGTGGGCTAACATCTTGTACGCCCCTCTGCCCAGAAATCCACACTGTGAGCCCTGTGTGTTTGTATCCTGCAATAGAACCACATCTGGTTTCAATCTCCTAAAATATGTGGCCACCAGTCCCCGTTTAATGTTGTTTCCCAGCCCGTTGACGTTCAACGTCATCAGAGTATCCCTTGTCGTCTTGTGTATCAGACCCACTCATCTGTGTTGTATGACATTGTTGGACCACCCTGTACAGCAGTTTCTGCCTCTGTGCCCATGTTCGCTACCACTCCATTCAACATGCAAACAAAACATACCCCCCACCCAACCACTGCACCCAAGAAATCTACCCATTTACCCCCCTCTCCTCCCCACCTTCTTCTGCTTCCCACACACTTCACCCCTTCTGGCAACATGACAACTGTGTCACAGGTTAGGCCTGAGAGGACTGTAACCCACCCCCTCTCAATTAATTTCCCACCCTGTAACTCAAAAACCCACCAGGTGCTTACTGACCAACTAGTCGTGGACCTGCACGAAAGAAACTCAAATAAAAGTTTAGAACAGAACACCTTCTCGGGTACATCGAGAGTCTCTTGGGAGGCATACTATGCTGACTCACTGTCCTCCAGTTCTCTGCCGGGCCCGTCTGCCATTTCAGTCATCTCTGTCGTCTCGTGCTGTCACCAAATCAAGATCTGGAGGGACCTCATCTGGGGGGGGTCCGCCTCCAGGTTGGTGATTACCACTAGTAATGGGTGGTGTCTCTTGGAATCTGATGAGTGTTCATGGTCCGACAGGTACAGTGTGACAGCTCTTTGATGTTACGCCTATTTTTTCTTTTCCAGTATCCAAGTTAGTTCCCCTTCTGTGTCAGAGGAAGGGCCAGATTTTGAGGGTCGCTGCCTCGCCTGATGGGGAGTCCCAAGGTGCTTTCTATTTGTGATACCACTGCGGCTTTCCGTCCCTGTTTTCTGAGTTTTAGGTATGCCCCCTGTGCCACAGTGTTGCTGCTTCTGTACTTCTCGTCTTGGTCCCAGGAGTAGATGATCTTCTATCCAGGTCCATGCCTCTTCCGGCGTTTGGAAGAAAAGTGCTTTGCTTTCGAAGATGACCTTAAGTTTCACCAGGAAGAGCAATATATACTGAATGTGGAGGGCCAGCATTTTCGTTTTAACAGAGTCAAAGGTTCGCCGCTGTTTTTGTATTTTATGGGAGTAATCAGGGAACACCATGATTTTAGAATTGGCATATCTGATCTCACTCATTTGTTGTATCTCTGGTAGCATCAGGGCCCGGATCTTAGTAGTTTAAAAAACGGGCGATTAGTGGTCGTGGGGGGACTCCCATCAGCGGTTTTGCGCTAGGCATTCTGTGGGCTTGTTCAATAACGAAGCAAGATGAGAATTGTGCCACAGGGAAGGAGGCTTTCAGCCATTTTTCTAGAAAGATCCCCACATTGGAGCCCTCAATACCCTCTGAAAATCCCAAACAGCGCAGATTGTTTCTCTGCATGTGATTTCTGGCACCATCCATACTCCAGGATACTTTTTTCAGGGTGGCTATGAGTTCCGTGACTTCTTTGCAGAGGCTGTGTGTCCAATATTCTGCTTTCAGCCTGGGTGACTCTTTCCGAGACGTTGCATAGATCCTGGCGAGGTAAGGTGACCTTGGAGTGTTACCTCACCTATTTTTCCCTCCCAGGCCTCTCTGGAGGAGTGTATCGCTTGTAGAAGCGTTGCGTTGTCGGTCATGTGCAGTCACTTCCTCCGGCCCTGCCTGGGGGCCCATCACCCTCGTATATCAATCCATTTTCCCCTGTTTTGGCGGCTGCGAGACCTTGTCCTCAGCCAT
The DNA here is from genome assembly GCA_963921515.1 of Calotriton arnoldi. Lineage (NCBI taxonomy): Eukaryota > Metazoa > Chordata > Amphibia > Caudata > Salamandridae > Calotriton > Calotriton arnoldi. The sequence goes on along the minus strand of CAWUFW010005890.1, from coordinate 900,283 downwards.
GGTGACTGGGTGTTTAGCAACAGCAAGGCTTTGGCCCCCAAGGGGACTTCGCAACCTGAGCACTGCAGCTGTCTTTCTCCTTTGTGCCTCATGCGTTGCAAGGAGGTCCATGGGAGAGTCCCGAGCACCTCCCCGGCCCACGGGCTCATGCCCAGGAGCCGTCACAGCCCGCCGCAGTTCAGAGTCACCCCTCCTCAAGCAGTGTGCGGAGGTGTCTCCCCATCAGGTCTCATGTGAGGGAGGGGGTCAGTGACCCATTGCTCCGGTGTGACCAGTTGGACGTCCCAGGGTCCCCCATCTCTGTGTGTATGACCCGTGGCCAGGGTGGGTCCTTGCCTTCTCTGTCCCAGTTGTAGTGTCTGGAAGGCCCTCCAGTCGTTTCTCGGTCACCGAGGACTATGGTGTGGCCATCAACTGCTCTGCGTGGAGAGCGGGATCGAACCAGTGCAGGAGGCAGGAGCCCGAGGAACTCTCCTCTTTCCAGCCTTCACAGCATCGCCACCCATCGAGCAATTCCACCAAGGAGGGGAACATTCTCTCTCAGTCTCTCTTATTCCAGCCTCCGGAGTTCCTCTGGGAGGGGGTTTTGGGCACCTGGTGCCCCAGAGTCATCGGCTCTTGGGCCGCCTCAGGTCTCTGGGCTTGTCAGTTTCGGTGCGCACCGACGGCCCTTTGTGGCATCAGTCCTTCTTCCTGCTGTCTCCACTGCCTTCCGGATTTGTCTCCATACCTGGAACACTGCGGCTAGGTCCCACACCTCGTCTCCCACTGAGGAGGCCTCTTTCTGTCTGTCGCTGTCCCTACTCCGCCTGCCACTGCGCCTCATCTTGCCATATTTTTTGTGGAGGTCATTGCAGGTGGGCTCCCAGTACCAGCGTGGGGCAGGGTGTATCGGCGCTGGTTCTTCCGGTGGTGCTGCTGACTCGTCCCGCGCCCTCAGGTCCTAGTCCGCTCTCCCTCAGCCAAGGTTAGTCATGTCTCAGCTCATCTTCTCAAGCCATTGGAGTTGCCCCTCTGCTCACCAGCTTCTTCTCCACACCTATGGGCACTGCAGCTCCGGCGCGCCCCACAGCATGGGTCGCAGGTGAGTTCTTGCAATGGGTGACTTCTCTTTGTCAAGGGGGTGTATGGGTCCCGGTTCTCTGCCTCAGTCGCTAGATCAGAGGTCTGCACTTTAGGAGGAGAGGGGGCCTTCATGTAGCAGCCACTAAGCCCCAGGCAACCAGGAGACGGTACCTTTGTGCAGCTCACTCCTTGCGGCCGATGCAGCCTCACGAGTCTCGCATATTCGCCACATCATCGGCTGCTGCCCCGGACGTGGCCAGGATATGCTGTTTGGGCAATGGCGGCTTCAGAGAGGCTCAGCTCTCCGCTCAATCAACACCACTCAGCTCCCTGGCAATCCAGCTATTGTTTCAGGGTCAGATGGCACAGCAGCGTCAGGATATGATGCAGATTAGGAAACAAGCTGGTGGAGAGAGCTGCTCAGGCACGGCCGGCACAGGTAAGCAGGGTGGGGCAGAGGGTGGGGTGGGGCAGAGGGTGGGGCAGAGTGCGGGTCGGGGTGGGGGGAAGTCAACAGACGGCGGGATGGTTAAAATGAAATTTAAAAAAAGAAAACCACTTACCTTGCGCTCGCCGCATCGCCGACTCGGCGATGCGGCGCGCGCACGGTAAGTGGTTTAAAAAAAAAATCTTTCATTTTAACCATCCCGTCATCTGTCGACTCCCCCCCACCCCGCCCCACCGCGCTTACCTGTGCCGCCGCGCCTGGAGCTGTTAGTCGGCCATCTTTTTAGCCACGCCTCCCCGACAAGACGATTCTTGTACATCCACACACGGGTGCTGAAGGACTCTGATTTTGCCTTACCAGACTTCTGTCTCTAGGTTTATTGTGGGTATAATGGCAGGATCAAACTGGATTTTAGTGTTGGAGGTGGGAGGGCGCTAGGAATACTATAGTACACTCCCACAGATACACATCCAGCCCACAGAGCCCAGGTTTAGTGTGACCGAAGACTTTTGCCATCTTGGAAATGCCCAAAGTGGGTACGGTTGGCCCAGGGAGCTCTTATCTCATTGGTTAGAGCATCCCTAGGAGTCATTCCCACTCACTAGCTAGTGCCAGTCATAAATGTGGCACCTCCAGGCATCCACTTCAGAGCACTCTCTGGACCTGCAGAAGATCAGAGGAGGACTGAACCAGCTGTCTTTTACCTACAGGAACCCTGAAAGACTGGAGCTGCTCCCTCTTGTACCCAGGACAAAGAAGTGGACTCCATGGATCAGTTGGCTGACCTCCTGTTAGGCTACAGGGATACAACAAGCTGCAAGAGGACTTTTCATGGAAGTACAAAGCTGACCTGTAGCAACTGGACCTGGACTGGAGCCTGATGTTGGCTTCTGCCTTATACCCTGTGAGTTTCTAAGTACCTCCTTTGGAGTCCTGGGGGGCTTTAGAAGTGTGCTTCTGTGGTGAATTGGGACTTAAAGGACTAAAGTCAGAAGGTAACATTTTTGACCAGGACGAACCTGGCTGATTCATCTGACCAGTATGCCATCACGGTCAACCTCAAATAGCACCAAGGTTCTGCTCCACTGTGGCCATAAACATTCAATGGCGCTTTGTGCTTCTTGGCACTATTTTCTCATAAATCTTTAAAAGCTCATAGCTCCAGTTTCTCATATTGGATTTTTGTTATTTTGATGTCATTTTGTTTAAAAAATGTTACTCTATTTTTCTAATATGGTTTGGGATTTTATTGCTTTGCATTTTGACATTATTATTGTTTTGATATTGCATAAATAGTTTACACATTGCCCTGTGTGCTCTGTGCCATAGCTATTAAATGGATGAGCTCAAGCTAATTTAGTGACTTAAAGGGTTTACCCTTATAAAGGTTGTCATTATTTCTTGAAATGGGCAGTTGCCCACCCCAAACATTAATTCAATTTCTTACATTAGTGGCAACAGTGGGATCATTAGTATCCAGTACCGGGACATACTGACTCGACAATAATTTATTAAGTGTTGTTGCCTGCCAGCAAAGTGGGATTGTTAGCCCACACCACCTTCCCTGAGTAAGCTTTGGATTGCTCTGCTTCACTACCCTGAGAGGTTCAAGTGCTACAATGGGGTACTTGGTTCCCAGTAAAGAGACAATTGTGGACCTATTACTTGTGAAGGACTCAAATCATTTGCAATTGAAAACCAAATTTCTTGCACCAGATTCTTCTAGGAAATCTAGTACATGCTTTAGTGACCTCTAGACTGGATTATGAGAACTTACTATATTATGGTCTACTGTCATATAAAATGCAACAACTGTCGAGAACCCAGAACACTGCAGCCCAGTTGATTCTGAAAATCCCTCCATGGCAATCAGTATCCAACCATCCGAAACTACTGCACTGGCTCCCATTGCTGATAAAAAGGGTGTTTAAAGCAGGTTCAATTATCTTTTGTAACTTTAACAACATGGAACCAAAATGATTACGTGCCAGGTGGAAGCCCTATGTACCTTCTAGAAATCTGAGATCTGCTGACCTCAGACTACTTTCTCTCCCAAAATTTAGAAGGAAGCAGATGAGAGGGCATTCTTTCTCCCTTCTTGCTTCCAAGTTCTGGAATGCTTTACCACTCTCTTTGCAGTCTCTGAAAAATTAGTTTGTCCCCTGAAAGCAGCTGAAAACCTGGCTATATTAATCCTAGTATCTCCTTCCATACCTTGTGCTGGTGGTCAGACCTGAGCGCCAAGGAGACCCGCTTGGATGGTAGTTGTAGTGCTAGAGGCACTCTTATGGTTTGACACCACGTGATGACCTTTAACTACCATGATTTTAATTGACTTTTGGTGTTTCATTTTACCCTAGCCTGAATGTACGTCCTGCATATGCCTTGTTTCCCTTGAAGATTTCTCTTGTGTAATCTGGTAGTTTTAAAGTGGGAGCTGTCACAGAGTAGAACAGCCTTGCCAGGAACAGAACGTATGGGATGTGCATTTGAAAGCATGAGAGAGAGAGAGAGGTGTACTTTTTGGTCTCGAAGTGCAGTGTTATGAGCAGTGGTGCACAAATGTGCATTATGTTGTATATTGAGAGATGAAGTATGTGATGCTATAGGCAGTGGTGCACAAATGTGCATTGTGTTGTAAATTGAGAAGTATTATGAAGTTCTTACTATTGGCTTTCACACGCCCTCATGTCATCTTGAATTCTGACTTTGTCTTGCTTGAGCTTTTTGCGCACACAGGCAGGCCCCCAGAGTGCTCAAGTTGTTTGGGTTAATCACGTTCAAGGTTGCTTTGTTTTTGGAGAGGAGATTGTTGGATGTACCGGCAGAGACTTTCGTAAGCTTCGTTAAGATAAAGGCTGGAACATGTGATAATGCAGAGGGAATGTGGGAACTCCTTTTGCCTTTGGAATGCTTGCATGGAAGGTGGCCAATTCTAGTAAGTTTCCTTGGCGCAGAAGGAAGGTCTCTCGAACCTGCTAGTGTGTTTTGAGACTATAAAGCTGAGGTTTGTTGATTTAGAAACCGGGATTGTTTGAGCCTGAACAGTGGATGCATCGTCAGTGCAGGCATCTGGTTGCTGAGTCTCCTGACTTCTGCTGTGAGTCCCCCAGTCTGGAGTGGGTCAGGATGAAGATTGCACCAGGAGAAGTGTTTGATTTTTGATTAGTGCCATTGTGATGCGTGGCTGTTTATGTGTGCATATTCAGTTTCCAGTGGCTATAATCATCTGGGGTGTTTTCTTTGTGATATGTGAGTGAGTCAGAGTGCACATCCAAAGTAATTATTTGATGTATTTAGTGTATATATCTTTCTGATTTCTTGCAGGACGTCCAGTATAACTTGCTTATTCTTGTGTTTATTATCCATGCATTCAACAGTTGCATTTGCCAAGTGTGTTATTATTGTTTGCATATATAACATCTCTCTGTATACATTTGAATGTTGTTCATTTGAAATCTGAGAAAGCCTTTCTGTTAGAGAGCATTGCATAAATAAAACCCCAAGCCTTATTCTAAAAAGAGAGTCTTTGATGTGTTTCATTTTATTAAGTGAAACCCCTTTCTAGGTGGTGTTGTGTTATATGTATTGCTTCATCGTGTTTGAGTCATCGTGTGGGAGAGTGGTATTCTGTATTATCTGGCGGGCGAAGCAAGACATTTTGGCATCACTTGCAGGATTTACGAAAAAATTCAATTTTAAAAGGGGAGAATGCTTTCCAAAATGTCCATGTTTTCAGTTGCAGATTCCCAGATGCCAACTGAGTTATTTGGGTGGGAAGTTGCCTCTAATGCATGTTTAACAGATGGGGGGGCAAGCACAGATATTTGAATTTTTAGAAACGTTTTCTTTGAAAGAGGGAAAATAACTTGATATTTCAGAGAGAAAAAGTGGTGTCATTTTAAATGCATTGCGCAGCATGTATGAAAAATGTGGGCAGTTAGAAAGAGAGCGTAATGAAATACAAAGAGAGTTAGCTAAAGCTCAGCTTGAAAATAAATCATTGAAGAGAGAGTTGGAACTGTACCAAGCACCGTTTATTTTGCCAGGCTGTTTAGATAGCCAGGGTGAGTCGTTCGTGAAAAATGTGGATGAAAAGGAGCTGCAGGTTAATTTAATTAATTCTTTGGAGGACTTTACTCAGCCACAAAAGAAAGGTATCTTGGTTGAATTAGAAGCTTCCAAAGTAATGTTGACTCGAGAAAAGGAAGCACAGTTTCATGCACGCAGCTTTAACTGTAACGTGCAGGAAGATAAACAAATCAGCCTGTTACAACTGGCGATTGTTGGTTGCAGTTACAAATCAGACTGGTCAGTGAGTGATAAACCTTGCTTTACATGGAGAGATGTTATTTTGGAAAATGAAATGATGAAAAATGTTATCTTTAAACTTGACTCTGACTGAATGGGGAGAAAAGCAGCAATGTTCTTTTAAATCTGCAAAAGAGATTATGCAATGTGTTTCAAACGTGTGGCCAATACAGAAAGGAGACATTGAGTTACATGTGACAGTTCAGGGGCAGTGTGCCACTTGGAGTATGTGGGGAAAACAAGGAAAGAAGAGGGTGCACTTAGACTTTTGGACTGAAACATTGTCAAATGCTGGAGAATGTTTTGCTTCCTTTGAAAACCAGTTGCTTTTGACTTGCACTGTGACAGACACAGGGCAGACACAGTTGCTTTTGACTTGTGCTCGGATAGACACAGGGCAGACACAGTTGTTTTTTAGTTGTGCTCTGATAGACACAGGGCAGGCACAGTTGCTTTTGAGTTGTGCTGTGACAGACACAGGGCAGATACAGGTGCTTTTGGGTTTTTGCATGCTGACAGACACTGGGCAGATGACAATAAGGCATAATGTGATTTTGAGTTTTGAACTTTCTCTAAAGCAATGGCTGATGACTTTCCTTGAGTTATACAGAACAGGTAATTACCAAGAAGCAAATGTAATCAAGTGGTATTTACAGGCAGAAACTGCAGTTTTGCATAAACAGTTGGTGCAGGTCCCAATAGAAAGTCAAGGGGTGGTGTTTGAGGTGCCTGAGATACAGGATTCCCCAGTGAAGTGGAACAAGGAGTTGTGGTTAAAATGTTGCAAATATTATTGCAAAGCGCAGCTACTGTGTATCATGTAGATGCTCATTGTCCCATACATTCACTAGACAGCCACTTTAATTCCCTTACAGATGAAAAGGCTAAAATCTTGGAGGCAGAGGTGGTGACACACGATTCTGATTTGGTATGCATGACTAAGTGCGAGCACCTAGGAGAAAAAGACACTATTAACAGGTGGGCAGAGAATGAAGGGATGCATATCCCCCTAGACTTACTTAGAACTGTGATCCCTTTGTGTCAGTATGCACAGCGCAGACCAGTCCCACAGATGGTGAGGGGTCAGTTGGAGAAAGGAAAAGTACCAGAGCAGATAGGGCAGATGAATTGCCTTGGGTTCATGCCAAATGATCATGGGTGCATTTATTCAGCAGTGTATGGAGAGATAGTCAGGAAGGGGACTGCCTCAGCCCTTCTTACTGAGCAAGGAGAAGGAGAGTTTCACTCCAATACCAATAATTCAGAAGCCATAGTGTGGGTAGAGTTCTCAGATAATTCCTCAGAGCCAGCTGAGAACCGTGCAGACAGAAAAGATAAAATTGCGATATCAGACCCAAAACAGAAAAAGGAGAACGTGTGCTTTTTGAAAAGAATTTTTTTCAAGAAGAGTGATGCTTGTTTCTTTTCCAGATCATACTGCGATGTGTTGGTGTACCTGATGTCCCTGTCCTGCGTGTGGGTGCCTTTGTCTGAGTGGGCCCCCACCCCCCAACCCTGAAATTATCACCGGACAGCGCAGACCGACATCGTTGCTGAGATGAACTTACCTAGCAAAGCTGCTTATAATGACAATGAAAATAAAGTAAAATGTTAAAAGATATAATTTCAAAGCAAAAAGGCTGTGTGTCTTTCACACAGAAGGACATTTTTTTTTTGATTCCAGAAAATTACAGAAGATGCTGTTCAGTTTAAAGATGATGATGTTGGAGTTCCTTTTTTTTTAAAGCAAAATATATAAGTTTGGCTGCTTCAATAGTAGAAGTTCCAGAATTAGCCATTTATAACACTAGGAGCATCAATGAGTTAACATGTTTGATTCTATTTGTGCATTCATCATATTCCTGAAGCTGAGTATGAAGTATTATGTTACATTTATTCCTAAAGTCAAGTTATTATCAGATATGCATGAGCTATTTTAAATGAAGTATAATTAGGGCTCCCGGTTTTCCGTTTAAACGGATTTTCACATATAAATACAGACGGAAAACAAGTTTTCCTTTGTCTGTATTTATATGTAAAAACGGGAAAATACTACTGCCATGCTCCAGCAGAGAGTTGCCTCGCCACGCCCTCTTCCTGATTCTAGGGCTGTGGCCGCTGTGCCTGCCTACAGTAACATGAAACGTTTTTGTTGATGCCCCAGCCATTTCCGGGGCTGCGCTCCCCCCCTCGAGTGAGCTCTGCACCAGCCATTTGTAAACAAAAGTAAGTGCCCTCGGGGAAGAGGGGAGAAGGGTGGGGCTGGAGTCAGTGGCGTATGCAGTTTTGGGGGCGGCAAAAACAGGAATCGAATGCCAGCACCCCGTGGGGCGCCAAAGCCTAGCTACATCAGTGGAGTCTTGCCGAGTTTGTGGCCGGACTGCAGAGCAGTACACTGTGTATGTGTGGCTGCAAGAACAATCTGGCCACAAACTCAAAGCCTTTCTACGCCACTGACTGGAGTGTTTGCAGAGTTTGTGGCTGGACTGCATAGCCCATAGCCGTTGCGGTCTCTTCCTTTTTTACTGGACAAGACAAGGACAGTGTCCACTTCTGCAGCCACCCCCCTCTTTCTTCCTCTTCTTCCCTCTCTTTCTGTTGCGCTGCTCCTCACTTGTAGAAAACCGTGATTGTTCTTTCCTCTCCTTTCCGTCATTCGTTCCTCTGTAAAAAGGATCCAAAAAAGGAGAAACACGTTTGCTGCAAATGTCTTTGTCTGACATTTTTCTACACCAAAATGCAGCCTCAGGAGGAGAGAAAAAAGGTTTTAAGATGCGAACAATAAATACATAACTAAATAAAACAAGACAGAGTAGTCGCAAAGTGGCCAGTTTGGTTTTATTTACACCCAAACACATTAGCGCCACCTTTCAGAGTTTGCCAGTGAAGCGCTACTTTTCTTTTCATGTCGTTAGCTTTTCAAGCAAACACACTCATTGATTTCTGAATAATGAGTGTAAAAGTTTTTTTTATTTTAAAAAAATATTTTTATTAGGTTGTTTTTACAAATTTTCCCCCATGGATCAGCACAGATTCACAATAAATTGACAATACATGCAGAGAAAGTAAAGAGAGTAAGTAAAAAATAAAACGAGAATCTCAATCAAAACATTTTAAGCAACCAGAAAAATAAAATCATATAAAAAAGCAAAAGGAAGAAAACCATAAGAACAAACAAAGAGCATAAGAGACAAAAAGGTTGACAAGCAATAATCTAAATTCATGACTCTAACATTAATTTACAATCCTTAGAATTACACCATCCCGTTCGTATAGATAAGTTGGCCTAGATAGTTGCCCTTAAAATTCCTATTTGTCCTTCCATCTTGCCAATAATGCCCATATACTCTGCCCCAGCATTTTTGCTTTTTTACCCATCCTCTCATAAATGGCCCTTTCCATTGTGTATAGTGAAAGTAAGCGCGACAGCCATTGATGAAAAGAAGGGGGAAGGGGATCAAGCCAGGCCGAAGCAATGCTCATCCGTAATACAGCCATAGCCACAAAGAGAAATTTTTTGGCTGTGTCATTCCGTTCGCTTCTATTAACTCCCAGCAATACCAGAGCAGGTGTTATCATAATTTTTAACCCCAGTGACATATCTAAAAATCTCGTAATAGAATCTAACAAACACTGAAGACATGGACAGGTCGCAAACATATGCACAAGATCTGCTGCCGCCGCACCACACCGTGCACAATTAATCCCTGAAAGCCCACCCCATTGCTTTATCCTTGCTGGGGTATAATATAATGCGAAAACAGTTTTATAATGTTGTGCTTGGAGCCCAGCAGAGCACAAAACCATCTGGGCTAAACCCAAAGATTCTACCAGCCCCTCTTGTGTAACACCCACTCGTTCCACCCATTTATTCTCATGCTTACCTAAATCATCTTGCTTTAATTCAATCAACTCAATATACAATAACCTAATAATACCCTTAGTGCTACCCCGAATAGTATCTAAAACTCTGTTTCTACTAAATCCGCTAAGCCCCCCCCTTTTTGTACCAAAAAACTGCGCAGCTGTAAGTATTTAAAAAACTCCCCTTTCCAACCCATACTCCAGCTGAATGTCCCCAAACTGACGAACCCCTACTTGCGTTATTAAATCCCCAGCACTCCGTACTCCCTTCGTTGCCCAAGAGGCCATTACCCCATCTGAAAAAATGTCCGGAAGCATAGGATTTTTATAAAGCAGGGTATAATAATTGAATCTTCCCATACCGATCATTTTTTTTAGCGCCCACCAAATATTAGATGCAGCAACAAGGGTCTTAAATTTAGTCCTTTTATAGTAGCTATGCTCTGTAAATTTAAAAAAGCAAAGCGATTAACTAAATTTTCCAAAGCTATAAACCAATGTTTAGAAAATTCCAACGGGATTGCCCTAAACAAATAAAGAATCTTTGGCAGAAACATCATTTTCACCACATTACGCCTCCCAACCAATGAGAGATGAAGATTATTTAACTTCTGAAAATCCCCTTTCGCCTTCCTAAGTATTGGTCCAATATTCATGGCAACTAAGCTGTCTAGATCAGACATAATTGAAATTCCCAGATATACACCTGACTTTGTAACACGAGGGTCCTCAAAATTAACAAACTGATTCAGTATAATTTGGGTCTTGGTGCTATTTAATGCATATCCAGATTATCTACCAAACTCTTGCGCAATATGCTCTACCGTAGTTATTGCCGAAGAGGGATCTGCTGTGAGAACAGCTACATCGTCAGCGTAAGCGAATACTTTAGATTCTATACCCTGACAAATAATTGGGGATATTCCATTACTGACCAGAAATAACCGAATTAAAGGGTCCAAATATATAGCGAATAGCAGGGGAGAAGCTGGACACCCCTGCCGCGTCCCCCGTTGTATAGCAAAAGATTGTGTATATACACCATTCAGCCTTAAGCGAGCCGTAGGTGTTAAATAGAGTACCTGAATAGTTTTAATAAAGCCCTCCCCTAACCCAAACCATCTCAATGATTCCCATAAAAACCCCAGGAGACCCTATCAAATGCCTTTTCAGCATCAAGCAGCAAGGCAGCCATAGGGTCCCCTGAGGCCTTCATTGCATCAAAGAGTGTTATCACTCGCCGTACATGCTGAGTGGTCCCACGGCCTATTATAAACCCATGTTGACATGGATGAATACTTTTCTTCATAATTTTATTTAGCCTTGTGGCGATAGCTTTCGAATTTTTTTTTACATCACTATTCAATAATGTTATGGGGCGATAAGAGTCGGGCTCCCTCGGTGGCTTATCTTTTTTTAAAAAGACCACAACGTCCGCACCAGCCCAAGACTCGGGTGCGGGGCCCCCCCTTTGAGCCTGCAGAATTACCTCACACAGATCCAGTCCAATAATATCTAAAAATATTTTATAGAACTCCAGTGGGATCTGGTCTGGTCCGACTGTCTTGCCAGAAGGTAAATCTAATAAGGCTCTCGTTATCTCTTCTTGAGACAAGGCACATTCCAAATTCTCCCTATCAGCCGGGTTAACTTTATTTACAGCAATTCTGTCTAAGTATTTTCGGGTTTCCAATGGCGTCTCTAGTGAATCTTCTGTATATAAATGATGATAAAAAGCCTAAACGTCTCTCGGATCCCGGAGGGGTCTGTTATTACCCTCTTATTCTTGTCATAAATTTCAGTTATCTGGCCAGCCACGGTTTTCTGTCTAGCTCTTACTGCCAATGTATGCCCCACCCTCTCATTATATTCATGACAATGCTCTTTTTTTGCTAGATAAATTTCTGCAGCCTTTGCAGCAATATGTTCACCCGCCTCAGCCTTTTTTATAGCAAGCCGAAGTATAGTCTCATCAGCCGACCTGCCCTGGCTAAAAGTAGCAGCCAATACCTCTTCCAGTTTTATTAGATTAATTTTAACCTCCTCCTCTCGTTGTCGTTCCTTTTTCTGTCGATAAAAACTATAGCTAGTCGTCTCCTCTAACCCCCGCTTTAAAAGCGTCCCACACGATTCCTATATTTGCACTCCTCGGTTGAACTCCCAAAATTCTTTAATCCAACCTTTCATATATAGGACATATTCTGGATCATATAACAGCCTCCGCTCGAAAGTCCAACCCCGAGGTTGCTTCCTCCCCCTAAAAAGCTAACTGTAAGGATTAATGGATTATGATCTGATAATATCCGAGGGAGCAATTCTATACTGGAATTGGGAAGAAGATGATGAGAAACCAAAAATAGTCTAAACGAGAGATAATCTTATGTGGTGCGGAAAAAAATGTACTGCCAAGTTCAGTAGGTTTCAGATGTGCCCACATATCAGTTAAGCCATTATTCCTTATTAGGTTATCTAACGCATTACCAGTCCTTTTTTTCCTACCCAAGTAATTACTTCCTAAAGTGCCCCACTGAACCCCCAAACCATTAATATTAAAATCCCCACAAATAATCATTGGTGAGGGCCATAGAGCTAAATTTGAATCTAGAAATTCAAAAATTTCCGGATCGTCCCTAGTAGATCCATAAAGAGAACACAATGTAAATCTATTGCTATTTAAAGAGCATTCTAGTAGCACCCACCGCCCCCATTGATCTCCAGACTTTCTTATAACTTTAACATCAGTCCTCCGGGTGAGGATTGCCACCCCTCTTGTGCGCGAGCCTTGCGTTGTGTGTACCAAAAGTTTATATCCTAATTGTTCTAGTATTAGAGCTCTGCAACTTTCTATATGCGTCTCTTGAACACAAATAAAATCTACCCGTAAAGTTTTAAGCCAGATAGCCACCTTATACCTCTTATGTTGATCATTCAATCCACAGATATTTACTGTCACAATTCGTAAATTCATACCTTCAAGTTCTCACTTTCCTTATAAATAATCCTCACCGTACCATCCGCTATAAAGCTCATTATGTTTACTTTAGTATCAGTCACTCTCTTTAGCCCATCATCATTAAGCCACTTCAAAAAACTTGCTTCGACCTACTCAGTTTTTCCATAAACCTTGCTGATCGTGCAGCCTCCCATTGTGCTGATCCAAAACCAACCTCCATGAAAAAACCGCCCCCCACCCTCCCAACCCCCACTCCCCCCTACACCCCTTACAGGCAGCTAGGTCAGCCATGACCTAGGTATGGCAACTGAGCTTCCATCTCAGGCAGTGCCGACCCTCCCCCCCCCGAAGACCCCTGTAAAAACACCTGATAAGTGACTTAAGTGAACCACACGAAGATAAATCCAACAGCGGTATGCCCCCTATTCCCAAAATTCCAACACATAAAACACCATGTTTATACAGAGAAAATCTAGAGCGCTCCCCAGACACTCCCCAAACAACCCCCATTAATCAAAGATTATTCCCCTCCCAGATCCCCTATTGACTGGTATTGTTTGCCCCCGCCTCTCCGTTATCTCAGTAAGAAACTCCTGGGCCTTCACCTCAGAAAAAACATTCTGACCTTTCCTTGATAAAGAACCTTAAGCCTAGAGGGAAATAAAAGAAAGGCTTCACAGCCTGCTCCTTGGAACGGGGCTATCATTTGTCGAAGTCTCCATCTCCGCTCGACCGTTGTATGGCAAAAATCCGGCCGAGCGAAGAAGGTATGCCCCTCGAATGAGCGTTTTGAGTCTGGTCTTGCCTTGTCTATTATAGCCTGCCTTAACAGATAGTTGCCCACGTAGATTAGTATGGCTCTTGGTCGCTCCCCTTGACTTTTGACATGAGCTTTCCTAAACATTGGAAAGCGATGAGTCCGCTGAATTTCCACCTCCCAGTTCCACTGGGCGAGTTCCGGAAAGGCGCCCTTCAACAGTGTGACAACGAAGGCCATAATGTTCTCTCCCTCTATATTTTCTTCCAGACCCAGCAATCGTACATTATTGCGGCGCTGCCGATTCTCAAAGTCCTCGAGCTTCCAGCAAACATCCAAGGATTGCTTCTCTTGAGTGATCTTAAATGATTGTAGTTTATCAACCTCCGCCTCAACAGCAGCAGTTCGTTCTTCAACATGGGTAACCCGCTCCGAAATGTCGGTACACACCTTGTTCATCTTCCGAATAGCCCCTTGCAGCTTTTTATTAACTAATGATGATCTTTTGCTCTCCTGCCGTGCCTCCCCCTGCATTTGTTTTAGGGTGGAATACAATAAGTCCAATGTCGTAGCGGGAGTGAGGGCAGATACACTACCAGTTTCAATTAATTCTGCAGTGCCAGAATGGCCCGTGTTTCCTGCATCAAGCCCACTACTAGTACCCGCTGTCAGGACAGAAGCGGAGTAGTCCCATTCCAGCTTCCGGGTGGCAGAATCTGTAGACCTTATTTTAGTTTTAGTCCGTCGCCTTGCATTTAAAGATCGACTATACCGCTTTTTCTGTGTAGCAGAAGACTCCCCAGAGGCCGTTTCCTGAGAGGATTCTAACTCGCTGACTTCTGATGTGTCTGAGTCGTCGTTCAATGAAAAAAAATGTTCCCCTCCTTCTGGGGAAAACACGGGGACACTCTGCCAAGGGATTATTGCCACGTGATTAATCTGACCTCCAAGAGTGTCACTGGTATAACAATGCTCACTGGCCTGTGTGTCTAGCAGTGCATGGATTTGACAGAATGCGTCATCAAGGGGAACATCTCCTCCTTCCTCATTAATGCCATCCTTCATTGTGTCTTCCTTATCACCCACAGAGATCCGGGATACTGTAGCCTCAGCCTCATCAATTTCATTTGACAAAGTATCCAGCGGGAGCTCACCCGCTCTTATTGTATCCATCTGACTAACTTTGCTCTGTTCCTGGCCAGGATTTGTAATTTGTATTGCTTGAGGGAGAGGGAGAGAACTACCTGTCCCAGAATCCTCCTGGATGGGCTCAGCAGTTTCGGTAGTTTCGGGAGGCTTAATGTTTGCCAAATGGAAAACGGAGTTACCTGGTAAAGAGAGACTCTCTTCAGATTCCGTATGTGTAGCAATTGCGTCCGGGAAGCCGGGGGGGTCATCAGCTCCCGAGGGCGTTTCAGCTGTCATCAAAGCTGCCGTCGGAGCTGCCTTCGGAGTCATCGTTAACACAGGAGCCGGAGCCAAAGCCGTCGTCAACCCAAATGCCTCCAGAACTGAGGGCTGCCGTTGCACACCATCTCCAGCACCAGCCGTGCCAGCCACGCGTCGTCTTGTACCGCCGGCGACCCCAACATCTTTTGCCTTCGAAATGTCCTCGTTCTTTTTTTGGATGCCCCCACGTCGGATCTGGCCCACGCTGGACGCCGTTTCCGATATGCCGTCCTTCAGGCTCCCCTTGACCTCCTTCAAAGCCTCCCTTGTAGCCGCTGCGTCTTTCGCAATTTTACTCGCCTTTGGAGCCATCCTACGTTTCAATAGGGATACCAAACGCCGGATACTTGCGGGAATCTGCCACAGAGTAAGAGTCCGAGTGTGCCACACCGACCACAAACCAGCACGAAAAATAAGGTAAAAGCGGTCCCCCGTCCAGCAAGCATCAATAGCCTGCTCTGTCCACTCAAGCATATCCGTTTGAGACTGCCACCGATTTCACAGGGGTCTCACAGAGGAGTGCAGAGCCAGAGCTGCCTTCCTCGAGGTCAGTCAGCGGCCATCTTGCCCTGAGTGTAAAAGTTTTAAGGTGTATTCCCTATGAGTGTTTGCTTTTTTCCAGTACGTTGTTACTTTTTTTTCAGGCAGCATATTACTCTAGTCTAGTGCATAATTTGAATTGAGTTGCTTCCAGGTGTTTATAGCGGGGCACAATTGGGTTGTAGCTGAAGGCAGTGTGAGTTTCTCTCAGTGGGGCAGTATGGTGTTCAGTGAGGGAGAGGACGTGGCACTCTACTGATGACAGAAACTGCAAGGCTCTGAGACAAATGGCTTGTGATAGCACTTTTAGGCACATATGGGACATTCTGCAAATGGCAAAGTTTTCAGATGAATGTATTGTGTTGGCCAATAACAACCGAGCGCATGTGTGCATCGTCAATTTAAATAAATGTGGAAAAATACTAGCTGCAGCGTCAACTTTTGCTTGTGGCAAAAATAAATGTGGATAAATACAGATAAAATGCCCAAAAAATAAATATGGATAAATACAGACGGAAATGGCAAAAAAATAAATACCATAAAACCGGGAGCCCTAAGTATAATGTTACATGCGTTTATAATGTCACTGTTTTAATGTGTGCTTCATTTATATTTGTGCTTTCACTTAAGAAGTTTTTGATATATGTATGTTATGATAGTCAAAAGTCATGGGGTGGAATGTAGTGCTAGAGGCACTCTTATGGTTTGACACCAAGTGATGACCTTTGACTACCATGATTTGAATTGACTTTTGGTGTTTCATTTTACCCTAGTCTGAATGTATGTCCTGCATATGCCTTGTTTCCCTTGAAGATTTCTCTCGTGTAATCTCGTAGTTTTAAAGTGGGAGCTGTCACAGAGTAGAACAGCCTTGCCAGGAACAGAACGTGTGGGATGTTCATTTGAAAGCATGAGAGAGAGAGAAGTGTGGAATGTACTTTTTGGTCTCGAAGTGCAGTGTTATGAGCTGTGGTGCCCAAATGTGCATTATGTTGCACATTGAGAGATGAAGTATGTGATGCTATAGGCAGTGGTGCACAAATGTGCATTGTGTTGTACATTGGGAAGTATTATGAAGTTCTTACTATTGGCTTTGACATGCCCGCATGTCATCTTGAATTCTAACTCTGTCTTGCTTGAGCTTTTTGCACGCACAGACAGGCCCCCAGAGTGCTCAAGTTGTTTGGGTTAAACACGTTCAAGGTTGCTTTGTTTTTGGGAGAGGAGATTGTTGAATGTACCGGCGGAGACTTTCAAAAGCTTCGTTAAGATAAAGGCTGGAACATGTGAGAATGCAGAGGGACCGTGGGAACTCCTTTTGCTTTGGAATGCTTGCATGGAAGGTGGCCAATTCCAGTAAGTTTCCTTGGCGCAGAGGGAAGTTCTCTCGAACCTTCTAGTGTATTTTGATACTCTAAAGCGGAGGTTTGTTGACTTAGAGACCGGGATTATTTGAGCCTGAACGGTGGACGCATCGTCAGGGCAGGCATCAGGTTGCTGAGTCTCCTGACTTCGGCTGTGAGTCCCCCAGTCTGGAGTGGGTCAGGATGAAGATTGCACCAGGTGAAGTGGTGTGATGCGTGGCTGTTTATGTGTGCATATTCAGTTTCCAGTGGCTATAATTATCTGAGGTGTTTTTTTGTGATATGTGAGTGAGTCAGAGTGCACATCCAAAGTAATCATTTGATGTATTTAGTGTATATTTATTTTATTTTATCCATTTGTAAAGTGCCTGGTTACACCTCCGGTGTGTCCCCGCGCTAGAAACAGACTCTCAGTGAGGCAGTGAAGAAACTCTCAGCAAGAAGCTAGTGGTCCTTGACAGTGATTCTAGGAGGTCTAATCTGTTTGGCTGTTGGAAACAGCCATGTCTTTAGATTTTTGCGAAAGGAGGTTTCACAAGATTTTGCTCTTAGGTCCGCCGGCAGTGTGTTCCATGTTTTGGCTGTCAGATATCTGAAGGAGCGTGCACCCATTCTTGCTTTCTGTATTCTCGGCACAGTCACCAATGCCCTGCCTTTGGATCTTAGGTTCCGGCTCGGTGTGTAGGATGTTATCAATGGTTGCAGATATCGTGGACCTTTTTTTGACAGGATTCGGTGACAGTAGCACATTGCCTTAAACATGATTCTCTTCTCCACAGGCAGCCAGTGTAATCCTGCCAGAGCCTTCGTTATGGATGTTCTTTTTGGGAGGTTCAGCACTAGGCGGGCTGCCACGTTTTGTACCGACTGAAGTTTAGTCAGCCCTTTTTTGGACGCACCCAGATATAGAACATTGCCATAGTCCATTTGGGAGGTAACCAAGGCATGTACTATAGTTTTCCTTGCGCTAGACGGTAATATGTCAAGGAGTTTTCTCAGGACTTTAAGGGTCCCAAAGCATTTCTCCGCCACTTTCCGGATTTGCAGTCGAACCACACTCCAATTTTTTTTACTTCTGCTTTCGGGGTTGGTAGTTGGCCCAACATCTCAGGCCACCAGGCTGATGACCAAATGGTTGGGGCCTTACCGTAATCAGTACCTCTGTTTTGTTTCCATTGACCTTCAAGCAATGGTTGGACATCCATGCTGCTACATCCTCCAGACACCTGGAAAATTGGTGAGCTGTCGGTTCGGGGTTTTGGGACAGCGTCACAATCAACTGAGTATCGTCAGCATATAATACAATGGTCACGTTATGGTCCTCCACTTGCTCTGCAAGTGGTTCCACGTACAGGTTAAATAGCGTGGGGCTCAGAATTGATCCCTGTGGGACTCCCTGAGGCAGGGGAAAAGATGTGTGTGTCTGTTGTGTGACTTGAAAGCTCTGCGAGGAGAGGAAAGATGTCATCCAGCGCAGTGCAGTGCCCCTAACGCTGCATGTCTCTAATCTTTGGAGAAGAAGACCATGGGAGACGGTATCAAATGCCGCACTGAGATCTAGCAGGATCATTGCAGCCGTCTGCCCTTCATCTGCATATCGTCTCATTGTTTCAGGGGCCAGGAGCAGTGCCGACTCCGTGGAGTGTGCAGCTCTGAAACCCGATTGTGAGGGGTGCAATAGATCATTCTTATTGATATGGTTAGTAGGCTGCTTATTCGTTACTTTCTCGGCAATTTTTGCAACGAAAGGTAGTAGCGAGATGGGGCGTAAATTTTCTAATACCGCTTGATCTATTGACGCCTTTTTTTTTAGTGGACGTACTATCGCTTGCTTCCATCTTAAGGGAACTTCTCCCAGCTGAAAGGAGCGTGCTATCAGCTCAGAGATATATGGCATAATGATGTTTCCTCCCTGCATTAGTATCTCTGGGCGAGCTGGATCTAATGGGGATCCGTATATATCTTTCTGATTTCTTGCAGGACGTCCAGTATAACTTGCTTATTCTTGTGTTTATTATTAATCATGCATTCAACAGTTGCATTTGCCAAGTGTGTTATTATTGCTTGTATATATATATATATATATATATATATATATATATATATATATATATATATATATATATATATATATATCGCTGGCTTCGTCTCAGAACATCCACTTTCACTCGGACAGACGAACGCGGACCCAAGGTTCCTTGTGCAGTCATAAATTTATTTAGTTGCCCTGCATCTCCGCCATAACGCGTTTCAGCCCCACCTGGGCCTTGATCACATGACGCATTGCTAGTGTTTCAACCCTTATTTAAAGTGCCAGTGCAAAACATTACGTGGCTAAACAGGTGACCACTTAATAGACATGGAAGAGATACTGCGTAGTATTTACTTCTCTGCGGGCGCTCCAACAAAAAGTTCACCATGTGCAAATAGTCATACATTTGATTCAATAAATACGTAAATGTACAATAAATATATCAATAAATATATACATAAATGTAAAATAGATATTAATACAAATGTAAACATGAGACATGATTATTGGCATTTAAAATCTGTTAAAACATTCAAGCATTAGAATTGTAAAAAAAGCTAAAAATGCCGTTATTCATAACACCCTTATTCTGGTCATAAATTTATATCAGTCTCATTTGCACAAAGCCACTCCTATGTGAAAACAATTTTAAACACTTTGGGGCTATCAAAAGGGTGTGGTTTTAAAGTAAAGATTTACACACTTAATAACAGTGATAAAATCATTCACTTGTTGGTGTCAAGATGATATGCTCTTTGTATATGTTGCTCTGAGTACAATAAAGCCCTAGTGGGCAAACAATCACTCCATGTCTAAGCAGTCAATATATGTGCTGTGCAAAAACGTGTCACCCACTTGAACCAACTGGTTCAAAAAAGTGCTTAGTGCCATAAAATACGAAATAAATAACAAATTCTTATAGCTATAGGGTTTTGAAATGTTAGTGTGAACCAAGGAAATATTTACATCTGTGCATATGCACTATTCTTTATGTAGAAAAAACTGGTGCTGCTACAGTACATACAATATTAAGATAGCTTCGCTCACCCACTATAAGCAAGTGTAGAAATCTTCACTCGCATTCAGCCCTACAGGTGTCTTAGTATCTAGTTCCAATATATACCTCGTTTCTAAAAGACGAAGTTGGGCCTCACGATTTCCTCCCCTTCTCAAAGGGGGAATGGAGTCAATAACAAAATATAGTAGGTGTGCTGGATTGCTATCATGGCTCTCCTCAAAATGCCTGGCCACTGGATAGGCTTGATCCTTATTGGTAATTGCCCTTATGTGCTGGAGTATCCTCTTGTGTGCTGGCAGTTTAGTACTGCCTATATATCTTAAGCCACAAGGACACTCCAGCACATATACCGCGTACTCTGTCTTACAGGTCAGTCTTTTACTAATAAGTATAGGGTCTGACTTAAATGGGCTGGTATAGCTTGTCTTATTGTGTGCAAACTTGCAAGCTTTACAGGTCGGGCATTTGGTAAAACCTTTGTGTGAGGTGAGCCAGTTGGTAGGGGATCTAAGTTCTGGGCTGTTTTTGACAAGACTGTTACTCATTGACCTTGCTTTTCTAAATGTAAGTTCCGGTTTTTTAGGCAGGTGTTTGCCCACCACAGGGTCACTGTGCACCAAGCTCCAGTTTTTATTCAATATTCTCCTTAGGGCTTGATGCTGCTTATTGTAGGTTAGGATTACTCTACAGGGTTGTTCTGAATGGTCTGAGCCAATAACCTGTTGACTGGTTTTTATTGCAAGTGCCTGAGTTCTAGTGAGTGACCTGGTTTTATTTATGGCCCTCTCTATGGCATCAGGAGTATATCCTCTTTCCAAGAATCTCTGTCTGCTAGCTTGCTGTGCTGTTTGACAATCTTCCTCATTACTGCAAATGCGCTTTACCCGTAGCATCTCCCCATACAGGATGCTCTGTATTAAATGACGCAGGTGATGACTCGTGGCATGCAGCAATGTGTTACCAGCAGTAGGTTTGCGGTATAATCTTGTAGCAATATTTTCATCCTTAATATAAACCTCCACATCAAGGAAGTAAACTGAACATTTACTAATATTCGCTGTGAACTGGAGGTTCAGATGGTTATCATTGATCTGTTCAATAAACTGGAGAGCATGTAACTCAGAGCCCCTCCAGATTAGGAACAGATCATCAATATACCGCAACCATAGGGGCACATGTTGGTCTATTGTGTTTTTAAACTTCCCCATGAGGACCTGCTCCTCCCACAGCCCCATATGCAAACAGGCATAGCTGGGAGAAAAGCAGGCCCCCATTGCAACTCCCCTAGTCTTCTGGTATATTTGATTGTCAAAGAAAAAGAAGTTCTGTTCTAGGCATGTGGCGACCATATCGACCAACATTTTGTTGTGCATATACAAATACACTGGTCTGCGATTCAGATAGTGCCCAATCGCTTTGATGCCATCCTGGTGGCGAATAGATGTATATAACGAAGTTACATCCATGGTTATCAAGAGTAGGTCTGAACTCCACGAAATTTCATTGATTTTCCTGAGGAAATCTGAGGTGTCTTGCAAATAGGAAGGCAAACTCTTAACCCAATCTTGTAGGAAATAATCTACGTATCTTGATGTGTTTTCCAACAAGCTATTGATGGCCGAGATTATTGGCCTACCAGGGGGTTTAGTTTCATTTTTGTGAATCTTAGGGATGAAATAAAGAGCGGGGATAACTGGATGTTCTTTCTTTAAAAAACTGCTTTCGGGGTTGGTAGTTGGCCCAACGTCTCAGGCCACCAGGCTGATGACCAAATGGTTGGGGCCTTACCACAATCAGTACCTCTGTTTTGTTTCCATTGACCTTCAAGCAATGGTTGGACATCCATGTTGCTACATCCTCCAGACACCTGGAGAATTGGTGAGCTGTCTGTTCGGGGGTTTGGGACAGCGTCACAATTAACTGAGTATCGTCAGCATATAATACAATGGTCAAGTTATGGTCCTCCACTTGCTCTGCAAGTGGTCCCACGTACAGGTTAAATAGCGTGGGGCTCAGAATTGATCCCTGTGGGACTCCCTGAGGCAGGGGAAAAGATGTGTGTGTCTGTTGTGTGACTTGAAAGCTCTGCGAGGAGAGGAAAGATGTCATCCAGCGCAGTGCAGTGCCCCTAATGCCGCATGTCTCTAATCTTTGGAGAAGAAGACCATGGGAGACGGTATCAAATGCCGCACTGAGATCTAGCAGGATCATTGCAGCCGTCTGCCCTTCATCTGCATATCGTCTCATTGTTTCAGTGGCCAGGAGCAGTGCCGACTCCGTGGAGTGTGCAGCTCTGAAACCCGATTGTGAGGGGTGCAATAGATCATTCTTATTGATATGGTTAGTAAGCTGCTTATTCATTACTTTCTCTGCAATTTTTGCAACAAAAGGTAGTAGCGAGATGGGGCGTAAATTTTCTAATACCGCTTGATCTATTGACGCCTTTTTTTTTAGTGGACGTCCTATCGCTTGCTTCCATCTTAAGGGAACTTCTCCCAGCTGAAAGGAGCGTGCTATCAGCTCAGAGATATATGGCATAATGATGTTTCCTCCCTGCATTAGTATCTCTGGGCGAGCTGGATCTAATGGGGATCCGTATATATCTTTCTGATTTCTTGCAGGACGTCCAGTATAACTTGCTTATTCTTGTGTTTATCATTAATCATGCATTCAACAGTTGCATTTGCCCAGTGTGTTATTATTGCTTGTATATATATATATATGTATACATTTGAATGTTGTTCATTTGACATCTGGGAAAGCCTTTCTGTTAGAGAGCATTGCATAAATAAAACCCCAAGCCTTATTCTAAAAAGAGTCTTTGATGTGTTTCATTTTATAAAGTGAAATCCCTCTCCAGGGGGTGTGGTAGTCTGTCTATTGCTTTGTCGTGATTGAGCCACTGTGTGGTATTTTGTGGTATCTGACTAATGGCGAAGCAAGACAGTAGTACGTTTTATAAAGTCTATTTCATTCATCCATACTTTGTGTAGCGTGGACCGGCAACTCCAAAACCTGTTATTTTTTTTTTAAAAACATGTTTTTATTGTGATCAATGCAGTGATTAAGGCACTGCAAAACAGTATAGTTAGAGTTCGTTGAGCAAAGTATTAATCAACTTCCATTGCGAAACCAAGGCAGTTACAGTACTCAATAACCATCACAGGATACAATATTGCATACATCCCAAATTAAACAGTAACGACATATTAATAGAAACCCATACAGCCACACACCCGAAACCATTGCGGTGGGGGGCTAGGGCACAGGACAATGGCAGAATGAGGAGAGGAACCCCACTGAAGGTCTCACCTGGGGGGTCTCTGGACCTGGACTCTGGGAGGGTGCCGAGGTCCAGAACCTTAACTATATTACAATTGTGACATAAGAGTCATGGGTCTCTGATAATGGATCCTGTGGTACAGGAAAAGCTTCAGAGAGGACTTAAGACCGCTGCTGGTCTGTAGGTGCAAACTGCAGTGCTTTATTTGTACCTGTGGCTGCAGGTGGTGGGCATTTTTAGAGATTGGAGTTATTTATCATCAAACTTTGACCCAGAAAAGGAAAGTGAGAAAGGTAGAAAGGAGAGAAGGAAGGATGAAGAGAAAGCTAGAGGAAAGTAATGCCACACAGAGAAAGAATGGATAAAAAGAATCTGCAAGAGTGGAATGAAGGGACTGAAGGTGGAGGGCCGTGGAATAAAGAGACATAAGGTGAGTTCAAGGCTAGGTAGTATTGATATCCAGCATCATGGCATTCATCAATAACCTCCTAAGAAAAGGCCACTGCACTTATGTTTTTAGCACTGCCACAGAAGCATCCCTACAAGTGAATTTTAGGGGGAGCACATAAGTGGTAGGGGCCACCAACAAAGGCAATCATGAAGATTGTTCTTCTCAAAACTTTCCAAACAAAACATTCATCCAACTCAGCTTTATCCTGGAAAGTTTCGGGGTGATCTATCAAGCAGGGCCCGAGAAAAGCAGGGGTCCCAAAACATAATTTTTTCATGTTAATTACCATAGAAAGTTTTGGGAAGTGATACAGAAACAAAACGGATGAACAGAATTACATCAAATTTGGCAGAAAGTTAGAACTTTAATTAATAAACATGCTTTTTGTGATTTGGTGTAAATTCAATTTCCCGTTTTTGAGAAATTTGCGTATAAAGAGTTGCTGGGGTGGGTTTGAAAAGGTTAAATAAATAGGAATAACTGGACAGTTGTTCCAGCTGTACCAAAAATGTAAAAATTAAAGCGATCTGATTGACCGAGGGTGGTTTTTTCCCATTGGTCATCTCGCTCCCGCTGCAGGATTGCGATACCGTGACCCCCTGCCAATTTTGAGGTGGACCTAGAGGGTATCCCGCATGTACCACAGGACTGTGCAAGCTTCAAGAAGTGAAGCTTGCATGGTCCTGTAGTACTATGTAGGTGAAGCTTGTGCAGTGGTACTGCAGGAGTAGTGTGGTATAGTGGACAGAAAAAATGAATGAGAAAAATGTGAGGTGGCGGCCTGTGAGGGGTTGGCCGTCCATTCGAGGGATGGGGGTTTGACCATCAGAAGGGGGTGGAGTGGAGGGCCTGGCTGCAGGGCACGTCTTGCTGTCAACTGGCCCGGCACGCACGGCTAAAGTGATGTTATCAATGATGTAATCTAACATGTCATAAGTGATGTAAGATGTGAGGTCATATGCAGTGTATAACGGGGGCACAAGTTATACCTAGCTCACTATACTAGAACTGATGAATTTCAGTGTGAGATCAGCCGTGCCTTCCCTGCTCGTAGGAATGCGGGCAGGGAAGGCATATCTGCTCTCACTGGGCCAGAGCTTTAAAAATGCTCCCGCTGGGTGGGAACAGACTTTTGTTTTCTTGCCCGAGCTCTTGTGGGCCCGGAAACACTCATTGCTCCCGCCTGGCAGGAGCAAACAAAACACAGCTGCTCCCACCGGGCAGGAGCAGTGCCAGTTCCTGCAACATGCATGAAGCCGGCTGTGGACGCGGGAGCCCTGCGGCTACCCCCCGCAGGCCCCAACATATTGGACCCTCACCATGCACTGCTAATTACCCCACATATTACATCATTCATAACATATTCTATGACATCATTGATAATTTCACTGCAACATTTGCAATGAAATTATTGATGAGAAAACTGTGCATTCACTATAACTGGTGAATTTCTGTAGACTTTTGAGTCTAAAATGTTACGTTGTCACTGAAATTTTCATGTAACTATAATATCATATTTTTAGTGAATGTATACACACACACATATATATAGAGAGAGATAGATAGATATAGATATATATAGAGATAGATAGATATATATAGAGATAGAGAGATAGATAGATAGATAGATAGATAGATAGATAGATAGATAGATAGATAGATAGATAGAAACCCAAAACTTGAATGAGGTGGGGGGTATAGGCAGGAACCCATCAAGTCAAATGATCATGGCTAGAAGAGTACCTTGAGTAGGCCCTGCAAGGAAAGAAATGCGGGGAGACTGTGTGGTCCTAAATTTCAAAAATGAATTTGTTGTCAGATCCCTCCTAGAACATTTAGGTAATGGTTCTTTTAGAAGTTTGCACATTACTGTGTTACCATTGGGATTTTTCTACAGACCTCCTTTCCCACTGACAATAGGGGGCTATCTACAGCACAGGGAGGGACAGATACGGGGGCCTTCATGGGGAAACTCCGGGTTAACAGATTTGAGGCTTGAGAATAGATTTGCACCTTTATCCGATCTTGAAGCCTGCGACTGACTACAGTCAGTGAAATCAATCTCTCAAGCGAACTGTGAAAGCCAGCCCATCTAAACCCTGTTATTGGTGAGAGCCCACAGTCACCTATAATACATCAGGGGGCACAAAAAACGGTTCTAAAGATAGCCTCATGGAATGTGGCCGGCATCGTTCCCAAACTGAGCGATAACAATTGGCTAAATGTATGGCAAGAGCATGAAATAGTATGTTTCCAGGAAACATGGGCTACGGGGCCAGTGTTTATAAATGGATACCGCTCTTTTCAGACCCAAGCGAAACCGTCTACCTCGGGGAGAGCCAAGGGGGGCATCCTGACCTTAATTCGGAATGATTTACCGGTAAAAGTAAAAAAGAATGACCAATCAAATCTAAACTTCCACATTCTTACGATGGAGGTACAACAGGAAGGGATATGGTTATTAATAAACTTCTATAATAATAGATTTGGCCCAAATATGCACTCAATTGTGGGAGAGGTTGACAAAGCAATAGATAACATTGTACGCAACATTAAGAACGTTAATGTCAATGTTATATGGATGGGTGATTTCAATATACATCCTTGCAACCACAACACACTCCCCCCGTCTGTGGACTAGAGGACATGGGGGGGAAACCCAATATATCACTTCACACACAGTGAGTACGGCAACTGCCTAAATAGGTCATTAGCCTCCCTAAACATGGAAATAATTTGTGATCCAGATCCCGCAATAGACATTCCAGTGGGAACTTTCCACCGAAACGGGGTGGAGACAACGATCGATTATATACTTTTAACAATTCCCCTTAGTACAAGGGCCTCCAAGGTAGGAAACTCTTTTTCGATTTTTAGTGATCATGCTATTCTATCCATAGAGCTGAAGGTACCTATATGGGACACACAAAACCACAAGCATGTTGAAACCCCAATTGTGGCAAGGAAAAACGGAGTTCAATTGAAATGGGCCCACACCAATAAAATTAAGATGATCCCAGAAATTATACTAAATACACAAGACAATATACTATTGTGTTTAGATCCAGAAGCCGAGGCAGGGGAAGTTGTGTTTGCTTTTTGTGACATTCTAGAAAAAGTAAAATCGGCCCTCACACGAACAAATGCGCCAAATAAAGCAAAAGGTAGAGGCTGGTTTGATTCACCGTGCACAAAAGTGAGGAAGGCTCTGATGCATGCTCTGAAAATTAGGCCCAGAATCCCGGAACAAATAAAAATATTGCGGGCCTCATACAGTCTGGCACGGAAAAATAGAGAAAAAGTCATCAAGGAGGACTTATGGGTGGACCTTGATAAGGCAGCCAGTATGGGAACCAGCCGTGATTTTTGGAAGCTAGAAATTGCACCATATTTTAAAAATTCTAGCGATCCCACAACAGACACAAATGTTGATGAGGAGGCATGGGTTTCCCATTTTGAGAAAATTTTTGCCCTAAATTCTCAAACCACAATCTCCTCCGTGCCTCCGGAGCAAAAGTGCCATGCCCCTCTATCCTTCTCACTTACTGAAGTCAAAGTAGGGCTAGATTCATGCAGTAAGGGAAAGGCCCCAGGACCGGACGGCGTCCCAATCGATTTCTTTCAAGATAATCCAGACTTATGGGTACCGTTTTTAATGAACGTCCTGAATAGTATAGCTCTGGTAGGTCCTCCCTCCTCGTGAGCAACGGGTGTCATTGTCCCAATTTATAAAAAAGGAGACAGGGCCAACCCAAAGAATTACAGACCGATTTCCCTGCTGGACACAACATCAAAGCTCATGGGCCGCCTCCTCCTCTCTAGGCTAGAGGGGTGGGCTAAGAATAATAACATCTTAATCCAGGCCCAGTATGGATTCCAGAAGGGAAGGGGTACTGTGGATCAGTGCTTGAATTTAGCACTGACCATAGAAAGATATACCAGAATGAAGGACGAAAAGATTTACATGGCATTCATGGACCTGAGCGCTGCGTTCGACTGCGTGGTTCATGCTAAGCTATGGAACATAATGAAGATGATGGGGGTTGACCAAGCCATATTAAACTTCATTAGACAACTATATCTAAACGCTGCGGCATCAGTCCGCTATACTAAAAATGGAGACTGTACGCGCCCTTTTAAAATTACCAGGGGAGTAAGGCAGGGCTGTGTCCTTGCCCCATTTCTCTTCTCCATATATACAAATGGAGTCGAGAAAGCACTTACAGTGGCCTCCCGGGATGTCCCTGTCTTTGCCTCCCAACCGCTACCAATACTGGCTTACGCGGACGACGCAGTGTTAATTGGGGGAACAGGGCTTGGCTTACAACGTCTGATAACCGCGTATGTCTCTTTTATGGATTCATTACAATTGAAGGTAAATCAAACTAAGTCTTTTATAATAGTAGCTGGGGCAACAAAAAGAGATAAAATGCCGTACCTACACGCGGATGCTGAAAGAATAGAGGTGGTGGACTTCTTCCCCTATTTGGGGGTTCTTTTTGATAAAGACCTATCATGGTCAAAGTTGGTGGAAGGAAGGAAGATGGCAATGGAGAGGGGCATCACTGCTGTTAAATCCTTTGCTCGAAAACTGGGCGCAAAACCCTTACTACCAATAAAAAATATCTACCAGGCTAAAGTAAAGGCAGCGGCGACTTATGGGGCTCGGGTGTGGGGAGTGGTAGCGTCAACATCACTGCAAACCACTGAGAATAATTTTTTTAAATCTATAGTGGGTCTCCCTCTTTCCTTCTCAAACTACATCCTACACTTGGAATTGGGCTTGCCCTACATTTCAGACTCAATACAGCTAGCCCCAATTCTTCTGTGGCATTCGATCTGGCGGAGAGACACAGTGACACTCGCAAAAACATTCTTAAGCATGGACAAGTGGAAGATGTCTAGGTGGCTTAGCTATGTGGAGTCAGTACTAAAGGAGATTGGTCTGCCTGAACTTTTTAAGGACCCACTGGCTTGTAAAAAGGTCTCTAAACAAAAGGTCACCAACATGTTCTTACTGATGGCTGAGTATAAGCGAAAGGAATACTATAAAGAGAAACACGCGGTCTGTATATACCGCCAAAACCCTCCACTAATAGAGGGGGGGTACTCTTATCTAGTGAATGTCACCAGGCCGCAACACAGATTTATATTACTGAGGTTCCGCACGAACATGATTCCTCTGATGTTAGGTTATCCGGAAAAAACATATAACCACTCGGATTTAAGTGTGTGTCCATGTGATAGTCTCTCACCTCAAACTGAACTGCACTTAGTCCTATTCAGCAGGCTCTATGAGAAAGAAAGGAATGACTACCTTAAACCAATTTTAAAGCAAGGGAATTTTAACCAGTGCCGGGTGGCACTATATTTTTTTAAATCATTATCTGACCCCCTGGTTTGCTATTCGGTAGCGACATTCTTATGGGCCTGTATGAGAAAGAGGAAGAGGGCGGCGCTAAGAGCAGTGAGCTTGTCACATGATAATACAACTGTATAGTTTTAGTACATGAAACGATTTTATTGTATTAAGGTATTTATTCTAGAAATCAATGATGAATTATTTGCTGTTTTTAAAATTTTATAATTATGTATTTATCTGTGCTTTTATGATCATTTTAACTTGATCGAATAAAGATTGAAATTGAATTGAGATAGATAGATAGATAGATAGATAGATAGATGTAAACTCAATTAAACATGTAGTGGTCTCCAGAGTGTCTTAATCACTTCAGTTCTTCTCTTCACACAACTTTCTTACTTTCTTCAGAAGCCTCTTGGTTAGAAACTTACATACTTTTTCTCCTGATATCTTTCTGACACTCTCCATCTGCATATCTCCCACCTCATTTCTTTCCTCTTCTGCACTCACTTTTTTTCTCTCTCCTGCACTTACCTCCTTGCATCCCCTTCCCCTTCCCACATACAATGTACCTCACTCACCTCTAAGCACTGCATTTTCTTTAACTTTCACCTCGTCAATATTTCGACAGCTGTGTTCCTCCTTCACACACTTTCGCATAGAATCACATTTACACTTGCCATATTTGGCCATTGCTCTATGCGCTCTGCAGAGAGAGGACAAGGATTGGATGGGCACTCATTTGGAAATCCACACTGCCTTCGGCCTGAACTCCACTGCTCTCAATTGGTGCCTGTCATAAACACCCACCCACAACCTGAACTCACACAAACATATAGAGGCGACTCTTTTCACAATACACACTATACATGAGTAATGTGTTGCATGAAAAAGACTACAGAAACATATCCTGAAAAAATCAAATACTCTTAAGTAAAACTGAAATGCAAAAAGGAAAAAACCATTGCTCTTCACAGGCTGAGAGACAGGTGTGTGTTTTTGCAGGCTCCCGTTGGTGGGGCACAAGAGGGCTGCAGGACAAATTAAAGATAGGGCCGATAGAGTTTCTAGCCTAGTGAACTTCTCAGCCTTCTTCTTCACTGTAGTAATTTGCAAATCCTTCGCAGTGACAGGTGTGGGCAGAAGAACTGACTGAGCCCGGGCCAGAGCTGGCTCCATTAGCACCAAACTGGACTCATCAGGTGCCGCACTGGCAGGTTTCTTCCGCGACCCAGACAAAAAATACACCTATGGCATCAAAGATGGCACTCAGGGCGGACCATGATGCCAGACGGACCAAAACCAGCTGCCTGGGGTAGCTCCTCCGCTAAGGCAGAGGAGCATCACCCCACTGCTCTGCAGCAGTGAAATAAAGGGAAAATAAAATGGTAATAACTCGACGTTATTTTCATTTCTTTTTGTTTCTGCTGCGGCAGCTTTACGGGGTGGGGCTGCTCTGATGTCAGAGCAGGAGGGGGAGTGGTGGGCACACTGTAAGTGCGCATGAATGTTTGGCCAGCCGTCTCAGGCTGGCCAAACATTCATACACACTTTGCATGTTCTCCACCCAGGCTGCATTACAGCCTGGGTGGAAAACTTGCCCAGGCTCCCATTCCCTGGCTGAGCGCCGAACCACGGCGCTCAGACAATCACAACGCTGCATTGCAGCAATGTGATTGGCTTAGGGGTGCCTGGGTGCTTCCTGTTCCGTTCCCGATGCGGAGGAGAGACAAGGAGAGATGCGGCAATAGAGTACGTTTTTTTTTCCTTATATTAGATCCCATTCCCCACGTCTCCCGCCTGATGCCCCGCCACCCCGATCAGTGCAGGCCGCCACTGCCAGCTGCATCACAACAGGACCACGGAGGGAGGGGAGCATCGCTAAGAGAAACATTGGCTCAGAGGAAGAAGGGCGCTCCTTCCCAGGCTACCTTTACTGCCAATTCAATTATTAGCAACATAAGTGGGACCTGTGTAATCTCAGCGGTAGGTGTGTAAACCTCAAGAACTAACACGAAAATCTATAGCAGAAAGCTGCACGCTTTGCAGCTGGCACGATGGCTCAGTGAGTTCAACGTTAGCCACTAAAACAGGGGACGATCTGCATGTCACGATCACAACTCATGCCTTGTGATGAACTGAGTACCATTAAAAAGTATTGTAGAAACAGTTGCAATTTAGAGTGTTTAGAAATGGCAGCTATGCTATTGGGAGCATTATATAAAAGAGATTATTATTACACTCCCAGCAGGGGGCACACTAACCCCCTCCACTATATACCTGGGCTAGATGGGGTAGAAGCTTTAAAACATAGGACAAACACCTTTGTCTGAAGCAGGCACACTAATCCTCAAACTAAGGCTTCATGTGTGGTGGGTACCTGCCAGTAAATATAAACAGACCTTGAAACAGTTCACTATTCGGACAATATTCATATCCTTCACATTACAGAAAACACTGACGATTTCTGAACAATGATTGTAAAAACCATTAAGATAATTTATGTCAGTGATGTAGCTCCTATTTACATTTCAGGTTTTACTTAAACTTCTATTCCCTAAGAGTGTTGCTTTTTCCAGCATGTTGTGTTTCTATAATTGTTTTCATGTAGCAAATTACTCTTCAGCAGTGAGTATGATGAACTGAGTCGACATAAAGTGACTGCTGGAAATTTTCCATATTTTTGCTAGCTATAAGATATCTATGCACTTTACCCCTGCTAATTGGTGGTAAAAGGTGTATACTACTTTCTTTCGGCATGGTAAAATTGATATACACTTGATTGGTTGGTTTATTTAATTTGCCTGTAAGTCCCTAGTATATGGTACCAGGTGTACCCAAGGCTAGAAAATTAAATGGTACCACTGGGCTGCAGCACTCATTGTCTCCAGGCCTATCATTGTAGCTTTGGTGTGCAGTTTAAAACTGTAAACTCGAACTGTCAAAGTAAACCTTTTACAGGCCTAACCTTCTTTTTTAAACATTTATAAGACACCCCTAAGTACGCCTTATTGTCCATAAAGGCAGGGTACATGCAATTTAAAAATAGGACATGTAAAAGTTTACTGTTAAACATATCCTTACAGAGACTAGAAACTCGAAACAATTTTTACTGTAGCAGGTTTGGTTGTTCCATAGGAAAACACTGGGATGCAATATTAAAAACTAATGCTGTGTCTCGGGAATGGGACTAGCTAGTAAAATAATTAAACAACTATTTTTAATAGTTATTAAAAATCAAATTCAATGGCAAAGTCTGCTTTTTTCTTAATATTACGGAAAAGTAACTTTTAGAAAGTTACCTTTACCCTGCCTAAATACTCTGGAGGCTAAATCTGCATTCTGTTCTCCCACTTCAGCAAGCCAGTAATTAGCATTTAAATAGGCATGTGTTAGACCTGGCATCCTTGGCGTGGGTCTCCCTTCCATTTTTTCGCTATGCCTCCTCTGTTGTTGACATGTTTTTGCTGGTTTAGATGCTTTGGGCACTTTGCCACTGCTAATCAGTGCCAAAGTGCAAGTGCTCCCTATGGTAAATTGATGTATGGATTAGTGACTCCATGATTGGCCTATTTGATTCACTGTCAGACCCTAGTACAGTGCACTGTTTGTGCCCAGGGCCTGTGAGTCAAATGCTGCTGGTGAGCTTGCAGCACTGGTTGTGCCACCCACAGGAGCAGCTTGTAAAGTGTGTCTCAGGCCTGCAGAGCCTGTGTGCAGTCTGGTGCTGCCATGTCGACTTGGTAAGTGCACCCACTTACCAGTCCCCAAACCTTCCCTTTTCTGCATGTTAGTCACCCCTAAGCTAGGCCTGCGGGCAGGGTGCATTGTATGTAAGAGGTAGGACATGCCCTGGTGTGTGTGGCATGTCCTGATAGTGAATTACAGCCAATTTCGTTTTTCACTATTGCAAGGCTACCTGTCCCCATAGGCCAGAATGGGCAGTTTGATTATAACATCTTATAATCCTAACCGACCCAGGGAACATGGTAGAAAAACAAATGTAGTATGCCTGAACTCAGAATGATAAAATACATCTTTTAGTGAAGATGGTTTTAACATTCTGTGTTTGAAAATACCACTTTTAGAAAGTAGGTATTTTCTTGCCTAATCATCCAGCCTGCCTCTGCTAGCTTGTGTATTGTATGTCTGGGTTTGTGAGTGACAGGGGCTGGGGGACTCCAGGAGACAGGGTGAGTCAGCACAGGGCTGAATAGACCTAGCTGCATGTAGAGTGGTGGGAGGAGTAGCACCTGGGCCTGAATAGGGCTGCGCCTGCCTTCCACAATGCTGGCTCCACCTCCTGTGGTGCGTCTGATGTCCCTGGCCCACATTGACAAAGGAAGAAGGTGTGCACTGGCAGAATGCACCCAGAACTGGTTTGGACTAGGTACAGGACCCTCTGCCTTCAGAGGACACAGGATTTGCTAGTATAAATATTGGGACCCAGACCCCAAGATTATAGATCACTTCTGGGAAACAAGAAGAACCTTTGCTGAGGAGAGGAACCAGAGAAACTGAAGGAGGAGACTATCCCTATACTGTGTGCTGTTTGAGGGATTGGCCTGCAGTGGTTGCCTGATTGCCAAAGAAAGGAGAAAGGAACTTTGTGCTTACTTTCATCATCTTGCAGAAAATCTCCAAGGGCTTGAAGATTGAGCTTGCCTCCTGCTGAAGTCTCAGGGATACAAGACTTCACCAACCAGCTCCCCTGAATTCCGTTGCTGGGAATTTGAAGTGCCTACTGTTGTGTTGGGCCTTCTGAGAGACTGCGTGTCGCTGGGAGCTGGAAGCGCGACTCACGAAGAAGAAGCGTGTCGCCGCCGCAGCAGCTGTCGATGCATTGCCGAGAAAGCGTGCCGCCGCTGCCGCTGTCGCCATCGCATCGATGAAGCGCCTCGCATCACCGGAGAAGAGTGTCGCCGTCGCAGCAGACGCCGTCGCATCATCAGAGAAGCGTGTCGCAGGGCCTGTCGCGGCTCAGAAGATTTACTGAGTCGCCGCACGGCCGTCGGGCGTGCACGCATCGCCCCCTTCGTGTCGCATCAAGAAGAAGACGCCATTTTGTTTCATTGCACCGGGTCATCGCATTGAGGCGCTGCGGGTCGCATCGCCACAGAAGCGCAGTAAGAAACCGACGCATCACCTCCCCACGCGGTAAAGAAACGACGCATCACCTCCTCTCCGGTAAGGAACCGATGCATCACCGTCCCCTACGCAGCAGTAGGGAACCGACACATCACCTCCCCCGGAGCAAGGAACCGACGCATCACCGTTCTTGCGTGTAAGGAACCGACGCATCACCTTCCCTGCAACTCTTTTGTTTGTATCGCGTTACGCATCCAAAGGTACATTGAACGTAGAGTGTCGCATTTATCATCTTTATTGAACTGAACTATTTTCTACCATTGACAGTCATATTTTTTTCATAGTGTATTGTGGATTTTTGTCGTTTTGGGTCTTGTGTTAAGTCTATAAAAAAATACTTATTTTTATAATACAACCTGTGTGGTGTCCATCTGTAGTGTTGTCACTGTGTTACTGTATGTGTTCACAAATGCTTTACACACTGCCTCTGAGATAAGCCTGCCTGCTCGTGCCAAGCTACCAAGGGGGTGAGCAGGGGTTATTTTAGTAGTGTATCCCCCTTACCCTGACTAGAAGCAAGGGTCCCTATTTGGACAAAGGTACCTACCTCTGCCAACTAGAGACCCCCAGTTCTAACAGCATGAATTTGCTCCCGGGAGCAAAACAATAGGCTGACCTGAATGGGCATAAATGGCCCCTCTGTACCTGAAAGAATGTGTACGGGGGGGTGGGAGGATCCTTTTTGACACTAATGTGTTAAGTCCTGCTTGACAGGACTGCTCTGGCTTTTCATGTGACAGTTGGGGTGCACTTCATAGAGTCCTCCCCTGTCACAGGCAAATGATAGCTGACACTTTGCAGGTTCCTTCTGTTGTCTTCCCAGCCTGTCAGGCCACAATCAGAGGGGGGCTTTTTTGACATTAAAGTGTCACAGCCTGTTTACAGGTCTGCTGGGTTTACGCATGCCATTTGGGATGCACTTCAAAGAAGGGAAACAGAATGCTAAAACAATTTGTGTATATCCACTCTCTGGTTGCTGGAAGATCAGCTTTCTTATAGCAGGCTTCTGTCTCTGAGGGTATTGTGGGTATGGGGACTGCCTAAAACAGGAATTTGGTGTTAGATGTGGGAGCTCTCAGGGCCCAGATTCAGTGTGGCTGAAGACTTCAGCCATATTGCAAAAGCCCAAAGTGGGTAGGGTTGGCCCCGAGAACCTTTATCCCATTGGTTAGGGCATCCCAAGGGGTCCTTCCCACCCAGTATCTTGTACCAGGCATATATTTGGCATCTCCAGACACCCACGTCAGAACACTGCTGGACCTGAGAAAGATCAAAAGAATACTGAACTCGCTGTCTGCACCATGAGAAGTACCCTGGAGGACTGGGCCTGCTTTCTGTTTTGTACCCAGGACAAAAATGTTGACTCCAAGGGTCATAAGGCTGACCTCCTGTTAAAGCTACCAATGCGTGCCAATGGTAATTGTGATTTTATGCAAAAGTGTGTGAAGGCAGTCCATAGCTGTTGAAACATTGTCAGAGTGAAAGTAAAACACAGCGCTTTCAGGTGAGTGGTTGTGCTGTGAAAGAGATGCAAGGGAATACGTGCAGGAAAGAGTGAAAAGAGGATACTGAGGAGGAAAGAGATGGTGTGTTTGATATGCAGATGGAGGATTTTAGAAAGGTGGGGGAGACAAAGTGTGAGTGTGTCCAACCAAGGGCGAGACTGCAGAGGAAGGTGGTGTGAAGGGAAGAATGGGAATGATTGAGGCAGTCCGAAAACCACTGCCCCTTCCACAGACTTCAGTAATGTTTAATTTAAAGTCTCATATATTTTCAGGACTGAAACATTTTCAACTCTAATTGTTCACACAAAATCATTGCTGTTACTCATGTATCTGATATTGCTAAGATGTAGTGGCAAAAGCAATGTCTGACTTGTTTTAGTTGTGTGTCCGTTATTGTGCGATATGTCTAGGTGCAATAATAGGAAGCTCACAGAGAGGCCCCATAATGCTGGGGGTGGCACACTATGAGAAGAACTGGATTTTAGCTAACATGTGCCCTTACTTACAAGGCCATGCATCTTTGAAAGGATTCCAGGTTATGCTTCTTAGGCTACGCCCCTTTTAGAGCCCCTCACACACACACACACACACACTTTTTTCGTCCCATTTTAAGCTGTTCCCTAAACTGCATTACTGGTGCTTTGGGCTGTAGAAGCCACATTAACCTCCTGAACTACCTTGAAGCTGGCTTGAAGGCCTCAAAAGGGACAAAGGTAACAAAAAACACAGCCGGCAGAGAGAGGGAGGGACCCGTGCGCCTCAGTCTTCTGAAGTCAGCCCCTCTTTGTGTGGGGCTAATCTATGCCATGAATTTGTATACTTACTGACGCGTTCAGACAGAGGCCTCCGTCCGCCATCTGCGTGACGATCAGAGGGAGCAGCTGTCCTGCGCGGGAGGGGCTGGGGGTGTTCATTATTAAAACTGATTGATGGCGACACGGAGCAGCTCATTACCCATTCCGGGTATTCCAGCCGCCCGCAGCATCACTTATTTGAGGCACGCGGTGTCTGGCCTGGGGGATCTGCCTGAATGGTTAAGGCATCCCCCTCAATGCGGTTATATATAATATTTAATCTCTGTGCCGCGCTCCGACACTCGTTCCTGGGTCATCGTGTATAAACCCTTATATAAATAAACGATTTAAACATTTCTCACCTCCCCCCCCCCCCCCCAAAAAAAAATGCGTGTTTTAAACTAGTTTTTTGTAAAATTTAAGAATGGTCCGACTTTTTTCCAACTTTAGTGGTAAATGTATTTCCTGACCAGGCACTGGCTAAGCCAATTAGTCGTGGCTTCAAGGCTTCAACGCACCAACGCATGTACGCTCAGGCCTTCACAAATGCAGTTTACCTGCGCAGCACGCACAAATGCTGTTTAGCATATTAAAGCATGTCCTATTTCTAGTGCATTAAATGGAAATATAGAACTGCTGGTACTCACCACCCAAAGTACCTGTTTATTCCTGAAAAGTGCTGGTACTCACCACCCAAAGTACCTGTTTATTCCTGAAAAGTGCTGGTACTCACCACCCAAAGTACCTGTTTACTCCTGAAAAGTGCTGGTACTCGTACTCTCCTATTAAATGTAGCGTAGCAGCGCGGAGTAGTGTAGGTACTCTCCAGTTCACATTAAAGAAGTACAGGTGCTCTGTACCGGAGAGTACCTGCCCATTTAAAGCACTGTCTTTTTCTTAATGAGAGTGGAGGAAAATTGCAAAAAACATATTGTATTCCGTATAGAATGTATTCACGAGCTAAAGAATTACATGTGACAGATCTTGTGCAAAAAGAACAATTGATGGACAGAATGCAGAACAATGTCATACATTCACCCCAGTACAGAGATCTGGGCCTAAATCCATCATTTTTTTGCTCACCATGCCATTCCAGTTTGGACCCAGCCATATGCAAATCAGTCTTGACCCTGCACCCAATGGGAACAGCCCAGCCCGAACTAACTGCCAGGCCAGGTCCTCCCTGGACTGGAAACAAGCATCCTAGGTCCGGTTTCGGGCTTTCAGCCCTCATCAGCCAGGATAGCTTGACTCCAGTGGGATGGAGAGCACGGGACCCACGTCTGGGCATACCCGTCCCACTTGGGGTGACAAATGCAAGAACAATTGATGGACAGAATGCAGAACAATGTCATACATTCACCCCAGTACAGAGATCTGGGCCTAAAGCCATCATTTTTTTGCTCACTATGCCATTCCAGTTTGGACCCAGCCATATGTAAATCAGTCTTGACCCTGCACCCAATGGGAACAGTCCAGCCCGAACTGCCAGGCCAGGTCCTCCCTGGACTGGAAACAAGCATCCTAGGACCGGTTTCGAGCTTTCAGCCCTCATCAGCCAGGATAGCTTGACTCCAGTGGCATGGAGAGCACGGGAACCACGTCTTGATCTTGTGAGCATTCAGTTTACTTTTCAGATGTAAAATTGTCCCTCATTTATTGTAATGAAAGTACTCTCTGGCAGGTGAAGATGAAGCAAATAGCAAATAGTATGATGTGGGATAGTTATACTCCCCCTGGTGGAGCCGAAGCCCACTCTATGTATATTGTAAAGACTTATTAACAATTGCCAAGCCAGATTTAAGAAACTTTGTGTCCTATTGACTTTGCCAATGGTTTTACCCCACTCGGAACAGCATCTCAGTGTGACTAAAGTAAAAAAAAAAGTAAAAAACCCTAAAGTCTTTGACCTGGCCTCCCACGTCATGTTGTCAGCGCGCCCATTGTGTTTTTTTTTCTTTTTAGTTACCGGTCTGAGTTGGATCAGTAACTAAAAATAAAATAAAATGTGCAAAAGTATTTTTTTTTTTTAAAGTGGCTAGGGGAGTGGAAGCAACACTAGGGAGGTTGGGGGAAACAGAGGAGCAACACGGGGGAGGGTGGGGGAAATGGCAAAGCAACACGGGGGAGGGTGCGGGAAACAGAGAAGCAACACGGGCAGTGGCGTAGCTAGCCCTCTGGCTGCCTGTGGCGGTCCCTGCATTTGCTGGCCTGCGGCGGCTGCATAGAGGAGCGGGGGGGAGGGTACTTGCTATTGCCGCCCGAGATGGCAGGTAAGAGCGCCCCCAAAACTCGTGCTGCCCGGGGCAGAACGCCCCCCGCCCCTCCCTAGCTACGCCACTGAACACGGGGGAGGGTGGGTGTAAGTGGAAACAACATGCGGTGGGGTGGGGGAGTGGAGAAGCAAAACGTGGGAGTGTGGTTGGTAAATAACAAAGGAACATGGGGTGGGGAGGGAGGGAACAATGAAGGAACGTGGGGGAGTGTGAGGGAAACGTCGAAGCAACATGGAAGGGGGTAGGGATGGAGGGGATGCGAAAGCAACAGGGTAGAAGGGTGAGAGCGAAAGCAACACAGGGATTTGGGGAAAGCAACACGGAGCGCACAGTGGGGGGGATCGGTGGGACAAGATCATGGGTTAGAGCTAGAGGGAAAAGGGCTGGAAGAAGCATTTGGGCATACACGAGGGAGAGCTTTAATACACTTGCACTCTAATGAAGTGCTTCACAGAAAAGAAAAAAAGTAGTGCTTGAAAAGCAAGCAGTGGAATCAGCGATGCCAGACGATCAAAGAGATTGTGAAGAGGCAATGCTCCATGGGAAGGACAAACACAAGATGATAAGCTGAGACATGGATAAGAAGTGGGCAAATGAGATGATGAGAGTTATAAGAAAATCGATCTAATGGTAAGCAATCAACGGGCTCCAACCCTCTTTATGTTCTGGTAAGCCACAGTATGCCTTGCAACAGATAGCACATGTGCTGCCTCATAGGCTTGACCTATTAATGACAATAAAGGAAATAAAAGGAGCATTGGATTGACCTGTGGGACTGTCTGGCAGTTTGGCAGTGTCAGATGGGCCAGCTTGAAAAGAGCAGTGTGTTGGCTGTTTAGGTCTCGCCTAGCATTGCAGCGCATGCGCTGCTCGCTCGGCGAGATTTATTGTTAACGAGGAGTTTGAGAAGAGGGCTTGAAGCCCCGCCCCTTATTTCCATTGGCTGGCGTCACCGTTTATGGTAAACGGTGGGCTGCCATTGGAAATTAGCGGTTTGTGTTGCCTCCCTTTGGCTTCCCATCCGGACTGGGTCGCCTGCTTTGCTGCTGTCGCAAAGCACTTTCTTATCTTTATGGGGCCATGTGTTTCTAATTAGAGTGGAAACACATGGCCCCATAAAGCTAAGAGATCGATCCTTGTTAACGAATGTGGTCAGTCGTTTCTTTGGATATCCTCCTGGCGGTTGGTATGCATATTTTGGGATAAGGTGCTAGATGTGAAGAAGGATCGACCCGTCACATCCTTAATATTCTTGGGAGTTGCCTATAACATGAAACTCATTAAACTTCTTTCTCCTGCAGAGCTAAACAGTATTGCTCTGTCAAATCTGACTCGTCTTTGTCAGCAACCTCTATACACTCCCCAACTGAACACATTCCTTAAACTCTTCTTTGGACTCAGGCCCTTCAGAGCGACAGTAATATTCTTCTAGTAAAGTGCACTCCACCCTAATACATAGGGAACAGTGCCACCTTGTGGACAGAGTCGGAAATTGTACCTAAACTATATGAAGTCTGGTTAATGTGCAGTCGGGATGTTTTTTCACGACTGGAGCGGGCCACAACCAACACAATTCAAACTGGGCCAGTGCTGTATAAATGACCGACGTGTTGCGGCTGAAGGGAGCATAAGGACTGAGGACAGAATTAGGTAAGCAATTCTTGTTACTTATCCATCAAGATTTTTTTGCAGTGGCGTCTCTGGGCTGCTGGGATGAGCAGATGTGCTCGTGCCCCAGCTTTTTTTTTATCCCGGCCTCCTTGTACCCCATCACCACAGCTGCTATATTTGTTTGGCGGTGACACAGAAAAACAAGCATTTGCAATGCAATAGGTCTCGCATTTACGTGAGTTTAAGCTATTGGCATTGTAAATGACAATGCGTTTTATTTATGTTTTAAAAACCAAAACATAAATAAAAGGCATTGTCATTTACAATGCCAAAAGCTCAAACTCGCGTAAATGCGAGACCTATTGCATTGCAAATGCTTGGTTTTTTTTTGGTCCCGTTACGGCCCAGGGGACAAAAAAACCAAGTTTCAATAGGTCTCGCCTTTGACACCTATTGGATTTGTCAATGGTGTTTAGCAATACCATTCAGCATCCCCGATGCTGAGTAACATAGCTAAAGAGGAATAAAAAGAAGACTATGGTTCATCCAGCTGCATTATTTGTAGGCACATGCACCACACATGCGTGTGTCTACAAAATAATGCAGGCACTTTTTTCTCTTTATTTACTGATCCAAGTTGGATGGGTAAATAAAATGAAAACAATGCACAAAAGCGTTTTATGTTTTAAAGTGGGTGGGCAGAAGCTACACAGAGGGCGCAGGAGGGAGAAGCAACATGGATTGACTAGGTCTGGGTGGGAGAAGCAAACAACGAGAGAGAGAGCAACATGGAGCTCGGGGGAGAAAAGCAAACAAGAGAGAGCGAGAGTAACGTGTTGCTAGGGTGAAGAAGCCCAGGCGAGAAAATAATGTGAGGGTGAAGCACACACAGGAGTGTGCGTCAGAGGGGGAAAGAGTAGTATACAAGAGACCAGCTATAAAAAAACATGTACTCTTGTGGAAGGTTTAACCAAAAAGAAAAATGTAGTGCCTGAAAAGGGAGCAATAGAAGGACACATGTAATGTGGCCACCCTTCAGGGGAAGGACAAGCACAAGAATTTAAAGTAAATTCAACACAAGCTAACGAATAAGAAGCAAGGAAATGAGAGTGACAATAAAGCTGGTAAGCAATGGATGGGCACTAGGCCCACTGTAACTGACAATAGGTCTTTTTGCAAAACAGGCATCTGGTGCTGCATGGAAGGCGAGACCTCAAAACGACCTACTCGCTAGTCCTTTCAAGCTGGCCCATCTGGTTGTGCCAAACTGCTAGACAGACGACTCCAACGCTACGTAAACATGCAAAAGCCAGAGGTGACAGACTATTGGTGTCATTTATTGGAGCATTCAAAGAGCGACACTAACTCTGCCCTACTAGCAGGTAGCCGATTTTGGCCCAACTCCCTGCCTTCTTGAGGCACCGTCCTGACATGTGGCTGCCTCTGCCCTGGGCCTTCTCAGTCACTGACGTCCCAGTCTGATATCTGACTGACACTGCCCAGCCCTACATTACTTTCAGCGGTATACTCCTGGTAAGTGACAGACTGTGCCCACTGATTACGAGGATTTTCATGGCACTAACACGTGACTGACTCTACACCGGTCGGCATCGAGTTTTCAAAGATCAGCATAACATGTGACTGACTCTTCCATATAAACCATAAACATGTGACTGACTCTTCCATATAAACCATAAACATGTCACTGGCTCTGCCATGTGACCCAGTCATATGAACATTTCAGAGGGCCAGCCTAAAGGATGACAGACTCTGCACAAGCCTTACTGTCCTGTTAGAGGTGTCAGACTGAGAGGTGACTTACTATACCTTAGCCTTACTAGCATTTTAGAGACACACATGAGAAGTAACTGACTCACCTATAGGACAGTCACCCACTACTAATCCAGGTGTGACTGAGGTAGCCATGTGTGTCCTGGGGTCCTTTATTAAAGCAACACATATAGGGTACAATAAGCTTTGCTACAGTGTTACACTTTAGTGTGTGCTTTATGTCTAGTCTCTGAGAGCTACTACTCACTACTGGCCCTGTTCCTAGCACTGCAGTGGAGTCAGGTATAAACAAGCATTAGCAAAGCCAATAGGTCTCTCCTATGCGAGACCTACTGGCTTTGGAAATGTGTTTTAGCCATGTTGTACACCAGTGTGGCTGCTGTTCAGCATGGCTAAATGTTATTGGCGAGGAGTGGCGTGGGGTAAATTGGATAGGGGTAGAGTGGAATGGGGTAGATTTGAGTGGAGTGGGGTAGATTGGCGTAGAGTGGAGCAGGGGTAGAGTGGGCTAGAATGGAGTGGGGTGGTTTGGGGTAGATTGGAGTGGGGTGGAGTGAGGTGGAGTGGGGTAGATTGGAGTGAGGTAGAATGAACTGGGGAGTTGGATAGATTAGCATGGTAGATTGGAGTGGCGTAGATTAAAATGAGGAAGATTGGGGTGAAGTGGGGTTGATTGGGGTGGAGTGGGGTAGATAGGAGTGGAGTAGATTGGGGAAGATTAGAGTGAGTTAAACTGAAGTGGGGTAGATAGGAGTAGGGTAGATCAAGCTAGATTGGGGTAGAGTGGAGCGAGAAATATTGGGGTAGATTGGAGTGGAGGGGGTAGACTGGGGAAGAGTGGAGTGGAGTAGATTGGAGTGGAGTGAGGTGGAGCGAAGTGGGGTCGATTGGAGTAGGGTAGATTGGGTGAATTATAGTAGGGTAGAATGGAATGGAGTGGAGGTAGATTGGGGTAGAGTGGAGTGGGGTAGATTGGAATGGTGTGGGGTAGATTGGGGTGGGTAGATTGGAGTTGGGTGGAAAGGGGTAGAGTGGGGTAGATTGGAGTGGAGTAGATTGAGGTAGATTGGAGTGGGGTAGGTTGAATTGGGTAGATTGGGGTGGAGTGTAGTAGAATGGAGTGGAGTGGGGTAGAGTGGAGTGGAGTGGATTGGGGTAGATGGGTGTGGAGTAGATTGGAATGAAGTGGGGTAGATTGGAGTGGGATATATTGGGGTAAATTGGAGTGGAGTGGGGTAGATTGGGGAAGAGTGGAGTGGAGTGATTTGGGTACCTTGGATTGGAGTGGAGTAGATTGGAGTGGTGTGGGGTAGATTGGAGTGGAGTGGGGTAGATTAGGGTGGAACGGGGTAGAGTAGGGTGGGGTAGGTTGGAGTGGGATAGATTGGGTGGATTAGGGTAGGGTGGATTGGAGTGAAGTGAGGTAGATTGGAGTGAAGGGGTAGATTTGAGTGAGATTGCTAGGAGTGGGGTAGTTTGAAGTGGGGTAGATTGGAGTGGAGTGAGGTAGATTGGAGTAGGTTGGAGTGGCGTTGGATAGAGTGGTGTGGGGGTAGATTGGGATGGGGTGGGGTAGATTGGAGTGGGGTAGATTGGGTTAGGGTGGGGTAGACTGGAGTTGAGTAGGGTAGATTGGAGTGGAGTAGACTGGTGTCGATTGGAGTGGGGTAGATTGGGTGGATTGGAGTGGGTAGATTTGAGTGGTGTAGAGTGGAGGGGGTAGATTGTATTGGAGTGGGATGGAGTGCAGTTAAATAGATTGGGGTGGAGTCGAGATTTGAGTGGAGTGAAATAGATTGGGGAAGAGTGGAATTGAGTAGAGTAGTTTGGAGCGGAGTGTAGTGGGGTAGAGTAGGGTGGAGTGGAGTGGGGTATATTGGGTGGATTAGAGTAGGGTGGATTGGAATGCAGTGGGGTAGATTGAAAATGGATGTTTGGAGTGGGGTAGTTTGGTCTGGGGTAGATTGGAGTGGAGTGGGATGGGGTAGATTTCAGTGGGGTGGAGTGGAGTGGGGTGAAGTGGGGTAGAGTGGGGTAGATTGGAGTGGAGTGGAGCAGATTGGAGTGGAGTAGATTGGAGTGGGGTAGATT
Source organism: Calotriton arnoldi (assembly GCA_963921515.1). Classification (NCBI taxonomy): domain Eukaryota; kingdom Metazoa; phylum Chordata; class Amphibia; order Caudata; family Salamandridae; genus Calotriton; species Calotriton arnoldi. The sequence goes on along the minus strand of CAWUFW010005890.1, from coordinate 856,170 downwards.
GGGCTGTGGTAGATTGGGGAGGGTAGATTGGAATAGTGTAGATTGGGGTGGAGTGGGTGGAGATGGAATGGGGTGGATTGGGTGGGGAGGAGTTGGGCAGATTTGAGTGGAGTGGGGTAGATTGGAGTGGGGTAGATTTGGGTAGAGTGGAGTGGGTTAAATTGGGGGACTGTGGTAGATTGGTGTGGTGTGAGGAAGATTGGGATGGGGTGGGGTAGACTGGAGTGGGGTAGATTGGGCAGAGTGGGGTAGATTGGAGTAGAGTGGGGTATATTGGAGTGGAATAGATTGGAGTGGAGTAGATTGAGGTAGATTGGAGTGGGGAGTGGGGTAGCTTGAATTGGGGTAGACTGGGGTGAAGTGGAATAGATTGGGGTAGAGTGGGGTATATTGGAGAGGTGTGGGATAGATTGCAGTGGTGTAGATCGGGGTAGAGTGGAGTGGGATATTTTGGGGTAGATCGGAGTGGAGTGGGGTAGATTGGGGGAGAGTGGAGTGCAGTGGATTTGGGTAGATTGGAGTGGAGAGACGTAGAGTGGAGTGGGGTAGATTATGGTGGAGTGGGGTAGATTGAAGTAGAGTGGGGTTGACTGGAGTGGAGTAAGTTGGAGTGGAGTTAGATAGAGTGGTGTGGAGTAGATTGGAATGGGGTGAGGTAGGTTGGAGTGGGGTAGATTGAGTTAGGGTGGGATAGATTGGAGTAGAGTAGATTGGAGTGGAGTAGATATGGGTAGATTGGATTGGGTTGGAAAGGATGGGACAGATTGGAGTAGGGTAGTTTGGGGTGGACCGGGGTAGGGTAGATTGGAATGGGGTTGAGTGGGGTGGAATGGGTTTGATTTGAGTGGCATGTGCTAGATTGAAATGAAGTGGAGTGGGGTTGATTGGGTAGAGTGGAATGAAGTGTGGAAGACTGGGGTAGAGTGGAGTGGGGTCGATTGGCTGGATTGGAGTGGGTAGACTGGAGTGGGGTAGAGTGGAGTGGGGTAGATTGGAGTGGAGTGGGGTGGGGTGGAGTGGAGTTGGATGGATCAGAGTGGAGTCGAGATTGGATTGAAGTGAGATAGACTGGGAAAGAGCGGAGTGGGGTAGAAAGGAGTGGGGTGTGGTGGGGTAGATTAGGGTGGAATGGAGAGGGGTAGATTGGGTGGATTAGAGCAAGGTATATTGGAATGGAGTGGGATAAATTGGAGTGGGGTGAGGTAGATTGGAGTGGGGTAGATTGGAGTGGGGTAGATTGAAGTGGGGTAGATTGAAGAGGGATGATTGGAGTGGGGTAGATTGGAGTGGAGTGGGGTGGATTGCATTGGGTTAGAGTGGGGTGGGGTAGATTGCAGCGGGGTAGGGTGGAGTGGGGTGAAGTGAAGGGGTGTAGATTGGGGTAGAGGGGGATAGAGTGGAGTAGATTGGAGTGGAGTAGATAGGGGTAGTTTGGAGTGGGGTAGATTGGGGAAGGGTAGATTGGTGTGGGGTAGACTGGGGTTGGGTGGAGTGGGTTAGATTGGAATAGAGTGAGGTAGGTTTGAGTGGAGTGTGGTACATTGGAGTGGGGTAGATTGGAGTGATGTGGAGTGGGGTAGATTCGGGTAGAGTGGAGTGGGTTAGATTGGTTGGATTTGAGTGTGGTAAATTGGAGTGGAGTGGGGTAGGTTGTGGTAGATTGGAGTGTTGTAGATTGTGGTGGAATGGGGTAGATTGGAGTGGAGTGGGTAAGATTAGAGTGGAGAGGAAATTGCAGTGGAGTTTGGAGTGGAGTCGGGTAAATCGGAATGGAGTGGGGTAAATTGGACTGGAGTAGATTGGAGTGGAGTGGGTAGAGTGGAGTGATCTAGAGTGGAGTCGGGTAGATTGGAGTGGAGTGGGTTGGATTTGGGTACATTGGAGTGGGGTGGATTGGGGTAGATTGGAATGGGTTGGAGTGAAGTAGGGTAGACTGGGGTAGATTGAAGCAGAGCGGGGTAGATTTGAGTGGCGTGCGGTAGACTGTGGTGTAGTTGGGTAAAGTGGAGTGGGGTAGATAGTAGTTGGGTAGATTTGATTGGTCTTGGAATAGAATGGGGTGGGTTGGAATAGGGTGGGTTAATTGAGATGGGGTCAATTTGAGTGGGGTATATTGGAGTGGAGTGTGGTAAATTGTGCGGAGTGGAGTGGGATAAATTGGGTGGAGTGGGGTAGATTGAATGGGGCAGATTGGGTAGATGTGAGCAAAGTGCAGTGGAGAAGGGTAGATTGGGGTACATTGATATGGAGTGGAGTGGAATAGATTGGAGTGGGGTAGATTGAGTGGAATGAGGTAAGTGGTGTGGAGTGGAGGGGCGTGGAGTGGTGTGTTGTGCCATGGAGTGAGTGGTGTAGATTGGAGTGGCATGGGGTAGATTGGAGTGGGGTGGAGTGGGGTAGATTGTAGTGGGGTAGATTGGGGAGGTGTGGGGGTAGATTGGGGTGGGTGGAGTAGGGTGGGTTAATTGAGGTGGGGTAAATTTCTATGTGTACTGCATTGTGCAGTACACATAGAAAGAGGAAATGCCTCTTAGGATTATTTTTGTGGCACAAAAGCAATCCTGCTAACAACACAGGCACCCTTGCACCATGGTGCAAGGGTGCCAGCGTTGGCGCACAGCTGCAAAATGTGTGCCAGCTGAAAGAACAGGAATGCACCGTAGCTTATAAATACAGTGCATTCCTGCCCTTTCGAATTGGCGTAGGGCACAGCAGCACAAAGCCTTTCGGCACTGCCCTATGGCAATTTCTTGTAAATATGCCCCTCAGTTTTGGTGTGTGGTTAGCTTCAGAAATCTTTCAAGATGTAATTCGTCTAATAATTCAGCCTGTCACCCATGCTTTTAACTACAGTGATGATATACTGGTGTTTGGGGCTACACAAAAGGAACATGACAAAGCAATTACACAAGTATGCCGTCTGCTTGCTGATGCAGGTCTCACACTAAATGCAGAGAAGTGTGAATTTCACAAAAACAGACAAATTATTTGGGCATATTTTCTCTGAAAAGGGAATGACTCCTGACCCCGAAAAGATACAAGCATTGTTGTCTACTTTCCCTCCAGAAGATGTGACAATGCTGCGATCTTTCTTAGGCATGGTCAGCCACTGATCTAGGTATATTCCTGATTTTGCCACTGTGAGTGCCACTCTAAGAGAACTAACAAAGCAAGATGTTCCGTTTGTTCAGCTGAATGTGATCGAAGTTTCAAGAAACTAAAACACACAATTGAAAATGCAACTGAAATGGCTTACTTTGTTCCAAAATTGCATACAGAGATTGTGGTGGATGCCAGCCTGGTGGGGTTGGGTGCAATCTTTGCCCAACACAATGGACAGCTTGATGCTCAGGGGCGGCTACTCCGCAATTGCGGAGGAGCGTCGCCCCACTGGCTCAGAGCCAGCAGGTGAAAAATAAAACAATGTTCTGTCATCATTTTATTTTTCGTTTGCCGTCTCTGAGCCAGGTAATGCAGGGAGGGGTGGGGCCTGGGCATTGGAGGGGAGAAGAGGAGTGCTATGTGCACTTCTAAGTGCGCATGTGTGTTTGGCGGTCCGTCTCAGGCCAGCCAAACACACATGCGCACTTAGGTTTCTCCAACCCGACTGTATTGTACAGCCGGGCTGGAGAAACTGCCTAGACTCCCTGCCCTGAGTGGAGTGTCTTTTCAGCCCTCTCAGGCAAATCCCAGCGCTGCTCTCATAGCATGAGAACAGCGCAGGGATTGCACAGGAAGTCCCAGTGTCTGCTGGGAGCAGGAAGAGCACAGGATGAGCGACGCGGGGGGCGTCCGACAGCTTAAGGTAAGTTCTTTTTTTTGTTTTAATTATTAACACCCCACCGCGCGCTCCACCCGCAAACCCCCTCCCGCGCTCCCTCCACTATTTGTGGCGGCCACCACTGCTGATGCTCAGAGACACATTGTGGCCTATGCTGGCCGGAGTCTATCTCAGACTAAATGTGCTTCTTTTCTTTTTTTTAAAATAAATCTTTTTATTAAACAGTTGCTCAGTGCACGGAAGATGATACAATCTTTTACGAATAATGTGACACTTCGTGATGAAAAGGCATAATATTATTAAAGTCTCAGTTAATAATAGGCCATAATACAGATCGCATAGTTGTAATTGTAGGTACACACAAGTATTGTCATCATCAATCCCCATTCGGAACCCAAAAACCTCCCTCCAGCCTCCCCAAACTGGGCCTTTATGCTTCTCTGTATGCGCCCCATTGGTCCCAAACCTTCTCAAATTTTCTGGGACAGCCCGGACTTTGATAAATCACCCGCTCTGCCTGTTGTCACCAGGCTAAGTCATCTTCCCATTCTTGGATGCTCAGGTGTCTACCCGCACCCCATGCCTTTGCCACCCCGGCCAACATTAACCAGATCTTTGAGTATCTGGGCCAGGCATCGTCTCCCATTATGCATAATAACTGCCATCTGGCCTCTAACAGGACCAAAAGACCTGTAACTTTGGCCATAATTTGCACCACCCCATTGAACGTGCTTATTCTCAACCGGAGAAAGAAAGCTTAGCTATAGAATGGGCGTGTGAACGCTTACTTGTGGTTCTGTATGGAAAACATTTCATCCTTGGCACAGATCATCAGGCGTTGCTCGCCATTTTCGGAGATCTGAAAATCCAAGATGGGAGTTGTGTCTGCAGGAGTATGATTACACTATTGTGCACAAACCAGGTAATGATCAAAACCCCGCAGACTACTTTTCACAAGTGCCGCTACAGTGTCATAGTACAATGTCCAAAGCGGCTGAGGCCTACATCAATTTCATAGTAAAGTCAAGTGCACCTGCAGCTATTTCTATTGAACAGATTCTGACAACTACTAATACTGACAAAGACATGTTTAAGCTCAAGGAGATCATTACAACACAATCATGAAGGAAACATACTCGACCTCTTACAGATGATGTTGAGTACCAGAAGTTCAAGAATGTTTGGGAAGAACTTTCTGTTACACATGATGGTGTCATACTATGAGGGGCAAGAATAGTTATCCCTGAAAGTCTGAGGTAACAAGTTATTGAACTGGCACACAAAGGACATTGTGGAATTGCCGCAACCAAAAGAGCCCTCAGGGACTGAGTGTGGTTCCTGCATCTTGATGAACGAGTTGAATGGGAACTTAAAGCTTGTCATCTGTGTACCTGTCTGACTCCCAAAACGACTCAGCACCCGCTGAACATGTATGATCTTCTTAGGCAAGCCTGGGAGAGAACTGCAGTTGACTTCTTCGGACCCCTCAATAGCGGACATCATCTCTTGGTAGTTGTAGATGAGTACTTACGTTTTCCTCTGGTGGAAGACTTATCATCAACCACACATGGCAGAGTCATTCAAAGGCTGGATGATATTTTCACAACATGGGGTGTTCCCTCCATTCTCAAATCTGACAGCGGTCCACCCTTCAATAGCAGAGAGGTCAAAGACTTTCTTTATCGTTTCAATATCAAACATCCGAAAAGTACACCTCTCTCACTGCAGGCAAATGGCATTGTTCAATGATTTATGAGTACTTTTAAAGAGGTTGGTTCAGTGTGCTGCGCTGGAAGGCATCAACCTCAAGTCAGCTTTACCGCCAGCCCTCCGTGCCTACCGTTCCACTCCTCATTCCATGACAGGAGAAAGTGCTGCTACCTTGATGTTCGGGAGAGCTCTTGGAATGAAGATACCACAAAGGACCACCAGTCAGTCAATAGACCCTGACGAGATTCATGCCTCTGACACGTCTCACAAATGCAAAATGAAGGCTTGCGCTGATGAACGCTGACACACTCGAGACACGGTTTTCGAGAAAAGACAGTCCTTGTCAAGCAAAAGCAGACATGCAAGACTGATGCTCAACTTGATGCCAAACCGCTAAGAGTTACAGCAAGCAGAGTGCCAGGATCTCACACCATATGAGATCTTGTACTCCTCAGGATCCAGATGATGCAATAAGGGGTCCACCCCTTGACATCCCCAACTCCAACTGTAAGTTACGGAGTGTTAGGGCGATCAAGTGAGGGAAGGGTAGGATGGGAACAGCGGGGAAGAGAACCTATAAAACAAAGAACAATCAAAATAAATGCAAGCACATATAATAACTACTCTCATATGATCTCACTAGATTGTTCTTTACTACCTTAGTTACTTGAGGACGCATCCAATTAGTTTTCATAGAGCTGGAAATAATCATTCCTTCTTGTAAAAGTTTTCTATAATGCACAAAAAACAACAGGCTAAACTAACCTCCAATAACCTCACATCACAAACATCCTCCATTCACATGAAGCCAAATACATACCGGTTCTCTAAATTATATCAAGGATTTAAAGACTTCCATAAAAGAGAAAAAATGGCAAAAATAACCAGAGTCTTAAACCAATGTTGAATAACCAGTCTCAAAATACTGTTTCCCCAGGATTCACAGGAGTAACATGAAGTAGGCACCTCAAGTATCAGAAGCCAAAGCAAAATGCAAAATAGAGCAGTTTCTTCCAGAGTTAATGTCACTCCTTCTGTAATACTATGATCCCAATACAGCCAAGACTTAGTCAATGAGTTCAATTACCGAATTATGGTTCTGCATGTAAATCGGTATCAAAGTATATTCACCCCTATGGAATTGTTAATGCCAGCAAAAACGAAAGGAGGCACTTTTACTCCTACCTCGGGATGTCCCAAAAAGAATACGGGGAGCGATTAACCTCACCGCAGACCGTACAGCTATCCCACCGGCACTCTCCGACTTCCCGCAGAGTGTTAGGTCGGCATTCCTGGCCGGCAACACGGCGTCTCCGCGGTATGCGATTCTTCACTGCGGAACGCCCAACGAAATCCAGGAAACAGATTTATCGGCATGCTCAGCCGAGCACTGCAAAGCGGCAGCTTGCCTCGATGTCCAACGAATCGGGGCAACCCCCTCGGATCCAAATAATGAAGCACCAGCACGGAGCTCCTTCCTTCCATGAACTCTCTCAGCCTAGAGACGAACTAAAACTCCTCAGAATTACGCACGCTAACGAGTGCGCGCTGCATCATCAAATAGACGCTTGCTCCTCCTCTTATCAGCTTTCTGGGCAATGAGTCCTTTCAGTCTTCAAGTCTAGGAAGGCGCTAACCCACGCGATTCCTGACACAGAGGGCATATGGTAACTGCCCAACAGCCTGGAAAATTGATAACCAGAGACTCATCACACTTTAAGCCTTTGCCTCGATGTTTGTCTGCTCCGGACCTCAGGAGTGAGGCAAGACCATCTGAGTGCTCAAGTCAAGCATCCGACTCTTCTCTAGAGATGCCAGATAAAGGCGCCCCTCCTCTATCTTGTACAACTTTTTTTGGGGGGAGTTTTATATAGCGCAAACTCGACTCGAAGGTATCAGAGCGCTGTACATGAGCACCAGTTACGTTACAGACGGACACACTCATTTTTGTTAGGCACGTGGAGATTAAGTGATTTGCCCAGAATCGCAGGAAGGTGAGCGTCCCTGCCGAGACTCCAACCCGGTTTCCAAGTTTCGAGGTCGACCGCTCTAGCAGTTAGGCCACATCCTCTTTCCAACTAGATCTAGAAGACTGGTGCAAACACCTCGATGGCTCATCGAGGAGTAATAATGTGTATATGTATATATATTTGTTTGTACTTTTTATTTAACCCTTTGGATGCTCATGACGGAATGGTTCCATCATGAGCACCAGTGCTCCTGTGCTCATGACGGAACCATTCCGTCATGAGCACATGCTCAGAAAATCCCTCTGCTGCAGACAGCAGAGGGATTTCCCATTTTTTTTTTTGCCTGGGGAGGTGGGGAAGAGCTTCCCCAACCTCCCCAGGCCTATTTTTGGATTTCCTTGCAATGACGATCGCGCGCATGGCGTGCTATCGTCATTGCAATGAAAACGAAACTGAAACTTAGTTTCAGTTTCACAGTTTCGGTGCTTGTGGGGCTATCTCAGCCCCCCGAGCACCGAAACAGATGGGAGAGGTATCGTTGGAAAGGGGAGAATCTCCCCTTTCCAAAGGTACCCTTCCCTAGTGGATCCCTGCTTGGGGATCACCCCAGGAGGGCGATCCCCAAGCAGGGATCCACCCACTAGCACCAGGGAGGGGGGAGCGGCCCCTTGGGCAAGGGCCTTTGCTCCCCCCATACATTCTGGGCACAAACAGCCTTTCTGCCCCCCCTGGGGAGCAGATGGGGGAAGTAGCCCCCAATCTGCCCCCCAGGGGGGGCAGAAAGCACCCTAGACCAGGGATTATTTTTCTACAGGCCAAGGGTGGGGGCTGCCCAGAATGGGCATCCCAATGCCCCCACCCTACCCCCCCAAAGAAGACAAAAGACTTTATGCCCCTCCCAGGAGGTAGATGGGGGCAATAGCCCCTAATCTGCCCCCGGGGGGGGGCAGAAAGCCCACTAGGCACCCGGGTTTTTTGGGGTTTTTTTGTACGTAGGGGTGGGGGCTGCCCAGAATGGGCATGCCAATGCCCCCACCCAATAAAAAACGTAACAGTCTTTCTGCCCCCCCTGGGAGGCAGATGGGGCAATAGCCCACTAGGCACCAGGGATTTTTTTTCTCCAAAGTTCGGGGTGGGGGCTGCCCAGAATGGGCATGCCAATGCCCCCACCCCCCCAATAAAAATGCCACAGTATTTCTGCACCCCCCCCAGGAGGCAGATGGGGGCAGTAGCCCCTGACCTGTCCCCCCGGGGATTTTTTTTTAATATACGTAGGTGTGGGGGCTGCCCAGAATGGGTATGTCAATGCCCGACCCCCCCCCAAAATTGCCACAGTCTTTCTGCCCCCCCCCCAGAGGCAGATAGGGGCAAAAGCCCCTTATCTGCCTCCGGGGGGGGGGCAGAAAGACCAATAGGCATCAGGGAATATTTTCTTTTTTAATTCAGGGGTGTGGGCTGCCCAGAATGGGCATGTCAATGCCCCCACCACGCCCTAAAAATGCCACAGTCTTTCTGACCCCCAGGAGACAGATTGGGGCAGTAACCCCTGATCTGCCCCTCAGGGGGCGTCAGAGAGCACACTAGGCGCCAGCGATTACGCTGGCTTTTTTTATGCGTGGGGGTGGGGGCTGCCCAGAATGGGCCTACCAATGCCCCCACCCCCCAAACTAATAGCCACAGTCTGTCTGCCCCCCTTGGCATATCAAGCCCGTTTTTTTGAGGAGAAAATAACAGCGGCAGCGAATACACCTAGGGAAATATTTCAAATCACAAAAACACTTACTAGGTGCACGGTGCCAGACTTGCCGTTAGTCTCTGCACAGACTAGATGTGATGAACTAGCGGAATTTTTTAATAAAAAAATTCTAGACATCTACAATTCATTTCCTCGAAGCACAAGTACAAATAAGTGGGGTCAGGAAATAGATTTCCCAAGTGATACGACCCCATGTCTGGAAGACTTTCCTACCCTGGATCTGGCCACACTATCACAACTCTTTGCGCAGGTCAAATCGGGTTCCCCTTTAGTCCCGGCTCCTCTTCAGAAACTTCGCAAAGTAGAAGAAATTATTCTTCCAGCTCTGCTAGAGGTATTAAACTCTTCGCTATCTAGCGGCCGGGTACCTCTGGCATGGAACCATGCCATGATAAGGGCCCTTTTGAAAAAGCCCAACCTTGACATAGAGGTATGGAGTAACTATCGCCCTGTATCCCTGCTCCCCGGGAACAGCAAAATTCTCGAGAAATATGTAAATAAACTTCTCTCAGTGCACCTAGAGAATCATTCCCTTCTGCATACTACTCAGACAGGTTTTAGACCTAACCATGGGACAGAGACAGCCTTGTTAGCAGCTGTGGAAGAATCTAGGAAAATTCTTGATCAGGGAGGGACAGTAGCGGTTATATTACTCGACCTGCGCTCCGCATTTGATACTGTCAATTATAACATCTTGTTCGACAGGCTCAGAATGGTGGGAGTCTCAGGCAATGTCCTGACATGGATTGAATCTTTCCTGAAAGATAGAGTATTCCAGGTGTTCGAGGGGAACTGCACCTCTAAATGTTTGCCACTCGCGTGCGGAGTCCCCCAGGGCTCATCATTGAGCCCTACCCTTTTCAATATTTATCTCAAACCCCTGGCTGAATTAGTACTACCTTATGGGATTCAAATCATCACATACGCAGATGACACACAATTGGTTGTAGCACTAAAACATCCAAAGAATACTCCAATTAATCTTGAAGCCTGTATGGAAGCGGTGGCCACCTGGATGGACCAGTCTTGTCTCAAACTCAACGGAGACAAGACGGAGTTAATGATCTTAGACAACCATCCAGGCACCCGAAAGGAACCAATGGGATTAAATTGGCCGAAATGTCTAGGTCCAGCACCAACCCCCAAAGGTCAGATAAAAAGTTTAGGTGTCTGGCTAGACAAATCCCTCAACTTCAAGAGCCAGGCAGTTAAGTTAGCTGCATCCTGCTTTGGCATCATTAGAATGCTGCGGAAAATCCTCCCATTACTCCCGGTACCGGCACGCAGAATCATTGTACAGGCATTGGTGCTCTCACGATTAGATTATGGGAACTCCCTATACTTAGGCACCACAAAGGCCACGATAGGGAAACTACAGGTGGTGCAGAAATGTGCAGCTAGGTTGCTGCATCACACCCCCTACCGGCACTCCGTCAAGCCGGTCTTAAAAAAACTTCACTGGCTGCCAATTGAAGAACGGATTAAATTCAAAGCTTTATGCATAGCACATAAAACCCTTTGGGGGACAGGTCCCAAGATAAATCACTTTCTTATGACCTTCTACCACCCAACAAGATGTCTCCGGTCAGCTAACCAGTTTTTGGTAGCGATACCAAAAATCAAGAGAGCACGATCAGGGGGTCGTATGTTTTCTTATAACGCGGCTAAATTATGGAATACTCTTCCTGCTCAGCTGTGTGCAACTACTCACCATCTATCCTTCCGGAAACAGTTGAAGACGTGGCTCTTCTGTTATGTCCCGTATAGAGGCCCTAATGTAGACCCGTTCATACATGCCCTAAAATGGACGTATTCATATTGGCCCTAATACGGTCATATTCGTACTTGCCCTATTATGGTCAAAGCCGCATATGCCCTATTACGGTCATAACTGTACATGTCCTATTATAGTCATGATTCCTTATATAGGCATGATCTTTCACCTACATTGGTCCTCACTAGTACACAACGTGCTCTGAGGGCTGAACGTTATCTATCCTGTGGTTTTGAATACAGCAGGGTTTTTCCCAAACACAGGCCCACACTGTACTCATCAATTATGCATGGCTTTCTAGGAATACACCACCTGCATAATATGTATGTACAAAGTTCACCCCTGACGTCTTCCTCATGTCTAACGACAGACCAATACAAACCATACTGAAGACCGAGACTCTTTAGGGTATAAATACACCACATCTTGCCCCGGTAAGACAGAGGGAACCGAGACTTCCATGCTGACACACTGACCAGAGATGCTGCGGCTCCTGCATGCAGTCGCTCCAGCTGACAGCGGTCTGACACAGCCCTGACGGGGTGTCCAACTCGAGACCAGGACGGGGTCCCACACTCTCTCTATTCAGGTATGGGGGGTCAACTAAATCCTAGAAGGATTCTTGGCTCTTAGGCTTTTAGACCTACACATATACTAGGTACACTCAGGTACATCTAGTTAGGCATCGTAGAAGTACGCGCACTTGCATAATGCTTTTATATTCATGTATGTATTCATGATTATCGCAATATGGTAGGACTGTTCTATCCCTTTGCTTTTATCGTACTGCTGATAATATATCTCTGCTATTGTCTGCTGGTTGCCGCAGCACATATATTTTACACTAGAATAACAACTGTTCAATAAATACTTATTGAAACGCCCGACTGTTTATTCTGTGTAACTCTCTGAGACAAACCGAATAAGTACGCACGAGTGACTGAGCGAAAGGTAGTACATTGTTTCCACGATTCTGAGGAATTTGGGTTGTCATGATCTAAGGTTGCCAGAAACTAATCTCTCCCCGATAAGAGGAGATTCTAGTGGTACTGTGAGCTAGCTAATGCAAAACAATCTAACATACGCGGTGAGGGTGCACAGTCAGTCTGCCACCAAGCCCACAGCTTATGTTACACAAACGCGCAGGTCCTGCATGGGTACTATAGGAACTACACGACATGGCGCCGCCAACGTTGGTTGGGTACTTATTTAACAGTAGAATCTGAGTAGTTCAGTCGTGCTATTCTCAGAGAACCTACTCACAAAAACCCCAGAGACGCCTGGAGTGGGTGGGCACAAAATCCGCCGCAGCTGAGTAGTACGAGAATACTATTTATTGGCTGTTGGTTATTCAAGCTTGAAGGACATATAGTTCCTACAATTGTGCATTTACACCTTATCTTAAAATTTCCTTAAACACCCTTCATCCACTTAAAAATGGTTTAGGAGAAGAAGACCCTGAAGATGCAATACAAATTGCACCAAATTTCAGAAGGGCAGTCACCATAAAACTTCTAGAACATGGCTTAAGAGCCAGGGGTGGTAAAGTAATTTTCGTGATCGAGGCACACAAATCCAATAAAACAGAGGTGTTCAATTCATGGGTTACATTCCCAGCAGCGAATCCAGTTACAGATGTATTTCACTACTACCTAAAAGATGAAACACCAGCGGACTATACTCCTTTTGAGGAGTTAGAGATTCCGCTCACTTACCAGGAGCATAATTACTGGTTTAAAGGCGCCCTACCCCACGTACGAGGAAGAGCAAGATTAGGCCCGCTCGGAGGAGCAGGAGCCACATGGCCCATATTAGCGGCATACACACCAGATCCTGACATTGGCACAATGCCACAGCCAGACTTACTCGTACAACACAGAGATTTAATTAAAATCTACAGAAACCTCACACAATTTGTGATGAGGACTTTAACAGTTCAGCCTGCACCAGCTGCAGCACAAGATACTCCAGTCCAGAGTACAGTTAATAAAATTACTCCACAAACATTACATGCAGTAATGGGCAAAATGCCAGCAAAACGCGAATGGGCAAAATGCCAGCAAAACGCGAACAAATCCCATTCTGGATAGCTCAGAAAATAACTCAGCTTGAGGCAGTATTCCCGAATACTACCCCCTGTGATAAACACAGAATTCTAACAATCTGCTTGCCCATGGGTCTCACACCACAAGTAGAGGACTGCACCTCTTGGGGTTCAGTCTTTGCTGCCATATATACCAGAACACATGGTATCCCGTCCTTAGCAGTAGTACCTGACGTATTGAGACAGATACAAAATGAGTACGGAGCAGAGCCTGCCCTTAAGCTTAGGGATGAAGTTACTAAATAACTTTGACCAGGTATCAGCCATAATACTAGCTAATATTAAGGGGGAAGCAGCTTCAGTGGCGATCCGCCAACGCCTGAGGGAGTTCGGTCCAGAGGATCAACAACACGAACTACCCAAAATAATTGAAACTGCATATGCAGAACTAGGCAGAGACAGTCTAGGTGGGAAAGCATTAAAACCACAACTGGTGGGCAGTCCTGAAAAGGACACTACAAAGCAGACGCCTACTTCTTCTAAAAAGAAGTGGGAAAATAAAAAACAACAAAAGTCTAAAGACAGCAGATCTCAGTCCAGAGGTAGGTCTCCTCAACAGGAGCCCTCTGAAAGGAGGTATAATCTCAGGAATAGGGATAATATAAAAAAAAACCTGACAGGTATCAGGATACTGATACTCGTTCCTCTCGTTCCTTTCAGGGTTCATCAAAAAACTCTGAGAGGGAAGGACGGTCAGAGGAGCGTACAAAGTCCAGAGACACGCAACGCGCTGCCGATCTACGCACCTAAAAAAGAGGATAAACAAAAATCAAAACCTCAGTTCAAAAAGAAGAAGGTAGCAGGTCTCAAGATCAGACATGCCCAGAATTCTGAGGACACAGCTTCTGAACGGGGAATGGGCTCTGACGATGCTAGACAGCGCGGCAGAAGTAACGATAGCTCGCCAGAACCTGAAGGAATTTCTGGTGACAGCGGAGTTGAGTGAGTATATCACGGTGGAAACACCTGATACTCGGGTAAGTGTCCCACATAAGTTACATGAGATAACACTCCGGCTGGAGGGGGACAAACCCAGAAAAATTAAAGGTCTCTTTTGGTAAAATCTGTCATCTGGTTATGACATTCTATTAGCAGAACAAGGCTGGCCGCCAGCATTCATCATGGAGTGCCCTAGGGGAGAAACTAATTTTTCCAGCCTTTTCCGACCTCGTTCCCATTCACCTAAAACAAGCTCCAGCATTGTATAAAAATCATGTTGGTTGGGATGAGGATTCAACCCACCACGTGATCCCGTTAAAAGTTTCCCCAAATGCTCAAAGGCAATACCCTATAAATCAGGAAGCTAAAAAACAAGTCAGGGAGATCCTAGATCAACTTGAATACCAGGGGGTGATTGAAAATTGCACTTCACCTATGAACAATCCTTTGTTTCCCGTAATGAAACCTGACAACACATATCGTCTAGTTTTAGATTACAGACATTTAAACACTTGCACAAAGACATTTGCAGTTCAAAATCCACACAGTGCCGCATTAATAAATAACATTGTGCGCAAAAAATACAAAACAACGCTTGATATCTCAAATGGATTTTTCTGCCAAAATATAGCGCCTGAAAGCAGGTATCTGACCGCATTCAGTGCGTTAGGGTCCCAGCGACAATTTTGTCAACTAGCCCAAGGGTATAAAAATAGCCCCGGGGTATTTTCAGCAAGGGTAACAGAGTTACTCCAAAATTTGGATGAAGAAGCATTGTCCTATGTGGATTATATTTATCTGACGGACGATGACTTACCGAGGCACGTGACCAGGGTGAGCACCATTATTATGGAATTCGCCTCTGAGGGCTACAAATTTAACTTTAAAAAATCAAAGATTGCCCACCTCAGTGTCCTATTTTTAGGATACGAGCTGTCAAGTGAAGGAAAAAGCTTAGCAGCTAACTTTTTAGAAAAGTGTGCGCTGCTCCAACCTCCAAAATCATTAAAGAATTTACAATCAATTCTGGGATTCCTAAATTTTGGTCGAACATACATTTTGGATAACGCAGAAAGAGTAAAACCTTTCTACGACTTAATAAAACCTGATATTTCAGTCAGACAATGGACACAGGAACACACAAATATCCTGCGTTCCCTAGAAGAAGACATGATAGCTTCTAAACATTTACAGACACGCGTAAACGCACAGAACTTAGTGATCCGAGTCATAGCGGGTCAATTCGGGTACACTTATTTAACTTTTAATGAAGGCGAAACAGTACCAATCGCATACAAATCACACCTGTACACAAACGCAGAGATGCGTTTCACTTCAACAGAAAAAATTCTGACAGCAGTGCAGACCGCTGTAGCAAGAGAAAGAGCTCTGGCTCAGGGAAAACGCATAATTGTTGTGACCCCAGTACCAGCTTTAGAAGCTGTTACAAAAGCTAGCATTCCAAATGCGAAAGCCTTACATCCCAGATGGATACAATGGGCTAATTCTCTTACTGCAACGGATGTTGAATACAGATTCGATCCAAGTTTAAAAACACAGGCATTCCTGCAATACGAACAAGAATATCCTTTACCAAATGAAATTTTGCCTCTAGATCAGTATGAATACATTATTTACACTGACGGTTCTGCTCAACCCGCCACAGGAAGTAAGCAAGCTTACAGCGCGGCGTGTGCGATTGTTAAAGGTCGCATGCACGATGGAAAGTTCCATCCGAGTTGCACTAAAACGCAATCGTTAGGAGACTGCACGGCTCAGTTGGCAGAACTCAAAGCACTCATACTGGCACTTATAAATACGGATCACGAATCCCCCACACTTATTGTGTGTGATTCCTTTTACTGTGTACAGTCGTACAATGAATATCTACATCATTGGGAACAAAACGGGTTCAAAGATGCAAAAGGTGGCACAATTAAGCATAAAATGCTATGGGAACAGGTAGTGGAGTTGAGAAACGCACTACCAAGGGCTCACGTGATACATACACTGAGTCATCAGCGTGATGGCGTTCACGTTGAAGGGAATTCATTGGCTGATGAAGCCGCAAAGGGGGCTGTTCGCACAGCCGCCGTAGCTGCAGTTACTCGTTCAAAGACGAGGGTAGACGGCGAGATAATGGTAGCTGTCATTGCTTCACGCAAAGGCAGCACAGCAGTACCTAAAACATTTCCACTCAAGTACTCCTACAAGTTAGATGCACAAAACATTCCATATGCTCAGATTCCTGGAGTGGGGGATAGAGTAATACCAAATATGGATCGTAGGCAAAGTTTAATTGTAGCAGCACACAAGGGACAGGTTCTGTACATACAGGGACGTTAGGGAGACTGTTTCTTTGCTGAAAGAACGCTACTGGTGGTCCAGTGATTGAGAAGGCAGATTAGAGACTATGTCTGGAACTGCGACATCTGCAAGTAGATGGAAGGGTCCACCGCTAAACGTCCAGTACAGATACCATTGTTAGACAGCATTAGGTTGTCCGTTCGTGTACGTCCAGCTCAAGTTTCCTCAAGGTCTGGCCTCAGCGCTCGGCTGACGCTCGAACTGTTATAAAAGATTTGCGAGTCTTTATCGGCACATACGCAGTTGGCACGTTACATTCTGACCGTGGTCTGGCGTTTAGCTCTCGGGCTTACAAAGAGGCCATGGAAGGAATGGGCGTAGCATTGCAGTACTCCTCTCCGTACCATCCCGAGGGAAATTCTGTTGTGGAGAGGAAAAACCGAGACTTAAAGCAATATTTTACAGCTAGGGTATTAGGCAAGGGCGGTAGATGGGTCGATCACCTTTATGGGGTACAACGAGCGATCAATAATCAGCCAAGAAGCTCTCTAGGGGGTGTCACTCCTTACGAGGTCCTATTTGGGACAAGAATGTGGGTACCTGATCTTGATTGTGAAGGCACAGTGGCGGATGAAAAACCATTTGATATCCATGATCGTTTGGCTGTTTTACAGGATCTAAATGAATCCAGGACACAACAAAGTAACGTGTTCCAAAAACAGACCGCCACTGAGGAAGTCAAGGCAGTAACGGCAAGATCTGTCTGGATCCCAAAAGACGGGGATCTGGTCAGAGAGAAGATTGCTGACAAGAAAGAATTTGGGCCATCATACAGAAAGCCTGTACCGGTCCTAGCAATCCAAGGCACAAGAACTGTACTTCTGCCGCCTCTTGCCGGGAAAAAGGAGAAAAGATTTGTCTCAATCGACTTAATCAAACCACACTATGTGGCCGATACTAAACAGTAGGCCTCGTGGACTCCACAGTAGCAGACGCCCTCCTCTCGCTACAATCCAAGAAGTCCAAACAGAAAGACTCATCACGTTTGAAGAGCCACCTGTACGGAATGAAGGACTAAGCAACAATGCTATGGAACTCGTTCCACTTCAACAAGATATTCATCTTCAAAATGAAAACCAACTTAACAACCAAGTTGCAATAAGACCGACTACAGACATCTACGTCAACATGCCTTGTCAAGAGCAAAATCTGATTTCAACAAATCCCGATGCAATTCCAACAATTGATCGAACTGCTTCTGGCTATTTCATGAACTTTGATACGTTTTCACTGGATCCAAGCGAGCCGGAAACTACGCCAGCCAAATAATCACTCCAACAGAAACTCAATGACTTTTTGAACTTTTTTAGAAAGACTTACCTGGTGTCACCTTGGATAGAACTATGGTATATCACTGGGATTTTAGTTTTTTATTTTCTGCCTAGGTTTAATAATAACTTTTAGTATGCTTATTAATGGACGATATCTCCAGCAAAGCTCTACAGCCCAAAGAGTCAATGTGATTTTAAAACCACACCATTCTTCACATCGTGAACCAAGAGACTTGTCTTCAGTGAACATCACAGCAGTTCCTATACCGGACGGTATAGTATGGGACAAGATTGATTATGATGTATTCGGTCCGACTGAACTTTTAAAGCTAAAACATGTATTTAAATTTTCTTTAAGTGATATCATTACCTCCAGTACATTTTCTGATAATTGGGACACTGAAACTGTAAATGCTATGATGTCTGTTTTAGAACAAATTGCCGCATTTCCGAACAATGAAATGTTAGAAGGTACTTCAGACTATGATACATTGTACTGTTACCAGCAATATGGTCATCATTTCTTACCCAAATCTATAACACCTAGAAATGTATTTGAATACCACCAGTGGGAACACTGCTCAACACCTCCAAAAGGTAGTTCGCAAGCATTTGCACAGAAATTCACATACTTCTCAGGGTTTAACACATCCGACCCGAAGTCATATTTATTATAAAGTGGCGAAAATTTCAGCTCAGAAAATTATGTTAACAAACACCAAACATATTTACTCTGCATCCTTTATGAACCAGTTGTCTACACAGGGTTTCGACCTATGGAAGGACACTATAGATTTAAAATCAATCTGGGGTTCTAGGGACTGGCAAGTCCAGGGAATAGAAGCGCTATTTAGAGCATGCCTCATTCCACAGCAGATCTTATTTCTGAATGAAACTGTGCAACAAACAACCTGTCTTGGATTAGCCAAAGGCAAGGAAATGAACACACCGGGGTTTCCAACACCATCGCAGATGGGTGGGGGGCAGAATTCAACTACACATGGGGTGAGATTAGATGACATTTTCCAGTACAACAGATCAGATCCTGATTGGACAGAATGGCTGGTTTGGCCCATTGACACAAACAAATGTCAGCAGAGATTTATGAATACAACCGAAGGGTTTAGTATCCATAGGCCAGACCCACGCTATGTACAGAGACATCACCCGGGGGTAGTGACATCCTATAGTGTTGGGAAGTTGTGCCTTGATTGGCTAGAGACCTCAACACTCACAGAAGTAGAACATCACTTGACCTTACTCACACCTGATGTAGACCTTAGGGATTTCCTACTAGGTCTGTAGTAGTGAGCCTCAGCAAGGCCTACCAGTGCTTAGGGGTTCACCCTTCTCTGCACAGAGTCCTCAGACACTTAGGAAGAAGTTGGCATAGAAACTGGAATAAGAAAGACAGAGTTTATTAAACCTCATGAGGTGGAGCTAAATTACGCACATCACCCTTCAGTAATGCATGAAGTAGCACACTGAATGGAAGGACCATGGTCCTTTTATACCCACACAGGGGCTCAAATGAAGGCGGTACAAACACAAATGCTGGTTTTAGATCACATCATAAGGTCATACAGAAAATGCACAGTCGACAAGTGGGTGGAGCTAACAGTTTCTACTTCTAGTAGACACATCCTGACATTTATAAACTCGGAACAGCTGCAAGCTCAACTGAGCATGTGCAAAGCAAGAGGAACTAAATATAACTTGTCTCTAGGCAGATTTCAAGAGCAGTTAACAGGAAGGTAGGACAGAGCACATGGTGAGCACATGGCAGCACATGGCAACTAAAATGGCTCCCAGAAATACAAAATGGATTCCACAAAGCGGACAATTTAGCCTCTAAATACAGGCTGTCTTTAGCCAATGCTTAACTTAAGTGCTGCCAAATTACAACAGGTCCAAGGAAAACACGTCAGAAACGTTTCATATATGCTGGCATTTATGCCTATTATAATGAAAACTGGAAAATATCCCAACAAGAGGCCGCAGAAAGGATACGGGAGATAGACCGTATTAACTTAGAAAAGGCATTAGCTGTAGTGGATAATGGGTTAACTACTTTGACCTCCAGGATTTACTCCTTAGGCAACATTGTGTCTTCGGCAATCGACATATTAGAACAAGATCTGGCCTTGTTACAGCACGGGCAATCTCAGCTACGTTCTATTATGATGCTAAGTTGGCGCTGCAATCTTTGCGTGCAGGCTATGTGCCATGGCATTTTATAAACACCAAGTCTCTGTTTTCAGAATACAATCTGACTGATAAACAGACAGAAAAGGCACAAAGGGGAGCCAAATATACAATGCTGCGTATTGAGAAACTGGAAAGGTTACCATTCACTGTAGCCGAATCACCATCAACAGAATGGCTAATTCATGGCCAAATCACTCTGCCGGTCACTACGTTTCAGTTTCAATATTGCCTTGAGCAAAGGCAGGCAGGCAAATATGAAAAGATGGGTAAGGGTTACATTAAGGAAACTTGGAAGTTACCATATAGATATCGATGCCAGAATGGGGATCGAGAAGTGTATCTGAGTGGTACAAACTGCAAGAACGCTTTAAGCGGTTCTCTCATGTGTCAGGATATTTCACTACACGGAGCCTGCAACGGTTCAGTAGCGAACCTATCGTGTCACATGACTGGAACCCCAGCTGCCGTGATCACGCCAGTTTTCGAGCTGCTCTCAAATGGGAGTTACTTGATGCTAAATGATCAAGGTTGCTGTGGGATGCTTCCGGGCGTCGCATATCTGGTCACTGTTAACTCCAGGGTTACTTGCTGTATGCAAGTATTGTTTCCACCACTGAACACAGTCAGGGAGGTGCCGTTATGGCTTTCACTGAACGTTTCTTTCATACAATTTGATACTCTGAGCAGATTGCAAGCCATGCTTTTACAGCAACCCGTGCCCTTAACCTCCGCTCGAGAAACCTATGAACTTCAAGTTGCAAGGACCTCGACTGAGATACAGGCGCTTATACGTACAAACTGCCCCTTTCATTTCGTAGGAATGGTGGGACGTATCTTCAATATGTCTGATACGAGCGGTATTGTACACCTATTTAAGACCATAGGGTCAGGACTGTTAAGCACCTTTCAGACAGTCCTCGGAGTAATCCCAAATTTTCTACACTCCGTATTAGGAAGCGTATTTGGAGGATTCCCGCTCGTCCTGTTCCTGATTGCAGGAATCCTGATTGTTATATTACTGCTACGCAATGGACAGCCCAATTCCCGAGGGAATGGTGAACGTGCTCCTGGAGCGGAAATACTGTGAACGCATGGTACAACTTCTGGGCATTCCTTGCTTGCGAGAACTCAATGCCTCCTGGTTTCTATCGTTTAGACCAGTCTGGGTAGACTGCATCTTACCTGTTCTTCGATGCCTGTTCTGCGGAGAAGAATGCACGTTGGATCTTTGTCTAACTTTTCCATCAGATGCGCCTCCGGACACGGATGCAATGCTGGACCCCATAAAGGCCCACACTCTGCGTTGTCCTCAGAGGCTTCAGATTCTGATGAATGCATTCCTGGAGAATCCACAGGTGGTGTTTGCTCCTGCTGGGTTAGGTGACTCCTCCACAGGCACCCAGGTAACAACTGTCTCACAAGCTGCCGCAGCACCGACTGTTGGCAGTGCTACATTCCATCTATGTGCGATTGACGTTCTCTGTGAGGCGTTGGATTTGTCATCTGCAGCAGCTAACACCGATAATGTTGTGCTTCCCAGCCAGGACGCTTAATCTTGAATTGGCTCATCGTGTCCTGGGAAAGAATTCGGCTTCTTCACTCGTTTCAAAACAAACGAGCAAAATTGGAACATTTCCTAAATTGACACTTTCGCTTGAGAAAAGCATGGCCTTCTTCCGCTTTGAGTGAGACAACTTATATGGAGAAACAAAATAGACATTCTTTTAGTGCCAATTGAAATTAGCTGAATTATTAACATTTTAGAAGAAAGTGTTTTTAAAGAGATTTTAAAACCATGTTTTTATTTGTTTTTTAATATGATTTTAAATTGTCCAGATTTTAAGTATGGTCATTGTTATCCAATTCGAAAGAGGAGTGGGTGTTATGTCCCGTATAGAGGCCCTAATGTAGACCCGTTCATACATGCCCTAAAATGGACGTATTCATATTTGCCCTAATACGGTCATATTCGTACTTGCCCTATTATGGTCAAAGCCGCATATGCCCTATTACGGTCATAACTGTACATGTCCTATTATAGTCATGATTCCTTATATAGGCATGACCTTTCACCTACATTGGTCCTCATTAGTACACAACGTGCTCTGAGGGCTGAACGTTATCTATCCTGTGGTTTTGAATACAGCAGGGTTTTTCCCAAACACAGGCCCACACTGTACTCATCAATTATGCATGGCTCTCTAGGAATACACCACCTGCATAATATGTATGTACAAAGTTCACCCCTGACGTCTTCCTCATGTCTAACGACAGGCCAATACAAACCATACTGAGGACCGAGACTCTTTAGGGTATAAATACACCACATCTTGCCCCGGTAAGACAGAGGGAACCGAGACTTCCATGCTGACACACTGACCAGAGACGCTGAGGCTCCTGCATGCAGTCGCTCCAGCTGACAGTGGTCTGACACAGCCCTGACGGGGTGTCCGACTCGAGACCAGGACGGGGTCCCACACTCTCTCTATTCAGGTATGGGGGTTCGACTAAATCCTAGAAGGATTCTTGGCTCTTAGGCTTTTAGACCTACACATATGCTAGGTACACTCAGGTACATCTAGTTAGGCATCGTAGGAGTACGCGCACTTGTCATAAATGCTTTTATATTCATGTATGTATTCATGATTATTGCAATATGGTAGGACTGTTCTATCCCTTTGCTTTTATCGTACTGCTGATAATATATCTCTGCTATTGTCTGCTGGTTGCCGCAGCACATATATTTTACACTAGAATAACAACTGTTCAATAAATACTTATTGAAACGTCCGACTGTTTATTCTGTGTAACTCTCTGAGACAAACCGAATAAGTACGCACGAGTGACTGAGCGAAAGGTAGTACATTGTTTCCACGATTCTGAGGAATTTGGGTTGTCATGATCTAAGGTTGCCAGAAACGAATCTCTCCCCGATAAGAGGAGATTCTAGTGGCACTGTGAGCTAGCTAATGCAAACCAATCTAACATACGCGGTGAGTCAGTCTGCCACCAAGCCCACAGCTTATGTTACACAAACGTGCAGGTCCTGCATGGGTCCTATAGGAACTACACGACACTTCCAGAGACTGCCTTAATGAGGCCACCTCTTGTGCCTGTGCTTTGCTTATCTCGGATAGCGCGGGGATGCCTAAGGGTAGCCATGCGCTCTATAAATATTAATTAATAATACAAATAATAATAATATCAGGGCAACCCCCCCTCCCCCCCCGATTTCCCCCCCAGGGCGGCAGAAAGCCTACTAGGCACGGCCTTGTTTTTAGCAATGTGCCTACCTGTGGATTTTGGGCACTAGCGCAGCAGGCACATAGGGGAAACCTAGCAAACCTGTACATTTTTTAAAACTAGAAACCAAGGGGAATCCAGGATGGGGTGACTTGTGTGCGGTTCATTTACCCAGAATCCCTTGCAAACCTCAAACTTAGTTTTAAAAAAAACACATTTTCCTCACATTTCTGTGATGGCAAGTTCTGGGCTCTGCGTGGATCCACAAAATTCCACCCACCACGCATTTGCCAAAGTCTTCCGAGAAAAATGGTACCTCACTTGTGTGGGTAGGCCTAGTGCCAGCGACAGGAAATGGCCCAAAACGCAACGTGGACACACCACATTTTCACAGTGAAAACGGACCCTTTTTTTGCAAAGTGCCTAGCTGTAGATTTTGAATCCTAGCTTTGCCGGCACCTAGGGAAACCTAGCAAACCTATACATTTTTGAAAACTAGACACCCAGGGGAATCCAGGATGGGGTGACTTGTCTGGCTCTCACCAGGTTCTGTTACCCAGAATCCCTTGCGAACCTCAAAATTTGTAAAAAAAAACACATTTTCCTCACATTTCTGTGGTGGAAAGTTCTGGAATCTGTGTGGATCCACAAAATTCCACCCACCACGCATTCCCCAAAGTCTTCCGAGAAAAATGGTACCTCACTTGTGTGGGTAGGCCTAGTGCCAGCGACAGGAAACGGCCCAAAACGCAACGTGGACACACCACATTTTCACAGTGAAAACGGACCCTTTTTTAGCAAAGTGCCTAGCTGTAGATTTTGAACCCTAGATCTGCCGGCACCTACGGAAACCTAGCAAACCTATACATTTTTTAAGACTAGACACCCAGGGGAATCCAGGATGGGGTGACTTGTCTGGCTCTCACCAGGTTCTGTTACCAAGAATCCCTTGCAAACCTCAAAATTTGTAAAAGAAAACACATTTTCCTCACATTTCTGTGGTGGAAAGTTCTGGAATCTGCGTAGATCCACAAAATTACACCCACCCCGCATTCCCCAAAGTCTTCCGAGAAAAATGGTTCCTCACTTGTGTGGGTAGGCCTAGTGCCAGCGACAGGAAACGGCCCAAAACGCAACGTGGACACACCACATTTTTACAGTGAAAACGGACCCTTTTCTTGCAAAGTGCCTAGCTGTAGATTTTGAACCCTAGCTCTGCCGGCACCTTGGGAAACCTAGCAAACCTATACATTTTTGAAAACTAGACACCCAGGGGAATCCAGGATGGGGTGACTTGTCTGGCTCTCACCAGGTTTAATTACCCAGAATCCCTTGCAAACCTCAAAATTTGTCAAAAAAACCACATTTTCCTCACATTTCTGTGGTGGAAAGTTCTGGAATCTGCGTGGATCCACAATATTCCACCCACCCCGCATTCCCCAAAGTCTTCCAAGAAAATGGTACCTCACTTGTGTGGGTAGGCCTAGTGCCAGCAACAGGCAAGGGCCCAAACCGTACTGAGGAGACATCAAAATTACCTATCACAAAAACAACCTGGTTTTGCAAGGGGGGTCACATGAGTTTTTGGCCCCAGGCTCGGCGGCCACCTTGGGAAACCTACCAAACCCACACATTTCTGAAAACTAGACACCCAGGGTAGTCCAGCGAGGTATGGCTTGCGTGGACCCCCCAAAGTTTTCCTACCCAGAATCCCCTGCAAACCTCAAATTTAGCTGAAAAAAATAAAAATGATCTCATATTTCTGTGTGGGAAAGTTCAGGAATCTGCATGATCCACAAATTTCCTACCATCCAGCGTTCCCCCAGGTCTCCCGATAAAAATGGTACCTCACTCGTGTGGGTGGGTCAAGTACCCGCGACAGGCAAGGACCCAAAACATATTGAGGAGACATCAAAATTACCTATCACAAAACAACCTGGTTTTGTAAGGGGGGTCACCTGGGTTTTTGGCCCCGGGCTCGGCGGCCATCTTGGGAAACTACCAAACCCACACATTTCTGGAAAGTAGACACCTGGGGGAGTCCAGCGAGGTATGGCTTGCATTGACCCCCAACGTTTTCCTACCCAGAATCCCCTGCAAACCTCAAATTTAGCTGAAAAAATCAAATTTTTCTCAAATTTCTGTGTGGAAAAGTTCTGAAATGTCCATGGATCCACAAATGTCCTACCACCCAGTGTTCCCCCAGGTCTCCCGATAGAAATGGTACCTCACTCGCATGGGTGGGTCAAGTACCCGCGACAGGCAAGGGCCAAAAACGTATTGAGGAGACATCAAAATTACCTATCACAAAACAACCTTGTTTTGCAAGGGGGTCACCTGCGTTTTTGGCCCCGGGCTCGGCAGCCACATTGGGAAACTACCAAACCCACACATTTCTGAAAACTTGACACCCGGGGGAGTCCAGCGAGGTATGGCTTGCGTGCATCCCCCAACGTTTTCCTACCCAAAATCCCCTGCAAACCTCAAATTTAGCTGAAAAAACACATTTTCCACATATTTTTGTGTGGAATCACCGTGCCGGCACAAATGGCCTACCCCACAGCGTTTCCCTCAGTCTCCCGAGTAAAATGATACCTCACTTGTGTGGGTGTCCAATGCAGAATTGGCTAAAAACTTATTTTTAAAAAAATGTAGCGCTTAGAATTTTCGGTGCTATATCCTTAATCGCTATGTTTTGGGCTCTTCTCAGTCACAGGCCCTTGCCCCACCCACACAAGTGAGGTATCATTTTACTGGCGAGACTGAGGGGAACGCTGTGGGGTAGGACATTTGTGCCAGCACGGTGATTCCACACAGAAATTTGAGAAAAAAGTGATTTTTTCAACTGAATTTGAGGTTTGCAGAGATTCTGTAGGAAAGCTTGAGGGACCACGCAAGCCATACCTCGCTGGACTCTCCGGGTGTCTAGTTTTCAGAAATGTGTGGGTTTGGTAGGCTTCCAAGATGGCTCGCCAAGCCCGGGGCCAAAGCCCAGGTGACTCCACTTGCAAAACCAGGTTGTTTTGTGATAGGTCATTTTGATGTCTCCTCAACGCGTTTTAGGCCCTTGCCTGTTGCAGGTACTGACCCGCCCACGGAGCGAGGTATCATTTTTATAGGGAGACCTGGGGGAACGCTGGGTGGTAGAAATTTGTGGATCCATGCAGATTCCAGAACTTTTCCACACAGAAATTTGAGAGAAATTTGATTTTTTCATCAAAATATGAGGCTTGCAGGGATTCTGGGTGAGGAAACGTTGGGGGACCACGCAAGCCATGCCTCCTGGACTCCTGGGTCTCTAGTTTTCAGAAGTATGTGGGTTTGGTAGGTTTCCCAGATGGCTGCCGACCCCGGGACCAAAACGCAGATGCCCCCTATGTATCCGAAAATGACCTGGTTTTGCAAGGGGGGGGTGTCACATGAGTTTTTGATCCCGGGCTTGGCGGCCATCTAGGGAAACCTACCAAACCCACACATTTCTGAAAACTAGAGACCCAGGGGAGTCCAGGAAGGTATGGCTTGCGTGGATCCCCCAACGTTTCTCTACCCAGAATCCCCTGCAAACCTCGAATTTTGATGACAAAATCACTTTTTTCTCAAATTTCTGTGTGGGAAAGTTGTAGGATCATTGGGCTGACACAAATTTTCTACCACCCAGCGTTCCTCCAGGTCTCCCGATAAAAATGGTACCTCACTTTTGTGGGTGGGTCAAGTACCTGCGACAGGCAAGGGCCCAAAACGTATTGTGGAGACATCAAAATTACCTATCACAAAACAACCTGGTTTTGCAAGGGGGTCACATGAGTTTTTGGCCCCGGGCTTGGCGGCCCTCTAGGGAAACCTACCAAACCCACACATTTCTGAAAGCTAGAGACCTGGGGAGTTCAGGGAGGTATGGCTTGCGTGGATCCCCCAACGTTTCCCTACCCAGAATCCCCTGCAAACCTCAAATTTTGATGAAAAAATCAAATTTTTCTCAAATTTCTGTGTGGGAAAGTTGTAGGATCACCGGGCTGACACAAATTTCCTATCACCCAGCGTTCCCCCAGGTCTCCCGATAAAAATGGTACCTCACTCTTGTGGGTGGGTCAAGTACCCGCGACAGGCAAGGGCCCAAAACGTATTGTGGAGACATCAAAATTACCTATCACAAAACAACCTGGTTTTGCAAGAGGGTCACCTGGGTTTTTGGCCCCGGGCTCAGCGGCCATCTTGGGAAACCTACCAAACCCACACATTTCTGAAAACTAGACACCCGGGGGAATCCAGCGAGGTATGGCTTGCGTGGGCCCCCCAACGTTTTCCTACTCAGAATCCCCTGCAAACCTCAAATGTAGCTGAAAAAATCAAATTTTTCTCATATTTCTGTGTGGGAAAGTTCTGGAATCTGCATGGATCCACAAATTTCCTACCACCCAGCATTCCCCCTGGTCTCCCGATAAAAATGGAACCTCACTCGCATGGGTGGGTCAAGTACCCGCGACTGGCAAGGGCCCAAAACGTATTGAAGAGACATCAAAATTACCTATCATAAAACAACCTGGCTTTGCAAGGGGGGTCATCTGGGTTTTTGGCCCCGGGCTCGGCGGCCATCTTGGGAAACTACCAAACCCACACATTTCTGAAAACTAGACACCTGGGGGAGTCCAGCGAGGTATGGCTTGCGTGGATCCCCCAACGTTTTCCTACCCGGAATCCCCTGCAAACCTCAAATTTAGCTGAAAAAAACACATTTCCCACATATTTTGTGTGGAATCACCGTGCCGGCACAAATTTCCTACCCCGCAGCGTTCCCCTCAGTCTCCCAAGTAAAATGATACCTCACTTGTGTGGGTGGGGCAAGGGCCTGTGACTGGGAAGAGCCAAAAACATAGGGATTAAAGGTATAGCACCGAGAATTCTAAGCTCTACATTTTTTTTAAAATACTTTTTTAGCCAATTCTGCATTGGACACCCACACAAGTGAGGTATCATTTTACTCGGGAGACTAAGGAGAACGCTGTGGGGTAGGACATTTGTGCCGGCACAGTGATTCCACACAAAAGTATGTGGAAAATGTGTTTTTTCCAGCTAAATTTGAGGTTTGCAGGGGATTCTGGGTAGGAAAACATTGGGGGACCCACACAAGCCATACCTCGCTGGACTCCCCCGGGTGTCTAGTTTTCCAAAATGTGTGAGTTTGGTAGGTTTCCCAAGATGGCCGCCGAGCCCGGGGCCAAAAACCCAGGTGACCCCCCCTTGGAAAACCAGGTTGTTTTGTGATCGGTCATTTTGAAGTATCCAAAATACGTTTTGGGCCCTTGCCTGTCGCAGGTACTTGACCCACCCACATGAGTGAGGTACCATTTTTATCGGGAGACCTGGGGAACGCTGGGTGGTAGGAAATTTGTGGATCCACGCAGATTCCAGAACTTTCCCACACAGAAATATGAGAAAAAAGTGATTTTTTTCCAGCTAAATTTGAGGTTTGCAGGGGATTCAGGATAGGAAAACATTGGGTGACCCACGCAAGCCATACCTTGCTGGACTCCCTCGGGTGTCTAGTTTTCAGACGTGTGGGTTTGGTAGATTTCTCAAGATAGCCGCCGAGCCTGGGGCCAAAAACCCAGGTGACTCCCCTTGCAAAACCAGGTTGTTTTGTGATAGGTCATTTTGATGTCTCCTCAATACGTTTTTGGCCCTTGCCTATCGTGGGTACTTGGGGCACCCACATGAGTGAGGTACCATTTTTATTGGGAGACCTGGGGAAAGGCTGGATGGTAGGAAATTTGTGGATCTACACAGATTCCAGAACTTTCCACCACACAAATGTTAGGAAAATGTGTTTTTTTTAAATAAAGTTTGAGGTTTGCAAGGGTTTCTGGGTAACAGAACCTGGTGAGAGCCAGACAAGTCACCCCATCCTGGATTCCCCTGGGTGTCTAGTTTTCAAAAATGTACAGGTTTGCTAGGTTTCCCTAGGTGCAGGCAGAGCTAGGGTTCAAAATCTACAGCTAGGCACTTTGCAAAAAAAGGTTCCGTTTTCACTGTGAAAATGTGGTGTGTCCACGTTGCGTTTTGGGCCGTTTCCTGTCGCTGGCACTAGGCCTACCCACACAAGTGAGGTACCATTTTTCTCTGAAGACTTTGGGGAATGCGGGGTAGGTGGAATTTTGTGGATCTACGCAGATTCCTGAACTTTCCACCACAGAAATGTGAGGAAAATGTGGTTTTTTTTACAAATGTTGAGGTTTGCAAGGGATTCTGGGTAACAGAACCTGGTGAGAGCCAGACAAGTCACCCCATCCTGGATTCCCCTGGGTGCCTAGTTTTAAAAAATGTATAGGTTTGTTAGGTGTCCCTAGGTGCCGGCAGAGCTAGGGTTCAAAACCTACAGCTAGGCACTTTGCAAAAAAAGGGTCAGTTTTCACTGTGAAAATGCGGTTTGTCCACGTTGCGTTTTGGGCCGTTTCCTGTCGCGGGCACTAGGCCTACCCACACAAGTGAGGTACCATTTTTCTCGGAAGACTTTGGGGAATGCGGGGTGGGTGGAATTTTGTGGATCCACGCAGATTCCAGAACTTTCCACCACAGAAATGTGAGGAAATTTGTTTTTTTTTTACAGATTTTGAGGTTCGCAAGGGATTCTGGGTAACAGAACCTGGTGAGAGCCAGACAAGTACCCCCATCCTGGATTGCCCTGGGTGTCTAGTTTTTAAAAATGTATAGGTTTGCTTGGTTTCCCTAGGTGCCGGCAGAGCTAGGGTTCAAAATCTACAGCTAGGCACTTTGCAAAAAAAGGGTCCGTATTCACTGTAAAAATGTGGTGTGTCCACGTTGCATTTCGGGCTGTTTCCTGTCGCGTGCACTACACCTACCCACACAAGTGAGGTATCATTTTTATCGGGAGAATTAGGGGAATACAAAATTGTGGAGCAACTGTTATTACCTATTGACTTTCAATACATTTCTCCCTTCCAATTGTAAGACAATGTGTAAAAAAGAAGTCACTTTGAAAAATGACCTATAATTCACATGCTGGTACGGGTACCCACAATTTCGGAGATGTGCAAATAGCTACTGTTTCTAAACTCTATATTTTGTTCTTATTTCAGAAATACATAGGTAACTTTCATACCGATTTTTCCCTGTTTATATTTTTCCAAATTAATTGCTATATACCCGGTACACAATAAAAAACCATTGCAAGACGCTGCTCAGTTATTGGCTCTGGGTTCCTCGGGTTCTTGGTGAACTTTCAAGTCCTATATATCCCCTCAACCAGAAGGGTCCAGCGGATGTAACGGTATATTGCTTTCAAACATCTGTCATACTTAGTAGAAGTTACAGGCGAAAACGTTGCCACAAATGGCTGTTTTTTTAAACTCATTTTCAATTTTTTCTATTTTCAACTGTTAGTTTCTATACAAAAACCTTCAAGGATCTACACAAATGACCCCTTGCTGAATTCTAAATTTTGTCTACTTTTCATAAATGTATAGCTTTCCAGGATACATCATTGCTTTCATACCCATTGTTACCATTAACTGGAAGGAGGTTGAAAGCACAAAAAATAGCAAAAATAGGCTATGTCCCAGAAAAATGCCAAAACTGTGTAAAAAATGTTGGTTTTCTGACAAAAGTCTGCTTGTCCCTGAAACCTGGAAAGATGGTGATTTCAGCACTGCAACCCCTTTGTTGATTCCATTTGCAGGGAAAAAAACAGACGCTTTCATCTGTAGCCCTTTTTTCCAAAAAAACACAAAATTTTGCTGTATTTTGGCTAATTTCTGGGTCCCTTCCAGGGAAATCCACAAACCCTGGGTACCTTTAGAATCCTGTGATGTTGGAAGAAAAGGACGCAAATTTGGCGTGGATACCTTATGTGATCAAAAAGTTACAGGGGCCTAAGCGCGAACTACCCCAAATAGCCAAAAAAAGGCTTAGCACGGGGGGGGAAAGGCCTAGCAGCGAAGTGGTTAATAAAGGGGGAGATGTTGTGTCCTGTGTTTATGTGTATGAGGCCTCTAGGAGCCCTCTGCAGACTCCTTACAAGTATTACATAATCTGGTGGGTGTGACTGGGTGTGGTTAATAAAGTTTGTGACACAGTGCGTTTATTTAACGGTAACATGCTGAAGAATAAAGACGTGCAAACCAGAGCTCCATGTGTTGCATGGTCTGTTACCTGCTCCCTGGCTGGGGAGGACGCTACAGTGCCCATTGTATTTAAGTGTTAAACACTCCGCGAGTTTAGATCGCAACATGCATCTGGCCATGAGGCTTGATTAGGTCTAGCCTAGAAACAGGTTTAGCTGACTCACAAGCCTCATGTAAAAAACAAAAAAAACAAATACAAATTACAAATATATTTATATCCGGACATAGAGGGCCTTTATGTCAACTTACTTCATCCATTAATCTGTTCATGTGTTACTAACATTTTGCTTCCCATCACCACAGCATAAAGTGTGGGGAAATGGGTCAGCTCACTCCAGCCATTGAATCTTTTGCAATGTGAGTGACGGTATTTTGCCTGATCACACGTGCATAGCTGCCTGAAAAGAAGTGCACTTGAGTGCGAGGGATGGTGGGCCAATACTTTCATTTTGCCAGTCTTTCCATTCTTTTTCGATACGTTTTTAGACATCCTTGTGTATTTAAACTATGTCTTCAGGTTACAGTGATTCTAAGTGTGTTCCCCCAATAAGAATATTTTCCTCTGATGTGCAGTAAAACTAAAACATGCTTCTATACACATTCTAAATACAACTGTCTGCTAGGAAGCACATGTACTGTTCTATTTAGACTACATGAAATGGCGTTAATTTTTATTTCACAGTGTTTATTTTGCAATACATTTTTTATTTTATTGCAAGCCTACGACCCTTACTTTTAGACCTAGACTGGTTTTCTTATTTTCATTCTTCTTATTTTTGTGGCATATACTTAGTTTACAAAAACACAGCGCCCACTTGTTAGAGCTTATTTTTGTGTTTTTAAGCTAATTTTTATATTTTTGGCATTGTTTGCTTGATTCAGAGTTCTCTTGTCACATTTTATGTGGTAAGTATGTGCAGGATGAAATGCATGAAACTGATTGCCAAAAGCCAGGAACATGTTACAAATGAGCCACATTGACTTTGCATGATTCTTATGACTGCCTAATTTAATTTAACTTGTCTAATGTTCCAAAGCTTTACCTTTGATAATAATTTGATCTACAGTCAGAAATTATTTCAATTGTTTTTTCCCAAGAAGGCTGCCAGTCTTCTGGTGAACCCTGTGATTACATTTTGCTGTTGTTAGGAGTGATTTCCTAACATTGTGATATAATTACTTATCAGTGTTAGGTAGCAAAATGACCTACCTCTACAAAATGTCTTCTAAATGGGTTGTTCCAGAATGTGACTTCAAAACTGCTGTTCAAGCCCTCATACTCTTGCATCTGGATAGTGGTAATACCCTACTCCATGGCCTCCCAGACTACACACTGACACCCTTTAGGGGCATCCTATGTGCCAAAGTATGTGTCATCCAGTGGCAGAAGAAATATGAACACATCACCCTCTCCCTGATGGAACTCTATTGGCTCCCATTACCAGCCCCCACCATCTTCAAAAGCAGCTGAATCATTTAGTAAGCAATAACGACTAGCAAACCCCTTATCATGCAGACAAGCTAACCACCTCCGATGGTTGTCAACACATCCACAGCCAGAACACCCATCAGACTGCAAAAAAGAAAACAAAACTAGAAAACAGGTCTTTTCCGTCTATACACACAAAATCTGGAACAATATCCTTGTATCCATGAGGACCGCCCCCAACACTATTCCAAGTAAGGAAAGAGCTGAAGATTCCCCTCTTTAAAGAACATACATCACAATGCTTTAACCGTCCACAACCCAGCTTCCTCTCCTATCACTTGATGACTTTATGCTTGTCTTCAACTGTATACAGCACTCTGCTGCCTTTTAGCTAGGACTGCGCTATAGAAATACCATATATATACATACAATGTAATGGCATCACATGTGAGTTGGTCATTGATTTTTTGCCTCGCCAAACTGAAAAAAAATTCTCTGTTACCTGCTTTGAACAATGATGTAAGTTTAATACCATTTATTATTATTAAATTTTTATTAGATGTGTTGATTTGCATTGTGACAATTATCCACTGTATTTATTAGCACTCACTGTACATCTTTATATATGTTCTAATATATACTGTGGCCTTATTTGATTTAAATCCTTTTTCTATTATAAGTTATACCAGGGAGCATGGCTGGCAATGACGATTTCTCCACGAGGCTGGGAAAGATTCGCCCCCCGACAGCTAAAAGTCACCTGTGAAAAAATAAACGACAATGAAATGAATGATTTCATTGCCATTTTATTTTTCCATTGTGTGCGTCACACGCAGTGTTCCAAGTCAAGGAAGGGGGGTTTCCTCAGCTGCCGATTGGCAGCATAGAGGATTGGATCGCTGGCCAGACGCTCCACAGTGCGCATGTCAGTTTGGCCGGCTGTCTTGTGACGGCCAGCCTGACATGCGCACTTTACAGTTCTTCACTCAGCTGTCTTAGACGGCTGGGTGGGGAGCATGCATAGGCCTCCACGGCCTGAAGGAGCATCCGACCAACCCGCTCCATCCAATCCTGGCGCTTCATGTATGCAGCATGAGAGCAGTGCCAGGATTGGTTACAGTAGCTCCACAGCAGACTGCAGTTTCACCCAGGAGGACCGTACAACGTGTGGCAGTTGGTAAGTATGGTTATTTGACTTTTATTAATTTAAAATCTCAGTGTTATTTTGGGTGGAGGGAGGGGTTGCTTTATATAGTTTTTGGAGGGGGGAGTGTATTATTTTAGGCTTTTGGGAGGGGGTGTTTAATCATTGGCTTTTGGAGGGAGAGGGGGTTTATTTTGTTTTTTTGGGAAGTGGTGGGGCACTTCACTCGCCCCACCACTTTCAAAGGTTACAAGCTGTCACTGATGGATCCAAAATGGCTGCACATCATCGAAGTTTTTGATCGACTCAACTTTTTCGACCCGCTTGTGCTTTCTCCAGTGCAAGGAGCTACTGCTGCTGACAAAATAGGGTTTGATGATGGTTGGCCCCAGACGGTACTAGTTTCAGATAATTCCTAGCAGTGCAATACCTGGAGGTGGATTCGGGCCTGTCCTGGCCTAAAAATCTGTGGCACATCGGTGTGTGCAGTTTGCAGAATAACTGTTGGGAGCAACTTAAGGCAGAGTGAATGCCCTGGAGGGGAAGTCAACCCAGGTTTGAGCTGAAATGAAAGACCTAAATTCCTTCAAGATGAATGTTGTTGACGTCATGATAAAACTCAATGAAAGAATCAAGATCCAGGATAATATATGAAGAAAAACCCATCTGTGGATTTTGGGTGTACCAGCAGAGATTCTAGATGAAGCTCTTTAGAGTAGGTTAATGGAGGTGATGGCTAACCCACTCCCCCTACAATGTGAGGTGGTGGAATTGTGTGCAAAATCTACCAATTTTCCATTGGAATACACAATTGAGGAAGAGGTTCGAGTGGTACCTTGATGGAGATGGTGAAGTCTGTGGAGAGGAGAGATCGGCTCCACAGGAAAGCTATTTGCTAAAATAAAAAAAGTAGTCCAACTTGGAGACAGGACAGATGTCTTTTGGTTTTCCGTGATTGATGCCAAGCCACGCTGGCAAGGATGAATTCTCTCGTAGGCATCAAACAGAAGATGGTGTTGAAAGGACTCACAGTACCCTGGGCTTCCCTCCCTAAGGTGAAGGTGGAACACGGAGCGAAGGCATGTGCTTTTTCACAGGTCGAGTCCTCGAAGGCTTTCTTATACAGTATGAGCGCAGTAAAGCTGTGTTTTTTTGAGGCGGTGTCTGATGACAGAGGTGGGCATGGGGAGCTGGCATCTTCAAGAAAGTGAGCCCTGGGGAGGCTTCTCTAGTGGGTGCAAGAGGTGGGCAATCGTTTACACTGGAAGATGAAAAGGGATTGAGGAGGCTTGATGAGGAAGGAGAATTTGGTAAAGTGGTGAGGACAAGGCAGTGAGGATGGGTAGAGAGTCGCAAGTGATCCCAAGATGAGTAGGAGAAAAGCATATGAATGTAAGAGGGAGTAAGTAGGTCCACAGATGACAGGCAGAATAATGCCAGCCAAAGTGTAAACAGGGGTATTTTTTTCACACCTGAACACTGGTTCAAACCCAGGTGGATTCACCCCATGTTACGCAGTTCTTTTCCGCCCCTACAGGAATCCATTATTCTATCCCAGCAGCCATAACCCTTGGTGTGGTTCGGCTCATAACCACTCAGATACTAAGTAGAGTCCCAAATGCAATCATAAGTAGCCACGCACTTTCCAAAATCCAGTATGTTCCTCCTCTAACAACAGGAGTAAAAAAGCAAACTGAGTTTGCACTGCGATGAAGGCACAATAATCCCATAGAGAAACCCTGTAGGAGAGTAGGATCTGCTTCTTATGGTTATCCCCACTTTTTGCTGATGTTTCACTGGTTTTCGACTTTAGTCTGGCTTGGGCCCTGCTATCCAGGACCCCAGCCTAGCTGCTTCCTCTCTAAAAGTGATTCCATGTACATTAGGTACACTTCAGATTGGATTCTGGGGTGCCCTTATAAGTCCCTAGTATATGGTATGCTATGTACCCAGGGCATAGGTACCCCAGAGGCCTACCAGGGGCTGCAGCATGTATTATGCCACCCCTGGAAAGCCCTCCAAAATGACACCACAGGACTGCTACAGCAGCCTGAGTGAGGTGGTGCATGCACCCCTTACAGAGATATAGGTTCACTATATCTCACCCTAACACTGCACATATAAACCTATCAGTCACCCCTAGGGCAGGCCTTATCAATTCTGAAGGCAGGGTGCTTGGTTTTATGTGAGAGGGTGCCCATGCATGAGCAGAGCCCCTCTGCAGCCTTCGGAATCTATCCTCCGGGGTTGTCTGTGAGTGCAGCCTGACCATATACTCTTAAGTGCATTATATCTCAACAGTAAATGCTAACTTTGGGATGGCTGCACGGAAACATGTCGTGTTTGGTGTCAAACACCTTGGAATCATACCCCCACACCAGTACCTGGTGTGGGAGTATGATCCCACCCTTCTAGAGGGAGAGACATGACAGCACCGGTATACCCGGTACCAGCTAAACAGAGCCCTGGCATCACAAAATGGATGCTGCAGCCACAGACACGAGTCTGGCCTCCTACTGCTGACCGAAACTCCGGCAGGGGAGGCCTGGACAATAGGTTTCCTGTCACAGGGAGGTGTTACCACCTCCCAGACAGGCTTTAGTGTATTGGGGCTGGGTGGGAGCACTCTCTGAGTGCTTTGAAGTCCTGCACTGGGGGCACATTTGGTGTCCCTGTGCATACCCCAGTTCAAACCGTTTGCAGGGGCTGCCAGCCCCTGCTCTGGCGCGAAACTGGACAAAGGAAATGGGTGTAGCCACCCCTCTTTCCAAACCCTCCCATAGGTGGGTCCCCTGAGTTAGTCCAACCCCTTCCTTGGGTATAAGAAAGGAACCCTTGGCAACAGGACTTTAGATATCCCTGGACGAAACTCTGAAACTGAATCCTGGACCTTCGACGATCTGTTAAACGCCATTGACTGAAGAATCTCCCTTGGAGTAAAGGAGTTACTCCCCTGCTTGGCAGGCACCAAAGACGCATCTGTCCGGTCTGCATCTCCGAAGCTCCCGCCGGACGCCGACGACCCTGCAACCCAGGTGGTGGATTTCCAGACTTCCCAGAGGCTGACCCGAGTCCCCAGCAAAGCTGAGACCCGTAGCCCTCGTGGGTACCGTGGAACCGGAACCCCTGGACACCGTGCACATTTGCAAGTGCATAAGCTACTGGTCGATCCTAGAGGCTGTGCTTTGGGTTATTTGTAGCCCTGACCCCGAGCAGTGAATCCACTGAAGATTGCCGGCCTGGCCACTCCGAGTGACCCGTGGGCCGCCATTTCGTGATTCCGCTCGAGGTCCCTTCGCGATCCCTTGTCCGTCGACTTGTGGGTCTCTCAGAAGGACACCTTTGATTTCAACGGGCCCCCCTGGTGGCTCCAGGCCTGCCCTGACTCTCCCTCGCTTGGGGAGTCCCTCGGACCTCGCTGCTCCGCTCCGAAGCCATTGTTCCCTTTCTGCATGGGTTGCTGTTACCAAGGCTTGTTGGGTCCAATCCGGGCACCGACACCGCAGTCAGCTACTACCTTTGTGGGACAGCTCGATTCCAGCTCCTGGTCGTCGTCGACGCCTCCTGGTCCTCGTGGCTGCAGAGACAATCTTCCCCTCTTCGAACTTGAAGCACCCGACATCGGTGGGCATTCGACTATCGTGCCCCTGGTCACTGGCTAGTGACCTAGACTTTGTCCCCTCTGCTTTCAGGTTCTTCTCATCCTCGATCCAGGCTTGGATCTCTTCGGACACTTCGCAGCTTCTCGGCAGCAGCACTTTTCAGCCAGCAGCCATTGAAAACGACGGCGCGGCCCGACACCATTTGAGACCTGTGCACCCGGCTTCCCTGGGTGAGGTAACACGAGTACTACGGTGCTCCCGTGGGTGTTGGCCCTAGAACACTCTAAGTCCAAAAGGGTTTGTTCCTAGTCCACTCTGAAGTGTCCCTAAACTTTAAAACTCTAACCGCGACTTTCCCCATAGACGCTAACGGAGCTCGCGGCTGTGTTCCCACACTGCACACGTCCCCCGTGGGTCCCCTGTGTCACTACCTTGGGTGGTTCCTTGGGGTCCCAGCGATTCTACAGGCTCTAGGCCTTGTGTCTAGTCAAGTCGTGGTTCTTATACCACTTTCTTAATATATGGTTTGGTACGCCCCTAGGGCTAATCGTATATTGTGCTAATTTACTGTGTTATTTGACTTGTAACTTGTGTATTTCGACCTCTAGCCTCATAAAGAGACTAGTGGGTAGTGTTTAGTAATAAATACATATATTTTATATATATACCTGGTGTGGTTCTCCTTTCATTTGGTCATTCATGAGATTATAGACTGGTAAAACAAACAGCTTAACACTCCTTCAAGACTTAGCCTGAAGGCTGCTCTCCATAGCTACCACTAGGATAGCTTTCAATAAAGGTTGTCTTTAAATCTATCATCAATAAAGGTCGTTTGGACTGGTGCAAGGTGCCCACTATAACTAGTGGACAGCATATGCCAGGCCAACTTCTCACAAACCCTTCAACCAGGCTCTGCACTATAAATGCAAATAAGGCCTTGCACCATGCCTACAACAGTAGGGCACCACCCCTTATCCCCTTGACTGTCTTAATAACGAGCACATACTAGAGGTGGAAGAACCACCGAAAGCTCAAGCCAGGCTGAAGCCTAAACCCTGGATCTGGCTCAGCTCAAAGTCCTGCTTGAACCTTGAGCCCACAACGAGCCGAGCTTTTAAGTGGCTTCTGCCTGCCACCCTCCATCTACCCAGGATGTGGCATTACAGCCAGCGCTGCCAACTTTGGAACTGGGGAACCAGATTCAGTCTCAGCGTTGGACCAACATCATGTGATTCTGGGCAAATCACCTAATGTCCCTGTGCCTAAACAACATGAATGTGACCTTGTGTAATGTAACTGGTACTCACATAAAGTGCTCCAATACCTCTGTGTCGAGTTCGGTCACAAAACTCCCTTTTCTTCATTATTGTGTATGAAAGCACTTTCAAATATGTGAGTTCAGAAAACCAGTTGTATAAAAACCTATTGTGTTTGATTCAATAGACTATTATGTTGCTCTATAGCAATCTCGGCCACATAACAGGGTTTACATGACAACTGTCTTGCCTCTTAGATCACTAATGGTTCATGTTTAAAACTGTCGCTGTTAGTAAGTACTTATAAGTGCAGCACTATAATGTGATGTATCAATCGCAAAGCTCCCACGTGTTAAGGAAATACACTTTTTTTTAATTTTGAAAAGACTTTATCATATTTTACACGATGCTTGTTGCATGATTTACATAGCAAACATTTGTCAATGCTCAAACCCACACAAACCCCTTGTCGCTCTGATCTACTAGACCGGGAGCGATAGAATACCTAGATGGACTCTGGTGCTCCCCGATGGACTAGTCTCTCTGGTAAGGGAAACTTTGGTAGTGTCTTGTCTCAAATATACATTTAGATCTTTAAGAACGACAGACAAAGAACTTGAGTTTAAAGATAGATTTACTTCGAAAATATTCGAAGTACAAAGGCACAAAGTTGCAATAAATCAATTAGTAATTCAGTTTATGCGCTAAGCCCAAATACAGAAAATCATAAACTCAGGATAGTTCTAATATATAACCGACAGATTCGTCTTCGAAGTATGGGGAAAGGGACTCCTCCCCACATCACAAAAATCACACTGTTTTATAGGATGCTAGACAAAATGTTCATACATTCACTATGTTAATACATGGTTCTCAGGCTCATAACCAATGGGAAATCAAAAAAGAGTAACATTTCCGACAGAATACATTCAAAGATTTTCTCACAATTCTATTACATGGGTTTCTGTGCTCACACCATCTGGTACGTAGGACACAAATGTTAAATAATATGTTATTTAGTCTGGGAAGGCTAAAAGCGGCCTTGAAAAAAGTACATTTCATTAGGAACATTCAGTAAAGTCTTTGTCTTGCTCCGTGGAGCCTAGAATTTCTTTATTATGCTGAGGAAGGAAA
This sequence comes from Calotriton arnoldi, assembly GCA_963921515.1. Classification (NCBI taxonomy): domain Eukaryota; kingdom Metazoa; phylum Chordata; class Amphibia; order Caudata; family Salamandridae; genus Calotriton; species Calotriton arnoldi. Next base: position 816,344 of record CAWUFW010005890.1, on the reverse strand, counting down.
CAGCAGAATTAATCACGTGGTTTAGCTCAACGTCATAACACAGATGGACAACAGAGGCTGAGTTAGCCTTATTCACCTGAAGCATGATTTCTAAGGTTCTCAGCATTCTATTTTCTACAAATGGGGTTAACACATTTTCAGAATCGACTCGTGCACGAGCTCTAATAGCCGAGCCAGACCTTTCGCTTGGCTTTGGCTCGGCTCACCCTGTTGATTTGTTGACCACTAGTACATATGCCTTAAAATGTGTATCCAGAATGCCTGCCCTTATGATGTATACATAAAGGTCATGGGCACGAGGCACAAATGTCAAGGGAGGTATCTCTCCAATCGCTGTACAAGTCGGTGCAAACACTAGAGAAAGCGGCACCTTGGTATGCTGACACCATGTATTCGAGGGATAATAGGAAAATACATATTGTCCACAAACGACCCAAATAAAGAGCAAAACAATAGTTTTCTCTCACAGAGTGACACCACATTTCAAATGAAAAAGATGATTTTAATTAATATAAAAGAAGAATAAGTATAAAAGTGTCTTCACAGATAACTATCTACAATTTAATACATATCCCTGACATCAGTCTCCAAGTACCCAAAACAGTATATAAACGTGGATTCTATTTCCACAAGCATCACGCCTCCCTCCTCTCATTAACTTCTGCACAGACGGAGGCAGTGGAGCGGGCAATAAGAGCTTCACCGCTGGCAGGGTGTGGGCGAGATGTGGGTCGGAGCGGGCAGTTCACGCTGCGCACACCAGCGGGAGCGCCCCCACTCCGTGTCAGCCAGAGCCCTCCGCTCCAGCTGCTCGGCCGCCTCCGCCTCCTGACAAGGCCGCGGATATGAGGAGGGGCGGGAGCAGGGCCAGAGGCGCGCCACGTCACAACGGGCCGTCCACTGCCACGCCGCCATTGGTCAAGGCTCATCTGCTTCCGCCTGGATGTGATGCCAAGGCATGGCGAGAGAAGATTTTATGGGGCGCGGGTGGGTGAAAACGATGTAGTTAAACCCCAATTTAGGTACAAGGTGAGGCAGGTGCCCGACGGCTCTATTCTGAGGGAGAGATACAGACGTGGAGGGGCCTCTCTTTGCAGCGCTCACTGATGGACTCGAGGTATAGCCAGAGTCCTAATTCTGTAGGTACAGAAGCCAGAATATTCCCCATAATACTGGTATGAACAGTCCAGATGGGTTTCTGCAGCCTGCTGACCTGGAGGCTGGGTATTAGAGAAAGACACAGTGGCTTTCGGGGCTCATCCCTGGTGGCAGCCTCTAGGCTATCAAGCTTACGTCTGAAGGCCGACAGCAGTTTCACTATAACTCTTATTACTAGAGTCAATTGGCATGAATGAGGTTTTAGAAGGGTTTGCCGTGACTAAAGTATATAATAATAAAATAAATAGATTTCTGGATATAACCATGATGGAGGTATTACCCTATTGAGGCCAGGTAAAGCTTCATGGTACACCCAGTGGTCGAAGTGGGGGGAAAAAAGTAGGGGAACTGTGGGCGGAGAATCAGAGGCGGGAATAACCCGTGGATTGGGTCAGTGGGCGGAGTCAGGTGTGGCAGAAAGCAAAATATCCCAATTTTTAGTATTTGTTTCCCATTTCACTAACCGGTTACAGCTTATTACGTTATTTAATTTAACCAATGGATACACGTGTTTATTTAAGGTTTAATACATTCACAAAGTGGGATACGTTTCCAATCACAGAACGTCCCAAATATTCTTAAAAGTGGAATCGCAAGCCATTTGTCTCCCAGCCATGGAGTTTCTGTCATCAGCACTTCTCCTCCCTTTTTCCACAAGAGCAGTTAAAAAATGAATGGCAAAATAGCCTAGTTTGCAAATGTTTTCCACATAATTATGGCTTTGCCATATTTGCCACATAATACATCATCTGCTGCATAATCTGACGATTTTAACTAATAAATTGTTTATAGCTCAAACGGATAAAAAGTTACTAAAAAATGTGACTTGTGCTGCTGTGAAGTGGAGGGCCCTTTGCAAAGGTTGACTGGTCACCTTTCTCACTGCTGCAGTTGTATGTTCCACTGGTACTAATAAGGAAAAATCTTTGCAGAGACTGTTAGCATGTGTAAAAATGTCAAAATAATAAAGTATCAGAAAATTTACAGCACCACTAATACCAGTGTAGGGTGTCAGAGCACTTTACATCACACATATTACACAGAGACAATCAATCATACGTGTGTAAATCACTGTATAGGAAATGTTACATAAGACAAAGGACTACAAGGTGTAGGAGTCACATGACAACCATACTAGTAGGCAACATAGTTGAATAGTGATTGGTCTGGAGAAACACAAACTCAGAATTTAAAACGTAATACCATGGCTGGGGGTTCTCTTTAATAATCAGAATTGATTTCTACCCAAATGAACCCTTTTTTGCAACATTAGGATAATCAAAGACTGTGGAAAAAACATAACGCTCTAATTTATACCTTGCATGCAGCTCTTACATGACAGTTAATAGCTCACTGTTCTATGTTAGGATTTTAACTTATTAACTGCAAGTAACAATAGGGTCTCACTGACAAAAGCAGTAACCCACTGACCTATTTACATTATGTGCACTTTGTGTGATCTGCATGGTACATGTTCTTAGCAGCAGGCACATTAACCCTCTAGGGTTCCTTTCCATGAGTCAAAACTTCCACGAGACAAAACACCATCTCTCTCTACTAAGAACATTAATCACTGGAGTTATCATGCCATTTTTATTGTTGCCGAAAAATGTTGGAGGCCAGGAAGAAGGCAGCAAGTGCTTTTAAAACCATATTATACTTACAAACACGACGCCCCCACCTGAAGTCAGCGCCCGGTGCGGTCGCACTGCCCTAGAGCCACCCTGCTAAGGGTCCTGTGACCTCAGGGACAGAGTCACTGTCACTCTATGGTGTGCTGGTTCATAGTCCTGCCCACAAGACTGGAGGTGAACTTCATGGATTGTGGTGGACAGGCCTTCAAGGTTAACCCACACTTGCCACTGCTAGGGTCTACCTGCTGGTGCTAAGACACCAGGGCTTTTAAGATCTTCCAGGGCCTTCTAAGGTCTAGCATGGGAATGTGCTCCCTCAAGGGGAGTGGTCTGGTGGACTGGTCATGAAGGCTGAACCTGGTTCCCCAGTTCCAAATTCAGCAGCTCTGACCATAGTGCCACATCCTCTCCCCCACTGAACACCATACTGCCACACTGAGAGAAACTCGCACTGCACTGACCCGCTATAAACACCTGGATGTGACTCAATTCAAATTATGCACTAGACAAGAGCAATATGCTGCCTAAAAAAAAATTAACATCCTAGAAAAAGCAAACACTCATAGGGAATAAAAGATTAAGTAAATCATGTGAAATGTAAGCAGGAACAACATGATTACCTTTTTTTCCTTTTACACTCATTATTCAGAAATTAGTGAGTGCTTTTGCCTGAAAAGTTAAGGACATGACTACAGGGCCCAGAAGGGACCCGTTTCAATGCCCATTGCTTATATCCTTACAAAAAGTAAGTAGTATGGCTTAAAAAGACCACATTCGTGAACACACAGCCGCTGTACACATTTTGTTTTCCAATTCACCCATCAAGCAGGTATTTTAGTACCTCCAGGAATGGTGCACTTTCCCACCCAGGGAAAACAATGTTGTTCAAAGAGAGACGAGAAAACAAAAGTAGCGCTTCACTGGCAAACACTGTAAAGTGGCGCTAATGTGTTTAGGTGTGAATAAATCAATCTGGCCACCTTGCAACCACTCTGTCTTGCTTTAGTTAGTTAGTTATTTATTTTTAATATTTGGAATGTTTTATTTCTCTCCACCCCGAGGCTGCACTTAGAAATTGAAAAATGTCAGAAAAAGACGTTTCCAGCAAGTGTTTTTCTTTTTTGGATCCATTTCACAGTGGAGCAAATAAACGAAAGGAGGAAAGAGAGGGTAATACCCGTTTCTTGAAGTCTCGGTTTTCACTAAATGAGGAGGAGCGAGACAGAAAGAGAGGGAAGAGGGGGAACAAAGAGAGGGGGTTGCAGCTGCCAGCGGCAGGATAACTAGACACTGTCCTTGTCTTCTCTGGGCACAAAGGAAAAGACAGAGTCCTTTTCCTTCTCTGCCCGTTCCGCCCGTCCCCTTAACTATCGGCCTTGGCGAGTTTTGCCATCCGGGAGGCATGTTTAAAATAAGAAAGTAGGGGAACGAAATCTATGAAATTAGAGAAGTAGGGGCACGCCATGCCCTGCCGATCCCGCCCACTTCGACCACTGGGTACACCCCATAGAAATAATGGGAACAGTGTAATGCTGTGTATGTCATAAAGTAAACAAAAGGAATCCACCTTGAATGGAGTAATATGAAGATATCCTTCCAGAGTGTTTTAACACTGTTTGTGAGTTGTGTGTCCCTCCTGACGTCTAGGGAAGCACACAGCTTTGTTAAAATAACCCTCACCCACCAAAAGGACCCTTGGTGGCATGCTTCATCATCGGGTTCTTCCCGCCCCGCTGCGAGACGGGGCATGCTACGACCAATGAAGACGCGGGAGCACTTGGTAGTGGATACACTGTGTGTGATGCAGAAGTGAGAGTGGAAGGGTCAAACGTGCGGATAGTGAAATAGATGAAAAAATACCTGGCTATGTGGAAAAATTAATTTTAATGTTCCTTCTAGCTGGTATTGTTAAAAGTGGGGAGCTGTGTGAGTTACTCCAAAAATCCTGAGAAACACTATTAGGGCAAAACCAATACCAAATTGGGCACGGTTTGCTCCTATATAGTCACACTCTTTTTTAGACCTCACAACTGTGGGATCAAGACACACACTCTACACCATGGCAAAAGTAACTGGCCTCACTTTTTCGTAAGAAGAAGTTGAGAGGATTCTAGCTACCATCAACCCTTTCGAGGGACTCAACACCTCAGAACCCGACCCTGATAACAATGACTGGGACGAATTGACAATGCTCAGAAGAACACAGATTAAGACAGCCTTACATGGCCTCCTGATGACGGAATATCTAAGGGCAAATGCGGCTCCACAACGCCTTATCGTCAGGAACGAGCTATTCATTTTCCAGCAGGACAAGGCCTTCAAAAAAGATTGGTCGCTCATTTCGTGGCATTGCACCCGGCATTGGCTAATACTAATAATAAAGACTGCCACCCGGATTGCACAAGAACTGGAAATAGAGATCCAATCCATTGAGGTGCGCCTCAAGAGTTACCAACCACTCAGTGTTTTCAAAAAACGCCTGGAGGAACTAACTCAGACAATGAATGAGTTCGAGACAACTTTGAAGCAAAGCAAATACAATAAATTAAAAACAAGATACAGGGCGATTCAGCCATGAAAAAGTATATCCTTACACATGTGACGATTACGTTTCTACAACAACTCACCAGGACCCGAATACAGATGGAGAATCGTCCGACACAGGGTCCAGTAGCTCAGGCTCGAGCCGAGGCAGTGGTCCAAGATACCAAGGGAGGAGAGGCCAAGGCCGATGAGCGAATTACAGGGGTCAACGAGGATGGGGTAACTACCAAGGACCACCAGTATACCCACCATACCCATATGGCCCACCACCAATTCCACCAATGTCAGGACCCTATCACCATTGGAATACCCCACAACAGGATTACACCTACTATGAACAACCTCCTTTTTTAGGGTCAAGCCCTGGCCCACGGAGGGGCAGGAACCGGAGAGGGAACCAGGTACATTGGTCAACGAAAGAAGACGACACAGCGAGAGTCTCAACCAGGAGCATGACAGGCGCCCTGAACAATCCACCGTCCACCAGCAAAAGGACCACCTAGTGGTGAATCTTACTGAGCGGATACTAACACCAGCTCAAACAAGCATCTTGGACAAGGGTTTAGGTTTTGTACCAACTGAGAACCTGGATAAATTCAAACTCTGGAAGGAAATGAAGGAATTCATGAGGAAACTTAAACTGAGAGTGTTCTTCAGTGACAAAGAACAAACCGACAGACGCGAGGGAGTCACAGACCTGAAGATAAAATCAACCTTCGCACCACCGGATACCTTGCTTCCCATCGAACTACTCACTTTCGAAAAAGCAGTCATGAAGGAAATCGAGAATATCAACCCCGCCGCCAACCGGATCTTTCACAATACAACAAGGGAAGAGAAGGAAGCCATTAAAGAACTTGCGGCCAATAAGGAAATAACAATCAAACCGGCAGATAAAGGAGGAGCGATTGTGATCCAGACTACAGAAGCATACGACCAAGAATGCCGACGCCTCCTACAGGACCAAAGGAACTACGAGGTATTACAACAGGACCCTACCGAATCACTCAGACTCCAGATTGCCAGCATGGTAGAAGAAGCCGTCACTCACGACTGGATCTCTAAAAAGGAAGAAGAATTTCTCACCAATAAATCACCAAGGACTCCTTATTTTTACACCATCCCCAAGATTCATAAGAATCTGGAAAAACCACCAGGCCGCCTGATAGTATCAGGCATAGGATCCATCCTAGAACCCCTATCCAAATTTGCGGACGCTTTTCTTCGCCCACTAGTACAGAAGTCCGATACATATCTCAAGGACACCAAAGACGTCTTACGGCTTTTACAGGAAATAGAATTTGACCCAACAAAAGAAATACGATGGGATTAGAAGTGGAAAGCCTCTGTACAAGCCTTCCCCATGAGGAGACCCTCACCATCATAGAAGACGTCCTGTTTGGTATAGACTGGGAATACCAAAGAAATCGTCATGGAGTGCTGCCACCTGGCACTTAAGAAGAATTTCTTCGCATACAGGGAAACATTGTACCTCCAAAAACATGGGACGAGCATGGGGAGCACATTTGCCCCTAGTGTAGCGTGCCTGTATGTCAACCACCTTGAAACACGGAAAATCTTACATAACAGTAACCCCTTTCTGCCTCACATCAAGAAATGGAAACGGTACATAGATGATGTGCTGGTCATATGGGAGGGAGATGAAACAACTGCTGCAAGGTTTATGACCTGGCTGAATTGCCAGAATAACTACCTTAAATTCACGGGCACCATCTCGAGGAGGGAACTGGTATTTCTAGATCTGAACATCTACCCAGAAGACGGCACACTGAAAAATACGACCCATTTTAAAGCAACTTCCAAAAACTGCCTCCTACTCTATGACGGCTTCCATCCGCGACACCTGCGTGATAACCTCCCATATGGACAATTCCTCCGTTTGAGGAGGAACTGCACAGAGCTCAGTGATTTCAAATCACAAGCGGCAGACCTCCAGAAAATGTTGGAGACACGGAAGTACCCGCCCAAGATAGTGGCAAAGGCCCTTAAACGGGCGAGAAACAACAACAGGGATGCACTGCTGGAACCTAGAACACAGAAACATCCAGAAGAAAGACCTATATGCATCACCACTTTCAACACGGGCTCAAACCAAGTCACGAAAATTGTAAATAAACATTGGCGGTTACTAAACTGTGGACATCTGGACCTCCCAAAACCAATGTTTTCCCACAAGAGAGGCAAGAGTCTACGCGACATGGTTGTACACACGAGACCACGCAATACTCCACCAACTGAAGTGACTAACACCATGTTACCACCTGTCAAGGGTCATTACCCTTGCGGTAATTGCAGCATATGCCATCTAACTAAGAAAAGTAAAGACATCAAATTTAGGAACGGTTCAGGGTGGGAACAACGCCGTTTTACTAATTGCAACAGCAAAAATGTTGTATACATGATCACTTGTCCGTGCGCAATGGAGTACATTGGGATAACGACACGACAAGTTAGAACACGCATAGTTGAACACAGGAGTAATGTGAGATGCAAGAAAGCAACCACAAAAATGGCCTCCCACTATCTTGAGTTCAACCACACCACAGAGGACTTAAACTGGACAGTCATCGAACAAGTGAACAATGAGGCTGTCCTTTTCGAACAGGAACAACGCTGGGTATTCCGTCTGGGTACACACACGACAGGTTTGAATGATGACATACCCTGGGGACAACTGAAATGAGACCTTTTTACCCCCGTTTTTTTAAATAATACATATAACACCCGATAGTACATGACCAGAGAGGCATGAGTGCATCCACTTGCCCCCCCGCCCAGTTTTGGCTTTAAGGAATAACCGGTAGCCACCTACATAGGAATTATGTCAGGGTACATGAAGATGTACAATGAGGGCTTGAGCACACCCTCCCTCCTGGTGGACCCGTTATCCGGCTCACCCACTATGTTGGAATTTAGGGATATGGGCCCAGCCTTTTTTGTCTTCAGGGCGGCAATAAGTATTTCGAATGAGCACCTCAGCGTATTCCATCTATGCATGACCATTTATCCAGCTGTCATGGAACGGACTGTGATCGCTGTGTTTTGCACCCCAATAGACTTGTCACGGAACAAACAGTACCACGTTTTTGTTTACTCTGATAAATTTATTCTAATAAACGTTTCCATTTTGACAGGATTACACATAACAGGGACATAAGGGAACTTTTTCCAACCACGAATCGGGCTTATATAAGTATAAGAACCGGCACACCAGCCGTCATGGAACGGACATAGACCAGTGTGCCTTACACCCTAATGGGCTTGTCACAAAGTACAACAAGTGTAATATGGACCTCTTGTGATTCTGAGTAAAGAGTGTGAATTCTATTTATTCTGAAAGACACCTTCTATTCCGATATGTTTATACAGAACAGGGACTTAAGGGGCCTTTTTCCAACCAAAATCGGGCACACATAAGTATAGGAGCCGGCACAGCCAGTCGCAGCCTACCTTTCCCAAGGTATTGATTGGGTAACACGGGCTGTACAAAAACGGAAGTGAATAACTTTGGAGACCCTCATGGTGCCGCCCGCAGCGGCCATTTTTGGGTAGGTTAACGCTCTAGCTTACTTCCCCCGGCATAACTTTACGCGCGCAAACGTGGAAGTTACACCGCATTTAAGCAGCTTCAGAACACCGACTCCCCGTTCATCGGAGCCACGGCGAGGCAGTACCCTAAGCGAGTGAGCAACCTTGACGACGTGAGTACGGGATAGCCTTTGGTTCTCCCCTGAGGCAACGAGCAGTTCTCTAGCAATTCTCTAAAAAGTTGGACATGGTTTTCATCCCGTTTTCTCATTTTATCCATTCCTCAACAGTGTGTGACTACAGGCGCTCCTCCCCTCCCGTGAAACAGCTCATGGGGCACTAGTTTGGTACTATTAATGTACGTGTAATTCTGTTACTGATCACTTATAGAGGCAACATGATACATCACGCCATACACATATGGCTGTGGCGATTTTTCATTTCTTTCATGAAATCTGATCTGAAGACGTTTTTGATCGGAATAGAGTGTGTGTTTTATGTTAAGTGTTGTGACGTTGAGTATTGTCTTTGTTTGTTCCTCATGGGCAGCACAGCACCCACATAACGTAATATTTACGGTGCATTTAGAGAAAAATATATCACTTCTCTTACAGATTGCCACTACAGGGGTGTTGTGATCCAGCGACTGTTCCCATGTATTGTAATTTAACAATGTTTTTTTATTCTTCCAGACCTATGTAAGGAACCATACCTAATATGGTATAGTATTGAGTGCATGTTATTTTATATGCATTATATTCCGCTCGATTGAGTAGCAGACCACATTGTTGTTTTGTCATAAGAGTGGAATAGGGATCGTCAAAGGTCCTGATGAGAAGCCACAGGGATGGCTTCGAAACATGTCGACTAAGGAGGGGTTAGCCCATTGCAGCACAGAACCTCTGTTCCCCACTTTTAACAATACCAGCTAGAAGGAACATTAAAAATTATTTTTCCACATAGCCAGGTATTTTTTTTATCTATTTCACTATCCGCACGTTTGACCCTTCCACTCTCACTTCTGCATCACACACAGTGTATCCACTACCAAGTGCTCCCACGTCTTCGTTAGTCGTAGCACGCCCCGTCCCGCAGCGGGGCGGGAAGAACCCGATGATGAAGCATGCCACCAAGGGTCCTTTTGGTGGGTGAGGGTTATTTTAACAAAGCTGTGTGCTTCCCTAGACGTCAGGAGGGACACACAACTCACAAACAGTGTTAAAACACTCTGGAAGGATATCTTCATTTTACTCCATTCAAGGTGGATTCCTTTTGTTTACTTTATGACCTATTTGAGGAGGACGAGTCCACCCTTTGTTTTTCTCTACCTCTTCACTCCCTCCTTTGTTTTTGTATGCTGTGTATGTCATCATATCCCACGGCAGCTCGCCGCTAGAACTAGGAGGCACCGGCAGGCTGGCGGTGGTCATGAGCACAGGGGTAAAGCGCGTTCAACAATGACTTATGTCACTTTAAACACCAGGAGATGATGGACGGAGCGCTGAAACTTTTCAGACACTCACCCCCAGTCACAGATCTGGGTTGAACCCATCATCGCTCTTTAGCTCACTTCGCCACCCCAGTTCAGACCCAGCTATATGCAAATCAGTCTTGACCCTGTGCCTCATGGGAACAGTCCAGCCTGAACTGCCAAGCCAGGTCTTCCCTGGAGCGGAAACAAGCATCCTGGGACTGGTTTTGGGGTAACACCCCTCATCAGCCAGGCTAGCTTGAATCCAGTGGCAAAGTGAGCAAGGGACCCACGTCTGGGCATACCCTGCCAATTTAGGGCAAACAAAGCAAACACAAGGAGATGATGGATGGAGTGCTGAAACTTTTCAGACACTCACCCCCAGTCACAGATCTGAATCTTTTTTCATTATGTCTCTGTGGCAGAGGTGAAGGGCTTGTGATGGTTAAAGGCACACTCAGCAGCATGTCACATGCAACAACCCCATTATTCCATACCGGGGAGGCAAAGGGCTTTGTGGCTCCAAGCAGCATTCTGTATGATGCTAGCACTGGGCTGCATGGAGTCCTCAATGTGCCCTCAGGCAGGTTTCGGGAGGGCAGCCGTGCACTGCTTGTGCAAGGCTGGGTTACTACCCCCTGCCGCTTAGGTTTAGCACCCTATCAAGCGTCAGAGAGGGGCCAGTTTGCCCTCAGCTCTTCTTCACAGAGGGGGTTGGTTCAGATTCCCGCATTTGTCCTTGAAGGCAGGCCTACTGGCCTTTCTCCTGCACCATCTCCAGCAGGCAGGCACACAGACACCATCTACCCGCCAGGCAGCAGGCTCTCCTGGCCCATCGGTGATGGATGTAGGGATCAGTACAGCAGGCAGACTCCACTGGCTGCAGGATGAGGGTACCAGCTCTCCTTGCTACTGTGCAACACTCAAATAGATGGAATGAACAGCATGAGCTGCTTGTGACTCCTAAAAAACTGCAGTACAACCAGCAACTCAAGGTCTCCAAGACAGGCTCCGCGGACCAGCAGCAGGATGGCCACATCCACTACCCCCAGCATAGACCAGACATATGAGTGCCAATGTCATGACACCTTTTCCAGATCTAAGCAGCAGAGTCCTGACTGAGTATGGTTCTTGGCAAGAAATGCCCCCCTCAAGCACAGTTTAGAGTCCCTCAAAATCTTGAGCCCCAGCCTTTCTCTTTCAGTCACTGACAATAACAAGAAAGCACATTCTGGGTGGGTCCTCTCTGTTGCCAGGGGTTTTGTAATCTGTGCAGAAGGCATCCCAAGTAGTCATGGCAACCATGTGGAACTGCAAGGTAGGCCTAATGAGATGCAGAGATGTTGGGAGTGCGCACTAATAAAAAATGAAGGGCAATGAAGCACTCGATTCAGCAGTATCTGACTCCAAACATGACAAAACTCGGTCACTCCCTTCTCAAACTACTAAAATGGTATTTCGTCTCTGTGGCTTACAGAGACCTTGTCAGAGTTTCAAAGGTTTCTAAAATGAGGATCTCAACAAGACTATATACAGTCCTAGTAGCCACATGCAAGGAGACACCATCCGTTCATCATGGTGACGCAAGGTATGACTGTAGGGACACCTTCCCACAGGGTACAGCAGTCGGTATTAGCACCCCAGAAATCTAAATACCTCACTAAGCAGGCAAGGGTTAGTCACAGCCAAAAAGGCAATGGCTAACAGAAGCCGAGGGATTCTATGGCGCACATCCAGAATTGTTCTAATGAGGTAGGGAATTACAAAAGCTGTGTGGCTCTCATAGCTCAGGAAGTTGTCTGACCTCACATCAAAAGATGCATGGGGCGTGAGGGCTCTCCAGGAGAGGTGACCACAGCCTCACTGTCTGAACACGTCTTTAGCTCTCTACCAGGCCGAGCAGAGTCGCTGCTTGAGCATGGTCTCTTACCACCCCTTCTCATGGTGCAGATGGATAAGTCCTAACTCTCTAAGGACAGAGCTGATCATTGATCATGGAAGATACAGGAGGACCCAAATCCATGTGGGAGTCACATGAGCCTTGCTGTCGCCCTGGAGTACTTCACAACGACTGTGAGAAGCTGGCCTGGTATATGATGTCCACTAATGTAAGTGGGCACCTTGCACCAGTCCAGACAACCCTTTTAGTGAATTGAGAGGCCTTAGACAACCTTAGAAAGCTCTCTAAGCGGTAGCTGTGGAGAGCAGCCTTCAGGCTTAGTCCAGAAGGAGTGTAAAGCAGCTTGTTTTACCAGAATGCAATCTTATAGTATAGATTAAGTGGAAAAGAACCGCACAAGGTATTTATAAAAATATGTATTTATTATAGAATACTCTCTAACATGTTTAGATGTCTCCTACACTGAGATAAACACAATACTTTTCTTAGAAATACAGTACATAGCACAAAATACACAGTGGACCCCAGGGGGGGCCAAACCATATACTAAGAAAGTGGTGTAAGAACCACGACTTGGGTCAAGACAATATCGGGAGGACTTAGAAGTGCTGGAGTCCCAAGGAACCACCCAAGGTGAGTGACTAGGAACTCCACGGAGAGCGTGTGCAGTGTGGGAACACTACCGCGTGCTCCGTACAACTCTACGTGTAAGTCGCAGTTGGATTTTTAAAGATTAAGTACCCTTCCCAGTGGACCCTGAAGAAACCCCATGGAATACAGAAGGTTGGAGAGCCGCCCCACCCGTGGATACCTTAGTACCCATGTTACCTACACCAGGGAAGCCGGGTGCATACTTGTGAAGTGGTGTCGGAAACCGCAGTCGAACCCAATGGAGGACTTCAGGAAAGTGCCGCTGCTGATGAAGGAGAAAGTGTCCGGTGGAATCTGAAGGTGGATTCTAGATGAGAGGTACCTTCAAGCAGAGGGGACAGAGTCTATGTTACTCAGGAGTGACCAAGAGACTTGGAAGACGAATGCCCTCTGATGTCGGGTGTTGCAGGATGGGTGACGATGACCTTGACTCTGCAGCTGTGAGGACCAGGCGACGCTGAGGAGGACCAGGAGCCATGCACGAGCTGTCCCATGAAGGATGTCGAGTGCTGAGGGGCCGGTGTCCGGCGGGAGCACCAACAAGCCTTGGCAAATGCAACCAACGCAGGAATTGAAGAATAGGCAACGTTGGAACCAGCAAGGTCCAGGGGACTCACCACAAGCAGGGTAGTCAGGGCAGGCCCTGAGCAATCAGGGGAGCCCAAAAGGAACAAGTGTGACCCTCAAGTGGACCCACAGGCCGGAGGCACTGGAGACGCGAGAGGATCTCGAGCAGCTCACCAAAAGATGCAGGCCACGGTGCACACAATGTGATGTGGCTGAAGATTCTGGTCACTGTAGGTGCTTGAGGTTGGGGCTACTTGGAGCCCAAAGATCTTCTTGAAAGGAAGCCAACAAGCCATCAACTGCAAATTGACGCGGTGCACAGGGGTTCGGTTATTGCAACCCCCATGAGGGATACTGGCCTCAAACTTGGTGAGAGGGAAGGGCAGGCCTCGGGAGCTGTGGAAAACTACCACCTGTGTTGCAGAACCTTGCGGAGTCTGGAGGAGCTCAGGATCAGCAGACTGGTCGACTTAGTTGCGGTGCCTGCAAATGCAGGGGAGTGACTCTGTCACTCCAAGGGAGATTCCTTCAGGTGTCTTTAATGCCCACAGGCCTTGGAAGGTTCCTGTATTTATTTATTTTATTTATTTATAAAGTTTTATATAGCGCGAACTTGATCCCGAAGGATATCAGAGCGCTTTACAGTTTGAGGGAAAAGAGGTAACAAATCGAAACATGCGACTAATATGGTGGATCTAATAGGTATTGAATCAGATAATGCACACATGATAGATCATTCGTAAACCTGAGTGAAATGGGGAATGGGCTATACAATGGAGCAAAGTGACGTAAGGGAGTAAGTACAATAATCATATACAGACATAATAACCAATATCAAAACTATAAACAGAAAGTGAGTCAGATGGGGAGTCTAATGGCATTGAATCAAATGGTGAACACCTACCAGATCAATTATACACCTGGGAGAACGAAGAATGGGCTAGAGCGATAGGGCGTAATGACTTAAGGGGAGTAAATACAATAATCATGTACAGGAATAATAACCAAAACAGAATCATAAACTTAAACAGGGATAATAACAAATGCTATGATATGTCCGATGCGCTTAGAGCTAACAAATATCCCTCATGTTAAGGTAAGAACTTATTCATGAGGAATCTTTTAGCTTCCAGTTTGAAGGTATCCTTTGAGGAGATCCTCCGAATTTCCGGTGGAAGAGAGTTCCAAATTTTGGAGCAGAGCCAGAGAAGGCTCGTTGGCATGTTCTTTTTGCAGAAGATCTGTGGTTTTAAAAGGAGGGAATTTGCACTCCTTGAAGGTCTACCTCCTCCAGATAGTTCTAGTTTTTGTGCGAGGTAGATGGGGGTTTGGAAGTGTAGGGCTTTGTGTGATAGGCAGGCAATCTTCAGTTGAATTCTAGCTTCGTAAGGTAGCCAGTTTAGAGATTTTAGAACCGGGGAGATGTGTGCCTTTCGCTTAGTGTCCGTGATCAATCTGGCCGCCGCGTTCAATGACGCCTTTAGTTGGGCCAAAGTGTATTTGGGGAGGCCACATAGCGTAGCACTGCCATAATCAAGTCTCGGCAAGACAAGCGCTTGGACCACTTGTTTGAAATCTGATTGAGGTAGGAAAGGTTTGAGATTCCTGAGTGTTCTTAGAAGGTGGTTAGCTCCCTTGCACACGTTGCTAATGTGAGTCTTCATATTCAGATGCTTGTCCAGGGTAATTCCTAGAGATTTAGCTGAGTCGATAGTGCGGGCGGAGCAGTTGAAGGCGGTGAGTTGGCTCATCCATAGGTCGATTATAGGAGTATGTTTCGGGGGAGATGAGGAGGAATTCTGTTTTGGCGGTGTTTAGCAGTAGGTGGTTCTCAGTTAACCAATTTTGGGTCGTCAGTAGGGTGGAGTTGAGTGAAGCGCATATCATCCGGGGAGGAGATTTTCAGATAGAGTTGGGTGTCGTCTGCATACATATGGAAGCGAATGTCCAAAGATTTTAGAACATTAGCTAATGGTTCCAGGAATAAATTGAAGAGAATGGGAGATAAGGAGGACCCTTGGGGAACCCCCATGCTGACTGGGGATGGCTGGGAGAGAGAGTGGTTCGCTTTCACTCTTTGGGACCTGTTCTGCAGGAAGGACGAGAACCAAAGCAGCACCTGACCCGAAAGGCCCATCCTATGCTCCAGAATGAATAGGAGGTTGTCATGATTGACCGTGTCAAATGCGGAGGAAAGGTCAAGTAGGATAAGGAGGCAGGATTCATTACGATCGAGCATAATTAAGATGTCATCCATCACGTGGGTAAGAGCCGATTCAGTGCTGTGCCCACTGCGAAAGCCAGATTGGTGTTGGTCCAGGAGATGGAAATTTTCGATGTATGCACATAGTTGTGACTGGATGCATTTTTCAAGGAGTTTGGCTAGAGTGGGGATGCTGGAGATAGGTCGGAAGTTGTTAAGATCTGTACTGTCAGCTGTGGGTTTTTTTAATATCGGAGTTACCTGAGCCTCTTTTAGGCATACTGGGATCGTGCCTTGTGATAAAGATGCATTGACGATCTTTGTCCAGAATGGGGAGATTTCATCCTTGATCACTTTGAAGATGGAAGGTGGTAAACCGGTCACTGAAGTGATTAGATGGATTGATAGTTCGAAGAACCTTTTTGATATCATTTTCAGAGAAGGGGGTAAAGGTGTCCCAGGAAGCGTTGTTCTTGATACCCCCGCTACATGGTGCTATCTTGTCTCGTACGGCCCGTGGGGGTGCAGGTTCATTAGGTAGCAGTAGAGCCCTCCTTGTTTCCAGATCCAAGTTAATAAGTCTAGTTTTCTCAGTAAAGAAGGCATCCAGATCATCACAAGAGTGAGGTCTGACTTCAGAGGCCGATCGGTTAGGGGCAACCACCGATTGTTGTTTAACCAGTTCAAACAGTTTCTTGGGTCGATTAGCCGCTTGGTTAAGTTGGGATCTGAAATACTCCGCCTTCGCTGTCTTGATTTGTTTGTTATACGAACTTCTGGCTGCTCTAAGGTTTTTTAGATGGTCCGCAGATGGAGTGGATCTCCAAGTACGTTCTATGGCCCTTAGATTGCGACGTTCCGAATTTAGGTTGCCATTGAACCAAGGTTTCGATATTTTTGCAGGTGCATTTTTTTGTTGTAGTGGGGCCATAGAATCCATGATGGTGCACAGGCACAGATGATGCAGCAGACTTGGTATGATTCCAACATGTTTGATACCAAACATGATAGGATTAGTTGCAGCCGTTTTCGAGATGGTCATCGCATAATTACGCGGTGCCCCTCTATATAGTATATAGCTGCTTCACTTACAATCCAGGAGAATGGACTCCGTAGGCTGTAGGGGTGTCCTGCTCATGCAGGGGCACCCTCACACTTAGAACCAAGCACCCTGCCTTCAGGATTGATAAGGCCTGCTATACGGGTGACTTATAGGTTTTAAGTACAGTGACCCTAGATATAGGAAACCTATATCTATAGTAAGTGGTGCTAGTATCAGCTTAATCAGGCTGCAATGGCAGGCCTGTAGTTTCATTTTGAATGGTCTCCCATGGGTGGCATAATGCATGCTTCAGCCCATGGGGGACCTCTGGGGAACCTATGCCCTGGGTACCGTAGTACCATATGCTAGGGACTGATAAGGCTACCCCAGTATTCAATCTGGGATGTACCTAAGTACTTACCACAACAATTTAAGGGAGAAAGCAGATAGACTGGGGTCCTGATTAGCAGGATCCCAGTCAGACTAGTCAAAAACAGCTTAGCACCAGGCAAAAAGTGGGGGTAACCATGCAGAAGGATCCTACCTTCCTACAACAACAACACGTGCCCTGGAGTACTTCACAATGACAACACGTGTTCTGGAGTACTTCATGAGAACAACACTCCAACCACCAAACCTTGGAAGGATGGAATGCTCGGCTCAGTGTTATAATAAGCTGGCACTCCCAATGCTACTTCTCACTATACAAGCCAAAAAAATCTGCTTGAGTGACATAACATGTGCAGTTATTTTAACAACCATGTCATCATATCTAGAGCTGCCATTACTACAGTAACATTTCACCGGGAACTACCGCTACTGCACTGGCGTCTCCCAGGGGGCTGGCCTTCCTGGACTAATTCCGCCATAGAAGGCACCTTTCTGCAGACATTACACTGGGAATTACAAAGTGTCATCTGCAGGAAAGGGCCTCTTTTGACATGGTTAGCCCCCATTTTTTGCCTGATGTCTGATGTAATTTCGAACTGTGAGTGCACTGGGCCCCTGCTAACCAGGTCCCCAGTGCCAGATCTCTTTCCCCAAAACTGTACCACGATTGGTACAACTTCAGTGGCCCCTGTAAGTCCCTAATAAATGGTACCCCTGGTACCCAGGGCATTGGTACTGAGGAGGGCCCTCTGGGGCTGTAGCACTGGTTGTTCCACCCCAGGGTCCCCTCGCCAAGGCTATGCACTCCGCCATTGCAGGCTGCGTGTCTTGGTGCAGAGAAATCCGAAGAATCAACATGGCACACAGCCCTGTGGGCCATGCCTCCCATACACTGCATGGGATATAAGTTACCCCAACTGCAGGCCTTTAGCCCTAAGGCAGGGTGCACTATATCCTATTTGTGGGCATATACTACATGAGCAGATATGCCCTTACAATGTCCAGTTCACTCTGGGATGTTGTAAGTGCAGAGGGAAGCCATAAAGAGTACATGGGCTGGATACTTGTCACCACTAGTTTCCTAGCTCCATGATTGCTTCACTGATTTCTGAGATATTTCGTACCAAACATCTTGTCTTAATAAATCCTCACTGATGCTGGTGATGGATGTATTAATACATTCACACAAGAGACCCTTTTAGAGGATCCCCTCAAAACCTACCAAGCACTGACGTGGTTCTGGACTTGTTTTCACCAGCCTGCCACTACCAGACATGTTTCTGACCTCAGGGGGTGAGAGCCAGTGCTTTCAGAGGACAGAGACAAAGCCTGCTTTGGGCAAAGGTGCTTCACACCTCCTCCAGGACAGGATGGCTTTCCTGGGCGGGAAGCTTCAAAGGCAATGCCGCCTTTGAAATCCAACCCAGGAACCTCCAGATAGGGGGGGAGGAAAGTCCCTTTCCTACTCCACTTTTAGTGGGAGGAAAGGCAGGAACATTAGTTAGATGAGGAGGAGGGTCCACACATAGCCTACTAGGGCGAGGCAGACGATGTGAACCCCTCTCCTGAAATTCCACCATCTTGGAAAAACCTCCAATCAGGGTTAGGGTAGTGCCTCTTCCCACAGGAAGTGGTCACTAGACGGTGTAGACACCCTAAAGGTGAGTAGCCCATTGGCTACTACCAGTCTCCCCTTGCAACACCCCTAAATTCAGTATTTAGGTGGCTCCCCAAGACCTAAACATCAGATTTGACGGAAAAGAGAAGATCAGGACAAAGAAGACCCACAGCTCGAGAACTGAAGCCCTGCTGGTGAAGATAAAGGCGCCAAACCTTGCCTGCTGCTCCTAGGACTCGACAGTTGCTGCTGCTGTGTCATCCTGAAACCTGAAAGGACTCCAAGAATACCGGAGCACCTCCAGCCTTCAAGAAATCATCATGAAGCTCCCTTGGAGTGAAGGTATCACTCCCCTGCACACTACAGGCACCAATCCTGTTCAGTCCGGTTTGTTGACTTGCTGCTCCCCGATGACCTCGACACAGCACCAAAGCAAGAAGAGGTACAACAGCTCTGGAGGGTAAGATCTGCCTCCCCACCAAGTTTGGGGGCACCAGGACCTACCGGAGATACAGCATACCAATACCTGAGGTACTGGACCTCAAACAATAAAAACCAAGAAGAGTACACACTGGACTCCCGAAACTCCAGAAGCAAGCACCCATCGAGGGACGTCTTAGACACCCGAGATCCACTTCCTGAGTGGCCCAGCTGTCCAGAGATCACCTCTCCAAGTTGCCTGCTCCTGACCATGAGGAGCTCAAGATGCACGACGCCCGGCTGACCTGTTCGCTCAGTACCTGGCCCCACCTGCCCCAGCACCGACCAACCAGCCCTGCTCCCATGGTCCCCAGGCCCTTGTGACCTCCTGCTTCTAAGGAGACCAACCGGACTTACCTGTAAGTCCCTCTGTGC
This sequence comes from Calotriton arnoldi, assembly GCA_963921515.1. Classification (NCBI taxonomy): domain Eukaryota; kingdom Metazoa; phylum Chordata; class Amphibia; order Caudata; family Salamandridae; genus Calotriton; species Calotriton arnoldi. Next base: position 796,762 of record CAWUFW010005890.1, on the reverse strand, counting down.
AGTGCTTTTGCAAGTGGCCCCCTTCGTCTTTGTGCACCAGCTTACAAGACCTAAGCACCTCTGCTCCTGGCCGATCCAGGGTGCTCCCGAACTTCTCCTGCTTGAACTTTGGACCTGGTCTTGACATTGACCTAAAACGAGAAGGTGAACTTAGTGAAAGCATTGCCTGAATTTCTAGGCATTTTTCTGCTTTTTTCCTGTTGTTTCCTATGGTGAATGATTGCGCATAGAAGTGATATATTTTCTGAACTTTGAAAAATTATAACTCCGAAAGTACTTACCTTAGAATTGTGTTTATGGTCTTAAAAATTATATAAAAATTAATGCTGTTTTTACAAATTGGTCTCTGATTTATTCTTGAGTGTGTGTCTCATTTATTGCCTCTGTGAGTACAGCAAATGCTTAACACTACCCTCGGTTAAGCCTAACTGCTTGCCCACACTACCACACAAAGCGAGTTAGTATTATCTACTTTTGCCTCTACCTGCCATTTGGAGTTCTCTCGCACTCTCTACATTGTGTACTTCATTTTACTACACTGTACAGAGAGGGGGTTTCCTACATCATCCCATTGGGAGATGTCCCTTACTGCAGTGAAGTCACACTGCAAGGAAATCCGATTAAGGGCTCCGCTTGGTTCAGGGACATTATACTTGGAGCTGCCATCACTGCAGGAACACCAAACTATGAGCCGCTCTTATCACAAGGACGTCTCAGTGGAAGCATCTCTTATTGCAGTGACATCGCACTGGGAGCTGCTACAGGGACACCACAGTGGGAGCTGCCCACACTACAGTGAAACAACACTGGGAGCTGCTGTTAGCACATGGACACCCCAGTGGGAGCTGCCCACACTGCACTGAAACACTGGAAGCTGCTGTTACCACAAGGACATCACAGTGGGAGCGGCCCACACTGCAGTGAAACAACACTGGGAGCTGCTGTTAGCACAAGGACATCACAGTGGGAGCACCCTTTCTGCTGCGGCATCACACCGGCTTTTGCTAAAAAATAAAGTGGCATGGTGTTGCAGAGGCTTGAGTCTTGCTGTTTCTGTACCATAGAAACTGAAGCTGCCCCCACACTAAGGTCCAACATGGCTATAGTCGGTCTGAAGTGGCTTGGATTACATTTAAGAAGGGATGTGGCTTGACAGTTTGGGCTAGCCGGTTCTTACTGCAGGTGAATCAAGTATGATTTGCATATGGCTGGTCTCCTTCTGGCACAGACAGGCTAAAATGTGAGAACACAGAATATGTCAAGCATACGTGCCAGTGTTTCAAAATAAATCAAGCATTTCTATCACTGTTTTCAAGTGGAAATCTGCTAGGCAGCGCAGCAGGCTGGTTTGTAATGAGTTCTTATGCGCATTCTGAAAGCTTCCCAGGAATGCATTCCACCCATTGCTTACGATTGGCTTTGTGGTTTGTAACTCAACGTTGCTTGCTTTCTATTTGCTGGCTTTATTTGTTTTAGGCTGTACAACTTGAGTTCATCCCTCCCATGGAGCATATATTTACTGTATTCTTCCACAAACTCACTTTCTGTAAACAGGCCTTTAAATCTTGCTCTTATCTTGTCAATTGTGCTGTGCATTCAAAGACAGAGGTCCAATGTCAGGCTCTGTCTTCAGAGGGAGCTTGGTGTTTACTTTTCTATCTCTGACTTCAAAGTGAGAAATGAAATGAAATGAAATTTGTACTTGTAAAGCGCACTGTTACCCTAGGGTGTCCTGGCGCTGTACGCATACCGCTGTGGAACCCTTCCTGTCTTTTCCCTGTGAAATGTCCACTCCTGGGCACCCCCAAGGTGAAGCCAGGCATCCCAGCACTGGTGGGGCCGTTGTGGAGATTAAGCAAGCTATTGCCCAGAGTTGCAGAGTGGGACCCATGATTAGAATAGGCACCGAGGCGAGAATTATCAGGTCCGAGGAAATTGAGCCCAAGACCCGCCGAGGCGGGAATTGAACCCTGGTCCCGGGCCAGATCTCTGCATCAGGGTCTGCCGCTCTAACCATTGAGCCACACTTTATGTGACTATCTTGCTGAGAAAGGTAAGGCTTTTTTCTAGAACACAACAAAATTTAAATGTAAATGAACTGTGCTGATATTCACAATATATCAGAATTAGGAACATACAAATGAAACACATATTGTGTAATTCTAAACTGTGCTGGAAACAAATTTTTAAAAATAAGGTCAAAACACACCAATACACTAGGTGATGGATTTCCACATATTCTCGTTTGTGCGCAGTAAAACTGTATGTCTGTGCAAAGGTAATGGTAATTGCAATTGAAAATGTGTTGTATATAACGCCAGTGCGCTACAGCACCAAGCATACTCCACACTACATTCTACAATACTCTACTCCATTCTCTGCCCCTCCACGCTACGCCTCGCCACTCCATCTACGCCACTCCACTCTACGCCCCTCCACTTTATGACATGCCACTCCACTCTACTCTTCGTCACTCCACTGTACTCTACGTCACTCCACGACATGCCACTTTACACCCCTCCACTCTACACCACTTACCCCACTCCAATCAATCTAGCCCACTCCACTCCAATCTACCACATTTTACTCCACTCCATTCCTCCCCAATCTACCCCACTCCACTCCAATTTAGATCACTCTACTAAAATCTACCCCAATCTACCCCACTACACTCCGGTCTACCCCACTCCACTCCACCCCACTCCACTCCGCCCCACTCCACTCCAATCCACTCCACTCAATCCACCCCGCCCCAATCTACTCCAATCCAATCTACCCCACTCCACCCCATTCCAATCTACCCCACTCCACTACAATCTACCACACTCCACTACAATCTACTCCACTCCAATATCCACTCCTGTCTATCCCACTCTTCTCCACTCCACCCCACTCCAATCTACCCCACTCCACTGTACCCAACTCCACTCTACCCCACTCCACTTCAATCTACTCCAATCGACCCCACTCCACCTCAAGCTACCAAACCCCACTCCAATCTACCCAATCCACCCCAATCTAACCCACTCTACCCCAATCCACTCAACTCCAATCTTCTCCACTCCACTACAATCAACTCCAATCTACTGCACTTCACTCCACGCTAATCTACCCCACTCGATTCCAAGTTATCCCACTCCACTACAATCTCTCTCACTCTACTCTACCCCAATCCACCCCACTCCACTCCACTTCACTCCATTCTACCCCACTCCACTCCAATATGCCCCAATCTACACCACTCCGATCTATCCCACTCCACTCTACCCCACTTCACTCCAACCAAAACCACTCCAATCTGCCCCACTGCAATCTATCCCAATCTACCCCACTCCAATCTATCCCAGTCCAATGAATCCCACTCCCATCTACCCTACTCCTATCTACCCCACTTCACCCCACTCAATTCCAATCTACCACACTCAACTCCAATCTACCCAATTCAACTCTACTCCAATCCACCCCACTTCAAATTACCCCACCCCATCCCACTCCACTCAAAGATATACCAATCTACCCCACTCTAATCTATCCCACTGTACCCCAATCTACCCCAAGCAACTCTACCCCACTTACCCAAATGTACCCCACTACAATCTATCCCAATTTACCCCACTCTACACCAATCTTCCCCAACTGCACTCTACCTCAAACTACCTCACTCCAATCTACCCCACCCCACTAACTTTTAGCCATGCTGAACAGCAGCCTCACTTGTATGTAACATGTTTAAAAACACATTGCCAAAGCCGATAGCTCTCGCATAGTCAAAACCCATTAGCTTTGTCAGTGCTTGTTTTAAGTGACACTACACAGAAAAATGTGGTAAGTGAAGTGGCCGCACACAGGACTTAATGCTCATCTCATTGCAATGACATCATGCCTGGAGTATTCGTTTCACTATAGTGACATTATATGCGATCTGCCCTTAGTGTAACGACATTACGCAGGGAGTTGACCTAGTGCAGCGACATCGTTACTTGGGAAGTGTCCCAACCTCAGTCACATCACACCGGAAGCTGCTGTGCTCACCACGGAGGGGCTTTATTTCACAACAAAGTGCTGGAGTGAGAACAGAATGAATCAGTGCAGCTAGGCCAATACTCTGATGCCGCCAGACGCGTGCTTCCCTCACTAGGGAAAAACAATGACGTTTTGCTCGTGCCTCTTAGCTACTGCCTTGTTCAATGAGGACTGATCAGAAAAATGTCTATAAGCTACAGCATCAAGTATAATGGGGTGACTCTTTGTCCCTCAGAACCTGGGCGTCTAGAATATGTTATGTTATGTTATGTTATATTTATTTGTACCGCGCAAGTCTACTCAACAGAGTGTCCCGGCGCGTGCTGAGGAAAAGGAAGCTAAAGCCACATATGTGCTACAGTTGGTTCTGTCGGGTAAGTAATCGCTTTACAATTATAACAGTATATGTGAAGAAAGAAAGGGAAACACACCTGAATTGAAGCAATCAAAATCAATATATTGATATCTTATTCTCTTTTTTTGTTTTGTTTTTGTCATAACACAGTATGGCTGTCACAAGCCAAACATAAATAATTGAAAAAGACGAAGGGGTGACTTGGTTGGTTGGTTAATAACTTTATTCGACCTTAATTGATAAGATCATAAAAGTATACAAATCATACATCACAGGCAGTATAGTTAAAAATGACATAAATGTACAGACAATTAAAACCAGATAGGAACCATTTAAAATTATAATACCATCCATTATGTTTTTCAAACTGAATCATCAGTAAAGTGCATAGTGCTTAAAGTGCTCACAGTGCCTCTTATGAACAATACCATTTAGTTAATAAAATACATTACAATAACAAATATCTAAAATCTAAAAATATTTTAAATTCTTATCAGAATAAACTCCACCCAAACAATTATTTTAAAGTGCTAATTAGTGCAGTTTTAAAATTACGGCCAGTCTAATACCTCACTAACCTCCTTTTGATAAAGCCGAACATAAGTACGATGCTACACAATAATTAACATATGGATTGGGGAGCATTTGAAGGAAAAACAGGGCAGGTCGACATTGAATAAAATGATATTTTAACAACAGCGGGCGAATATACTTTTTCCGAATACATGAATAAAATTTGCAGAAAAATAACAGATGTAATGTAGATTGTATAGATATTTTATCACAGGGACAAACTGGAAGTTCATTTACTGAATAAGTCCCTGATGGATAACCTAGCATACAGGGAATACAATTTAATCTAAATCTTAACAGTATAAATCTATGTCGAGGATTTGTTACAGTTGTCAAATATGAATTCATTTCTCCTAAAATACACGGTAGGGTTAGATATAGTGCTACTGTAGGTTTGGCCCCATTTAGATTATATCTTTCTTTTTCTCTAAGTTCTTTAGCTCGTACTTTGATTATGCTTTTGGTGTACCCCTACAGGCAGATGGATTTAAATACAGGGCCTCTAAACCCAACTTCGTCAGTGTGTTTTTAACATAACACAGCCAAGGGACTAGATTTGCTTTATCAAGCTGCATACAATCATGGATAATGCCTTGTGTAAGCCCCACTGAATCTCTCTTCCAAATCGAATACCAAAGTAAAACTGGGGCTAAAAACGTCAAGTCGGAAATGAAAGGGACTTGTAATTCTTGGTGCACAATATAGTTAGAACACCCTTTGGGGATAGCAAATAACTTTTTAAAGAACAAATCTTCCTTTTTTGTAATAATTCAGTATTAGCTACACCCCAAATGCCTGCGCCATATGTGGCAGAAGCAACAGCTCTGGCGCCATACATTTTTTGATGGGTTCTACAGGCTTAGTGCCCAATTTCCTTGTAAAAGAACAAATAGCCATAGTATTTTTTTCCAAGGCATTACATCTATTCAAAACCATGTCCTTCCAGGTCCCTTCACTATTAAAAAGTACCCCCAGATATGAAAAGGTTTTAGTTATTTCAATTTTCCGTGAGGCAATATAAAAATTGGTAATTTCTTTGGCTGTTTCCCTACTACTAAAACAAATGTTTTAGTTTCGTTTACTTGTAAATCTAAGCCCGACATATAAGATACATAATTATTTATTAATTTTTGTAAGGCTATGCCAGTTCTTGCCACCAGAACGGCATCATCTGCGTAAAGTAGTATGGGTAGCTGTTTTTATTTACTCTAGGTACATCGATAACATTTGCATTTACTGCTAACTCTACCCCATTTGTGTACATAGAAAATAAAAGGGGGCTAAGACACAGCCTTGCCTAACCCCCGGTGAATTGGAAAAGCCCTTGTGCATTCTCCCTGGGATCCATATCTTACACAAGCTGTGGACTGGGAATATAACTGTCTAATAAAGGAGATAATGTTTGCCTCCACACCCATTTCTTTTAAAATAAACCATAATTTCCCATGTGAAACTGAATCAAAAGCGGCGGAGAGATCCATAAACGCCATAAATATGTTACCCTCTTTTGCTTTAGTATATTTTGCCGCAATTAGGTTTAAATTTAGACATTGATCTAATGTCCCCATCCCTTTTAAAACCATATTGAGTGGAAATTAAAATATTTTTGTCTGCTGCCCATTCCTCAATTCTATTTAAAACCAGACGGCCCATTAATTTGCAGGTGCCGTCTATTAGTGAAATAGGCCGATAGTTCTTTGGCAATGCTTTATCTCCTTTTTAAAAATTGGTACAATTACCGTTGTTTTCCACGAAGCCGGTATTGGACCTTTTGCAATAGCATTTAAAACATTTGTTAAAAAGGAATCCAGAGTTCCAATGGTTCAAAGAAAAAATCAATTGGGGCGCCATCGGGACCCGGAGCCTTGGCGCTACTACACTGTTTTATTCCCTTTTCCACCTCTATCATTGAGAAAATAATCGGTGTATTTATTTTAGAGCTAGATGAATACTCATCATTCGGATTTACCGAATCAAATATTGCAGTATAATGATCCACCCAGGCTTCCTCTCCCACGTGCGTACTTATAGAAAAATCTGAGTCTTCACACAAGAATGAGGAGTTAACAATCCCCCAAAACTCTTTAGAACTTTTTAGGAGGGAAGCTACCCGCAATTTTTCCCATGCCTCTTCTTTTAGGGCCGCTAGTCTTACCTGTCTGCATTTTTTATATTCGCCTCGCAAGAGGCTCACCAAAGCTTTATTTCTTGGCTTTTCCTTTAATGCATTAAGGAGTCTACTCAAAGATTTTGTGCAGGTCCTATCAAACCAACGTGGAGTTTTTCCTACACTTGCCTTTAGGTTAGATTTTAAGTTATCCTCCACCACATTCAGCAAAGTAGCAAAAGCTTTCACTATACCTTGTGGTTCTCCCTGCAGATCAAGGCATGTATCAATTTCTTCTTGGGTAAGACAAATTACTTTAGGGATTAGTGTATCTTTATTTATTTTAGCCCATTTAAGCACTATACCATTTTTCCTAACTATACTTGGTGTCACAACTCTTTTGATATTGCTACTAAAACAGCCCTTCCATTCCAATATAAAAGTCAAAGCGACATGATCACTAAGATTTGAAACAAAGGTTCCCACCTGATATAAAAATTTCTTAAAAGGAGTTTCCACTAAAAGATAGTCAAGCGTTGAGCCGTTCCTGGGATCCCCAAAAGTTTTTATCAAAGTGCCCGCTTTCTTCCTCTACAGGGTTACAAATCTCCAAATTCCTAGTTACCATAAGCCTATTTAATTCCTCCCCATATTCATGATGTATAAAATGATATGGTGTAACCCCGTCCTCACCAACTATTCCACAAACTGGCCTTAGAATTTTTGGGCAGCTATGGCAATTAAAATCACCCACCCATAATATGTGCAAATGTTTGCGGTGGTTGCCTATAGCTTTTTCTATTTCATATTCAAGAGAACGTATTACATCTGCCATATTGCCTTCAAAAAATTATTATAAAAATTTACTAACAAAACATCTACTTGACTAACCCCACTAAAAACTAGTAGATGATAATATGGTGACTGCACATTTAAGTCAATTATTTTTATAGCTAAAGTGTTCTTTATCAACGTTACTATACTCACCTCTCGCTCTTCCAGACCGAGATGGAATTGCGGGGGTGTTGAATGTACGGAACCCATCGTAGAACACAGTACCCACCTCCCACGTTTCCTGGATGCACACTATGTCATATCCATTTAATATTGTTAACCAGTCTGCGTTATCCTTCTTAGATCTGAGCCCCGCTATATTCCAAACCAATACTTTTATATTATCCCCTTCTTCAGCCTGTAAGTGACCTACTCTAGTGTGGGTCATCTCCTGATGTGTCATAGGGAGCACAAACTCCTCATCTTCCCTATGTCAATCGCATGCCTCCAAATCCTCCAAAGACGCAAACCTATTTGTCAAAACTAAGGCATTTGCTTCTCTAACAGGGGGTGCTACAACTTGAATAGCAACAGGGGGAACAGCAGGTCCCAGAGTATAGTTCAACCTAGTCTTCATCGTTTGTTGTGACCCCAAAGGTCTGTAAAAAAATCCAAAGGTACAGCAAAAATTTGTGTAGACGCCACCGGAAAGTTAGGATTATACCCAAAAGGTATTTCACATAGTGCTGTCTCTTAAAGTTAATTACTACACAATCTCCCCCAATTGACTTTGGAATATTTCCCACCCATGGTACTCTTCTAGCCATGTTAATTTGATTGCCTATATTTAATCCTTCAGAGTTCATAGCAGATGTGGATAACCAGTACATGGCTTTATTAATTAATTGTTGAGTAGTTTCCGTTTGATTAATTTTCAAAGGGGGACATTTACCAAAATCATTACATAGGGACATGCCGCTGGGGGAGTTGGAGATTAAACTTATGGGGGGGGTTTGTCAGTGCTTGTTTTAAGTGACACTACACAGAAAAATGTGGTAAGTGAAGTGGCCGCACACAGGACTTAATGCTCATCTCATTGCAATGACATCATGCCTGGAGTATTCGTTTCACTATAGTGACATTATATGCGATCTGCCCTTAGTGTAACGACATTACGCAGGGAGTTGACCTAGTGCAGCGACATCGTTACTTGGGAAGTGTCCCAACCTCAGTCACATCACACCGGAAGCTGCTGTGCTCACCACGGAGGGGCTTTATTTCACAACAAAGTGCTGGAGTGAGAACAGAATGAATCAGTGCAGCTAGGCCAATACTCTGATGCCGCCAGACGCGTGCTTCCCTCACTAGGGAAAAACAATGACGTTTTGCTCGTGCCTCTTAGCTACTGCCTTGTTCAATGAGGACTGATCAGAAAAATGTCTATAAGCTACAGCATCAAGTATAATGGGGTGACCCTTTGTCCCTCAGAACCTGGGCGTCTAGAATATGTTATGTTATGTTATGTTATATTTATTTGTACCGCGCAAGGCTACTCAACAGAGTGTCCCGGCGCGTGCTGAGGAAAAGGAAGCTAAAGCCACATATGTGCTACAGTTGGTTCTGTCGGGTAAGTAATCGCTTTACAATTATAACAGTATATGTGAAGAAAGAAAGGGAAACACACCTGAATTGAAGCAATCAAAATCAATATATTGATATCTTATTCTCTTTTTTTGTTTTGTTTTTGTCATAACACAGTATGGCTGTCACAAGCCAAACATAAATAATTGAAAAAGACGAAGGGGTGACTTGAATGTGATTAGGTGATCTAGAAGTGACACGGTGTTATCAGTGAACAAGATATATACAGTGCTGTACATCAGGTATCTAAAATGTTGATATCAGTAGACATTCGTCCCTAAGCACACAAATCTCCAATACGCCTATTGTAAATTCTGTCTTTTGCTTGTGGTGGATAACGTAGGGCATGGATTATCGGGACACGTCAACGTTTCGACCCAGAGAGGTGCATGATTGTGACAGAGTCACGGCGGGTCTTCTTCAGGAGAGGGGCGACAGCCAGTACACGTGGTAATACCTGGTCTTAGAATGGCGATACAAAGAGAAATTGTTTATTTCTCCTCGTTATTTGCTCTTTCCATGTGTGCTGTATTCTGCAGCACACATAGAAAGAGCAAATCGCCATTATTGATTGTTTATGTGCAGGAAGGTGTCCTTTCCTGCACATAACAATCACCTCTGTAGCGCAGTCACCCTGGCAACATCGCGCAAGGGTGCCTGCGCTAGCGCTAGGCTACTTCTTTAGCGCCAGCGCTAGGGGAAAACGCAGGGGTGAGCCGTATTTTTGTAAATGTTGGAGCGCGGTGTTGCCAAATTTGGCATAACAAGGCGCTCTGACATTTTCTTGTAAATATCCCCCCCTAGAGTGTACCAAAAAAGTGCAAAATCTTTTCAGAAAATCGGATGCTGGAACGAATATTCTCCCTAGTTTGTTGTCTAGGTAATGCCAATAGCTAATACACTAGACACTTGTGGAAAGGTTTGACACAAGAAGGCTTAACTTTGAAATGCTAAACAGTCCCTAATGACAAAACCGAGGTATTTCAAATGCGGATGTGGCAGTAAGCATTTCCTAAATTCACACTCATCCCCTTCTGACAAGGGTGGATTCGTTCAGGTGACCTTCTGCATGCTCTATTCATGATGGCTGCATCTGGACTCAGCTGCTCTTGGATAAACTAGAGCTGCTCTTTAACATCTCCTTGGGACCTCCACCCTCATATTGATGGAAGTAATGTTGCAATTTGTTGATGGTCACATTTTGTTTGCAGTCAGGGGATTGGTCGCGGCTGAAGATGCACCTAGGGTTTCGAAACGTAGAAAGCTAATATCAGCAACACCCTTTTCAATTGGAATACTATTTTGGGAACAGATTAGTGTATTGATGCTGTCAAGTACAGAATGTTTTGTGGTCAGGACTTCCTTCTCAGGTGGAAACAATATTCTACAATCCTAACAGACCTTTCAAATGTCTACCATACCATTCAGAGGAATTGCCTAGCATATTTTTATGAGATTTTATTAAGGTCTTTAATTTCACTCCAGTCATTATCTTGAACCAATGCCATTTTCTCAGCTTGAAAGATATGCTCCCTTTTCTTTTTCTTTTTCAGTTCAGTTTTCATTTTTATATCGGTTCTTTAAACCATAATAGTGGTCACCACTGTAGCTGCAGAGTTTGGCACAACTCCTAATTCCTTGATGTTTTTTTGGGTTGTCCATATAATCAATAATTTACAGTACACAATTTTGAGGTAAGAACTGCTCTAAAGACTCTTTCTTGAGCAAATTTAGATGCAAATTGTTGGCTTAAACTATGGCATTGACCCAATTGTGCATAGATAATGATGAGGCTAATCAGACACCTAACGCTTTACTCTTCTCTCTGGGTTTGATGGCAGAAGTTCCAACTAAAAAGGATTGCAGTGTTTTGCCACTTTTTCAAGGCGTCCTAAATCTCAAGGATTCTTAAGTCCTTAAGTTCCAGGCAGACCTTTTAAACAATAAACAATATTCTACAATCCTAACAGACCTTTCAAATGTCTACCATATCCTTGTGCTCAAACTGTATCAACCCCTCTACCTCTCACCTTTCTTGGAATCTCACAAACAAATCCCTGGACATGAATTGCCACAAGCGTGCTTTCGACATTGGCGGGCATGTTAATGTCTGCTTTGACAAGAGGCATGTTTCGAACTCAAATTATTTCTGAGAGGCTCAATTAGATGTGAACACTAACAGGACTGCTACCACAGATTGCCAGCTGCCCCTATCCATCCACCACTCGCGTCACCTGCATCATTTATAGTCTTGGAAATGGTCTTTATTCTTAGGGTAACCCCACAAACTCCATGTCCACTAGCCTTTTTCCTATCTGTTCCACTAAGTGTACCATACCACCCCCAAACAGAAATGTGGGACACATTAGTTTTATTTTTTCAAAGGCAAGCCAGTGGGTACACCTTACAGCCATGGTGATCTGTGGTCACTATTAGTCCCCCAAGTGTCTCCCATCCTGGATGCTGCAGCCACTTTTGTGAAATCTACATTAAATAGACTGTCCCTCACATGGGGCTAAGGTAGTGCCTTCACCACCCCATCTACACTGCGGGTGGTCAGCTAAACCATAAACGCTGCTGCAGGTCCACGACATTGGAACATCTGTGCATTGACTTTGAGGTTGCTAGTGCATGGGCTGCTGTTAAATTTGATTATTGTTAGAACTGGGGGTCTCTAGTTGGCAGAGGTAGGTACCTTTGTCCAAATAGGGACCCTTGCTTCTAGTCAGGGTAAGGGGGATACACTACTAAAATAACCCCTGCTCACCCCCTTGGTAGCTTGGCACGAGCAGGCAGGCTTATCTCAGAGGCAGTGTGTAAAGCATTTGTGAACACATACAGTAACACAGTGACAACACTACAGATGGACACCACACAGGTTGTATTATAAAAATAAGTATTTTTATATAGACTTAACACAAGACCCAAAACGACAAAAATCCACAATACACTATGAAAAATATGACTGTCAATGGTAGAAAATAGTTCAGTTCAATAAAGATGGTAAATGCGACACTCAACGTTCAATGTACCTTTGGATGCGTAACGCGATACAAACAAAAGAGTTGCAGGGAAGGTGATGCGTCGGTTCCTTACACGCAAGAACGGTGATGCGTCGGTTCCTTGCTCCGGGGAGGTGATGCGTCGGTTCCCTACTGCTGCGTAGGGGACGGTGATGCGTCGGTTCCTTACCGGAGAGGAGGTGATGCGTCGGTTCTTCACCGCGTGGGTAGGTGATGCGTCGCTTTCTTACTGCGCTTCTGTGGCGATGCGACCCGCAGCGCCGCAATGCGATGACAACCTGGTGCAATGAAACAAAATGGCGTCTTCTTCTTGATGCGACACTCAGGGGGCGATGCATGCACGCCCGACGGCTGTGCGGCGACTCGGTGAATCTTCTGAGCCGCGACAGGCCCTGCGACACGCTTCTCCGATGATGCGACGGCGTCTGATGCGACGGTGACACTCTTCTCCGGTGATGCGAGGCGCTTCGGTGATGCGATGGCGACAGCGGCGGCACGCTTCCTCGTGAGTCGCGCTTCCAGCTCCCAGCGACACGCAGTCTCTCAGAAGGCCCAACACAACAGTAGGCACTTCAAATTCCCAGCAAGGGAATTCAGGGGAGCTGGTTGGTGAAGTCTTGTATCCCTGAGACTTCAGCAGGAGGCAAGCTCAATCTTCAAGCCCTTGGAGATTTTCTGCAAGATGATGAAAGTAAGCACAAAGTTCCTTTCTCCTTTCTTTGGCAATCAGGCAACCACTGCAGGCCAATCCCTCAAACAGCACACAGCATAGGGATAGTCTCCTCCTTCAGTTTCTCTGGTTCCTCTCCTCAGCAAAGGTTCTTCTTGTTTCCCAGAAGTGATCTAAAATCTTGGGGTCTGGGTCCCAATATTTATACTAGCAAATCCTTTGTCCTCTGAAGGCAGAGGGTCCTGTACCTAGTCCAAACCAGTTCTGGGTGCATTCTGCCAGTGCACACCTTCTTCCTTTGTCAATGTGGGCCAGGGACATCAGACGCACCACAGGAGGTGGAGCCAGCATTGTGGAAGGCAGGCACAGCCCTATTCAGGCCCAGGTGCTACTCCTCCCACCACTCTACATGCAGATAGGTCTATTCAGCCCTGTGCTGACTCACCCTGTCTCCTGGAGTCCCCCAGCCCCTGTCACTCACAAACCCAGACATACAATACACAAGCTAGCAGAGGCAGGCTGGATGGTTAGGCAAGAAAATACCTACTTTCTAAAAGTGGTATTTTCAAACACAGAATGTTAAAACCAACTTCACTAAAAGATGTATTTTATCATTCTGAGTTCAGGCATACTAAATTCGTTTTTCTACCATGTTCCCTGGGTCAGTTAGGATTATAAGATGTTATAATCAAACAGCCCATTCTGGCCTATTGGGACAGGTAGCCTTGCAATAGTGAAAAACGAAATTGGCTGTAATTCACTATCAGGACATGCCACACACACCAGGGCATGTCCTACCTTACACATACAATGCACCCTGCCCTAGGGCCTACCTTAGGGGTGACTAATATGCAGGAAAGGGAAGGTTTGGGGACTGGTAAGTGGGTGGACTTACCAAGTCGATATGGCAGTACCAGACTGCACACAGGCTCTGCAATGGCAGGCCTGAGACACACTTTACAAGCTGCTCCTGTGGGTGGCACAACCAGTGCTGCAAGCCCACCAGCAGCATTTGATTCACAGGCCCTGGGCACAAACAGTGCACTGTACTAGGGTCTGACAGTGAATCAAATAGGCCAAACATGGAGTCACTAATCCATACATCAATTTATCATAGGGAGCACTTGCACTTTGGCACTGATTAGCAGTGGCAAAGTGCCCAAAGCATCTATACCAGCAAAAACAGGTCAACAACAGGGGAGGCATAGTGAAAAAATGGAAGGGAGACCCACGCCAAGGATGTCAGGTCTAACACGTGTCCCCTCCAGCTGAAATGTGGGGAGAACTATCCTACCTCTGGGGAGTTCTCATCACTAAGGCGGAAAAATCTGGACAGACCATCAGCATTGGCGTGTTCTGTACCAGGGCGGTGTTCCACCGTAAAGTCCATCCCCTGTAGGGAAATGGACCACCTCAACAGCTTTGGATTCTCACCCCTCATCTGCATCAACCATCTGAGGGGCCTGTGGTCTGTCTGAACCCGGAAGTGAGTCCCAAACAGGTATGGTCTCAACTTCTTTAGCGCCCAGACCACAGCAAATGCCACACGCTCAATAGCACTCCACCTCTGTTCCCGTGGAAGTAACCTCCTACTGATGAAGGCTACAGGTTGGTCTAGGCCCTCCTCATTTAACTGTGCCAGAACAGCCCCTACACCATGCTCTGAAGCGTCTGTTTGGACAACAAATTCTTTTGAGAAGTTGGGCGCCTGAAGCACGGGGGCCGTGCACATGGCAGGCTTCAAGGCGTCAAAAGCTTTCTGACAGGTGTCAGTCCAAATCACTCTCTTGGGCTGCTTCCTGGAAGTCAGCTCTGTCAAGGGTGCAACGATGCTGCCATACCCCTTGACAAATCTCCTGTAATACCCGGTGAGTCCTAGAAAGGCTCTCACCTCTGTCTGGGTCTTGGGGGTTCCCAAGCCAGAATGGTATCAATCTTGGGCTGTAAGGGCGCCACCTGGCTGCTTCCAAACCTGGTGTCCCAAGTACACCACAGAACCCTGCCCGATCTGGCACTTACTCGCCTTGATCGTGAGGCCTGCCCTCCGCAGCGCCATCAACACTTCCCAGAGGTGGCACAGATGTTCTTCCCAACTGGCGCTGAACACTGCGATGTCATCCAGGTAGGCGGCACTGAAATCTTCCAGTCCAACCAACACCTGGTTGACCAACCTCTGAAATGTGGCAGGGGCATTCTTCATCCCAAAGGGCATAACCCGGAATTGGTAGTGCCCATCTGGTGTGGAGAATGCTGACCTCTCTTTGGCCCCATCTGTCAAGGCGATCTGCCAGTACCCAGACGTTAAGTCAAACGTGCTGAGGTACCGGGCAGCCCCTAACCGATCAATGAGCTCATCAGCTCTGGGGATGGGGTGCCGCGTCAGTCCTGGTGACTGAATTGAGTCCTCGGTAGTCCACACAGAACCGGAGTTCGGGCGTGGCACCAGGCGCGGCAGCCTTTGGGACCAAGACCACTGGGCTGGCCCAAAGGCTGTGAGAGGACTCAATCACCCCTAATGCAAACATCTTGGAGACCTCCTCCTTGATGCAAGCTCTCACCCTGTCAGTCACTCTGTAAGCCTTGTGCTTGACAGGAGGACTGTTCCCAGTGTCCACATCATGGACGCACCAATCAGTGACACTAGGAGTCAGGGAAAACAGGTGAGGAAACTGTCCCAACAGTTGGCAACAGTCTTCCCGCTGCTCAGGTGTCAGGGAGTTAGAGAGGTTCACACCCTCCACTGACCCATCTTGCTCTGTTGCAGACAGGAGGTCAGGAAGAGGTTCTGTCTCCTCTTCCATTCCATCATCTGTTGCTAGGAGCATGCCCACTTCGGACCTCTCAAAATGGGGCTTTAGGCGGTTGACATGTAGGACCCGCAAAGGGTTCCTGGGAGATCGCAAGTCCACCAGGTAGGTGACGTTACTCTTGCGCTCCACCACCTCAAATGGTCCGGTCCACTTATCCTGGAGCGCGCAAGGCTCCACCGGGCCATGACCCATACTTTCTGCCCAGGCTGAAACTCGATCAGAGTGGCATTCTGATCATACCACAGTTTCATCTCCTCCTGGCTGGCTTCCAGATTCGTCTCAGCGAGTTGTCTGAATCGCCTAGTTTGGTTTCTAAAGGCCAGCATGTAGCTAAATACATCCTGGGGAGGTTTACTGGGAGCTTTCTCCCAGCCTTCTTTTACCAAACTCAGAGGTCCTCTTACCGGGTGACCATAGAGCAGTTCAAAGGGACTGAACCCTAAGGACTTCTGTGGCACCTCACGGTAAGCAAACAAAAGGCATGGCAAGGGGACGTCCCACTTACGCCTCATGGGTTCTTCCAGACCCATAATCATGCCCTTCAGGGTCCGGTTGAATCTCTCAACCAGCCCATTTCCTTGGGGGTGGTAAGGAGTGGTGAACTTATAGGTAACACCGCACTCCTGCCACAGGGACTTCATATACTTGGATATGAAGTTTGTACCACGGTCACTCACCACCTCCTTGGGGAACCCCACACGGGAGAAAATCCCCATCAGTGCACGTCCCACCACGGGGGCCATCACTGTCCGAAGAGGGATGGCTTCCGGGTACCGGGTGGCATGGTCCACCAAGACCAGGATGAACCTGTTGCCCATGGCTGTCTTGGGGTCCAGTGGCCCCACAGTGTCAATACCCACCCGTTCAAAGGGGGTGCTGACCACAGGGAATGGCTGGAGGGGAGCCTTGTGCTTCCTCCCACTTTTTCCACTTGCCTGGCAAGTCTGACATGTCCTGCAATGAGTGTCTGAACTCTTGCGCATCTGGGGCCAATAAAAGTGGGTGACAAGCCTTTCAAAGGTCTTGCCCTGCCCCAGATGTCCTGCTAAAGGCACATCATGAGACAAACCCAGTAGGAAGGCTCTGAAGCGCTGGGGTACCACCAGCACACGGGCTGACCCAGGCTCAGCAACCTTAGGCTCGCTATAGAGGAGACCATTCTCCCAGTAGATCCAATGTGATCCAGACTGATCACCTGCTGCCTGGTTTGTGGCCTGTTGCCGCAAACCCACAAGAGAAGGGCACTTGTTCTGCTCCTCACAGAACTCCTCCCTGGAGGGTCCTCCTTCTTGCTGCCAATGGGTCAGCTCAGGCAGGTCCCCCAGTTCGGCCACTTGCTCCCCTGTAGGTTCCAGAGCATCCCCCTCAGGTTCTGCTTCCTCCTGGACCGTGGGAACTACGGGGGCCGGTTTCCCACGCCCCTGCCTCTTCTCTTCAAGGCAGGCACCTGGGCCACCCTCTCAGGCTCCAGGTCCTCTTGAACACCTCTACCGGCTGCCATAGACTGAGTGGTCGTGCACGCCCACTCAGGCAGACCCAACATCTCTAAATGAGACCTTCTCTCCACCTCTGCCCAAGGTGAACTTTCTAAATCGTTGCCCAACAGACAGTCTACAGGCATGGCTGGCCTCACAGCTACTTGAAAGGTACCTGAGACCCCCCCCACTCAAAGGGAACCTGAGCCACTCTGCAGTGGCTCTCTGAGTTGTCCGCGGCAACTACTGGGCAGAATGCATTGGGGATCACCTGCTCTTCAGACACCAGCCGACAACTGACAGCTGTCACACTGGCTCCGGTGTCTCTCAGAGCCTCCACCCTTTGGCCATTGATGGTCACCCACTGCCTGTATTTCTTAGTGTTATCAGGCAGTTGGGCCCTGGGGACCATCTCACTGTCTCCTAAAGAGACCAAGGACATTGCTACGGGACCCCACCCACCTTGGGCACCCATCTCCTCCCCCAGGGCTACACTAGCTACCTGCCGGGGTGGTGCACCAGTGGGTGCTGATTTTCCATACAAGGGACATCTAGTCTCCCAGGAGCAGTGGCCCACTTGACCACACTTAAAGCAAGTCTTGGGCCCCCTGTGAACAGGCTTATCTGTCGGGCCCCTGGCTTCTTTCAGGGGGAGGCTGGGAACCCTTCCTGGTTCCCTTGGGGATTACTTTGGGGCCCTTTCTGGAACTCCCTCTGTTTACCCTTGTCCCCCCACTCCTCTGCTGGGGACCCTGCCCACCTTTGGTGGAGTCTCCCACGTGACCCTTGTGGACCCGGGTGCTCACCCAGCGGTCCGCCTCCTCAGCAAGCTTCCTAGGGTTAGTCAGCCTACTATCAATAAGATGCTGGCGTAGCTCTGGAAAACAATTTCCTGACAAGTGCTCCCATGCAATCAAATCAAAGAGCGCTTCAAAATCATTCACTTTGCTACCCTTCACCCAACCATCCAATGCTCTGCAAAAAAAGTCACATATTCTACCCAGGTACTGCCCTCCAACTTTTGCAATTCCTGAACCTCTGCCTATACAGTTCAGGAGTCAACCCATACCTGGACATCAATGCTTCTTTCATATGACCATAAGAATTGTGGACTTCAGAGGGCAAGTCTAATAAGGTATCCCGCCCCTCACTAAGGAACCGCCCCCACAACCCCGCTCCCCAATCCTTCTCAGGGACCCGGTGTGAGGTCATAGCTACCTCATAAGCTTTAAACCATTGCCCAATGTCATCATTTTTATAAAACTCTTACACCACATCTTTAGGTATATACATCCTTGCTTCCACAGGCATGGACGGTGTGCTGCCACCAGAGGGAGTAATCTCTAAGCTCCTAGCTTTCAACTCCAACTCCCTCAAACTTCTCTCATGCTCCATTTGCATCCTCTTTTCCTCTAGGGCCAATTTCTTAATTTCCAATTCTAACTGCCCACCCATCTTAAGCTTGGTCAGCTCCATCTCATGCATCCTACTTCTCTCCCTGTCCTCCAGCTCTCCTGGGGACAGGCCCTTGGAAGAAACACTGCTGCCTGCTGGGGAAGGTGCTTTCCTCCCCCCTGGACCCAATAGCCCATCTAACTGCCCTCCTGCATCCTCAGCCCCCTCCTCATGCTCTTCCACATGCTCAGGGGTGCTCCTTGCTTCCACCCAGGCCCTCAGCGCCTTTTGAAACTCATCCTTCTTGGAGAGACCGGTCATAGCAACTTTCAATTTCCTGCAGAAGTATTTCAGCTGTTTTACAGTGTAACTTTCCAGTTTTTTTTCTTCAAAATCTAAATCCAGAGATGCGATGGATGCTGTTTTGCTCATGGTGACTAAACTTGGCAGTTCTTGGCAAAAATAGAAATCCCAGGAAAAACAATCTACCAAAATGTAAGTGGTTGCGTTTGGTCTGCACTCACTAGTAGTGTACACCAATCACTGTATATGAGTCACAAATGCAAGTCCAGAATCCTCACCGCTGACCACCAATGTTAGAACTGGGGGTCTCTAGTTGGCAGAGGTAGGTACCTTTGTCCAAATAGGGACCCTTGCTTCTAGTCAGGGTAAGGGGGATACACTACTAAAATAACCCCTGCTCACCCCCTTGGTAGCTTGGCACGAGCAGGCAGGCTTATCTCAGAGGCAGTGTGTAAAGCATTTGTGAACACATACAGTAACACAGTGACAACCCTACAGATGGACATCACACAGGTTGTATTATACAAATAAGTATTTATATATAGACTTAACACAAGACCCAAAACGACAAAAATCCACAATACACTATGAAAAATATGACTGTCAATGGTAGAAAATAGTTCAGTTCAATAAAGATGGTAAATGCGACACTCAACGTTCAATGTACCTTTGGATGCGTAACGCGATACAAACAAAAGAGTTGCAGGGAAGGTGATGCGTCGGTTCCTTACACGCAAGAACGGTGATGCGTCGGTTCCTTGCTCCGGGGGAGGTGATGCGTCGGTTCCCTACTGCTGCGTAGGGGACGGTGATGCGTCGGTTCCTTACCGGAGAGGAGGTGATGCGTCGGTTCTTCACCGCGTGGGGAGGTGATGCGTCGGTTTCTTACTGCGCTTCTGTGGCGATGCGACCCGCAGCGCCGCGATGCGATGATGACCCGGTGCAATGAAACAAAATGGCGTCTTCTTCTTGATGCGACACTCAGGGGGCGATGCGTGCACGCCCGACAGCCGTGCGGCGACTCGGTTAATCTTCTGAGCTGCGACAGGCCCTGCGACACGCTTCTCCGAAGATGCGACGGCGTCTGATGCGACGGCGACACTCTTCTCCGGTGATGCGAGGCGCTTCGGTGATGCGATGGCGACAGCGGCGGCACGCTTTCTCGGCGATGCGACGACAGCGGCTGCGGCGGCGACACGCTTCTTCCTCGTGAGTCGCGCTTCCAGCTCCCAGCGACACGCAGTCTCTCAGAAGGCCCAACACAACAGTAGGCACTTCAAATTCCCAGCAAGGGAATTCAGGGGAGCTGGTTGGTGAAGTCTTGTATCCCTGAGACTTCAGCAGGAGGCAAGCTCAATCTTCAAGCCCTTGGAGATTTTCTGCAAGATGATGAAAGTAGCACAAAGTTCCTTTCTCCTTTCTTTGGCAATCAGGCAACCACTGCAGGCCAATCCCTCAAACAGCACACAGCATAGGGATAGTCTCCTCCTTTTGTTTTTTGGTTCCTCTCCTCAGCAAAGGTTCTTCTTGTTTCCCAGAAGTGATCTAAAATCTTGGGGTCTGGGTCCCAATATTTATACTAGCAAATCCTTTGTCCTCTGAAGGCAGAGGGTCCTGTACCTAGTCCAAACCAGTTCTGGGTGCATTCTGCCAGTGCACACCTTCTTCCTTTGTCAATGTGGGCCAGGGACATCAGACGCACCACAGGAGGTGGAGCCAGCATTGTGGAAGGCAGGCACAGCCCTATTCAGGCCCAGGTGCTACTCCTCCCACCACTCTATATGCAGATAGGTATATTCAGCCCTGTGCTGACTCACCCTGTCTCCTGGAGTCCCCCAGCCCCTGTCACTCACAAACCCAGACATACAATACACAAGCTAGCAGAGGCAGGCTGGATGGTTAGGCAAGAAAATACCTACTTTCTAAAAGTGGTATTTTCAAACACAGAATGTTAAAACCAACTTCACTAAAATATGTATTTTATCATTCTGAGTTCAGGCATACTAAATTCGTTTTTCTACCATGTTCCCTGGGTCAGTTAGGATTATAAGATGTTATAATCAAACTGCCCATTCTGGCCTATGGGGACAGGTAGCCTTGCAATAGTGAAAACGAAATTGGCTGTAATTCACTATCAGGACATGCCACACACACCAGGGCATGTCCTACCTTACACATACAATGCACCCTGCCCTAGGCCTACCTTAGGGGTGACTAATATGCAGGAAAGGGAAGTTTTGGGGACTGGTAAGTGGGTGCACTTACCAAGTCGACATGGCAGTACCAGACTGCACACAGGCTCTGCAATGGCAGGCCTGAGACACACTTTACAAGCTGCTCCTGTGGGTGGCACAACCAGTGCTGCAAGCCCACCAGCAGCATTTGATTCACAGGCCCTGGGCACAAACAGTGCACTGTACTAGGGTCTGACGGTGAATCAAATAGGCCAAACATGGAGTCACTAATCCATACATCAATTTATCATAGGGAGCACTTGCACTTTGGCACTGATTAGCAGTGGCAAAGTGCCCAAAGCATCTATACCAGCAAAAACAGGTCAACAACAGGGGAGGCATAGTGAAAAAATGGAAGGGAGACCCATGCCAAGGATGTCAGGTCTAACAATTATGATGATGCACTCAGAGTTTTGAAGATAGAGGTGCTGAAGTCATAGGACAGGTTTGTGTCAAGTATAATGACTCACCTCGTGGAATAGCGATATTCAATGTTCAAACGATTTAGCTCTTTTTTCATGCTGAGTTCCTGATGACAAAGTGATCCGGTTTATCGAAGCCGAAAAATACTCTACATGAGAGGCAATAATACCAGGACTCTATGGCAGAACAATATTGCAAAAGAGTCTATCCGATGATAGTAAACTTAAATGCAATAATGTGCAAGTGCTCTTCCATGAAACTTGTTAGTCTCAGCCAAAGCTAAGCGGTCTGCCTGGATCTTAAGGATTTAAGCTTAATACAAATTTTCGAAGTAATATGACTGCAGTTGGGTATAGCTTTCAACTATCTTTACTAATGGCTACATTTACATAGTACTAGGTTATCAAAGGTCTAAAGGCACTGATCCTTTGACAACCTGAATATGAGAAGTAAACAAGATGTCAAATGGTGAAGACTGGCTTGAAAAAAGAATCCTTGAGATTTAGGCCGCCTTGGAAAATGGCAAAACACTGCAATTCTTTTTAGTTGGAACTTCTGCCATCAAACCCAGAGAGAAGAGTAAAGCGTTAGGTGTCTGATTAGCCTCAACATTATCTATGCACAATTGGGTCAATGCCATAGTTTAAGCCAACAATTTGCATCTAAATTTACTCAAGAAAGAGTCTTTAGAGCAGTTCTTACCTCAAAATTGTGTACTGTAAATTATTGATTATATGGACAACCAAAAATAACATCAAGGAATTAGGAGTTGTGCCAAACTCTGCAGCTACAGTGGTGACCACTACTATGGTTTAAAGAACCGATATAAAAATGAAAACTGAACTGAAAAAGAAAAGGGAGCATATCTTTCAAGCTGAGAAAATGGCATTGGTTCAAGATAATGACTGGAGTGAAATTAAAGACCTTAATAAAATCTCATAAAAGTATGCTAGGCAATTCCTCTGAATCCTGCCAGGAGAATATCCAATTTTACCAACCTGCAAGATCATGATGGTCGGTGGAAAAAAACTTTCAAACAGTAGCAAAGTTAAGGCAAGCGAGGGAAGGACAACGCACCTTTTTGATTTAAGTATGCTCTTTGTGCAACTATGAGAGCTACGGAAACTCATATGGCATTTAGAAAGGGGCTGAAACACCTCCTGTTTGATGGTTCCTCTCCTATGGTCATTGGACTAATCCTCTGCAGTGCTCTGATCCAATCAGGCTTCTATTTCTCTACATTTAAGTATTAAGATGAATCCTGGGTCTTTAAGGCACAGTCTACACCGACAAACATCTACCTGCCTGTAATTTTAGTTTAAAGGCAGGACATGTCTGAAAGCGTCATCCAGTGAATGATGTCACGAAACAACTTACAACCCCAGCAGACGTCATAACATAACGTGTATTTGTAAAGCGCACATTCGCCCGTAGGCCGGTAGCGTAACAAAACTTGAGGGGGCCACTTGCAAAATATGCAGGGCCCCCCCACACTTCGGACCAAGTTCGAAGCTCTCAGGCCAGGGGCCTGCCAGTGCTGGAGGGGAGCCCCAGAGCTTGGGGGCCTTGGCTGCAGGGGCTTTTGTTACACCACTGCCATAGGCATCTTGGCCCTGAATAACAGATTTTTATTGTTACCCTACTCAATGGTACTCATTTTATCGACCTCAAGAGGATGTAAAGCTGAGTGGACCCACCTGTATTTGAACCTGTGATCATGAGATCAAACACAGGCTCCTACAGTGGACGTATTAGTCCACTAAGCCACCAGATTCGGACATCATCAAACAAAGCAATGTTTTAGAGTCCCTATTGGTGGGGAGTGTTAGCGATGCAGGACTCAGCAAAGAGAACTGTTTTTTCTCTACACCTGAGGGGCCCTTAAAACCTTGACTGATGGCTCTGAGTTATCATGTTGGTCTGTAGAGACGAAAAGTTGGTTATGTAGGTAAAAGCAGTATCCTAACTATGTCTGAAATGAAGGCATCAAGTTTGTAATAGAATTTAATTGTAAAGAAGAGAAAGTATATGTTTTTAGCCTGAGACAGATGATCTCGCTTTTCAACGCACACGCAATATCTTCTTTGTGCTAATTGCAGTCGGTGCAAAAGATGAGCAGCTCAGCATGTAACTTATTAAAGTAGAAAAAAGGATTTTGTTTTTATTACCACTGAGCTGAAGGGTACAGGAGCTCATTAATCTTTGGATGGTGGGTCTCTAGTCAGACTCCTCAATCATATCTAGCTCCACTGCCATTTCAAAGATTTGCATATGGAAACAGAGCAGGCAGACCAGGAACGTTTTAAAAAAAAGACTAAAAAGGGAAACTACATATGTTAAAAACCAGGGGAAGTCATGACCTACCTCCCAATCCCGGAAAACCCCAAGTGAGTTGGTCCCTAAATTGTAGGGGACCAGTGTCATTTGTTATGAATGACCCGACAGAAAAGCTAAGAACTAAGAAAGAGCTACTCGTGTTGTCAGGGCTGACGTTTGCCATGGGCGAGATGGGCCCAAGCCCAGGGTGGCAAAAGGGCGCACCAAGCCTTCAATATTAATCTCCTATAAACTGTGCCGTCCCCAGTTCTGGATTACCAAATAGGCAAAGTAGGCACCGGCCTATGGGCCCCACTCCTTTTAGGGGCCCCGCAACAACGGATCAATATAATATTGTTTTGATCTTGAAAGAAAATTACAATCGAGCTTTCTTAAATATTGTTTCCAAAAGATTGAAAAAAATGAATCAACTCAAAGAAACGAAAACTTTACATTAAAGACTCTATTGAGAAAATACTGTATTAATGTAATGTCCCATTAAGAACTTAAAGTACATAAACCAGAGACATCAGATCCACGTAGTTTGTCTCTTAAAAGCTCATCTTCTGGCAGCTCTTAGTATGTAAAAAAAACAAAAAACGGTGCATTTGGGTATTAGGAGATACTTTTTTTAAGGGGGTCCCCGAAATTTCGACTGCCTAGGGGCCTCCACAGGGTTTAATCCAGCACTGGCCATTCCTCTCAGTTTTGTTCAAGCGATACGTTTTGAACTGCTTCTAACATATATTTTTGTTACATGCCACAGCTGTCGTTTTAACTCCCTATAAATCCCTTTCCTTCCCCTCCAATATCCCTTTCCTTCCACCCCCATCAACAACTTGGCACCAGTGTGATGGAGCTAACCTGTGGGTGAGCTGGAGAGGGCCTGGGCTTAATTTGTAAAGCAATAAGTGTCAGGGCCCGAAGCTTTGCTCAGAAGCCCACTGCCTGCTCTATACACTTATCTCACTCTGTCCATCTCATTCTTGTAGGTTTGTTTTCATCCCTTTCTCCCCTTGTCTTTGTTCGTCCATCTTTCTGTTCCTCTTTCTTTATATCTTTTCTCTTGCACTGGGTCAAAGTCTGATGAGGAAACATAACTGCTGGTCCCCAAAATGATTGGGGTAGGCCCCACCTGCAACCACTGGCTCAAATTAAGCACTGTAGGGAGGAGTGTACATGATTATGTTCAGAGGCAAGTCACTTTTCTGATGCAATCAGCTAGGGTTGGACATGTGTCCTCAAACGTGTTACCCTACTGCCTCATTGTATTCACCAGAAGCAGCGAGGGTGCCAACTTTCTTTATGCCTAGGGCGCTTATCCGAGCAAAGGCAGGCTCTGGCAGTTGAATTTTTCAGCTTGACCAACCGATACAGCAAGGTGCCGTTCAAGTTTCAAATGACATGGGGGGGAGTTCGGAGAACAAACAATACTGCAGTAGCGGCCGGTGTCCTTGCAAAGTGGCGGGGACGACGGACAACCAAACAAAAAATACTAGAAAAAAGGACTTACCTGCCCCTCCGATACTCCTCTCTTGCTCCGTGCACTGCAGGCACAGGCTGCCAGAATCCCCTGCGGCCAAGCCTGATGCTGCTCTCATGCTGAGAACAGCATCAGGATTGGCCGGAGCGCTCTGGATTTGCGCTCCCAGGTAGACTGGGAGCCTGTGCCTGCTGTCTCCAACCCAGCAACGCAGCTCGGGTTGGAGACAGCTTCAGTACGCGTGATGGTTTGGCTGGCCTGAGACGGTCGGCCAAACCATCATGCGCACTGACAACAGTGCACCTATCACTCCCCCTCTGCCTGTCATCCCCATGGCCCCGCCCCTAGACACAACACTACGGAGAGAAATAAAACGATAATAAACACAGGTTTATTATCATTTTATTTTTCATTTTTTTGGCTGCTGGCAGAGGGGGCGATGCTCCTCCACCATAGCGAAGGAGCCGCTGCTGCAATACTGCCCCATAGCGTTTATTCACCCCGTTAGGGGACTTAAAGATAACTGGATGATCACAATAGGTCTAAAGTACTCTTATTACAATTTGGCAATCACTAGCAGCATTGCAAATGACCTAACGATCATAAAGAGCGAAAGGATCTTAAACATAGGGTCTTGATTGGATGGAACTATGGCGCTATTTTTAAAACAGGAGTGCATCAGCAACAACATGAAAGGTTATCCTCCTCATTAGCCATTGTTTGAGCAGTTATATTAGATCCTGAAAAAACGTGGCCCTTAAGAGTAATTGAAATTTAAAAAAACATACAGAGACTGCAGAACACTGCTAGTTGCTGCAAAGGCTATAAATGTGCCACTATATTGCATTTTAGCAGTGCTTAATTTAAAAAAAAGTGCCGGGCCCAAAGTTTTGTTCATAAGCCGCAGCACTATAGATGGTCGGGGTGCCGAATATCCAGCTGCTCAGTCTTGATTCCACCTCATGCTTCTTTAATCCACCACCAGAACCCCCTTGCCCCTTTATCTCACTCTTGCAGGTTCCTTTTCATCTCTGCTTTCTCCCTTTATCATTGTTTTTACATCTTTCTCTTCATCCTTCTTTCCCCCTTTTGTGCTTTCCTCTCTTTTGCTCTAGACCGAAGTCTATCAAAGAAAAGTATGTGCCAGCCCTAAAAATGAGTGGCAGTGGTCCTCACCAGTTCAAATTAAGCACTGCATTTTAGTAAATATACCACGAGATTCATCACTTGTCCCCAGGTAATACCCAGACCTTTTTATTACACTCATGCTTAATAGCAGCTTTTATGTTGAATGTGAATACTCCCAATCTTGCCAAAAAGAGAACAGAGCAATAAGTTCAAAAAGTGATTGCCCATTTGACATAATTCAGCCAAATGGAAGGCGGGGATTAAAAACCATCTCTCCCGAATCCAAGTTTTAGATCACAACTGGGAGGCAGTGATTCTGATGGCAAAGCCGAAGAACTGCCCTTCTCGGGGAAATGCCACTGCATTGCTAGTCTTGGCCAACTTTAGAATACAGTGTTTACTTCCAGCATATTTAAGTGACGAGGTAAGGCAGACATTAAATGTCAAGCATACTATTTCCATGGCGAAAAAGTACCCACTGGAACAGGCCATGTGGCAGCAGGCTGTCACTGGCCAGTATGTGTGGTTGATACTGATACGTTTCAGTAGTATTTCAAAGCTTAAGACTATTTCATTCTATTTGGATACCTGAGTTGTTCATTTTCTCAATCTGTCTACACCTGTCTTTCACAAGCTGCAATATTGAGCTGTCAATGTTTACTCCACGAAGTGGTAAACGGATTAGAACTCGAAAGCACTATTAACAGCAATCACATCACATTCGATAAGCTTAATCTCTGCCCGGATTTTATCTTTTACAATAGAGACGGGGATCTAGAATGAAACCTCCAAAATACACTAGTGATTCTTATTTCCCCGGCTTCCGAACCCACATCTTCTGATATCTCCACATGGGCTCATGCACAGGGTCCTGCGAAGTTATAATGAAATGTTGGCCACCCTACTATATATACACATCTGTCAATTCACCTGCAAATTGTGGGTGTCACCCGCATTTAAATGTTTACACTGCATTCCCACAAATTAAAACGTTCACCCCCGCAGTTTACATTAATGGCACAGATTATCAATCCCTGGGTGCCTAAGTGACTGGCTCTGTGGGATGCTAGGTGTGAATGTCGGGTCTGGTGGCTCAGTGGACTAAAGCGTCCACTGTAGGGACCTCATGGTCACAGGAGCAAATCACGGCAGGTCCACTCAGCCTTTCATCCTTCTGAGGTCGATAAAATGAGTATCATTGAGTTGGGTAACAATAAACATCTGTTATTCAGCGCCAAGAGGCCTACGGGTGAACGTGCGCTTTACAAATAAACATGCTATGTCATGTTATAAATGGAGAGAGGAAGTGAGGAGGTGCTCAGGAAAGATCAGCTTGGCCTTGATGGACACGGAAGAGGCGTGGCTAAAGAGTAAAAGAAGAGCTATAGCTGTAGACATGAGAGAAACGGTGAAGCTGACAAAAGAAGGGAGAGCTAGACCTGTGGCGGGAGAGATCAGTTAGTGAAGGGGAGAGAGGCTAGCTCAATTGGAATAAAATGAGGGAAAGAAGATCAGGGGTAGGAAAGAAGCAGCTGTGGGTGGGGAGATAAAGAAAAGGTGCTGTAAAGAAGAAAGGAGAGTTGAGGCAAAGGAAAGGGGATCTGCTCTCAGAGGAGAGAAAGAAAATAAAGATGATGAGAGAGGGAGCTTCTGGGTAAGATGAGAGGAGCTGGGATGAATGTTGGAAATAAATGCTTGGGCGAAAGAGGGAGAGCACAGGACATGCTCAGGTGTGGCTAAGGAGGGAAAGAAGATACAAGAGAAAATAATGGAAAGGGGTGTTAGGATGAAATAGGAGAGTGGAGTTGAATTACAACACTCAACTCAGGTAGAGACCTTTCACCTTCTGTCCTACTCTGCTTGCTAGGAAATTTAAGTCTGCAGAGGAACCAGGTGATGGTGCGAGCGTTTGTAGCCCTGATTTATAATTCAATATAGAGGACTACAAGTCCCAGAATGCAAAACAAATAAACCTTAACTGGATTAACCTGTCGCCAATAGACCTGGGAAACGTGAGACCTCCGTTTCTGTTGGTAGGCTTTAGAGGGTCTGACTGGGCACTGATCCCAAGTGTACTGAGCTATGAATATCTGAGACATTGAGGGTAGGGTGGGGGAGGTAGGGCAGTTTTTGTTGTGGATGCCCATAATCTGAACTTCTAAATAACAGTTACAAAAGCCTTGAAGCGCCCAGGATGTAATTTGTAGAGAACAGTCAGCCCCAGGAGAAGGCCCCAGTGGTTAATAATAAGTCACTATTCGAGGGGCGCCTCTGTTTTCTGTTATGCTGGTGGTTATATTTAGCACAAAGCCCAGTTTACAACAGCCCACTCTTGTGGCGCGGGTGGGGGGGTTGCCATACAAAGGGAAAGACCGAAACAAGGAGAAGACCTGCAGATCCAATGATATTTAAAACACCTTTTACCTAGTAATGCACCAGATATTCCTTGTGGGAAAACTACAATTCCCATCTGCTTGAAAACGTCTTAAAATCATATCCATATCAAGTTCTGCCATTGGATTGTGCCCCAAATCTTAACTAAAGTTTTATTTTTAGCTCTATTGAGTTATTTACCATTTTACTTGCACTGTGTGCTTTAAAATAACTTCCCACAACATTTACAAAATATTTAAACCCCTCTATATGGAGGCATTTTTAGGTTTCACCTGCAGAAATCCTTTTGTATTAAAAAGAAAATCTTAAAAGGGGCATGGAACCCGCCCAATACTTACCTGAACTTACCATTTGTTCATTCCAACGTCGATCTAATTTCCATGCTTCTGATTGGTCAGCAAGTCGTCAGTTCTCACTTCTTGCCTGTCCATACCATGAAGCTTGGCCCAAGTACAGCTTCTGGACACTGGCCGGTGTCCTTTCACTGGCTACGCACACAGAAGGTACTTTTTTATTCATTTCTTATCGAGCACTCCATACCAGAGCATCCGCAGGTCATCTTGTCTCCTCCCAGCTTGTTGTCGCCCTCCTCACTCACGTACCACATGTCTGTAGAGGTACTTTTTAAAAATTAAATTGCATCTTATTTAATGCATCGTTCCAGCTGTAAGCTCAACAACATCTTGAAATTATGGGCAAATCACTTAATCTCCCCGTGCCTGCCCATATTTGTTGTTGGTTGGCCGCCCTCCCACTCATCGCTGCTTGCCCCCGCTGAACTCCCGTTGCTGTCCAGTGATCCCCTCCTCCCCTGACCCTGCTTTTCCCATTGTTTTTAAAATTTTGTATTGCAGTTCTATATAGCGGGAACACCACCCAAAGGTATTGGAGCACTTTGCATGAGCACCAGTTACTTTACACAAAGACACATTTATTTTGTAGGCACAGGGACATTACGTGATTTGTCAAGAATCACAGGATGTTGACCCAATGCCAAGACTCGAACCCGGGTTCCCAGTGCCATAGTCGGCAGCT
Organism: Calotriton arnoldi; assembly: GCA_963921515.1. Classification (NCBI taxonomy): domain Eukaryota; kingdom Metazoa; phylum Chordata; class Amphibia; order Caudata; family Salamandridae; genus Calotriton; species Calotriton arnoldi. The sequence goes on along the minus strand of CAWUFW010005890.1, from coordinate 766,600 downwards.
ATGGCCCTTACACGACATCCTCTCCCTAGCCTCGGCCTCAGTTCAACATCTTGTGATTACAGGCAAATCACTTACTCTCCCTGTGCCTAAACACAACAAGCATTGGCAAAGCCAATAGGTTTCCCCTGTGGGAAATCTATTGGTTTTGACAATGTTGTTTTAAGACATGTTGCTCAGCGGCGCTGATTGCTGTACAACATGGCTTAAAGTTTTGAGAAAAAGAAAGAGTGATCACAAGGACAGTGTTGATCACGCCAAAGTCTTTTTTTAAAACATGCTGCACAGCAGCTAGCGCTGCTGGGTTACATGTCAAAAAAACATTAACAAAAGCAATAGACGTTGCAGAGGCGAAACCTATTGGTTTTGCCAGTGCTTGTTAGTAGGGTGATGACCAGGCACTCAAAATTTGATGGAACTGTCACGGTTTATCGCCATATGCCCTGGCAAATTTTAGTAAATTTCTCACATGCATGGGTTTACAGAGATGGTCGAGTGAACACAGAGTAGGGTAAGTCTTCATGTGTCCAGCTGAGAATTAGCTAGCAGCCCCTACAGTAAGCAATTTTTCTTTTTTTTTAACCACACAGGATGTTGTGTATAAAAGTTGAATTTAATTCCCATAAGTGCCTCGTTATCTATGTTTTCTACGCTAGTAAGCGATGTCCGATCATTCTGTGCCCCTTGACCAATGCATAAATCGTTGTCCTAAGTCTATGTTAGTGGAATTTCCAATTTTCTGTTTTTCAAAATCCTGTACCCTAATTTTTAGCCATATCTGTTCCCATCGGAGTCCAATAAGCCCAAGAATGCACTATTCCCCACAATTGACAAGACAAAAAATGTTGCTCATTGGCCACCCCTAGCTCCATGACTTACTGAAGGTGATCGCGATGCAATGCAGACATAACCCTCATTTCCGTCTTGAAAACTTGACAAGTAAGTGTACATCGTACTGTACTGTAACATTTATATAGCGCTTATTACTGCTTATGTGAGGCCATGAAGCGCTTGCCTACATGGATTTTATGCTTGCAGCATGTAGCGTGTGTGATTGGAAGTGCAATGTGTTTGCTTGGATTCTGTGTGAGACGTGTTTCCATGTTGCGAATGATGACCACCGAGGTGCGGTTATCGTGTTATGAGACGCAGTGCATAGCAGAGTGGTGGATGAAGAGTTGTGAGAGACAGGTGCACAGTTTATAGTTTTCAGTAAGCTGGCAGCTTTGAGCAGCTCTGCAGGTCACTTTATGCTAGTTTCATAATTATAGGCCACTTAGACGGTTACTTCACTGAGTTGTCCGTTCTAGATATTTTGTTTTAAGTTTATGGTACTGGGCAGGCATAAGTTAATAGGGAACAAACAGCTGTGCTGCCAAGCCTGCCCCAACAATGACACACAGATAGACGGTGAGACGGATGGTATGTTGAAGCCAAGAGGATTCTCGTCTTTCGGACAACGTCATGAGGGTATGATTACACACAGGCAGAGCAGAGCCATCGACGCCTGCAGGTTATTTTGACATTGACACTCTTTCCAACGACTAGGACTGATCGAACCGCGAGGTGGCAGCAGAATACAAGAAATACGAATCCATAGACACAACATTCAAAACTGCAGAAGCCGAGGCAGTGTAGGGTACTTCGCTGAAGAGGCCAGATCTGTCGTAAGCGGGCTTTGTCTGGAAGGGGAAGAGCGCACATGGAGTAGTCCTGGGGCCCCAAGCGCTGCAAGGTACGTGTTACAGGCCACACCTAGGCGCTTGAAATGGATCAAGAACTAAAGAGAAACATTAGGGGAGATCTGGAGGGAGTGCTTTTCTCTTCGTCAAGAGTAGATCAGCTCACTGGGGCTGTACTCTCGTGGTTAAACTCCCAAGCACCAAGGGGCATATTTGCTAATCTTTCATTAAACGCAGGGCAGCAAGCAAAGCTGCTGCGTTGCGTGAAAGGGAGGTAACAGAAATGCTTCTTATTCACAAAGAAATGGAGCATTTCTGTTCTCTCCTTGCGTTGCCACACTGCTTGCAGCCTAGCACCAAATCAACACCCTTGCGTCATAGTGTAAGCCTGCGTTACAGGCAGCATTATCTTTATACCTTCCTGCACAAAAACAATCCTTAGCGGCATTTCCTCTTCCTATGTGTGCTGCAAAATGCAGCAGAATGAAAAGAGGAAATAGCGTGGAGAAATAAAAATATTTCTGCTTGTTTCGCCTCACTGGGGATGGTGTAGCATTTTGACGCATTCCTAGGATTACTAGCTTTTGTAAATCTGGGAACGCACTAAAACCCGTGGTTGGATGCATGGGACGCCGTGCCTCACCCATGGGACGCCGTGCCTCACCCATGGAACACCTCCCAAATGTAACATGACTCACCACAAGCAGCTGCCTGGTGTTACATTTCTTTAAAAGGTCATGCAAGGCCACTCAAACCAGGCATTGCATGGCTTATTAAATTCCAAGTAAGTTTTGGTGTTGCCCTGCATCGCCTTGCGCGACGCAAGGACAATGCAAAGGCTCAGTAAATATAGTCCCAGGTCCCAAGTGTGGAAAAGTCGTCTTCTCCTGGTGCTCCCTGCATTACACAGGGGTCAGAGGGGACAAAAAACTGAGGTCAAGAGATCTAAAAATCTGACAGGGCAAGAGTTTCACTGGTGATACTCTGCATCCTCCGAAGGAGTTCCCGCAGAGTTTCAGAATTGCTTTCGGACTTGAAGACCAGAGTGCAGCCATCTCCCACATTCGCACATGGGTGGCACCTACCATGCCTTGATACTCACCTGAGACGCTGGCAGTTCTTCTGAGATTTAAAAAGGCCTAGGAGGAAAATGGCAGCCCAGGAAGGCAGCATGCGCCACCTCATATAGCATTTCTCGTGGCATTAACAGATGCTCGTTGTGTCTGTATCATGGTAGAGACCGCACACTAACTGAACAGCATTATTCCAGGAACAAGGGCATAATATCCACTGTTAATTGGCAGGGGTAATCTGAGTAAGTCCACCATAGTGGTTCATGTAGAACAGAGGGTGGTATTGTCTGGGTAAATGATACGTTTTTCTTGTTTTCCTTGTGCCCTGCAGGTCTTCGGAGCTAGAAAGGCGACCTTCAGTTCTAGGATATCAATCTGTTTATTAGCACTCTGTGGCCAACCGGAGAGTGAGTTTCCAAGGCTTTTCGTGTGCATCTCCAGCAGTACCAAGAGTGTGATGCCGAACACTGCCCTAGTGCTGGGACGATGAATGGCGCCACTAGAAGGAGGATGGTTTCTGTGAGGCTCCAGCTCAGAGACTGCCTAAGGCCACTGAATGAGAACCTTAAGATGCCTCTTTGAATTCAGTTGTCAACATCTGCACCAGTCACTCATTTGCGAATCGGCCATGGAGCCTCCTGCCCACAGCTGGCCACGAGACAAAGGCACTATGCTGAGAGCGGAGGTCTCACCTATGAAAGCACCACTCTGAAGGTGTCCCACCTCTGAAAACACCACAACGATGTGTCTCCCATTTGAGAGTGTCATGCTGAGGCCCATGAAGGGTGATGCCCTGAAACCAGTCCCAGGATGCTTGTTTCCGGTCCAGGGAGGACTTGGCTTGGCAGTTCGGGCTGGACTGTTCCACAAGGAACAGGGTCAAGACTGATTTGCATATAGCTGGGTCCAAACTGGGGTGGTGTGGTGAGCAAAAGAATGATGGATTTAACCCAGATCCTTGTGACTGGGGGTGAATGTTTGCATTGTCCAGCATTCCGTCCATCAATTGTTTCTTTTGCATTTGTCGCCCTAAGTGAGAAGGGTATGCCCAGACGTGGGTCCCGTGCTCACTACACCATTGGATTCAAGCTAGCCTGGCTGATGCCCTGAAACCGGTCCCAGGATGCTTGTTTCTGGTCCAGGGAGGACTTGGCTTGGCAGTTCGGGCTGGACTGTTCCCACAAGGAACAGGGTCAAGACTGATTTTCATATAGCTGGGTCCAAACTGGGGTGGTGTGGTGAGCAAAAGAATGATGGATTTAACCCAGATCTTTGTGACTGGGGGTGAATGTTTGCATTGTCCAGCATTCCGTCCATCAATTGTTTCTTTTGCATTTGTCGCCCTAAGTGGGAAGGGTATGCCCAGACGTGGGTCCCGTGCTCACTACACCATTGGATTCAAGCTAGCCTGGCTGATGAAGGGTGATGCCCTGAAACCGGTCCCAGGATGCTTGTTTCCGGTCCAGGGAGGACCTGGCTAGGCAGTTCAGGCTGGACTGTTCCCACAAGGAACAGGGTCAAGACTGATTTGCATATAGCTGGGTCCAAACTGGGGTGGTGGGGTGAGCAAAATAATGATGGATTTAACCCAGATCCTTGTGACTGGGGGTGAATGTTTGCATTGTCCAGCATTCCGTCCATCAATTGTTTCTTTTGCATCTTAGCAAAAGGGGCCATGCTTTTTGCAGCATCGAATGGAGTTTTTTTTTCTATCAGGACCTGACCTGTCCTCTTCTTGGTGAATGGAAGGTAGACCTTCAGACCCAAATGAACAGCAAAAAGCTCCAGACAATTGATATGGAGTTTTTGCTCCACTGGAAACCAGAGATCAGCAATTACCACTTCTCCAAGGTGACTGTCCCAACCCAGGGACGATGCATAGGTAAATAATGTAAGCTCTGATTGGGGCAGATAGAATGGCCAAACCCATGACAGATTGGTGTCAAATTCTCATGGCCCGTAGAGTTAGTTGGGTGGGCAATAGATCAAAAGACCTATGAGGGGATTGTGTTATAATCAACTTTAAAAGCCTAAAGCTTGTACAGCATCTCGTGCAGATGAATCATTTTGCCCAGGACGTAGATACGGCAATAAGGTCGCTCCCGCTTACTTATTTTTATACCCCAAGCCCTATGGCCCAATCCAGGCTTGGCAAAAGTCCAATGCTGGACGGGGGGTATCAATGTAGATTTCCACCGGGTCAGAGGAACCAACCACCGAGCTCTTTATTATTTAACCTGCCTGTGGCAAACAGATTCGGGGCCCTGGAAGAGGTAGATTGACTTGTATTAAAAACAAACTATGACCAGGTGACTATCCGTCAAAGGGATATACTGGAGAGTGACACTCGGTCAAGCTTGGAGTATAAAATGGGTGTCCCACATGAGATAGGGTTGGAAAATAAGATGGTGCAAACAAGAAAGACCTTAAGAGACAGGTACAGAGGTGCTATAACAGTAAGGCTTATGACCCCGAGCACACATACAAAGATCAAGCTCTTGAATGTACATTCCACCCTCACTGATCCCCACATTAACATGCCAGGCTCATCAGAAACCCAAAGCTCTGAAATAAACATGATGCCACAAGAGGGAGACTATTTTAGTCTTATAGACCCACGTGCACAGACTAATATAGTAGGAACCCAAGAGAACACTAGTTTCGTAATTAACTACAGCGACCAGATTGGGAGTGCATTACTGTCTAAGCCTAACACCCAGGTTGGCATCTCAGCTGGCCAACTCAGCTTGAACAAGCTGAAGATGCTGTCCTGGAATGTTGCGGGTCTTAAAAGTAAACTGAGTTGTTCCAACTGGGGGGACTTTGTAGATGCATTTGACATTTGTATGTTTCAGGAAACATGGGTAATAGAGGCGGTGCCACGTATGGGATTCATGGCACATAGATTAGCTGCCTCTTTCTGTGGCAAGGGAAGACCTGCTGTGGGGTTATGTATCTGGGTGGGTTCCCATTTGGGTTGTATGACCACTCAATTGGAGTCCATCTCGGATGATATCTTGTGTGTTCTACTAACCTTTCCACTAAACCTTAAAATAGCATTGGTTAATGTTTACTCTAGGCCAGTGAAGAACAGTCAAGAATCTTTGACCCTAGACCAACTAGATCATTTTATTCCCAGGCTTCCTAAAAATGTCTGGGTGGTCATAGGGGGAGATTTTAACTGTCAATTTGAGACCCCGAGTGATTCTAATGGTACACTACCCTCTGATGAAGAAGAGTTCTGGGCCATTCCTGAGTCGAATATTTCCACAATCAGGGCATGGACACCACTGGCCCTTCAGATCAAGTCGTTCACCTTAAACCATTCCCTGAGAGCCTGTAATGGCCGAACCAAATCTGATTCTCCCGGGAATTATACCTTTAATAGGATTGGCCATTCTTCCATCCTAGATTATATCATGGTGGAAACCAGGATATGGGGTAAGGTCATTGATTTCACTGTCTTGCCTCAACATGATAGTGACCATAATGCCTTGATCTTGGAGCTGCAGTTGCCTGCCACTGGGATTATTTCTGGCCCCAATATACCAGCAGATGATAGATTAACTCTTACCAATGACAGGAGGAAAATCAGATGGTCATGGATTGAAAAGTCGCCTGAAAAATTGGCTTCCCTATATAAATCTATTATACCCATTCTCCTGAAATTAGAAACGCTGCCTTTCTTAGATGGTACTGGCACATCGGTAACAGATGTTGCCATATTGCATGAGGCATTGACAATTACCTTGGTGGACACGTTTTGGCCTGTGGGTACACAGGGTGGGCAAAGGCAAAGCGGTCTTGGTTTGATGGCAGTTGCAGAGAGGCAAAGAGGGCCCCGATTGAAGCTCTAAAATCTAAGAACAGAACTCAAATTAAAACAGCGAGGGACCTCTATAAAGATAGCATTACACTTGCAAAAAAAACATGGGAAATCGATCAATGGGTATACCTGAAACAGGCCTTAGTTGCTAAGGATATGAAAGCCTTCTGGAGCATTGTTAGCACAGGTAGTAACACAGGAAAGTCGGCCGTAGAGCCCAATATAGCAGCTGACAGCTGGAAAGAGCACTTTCAGGCCCTCTACTCTTCGCTGGAGGCTGAGGTCAGTGTTTTGACCCTAGCAACCCAGCCACCACAAAACTCTTATGCAGTGACCCCTAAGCGGACACTAACCGAGGTTATTAGTGCCATAAACCAAATAGCCCCCAGCAAAGCCCCAGGACTGGACAAGATACCCGGGGATCTCTTCCGTGCTGAGCCTAACATTTGGGGGCCTTACCTATGGGTGTTTTTCAATGCCATATTACAAGGGATGGCACTCCCTGCAACCTGGGTAGGAGCAGAGATTTTTCCTGTGTACAAAAAAGGGTCCCCTCTATTACCCGCTAACTATAGGCCAATCAGTCTGATCGATGTAACCCAAAAGAATCTTTGCACAAATCTTGTTGAGCCGCTTACAGACATGGTTGGATGAACACAATGTGATGAGCACATTGCATGCTGGTTTTAGGGGAAAAAAATCCACTATTGACCAAATATTTAGGCTACAGCTCCTCTATTGGAAAACGGCGCACCTGGAGGGAGGTAGCCTCTATGTGGTCTTTGTGGATCTAAAAAGTGCCTTCGATTTGGTGCGCAGGAATGCACTTTGGGCGGTACTAAGTGATCTTGGAGTCCCCCACTATCTCGTGAACATGTTAAGGAGACTCCACGAAGACAACTTCGCCCAAATTAGGTATGGGAAGCATGGGGAACTTACCTCACCTAGTCAACAGAAGAGTTAGACAGGGTTGTGTCCTTGCCCCCACCTTGTTCTGTATTTATATCAATGGTTTGGTCAGTGCTTTGAGAGGGCTGAAAGATATTGACGCTCCCAAGCTAGCGCATAAGATAGTGCCGGCATTGATGTTTGCAGATGACACCCTTTTGCTCTCCAAGACACCGATGGGTATTCAGAGAATCCTTGATGGTTTTGGAGAGTTTTGTAGAAGCAGGGGGTTGGCGATCAACATACAGAAGACCAAATACATGGTCTTCAACCCCGCTAGCACAACCCGTTCTAATCCATGCAAGAATGGAATTCAACTTGAAAGGGTGCCTGTTTTGATTATCTAGGACTCACCCTAACAGAAAAAATGGAATGGGGGCCACAAATGGATAAAAGTCTTAAGCTCGCCCAGATCACAGGTGGGCTGGCTCAACTTTATAGAAACTCCTTTCATAAGCCTGTAGGCCCAGCCCTAGAGATCTATAAAACCCAACTTAGGGGTGCTGCTTTGTATGGGGCAGAACTCTGGGGGCATTGCTCTCCAAAAACTATCATCAAGATTGAGAACAACTTTTTTAGACAGCTCTTTGGCCTTCTGGTAAGTTCCCCACTCACTCCACTGCGTTTGGATATAGGGGTAAGACCAATCGTAGAGGAAATTGGTTGCAGACCCCTAACATTTTGGCGGCGACTATGGGTGACACCTGAATTGTCTGAGAATAGGACAGAGTTAAAGGCGGTCCTGGAGTTCCCTGGCATAGGGAAGCTGGCATGGTTTGCATATATCAAGGCAGGTCTTCACAATTTAGGTAGGGAGAGTCTATGGAGAAATCCGGAGGTAGCCTGCTCTGGAATATCGTGCAAACAATTAGTTAGTAGCTTTAGGGCAGGTAAACTTGCACAACTCTATGAAAACTCAGCCACCGGCCCTCTATCAGACAACTTCCTAAAAATTGAGGTTACATATAATTTGGAGCCTTGTCTAGATGAGATAAAACCAGTATTAGCCAGGAAACTCTATTTAAAGTTCAGGCATGGCTTGCTTCCGCTTCGCGCATGTACTAATAAATGGGCTGGCAGTTCTGTCCTGCAGTGCCCTGTATGCAGTAGCCTAGAGGAGACTGAACCACATGTATTTTTCTTCTGTCCTGGGTATAATAAAATAAGGCAAAGATGGTTGATCCAATTGTGCAAGAACCTAAGTACAAGGCACTGAGAAGAAGCTTTTAGGCTTCTGAAATATAACACCCAGATGCCAATTGTATATGCTGTATCATGTTTTTTAATTTCTATGTGGCGGGCGCGCAAGGTTTTTCTAGGTATTGAAAAATTAACTGAATGCTGATCGATTTTTTACACATGTATAGTATACATTTTTTTTTTTACTGCTCTTTTATGGTCCACTGACTGAAATAAAGATTTATATGATGATAGTTAAACAAAAAGGAGTCAATTTGCGACTAGTGGTGGTGAGGCGCAGAGTAAAATGTGTAAGCCCTCTACTTTGGATACTCAGACTGCCATAAATCAGCCACAGTAAAGACCTCGATGAGTGAGATGATGGCATTCTGAACAGGATGATGCCTGCCTAGCATTGTTTGTATTATTTATTTGTGGTGTCTAGTATAGGGTGCAAAAGACAGTTAGGATCCCCTCTAATAACAAAGGAAAAGAATGTTTTATCTAGTCGAAGTCTAACATCCCGAGTAGATCATGATTGGGACAAGTAGGCCAAACAGAATGCAAAAATAAATAGGTTAAAAGAAACAGCTACAACCACACATTGCCCACAAGCGTCAGCACCATGCGAGTGGGGACTGCTAGAGTGGGGTTCAACAGTAGGAAGAAGATCTACCCATACTCGAGCAGTAGAATTACAACCTGGCATGCTTTGTTTGATAGACCTACTCAACACCAGCGGCGGCTTCTCCACTAAGGCGGAGGAGCATCGCCCCACTGCTTTAAGAGCAGTGCAGAGGAAAAATAAAATGATAATAACGGAACGTTACTATCATTTTATTTTTCTGTTCCTAGGTGCGGGAGTGGTGGGGCTGGCCAGAGCAGGAGGGGAAATGGTGAGCACACTCTAAGTGTGCATGACTGCTTGGCCGGCCGTCTTGTCTCGGCCAAACAGTCATGCGCACTTTGCATGTTCCCCACCAGGCTGTAATACACAGCCTGGTGGGGAACATGCACAGGCTCCCTGTCCCAGTGGACCAATCCCAACACTGCATTGCAGTGTTGTGATTGGCTTATGTGAGTCTGGGAGCACAGGTGCTTCCTGTGACGGAGAGAGAGGCGCCGGCTGGCGACCCGCAGTTAAGTTTTTTTTTTTTTTTTACACCCCCCCCCACACCATGGTTTCCTCTAAACTGCGCGCCTGAGCGGGCGCGCACACCTAGGTTTCCCTCCGCGCAGACACCTACAATCAGCGCGCACTACAAAGGATTCCACGCATTCAGTAAATACTTCACTGGAGCCTCTGAAGTGCGGCTCATGGTGATGCTGCTGCGCTTCCAAATGCATTTCTAAAGACGTGGTTTTTGTCTTTAGAAATGCTAATGGGGGACGTTTAAATGCCTGCAACGCTGTAATTAAACAGCAGGAGAGAATTCCCAGAGCTTTCTCTGCAGCCGGAGTCCCGTTTGCAAAGTCCACGGACCTCTGGCTCCTCCACATAGCTGCCAAGGTTTCAGATTGCCATGTGTGACATCTTCGTAATTTTAGAGTAATTATGAGTGCATTTCAATGACTATGAGTGACACTGAGAATTTCATTATAAATAAAATTGAGAATATTTTTTGCTGAAAGTATATGAGAAATCTTTCAAGCTTTTAAAGTGAAGTAAAAGGAGGTGTAAAATATAATTAGACTGCCGTTAATCAGGACAGCGGTGCTCTTAACCGAAATCGATTACATTCAGAAACTAAAACAAAAGATAATTCGCCCCTTCCCTGTCGCATAATTTCAGTGGCCCAGACTATTTTTTTATCATTAGTGTGGCTGTGGCATGAGTGTGTGTGCGAATGTGTGTCCTGTCTGTTCTATGTGTATGCACAGTGAAGGTTTTTGCATGTGAGGTCGAGCTATTGTGCGCATGTGCATGCATGATGGGAACACTTGTGTGTGTTGGAGGTGTTGTTTGTGGCACATAATGTGTATGTGGGTGCCAGGTTTTTATAGCGCCGTCTATAGCTCACACCGCAAACCGAATAGTCTCTCGTGGTCCTTTAGATGGCACGAGCCATCAATAACAAACTCAGTAGCAGTGGCACCATTTTTACCGACCTAGTAGGGATAACAGGCTGAGCCTGCCCCGTCAGGTTTGAGCCCGTGGTTTGATGGTGAATCTAGAGCTGGCCTCTAGGACACCCGCCATGTTGGCAGTTGCCTCACGTGGGTTTTAGGACAGTAACGTACCTGGAGAGAGGGAGACAGAGACAGAGGGAGGGAGTCAGGGGGAGAGGGAGACAGACAGAGGGAGATAGAGGGAGGGACACAGAGGGAGGGAGGGAGAAAGAGGGAGGGAGAAAGAGGGAGGGAGACAGACAGAGGGAGGGAGACAGACAGAGGGAGGGAGACAGAGGGAGGGAGACAGAGACAGACAGAGTGAGACAGACGGAGGGAGAGAGGGAGACAGAGGGAGAGGGAGACAGAGGGAGGGAGATAGGGAGGGAGACAGACAGAGGAAGACAGAGAAAGAGGGAGACAGAGGGAGGGAGACAGAGGGAGGGAGACAGAGGGAGACAGACAGAGGGAGACAGACAGAGGGAGGAGGGCGACAGAGGGAGGGAGACAGATAGAGGGAGAGGGAGGGAGACAGATAGAGGGAGACAGAGGGAGACAGAGAGAGGGAGACAGAGGGAGACAGAGAGAGGGAGACAGGGAGACAGAGAGAGAGGGAGACCCACAGAGGGAGACAGATAGAGGGAGGGAGACGGAGGGAGAGAGAGAGAGACAGAGGGAGGGAGACAGAGTGAGACAGACAGAGGGAGGGAGACAGAGAGAGAGGGAGACAGAGAGAGGGAGAGGGAGACAGAGGGAGGGAGACAGAGGGAGGGAGACAGAGGGAGGGAGACAGAGAGAGGGAGACAGAGAGAGGGAGACAGAGAGAGAGAGGGAGACAGAGAGAGAGAGGGAGAGAGGGAGGGAGGGAGACAGAGGGAGGGAGACGGAGAGAGGGAGACAGAGGGCGACAGACAGAGGGAGACAGAGGGCGACAGAGGGAGGGAGGGAGACAGAGGGAGATAGAGGGAGGGACACAGAGCGAGGGAGACAGAGGGAGGGAGACAGGGAGGGAGACAGAGAGGGAGGGAGACAGAGAGAGAGAGGGAGACAGAGAGAGAGAGGGAGACAGAGAGGGAGGGAGACAGAGGGAGGGAGACAGAGGGAGGGAGACAGAGAGAGGGAGACAGAGAGAGAGGGAGACAGAGAGAGAGAGAGAGGGAGGGAGACAGAGGGAGGGAGACAGAGAGAGGGAGTGTTAGAAATGGGATCTCTAGTTGGCAAGGGCTTGCACCTTTGTCCAAGTAGGGACCCTTCTTCCTAGTCAGGGTAAGGGTTGTTACACTTGTGAAGTAACCCCTGCTCACCCTCGTGGTAGCTTGGCACGAGCAGTCAGGCTTAATTCAGAGGCAGTGTGTAAAGCATTTGCACATAACCAACAGTAATACAGTGTAAGCACTACAAACGGACACCACACCAGTTTAGAAAAATAACCAATATTTTATATACTCAAGACAAGACCAATTACGACAAAAATCCACAATACTATATTTTACGAATGAATGCTTGATACGTTAACTTCTTCTTTGCAGGAATAGCACAAAAGCAAAGTTCAGTACGAGTCGGTAGCTCCGTCCGAGCCTACCGTGATGCTGAAAACCACAGAGTCTAACAGTTCCAGCCGACCGCGTCGATACGGGCCAGCAGAGTCGTGAACAGACTCGGTTACAGTACCTTTCTCGTTGTGGCTGGTACGGGGTGTACGAGCCGGTCGGCGTTCGTCGCGGTTGCGGTGCAAGACGGAGCGATGCAAGGTGCGGTGTCCCTCGATGCGGTGCAGGCAGCGGCTCGATGAGCGTCGTGCAGACGGAGTCGGTGAGTCCAAGGCGTGCGATGCAGGGTGAGACGATGCTCGATGCGGTGCTGACAGGTTGCGATGCAGGCGACCTAGCCGGAGTGCGGGAGCTGGCGTCTGACAGCGGTGCGAGTCGGAGCGGTGCGTCGCAGACGTGCGAGCGGTGCCCCAAATGCGGTGCGGTCTCGATTCTTGAGCCAGTTGCAGCGACAGCGTCGGTCTGGTCCGGCTGGCCCAGTGAAGCGATGCGAACTGCGGTGCCCACAGGTCACGGTGCAAGCAGCGGCTCGATGTTGGCGGCGTCGGATGTCGCCCACGGTGAGACCAGGGTTGCGATGCGAAGTGGGGCGATGCGGTCTGCGGTGCAAACAGGTCACCGGCCAGGGATGGATTCGGTTTGACGGAGTCGGTTGCAGTTCCCTTCCTCTGTGGCGACTGAAACAGCGTTCCAGAAGCGGTACCCAGAGGCGTGTGAAGTCTTTGTAGTCCCTGAGACTTCTTAACAGGAGGCCAGCTCGGTTCCTGGCCCTTGGAGATACTCAGCACAAGTTTGTAGAAAGTTCAGTCCAGTCCTTTCACTGCCCAAGACAGAAGCAGCAACTGCAGGCCAACCCAACAAAGCAACAACACAGCAAAGGGGCAGTACTCCTCCTGGCAGCTCTTCCAGCTCTTCGTCTTGGCAGGTTCCTTGATTCCAGCGAGATCTAAATTCATGGGGTCAGGGCCCCAATATTTATATCCCAAATTCCTTTGTTCTCTGAAGGCAGAGAGGCCTTTGCCTAGTCCAAACCAGTTCTGGAGCACTTTGTTGACAAGTCTCCGTCCCTTCTTTCAGCGAGTAGGCCAGGGACATCAGACGCACCACAGGAGGTGGAGCCAGCATTGTGGAGGGAAGGCACTGTCCTATTCAGGGCCCAGGTGCGACCCCTCCCACCCATCTACATGTAGATCTTGCTATGCAGCCCTGTGCTGACTCACCCTGTCTCCTGGCATCCCCCAGCCCCTGTCACTCACATTCCAGACAAGGAATACACAACCTCGCAGGGGCAGGCTTGGATGGTTAGACAAGAAAATACCCACTTTCTAAAAGTGGTATTTTCAAACACAGAATGTTAAAACCAACTTCACTAAAAGATGCATTTTATCATTCTGAGTCCAGGCATACTAAACTCGAATTTCTACCACGTTCCCGGGGTCAGTTAGGATTATAAACTGTAATAATCAAAACCGCCCGTTCTGGCCTAGGGGGAACAGGTAGCCTTGCAATAGTGAAAAACGAACTAGGCTGTAATTCACTATCAGGACATGCCGCACACACCCGGGCATGTCCTACCTTTCGCATACACCGCACCCTGCCCACAGGGGTACCTTGGGCCTACCTTAGGGGTGACTAACATGCAGCAAAGGGAAGGTTTAGGGACTTGCCAGTGTGTGCACTTGCCAAGTCGACATGGCAGCCCCAGGCTGCGCACAGGCTCTGCGATGGCAGGCCCGAGTTACACTTTACGGGCTGTTTGCGTGGGTGGCACAATCCAGTGCTGCAGCCCACCAACAGCATTTGGTCTATAGGCCCTGGCACTCGCAGTGCACTTTACAAGGGACTGACACATAAACCAAATAGGCCAATCATGGAAACACCAATCCATAACACATTTTATACAGGAGCACTTGCACTTTCCCACTGGACCGCAGTGAGGAAAGTGCGCAGAATCATCACACCAGCAAAAACAGAGTCAAAACCGGGAGGTCAGAAAGCAAAAAGTCAGGGGAAACACGCCAAAAGATGCCAAGTCTAACAGGGAGACAGAGGGAGGGAGACAGAGGGAGGGGGAGGGAGACAGAGGGAGGGAGACGGAGAGAGGGAGACAGAGGGCGACAGACAGAGGGCGACAGAGGGAGGGAGACAGACAGAGGGAGACAGACAGAGGGAGGGACACAGAGGGAGGGAGACAGAGAGAGAGGGAGACAGAGAGGGAGGGAGACAGAGGGAGACAGAGAGGGAGACAGAGGGAGGGAGACAGACAGGTACAGGGAGACAGACAGAGGGAGACAGACAGGTACAGGGAGACAGACAGAGGGAGGAGGGAGACAGACAGAGGGAGACAGAGGGAGGGAGACAGGGAGACAGATAGAGGGAGACAGAGGGAGTCAGAGAGAGGGAGACAGAGAGAGGGAGACAGAGGGAGGGAGACAGAGGGAGGGAGACAGAGGGAGACAGAGGGAGACAGAGAGGGAGACAGAGAGAGGGAGACAGACAGAGGGAGAGAGAGAGAGGGAGGGAGAGAGAGGGAGGGAGACAGAGGGAGGGAGACAGAGGGAGAGGGAGAGAGAGGGAGGGAGACAGAGGGAGAGAGGGAGAGGGAGAGAGAGGGAGACAGAGAGAGGGAGACAGACAGAGTGAGTGAGTGAGACAGAGAGAGAGACAGAGAGTGAGTGAGACAGAGGGAGACAGAGAGGGAGAGAGAGAGGGAGGGAGAGAGGGAGGGAGAGAGATAGAGAGAGGGAGGGAGACAGAGAGAGGGAGGGAGAGAGGGAGAGAGAGGGAGGGAGAGAGGGAGGGAGAGAGATGGAGAGAGGGAGGGAGAGAGATAGAGAGAGGGAGGGATAGAGAGAGGGAGGGAGACAGAGAGAGAGAGAGAGAGACTTGGGCACATTTTTGATATGTTTCTAAAGTTTTCTTCTCATTAGTGCTGCGTCGCCCTTGCCCCCTCCCCTTGCGTGGTGCAAGGGCATTGCAATACTGTGCCATTGCAGGACGTCCACAACTATGTACAATACCTTCTGCTTTGTTTAATTTTGTTATTGCAAGCTTGCATCTCCCATTTTCAGGCAATAGCATGTTTTATTTTTTCTACTTTTATTCTCTTTTATCTTGCATATGTGGCTAACTTGTGTATGTGTTGTATTGTGGTTGTGTAAGTTGGTGAATGCAAGAATGAATAAGTAATTTATGGATGCACAAGTGCATGGATGAGTGAAAAGGTGCATGTGTGATGACTTATTCAGTACTTAAACCAATAATGACTAAGAAGTAACTTTAAATTAAAAGCAAGACCTATTGACAGTGCCAATGCTTGCTATTTACTTTTACATGGTAGCTGGTCGACTTGTCTTGTTGCACATCTTATCACTCAATTGCGCACACAAGCAAGAAAAGTGCGCACACCAACATTCTATTGCCGCACATGAGAAAGAAAAATTAGAGGGAACATTGCCCCCCACCCTTCCCTACCAGCTGCCATTGCTGAACACACCATCAAAAAGAGATGTGCAGAAACTTCCCATAATGCAGAATGCTGGCCAACAGAAAGGGTAACTTAAAAAAGTAACCTAATATCAGCAGAACACTATTAATCTAGTTCCTAAACTGTCCCTAGTGGGCAAAGAGGAAAACTTTGTTGATTATAAATCTAAAATCAATCTTTAGTCATGTTATACATGGGGTTGGATTCCTTGGCCGGGTGTTGCTGGCACCGCACAGCTTGTTCTGGGCCTCTGCAGGGTTTAGCCAGCACAATGGCCACACCAATGATCCATGACCATCAGGAGATCAGGCGTGCAGGCTCTGATAGACTCAGCAGTCTCACATTGTTCAGTGGGGCTCAATGACCTGGTGCAGTTTCACGTAGTAATCAAAGTAGGTCGAGCTAAGTCCCATCTGATAAAGGAGAAGCCTTCCATGTCCGCCCTCTCCCAGTGGAGTTGCAAGAAACTAATAATAACAAACCATACACAAGTAAATTAATACCAGTTAATGAACGTGGACCTCAAAAAGACGGTGCCTTGACAGATAAAAATGAGGTCATATTTGTGGAGAATAAAAAACCCTAAATTTGAATTTTTTTTAAAGAAAAAACGAGACTGGAATGAAGAAAGGAAGTATGACGTCGATGCTTAGAAATCCTGACACCAAGAAATTAAGTTTTTCCCCCAAAAAAGAAAAAGATAAAGTCAGGACAAACTTACATACATCTTCAGAAGTGGTGCAAACAACTTTGAACAGATGAGATTTCTGTGGAGCAGACTATTCTGGGATTGTGATCTGGCATTGCTAAAAAATGTCGCATTTTACAGAACGTCAAGATCGTGAGATCTCTCCAAAACCGGTGGAAGATAGTGCAAAGGGTATGAATATGAAGTTGGTCCTGTACTTAAGAAAATACATCCCCGGATCCTATCCCCCAAAATTTTGTTCTAAAACCCTTTGTTAAAATAATCTGTTTAAAAAAATAAATTTAAAATAAAAGGACAACATTATTTGACAGTTTATCAGAAACTTCTGTGGACACCCAGAACTCTCGACATTAACGTAGCCATTTCAGTTTGTTTTCAGTGGAACTGGCAACTCTTCCCAACGACAGATGTGGTGCAACGCTGGAGCACTGTAGTCACGGGAATGTAACCTTCTGCTCAACGATTCACAGGAGTAGACTAAACCACAGAAAGTATTCTCTGTAAGAAGTAATGTAAACAGGGAGCTCGTTTATGTGGATGACTGGTGCATTGATTCTAGCATAAGCTGGACGATAAGGGTTAAAAAGTTGGCTCTCTGCAAATCTCTGATAAGGAGACATTTCCTAAAACAACCACTCTAGGTGCATTTCCGCATGTTGAATGGGGTCCAGGACACCCTTACACAGCTCAATTGTTGTTGTTTTTTTAAACTTTTTTTTTATTTATTGAGAGTTTAAATCTTCCGGCAACATAGAATCAGTACAGACACATCAAAGTCTCCGCACACTTCAATCTTGAAAAATAGCAGTACAATATGGTCTCAACATTCTGTACATTTGACAAAGATTATAGCGGAAAAATATCCATGAAAGAAACAATACCTCCTTGGCGAGAAATAATATTCAAACACCAGAACACAGCTCAATTGGTTGTTGGATAACAGGTTTATGCAGTGGACAAAACATCTCAAGATAGCGTGTTTGGAAACTGCTTGCCTTTTGATATTTGGGGTTGAAGATACAAAACGTTGATTTGACAACCTGAAATGGTATGTTTGCTCTAAAAAGTTCTCTATTGCGGTTTTTAATCCAACACGTCTAATCTTGTTAACAGTAAAGAATTAGGGAAAATAAACTGATGCAAATCTCCAATCCCCGTTTCAGGAAAAACGAGGGGCAATTTTACCAAATGATGTCTCTGAGTGATTCTATGTATGTTGTTCTCAGAGAAGTGGTTTTTGCTTATTTATACTGAACCCTATTTTGTGCAGCAAGACGAATGTCTGCATGGTTTGGTACTGGCATTGTTATGTTCCCAGGTTAGGCCCATGTAGCGAAGCTGCTCATTTCCTACACTGTCCTCTTTTTCACAATAACATTTCTGCCATGAACATTTGCACATATTTGCATGCATGACAATGTTGGATTAGTTTCTCTGAAACTACTTTATTTACACATCTGGCTTCGCACAACATTATCACAATGCCTCGAACATCATGTTCAAGGCCTCTTTATTCACTATGTACAAATGTTGTTCTATCGTCATCCACGGGCGACAGAGGTATCTACCTATCCATAACATTGCTAATCTACAATGTACATCGCAAGGCAGCTTTCTATTATAAATAATGAACATCCAGATAGATTAGCAGAGTCGGCACTTCAGATGACACAGAGGGCCCCTGCATGCTGAGACTTCACCACGCAGCAGTCTGACATCTCGTGAGGGGTGTCCAGTTCATGACCAAGACGGGGTCCTTCATTCTCTCCAGCCAGGTAATGGGGTTGAATCGTCCCTTGGGGAGATTCTTGGCTCTACACTTGCACACACTCTAGGTACACTTAGAGTAGGATTTTGCATAGTAGGAGTACGCCTGATTACTGCCTTGTTTATATGCCTGCATATATACACTGTTTTAGCACCATGGCCACTATTTACTCTTCTGGTGCTTGTAATCACTTTTATCTGCTTCTGTCTACTGATTATCGCAGCACATGTATTCTATACAAGAATATCGTTGGTTCAATAAATATATTGAAAACGTCCCACTGTGTATTCTCTGTGTATTTCTCTGAGTACAAATAAGCAGGAGTGACTGAGCAAAAGGTTCTGATCTGTTTCCACGATCCCTGAGGGGTCAGGGTTGTCATGTTCAGTGGTTGCTAGAAACCATTCGCTCCATGGTAAGGTTAGGTGGGGGCTTATGGGGGTACTGTGAGCTAGCTGGTCTCTAGGTCAACATATCCTGCGGGGGTATATCCCAAAATATATGTTGTCCAAACAAACATGCAGGTCCTATGGTTTAAGGGGAACTACATGACATGGCACCACCAAAGTTGGTTGGGCTCTTATTTAACAGTCTTTGAGTAGTTCAGTTGTGTTTTTCTCAGAGAACCCTACTCACCACCAAACCGGAGACATCCGTGGTGGGAAGGAAAATCCGCCTCAGCTGAGTAGGTATACCCTATGTATGGGCTGTAGGATAACATTTTCCCACATTTGTGCTAACCCTATCCCAACAAATTCTTCTACTAAACTCCTATTTTCTTTAACAATGACCGAACAAACTGAGGACATTGAAGAACTAGAAGTTAGATTAAATATTTCAAAAATTACACACATGCAGTTACTCTGAAATTATTACATTACGGCCTCCTGGCAACGGGTGGGGACGTTACCTTTGTGGTTGAGGCACACGAAGCATTCAGAACAGAGGTATTCTATTCTTGGGTTAAATTCCCGCCTGCGAATGCACGCACAAAATTTTTTCACACTTACATTGAAGATGAAACACCAGAGGAATACTTTCCATATGTGGGCATAGAAATTCCGTTAACGTAGCAAGAACATATAAATTGGTTTAAAGGCGGCCTCCCCCATACCGTAGAAAGTGTGAGACTCGGTCTGCTCAGTAAAGAAGGAGCAACTTGGCCAGTCTTACCTGCTTATACACCGCATCCTAATCTTGCTATTTTAGATGCAGCAGAAATAACAACACTATATTGAGATTTAGTAAAGATTTACAGAAATCTCACAGTACATTATGCGAACACTAACAGTTAACCCTGCGCAGATGGCTCAGGCTGTACAACCTCAATTGGCTGCTATGGGCATCAGCCCTCAAACACTGAATGCCGTTATGGGAAAGGTTCTCACCAGTCGGGAGCAAATTCCGTTCTGGATAGCACAGAAAACACCTAGCTTGAAGAGGTTTTCCCCTTACCGACCTCAGGAAAAACAAGGAATATTAACAATTTGCTTGCCAATGGCGATGGCTCCCTCAGTGAAAGATTCTGCCACTTGGGGGATAGTCATCGCTGCAGTCTACACCAGAACTCATGGTACCCCTTCAATAGCAGTTTGAAAACCTGGCTCTTCCCCAAATAACCTCGTAGGGATTCATTGCCTGCTTAGCGCTGGGATGCCTCCGGGTAGCCATGCGCTTTATAAGTGCTACTTCATTCATTCATTCATTCATTCACCTGATGTACTGAAACTAGTAGAGAATGAGTACGGCGCAGGACCTGCCCTGGACTGGGGGGATGAAACTGATGGGCAATTTCTCCACGGTATCAACCATTATGTTAAGTAACATAAAAGGGGAAGCAGCAGCATTGGCTATACACCAACTCCTGAGGGAGTTCACTCCTGCACAGCAGGAGCGGGAATTACCTAGAATGATCTAAGAAACCTATACTACTCTAGGCAGGGATAATTTGGGAGCCAGACCTGGGAAACCACAGGTTAAGAGTAATTCTGAAAAGGATAACTCTAAGCAAGCACCCGATTCTTCCAATAAGAAATGGGATAATAAACAAAAAAGTAATTAAAAAAATAAAACACAATCACGGGGTGGGTTCTCTTCAGCAGGAATCCACTGACAAAAAATATAATTTAACAAACCGTGATATTAGAAAACCTGACAGGTATCAGGATACTGATACACGTTCCTCTCGTTCCTTTCAGGATTCATCCAATACACGCTCGAGAGAGGTGGACGGTCAGAGTGCAGATCAGAAGAGCGTATGAAGCCAAAAAGGGAAACGCATCGCACTTCAGATTACATCCTGAAAGAGGAAAAACAAAAGACTCAAAAACCTCAATTCAAAATGAAGATAGTAGCTGGAATTAAAATAAGACTTGCCCAGGCTACTGAGGACTCTGCTTCTGAACGGGTAGTGGGCAGTGACAATGCTGGACAGCGCAGTAGAAGTCACAATAGCTTGGTGGAACCCGATGGATTATCTGGTGGTAGTAGTGCTGAATGAGCAGATCACGGTGGAAACACCTGATACAAGGGTAAGTGTCCCACATCGGTTATACAAAATAACGCCCCAAATGGAGGGGGACATACCCAGGAACATCAAGGCTCTCTTTTGGAAAAACCTGACATCTAGCTTCGCACAACATTATCACGATGCCTCAAACATCATGTTCAAGGCCTCTTTACGCACTATGTACAAATGTCGTTCTATCTTCATCCACGGGGCAACAGAGCTATCTACATATCCATAACATTGCCAATCCACAATGTACATTGCAAGGCTGCTTCTAATTATAAATAATGAGCATCCCAATAGATTAGCAGAGAAGGCACTTCAGCTGACACCGAGGGCCCCTGCATGCTGAGACTTCCCCATGCAGCGGTCTGACATCTCGTGAGAGGTGTCCAGTTTGTGACCAAGACGGGGTCCTTCATTCTCTCCCACCAAGTAATAGGGTTGGTATGTCCCTTGGGGAGATTCTTGGCTCCACACCTACACACACTCTAGGTACACTTGGAGTAGGGTTTTGCATAGTAGGAGTGCGCCTGATTACTGCCTTGTTTATATGACTGCATATGTACACTGTTTTAGCACCATGGTAGAGCTGTTCCTACTATTTACTCTTCTGGTGCTTGTTATCACTTTTATCTGCTTCGGTCTACTGATTATCGCAGCACATGTATTCTATACAAGAATAACGTTGGTTCAATAAATATATTGAAAACGTCCCACTGTATATTCTCTGTATATTTCTCCGAGTACAAATAAGCACGAGTGACTGGGCGAAAGGTGCTGGCCTGTTTCCACGATCCCTGAGGGGTCAGGGTTGTCATGTACAGTGTTTCCTAGAAACCATTCACTCCCTGGTAAGGTTAGGGGCGGCTTACAGTGGCACTGTTAGCTAGTTGGCCTCTAGGCCAACATATCGTGCGGGGTGCCCGGACTCAGTCTAGGCACCTCACCCAAAGTTTATGTTATCCAAACAAATGTGCAGGTCCTACAGATTAGTGGGAACTACAGGACAGCAATGCTCAAGTGTTTTCCTCCTGAGCATCAGTCGTCCAGGCATTGCTAGCCATTGAGGGGCTGGCAACGTAAGTAAGCTGCTTCCAAGGGCAGACATTTCGCAAATATCTACAGGGCCGACTACTTGATTTCATATAGAATTACACTGAGCTGATGTTTTCTGCTAAACATAAATCTCAGATCAGAGCAGTGTGTCTGATGTATGTGATGTGAAAACATGCATCACTGAGGTGTAAGGACGCTATGTGGTCTCCTTCCTGTAGCTACAGAATGATCTCTATTTTAAAATGTTCATATTGAAATGTAAAGTCTTGAAGTATGGATTGAGTGTTCAGAGATCCAAAGCGGACCTAGTGTTTCATCCTTCTTGGGAATGATGAATTACAGAGGAGTCACTCATTCCCTTTCCAATGGCGATAAACCTCCTATTGCGCCTTGGCGCAGCAATGATGTAATCTTTTCCAAGATGACAGGAGTGTTTTTCAAATTCAAAGTAATGTCCGTCTGTGATCGTACCCAACAGCCACCTGTTTGAAGTTATTTTCTCTCACCTGTGAAGAAAGCAAATGTAATTTCCCCACCAACAGGTATCTTTTGATTGGGGAAAGGACCACTGAGCTATTGAGGCAATCTGCAGTCCTTGGATTTAGAGGGTGTTTGCACAACGTCTGAGCCACTGTAGAGGCAGAATTGGCAAGCATCTTTACTTTCGAGTGAACCCTTCGATGGATAAACCATGCCTGGAAATATCATCCCTAGCAGGATCAGTCTTGAGTACAAGTAAATTCTGAACTGTTCTCACTTCTGGCGAGAGTTTCAGTGAGAAAGTCATCTTCTACACTTGTATGACCACACGATGCTAGACTGCTGTCTGAATGACTAGCAAGCAGACATTTTAAAAAGAGGCCACAGCCTAATGGGATATGAATGAATACCTCCACACCCGCCGCTGATCTGGGTCCTGGTTTACAACATGCTGATCTTCTGAAACTGTGTATTGAGGGCCATGCACTGGTTTACAGACTGTAGTTAGAATGGTGGTGGTGCACCCCCCTTATCGCTAGGTGAAGATGGGGTTTAGGTAATCTGAAGGTCTAGAATTACCCTCACCGTTTCATCTCACATGACCTCTCTGCAGCCTTCGACACGGATGACTACTATGCACGAATCCACATGCTGCAAACATGCAAGGGCATAGTCCTACAATATTTCACATCCTATCTCACTAACTGCTACTGATTCATCCAGATGGGAAACTCAGGGTCCAAGAAACTGTTTGTCGCCTGCAGAGTGTCCCAAGGGTCCATCTGTCCCCCATCATCTTCAGCCTTCGCTTGGAACTCTTTACAGTGCTATTTACGGACAGCAAAAACAACAGCCATCAATTTGCCAACGCCATGCAATACTACCTAAAAATCTCTAGTGCTCACAATATTTGTTGACTCAAAACCTGCCTCATTCTCATTCAGAATTGGTTGTTCATAGCCACCTACAATTAATACCCCCCAAGAACGAATTTGTCCCGTCTGCTGATAGTAACAATCACAAATTCAAGAGTGGCTCTCCAAAAAGAACTTGGACAGATTCATTCCCCCATCCAGCACCAAATGCAGTATCACTTGGTTTCACTCTTGAAACCAACCTCTCCCTCAGAGAACAAATTACCAAGAAAACAAAGGCAGCATTGTACCAACTCTCCCTCATAAAGAAAGCAAACTCTATCTCTCAGAAAAAGACTTTAGAACAAAAGGCCACGGCTGAGTCCTCTTGCATCTCTAAGGAGGCAATACCCTGGACTGTAGTCTCTCTGACACCACACTGGCTCTCTGAAAAGCATCTTATATGCAGCAGCACATTGTGACAATGGCCTAAAGAAGGTTGATCATACCACTCCAACTCTTACAGAATTACATGGCTCCCCGCTCCAAACCTGCATTATAGTCAAGGCCATCAGACCTGGCACCTCCATACCCGAGAAAGAAATAAACTACACCAGGTGGACAACAGCACATAGGAAGCCAGGTCATTGCCAGACTTGAAACAAAATGCAGAAGAGAAAACCAGAAGACAAGACTACTCCATCTATGATCCCAGGATCTGCAACTAAATTCCCTTCTAGTTCAAAACTGCCCCAAACCTTCTGAAACACACGAAAGGGGCTGGCGCTCCACCTCCTCAGAAAATACATTTCCACACAATAGGATTCATCACCCACAAACATTTTGCTTTATTATACACAATCCTGAACCATAACTCTGAGTTCTGACCATTGTTCAGCACTGTACTGTTCTCTAGCCAGCTTTGCGCTCTATAAATACCTATACATACATACTTACTTAGGTGTATATGGAATGTCTTTTAACGTCATTCTTTGGAACTGAAAGCTCTCTAAGCTGCAGAAAATGACTTCCTTGAAAGTGGGTTTCTGCAAAACTGAGGCTGTCCTTTATTTTAACACCCCTGAAATCTCAATAGATAGGGATGATTTCTTATCATATTTCCTGTCCAGGCTATCTTGTGCCTCAAAGTGTGATACAGTTAGACACTGCGGCAAAGGCAGACTTTGACTGAAGGGGCCCTTCGGTCACGTACAGTTCTTTTCTCGGGGTTGAGCATGGGCTACAGAACTTTCCATGACTTGGGGGTGAATTTGGGTTTGAGTGCGAGTATACCCTCGATGTTGAGTTTCTCACCAAGTCTTTTGTGACTTTTTCCAAGACTGATGGTGCAAAAATATATAAATACCTCAAGCCCTCTGGCACTGAAGGCATCTGATTTGTTTACCACTGTCCAGCAAAATCAATCTAGTCTCTCAACCAGTTCTGATGCCGCTATCTTTCGTCTTCTTTATCCATGATACTTACCATAGATGCCTTTGGAAAAATCCTCTTCACCCTCAAAAACATGTTCCTCCTATCGTTCCTCCTCAAATGCTCAATGGACCAAGTGAGACACAGTATACACCACCATGGCGCAACATGCCCATCATTGTTTCTGCAATTTAATAGTCTTCTTGCACTGAAATGTTAGACACCTTTAATAATCCTCTTGCACTCAAGTACAAACACACAATCATGATATTTAGGCAAGCAAAGGTTTAAAGTTTTTCCAGAGAGAGGGACAGAATTTAAAGATAATATCCCCCATTCTATCTGACTTAATCCTCCCCAAACCATTCCTATATTAAATAAGTCCCCAAGAATCTACAATTGGAAGAAAAAAAATCATTGTTTCCAATGGCTGTGCTTACACTCGGTGCTGAGGACTTGACTCACATCTTCAGCATCCTTGCTAAATAGTTCCAAATCTGTATTTCACTAGAACCGCGTCACAGTACAGAGACAGCCCTGTTAGCGGTCACTGACCATATCAAATGCTCCCTTGTTACAAATGCTTATAACATGCTGGTTCTGTTGGACCTATCAGCAGCATTTGATAGTGTCTCATCAGAGACTCCTTGACTGTCTACAGGAGATCAGGATCCATGTACGGCTTGGAATGGTTAACTGACTTCCTGTTCAACAGAACCCAAACGGTCATCTTGGGTCCTTATAAGTCTAGAACCCGACCACTGGACTGTGAGGTCCCTCAGGGCTCTTGTCTTAGTCCTACACTTTTTATCATTTATTTGGCCCCCTTTGCCAAGACTGTCAAAGATTTTGGCTTTGGGATTGTCTCATACGCTGATGACACGCAACAGCTTTTTTCCTTCGAAAACAATCTGTCTAAATCAAAAGCATTGTTTTCCACTGGGATGAAGGCTATTGCAACCTGGATGTCAGATAACAGACTTCAACTCAACCCCGCTAAAACCGAGGTCATGTTATTCGGTCATGCTCAACTCCTTTGGTCTGCGGACTGGTGGCCACCAGACCTGGGTCTAGCCCCGGTTCCAAAACTAGTGGTAAAAAACCTTGGAGTCCATCTGGACCAATCCCTCTCCATGACAGAACAAACCTCAGCTATTACAGGCTCCTGCTTTTATATGCTGCGGTTGCTGAGAAGGGTATTTTCCTGATAACCCCTCTCCTCAAGGAAAACTCTTGTACAGGTGCTCGTCATTAGCCGTCTGAACTATGGTAACTCACTCTTGGCCTCCATTAACGAGAAGCGACTCTACAAACTTCAGGTAGTTCAGAACATCGCCACCCGTCTGGTCTGTAACCTTCCCCCGGGCTCGACAACCGCCCCTCTTCTCCAGTCCCATCATTGGTTACCGGTGAGAAAGAGAATCATTTTCAAGATTTGCTGTTTAACCCATAATGCCCTCCCTGGACAAGGGCCCACATATCTAGCCTCCAAACTTGTGCCTTACTCCCCCTCCAGACTCCTAAGATCTTGTGACAAGGCCTTGCTTAAAGTCCCCAGGTTCAGAAAGGCCAGGTCAGGTCTCAGATCATTCTCCTTCCTTCCTCCCCCCCCCCACCTCCCCACCTCTGGAACAAATTGCATTACAATCATGCACCTGTGAAAATCGCGCCCATTTCAGGGAAGCGCTAAAGACCTACCCTTTTTAAGAATGCCTTCTTTGCCGCTGTCCGGCGTCCTGGCTCCGAGCAGAGATACCCCTCTGGGGGTGATTCGAGAGCGTAATAAATTAAAATAACATAACAACCAAGGTGTAAAGTTCTGTACCACACAGTAGAGAAAATCTAAATTCAGTGGTGGAGTCTGTGTTCCAAAGCATTAGGACTTCAAGGTGATGTAGGGAGAAATCAAAGCCATCATACCTGAAGTGGAGGAGGCATGGCTTGACCACTCAAGATGGCGGCTGTAGGAAAGTAGGATCTGCTTCTTATGGTTACCCCCACTTTTTGCTTGATGTTACACTGTTTTGATTAGTCTGACTGGGATCCTGCTAATCAGGACCCCAGTCTATCTGCTTTCTCCTTTAAATTGTTATGCGTGTACTTTGGTACACTCCAGATTGGATACTGGGGTACCCTTATAAGTCCCTAGTATATGGTACCCATGTACCCAGGGCATAGGTACCCCAGAGGCCTCCCATGGGCTGAAGCATGTATTATGCCACCCATGAGAGGCCATGCAAAATGGAACTACAGGTCTGCTACTGCAACCTGTGTAAGCTGGTGCTTGCACCACTTACTTTAGATATAGGTTCACTATGTCTATAGGTCACTACACTTAAAACTTATAAGTCACCCCTATAGCAGGCCTTAACAATCCTGAAGGCAGGGTGCTGGGTTTTACGTGAGAGGGGGCTCTGCTCATGCATGAGCAGAGCCCCTCTGCAGCCTTCGGAGACCATTTTCCCGGGTTGTCTGTGACTCAGCCGGACATATAGGGAGATGCATTATAACCTGGCGGTAAATGCTATCTCGAAAACGGCTGCATAGAAACATATCGTGTTTGGTATCAAACACCTTGGAATCATACCTCCACACCGGTAACCGGTGTGGGAGGTATGATTCCACCCTTCTGAAGCGAGCTTCGTGGGGTCACTGGTCTATCCGGTGCCAGCCTCCTTGACCCGGTCAGCACAAAATGGATGCTGCCGACCAGAGACACATTTCTGCCCTCCTTCTGCTGAGCCAAGCTCGAGCAGAGGAAGGCAGCACAATAGGCATCCTGTCACAGGGAGGTGTGACCACCTCCCAGACAGGATTTAGTGTATTGGGGCTGGGTGGGTGCACTCTGAGAGTGCCAAAAAGTCTGCACTGGGGGCACATTTGGTGTCCCTGTGCATAGTCCAGCTCAAACCAGTTCTGGGAGCCGTTGGCTCCTGCTCTGGCGTGAAACTGGACAAAGGACATGGGTGTAACCACCCCTCTGTCCTGACCCTCCCCTAGGAGGGTCCCCCGAATCTGTCCAACCCTCTCCTGTGGGTACAAAAGGGCTTACCTGGCTGTAAGATTTTAGATTTTACGTGGACAAGATTCTACAAGAAGAAACCACTGATCTTCGACTGTCTGGACACTCTGGCCTTCGCTGTACTTCGACTGGGCCCGACTAAGTCTCCCTCTCCGTCCAAAGTTTTGTCTGTGCCCTTGCTCCATACAGGCTCCGTGCAGGACCTGTGGTGCACTAAGGACAACTGAAGAATCTCCCTTGGGGTGAAGGAGTCACTCCCCTGCATTCGCAGGCACCGTAACGCAATTGACCGGTCTGCTGATCCTGAGCTCCTGCGGACTCTGAAGGCACCAGCAACACAGGAGGTGGGTTCCGAAGTTCCTTGAGGTCGAACTGCCCTCTCAACGAGTTTGAGGCCAGTATCCCTCGTGGGGACCACATAACCCGAACCCCTGTGCACCGCGTACATTTGCAAGTGCATATGCTTGTTGGCGATTCCCAAGCTTGTGCATTGGACTCCGTGTAGTCCTGACCCAGAGCAGTATTTCCACCAAAGAACTCCGGCCTCCTCACACCGAGTGCTCCGTGGGTTGGTACTTTGTGATCTTGCTCGAGGTACCCTCGCGACTCCTGGTCATTCGACCTGTGGGTCCTCCTGAGGGTCATCTTGAATTCTCTTGGGCTTTCCTGGTTTCTCCAGACGTGCCCTGACTCTCCATTGCTTGGAGAGTCCCCAGGACCTTGCTGGTCCTCACCGTAACCTTCTTAACCTTCCTCCATGGGTTGCTTTTGCCAAGGCTTGTTGGTGCTCCAGCCGGACACCGACCCCTCAGCACTCGATATCCTTCGTGGGACAGCTCACATCTGACTCCTGGTCATCCTCGACGTCTCCTGGTCGTCGTGGCTGCAGAGTCAAGCATCCCTTCTTCACACCTGAAGCACCCGACATCGGTGGGCATTCGTCTCCTGAGCCCCTGGTCACCCTGAAGTGATGATCAAAAGAAAGGGACAGTGGGCTTTTTAAGGAGGTCCAGCATAAGGGCCCAGAGACACGGTTTAAACAAAAGAGTTATGCTGTTCCTACAAGATGTGAGCCAAAAACACAGGAAGAGGAGAATAACTGGACCCTAAAGGTTCACAGTTGGGAATCCATTTGATTGGATTATATTGCCCTCACACACCTTCTCAGGTGTCATGCTTCATCATCGGGCTGCTCCTCGTCGGGTCGGCAGGTGCAATACCCGACGGGCTCCCTATAGTAGGGGCACTTTCTCGGAGATCTTTTTCCAATTGCCGATGGGTGAGGTGGGAGTGAGGGCGCTAGTGTGTGTAGATGAGGGTGTGAGTAAGTGAATCTAAAAATAGGGTTTGAGTACTACCGACAACAATTTTAATCAAGGAGTCTCCTACCCTAACTAAAAACAAAAACTATAAGGCGCTGTGCTGAGTGTTATGTCTCAGATCGTAGGGCTCTTATAGATGGTAGGTCAACATGTTTCACGCCTCTTGGATATTCTGTGGGCGATTCGTCAGGACCGGGGTGAAATTCTATCTACAACTTAAAACCTGTGACGTGGTTACACACTCACATCACCATATGACTTAATAGTCAAATACCTGGTAGTACTGGAACTACCTATAGACAGAGAGAACAAAGTGCATCAATTTGACATTATTGAATAGCTGTCATCTCACATCTTCCCTGTGAATAGTGGCCCTCAATACTTGTGGTGAGCATAAACCACAAATTATTAAAAACAGAGTAAATTAAAATTAAATTGTCACACCGTGAATAACCGAGGTGAATAAATGTGGACTTCACCCCCTTGTGGCACACAGTGACGTCGCAGAGAAACTAACAACACTCACCACAAATTCAAGGAATGTCCAGGTATCACAGTACCCGGTAGGTTCACACACAAGGAGTTCCTCATGTGCTAATGTAATCATGGAGAAAGCATAGAGAACATGGAGTTAATAGTACAGTAACTACCATCAATCCTCCCACTGGTATTCCTACTCACGCTCCATCTCTAACTGACTGAGTGATAACGATCAATGTAATTAAGTACTCATCAAGGGTTACTGAGCCGTGTATTGACATCCACTGCTTAAAAACTGGGCAGCGTTATGCTTATCTTAGTAGAAAGTGAATCACTAGCGTGTCAATATAGATGTCAATTCAGTTGTTAGCAAGCAGAAATCCCGCATTCTATATGATGCTGCTTATATCATGAACGGGTAATCACAAG
Source organism: Calotriton arnoldi (assembly GCA_963921515.1). Taxonomy (NCBI): domain Eukaryota; kingdom Metazoa; phylum Chordata; class Amphibia; order Caudata; family Salamandridae; genus Calotriton; species Calotriton arnoldi. Next base: position 736,686 of record CAWUFW010005890.1, on the reverse strand, counting down.
GCAATGGTCCATAATACATTACTGTCTTTAGCGTTACTAAGTAGCGTATACATGCGAGATTACCGGCTATTTGCGGCAGACATTCTCATATTCTAAGTTTCAATTAATAAGCGGGTAATCACACAGCAATGACCCGAGATGTTTCTTATGCCATGTGTTCTATCACGCACATCCATTCACACACATTCAAGCTCAAAGTATGTATATGATCGCCTAGCATGCGGGTGGTGCATTTACCCAAACCCAATTACTCACTTGTATGCCTTTAGCACGTCGTGTATACACCTACCCTCTGCTACCGGGACCGGGTGGTGAGGCCATATTGGTTCACAGAGTATTTATAGCCGTATCCGGTAGGCGGGGCAAAGTGTGTCAGTTACGATGTCTAGTGCGTCAGGCATTGTTACGGGGGCCATATTGGGAAGAAAGTATCTTAAAGTCTAAGAAACGGCGGACATCTTAGAGTGGTGTTTACAAAGATGTCTCAAAAGGCATGTATATATATCAGTAAGAGTGTGTCAATTACGATGTCTAGTGCGTCAGACATTGTTTCGGGGGCCATGTTGGGAAGAATTAACTTAAGGTACAAGAAACGGCGGACATCTTAGAGTGGTGTTTTCAAAGATGTCTAAAAAGGCTTGTGTATAATGTATCTGTATCAGTAAGAGAACAGATTAAACAGCTAACAGGAGACAGGAGTTAGTTCATTAATGCACTCCAAGGTATCTCATCATTAAGTCCCCTGGTGTCTGTGGATAATCGATGTACCCATCTCTGTTCTTTCTGAAATAGTGCGTTTTTGGTAATCTTGGGGAATGTTTCAAGTACCATCCATTTCAAGGTATCTGGCGAGTGATTCTTTTCAATGAAGTGTGAACACATTTTTGTATTAGTCTTTAGACAACGAATGTTGCTCCGGTGTTCAGTGATGCGTATTTTAATCGGTCGGGTCGTCATCCCTATGTAATATAATCTGCAGGGACAAGTGATCATATATATGCAGTTTGGCGTGTTACAATTGGTATGTGCCCTCAGTTCCCAGGTGAAGGCATTAGAGAAAGTAATGATCTTGTGTACGGAAGTAAAGGAGCATGCAGTGCATGCCCCACAGGGGTAATGGCCCTTAACCGGTGGTAAATCCCATAAGGTCCTTTGTAAGACTGGTATTACTGTCTTGGGTCTAGTATGTGTCAACATCTCTTTTAAATTGCGTGAGCGTTTAAAAGCGAAGCGTGGTAAATCTAGGTTCATAGTACCCGTGTTTAATATGGCCCAGTGTTTCTTCACCACCTTACTGAGTGTGTTGGACGCAGATGTAAAAGTGGTGACACAGGTGAGAATATCATCAGAGGTTTTCACTTTTTGTTCTAAAAGCGCTTCACGGTTGTTGTTCCTCGCTCTTTTCCTACTGAGAGCAACATTTCGTGCAGGGTATTGTCGTGCTTTTAGTCTTATGGCCAGTGCTTCTGACTCCAGTTTATAGTCTTCAATCTCACTGCAATTCCTTCTCACCCTTAGGAATTGCCCGAAAGGAAGGTTTTCTTTTAGGGCGCGGGGGTGGTGGCTACTAAAAAGTAGCAGACTGTTGCGATCAGTAGTTTTCCTGTACAAAGTAGTTCTTAAAATCCCTTGTTCAAGTTTAATCATTAGATCTAAAAAGGGTATCTCATGTTGGGAGACTGTACTGGTGAATCTCAAGTATTGGCCATATCCCATGTTTCCTCAAGGCCCTCAGCCCTTTTGTCCACCAGGCATGAGCCAACCTTTTTTAGGCAGAGGCTGGGGCAAAGGGCGCGGGCGAAGAAGAGGCAACCAACAAGACAAGAGAGTGCAGTGGGAGGAACCACAACAACGGGTGGTGGAAACCCGGAGTTACACAAAGAAGAGAACCTAGTTGTGAACTTTCCCCCAGAACTCTCACTGAGGCAGAACATAGAGTCCTCCAAAAAGGGCTGGGATTTGTTCCTACACCCAGAATAGACCATTTTAAACAACACTGCGAATTACAAAAATTCTTTCGCAAGATACGACTGAGAGCTTTCTTCGATGGGACTCCCACCCCAGAAAGGAATGACTCCGGCCTTCATAACCCTTCCACATTTACTCCCAACACCAGTATGATACCACATGAGGTGGTTACTTTTGAACAGGCTGTTCTGAAAGATTTAGAAAGGGAAACCACATGGAAACATTGGAGCAACATCACCAGGGATGAGCTGACAGCAGTCACATCTCTGGCGAATGACTCCTCTATTACAATCAAACAAGCCGATAAAGGTGGGGCCACAGTGATTATGGCCACCACTGACTATAACAACGAGTGCCTGAGACAACTGAGCGACCGGCGATACTATACGCCCATTGCTATGAATCCCACTACACGCCTCACTACCACAATATCCACACTTGTGTACTCAGCAGAGACTCAATGTTGGATCAGTAAGAAGGAGGCTGCGTTTCTTATCAAAAAGACCCTAAGATTCCGTATTTTTATATATTACCCAAAATACACAAGGGGGTCTCACCAGTGCCTGGCCGCCCCATTGTATCAGGAATAGACTCTGTGCTCGAGCCACTGTCGCAATTTTGCGACTATTTTTTGCAACCACTGGTTAAGCAAATCCCATCCTATATACAGGACACAAATGATGTACTACGCATACTTTCTGATTTCCAATCCACCAATAACATTGACCTCCTCATCACTCTAGATGTTGAAGCACTTTACACCAACATCCCGCAGAGAGAAACACTAGAAGTGGTGGAGGAGGCACTCTGTTTGGCACCTATGGATTCCACGACACCACCCAGTTTTATACTTGAGTGCGCTTCTCTGGCCTTGACTGAGAATTTCTTCGAGTTTAAAGGACAGCTATACCATCAGACACAAGGTACTTCCATGGGGAGTACCTTCGCCCTAAGTGTGGCGTGCCTGTATATGGCGGCCTTCGAGGGAGCACGCATCTTCCATGATTCAAATCCTTTTCGCTCTAACATACGTCTATGGAAGAGATACATAGACGACATCCTTATCTTTTGGTCAGGTAACTCGACATCCTGCACAGAGTTCTGCAGCTGGATGAATACATTGAACCCATACTTGAGATTCACCAGTACAGTCTCCCAACATGAGATACCCTTTTAGATCTAATGATTAAACTTGAACAAGGGATTTTAAGAACTACTTTGTACAGGAAAACTACTGATCGCAACAGTCTGCTACTTTTTAGTAGCCACCACCCCCGCGCCCTAAAAGAAAACCTTCCTTTCGGGCAATTCCTAAGGGTGAGAAGGAATTGCAGTGAGATTGAAGACTATAAACTGGAGTCAGAAGCACTGGCCATAAGACTAAAAGCACGACAATACCCTGCACGAAATGTTGCTCTCAGTAGGAAAAGAGCGAGGAACAACAACCGTGAAGCGCTTTTAGAACAAAAAGTGAAAACCTCTGATGATATTCTCACCTGTGTCACCACTTTTACATCTGCGTCCAACACACTCAGTAAGGTGGTGAAGAAACACTGGGCCATATTAAACACGGGTACTATGAACCTAGATTTACCACGCTTCGCTTTTAAACGCTCACGCAATTTAAAAGAGATGTTGACACATACTAGACCCAAGACAGTAATACCAGTCTTACAAAGGACCTTATGGGATTTACCACCGGTTAAGGGCCATTACCCCTGTGGGGCATGCACTGCATGCTCCTTCACTTCCGTACACAAGATCATTACTTTCTCTAATGCCTTCACCTGGGAACTGAGGGCACATACCAATGTAACACGCCAAACTGCATATATATGATCACTTGTCCCTGCGGATTATATTACATAGGGATGACGACCCGACCGATTAAAATACGCATCACTGAACACCGGAGCAACATTCGTTGTCTAAAGACTAATACAAAAATGTGTTCACACTTCATTGAAAAGAATCACTCGCCAGATACCTTGAAATGGGTGGTACTTGAAACATTCCCCAAGATTACCAAAAACGCACTATTTCAGAAAGAACAGAGATGGGTACATCGATTATCCACAGACACCAGGGGACTTAATGATGAGATACCTTGGAGTGCATTAATGAACTAACTCCTGTCTCCTGTTAGCTGTTTAATCTGTACCCTTACTGATACAGATACATTATACACAAGCCTTTTTAGACATCTTTGAAAACACCACTCTAAGATGTCCGCCGTTTCTTGTACCTTAAGTTAATTCTTCCCAACATGGCCCCCGAAACAATGTCTGACGCACTAGACATCGTAATTGACACAGTCTTACTGATATAAATATGCCTTTTGAGACATCTTTGTAAACACCACTCTAAGATGTCCGCCGTTTCTTAGACTTTAAGATACTTTCTTCCCAATATGGCCCCCGTAACAATGCCTGACGCACTAGACATCGTAACTGACACACTTTGCCCCGCCTACCGGATACGGCTATAAATACTCTGTGAACCAATATGGCCTCACCACCCGGTCCCGGTAGCAGAGGGTAGGTGTATACACGATGTGCTAAAGGCATACAAGTGAGTAATTGGGTTTGGGTAAATGCACCACCCGCATGCTAGGCGATCATATACATACTTTGAGCTTGAATGTGTGTGAATGGATGTGCGTGATAGAACACGGCATAAGAAACATCTCGGGTCATTGCTGTGTGATTACCCGCTTATTAATTGAAACTTAGAATATGAGAATGTCCGCCGCAAATAGCCGGTAATCTCGCATGTATAAGCTACTTAGTAACGCTAAAGACAGTAATGTATTATGGACCATTGCCTTGTGATTACCCGTTCATGATATAAGCAGCATCATATAGAATGCGGGATTTCTGCTTGCTAACAACTGAATTGACATCTATATTGACACGCTAGTGATTCACTTTCTACTAAGATAAGCATAACGCTGCCCAGTTTTTAAGCAGTGGATGTCAATACACGGCTCAGTAACCCTTGATGAGTACTTAATTACATTGATCGTTATCACTCAGTCAGTTAGACAGAGATGGAGCGTGAGTAGGAATACCAGTGGGAGGATTGATGGTAGTTACTGTACTATTAACTCCATGTTCTCTATGCTTTCTCCATAATTACATTAGCACATGAGGAACTCCTTGTGTGTGAACCTACCGGGTACTGTGATACCTGGACATTCCTTGAATTTGTGGTGAGTGTTGTTAGTTTCTCTGCGACGTCACTGTGTGCCACAAGGGGTGAAGTCCACATTTATTCACCTCGGTTATTCACGGTGTGACAATTTAATTTTAATTTACTCTGTTTTTAATAATTTGTGGTTTATGCTCACCACAAGTATTGAGGGCCACTATTCACAGGGAAGATGTGAGATGACAGCTATTCAATAATGTCAAATTGATGCACTTTGTTCTCTCTGTCTATAGGTAGTTCCAGTACTACCAGGTATTTGACTATTAAGTCATATGGTGATGTGAGTGTGTAACCACGTCACAGGTTTTAAGTTGTAGATAGAATTTCACCCCGGTCCTGACGAATCGCCCACAGAATTTCCAAGAGGCGTGAAACATGTTGACCTACCATCTATAAGAGCACCACGATCTGAGACATAACACTCAGCACAGCGCCTTATAGTTTTTGTTTTTAGTTAGAGTAGGAGACTCCTTGATTAAAATTGTTGTCGGTAGTACTCCAAACCCTATTTTAGATTCACTTACTCACACCCTCATCTACACACACTAGCGCCCTCACTCCCACCTCACCCATCGGCAATTGGAAAAAGATCTCTGAGAAAGTGCCCCTACTATAGGGAGCCCGTCGGGTATTGCACCTGCCGACCCGACGAGGAGCAGCCCGATGATGAAGCATGACACCTGAGAAGGTGTGTGAGGGCAATATAATCCAATCAAATGGATTCCCAACTGTGAACCTTTAGGGTCCAGTTATTCTCCTCTTCCTGTGTTTTTGGCTCACATCTTGTAGGAACAGCATAACTCTTTTGTTTACACCCTGAAGTGACCCAGACTCTGTCCCCTCTGCTTTCAGGTTCCTTTCTTCAAGAATCCATCCTTGGATTCCACCGGACCCTTTTCACCTTCACGGCAGCAGCTCTTCTTCGTAGCCCTCCATTGAGAACGACGGCGGTTTCCGACACCACTCCAGGCCTAGGCACCCGGCTCCTCTGGGATAGGTAACGCGGGTACTACAGTATCCACGGGTGGGGTGGCTCTCCAACCTCCTAAGTTCCAAAGGGTTTCCTCGAAGTCCTCCTAGAAGGGCCCTTAAACTGTAAAATTGCAACCGCGACTTCCCCCATAGAATTGTACGGAGCCCGCGGTCGTGTTAGCACACTGAACCCGTCCTACGTGGGGTCCCTATCTACTCACTTTGGGTCCCAACGATTCTACGTGCTCCAGACCTTGTCTTGACCCGAGTCGTGGCTGTTATACTACTATTTTAGTATATGGTTTGGTCTCCCCCTGGAGCCCACTGTGTATTGTGCTACTTACAACTGTTCTATTGATCTCGTATTGTGTGCTTTGTGTTCTATCCTCAGATAGAGGATACTAGAGAGTGTTATATTAATAAATACATATTTTATATAACTACTGTGTGGTTCTCCTTTCATTTAGTTAATACAGGAGGTGATATTCTGGTAAAACAAGCTGCTTAACATTCCTTCAAGATTAAGCCTGAAGGCTGCTCTCCACAGCTACCACTAGGATAGCTTTCTAAAGGTTATCTTTGACCTCATACATCATAAGGGTCGTTTGGACTGGTGCAAGGTGCCCACTTTAATTAGTGGACAGCATATACCAGGCCAACTTCTCACATTGGTGTGCAGCGGTTGGGATTCAAGCCTGCATTGTTTTACCAGATAAATCTCTTTGTATTGATTAACTGAAAACCACTAAAGTTTTAGGCACATATAATACTTAAGTTTAGAATAAGCCTGGGCGGTGAACTCCGCTCCGCTTGCGGAGTATTCGGAACTCCGCGTTACGCGGAGCTCGCGGAGATTCCGAAAAACTCCGCCCCGCGTAGCGGAGTTTTTTTCCTCGCTCGCGTTTGTCAACGTCAAGTTGGCGGTCACAAGCGAGGAAAATCAACCTCCCCGCGAGATTTTTCCTCGTTCGCGATCGTCAACATCAAGTTGGCGAGCACGAACGTGGAAAATAAACCTCCCGGTGAGATTTCTCAACGCGGGGGGGGGTCAGGTTTCTCATTGCGAGTGGTCGCGTATGCTCGCGACCGCTCGCGTTGAGAAACTGCCCGTTTGCGTTGAGAAAGCTGCCGCTCGAGTAAAAATCTACTCAAGCGGCAGAAAGGAAAGCAGCGCCCGCTTGCGCTGTGCATGGTGCCGTTCGCGATGATTGCCCAGTGCGAACAAGCATCCGGCACTGAAAATCACAGCGAACGGCATTTTTCTATCGTACTCCGCCGCTTGCGGAGCTCCGCGTAGTGCTGCAGAGTTTTTTTTCCACTTCGCGGAGTTTCGCATAGTGCAACTCCGCGAACTCCGCCCAGGGTTAGTTTAGAATAAGTAAGTTCTACTGAACTTGGGGTTGGGTAAGTCAAGGGTCTAGCACACCCTTTCTCCAACTTAAGAGAGTTTAGTTCCCACTAGGTTAGGTAGGTGCATACACCACACCACACTTAGTTATGTCTTCTAAAGGAGAAGCCAGTGGCTCTCTGCCTTCTAGGTACAATGAATTCACATTCCAGGAATTGAAAGCCATGTGCATCTAGAAAGCTGAAGACAGGGAGAAATGCCAACACCCAGCGTCTCATTGAGGTGTTACTCTTAGATGACCTAAGGAAGACCCCCTGGGTCAGATGAGGTAGAAAGAGTGGGTGGGGCAGGGAATGAAGACAGGCCAGGAGGTGAAACCTTTTATGACCTAGACTCAAACCCTGGCCAGGAGGATCAAGATGATTCCCACCTGGACAACTCAGATCTTCAGGAAGAGGGTGAAGAAGGCCACAATGGCCCTCTCTTTACTCCTCCTGGAAGAGTGCAGAGTTTACCTAGGAGATCTAGATCTCCCGCTGCAGAATCTAACCATTCAGGACAGTCTGCAGGGACCTCCATATCTCATAAAAGGGATAACGCTTATGACAGACAGTGCCAATTTCTGGAGCTTGAGAAAGCGAAGCTTAGGCTCAGGCAAGAGCAATTGGCCTTAGATAAAGAGTCCCTAGAAGTCCAGAAGGCTAGGAAAAGATTGGGACTAGAGTCACATGGTGGCAGCAACAGTGTCCCTAGAGTTAAGGAACATTCTTTTGACAATAGGAACCCGAGCAAGATAGTCCCTCCCTACCATGGTGGGGATGACATCCACAAATGGATAACTGCATTGGAGAGAGCCTGTAAGGTACAGAGGGTCCCTCAAGAGCAGTGGGCAGCTATCTTGTGGCTCTCCTTTGCTGACAAAGGTAGAGATAAGCTCCTCACTGTAAAAGAAGAGGATGCTGACAACTATTCAGTCCTGAAGAGTGCTCTCATTGATGGGTTTGGCTTAACCACTGAACAGTACAGGATTAAGTTCAGAGACACCCAGAAGACACAGACTCAGGACTGGGTAGACTTTGTAGATTGTGCTACTAAGGCTCTGGAAGGCTGGTTACTTGGCAGCAAAGTGAATGATTTCAAGGGATTGTACAATTTGATTATGAGGGAGCAGATCCTTAATAATTGACAAAATCAGTTGTTGCATCAATACCTGGTTGACTCTGATCTGACTTCTCCCCAAGAATTGGGAAAGAAGGCAGATAAGTGGGTCAGAACCAGGGTGAAGCAGAAAAACCAGACCACAGGTGGTGACCAGAAGAAGCACAATGCTAAACCTTCAGATAAGGGTGGGGAAAAGGGTAAAGACCAGAAGTCTTCATCAGGGCCCCAAAAACCTGCATCGGGGGGGGGGGGGGAAGTCACAGTCTAACAAAGGTAAAGGCAAAAGGAAACCTTGGTGCTTCCTGTGTAAGGAGAAAACCCATTGAACAAGAGATGCCAATTGTCCAAAGGCCAAGGATTCACCTTCTACCACGACTACCCCTAAGGCAACTGTTCCCCCTAGTTCAGCTCCAAGTGGTGGTACAGGGAACAAGGGTATAGCAGGGTTAATCTTGGGATCTGAGATGGGTTCTGGCCTAGTCAGAACTTCAGCTCAGGCTGTACTTGTCTGTGATGGAGGCATGGATATTATCTCCTTAGTTGTAAGCCCCAGTAATATGGGCAAATACAGACAGCAGCCTTTGATCAATGGTAAGGAGGCCATGGCATATAGGGACACAGGAGCAAGTGTCACCATGGTGACAAAAGATCTTGTGGGCCCTGACAAGATCATACTTGGTGAGATGTACCAAGTGACCAATGCTAACAATGTCAGGACAGACCATTCCTTGGCAGTTGTTAATTTCAGCTGGGGGGGGGGGGGTAACTGGCCCTAAGAAGGTTGTGGTTAGCTCAGACCTCCCTGTGGAATGCTTGTTGGGCAATGATTTGGAAACTTCAGCATGGGCTGAAGTGGAACTCAGGACACATACAGCAATGTTGGGCATCTCTGCAGATGTGTTTGCTGTGACTAGGTCACAGGCCAAACTGTCTTCCGCTGAACAGGCCCTGGATCCTGAAAATATGGACCTGGTGCCTTCCAAGAGTAGGGCAGGAGGGGTAAGGCAGTATCTTCCCCCCAGACTCAGATTGAGGATCAGTCTCCTGAGGGGGATGATCCCAGTCCCTGTGAAGGAACTGTCTCAGATGAACTTGAACCTGATCAGGTTGAGTTCTTGGGGACAGGGGGCCCTTCCACGGCAAATCTGAGTCAGGAGCAGCAAACCTGCCCCTCTCTTGAACTTCTCAGACAGCAAGCTGCTGCTGAGGGTGCTGGGAGTGCCAGTGGGTCCCACAGGATCTACTGGGATGAAGGACTCCTTTACTCAGAGGGTAGAGACCCCAAGCCTGGTGCCACCAGGAGGTTGGTCATACCTCTGAAGTTTAGGGGCTTCCTACTAACACTGGCACATGATATCCCTTTAGCAGGACACCTAGGCCAAAGCAAGACTTGGGACAGGCTTGTCCCTCACTTTCACTGGCCTCACATGTCAGAGGACACCAAGGAGTTTTGTCGCTCCTGTACCACCTGTCAAGCCAGTGGTAAGTCAGGTGGTACCAAAAAGGCCCCCGATACCCCTACCTGTGGTGGGGGTTCCCTTTGAGAGGGTTGGGATTGACATAATTGGTCCTATGAACCCTCCAACTGCATCTGGGCACAGTTATATTCTAGTGGTGGTGGACCATGCCACTAGGTATCCCGAGACAATACCCCTTGGAACCACCACAGCTCCTGTGGTGGCCAGGGCCCTCCTGGGAATTTTTTCCAGAGTGGGTTTCCCTAAGGAGGTCTTAACTGACAGAGGTGCAAACTTCATGTCTAGTTACATCACTGCAATGTGGAAGGAGTGTGGAGTAAATTACAAATTTACCACACCCTATCACCCACAATGCAATGGGTTAGTTGAAAGATTCAACAAAACCCTGAAGGGCATGATCATGGGCCTCCCAGAAAAGCTTAGGCGAAAATGGGATGTCCTGTTGCCCTGCCTTCTCTTTGCCTACAGAGAGGTCCCACAGAAGGGGGTTGGCTACAGCCCTTTTGAACTTCTATTTGGGTATCCAGTTAGGGGTCCCTTGTGTTTGGTGAAGGAGGGATGGGAGTTACCTCTCAAACCACCTAACCAAAGACATAGTGGACTATGTACTTGGTCTCCGCTCGAGGATGGCTGAATATATGAAGAAGGCAAGTAAAAACCTTGAGGTTAGCCAAGAATTACAGAAAATTTGGCATGACCAAAAGGCTGTACTGACTGTATATCAGCCAGGACAGAAAGTATGGGTGTTGGAGCCTGCAGCCCCAGCAGCTCTCCAGGAGAAGTGGAGTGGACCCCATACAATTCTTGAGCAGAAGGGAGAGGTCACCTACCTGGTGTACCTTGGAACTCCCAGGAGCCCCCACAGGGTGCTCCATGTGAATAGGCTCAAGCCATATGTGGACAGGGCAGACATGGGTTTGCTCATGGCTACTGATGAGGGACAGGAGGAAGAGAGTGACCCACTCCCTGACCTCCTCTCACAGAACCCTGATGATGGCTCAGTTGATGGTGTAGCTTTGGCAGGCAGCCTCACTGAGCAACAACAGACTGATTGCAGGAAGGTCCTCAATCAGTACAGACATATGTTTCCCCTGACTCCTAGTCAGACCACTTGGTGTACCCATGAAGTGGACACAGGTGAGAGTCTGCCTGTTAAAAATAAGATTTACAGGCAACCTGACCATGTCAGGGACTGCATCAGGACTGAGGTCCAAAAGATGCTGTAACTGGGAGTGAATGAACCCTCAGATAGCCCTTGGGCTAGTCCAGTGGTCCTGCTACCTAAACCTCATACCCAGGGTGGTAAGAGAGAAATGAGGTTTTGTGTGGACTACAGGGGGCTCAATGCAGTCACTAGGACTGATGCTCACCCTATTCCTAGGGCAGATGAGCTCATTGATACTTTGGCCTCAGCCAAATTCTTGGGCACATTTGACCTCACTGCTGGATATTGGCAAATCAGACTAGCTGAGGATGTCAAACCCAAAACAGCATTTTCTTTTTTTTTTTAAACTATTTTTATTAATTATTCGTGAAAACAACAGAATAGTCAGCAGGTATATCTTACATAGCATCCATATAGTACAATAAGTAACAATCATGATTGGTCCGGATACAGAGTTCGCTCCATTACAGTTTCCCTTCATGTCAACCTTGTCTTTTCTCCCTTCCCACACTAAACGTGACTGAGGCCCCTCAGGTATTCGTGGGCTCTGGAATGATAGGCCCGTCACCGCCCTGACGCCGTATAGCGGAGTGTATGGTGTCTATTTCTTCTTCCTCAATCTCTAAATTATAATAGCTCAGCCATGGCTGCCAGACTTTCCTGAACTTTCTAGGGCATCCCCTTGCTTTGTATACTGATTTTTCTGCCCCCATGTATATATCCATCCCAGCCCGCCACTCTTTCATGGTGGGGAGTTCCGCTCGTCCCCAACATCTGGCTATGTCTCGCTTTGCCACTACGAGTCCTAAGTTACTTAGCAGGAGCTTATATCTGGGAATGTCTACGTCTGTATGAATACCTAAAAGAACATACTTGGGGTCCAACTGAATTTGTGTTTCAAGTATATTGCTCAGTTCCTGTAGAATCCGTGTCCAGTATTTACGTATTAGGTGGCAGTCCCATAATGTATGTATATAGTAGCAGCGCTCTGTTTTACAGCGCAGGCATCCCGGCGTTTCTGCTCTACCCATTGTGTGTAATCTTGCCCTATCGTAATAAACCCTGTGTAATATTTTAAACTGGATCAGTCGCAATCTAAGTTTAATCGCCACTTCTCTGGGGTGCATTAGAGCAGTCTCCCAGTCTATGTCTTCTAATGCCCCTGTGAGTTCCTCCCATTTACTTCTAAGTGTTAATAGATTGTCGGGCATATTATTTATCAGGGTCTTATAGGTCCAGGAGACTGCTTTCTCTGGTATCTCCTCCTGCAGCAGTCGGCCTTCTAACGGGGCATATTCGGGAACATCTATGATGTTGGGTTTTTGTTTCCCATGCATGTCGGAGCTGAATGTATTTGTAATGTTGTTTGTTTGATAAATTGTATTGCGTTGGGAGTTCTTCAAAAGTTATCAGATTACCGTGCCTTATAATGTCTCCCAGGGTGCTAATTCCGATTGTGTCCCATCCTTTGAACCCCCTTAGTTTCGCTAGTTCTGGCAGTCGCTTACCCTCCCAGAGGGGCGTGGACCTAGTTGATCTCTTGTCCCACTTCATCTGACGCTCCGCGTCCCTCCATGCTTCAACCACCCTCTGCGTTGCCGGCAGCAGGCTTCGTGCTCCATGGCCCCCGTATATATAGTGCAGATGGGAGTGTTTTTGGAACTGCAATCTCTCTACGGCGTAAGTAGGATGATCCCTAGGTGCATGTCCCCATTCATTGATCACCGTGAGATGCGCCGCTCTATGGTAAGCCCAGATATCCGGCAGCGCAATTCCCCCATTATATTGGCTACGTTGCAGCGTTTGCAGCGCTACTCGGGGGTGGGCGCCATCCCATAGTAATGTACGGACTTCATTATTTATGGACCGAAAAATCCCCTCCGGTATTTTGTGATAAGTATTTTGGAGGATGTATAGTAACTTAGGTAGCGTAATCATTTTATACATGGCCGCTCTTCCAAGTATTGTCAAAGGAAGGCGTCGCCATCTGGTTACATCTTCCCGAAATTCCGCTAGTACTCGCTGAATGTTATGGGTAAGGCAATCTGCCATGTTGGTGGAGGTATACAGCCCTAGGTATTTAAAGCCATCTGCTGCAACGGGGAGACTCACCGGGAGAGCGTGTGCGTCAATGGGACCAACAATGGGGTATATGTTGGATTTCCCCCAGTTGATATTATATCCTGCCTTCCTACCATATTCTTTAACTAAGTTGAATATAATGGGGAGGGACGTGTTGGGGCAAGATATGTAGAGTAGGATGTCGTCAGCATAAAAGGAAATTCGTTCATCCCTCAACTGACTATCCGCATCCTGGAAGCCCTTTATATCTGGATGTGTTCTAATTAAACACGCTAAAGGTTCCAGTACGAGTGCAAAAAGTAAGGGGGGACAGCGGGCAGCCCTGTCTGGTCCCTCGCTGGATGGTGAAATCGGCTGATTTAACTCCATTAACCCGGATTCTTGCTCTAGGATTTGTGTATAGTATATCAACCCATGCCCGGAAATTGCACCCAAAACCCAATTTCGCAAGCACTTGTCTCATAAAAGGCCAATGAACGGTGTCAAAGGCCTTTTCGGCGTCTAGGGACAGAAGTATCTGAGGGGTATCACTCTCCTTCACCGTGTCCAGCCAGTTCGCTAGTCTACGAAGGTTAAGGCGTGTGGCCAGTTTAGGCATAAAGCCCGACTGGTCTATGTATCAGTGATATGATAACCGTCAATAGTCTTGTAGCAAGTATGGAGGCTAATACCTTAGTTTCAATATTTAAGAGCGAAATTGGGCGGTAAGAACCGCAATTTTCTGGGGGTTTGCCAGGTTTTGGTATAACCACCACCGTGGCTTGGTAGAGATCTGGGGGGAGCGAACCCTCCTCTTTTGCCACCAGGAACATGTCTAGGAGACGGGGGGCTAACATGCTGCTGTTTTGTTTAAAGAATTCCCCCGGCAGTCCATTTGGGCCTGGTGTTTTTCCCGATTTTTGTTTAGCAATGGCGGCTTGGACAACTTCCAGAGTAAGCTCTGTCTCCAGGGCCTCCGCTTCTTCCCCTTGTAGGATGGGCATATCTATAGCCCCAAGATATTCACCTATATTGTCCTCATCCACTGTCGGCCTAGCCTCGTAGAGGTTGGTGTAATAACGCGCAAATGCCTCCACAATTGCATGTGCCGTTGTATGGCTTATGCCGGCCTCCATGATCTGATTTACCCAGTTTGCCTCCCTTTCCTTCCGGCTTAACCAAGCTAGGAGTTTCCCTGCTCTATCCCCTGCCTCATACAATCTGTGTTGCGTAGCCTGGATTTGGGTTTGGACTTCTCTGTCTACCAGAGCCCGAAGTTCCCTACGTGTGACTTCTATCTGTCTGAGCAGTGCTGCCTCGTTATCCGGGGTAATTTTGTTTTCTAATGTTAGAAGTTTATCTTCTAGATTTTCTATTTGTTGCGTTTCCCCCCTATGTTTCCTTGCTATTGTATCTTGTAGTCTACCTCTGATAACCGTTTTGTATGCCTCCCAGAGGGTGGCTTGTGAGGATACGGAGCCTTCATTCTCTTGAAAAAATAATGTAGTCTCTGTGGTGATTACCTCTGTTACGGTTTCATCCCGGAGTTCCCATGCATTCAGCCTCCATTCTGGTCGTTGTCCCCGTTCACTCCCCCCCAATTTTAGCCGCAGTGGGGAGTGGTCTGAGATACCTCTAGCCAGGTATCCTACCTCTTCTATTGTCTGAATTTCTCCTAACGGGGCAAAAAGGTAGTCAATTCTGGAAAAAGTCTTGTGTGCCCCTGAAAAGTAAGAATAATTGCGATCTACTGGGTGCTGCCGGCGCCAGAAGTCTGTCAATCCTAGGGATCCCACAAATTCGGCGAGTGGGGTAGGAACCAGAGTATTGGGCGAAGCGTGGGACCCATCTAAGCTGGGGGTTATAACATCGTTGAAGTCTCCCCCAATAATGTGGGTTGAGGCGTCAGATTCTAATAGTATCTTAGCGACTGCGCTCAATGTCTGGGCCTGCAGTCCAGGTACCTTGGACCGCCGAATAAGTTCCATTGGGGTCTACCCACGTCCTAGTTATGTGGAATGGCTGGGTTTTCCTGATGAGGATGGCTACCCCACGTGCCCCGGGAAAAAATCCAGAGTGCGCCAATGTGACGTAGGTCCCTCTCCCTATGAATGTGCATTGGGTACCCCGGAAGTGGGTTTCCTGTAAGAGGACCACGTCCGGCTTAATTCTCTTAAGATATCTATTGACTAGTCCCCTCTTAATCTTACTGCCTAACCCATTGACATTCCACGTCAATATAGTATATGGCGTGTCATGCATTACATATGTGATTCATGTGAAGCCCATGGGAAATGGGACTCCTTCAGCCCATCCCCTTCTCCCTGGTCCTGACCCAGGATCCTGAAATATCCTGCTATTAATGAAATTGAAAGCTTGCTAGATCTATTAACTCTGAACTTCCCCTCCCCCCCACCCAGATCCTCCCCCCCACCCAGATCCCCCCACCCCACTTTCTCCCGCACCCTACGCCTATCCCCTCAACCGTCAACATGACAACAAAGCGTATGTGTCTTCTGAGAAGTCTGTCGATCCCACCATTCACCACCCTGTTACCCCTAAGAAAAATACAAAACAGTAAAGGATATCGTCCTTGCTGGAGAGAAGTGTGTCACACTGCCTTCCCTATGTCCAAGCAAGCCTAGGAGGGGGAGGCCTCCTTTCAGATAGTCTGACGCCGATCTGCTCTTGTCTCACGCCAATATTTCAAGTCTCTTTGCCACCTTTCTCTTGTTGTAGTTGTTGTTCATTATCAAGTGCTAGCTCCCCTGCGCCTGGTTCTTCTGTATTGTTGATAGCCTTTAGGAGCGGGTGATCACTATCCGTGTCTGCCAAGGATTCTTTATCGGAGTGGTCTGTATGTGTACTGTTTCCTCGGTTTGAGTCTCTGCTGGTGGCCTGAGCCCGTCTCGCCTCTTCTTCAGACGTCGCTCTACGCCTTCGATATGGGGTCACCGACTGCCCGGTCCCGAAGGTCTTCTTATATCTCTGTGAGTCGCCTCCTCGGTCTTATTCTCTGCGGTCTCGGTTCCCATCTTGATGACAATTCCCCAGACCATGTGTTACTATTTGCCTCAAGTCTAGGCCTGGGGCGTTCCTCTATCCATGCCCAAGCGTCTTCTGGCGTTTGGAAAAACTGGGTGGCGCCTTGGAAGATGACCTTAAGCTTGGCTGGAAAAAGACGCATATATTGAATTCGCATGGCTCTCAGTTTGACTTTTACCGAATCAAAAGTTCTGCGCATCTTCTGTACTTTCCTGGAGTAGTCAGGGAAGATCATGACTTTAGCGTTGGCTAGTTTGAGTTCTCCCATTCTCCGCGATTCTCTTAGTATTATATCTCGATCTTGATAGTTCAAGAATTTTGCAATTAGGGGGCGCGGAAGGGCCCCTGGAGGAGGTCTCACGTTTGGCATTCTGTGCGCTCGCTCAATGAGGAAGCAAGTGGAGAATTTAGCTCCCGGGAGAGCCTCTCGCAGCCATGTCATTAGGAAGGTGGTTGGGTCAGTGTCCTCCTGTCCTTCAGGTATTCCAATAAAACGGAGATTATTTCTTCTAGCTCTGTTTTCCGCATCATCGACCTTCCAGCTCATCTCTCTCATATTTGCTTGAAGCGCCTTGATATCTGCTTGGAATTTGTGCGTCATATCTTCTACTTCCGAGATGCGGGTTTCTGCCTGGGTGACGCGGCCCGCGATGTTACGTATATCTTGTCGAAGGAGAGTTACATCTGCTCGTATCTCGGCCATTTTGCCTTCAATGGCCTCCCGCGAGGCATGGATTGCCTGAAGGATGGCCGAATTATCAGGTGGGCCTGCAGCCTGCCCCTCTGTTCTGACTGTGTTGGAAGCACCTTCGTGAACTTGTCCATCTTCCCCGGTTTTTGCATCTTAGGCTCTTTGTCTCTAGCCATAGTCAAGTCTAATGGCTGCGGGCTGTTGTCGGTGTGTTGGATGGGGCCACGAAGTCAGGCAGTCAGTCTGCAGTCCTGCACCAGAGAAGCCACCAGGCCCGAGAAATGGTCTTCATTGTGTTAAGTAATACGCCGGGGAGGGCTCCCCGCTCTCCCCGTATGAGCAAGGCCCAGCGGAGGGCAGCCGGCGCGGATCCACCGTTTTCAATGGCTATATGGCTCTTGGTTTTGGCAGACCCTCTGTGACTGTAGTAAAGCTGATTTTGCAATCCCTTTTTGTGTATCAGGTAGATGTTACTTCTTTATCATCACATGCCTTTCTCATGTGTCGTCCATGCAGTCTATATTAGGCGCGCCTCCTCGAACGACGGACGCCGCGGGGACGACCCGGCTAGGTCACCCTCCTGCCGCTTGCCCAGTGCCACGAAGACGGGGCGTCGCCGACCAATCTTGCTCTAGACCGCCCCCCCGGAGTCAGTCAGTGAATCCAGCCTCATGCGTTCCTTCTAATTCCTCTCCCCCAACATAATCCAGTGCACCGGGCCGCTGGGCCTCCTCTTCGTACCAGTAAAGGGCCACCTACCCGCTGTGTTCAACTCCTTCCTATCTGTTGCTGGGTAGCTCCAGATGGTCCACTAGGGAACCCCGCTCGGTCGGTCCAGGATGCCTCCAATTGTCTCCCCGTTGTTGGATCGTTTACTAGTTCAGGGGTCCTGCGCTCTCTGCACACGTACTCTCTCCCAGTTTTGAATTTTGGAAGAGTTGTAAGTACACAACTAGCACTATTCACCGCTGCAGCTGAAGCTTGCAGATTAGAGCTTTTCAGGCACTCCTCCAGCAGTCTGCCCCACAGGACAGGGCGAGACGCGGCGATGCAGCCGGCAAAGACACCACGGGGGTGGGGCCCAGATGTGCTCACTCACGCCAGGTCGGTCGGGCACCCGCAGCCAGGTGGCCCAGGAATAGGCGCGTCACAGCAATAGGCCACACACTCCTACCGCCACCTCCAGTTAGCCGGGAGCCCCCGACAGGCCACAGCAATCGGTCCCCCCCAGCTCTACACCTGGCCACAAGGAGGGGGTCAGTTCCGAGTCAGGCCAACTCAGGTCCCTGAGGCAGCCGCCCCATCAGCCTGCCAATACTCCCCGCCCCAAACAGAGCGGCGAATCACTGGGCTCACGCCATAGCCCCAGCCAGTAGTCCCAAACGCCCAGGTCTCTATGTGCTGTTTGCTGTTGTCCAGACAATCTGCCCCAGTTCCCCCAGCAGGGGCTCTTCAGATGCCTTCAACCCCTCTCCCTATCAGCTGGGGAGGGGATCTCCTCAATGCCACCCAGCGCGGGACTCAAGGTAGGGTCTTCCCTCAGGGTACTCAGCAGTGTCAATTAATTATGGAATCCGCCCCGATCAGAGCGGAGAAACAGGGCTCTCCCGGCCCCACATGCAGCCGGGTGCCGCACACGATCAGGCCTCACCTTTGTAGCAGCAGCCGCCCCCAGCTGGGCCCCGCTACTCGCGGCACCGCCGTCACTGCCCAGACCACCAGGGGGTCCAGAACTACAGGATGCCTTGAAGCCCGTCATGGGCTGCCATTCTGCTGTGCATCCCCGTCACCACCCAGCGGCTCCGACACGGCGAGACCGCTCCTCCGCTTCCGAGTGCCGCCAGCCGGGCGGGCCCGTACGGGATCCAGGACCGAGGGCCGCACTTCACGGTGCTCCGACACCGCAGCTGCAGCACCCAGCAGGACCCCAACAGGTGAGATGAAGGGCAGGCGGGGAGGGCGAGATGCCCGACCCCACCAGTCAGCAGTAAATGCGGTTTCCCCTGCCGCTGGGCGACCTCCGACTGCAGCGCCCGTGCAGGGCCTTTGCCACTCCCAGGCCCAGGCCTCCAGTCCTCCGCCAACTCTTTCACGGGCTACAACCTGCGTTCAGCTCGCGACTGTCTCCCAGGCGAATCGTAGCACTGGGGTTGTCAGTGCTCTTTGATTTAGGCTAACAAAGGGCAGTTTCAGCAGGATATTCGCAGGATTCTCGGGCGTGCAGACTGGGAGCTACGGAAGCTCACGCCCTGTCGGCCATGTTGCTTGACCACACCCCCCCCCCCCCCCCCCCAAAACAGCATTTTCAACCCTTAGTGGGCATTATCAATTTATTGTGATGCCCTTTGGCTTGAAAAATGCACCTGCCACATTTCAAAGGTTGGTGAATAAAGTTCTTACAAGCCTGGAAAACTACAGTGCAGCTTATCTTGATGGTATTGCAGTCTTTAGTTCCACCTGGGAGGATCACCTGGTCCACCTGAGAAATGTTCTGGAGGCCCTGCAGAAGGCAGGCCTCACTATCAAGGCCACTAAGTGACAGATAGGGCAGAGTAAGGTTGTGTACCTGGGCCACCTTGTGGGTGGAGGCCAGGTTCAACCATTGCAGAGCAAAATCCAGACCATCATGGACTGGTTGCTCCAACTACCCAGACTCAGGTCAGAGCTTTCTTGGGCCTGACTGGGTATTACAGGAGGTTTGTTAAGGGATATGGATCTATAGTGACCCCCTTAAATGATCTGACCTCTAAGAAAATGCCTAAGAAAGTTCAGTGGACAGTTAGCTGTCAAAAGGCATTTGATGACCTGAAGCAGGCCATGTGCACTGCTCCCATTCTGCAAAGTCCTGACTATTCCAAACAATTCATTGTTCAAACTAATGCATCTGAGTTGGGGGTAGGGACTGTGTTATCACAACTGAATGAAGAGGGTCAGGATCAGCCAGTAGCTTTTATAAGCAGAAGGCTGACCCCCAGAGAGAAACGTTGGTCAGCCATTGAGAGGGAAGCCTTTGCTGTGGTTTGGGCTCTGAAGACACTGAGGCCATACTTGTTTGGCACTCACTTCATTGTTCAGACAGACCATAAGCCCTCTTAAGGCTAAAACAGATGAAGGGTGAAAAGCCCAAACTTTTGAGGTGGTCTATTTCCCTACAGGGGATGGACTGTACAGTAGAACATAGACCTGGGAATAACCATGCCAATGCAGATGGACTCTCCAGATATTTCCACTTAGAAAATGAGGACTCAACTGGTCAAGGTTAGTCTCATCTCCTTTTGGGGGGGTGTAGGAAAGTAGGATCTGCTTCTTATGGTTACCCCCACTTTTTGCTTGATGTTACACTGTTTTGACTAGTATGACTGGGATCCTGCTAATCAGGACCCCAGTCTATCTGCTTTCTCCTTTAAATTGTTATGCATGTATTTTGGTACACTCCAGATTGGATACTGGGGTACCCTTAAAAGTCCCTATATATGGTACCCATGTACCCAGGGCATAGGTACCCCAGAGGCCTCCCATGGGCTGAAGCATGTATTATGCCACCCATGAGAGGCCATGCAAAATGGAACTACAGGTCTGCTACTGCAACCTGTGTAAGCTGGTGCTTGCACCATTTACTTTAGATATAGGTTCACTATATCTATAGGTCACTACACTTAAAACTTATAAGTCACCCCTATAGCAGGCCTTAACAAACCTGAAGGCAGGGTGCTGGGTTTTACGTGAGAGGGTGCCCCTGCATGAGCAGAGCCCCTCTGCAGCCTTCGGAGATCATTCTCCCGGGTTGTCTGCGACTCAGCCGGACATATAGGTAGAGGTGCATTATAACCTGGCGGTAAATGCCATCTCGAAAATGGCTGCATAGAAACAGATCGTGTTTGGTATGAAACACCTTGGAATCATACCTCCACACCGGTAATCGGTGTGGGAGGTATGATTCCACCCTTCTGAAGCGAGCTTCGTGGGGCCACTGGTCTATCCGGTGCCAGCCTTCTCGACCCGGTCAGCACAAAATGGAGGCTGCCGACCAGAGACACATTTCTGCCCTCCTGCTGCTGAGCCAAGCTTGAGCAGAGGAAGGCAGCACAATAGGCATCCTGTCACAGGGAGGTGTGACCACCTCCCAGACAGGATTTAGTGTATTGGGGCTGGGTGGGTGCACTCTGAGAGTGCCTGAAAGTCAGCAGCTGGGGCACATTTGGTGTCCCTGTGCATAGTCCAGCTCAAACCAGTTCTGGGAGCCGTTGGCTCCTGCTCTGGCGCGACACTGGACAAAGGACAGGGGTGTAACCACCCCTCTGTCCTGACCCTCCCCTATAGGAGGGTCCCCCGAATCTGTCCAACCCTCTCCCGTGCATACAAAAGGGCTTACCTGGCTGTAAGACTTTAGATTTTACGTGGACAAGATTCTACAAGAAGAAACCACTGATCTTCGACCGTCTGGACACTCTGGACTTTGCTGGACTTTCGACTGGGCCCGACTTAGTCTCCCTCTCCGTCCAAAGCTTTGTCTGTGCCCTTGCTCCATACAGGCTCCATGCAGGACCTGTGGTGCACTAAGGACAACTGAAGAATCTCTCTTGGGGTGAAGGAGTCACTCCCATGCATTCGCATGCACCGTAAAGCAACTGACCGGTCTGCTGATCCTGAGCTCTTGCGGACTCCGAAGGCTCCAGCAACATAGGAGATGGGTTCCGAAGTTCCTGGAGGTCGAGCTGCCCTCTCACCGAGATGGGGACCGCATAACCCGAACCCCTGTGCACCGCGTACATTTGCAAGCGCATATGCTTGTTGGCGATTCCTGAGCTTGTGCATTGGACTCCGTGTAGTCCTGACCCCGAGCAGTATTTCCACCAAAGAACTCCGGCCTCCTCGCACAGAGTGCTCCGTGGGCTGGTACTTTGTGATCTTGCTCGAGGTCCCCTCGCGACTCCTGGTCATTCGACCTGTGTGTCCTCCTGAGGGTCATCTTGAATTATCTTGGGCTTTCCTGGTTGCTCCAGACGTGCCCTGACTCTCCATTGCTTGGAGAGTCTCCAGGACCTTGCTGGTCCTCACCGTAACCTGCTTGACCTTCCTGCGTGGGTTGCTTTTGCCAAGGCTTGTTGGTGCTCCAGCCGGACACCGACCCCTCAGCACTCGACATCCTTTGTGGGACAGCTCGCATCTGGCTCCTGGTCATCCTCCACATCTCCTGGTCCTCGTGGCTGCAGAGTCAAGCATCCCTTCTTCGCACCTGAAGCACCCGACATCGGTGGGCATTCGTCTCCCGAGCCCCTGGTCACCCTGAAGTGACCCAGACTCTGTCCCCTCTGCTTTCAGGTTCCTTTCTTCAAGAATCCATCCTTGGATTCCACCGGATCCTTTTCACCTTCACGGCAGCAGCTCTTCTTCGCAGCCCTCCATTGAGAACGACGGCGGTTTCCGACACCACTCCAGGCCTATGCACCCGGCTCCTCTGGGATAGGTAACGCGGGTACTACGGTATCCAAGGGTGGGGTGGCTCTCCAACCTCCTAAGTTCCAAAGGGTTTCCTCGAAGTCCTCCTAGAAGGGTCCTTAAACTGTAAAAGTGCAAGCGTGACTTCACCATAGAATTGTACGGAGCCCGCGGTTGTGTTAGCACACTGCACCCGTCCTCCGTGGGGTCCCTATCTACTCACTTTGGGTGGTTCCTTGGGGTCCCAACAATTCCACGTGCCCCAGACCTTGTCTTGACCTGAGTCGTGGCTGTTATACCACTATTTTAGTATATGGTTTGGTCTACCCCTGGAGCCCACTGTGTATTGTGCTACTTACAACTGTTCTATTGATCTCGTATTGTGTGCTTTGTGTTCTATCCTCAGATAGAGGATACCAGAGAGTGTTATATTAATAAATACATATTTTTATATAACTTCTGTGTGGTTCTCCTTTCATTTAGTTAATACAGGAGGTGATATTCTGGTAAAACAAGCTGCTTTACATTCCTGCAAGATTAAGCCTGAAGGCTGCTCTCCACAGCTACCACTAGGATAGATTTGACCTCATACATCATAAGGGTCGTTTGGACTGGTGCAAGGTGCCCACTTTAATTAGTGGACAGCATATACCAGGCCAACTTCTCACAGCGGCCACAACTTAGTGAGGCTCATCTAAGTGAGCTGTCTCTGTGTGCAACTTTTGGCAGTGAGGGCTGCTGTGTCCGGAGGCGAAGTAGGTTGCTGGAAGGGGGGAAAACTAGACACTATCCTCCAGCAAGGAGCGTGGCCTGGTGAAGACCTAGAGCTATAGGCTGAAGCCGCGAGAGAAAAACGAGAGTTGCCACCACTCTGACCCTGCACCTGTGTGCGGTTCCCTCGACTGGGCGAGAACTGAGCAGGGTAAGGAGAAGGTGAACGTGAAGTCTGATGGTTAATAACTTGGCTCTACGGTCACGCTGCCCTGAAGCTGTTCTAGGGGCCAACTGCATGAGACAGGGTTGTCCTGGGGCCCAGTTTTAGGCCCTACACTTGTTGCCACACTCCTTGAAGCAGAGCTGGGAGGCTGCCTGGGAGTACCCCCAACCTTTTCTGGAAATAGGCAGCGGCCATTCTGAGCCTACCTGTCTTGCGTTAGGCATTGCCGCCTTGGGATGAGGGGGGGGGGGCGGGGGTACATGCTGTGAAATGATGAGACTGTGTGGTGTCTCCTGGATGGAGGTCAGCTCTACTCGTACAGTGCAGCAGACAAAGTGAGATTCCCTCCACCCTGTTACATGACTGCTGGTGGTGCTTAGTGGCTGTGAGACTTGTTTCGGCGAGTCATTTCCCTAACAGAATTTTGCATTTCTGGAAATTTCTGGGTTGGTAGAAACCAACAGAAGTTGGGAGCAAAGCTCTGGATCCACTTCTAAGGGTGCAGAAATGTAGGAACTGGCATTAGCACACAGGGGTGGCACCTATAAGGCTCGACGTCATCATTCCTGCAGGCGGAGGGATTCCACCACAGAGTTCTATGGCACTCCCAACAGGAACGTGGAAGCAATTGCTTGAAAAAAATCCAGACTCAGTTTGGTGTCTGAAGATGTTCAAAAGGCGAGGAATCTGCAATTACAAGTATCCAGCAGAAAACCATGATTCAGAAACTGCATTATAGCAAGCTAATACAGGCAAGATTAATTACTTCGGAGGATGAAACAATCCGGCTCAGAAGTCAAGAAATGATGCAGAAATTTAAAAGGCACGGCAACTCTAACTCAATTTTGCAACAGAGAAGAAAAGTTCCTACTTCTCCAAACAAATTAACCATATTCACCGAACACAAAGATCCGTAATCCGCAAAAGTGTATTGAGACATTGGAATAATTCACAGTATGATAGTGAATTGCCATCTATATTTAAGTATAAAACAATGATGACATATTCCTGAAAGATGAACCTATATATTGAAACGTGTGGATATATGCCATTCAGAACATCATAACGAAACATTACAGACAGGGATGTACTGAAGCTTTACGTCTGCGTTGTAGTAATGTAATCAAGAGTCCCTTTATTACACATCCGAAAACTTGAAGGAACAAATAATTTTTCACTTCCAATACACTAGCTGTAATATATGCTGTTAAATGTCACTGTGGGAAGACAGAGGACAAACTATGCTTCATGAGTGTTTCTGAACACAAATGTATGATTTGCCACAGAGATCCAAAATGGAGTTTGGCGCAGCACTTTGTGGAAACAACATTCAGTTATACAGTTTAAATTCCAAGGACGCGAAATAGCGAAAAGACTGCCCTATAGCGAGATCCAAAAAAACCTCACTATTACGAAGATTACGTTTCTGGGAACTATGGCCCACGATGGACTTAATGAGGAAGGGGATTGGTCCTGTTTTCTGTTAAGACATTTTGTATTTGTATGTAATGGTAGTTATGGACGACAAGTACCAGAATTCCACATTTAACACTGTATACACCTTTTATGGCGGACTTAACAAGAAAAGAAGCTCAACAGTAAGTTTATGATCATAATGACGGCAGGTGCTAACAATGCACATTTTTTTTACAGTAATCTGTGATTAACACAGAGGAATGCAGCATGTTTTATGTGTATGAATTAAATAATGTTTTGCAATTAAGTGTTTTATGTTGATTTCTTTTCATTAGGAAATCAATGTAATCTTGTTTGATGTTGCACAAGTGTTGAAACATTGCCCTGATAAAGGGAATTAACTTCCTGAAATTTGTCAAGTTATGAAGTGTAATTACAAGTATGAGGTTTTCTTTTAAAACTGTTGGATTTCTATAATATTGAGGGAAGTCAAAGTGGAAGCTGTGTGGGGGTGGGGGTCTGCCTTTATCTTCATGGGTAAATAGAGTACAAGCACTAATGCTTTTTCACAAAGGGCCATCTTTCAAGGCAAACCATTAAATTGTGATTCTTCCCTCGATCACGGGCCAAACACCCCGTCCATTGGGCTGTGAATGTGAGAGGTAGAACTTCAGCGTCTGACATTTGGATGAGTTCTCCTGGGACCACCCGGGGTGCTGTGGTAGGGAGGACACTACATTTCCATCTGAGCCCAGTGTAAGAACAAGCCACTCTGCTAGTGCTAAGGGGAAGCGAGCCACAGCACAGTGTACAGTAGATCAGTGCTTGCCCAGCAGCAGTGATACCGCATCTCAAATGGTCATTGCTACCAGACTAACATCTTCTGCACACTTTGTACTCGGTGTGGGTGCGCTAAAAGATGGACTCTAGGCAGCAGCTGCCTAAGAACCATCCTGAAGTACACAAAAAGTGATGGATGGATGCTTGAATTAATCTCAGCCACTGGTAATTACTCTGGACTGCACACCATGCCACCTTAGTTTGGACCCAGCTATATGCAAATCAGTCTTGGCCCTGTGCCAATTGGAACCCTCCAGTCCACACTGCCAAGCCAGGTCCTCAGAGAACAGGAACACAAGCAACCCAGAACCTGTTTCACCCTAGTTATGGGCTCATCAGCCGGGTACAGCCAGGCTCTGAGGTGCACATAATACTAAAGGTTACAAAGACCTTATATGAGCTATGGATAATATTGCCCTCTACATTGTAAATGCAGAAAACAGTATTCAAGTAAGCCCAGCCATTTTCACTGTAGGCTAGAGCAAGACCAATTTGGCCCCGTAACTCAACACGTTCATGTGTGACTAGTTAGGCACACTCAACAACTTGCCTCAGTCTATCTTTATGGAAATCCAACTGGAGGTCACTTGAGGCTCATAATATTAGATATTCTGATTAGTTGATGGTTAAACAAAGAGTAGTCAATCTACGACTAGTGGTTGTGAGGCGCAGAGTAAAATGTCTAAGCCCTATACTATGGATACTCAGACTGCCATAAATCAGTGGTGAGCACAATCTAAGCGTGCATGACTGCTTGGCCAGCTGTCTTAGCCCGGCCAAACAGTCATGCGCACATTGCATATTCCCCAGCGTTATGATTGGCTTAGGTGAGTCTGGGAGCATGGGTGCTTCCTGCGATGGAGAGGTGCCGGCTGGCGACACGAACTGCAGGTAAATTTTCATTTTTTTTTTCTTTCTTTTTTTATTTTCCACCCATCTCCCCCTGGCCCCCACCACTGTTCCCTACCAGCCGCCACTGCTCAACACACCATCAAAAAGAGATGTACAGAAACTTCCCATTATGCAGAATGCTGGCCAACAGAAAGGGTAATTTAAAAAGCAAAAGTAATCTAGTTTCTAAACTGTCCCCTAGTAGGCAAAGTGGAAAACCTCGATTATAAATCTAGAATCAATCTTTATTTGACGTTATACATGGGGTTGGATTCCTTGGCCACGTGTTGCTGGTGCCGCACAGCTTGTTCTGGGCCTCTGCAGGGTTTAGCCAGCACAATGGCCACACCAATGATCCATGACCATCAGGAGATCAGGCTCTTATAGACTCAGCAGTCTCACATTGTTCAGTGGGGCTCAATGACCTGGTGCAGTTTCACGTAGTAATCAAAGTAGGTCGAGCAAAGTCCCATCTGATAAAGGAGAAGCCTTCGCTGTTCGTCCTCTCCCAGTGGAGAAGCAAGAAACTAATAATAACAAATCATACACAAGTAAATTAATACCAGTTAATGAATGTGGACCTCAAAAAAGACGGTGCCTTGACAGATAAAAATGAGGTCTTATTCTTACTCATATTTGTAGAGAACAAAAAACCCTACATTTACATTTTTTAGTAAGAAAAAGACAGACTGGAATGAAGAAAGAAAGTATGACGTCGATGCTTAGAAATCCTG
Source organism: Calotriton arnoldi (assembly GCA_963921515.1). Taxonomy (NCBI): domain Eukaryota; kingdom Metazoa; phylum Chordata; class Amphibia; order Caudata; family Salamandridae; genus Calotriton; species Calotriton arnoldi. Next base: position 709,330 of record CAWUFW010005890.1, on the reverse strand, counting down.
ACACTAAGAATTGATGTTTCTTCCAAAAAAAGATAAAGTCAGGACAAACTTACATACATCTTCAGAAGTGGTGCAAACAGCTATGAACAGATGAGGTTTCTGTGGAGCAGACTATTCTGGGATTGTGATCTGGCATCGCTAAAAAATGTCGCATTTTACAGAACGTCAAGATCGTGAGACCTCTCCAAAACCAGTGGATGATAGTTCAAACGCTATGAAGTAGTTACTGTACTTATGAAAATACATCCCCTAATCCTATCCCCCAAAATGTAGTTTTAAAACCAGTGGTGGCTCCTCCGCTATGGGGAGGAGCGTCGCCCACTGCTTTTGAGCAGTGCAAAATAATGGAAATATAAAATGATAATAACTTTGAGTTACTATCATTTTATGTTTCCTTTGGGTGCGCGGGGCTGCACTGCTCTCAGAGCAGGGGAGGAGTGGTTTGCCCACTCCTAAGTGTGCAATGACTGTTTGGTTCACCCTCTCAGCACGCCCAAGCCAGTCATGCGCACTTTCCCCATTCTCCATGCAGTCTGCATTACAGCCTGCCTGGAGAACATGCCCAGGGGCCCCAATTACCTGGTTGAGCGTTGAACCAGGATGCTCAAAACCAACCACAACGCTGCACTACAGCGTTGTGATTGATCAGGGGAGCCTGGGTGCTTACCAATTGCAGCATTGTGATTGGTCAAGGGAGCCTGGCTGTTCTTCCTGTTCCTCGAGTCCCACGAGAAAATCAGGAGCAGAGAGGCGGGACCAGGCGGCAAAAAAAGTGTATATATATATATATATATACACACACACACACATATTTTGTATTGAGCAGCCCTGCACCCCGCCCCTCCCCCCACCACACGCTAGGCATGCCGGTCGCCACTGTTTAAAACCCTTTGTTAAAATAATCTGTTTAAAAAAATACATTAAAAATAAAAGGACATTATTTGACAGTTCATCAGAAACTTCTGTGGACACCCAGAACTCTCTACATCAAGGAAGCCATTTCAGTTTGTTTTCAGAGGATCTGGCAACTCGTCCCAACAGATGTGGTGCAACGCTAGAGCATTGTAGTCACAGGAATGTAACCTTCTGCTCAGTGATTCATATGAGTAAAACAACCACTATAGGTGCCTTTCCACATGTTGAATAGGGTCCAGGACACCCTTGCACAGCTCAACTGGTTGTTAGACAACTGGTTTATGGAATGGACAAAACATCTCAAGATAGCCTGCTTGGAAACTGCTTGCCTTTTGATATTTGGGGTTGGAGATACCAAAAGTTTGACAACCTGAAATGGTAGGTTTGCTCTAAAAAGTACTCTATTGCCATTTTTAATCTTGTTAACAGTAAAGAATTAGGAAAAATAAACTGGTGCAAATCTTCAAACCCCGTTTTAGGACAAACGAGGGGCAATTTTACCAAATGATGCCTCTGAGTGATTCTGTGTATGTTTCAATCAGAGAAGTGGTTTTGACTTATTTATACTGAACCCTATTTTGTGCAGCAAGACGAATGTCTGCATGGTTTGGTACTGGCATTATGTTGCCGGGCAAGGCCCATGTAGCGAAGCTGTTCATTTCTATCATTGTCCTCTTTTTCACAATAACATATCTGACACAAACTTTTGTAGATATTTGCATGCATGACAATGTTGGATTAGTTTCTCTGAAACTACTTTGTTTACAAATCTAGTTTCGCACAACATTATCACGATGCCTCGAACATCATGTTCAAGACCTCTTTACGCACTATGTGCAAATGTTGTTCTATCGTCATCCATGGGGAGACAGCGATTTACATATCCATATCATTGCTAATCTACAAAGTACATTGCAAGGCTGCTTTCTATTATAATGAGCATCCCGATAGATTAGCAGAGGAGGCACTTCAGCTGACACAGAGGGACCCTGCATGCTGAGACTTCACCAAGCAGGGGGGTGTGCAGTCTGTAACCAAGACGGGGTCCTTAATTCTCTCCCGCCAGGGTTGGATCATCCCTTGGGAAGATTCTTGGCTCTACACCTACACACAGAGTAGGATTTTGCATAGTAGGAGTGCGCCTGATTACTGCCTTGTGTATATGCCTGTGTGTGTGTGTGTATATATATATATATATATATATACACACACACACACACACACACACACACACACACACTTTTAGCACCATGGTAGAGCTGTACCTACTATTTACTCTGCTGGTGCTCATAATCACTTTTATCTGCTTCTGTCTACTGATTATCGCAGCACATTTATTCTATACAAGGATAACGTTGGTTCAATAAATATATTGAAAACATCCCATTGTGCATTTTCTGTATATTTCTTTTAGTACAAATAAGCACGAGTGACTGAGCGAAAGGTTTTGATCTGTTTCCTCAATCCCTGTGAGGTCAGGGTTGTCATGTTCAGTGGTTGCTAGAAACCATTCGCTCCCTGGTAAGGTTAGGGGGGCTTACGGTGGCACTGTGAGCTAGCTGGTCTCTAGGTCAACATATCCTGCGGGGGTGCCCGGAATCAGTCAAGGCACCTCACCAAAGTTTATGTTGTCCAAATAAACAAATTGCAGGTCCTACGGGTTAGTGGGAACTACACGGACGGGCTCTTATTTAACCGTCTTTCTGACTAGTTCAGTTGTGCTTTTCTCATAGAACCCTACTCACCTCCAAACCGGAGACGTTTATGGTGGGAAGAAAAATCTGCCTCAGCAGAGTAGGTATGCCCTATGTATGGGCTGTAGGTTATTCAAGCTTGTAGGATAAAATTTTCCCACATTTGTGCTAACCCTATCTCAACAAATTAATCTACTAAACTCCTATTTTCTTTAACAATGACCGAACAAACTGGGGACATTGAAGAACAAGAAGTTAGATTAAATATTACAGAAAACTGCAGACAGACATGCAGTTACTCTGAAATTATTACATTACGGCTCCCAGCAATGGGTGGTGATGTTACCTTCGTGGTTGAGGCACACGAAGAATTCAGAAAGGAGGTCTTCTACTCTTCGGTTAAATTCCCGCCTGTGGAAGCCGCACAAAATTGTTTCACACTTACATTGAAGATGAAACACCAGAAGAATACTTCCCATATGCGGACATAGAAATTCCGTTAACGTACCAAGAACATATAAATTGGTTCAAAGGCGCCCTCCCCATACCGTACAAAATGTGAGACTCGGTCTGCTCAGTAAAGAAGGAGCGACTTGGCCGGTCTTAGCTGCTTATACACCACATCCTAATCTTGCTAATTTAGATGCAGCAGAAGAACAAGTTACTTACCTTCGGTAACGCTTTTTCTGGTGGACACAGTATCTGCCTGTGGATTCCTCACCTTTTGAATTACCCCTGCACCAGCATTCCACGGAAACTTTTTCTTAGCTCTCCCACGTCGACGAGGACGTCACAATGGCACGGCTCTGCTTGCCACTTCGTATGACGTCACTGGAGCCATAAGAAGACCTCGTCGGCGTGCGGACGTCAGTTCCACCCATTTTTTCCGTGCCTCCGAGGCGAACAGGTGGACCGACAACATAATTGAAGTATACACAGCATACAATATATACACTAATTCACACAGTATATAGTTAAAAAAAGGAAAAGATGAAGAAACAAAGAATTTCCTACCAACCAACAGTATGGCAAGCAAAAGACATAGGAAAACAACCATGTCAAACCATGAAAACTTTTTCGGTATACGAAGGTGGACAATGGGGAGGCGGGTGGGTCAGTGAGGAATCCACAGGCAGAGACTGTATCCACCAGAAAAAGCGTTACTGAAGGTAAGTAACTTGTTCTTCTGATGGATACATTTGCCTGTGGATTCCTCACCTTTTGAATTGAATCCCACAGCAGTCCTGCTCCCGGAGGAGCATGTCCACCTACTCATACCAAAAAATCCTACAACAAGAACGAGCAAAATGGCCATCCCTCCTCACCTCAAAATCCAAGCAATAATGCTTCGCGAAAGTGTGGAGGAAGGCCCATGTTGCAGCCTTACAAATGTCCACTACAGGAACACCTCTAGCCAAAGCAGACGTGGTAGACTTAGCTCTAGTAGTATGAGCTCTAATACCTTCAGGAGGCTCTTTCTAGGCCAGGGCGTAGCATATCTTGAGGCACAAGATGATCCACCTGGATAACGTTCTCTTGTGGACAGCTTTGCCCTTCATTTTCCCAACAAAGCCAACGAAGAGCTGGTCGTCCAACCTTGAGTCCTTGGTTCTGTCCAGGTAGAAACTGACCGCCCTCTTAGGGTCCAGGAGGTGAAGCCTCTCCTCCTCCTTGGAAGGGTGAGGGGGAGGATAGAAGGTAGGCAATGTAATAGACTGTCCCAGATGTAAAGGAGAAACCACCTTAGGCAGGAAAGCAGCCCTGGTCCTAAGAACCATCTTGCCGGCATGGATAGTAGTGAAAGGGGGCTTAGCACTAAGAGCCTGCAGCTCACTGACCCTCCTGGCCGAGGTAATAGCCACCAGATAAATAGTCATAAAATAAAGCAGCCTCAACGGACCACTATGAAGAGACTCAAAAGGAGAGCAGAAATGTAAGAACTAAATTCAAATCCCACTGAGGCATAATAAAGGGAGTGGGAGGGAACCTATTTGTGAGGCCCTTAATGAACCTCATGACAATGGGATACTTAAATAAAGACGGCTGGTCCGGCGAACAAAGGAAGGCCGACAAGGCTGACGAATAGCCCTTAACCGTCGCCACAGCACAACCTTGCTGGGCCAAAGAAAGTAAAAAACTAAGTACATCCGATAAACAAGCCTTCAAAGGATCAATGGTCCTCTCTCCACACCACTTCACAAACCTGGCCCATCTAGAAGAATAAACAGATTTGGTGGAGTGTCTCCTGGACGATAAAATAACATCCACCACCATCCTGTGGGAGAGAGAAAGAACTCAGATTGCCCCGTTCAATCTCCAGGCATGAAGGTGCAGACTCTGGAGGTGGGGGTGTAGAACCTGCCCCTGCGACTGTGAGAGGAGATCTGCCTTGAGAGGGAGACGGAGCGGAGGGTGCGATGAGAGGTGAAGAAGATCTGTGTACCACACCCTTCTTGGCCAATCCGGGCCAATCAATATAACTTGTGTTGGCGAATCTTCCGCAGAACCAGAGGAATCAAGGGTATGGGAAGAAACGCATAATGGAGTTGTGAGACCCAATCCAATAGATACGCGTCCTCCAAAGCTCCCCGCATCGGAAACTGGAAACTGCAGAACGACGGGCAGTGCGCGTTCTCTTGAGTGGTGAAAAGGTCCAACCGAGGAAACCCCCACATCTTGAAGATGTGATGGACCACCTCCGGATGAAGCCTCCACTCATGATCGGCCGAGAATTGCCGACTGAGACTGTCCACACACACATTCAGCACTCCGGCCAGATGATTTGCAATTACACAAATCTGATGATCCTGAGCCCAGGACCAGAGTCGCACAGCCTCTCTGCAGAGACGATACGACCCTATGCCTCCCTGTTTGTTTATGTACCACATGGCGGTAGTGTTGTCAGTTAGGACTTGAACCGACTGACAGCGAAGGGAGGAGAAGGAAAGCCTTGAGAGCCAAACATATCGCCTGCAATTCCATAAGGTTGATGTTAAGCAACCTTTCTTCCAGAGACCAAAGGCCCTTGATCTCCAGATCCCCCAGATGAGCACCCCACCCTAGAGGGAGGTATCCGTGATCACCGTGGCCACCGGTGGAGGAAGAAGAGCCTCCCTTGAGACAGGTTGCCCTCCACACTCCACCAAGACAGCTCCGCTGCAGTGTCTCTGGAGATTCTGACCATCTCCCTGAGATCTCCGTTGTGTTGATACCACTGCCTGCGGAGGCACCACTGGAGTGCCCTCATGTGCCAGCATGCATGGTTGACCAACAGTATGCAGGAAGTGAACAGACTGAGCAGGCGTAGCACCTTCTGGAACAACTGCTCCATTGTGAAACAAAGGAATCATCTCCCGAATGTCGAGAATCCTCTGCGGAGGCGGGAAAGCTCGACACACAGTAGTGTTCAGTACTGCCCCTATGAACAGGTTGCGCTGAGAGGGCACCAGGTGAGATTTGGGTACATTTATCGAGAAGCACAAGTCGAACAACAGCCGTGCTGTTACCTGCAGATGATGCAGCACCATCTCTGTTGACTTTGCTTTGAGCAGCCAGTCGTCCAGATAGGGGAAAACAGGAATCCCCGACCTTCTGAGATGAGTTGCCACCACTGCCATCACCTTTGTGAAGACCCGAGGCGCGGAAGTAAAGCCGAACGGGAGGACCGCAAACTGGTAGCGCTGGGACCCTACCGTAAAACGGAGATACTTCCGATGGGACTTCAGGATGGGAATGTGAAAATACGCATCCAGCAAAATCGACACCATCCAGTCTTCTTGCTGCAGCGCCAGAAGAACCTGAGCTAGGGTCAACATCTTGAATTTTTCCTGCCCGAGGTAAAAATTCAAGATCCTGAGGTTTAGGATCGGTCTTAACCTGCCGTCCTTCTTGGGAATCAGGAAATAATGGGAGAACCACCTCATCGCACCTTTCTGTAGTAAAGCAAGAACCTCCTGCTGCAGAAGCAGCAAATGGTCCTCTGAACACCAGCCCTGGCGAGGAGGGTAAGGAGGTGGAAACTCTCGGAAGGGTAGGGCGTACTCATTTTCCACAAGATTCAAAACCCAAAGGTCTGATGTAATAGATTTCCAATCTTGTAGAAAATGGGACACCCGACCCCCTACAGGACCAACATGGTCCAAGATGGGAAATCTAGAGCTGCTTTCCCGTGGTACCAGCAGTGGGGGCAGGAGAGGAAGAAGAGGAGAAGGAGAGCTGCCGAGAGGGCCCCCGCAGACGACCTCTACCCTTTCCTCTGTACGATGTATACAGAGGGTTCTGCTGCTGCTTGTTGCTGAGGCTGCTGACGGCCCCGAAAGGAAGCCGTCTTCTCAAAACCACGGTATCTCCTATATCCATAACCCCTAGGTTGGGACTGCAGACCTAAGGACTTTGCAGTAGCCCTACTGTCTTTGAAACGATGTAGAGCCGAATCTGCCTTTGCACCAAAGAGTCTGGTCCCATCAAACGGCAGATCAAGAAGAGTAGCCTGCACATCCGGAGAGAACCCCGAAGACCTGAGCCAGGCATGCCTCCTGGTAGCCACGGAGGAACCCATCACACCCTGGCTACTGAATCCGCAGTATCCAGACCAGACTGGATTACCTGACGGGCCGCAGCCTGCATGTCCGCTAAAACCTCCAAAAAGGAACCACGGCCATTCTCTGGTAACTTAGGAGCCAACTGCTTGGCGGAGTCCATTAAGGCATTGATATACCTCTCCAACAAGCACGTGGCATTAGTAGACTTTAACGCCCTACTTGCAGAAGAGAAAACCTTCTTGGCAGATTGCTCCAATTTCTTAGAGTCCCTGTCCCCTGGAGTTGTAGGAAACGACCCAGCCAACTGCTTAGAACAGGAAGCTTTCCGGCGAAGGAGGGGCAGTAAGAAAGGCAGGATCATTAGGAGCAGGCTTATACCTTCTTGCCACAGTCCTTGAAACAGCAGGAGCAGATAAGGGTTTCTGCCACACCTCCAGAATTGGCTCTGTTAAAGCCTCATTAAAAGGCAAAAGAGGTTCAACAACAGAAGATGGTGAATGCAACACCTCAGTGAGAATATTTGGCCTGATCTCAACTGTGGGCAGTTGAAGGTCCAAAAGTTTAGCAGCCTTCCTGATGACAGCATGGTATGGTGTATCATCCTGAGAAGGTAAGGCCTTTGGCGATGAAAGCTCCCCCTCCGGGGAAATGTCTAAACCACTGACCTCCCGAAGGCCCTCGAATTCCTCAACGGAGTAGTTGATTTCTCCTTCTTCTGCCTCATCCTGCTGGTATTCCTCTTCCTCCAGCAGCCTTTGGGCTTCCCTCCTTGACCGCATCTTCGGGATCGGTGTCGGCGGCGCCAAGCACGGTGCCGGAGACATCGGCGCCGGCGTCAAAGGAGGACCCTCCGAAGTGGGTAACGGCGCTGCTCAAAGTCGAGAGGATGACGGACCACCAGATGGCGCCGGAGACTGTGAAATCGGCGCCAAAAACCTTGGAGCCGGAAACTGCCAGGATGGCACCGTCGGCATAAAGGGCACGAAGGGTGCCTGGGCATATTGTTGAGGGATGCCAAAATTAAAGGCAAGCGGACCCACGGGGCCAGACAGTGCACCGGTAGGGTAGGATGCCCTGGCAAACATGCCGTACATCGCATTGAGAAAATGCAACAGATCCGGCCCTGGCCCAGGAAAGGGTGGATAAGGAGCTGAGTCTAGATCCACTCGAGGCGGCGTTGAAGGCTGACGCTGCGGCGCCGGGGACAACGGATCCGGTACAAACAAAGCAACAGGAACAGGAGAAGACTCCCTGGGCTCAGGAGAATCAATTGGCGCCGGAGAAACACTGGATGCCGGAGAACCCCTTGGCGTCGGAGAGTGGGTCGGAGTCGCTTGAGGAGAAGGAGAAGGCGAGACGACATCCTTAGAATGACGTCACGGAGCCGGAGAAGGCGACCTCGAAGCCTTACCCTTCGAAGATCGATGTCGAGATCCATGCCTTCTCTTCTTCTTACGTTTCCTCGACTTCGAGGTATGTGAGGTCGATGACTTCGATCTCTTACGACCCCTCTTCTCCTTTCTCGCTCGGGCCATGAAAAGCTTAGCCTCACGCTCCTTCAGTGCCTTCGGATTCATCTTCCGACAACTGGAACAACCTCCGACATCGTGGTCCGACGAAAGACACCAGAGACAGTCGTCGTGGGGATCTGTGATGGACATATGTCCCCCACACTCCCTGCAAGGCTTGAATCCAGACTTCTTCAAAGTAGCTATCACACTGCTACGCCAAGAGAGAAGAAACAAAGTAATAACTAAACCAATTGGAGAGTCCCAGAAAACCGTTACGCGTCGACTGCGCGGAAAAAAGGGAACTGACGTCAGCACGCCAACGAGGACTTCTTATGGCTCCGGTGACGTGATACGGAGTCGCGAGTGGAGCCATGCCGTTATGACGTCCTCGTCGACGTGGGAGAGCTAAGAAAAAGTTTCAGTGGAATGCTGGCGCAGGCTTAATTCAAAAGGTGAGGAATCCACAGTCAGATGTATCCATCAGAAATAACAACACTATATGAAGATTTAGTAAAGATTAACAGTAATCTCACACAGTACATTATGCGAACACTAACAGTTAACCTTGTGCGGACGGCCCAGGCTGCACAACCTCAATTGGCTGCTAGGGGTATCAGCCCTCAAACACTGAATGCAGTTATAGGAAAGGTTCTCACCAGTTGGGAGCAAATTCTGTTCTGGATAGTTCAGAAAACACCTAGCTTCAGGAGGTTTTTCCCCATACGGACTGCAGGACGAACACAGAATATTAACAATTTGCTTGCCAATGGTGATGGCTCACTCGGTGAAAGATTCTGCCACTTGGGGCACAGTCTTCGCTGCAGTCTACACCAGAACTCATGGCACCCCTTCAATTGCAGTTTTACCTGATGTACTGAAACAAGTAGAGAATGAGTACGGGCAGGACCTGCCCTAGACTTGGGGATGAAACTGATGGGCAATTTTGCCACGGTATCAACCATTATGTTAAGTAACATAAAAGGGGAAGCAGCAGCATTGGCTATACACAAATGCCTGAGGGAGTTCACTCTTGCACAGCAGGAGTGCAAGTTACCTAGAAATATCAAAGAAACCTATGCTACGCTAGCCAGAGATAATTTGGGAGCCAGAGCTGGGAAACCACAGTTTAAGAGTAATTTTGAAAAGGATAACTCTAATCAAGCACTCGATTCTTCCAATAAAAAACGGGACAATAAACAAAAAAATAAAACAAAATAAAACACAATCACGGGTGGGTCTCCTCAGCAGGACTCTACTGACAGAAATATAATTTAAGAAACAGTTATATTAGAAAACCTGACAGGTATCAGGATATTGATAAATGTTTCTCTTGTTCCTTTCAGGATTGATCTGATGCACATTCGGAGTGAGGTGGACGGTCAGAGCGCAGATCAGAAGAGCGCGTGAAGCCAAAAAGGAAACGCATCGCACTTCAGATTACATCCTGAAAGAGGACAAACAAAAGACTCAAAAACCTTAATTCAAAATGAAGATGGTAGCTGGAATTAAAATAAGACATGCCCAGGCTACTGAGTACTCTGCTTCTGAAAGGGTAGTGGGCAGTGACGATGCTGGACAGCGCAGTAGAAGTCACAATAGCTCGCGGGAACCTGATGGATTATCTGCTGGTAGTAGTGCTGAATGAGCAGATCACGGTGGAAACACCTGATACAAGGGTAAGTGTCCCACATCGTTTATACAAACTAATGCTCCAAATGGAGGGGGACAAACCCAGGAACATCAAGGCTCTCTTTTGGCAGAAGTGGACATCTAGCTTCGCATAACATTATCACAATCCCTCGAAAATCATGTTCAAGGCCTCTTTACGCACTATGTACAAATGTCGTTCTATCTTCATCCACGGGGCGACAGAGCTATCTACATATCCATAACATTGCTAATCCACAACGTACATCACAAGGCTGCTTTCTATTATAAATAATGAGCATCCCGATAGATTAGCAAAGGAGGCACTTCAGTTGACACCGAGGGCCCCTGCATGCTGAGACTTCACCACGCAGCGGTCTGACATCTCGTGAGGGGTGTCCAGTTTGTGATGAAGACGGGGTCCTTCATTCTTTCCCGTCAAGCAATGGGGTTGGATCGTCCCTTCGGGAGATTCTTGGCTCTACACCTAAACACACTCTAGCTACACTTGGAGTAGGGTTTTGCATAGTAGGAGTACGTCTGATTACTGCCTTGTTTATATGCCTGCATATATACACTATTTTAGCACCATGGTAGAGCAGTACCTACTATTTACTCTTCTTGTGCTTGTAATCACTTTTATCTGTTTCTGTCTACTGACTATCGCAGCACATGTATTCTATACAAGAATAGCGTTTGTTAAATAAATATATTGAAAACGTCCCGCTGTATATTTGTCAGAGTACAAATAAGCACGAGTGACTGAGTGAATGGTGTTGATATGTTTCCACGATCCCAGAGGGGTCAGGGTTGTCATGTTCAGTGGTTGCTAGAAACCATTTTCTCCCTGGTAAGGTTAGAGGGGCTTACGGTGGCACTGTGAGCAAGCTGGTCTCTAGGCCAACATTTCCTGCGGGGGTGCCCGGAATCAGTCTAGGCACCTCACCCAAAGTTTATGCTGTCCAAGCAAATGCACAGGTCCTACGGATTAGTGGCAACTAAATGACAGCATTGCTTAAGTGTTTTCCTCTTGAGCATCAGTCGTCCAGGCATTGATAGTCATTGAGGGGTTGGCAACGTAAGTAAGCCGCTTCCAAGGGCAGAAATTTTGCAAATATCTTCAGGGCCGACTACTTGATTTCATATAGAATTGCACTGCGCTGATGTTTTCTACTAAACATAAATCTCAGTTCGGAGCAGTATGTCTGATGTATGTGTTGTGAAAACATGCATCACTGAGGGGTAAGGGCGCCCTGTGATTTCCTTCCTGTAGCTACGGAATAATCTCCATTATAAAATTTTCATATTGAATTGTAAAGTCTTGAAATATGGATTGAGTGTTCAGAGATCCAAAGTGGACCCAGTGTTTCATCCTTCTTGGGAATGATGAAATATAGAGGAGTCACTCATTCCCTTTCCAATGGCGATAAACCTCCCATTGCGCCTTGGAGCAGCAATGATGCCATCTTTTCCAAGATGACAGGAGTGATTTTCAAATTCAAAGTTATGTCGGTCTATGAGCGTACCCAACACCCACCTTTTTAAAGTTATTTTCTCTCACCTGAGAAGAAAGAAAATGTAATTTCCCCACCAACAGTTATCTTTTGATTGGGGGAAGGACCACTGAGCTATTGAGGCAATCTGCAGTCCTTGGATTTAGAGGGTGTTTGCACAACGTCTGAGCCACTGTAGAGGCAGAATTGGCAAGCATCTTTACTTTCGAGTGAACCCTTCGATGGATAAACCATGCCTGGAAATATCATCCCTAGCAGGATTAGTCTTGAGTATAGGTACATTCTGAACTGTTCTCACTTCTGGCGAGAGTTTCAGTGAGAAAGTCATCTTCTACACTTGTATGACCACACGATGCTAGACTGCTGTCTGAATGACTAGCAAGCAGACATTTTAAAAAGAGGCCACAGCCTAATGGGATATGAATGAATACCTCCACACCCGCCGCTGATCTTGGTCCTGGTTTACAACATGCTGATCTTCTGAAACTGTGTATTGAGGGCCATGCACTGGTTTACAGACTGTAGTTAGAATGGTGGTGGTGCACCCCCCTTATCGCTAGGTGAAGATGGGGTTTAGGTAATCTGAAGGTCTAGAATTACCCTTACCGTTTCATCTCACATGACCTCTCTGCAGCCTTCGACACGGATGACCACTATGCACGAATCCACATGCTGCAAACATGCAAGGGCATAGTCCTACAATATTTCACATCCTATCTCACTAACTGCTACTGATTCATCCAGATGGGAAACTCCGGGTCCAAGAAACTGTTTGTCGCCTGCAGAGTGTCCCAAGGGTCCATCTGTCCCCCATCATCTTCAGCCTTCGCTTGGAACTCTTTACAGTGCTATTTACGGACAGCAAAAACAACAGCCATCAATTTGCCAAAGCCATGCAATACTTCCTAAAAATCTCTAGTGCTCACAATATTTGTTGACTCAAAACCTGCCTCATTCTCATTCAGAATTGGTTGTTCATAGCCACCTACAATTAATACCCCCCAAGAACGAATTTGTCCCGTCTGCTGATAGTAACAATCACAAATTCAAGAGTGGCTCTCCAAAAAGAACTTGGACAGATTCATTCCCCCATCCAGCACCAAATGCAGTATCACTTGGTTTCACCCTTGAAACCAACCTCTCCCTCGGAGAACAAATTACCAAGAAAACAAAGGCAGCATTGTACCAACTCTCCCTCATAAAGAAAGCAAACTATCTCTCAGAAAAAGACTTTAGAACAAAAGGCCACGGCTGAGTCCTCTTGCATCTCTAAGGAGGCAATACCCTGGACTGGAGTCTCTCTGACACCACACTGGCTCTCTGAAAGGCATCTTATATGCAGCAGCACATTGTGACAATGGCCTAAAGAAGGTTGATCATACCACTCCAACTCTTACAGAATTACATGGCTCCCCGCTCCAAACCTGCATTATAGTCAAGGCCATCAGACCTGGCACCGCCATACCCGACAAAGAAATAAACTACACCAGGTGGACAACAGCACATAGGAAGCCAGGTCATTGCCAGACTGGAAATAGTGCAAAAGAGAAAACCAGAAGTCAAGACTTCTACATCTATGATCCCACGATCTGCAACTAAATCCCTTTCTAGTTCGAAACTGCCCCAAACAGTTTGAAACACACGAAGGGGGCTGGAGATCCACCTCTTTAGAAAATAGATCTCCACACAATAGGATTCATCACCCACAAACATTTTGCTTTATTATACACAATCCTGAACCACAACTAAGTTCTCACCATTGTTCAGTACTCTACTATTCTTTAGCTAGCTTTGCGCCTTATAAATACCTATACATACATACTTAGGTGTATATGGAATATCTTTTAAGGTCATTCTTCGGAACTGGAAGCTCTCTAAGCTGCAGAAAACTGCTTCCTTGAAAGTGGGTTTCTGCAAATCTGAGGCTGTCCTTTATTATATCACACCTGAAATCTCAATAGATAGGGATGATTACTTCTCATATTTCCTGTCCAGGCTATCTTGTGCCTCAAAGGGTGATATGGTTAGACACCGAGTCAAAGGCAGACTTTGACTTAAGGGGTCTTTCGGTCACAGACAGTCCTTTTCTCAGGATCGAACATGGGCTACAGAACTTTCCATGTCTTGGGGGTTGAATTTGGGTTTGAGTGCGAGTATCCTCTCGACGTTGAGTTCCCACCAATTCTTTTGTGACTTTTTCCAAGACTGGTGGTGCAAATATATATATATATCTCATGCCCTCTGGCGCGGCTTCATTTCAGATATCTGATTTATTTACCACTGTCCAGCAAAATCAATCTAGTCTCTCAAACAGTTCTGATGCCACTATTTTTAGTCTTCCTTATCCATCCCACATACCATAGATGCCTTTGGAAAAATCTTCTTCACCCTCAAAAACATATACCTCCTATAGTTCCTCCTCAAATGCTCCATGGACCAAGTGAGACTCGGTATACACCACCACAGCTTCTGCAATTTAACAATCTTCTTGCACTGAATTCTTAGGACACAGCTTTAATATTCCTCTTGCACTCAAGTACCGACACACTCAATCATGATATTTAGGCAAGCACAAAAAAAAAAAATTGTTTCCAATGGCTGTGCTTACACTCCTCACTGATGTCTTGACTCGCATCTTCATCGAAATCTGTATTTCCATAGAACCAAGGTGTAAAGTTCTGTACCACACAGCGGAGAAAAACTAAATTCAGTGGTGGAGTCTGTGTTCTATAGCATTATGACTTCAAGGTGATGTAGGGAGGAATCAACGCCATCATGCCTGAAGCGGAGGAGGTATGGCTTGACCACCGAAGATGGTGGCCGCAACTCAATGAGGCTCATCTTAGCGAGCTGTCTTTGTGCAGCCTTTGGCAGTGAGGTCCGCTGGGTCAGGAGGCGAGGCAGGTCGCTGGGAGGGGGGAAAACTAGACACTATCATCCAGCAGGGGGCGAGGCCTGGAGAAGACCCAGCGGTATAGGCTTAAGCCGCTGGAGAACGACAAGAGTAGCCACCACTCGGGCCCTGCACCTGGGTGCAGTTACCTCGACTGGGCGAGAACTGAGCGAGGAAAAGAGAAGGTGAAAGTGAACCCTGAGGTCTGATGCTGAATAACTTGGCTGCACGGTCACGCTGCCCTAGAGCTGTACTGGGGGGAACCTGCATGAGATATGGTTGTCCTGGGGCTGAGTTTTAGGCCCTACACTTGTTGCCACACTCCTTGAAGCAGATCTGGGAGAAAACCTGCGAGTCCCCTCAACCTTTGCTGGAAATGGGCAGCGAGAGGAAACAGTGGCCATTCTGTGCCGACCTGTCTTGAGTTAGGCATTGCTGCCTTGGGATGAGCGGGGGCACACATGATGTGAGACGATGAGACTGTGTGGTGCCTCCGGGATGAAGTTCAGCTCTACTCGTACACTGCAGCTAACAAAGTGAAAGTCCCTCCGCCCTGTTACATAACTGCTGGAGGTGCTTGGCGGCTGGGAGACTCGTTTCGGACCATGCTGGGGTGCCTGGTTTATACCATAGGTCTGGCTCTTACACCGATTCAAACCCCGAACAAAGTAAAAAAAAACCCTGCACTGACTAGTGGGCTCGTGGACTCCACTGGGAGATGCGAGACGGGACCCATGAGTGGCTGGCTTGGAATGGTCATTGCTGTGGGGAAGGGTGATGTTGGATGTGTGACTGACTCAGGGGGCTCTCCGTATCTGCCCCTGTAGTGTTTGGCTCAAGGGGGAGTCCGAAACTGCCCTTAAACAAACTGGTGAGCGACTGACGGGCTCATCTTGATGGAGAATGGTGGCACTGATCGCACACAGGGCGAGATAGACAAATTTACCAAGCCTGCGGATGATGCACTGACACAGTTGATGCAGGTGGCTGAATATGTCTCAACATAGAGGGAACTGTCATCCTTGCATGTTATCCACCGGGCAATTTGAGATTCCCCTGTGGTGCCAGAAGGGTGGATAGTCTGTGTTGGAATGGAGCTATCCCTCCTCTGGCAGAATCTGCACAATTTAGCGGATCGGATGGCAGAGGCCGAAGGCTGGATTTCCACAGCAGAGGATGAGCTGCAGACCTTCAAGACCAACCTGTCCCAACTGTGCTGCCAGAGAGGTGACCTGAAGATGCAGAGAGTAGACCCAGAAGAAGCAATTTCTGTCTGGTAGATGGACCAGAGAACCCTTGCCGCAGGCAGTTCCTCAAAGAATGGTTTAAAACTTGGGTCATTGCTGAGGTACTTTCCGCTTGTTTTGTGATCAAGAGGGCACCCAGGGCCCAGGAAGAAAAGGTCACCTCCTGCTGTGCCCCATCACTTAACTATTCTGAAACTGCCTAACTACCTGAACCTTGACACAATCCTGAGAACGGTGCACAGCATGTCCACCATCAACTTGGAATCCTCAAAAGCCATGATTTGTATCTCCTACACAGCTCCGGTTCAGCGGCAATGGAAATCATTTGTGGAGGTCAAGAGTAAACTTTGTGCAATGCAGATCAAATACATGCCGTTGTACCCCACAAAGCTTAGAACAATTCATCAAGGGAAGAAGTTCTTTGGAACCTCGGAGGACCACTCAGACTGGATGAAGGAGAGGAAATCCCTTCCTGCCAGACAAGAGCTACACAGGGCTTCGGACTCTGATCTACATGAAATGAACCCTACTCCAGAGGAGGGGCAAACAAGATGAAGGACAAGACAAAACTCCACACATGGGAAACACGGAGTGGACACAGCACAGCAAGACATCAGCCTCAGATGCAGAATGGAACAAAGATTGGAGTGGTGCACTCCCCAAAGGATCTTTTCAATAAATCAGGTTGACTTGTTTCTTTACGTCAAATAATCCTTTATTTTCAATGTCATCCGACAACATGAGTTCCAGCCAACGCGTTTCGTTCATTAAGGAATGAACTTCTTCAGGGCATTGGTGAATATATAGTCGATGGGGAGAAACGATCCTTGAATCCCCAAGTGTTACGATACGTGGGATGAGGAGCTTGCGTCAATAATGCTCGTAGTGGTCGTCCCAGAATACGTCTATGCTGTAGGTGCAAATTAATGCATCATGTGAGGCCTCCCTGATAAGGGCCTGGAACCGTAGTTCTGAAATGCAGCACGCCTAGGCCCGTCCTTCTCGGGTCATCAATCTTTGTTCAGTTCCTATTCTGCTTGGCAGTTTGCACCCAACAACGGCAGGTGCAGGAGTTGTATGTGCACACCGACTCATCATTTTGATATCTTATAAGAGGAGTTCAGCAGGGAAGAGCGGCTACTGCGGTCCGCCGTTGCTCGCCTCTTTTCACAGATTGCAGAATGGGTGATGACCTAGGATCACACAAGATGTAAAGTACTGACTCAAATGTGTGGCACATTAGCGTTATAACTATGCTAGTACTGAGTGTGCTGCCGGTTTTTCCACTACCTTCTGGCTGGACTCTTCTCCCCGTCATCCTCCTCTGTTTTTTTCACCCCTCCCTGGTCAAGTCAACAACACGCTATGTGTGGAGGATGCAAGATGGGAGCTATATGAGAATTTCTCCTTGATCCCCACTCCCACGCAAAGGGTCACAGAGCAGGTGGAGTTCCTCCATGCTATTCCGCTAGGTGGTCATACCCCCATTTACCAGTTAGCATTCGGGTTGTAGTTCATAGGGTGACAGATACTTCAGACCCGGAAGCATTGGGGAACGGGTTGTTGGGACAGGGACCGTCAGCTGTTCAGGTGATAGCTCCTCCTAACCGTCCCACACTCCCCCCCCCAGGTTGGAAAGGGATCTCCCTATTATAGACAGCCAGGTTGCACATGTGCTACACGCAGAGAACAAATGCAACTTAGACACTATAATTACCGTAGAGAAACTTCTGGAGGAAATCACTGCCATGCTCACTGGGAAAACAAGTAGTTTGAATAGGTTTCCTGTATAATTCTTTAGAAAAAATACTCCTCCGTGGTCTCTCCCCATCTTTAATGCTCAATGACAAAGCACAGGAGACAAGTTTCCAACCCAGTGATCTCAGAGGTGCCACAATAGTGTTTATCCCAAAGCCCAGTAAACATCTGACTGAATGCTCCTCCTAAAAGGCTTATCTTGTAGATAAACATTGAATTTAAAATCCTGGAAAAAAATCTTGCTATCAGATTCTTCAGAGTAGTGTGGACGTTGGTTCATGCTGACCAAAACGGCTTTATACCGGTCCTGATTACTGGTCATTGTACACACTGGCTGCACATGGCTCTTGCAAGAGCAGACTCGATACTCTGTCTTAATCCGGATTGACTTCAGAAAAGTGATTACGTACACTAGCCTTTTGAGTCCTCCAAAAAACAGAATGTTGACCCGATGTTCCTGAAGTACACCAGGGATTCTTGGGCCTAGGTTAAGGTCAATGGGGTGGAATCCCCATCCTTCCCGATCTCGTGTAGCCCCTTTCAGGGATGCCCACTCTCCCCGGATCTTTTGTATTGATTATAGAACCACTCGCTTAGTAGATAAGATGAGACACACAGTTGTGGAGTTTTAAGTGGCAGTTGGGCCACAAAGATCGTGTGTCACTACACGCAGACAAAATTCTATTATATGTTCAGAGACCCGAATAATAGACCCCTAGACTAATGGACATTCTGCAAACGTATGGTGACACCTCTGGCCTTCGGGTCCACTGGGCTAAGTAGATGTATGTACCAATCACTAGGTGACACCCAGTCTACCATCCTTGCTAAAATGAGTCAGCCATTCACCACTACAAAAACGTGGACATCTCTAGGGACCCTAAACAAAGCTAGGACCTAACATTGACTCACTACTGCACAACACAAGGCAAGGGGGGCTTTACCAGTATATCTATTGTGGGAAGAGGCATGCATGTATTCAAAAGGATCAGTCCTCGACTCCAATAAATGCTCCAAAATTACCTGCACTCCCACATTTTTCACTGATACACATTAGCTCCTATGGAAATTCCTGTGACTGCAGGTCAAACCCAGGATTTCATTTCGTAAATGTTTGCAGGCTTCATATGATGGTGGGCTGGGTATTCCGGACATCCATCTTTATTATTGGGCACCCCAGCTCATTACTATGAATGACTGGATTTGTGGGGACCGAAATGAATCAGGCTTTAGGTTGGAGACTGATCTGCTTCAGGACTGGATTTTGGATGCTTTGCTATGATATCCCCATACCGCAGGGATTCCAGAAACTAACCAGAGTTTCACTCATGTGCTGGTACCAGGCATTAAAACCCATCAAGGAGTACAAGGCACCTAGCGGCGAAACCCTCTCTGTGGCAGGGCGCATGGCTCCTCGAGGTGGAGCACCTTGGGGGTTCAGGCTCTGGGATGTAACAAGAATATCTAAGTTGGGGGACGTTTGGGTCAGTGATCACATCAAATCCTGTAAGCGGATGGCGTCCAAGTTCTCCCTACACAGGTCACAATTCTGCAGGTATCTGCAACTCCACTGCCCCCTCCTAATCCACAAGGATCAGCTTACAGCTGGTCCAGAGTTTAACACCCTCGAGCCTAAAATGGGGCTGGAGCAACTTGGCAGAAAGGAAATGTAGTTAATGATCACTTATAGTCAACACTGGAGACCCGCTGAAAGGCCGAAGTACCAGATGGCAGGGGGATCTGGGTAATCTTGACGGTGAGGAATGGAATGAAGTCAAAATGGTGTCATTCTGCCTGGTGATTAATCCAATTTTAGTACTTACGGAAATGTTATGACCCTGTAAAGCAATAGCGAATGGGGAAGAAGCAAAGTCCAAGTTGTTCAAGCTGGGGCGCCACTAAGAGGGATTAATTTCACAATATATTGGAGTGCCTGCTCGCAGACCATTATTGGCACTTGATACACAAATCTATGAGAGAGGTACTCAGCCTTCGTGTAGTGTCGGAGCCTAAACATGCGAGCCTTGGTGTTAGAGGGGAATGGGAGAGTACTCCTGGTGCTCGCTCCCTTGTTACCAAAAGGGACATTGCCCAATACTGGATGAACATGGCAGTCCCTTCACTCAGCAATTGGTTTAGGGGCGTGGATTGCTGCACCACTATTGAAAAATCAGTACATCTGACACGTGGTTGTGATAGAGATCAATTGTACAACCGTTCCCAAAAAATTACATTCGGATATGTGTAATCAAACTGTATCTTGTAACTGTAGAAATGTTTAATGGGGGTTGCGTGAAGACTCAGCTGTATTGTTGATAATCTGAAAACAATAAGATTTATAAAGAAAAGCCTGAAGCTCAAAGGAAGTCTTTGTGAAAAAAAGTTGCACCTTTTCGGACCCAACACTTGATGGCAAGAGTTGGTACAGCACGTGAAACTGTAATGGGAAAATTCAGCAAATGTTTATTTTCTTAGTACGAAGGACCTGGTACAAAAGATCTTGCTTGAGAATGGACGTTGTAAACACATTCACAAAGCTGTATACAAAATACTTTCACAACAGGCACAGTCCTCTTCGAGGTTAAAGGGGTCTCAAGCATATCAAAGAGTAAAAAACAATCTGAAATTACCTGTATTATTAGACGGGCATGAGGAATCCATAGCATCCACTCTGGAAAAAACATTCAGGATGAGAGGGCTTGGAGATTGGAAGGAAATAGATACTACTTGGGTGCACCTCCAAATTGCTGTAAGTTATTAAGATGGGGGTCAGAAATCCCCAAGCGAAGGTAATTTGTGATTTTTTTTTTTAGATGGTTTGAGTATCTTTGGCAGCGAGCCTAATGCTTCTATGTGCACATGGGTTAATGGAGGCGGTACTCATGTTTGATAGAGGGATCGCAGCTCAATGCTTGTGCTTTCCTTAGGCAGCAATAATGTTAAACCATGGTCTCCTCTCACAAGCAACAACTCTCTTGCGAACACTTCAGGCCTTGAAAAGCAGATGTGAAACGTGACTTTCACAACAGTTGTGCCAATTACACCAAAGAGGCTGAGAGTAGGCAACGGTTACTAACAGGCATGTCTCAATGACAGTATGACCTTCTAGACCAAAAAGCAGACCTTGAAAGTCTGATTGCATGCCTAAACCATCCTCTGGTGCGGTCTTTCGCCAAAGCAGAAAGGACTATGTTACTTACCCAGTAAGCATCTGTTCTTGGCATGTAGAGCTGTAGCTTTGCATACTCCTACCATCTAGTGTTGGGTCCGGATGTTTGCAAGTTGTTTTTCTTCTAAGAAGTCTTTCCCAGTCACGAGGTAAGGTGACTCCTCCTTTCAGTGATAGTGCGCATGGGCATCGACTCCATTGTTAGATTGTTTTCCCGCAAGAGGGTAAGAATGGAGTAAGTGAGTGTAGTACAGAGATGTCCATGCATATGTAATGTAAATATTGAAAAACTGCAACAACTACAGGTGCCTGGGGAGGTGGGAGGGCGCATGTGAATCTACAGCTCTACATGCTAAGAACAGATGCTTACTGGGTAAGTAACATAATCCGTTCGAGGCATGTGTGCTGTACATACACATGCTTTGCATAGACTATATAGCAGTATTCTCCCAAAGCAGTGGCTAACCGGTAGATGTTGCAGTTGTTTGAAAAAGTGTCTTTAACACTGCTTGCCCTACATTGGCTTGTTGACGTGCTAACACATACACACAATAGTGTTTGGTAAATGCTTGTGGTGTGGACCATGTTGCTGCCTTACAAATGCCAGCTATAGGGATGTTTCCTAAGAAGGCCATAGATGCTCCTATTTTACGAGTGGAATGTGCTCTAGGAGGTATAGATAAAGTTCTTTTAGCTTTAGCGTAGCCAGTTTGAATGCATTTAACAATCCATCTTGAAATACCAGATTTAGAGCTAGGATTGCCCCTGTGAGGTGTAGCAAACGCAACAAACAGTTTTGTTTTACAAAAATCTTTTGTTCTTTCAATATAGTACAACAACACTCTTCTGACAAAGTATGTGAAGAGCTCTTTCTACCACGGAATCAGGCTGAGGGAAGAATACAGGTAACTCAACTGACTGGTTGATTTGAAAAGAAGAAACCACCTTGGGAAGGAATTTTGGGTTGGTGCGAGGAACTACTCTATCTTTATAAAGCTGAAAGAAGGGTTCTTCTAAGGTTAATGCCTGTAGTTCACCAACTCTCCTCAATGAAGTGATAGCAATGAAGGCAACTTTCCATGAGAGAAACTGTAACAGACAGTTGTGTAATGGCTCAAAGGGTGGACCCATGAGTCTTGTAAGCACAATGTTCAGATTCCAAACTGGTCCAGGAGGTACCCTGGGTGGTATTACTCTTTTAAGGCCCTCCATAAATGCTTTAATTACTGGAACTTTGAACAAAGATAGATGTCGGTTTTGCAAATATGCGGCTACTGCCGCAAGATGCAATCGAATGGAAGTGTAGGCTAGACCAGCACGATGTAAATGCAAAAGGAAACAAATAATATTTTGGATAAAGACATCTAGTGGATCAATCTTGTTGTTACAATATACAACAAATCTTTTCCATTTTGCTGCATAACATGCTCTGGTGGTATGTTTGCTTGCTTTTTAAAGAATAGTCATACACTCTGGTGGCAAGTTTAAGTATCCAAACTCTAGGACTTCAGGAGCTAAATCGCTAGATTGTGCTCCTTGGGGTTAGGGTGTCTGACTTCTCTATGGTTCTCAGTGAGAAGGCTAGAATAGAGATGCAGCTTTTGATGTGGGACTAATGATAGTTCCAAGAGTGTGGTGAACCACGGTTGACGGGCCCAAGGGGGAGGCACTAGAATCAATGTGAGGGATGTTTACCTGAGCCTCCGAACCAGAAATGGAAGGAGAGGGAGAGGCGGAAAAGTGCAGGCAAATATCCCTGACCAATTCATCCATAGCGCATTGCCTTTGGATAGAGGGTGTGGGAACCTGGAGGCGAAGTTTGGGCATTTTGAGTTGTCCACTGTGGCGAACAGATCTATTTGTGGGGATCCTCATTCTTGAAAGTATGGGAGGAGAACTTGAGGATGAAGTTCCCATTCGTGTATTTGTTGCCGCTTCCTGCTGAGGAGGTTGGCAATTTGATTGTTCACTCCTGGGAGGTGTTCTGCCAGAAGATGAATTTTGTGATAGATTGCCCAACGCCAAATGGTCTAGGAGAGGCGTGACAGTTGCAGGGAGTGTGTCCCTCCCTGTTTTGGTACATAGTACATAGCTGTCGTATTGTCTGTGCAGACTAGGACAACTTTCCCTATGAGGTGAGACTGAAAAGCTTTCAGTGCTAGATACACAGCTAGAAGCTCTAGATAATTGATGTGAAGACTCTTGTACTTGTCGTCCCACAGATCTTGAATTGTCAATTTGTGGAGATGGGCACCCCAACCTGTGAGAGCTGCGTCTGCTGTTAGCACAACCTGCGGAACAGGGTCGATGAAGTGCCGCCCTTTTGATAAGTTGTGTGTTCCACCACTGCAGAGAGCAATGGGTGTGGCTGTCTACCAACACTAGATCTGTTAATTGACCCTGAGACTGATCCCACTGATGTGCTAAGCATTCTTGTAGAGGATGCATGTGTAACCTTGCATGAGGCACTATTGCAATGCATGATGCCATCATTCCTAACAGTTGCATGAAAGTCCTGGCTGCTAAGTATTGATTGGTCTGAAACTGTAGTAGCAGAGTTTGAATATTTCGAATTCTGGCTGCATTGGGAGAGGCTAGAGCTGTGCAAGTGTTTAGAGTTGCTGCCAGATAGGAATCCATTTGTGAAGGCTGAAGATGAGACTTTTGTGCATTGACAGTGAAACCCAATTGGTGGAGTAGGTCTAATGTAGTCTGAGTGTGTTGTAAACACTTTTGTTGTGTGCTGGCTTTGATGAGCCAGTCGTCTAGGTATGGGAAGACATGAATCTGTTGCCTTCTGAGATGTTCTGCTACTACTGCTAGACATTTTGTGAACACACTGGGAGCAGTAGTTACTCCGAAAGGGAGTACTTTGAACTGATAATGTTTTCCTGCTATCACAAATCTCAGATATTTGCAATGTGCTGGGTGAACCGTAATGTGACGGTATGCTTTGTTTAAGTCCAGTGTGGACATAAAATCACCTTGCTGTAGAAGTGGAAGCACTTGTTGAAGCGTGACCATGTGGAAGTGTTCTGACAGTATGTACAGATTTAATGTCCTTAAGTCTAAAATTGGTTTTAAGAAGTCGTCCTTTTTGGGGATTAGAAAGTACAGAGAGTAAATTCCTGAACGTTGGTACTGTAACGGAATTGGTTCTATAGCTTCTTTTGGTAAAAGAGCCTGTACCTCTTGTTTGAGGAGCTGCAGATGCTCTGACGAGTTTGTGAGTGCGTGGTGGAATATTGAGAGGATTATTTGTGAGCTCCAGGCAATAACCATGTTGTATAATGTCTAGCACCCATTTTGTCTGATGTTATGGATTGCCAAATGGGGAGAAATTGTTGAAGTCTTCCCCGACAGGTGTTAAATGATCGGGGGGAAGTGTAGGCAAGTCACTGTTTATTGGGGGAAGGGGAGTTACGCACTGGCGTGCTCTTACCCCTACCTTTGAAGTTGTTTCCTCTGTACCCTCCTCTGTAGAAGCCTCTAGAGGAAGAGGGTTGTGTATTTGTCTTATATGAGGAAGCGTTGGGGTCTGAGGATGTACTTTTGGACCCTCCCCTATAAAATGAGTAGCGAAAGGAGCCTCTGTTTTATGGGGACTGAAGCGCTCCCATGAATTTCGCCACACCTGTGTCTTTCTTCATCTTTTCTAAGGCCTCATCTACTTGAGGTCCGAAAAGATGTTGCTTGTCAAAAGGGGTACTTAAATTAGACTGCTGGACCTCAGGTTTAAAACCTGAAATTCTAAGTCAAGCATGTCGACGTAGAGAATGCTGGTGGTAACTCCCCTCGCTACAGTGTCAGCTGCATCTAAAGCACATCTAATGGAGGAAATAGATATGAGTTTGCCTTCTTGAACCAACTCTTGTGCTTTCTTGTTGTACTTTTTTGGGAGGTGTTAAAGTAGGCCTTCCATCTCGTCCCAGTGTGCCCTGTCATTCCTAGCTAGTATGCCCTGCGTATTGGCAATCCGCCAGTGGTTAGCGGCTTGAGCGGCTACCCTTTTACCAGATGTGTTGATGAATTTAGACTCTTTGTCCGGGGGAAGTGCATCTGCAGAGGTCTGTGAGTTTGCTCTCTTACAAGCATTACAGACTACTAGTGAGTCTAAGGGTAGCTGTCCTGTAATAAAAATAAGATCAGATGGTGGGAGATCGATTTTTTGTCAACCCTATGTGTTAAAATGCAGGCACGAACAGAGTCCTTAAATATCTCATCTGCATGTCTCATCATTCCTTTAACATGGGTAGACTCTGACTAGTCCTATGTGAAGACCCTAGTATCTCAAATAAAAAGTCTTCTTCCAAAGACTCTTTATGTAATGTAACTCCATGATAAGCTTCTGCCCTTGAAATTAGCTCTTGATAAGCTACATTATCATCTGTAGGTGATGGCTTTGCAGGGCATAAATCTGGATCATTATCCATGGGTGGATCAAATATTAAAGTCATCCCATGGATCTGCTGGTAAATGACCATTGTCATCATCATCATCGCCTAAATCAGGCTGTGTATGAGGAGACCCCTGAGGTGTTATGCGTAGTGGATCTGAACCGGTCAGTTGTGTTAATGGTGAAGATGGTGGAGGGGATGGCAAAGTAGGGTGAATAGGACTTCTAGCAATGTCCTTCTTCTTCTTGAGAGGAATCTTATAACCAGCGTCCTCTGAACTGACTTTCCTTTTGGAAGGCGTTTTAACTAAAATGTGTCCAGTATCTGGATTAATGTATAGCTTCTTCTGTTTAGGGTCTAATCTTTCCTTCATAATGTCCAGGATTGGTTTCGGGGGCTTTAGAAGAATATGTTTGGTGGAAGAGAGTTTATGGGGTAAAGGGGCTTTAGTACTCACGGCACCCTGTCCCAATGTAACGTCCTCGGACTCCAGTTCGATTTTCAGCTCAGAATCTGATTCTGGGACAGAGAAGGCCCCCTCTTCTTCCGCTGCGGTCGCTTCTTCCTGTTCGGATTCTTCTCCGAAGATATCCGGAGTATGTTGGATGCTTTGGCGCAGCATTTCTCATCGTCGAACCGGACGATCCCCAAGCGTCTTTTTCGATTGGAACGACCGACAAGCCTCACAATCTTCTTCCTTGTGCTCCGGTGAGAGGCACAAGTTGCAGACTTTCTGTAGGTCGGTGCGAGGGTACTTGGAGTGGCACTGAGGACAGAATTGAAACGGAGTCCATTCCATCGGCAGAAGGCTGGACCGACGCAGTTAGGCCCAAAGGCCACCCACGATGTTTTCGACCGAAGACAGAGTTTCCCGAACTAATCAATACGCAGAGAATAGGGAAACGCATATGATAACAATACCATCGAGGGTACAGTGGATTGCGCACCGAGGGGAACCCGAAGGACGGTTTTGAACCGGAGCACAGCAATACACGTCCAAACCCAATGGCGGAAAGAAAACAATCTAACAATGGAGTCAATGCCAATGTGCACTATCACCGAAAGGAGGAGTCACCTTACCTCATGACTGGGAAAGACTTCTTCGAAGAAAAACAACTTGCAAACATCAGGATCCAATACTAGATGGCAGGAGTATGCAAAGCACATGCCTCGAACATATTCTCAAACTTTAGCAAATTATTCAGCTGTCACTCCCTGGTGTAGCCAATGTGCTTTGTGTTCACTGTCTACATGACAGGTAGCATGCACTAAAGGAATCTAGAGTTCAAATGCACTAAACAAATTTACACTGTATCCGTAACTTGAAGGAAAGAACCAAACTACCAATAGGATTGTAAACTTACCCCAGGAAAACAAACTCAGAAAACTAATACATATATATTTGCAACTGAAGGAAATTATGAAAAAGACAGATGTTGCTGAAACACCAAAAGTTGAAAAGGTACATCACCAAAAGACTGGAATATATAAAAATCAAGGATGATGGAGCTCAGAGTACCAAGAACTAAAAAGGCTTTTCAAGTGCCAAGCATTCTGTGCAGAGACTAAGTCCTGTTTTATTTGCAGGTTCTTAAATGTGAGGTCTGTTTTTTTAAATTATCGTTAAAAAAATCTGAAAGTCTATTAAAGGCTTTTAATAAGTAAAATGTTCTATGATTCTACCTGGCGACAATGCCATTCGTGCAGCACACCCCTGTTTGTACACCCACTTCCTTAGCAAGAAACACCCATCATTACACACAGACATACATCTTGATATCTACCTCTCCATGGCACCTTGTATGCTCTTCCTCCTCTACATAGACTTCTTAATTGGGAAATATAACAAAAAGTAAATCGCTTGTCCTCTTATTAAAGTTACGTCATCAACAGTCACCTACGTTAAGGGTTCTGCAAGGTCTCTGTTTGGACGTCTAGTTGAGTTGCAAAACTGTTGTGACAAAATTGACCGAAGGCCCCTTCGATCTGTCCTCCCAGGGCGTCAAGGTGGCCGGGCAGATTGCAGACATCTTCTAGTGTATTCTTCCTGTTTGAGTCTGTTATCCCGGAAAGGACCTAGGACTTCTTATCCCCATCTCGTACCCTTTCCTGAACCTTCCACCTCCCACCTCTTATCTTCGTAGAGCTAACCACATTTCTATCATAGACAGATGATGACACAGAAACCCACAGACCTTTAATCTGTTGAGTCAGGTCTCTTAAATGGGCTGTTCCATTATCAGTCTCAATACACTCCATACAATGGACTGCGCTCAGATATACCCTAGGGGCATTCACGCTAACCTGCCAGAGCAGGGTCCCCAGCTGGGTTAACTCCATCCACTAGTCTCACTGGTTGATTAACAGTGCTTCCCTCGTATCTGGTGGACTCCAGAGGGTACTCTCTGACCTCTGAACTGTTCCTTCAGGAATCTCAACAGTGCTTCCAGCAGTTAAGCACCTCTCGCTATTGGGCGACTACATAGGGGGCCTAAATAACAAACTGCACTTTATAGGATGTTTTGTAGTACTACAGCAGCACTACAAAACTTACTACAAAGTGCTATTCACAAACTGCAGTAACTTACACTGTTGTAGTAAGTCCCTACCTCCATTATTTTCTATGGGAGAGTGTTGAGGTACCAGTAGATGGCCATGTGTTGTCTTGGACTTACTACAGAAGTGCAGTTTGTGAATATCCAAAAGTAATGAACTTCTTCAAAATGGTGATCATACTCAAAAATGTATGTCCCCTTTGTGACGCAGACATATTGTATCTACACTGGTTACTCAACTATGCTTCCAGGCATAGGGCCTCTGTCGCTCCTGGAATGACTGAATACAGTAATCACATGTTATTTTTAGGTCTCGCCTGGGCAGCGCTTGCGCGGTCTCCTCGAGACATGCTGAATTCAGGTATGTGCATGAAGCACTTTCCGCCCATCTTTTTAATTGGCTCCTGTTACTGTGGTTTGTAAATGGTGGCTTTTCATTGGTCAGTAGGCTTACTAGTCCCTACTTAGTACCGCCTTGTCTCATCTTGTAACCTCCCATGAGGACACCCCCTATTACATGTGTTGTTACTCCCTACATTATAATTACAGCCACGAGCACTATTTTTTCAAATCACTTTCTCCTGCCTGCTATTGCAGGCAGGACATGCTCTCCCGCACCGCATTTTTTTTTTTTTGGTCGAGCCTGCAGCACTTGTAAATCGTGTCTTATCTCCTTACATTTGCTGTGCTTTCAAAGACCAAGGTCAAATGTTAGAGGCAGTTTTCCGAGTGGCCTCTTTCCTTCGTAGTGTTGCTGGCTCTTTAAAGCCGCTGCCATCAGAGTAAACCATGCGGCAGGCATGAACACTGCCTCGGCTGTGGGAGTGCGTTCACTTTAACACGCACTTGTTATTCACATCGAGCACTTCTTAGAAGTGCCTGTGCCGTTAAATCCTGGCTGGAAGCTTTGGTTGTGTTTGCGCGCACAGGTCTGCTAGAGGTTCGTGGTGGTATGGACAATGTATATGATCGCATTTTTTCCAGGCCGTCCAATCCACCATCCTTCGCTGGTTGTTTACTTCAGTCACCAGTCCCTTCCTCCCTCGTCTGTGCTTTTAACTCCTGCCCTGTCTCCTTTGTAATGCTGCTCACTAAAGCGTCCCCCCCTCCGCCAATACCCGCCCATGTTGCTTGATGCACTCTGTTTATTCTCAAACAACAGAACTGAATTGCCGAACACGCCCTAACCTCCTCCATTTCCGACCTCTTTTCTACATTGCATCTGCATTGATTGAAATTGACTTTCGGATCTCGTTTTATTTCCAGTATTCAAAAAAGTAGAAAGGAGAGTGAGGAAACGGTGATGTGGGTTTGCATACTGGTTTGCAAAAATGCCCGCCCCAGTGATAGAATTTAATCTGGTATTGCTACTTTGCACTGCAGTCTGTGCCCCGTTAGCAACTGATTGTTTGTCACTCGCCTGTTTTCGTTCCCTGCCTGTAACTTCCTGTTTGGCATCAGGAAATGCAGGGCTTTAAGTGGGATGAAAAAACGGGGGGGGGGGTCTCTCAAAGGGGCGTGGCCAATGTAAATAAGGGCATGGCTTAAAAACACGTAAGCTCAAAATCTGTGCTTAGCATAGTGTGCAGCCCGACTTGTATTTTGCTGTTTATGTCATTGCATCCAGATATATTATACAACAAGTAACATCATACCTACAACAAGTTATTAGACTATTGGCTTTGTCAATGGTTGTTAATTGCAGAAGACAAATAAGCAGCAACTATGGCTTGTATTTAATATTGAAAAAAGCTTCCACTTAAAGCCCTGGTGACACCATGACAAGGCTGCTGCTCCGGAGTTTCAAAAAAAAGAAGGGAAATCCGGAGAGAATGACTCTTTAAAGGATTTCCCTTCCCCTACAACGCTCACCTGGCATGACGTCATGCCGTAACTTCTCCACTAGTGAGAAGTGAGCAGTGGGAGCAGCACACATCGATGTGCCTGCTGTCACTGCAGTCTGGAAAAAAACGGACTGCCTGTGCCAGGGCACAAAACAGAGCCCGATAGAGACCCGTTTCGAGGCTCCCATTAAAAAACTGCCGGTGCTCAGCACCGGTGAGACCCGGCCCACTTAAAGCCCTGAGGAAATGTACCGTCATACTCGCACAGGGTCTGTTTTACAGCCTACGTTTTTATCTGGTTTGTGGTCGCAGTTTCTGCCTGTGCAGAGCTGTTCCCACAGAGGTCCCTTCCTCAATGAGCATGTATAGAGCATTGAATAATCTTTCCAATGCAGCGCTGTGATGGCCTGGCCCAGCGTTCCAGCACCCAGCATGACCTCGCGGGTGACTGACTCCTCTTGCTGGAGTGAGTTTTTCTCTTCCTGACTTGTCAGCCCGTTAGCCAGTGCACGGACTCCGCAGATGGCTGCAGATCATGTGGTGTCTCGGGCAAGGGTGAACTTGTAACCTTGGGAGAAACAAATAATGCTCTCCCGCCATGACTTGGTGACTAGTGGCAGCTCAGTGTACTTCTGGGTCAGGGCGTATTTGTGTTTATTTCTTGTGTGCGTGTTACACCTTAAATGGAACTGTCATCCGCAAATTGCGAGGGGTTCGACAGGTCTGCTATATATTTCTATTTTTTGATTATTCTAGCGCTGCCCACAGCTGTATGAGTACCTGAAATAAAAAATAAAGGTGTAGGTTACGTGTAGAAATAAACTGAACAAGTATGAAAGACTTTTTGATCCATTTTGTGGATGCATTTCTGTTTCGTTTAAATTTGAATGACTACTTATGCATTATGTTTGTGTGCTTCAGGTTCTTGTGTGAACTTGGAAAGGAATAGAATAATGACACCTCTTTGTTCTTTAAATAAGTAATAGGTTGTGTTATTTTTGAAAAGCGTCTATTTTTGTGATAGTAAAGAAATCTAACCGGTTGGTTCTCTATGTAGATATTTCAGAATGGAAAATATGTAATTTGTCTAGCTTCCTTCAGCCCGACTCAGAACTGTTAATTTTTTTCACGTTTGTTAAACTGCAATACTCTTGTTTCCTTGAACATTTTATGGATTAATACACTTTTTCCGAAGGTATTTTTTATTGAATGCATTTCACGTTTGCATTATGGTTTAGATGTCAGTCATTTTATGTAAATATTTACAACAATGACGATCTGTGATTCTTGTTCTGTAGAGAACAGGCGATTCAAAGAAAATAATTTCTAGGGGGTACGATTTTTTCATTGACCTAAATACAGTCACTTCAGCTGTCTGCCTTACTTTCTCATGTACATGACAATGCCTTTTATTTATAGGTTTTAAAACCTACAAGCGATGCGTAAACACGCACTTTGTACTTATAGTCCTTGCTTTCAAGAAGCAAGGCTGGCAGTAAAAGAGGCGCAGTTACTGCCAGCCTTGCTTCTCGTAAGTAACGACTATAAGTACAAAGTGCGTGTTTACGCACTGCTTGCAGGTTTTCAAAACACATATAAAAGGCAGTGTCATTTACAATGCCAATATCTCAAACTCTCGCAAAGGCGAGACCTATTGCATTGCAAATGCTTGTTTAACATTGCCTCTGGAGTCGGGAAGGCGGTCTGTTCCTTCTCTGTGATTCCTAATAGTATAGTCACTAGATGCTAATCAATACCTCCAGTGTTTGGACCTCCGTCACTCCTTACAGCACACGTAATGGCTGCTTAGCAATGTTACCGGGGTGGAGATGCTATACCATTCTTGGGTGACCACGTACAGTATATTTGCTGGTTGATTCATGGCTACTCCTTAACATTGTATTGCCTGGTTTGTTCAGCACTGCATCCTTGGGTGGAGATCTCTAGTGACTACAGTATCCACGTGCAGAACTGCACCTACTCTCACATTCTCTGCACACTTCATGCATGTGAAGTCCCTGCACCATGCTTGCAGCATGCACCTCCTCCTGCACCTTCTGTGTGTATATATATATATATATATATATATATATATATATATATATATATATATATATATATATATATATATATATATATACGCACCACACTAATCCTTTCGACCATGCACTCCAAAAATGGGAACCCGGTGCCAATCAGAGTACTTTGTGACCTTGTCGGAGGTAAGAAGTGTAAAACCAGTGCCACACACAATCAAATACAAGGAGGTGGTGCTCCTGACCTTCAACTATACACATTGCTGGGCCCAACATCTACCCCTCGAATGAATAATGTATCTTTCATGCAGGAAAAAGGGCACTGGACAGAACATTTTCCATGCTGTTTACTTGTGGAAAAAAGGACAGAAACAGCAGTAAAAAGTAATCCGCACTGGTCAACATCTAGGTAAAAATTCCATGTTGGTGGTGGCACAGCTCAGTGTGCGGACACTGGAGGTACATACAGGCTAATATGGCGCAGAGCTAACATGGCTCACGCTCATAGTTGGCAGGGGTCACGATCAAGGCCTTTGGTCCGTACAGTTCAGCATGGCTGAGGCGAGTCCAGAACGAGGCTTCTTGAGCAATGCATTTTTTCATTATGTTTCTTTTGGTTTTACAAAAATCAATGTCCCAACTGCACTGCGAGGCGCGTCACAATAGTGCTTTGGAAGTAGAAATGGAGGCTCAAGCCCACTGGCGCACCCGCAGAAAAATCTCACAACAGGGAGGAAAGATGACAGGGAAAGTAACTTCCAGTTGGACTGGGCAGGCTGAGGCACAGGAAAAGAGACCTACCAAGCGAGACCGGTCTTCTGGTCGGCCTAGAGAAGCCAACGGCAAACTACTGTACAACTAAATTCAGGATGGTAATAAGGTGAGAGGAAGGGACATATTCCACACAGGGTGGGTGAAGAATAGAGACAGCAGATGGGTTCCCTAAAATCCCATGACTACTTCCCACTTAAACCTGAATAGCCAGCGCTGGGATGGGGAATCTGCACCCATATAGGAATCCGTTCTCACCCCTATGTGGCACCTCTGTAAGAGACATGCCTGCTCTTCCATCCAATGCACGGTCTGACACTGGGTGGGCAATCGCATATAATGCAGGCTGGATAATGAGAATGCTCCTTAGAATGTACGACTGGCAATGGCGGCCACTCATATACAATTCAGGCCTGTCACCAAGTGAGCACTTCTGTACTAGACAAGCTTGGCACTGAGTCCGGACTGGCACTGAAGTTGTGGGGCACAATGTGGGTTGAACTTGGAAGGGCATGGACTACTCTGACAGGAGCTTGCCTGGAATTCAGCCTCTCAGGCAGACCCGTCCAGGGAGAGGAGAGAGACAAAGAAGTTATATTGATTAGTCAAAAAAGGCACTTCTAGGACCAGCGGCAACAGCTGCATAGAGTCAAGCCATTCCATGGTAAGCGGAACTTACTGCATGAAAGAGAAAGCTCATAGGACGGTTAAGGAGGGATGGCAGCATATATGGGGAGAGGTGGTGTGAGAAGGAGTGGCACAAAAGGAAACGTTGAAATATGATGTGAGACACTAACCAGGTGGGAGAATCCTCCAGAGTACAAACCTGCTGTGGCCTCAGGGGTGTCGCACGCCCTGTGACAGAGAGGCTGTGGGTCCATATCACTGAGGGTGTAGATAAACAGGGTAGATATTCTCTTTGCATTTTAAACTGAGGCCCAGAGCCCTATTTCTAAACCTTCAAACTCAGTCTCCATAACCTGGAAGCCAGAGAGGACATACTTTGAATATGCAACTACTGAAATATGGGACCTTCAAAGGGTTTGAGGTGTCAGAGGAAGTGGGCGTCTAAAAAGCGCAGTGTATTCTGGATTATTATTATGAATAGAAGAGGATGGACTGAGAACGCGTGGCAGAACAGAAGCCAAATCTCGTTGGACACACACAAACAAGTGCAGCATGTGCCAAAGGGTAGAATATTGTGTGTTACGCCAAAGAGAAGTGATCAACATGGGGCACAGGGCCTACACTTCTGTGGCACACCTAGAACAGACTCAGCATATACTCTTATATACTCTTCTAGCATACCTAAGAATTGGCTTAGCATGGGCTCAAAGTCTAAAAGTCTATGAATTCGCTGAACAAGTGCCACTGTCCCTCAAGGTCTGGCAAACACTTCATGAAGCTCAATAAGTGGCACATGACCTGGTATTCGCCACACTAAAAAAAGCTCAACTTTGAGTAGAGAGGATTAATGTCTCACCATTTAAAAGCTGGTTGGCTATGTGACACAAGACCTAGCATTCTCTGGAAATGGCACAGCATTTGCTCAAAGCCTAGTGCTTGGTGGGGCTCCTGGAAAGAGGCTGAATATGTGGCACAGTGCCTCATTATCTGGCCACTACTTCATATAGCTCAGCAGGTGTCACAGGGCCAGGTATGTTCAGGCGTACATTGGAAAGGCTGAGCAAGTGGTATTCAGCCAAATATTATCTGGCACACCTCGACCAAGCTCAGCATGGAGAACAGAGCATGCTGCATATGGCCTGGTATTCCGCTTGCAAAACTAGAAACAAGCTAAACATGTGGCTGACACACTAAATTCTTGTGACCCAGTGTGACAGGCATGCTGTGCGACACAGGGCCCAGCAGGCTCTGGAACAAGTACACTGTTTTGTGGACAGCCTGAAACACACTGAAGCATGAACTGACGGAGCAGTATTATCTGGCACACCTAGGGATATGCTCATATGGTACAAGGCCTGGAATTATCGAGCATACATGGAAACCTGCTTGTCAAATGAGGCAGGGCCTTTCATTTTCAGGGAACACACAAAATAGATTTGGTATGCATACGAAGGGTGGCTATTTCCAGGCAGACTTAAGAGAGTAGGGTTCTCAGCACATGGAACAGAATCTGGTATTCTCTGGTACAACTAAAAGCAAGGATACGTGTTGTCTAAAATACATGTAGCATAAAGCACAGAGCCTGCTCGTCCCCAGAAATGACTAGAGGAGGCTCAGCAAGGGGCAGGGAGCTTGGTCTTCTTTAGCACACACCGAGGCAGACTTAACATGCAGCAGTGTCTAGCGTTTGATGACACTAAACGGAAACAGCACAGGATGTGTCGGAGGGCCCTGGTATTTTCTGGAACACATTGGAACAGAGTTTGCAAACGGTGCAGAGCCTTGGTTCAGCATGTACTGCCAACAAGGCTATATATCCAGTATGCTTGGGAAAAGGTCTAACATGCAGCAAGAACCTGATGGGCATTCTCTGCCACAAACTGAAACAGGAGCAAACACTGACAGAAAATTCTGCTTTCTGGCACACCAGTGTGCGACCTAAACACCTGGGTGACTCACACAGCCTAAAGTCACTGGCTCCGGAAGAGCTGGCAAGAAATGGCTTGCTGAGGAAGAGGAGGAGGGGCAGCCAGGCTACTAAAGATGCGGGACACCTTTTACATCCTAATTCCAGGGACGAGGATAGGTGGTGAAGGAGGAGCGAAAGAGGGAGCAGCTCCAGGGCGAAAAGAGGAAAGCCCAATAGAAAAGAAAGAGGGCAGCAGGTACACAAAACAGGGAATTGTAAACTTGTCTTCCTTAATAAATCTAGCTACCAGTTCTCTACAGTCCATTTTAGGAGGTGCAATCTGTGGTGCAGAGGTGGGTGGAGCCCCTTCAGGAGCTCGTCACTTCAGTTGGGGTCGTCCGCGGCTTCCGCTGAGGGAGGGCTCTGTGGTCTGGGCTAGGCGACCCTGAAGGCGGAACGGGTGTGGAGGTGGGCTGGGAGACATCTGAGGAGGCAGAATGGCTGTTGGCTCCGGTAGACTGAGTGTGCCCCCGCTCACTGGTAGGCCCTGGAGGTCGGGACGGATAGCCCTGGTATCGGGGCGTCGACTGGTACCAGGAGTTGTTCCTGTAGCGGCCGGTGTTTTCGGTCCGTCCGGGATTGGAACTGCTGCTGGGGCGTTGTCCTTGATAGCGATACCCCTGGCCACCTCTCCGGTTGCCCTGAAGGACCTGGGAACAGAATGAAGTGTTGGTTAATATCGATAATAAGACAGCAGAAACACAAGGGACTAACATCCTGAAAACTAACCCCCTGAAGGAAAAGAGACACCACAAAACTACCTCAGAAGTAAGAAATTCACAGCTGAAGTACAAGACTATTTGCCAAGGATTATTCCAAAAAATAGCTGCAGGCCTGCACTAAAACCTATAAATCTAGCTTTTTCCCCACCCCATCTGTAACATTCCTCTGTGCCTTACCACCAATTCGGAGGCCTCCATAAGCTACTGGGGTTCAGGTCAGAGCTTCCCCTGACTGGCTTCCTTTCCTTAATGTACTACAGGTACCACAAGGAAAGTTGTTACTTAAAAACAACTTTCATGGTTTTTGCCACTTGGGAATTCGCTATTTAAGGGTGTCCAAGGCAAAGAGGGGCTCACCGTTAAATGTATTTTTTGGGTCTTGGCCCAGCAACCCTGAATCAGTCATGACCCCACAATCCCTCCACTAAGATGGCATGCTGCCAGCATCCCTCGTCTGCCGTTTTCGCATGCAAAAGTGCCGATAAAGAATTCAATTGCCTGTTTAATAGCAACGTACCATATTAATATAGTTCTGCAATACATAAATGCCTATTGACTACTACGTAACCAGGGGAATGTAACAATTTTCAACCCGCAACAGCTTCCCACACTTCCCATCACACATCCCTGATGCATAGTTGCACAAAAGGGGTGGCTCAAATAGCTGCTCCCAAAACATACATCTGGCTACGCATCACAAAAAGTTACTGAGCCAAGCAACACCACAATAGGAC
The DNA here is from genome assembly GCA_963921515.1 of Calotriton arnoldi. Classification (NCBI taxonomy): domain Eukaryota; kingdom Metazoa; phylum Chordata; class Amphibia; order Caudata; family Salamandridae; genus Calotriton; species Calotriton arnoldi. Next base: position 672,786 of record CAWUFW010005890.1, on the reverse strand, counting down.
TGCTAAAACCTGGCCATTTACTAGTCTTTTGCACATCTAGCCACGGACGTATTTCTGAACTGTATGTAGTACATCTGGACTTCTGGGAGTGGACTCTCTCTGTGCATTCTTCAGTAGTCCCTTTTCAAACTGCCTTTATAGCGAGCATACCAAATATCTGTACTCCTTGGAAACTGCATCCGGGTTAAACCCACAGGTACTCTGTCAATCTTGCAACCATGTAACAACAACCTGAGTAACTCTCCGCATTCACTCAATACCTCCGTTTAGTTGTGTTCTCTAGCATGAGTGAATCTCTACATTTGTGAAAAAAGCATCTGGGTTGACTTTACGAATGCCGCCTGAGAAATTATGAATACATTATCAGTCTTCCACATAAACCGCATGTGGTTTAACCACAAAGGTACTTTTCTGCCAGCATTGAAGTAACCACACGCCTGCTCCGAATAAATCACCACTTCACCATATATTTCCCTTGGGTTGTTGTTGGATATGAGTAAATATCTGTGTAAACAACATCTGGGTTAACTTTACAAGCTTTATGTTAGTTCGCTTACATCAATGTACCTGGAGCCTGCGTAACCCTCAATGTATACATTCTTTAGGGACTATCTGAAACCCAACTATTTCTCTACAAACAGTTTGCACTACATATATTCATTAATAAAACAGCTGATCTCCGTGATCCTAAATCCCTGAGATAGTTCTATATCACAGTTGTCTTCATCTCGTAGTAAACTATTGCATCCAGAGGTGGCCTTTGGACGGCCGACGCTCTGGGTTAAACCAAAGTTGGCACTACCTCCCACATGTGGTTGGTGTGTTAGAAAAAGAGGGGTAGGGGAGGGAAGGTGATGGAGATAAGATAAAGGAGGGCCATAAAAAAAGGGTGAATCTGAGTGCTTGTGTTTAACACACTTTTCTTTGCAGCCAGGTCAGAGGGAAACTTCGGCAGGCGGCTACTGTGTCCCTCTGAAGGTCAGCGTCCTGGGCATGGGCCCAGCTCGCCCACGCTCAAGGCTGGCCCTGACTGCATCTCCACACTGCAAATGGTTTTACAGAACCGGACTATCCTCAGCCAGCACAGTGCTACCACATCTAGGTATTATCTGGGACAGGAACAACTACTCACACCCAGTGTACCTCATATCAAAGTCTAAATTGCTATGGTGCATAATTCCTCCACCACACCTTAAATGTGGCACAAAGATGAGATTGACTTTCTTTTTTGGGTTTCCATTGATGAAACACTGCCATCTCCCTGCCTGTTCCCTCATCAGAACTTAGATGAACAGCTATTAAACTGAAACATTCTTAGTCACAAAAGCTTAACTCAAATAATGCCCCCCCCACTGCTCAACCAGCACCCAACAGTCTTTCTATTTACAGAAGGAAAAAAACATCACACCACACCAGCTGATTTAAGCCGAGACACATTAACGCTACTTCCACAGTTTGCTGACAAAGGATTAGCATGTTGGACAGCAATACGTTAAAAGGTAATATAATATAATGTAATATCCAAATGGCTTACATTGTATCCAAAATATTGTGGAGCAACAAACAAATGTACTACTAAGTAGTATTTTTAACTGTCATCATTCCCACCGGAGAAGTCTACATCCAAAAGAACACACTACTCATAATATACCATATGCCAACACCACACATATGCCATGTTGATGCTACTCCTGAGCTTCTAACAGCACCTACCATGAAGATACGCCATGCACAAACAAGCCAAAGAACACACTAATCAGAACACATCTCATCATCTAACGGAGTACAGGCATATCATATAGCAGGAAATTATGGGGCTTCCACCGTACCTACCAAGTTACGCTACACAAAAAGCAAACGATACATAGCAGATGAGTGATTTCACAGAAATGTATTTCTTCTCTACTTTCCTTGTAATTGCATCTGGGTTCACTTCTCAAATACTAGACAGGGAACGCAATTACATGATCCATACAGCTCGTCACTGAGCTCCCTTTATAATGTCCTGTGAACTCAGTACATCTTCACATTCCATGAATATTCAATCTGTGCTTTTTACCCTCCAACACTTTCGTAGGAACCGACTAAATCTCTCAAATCTTTATTAATAACATCATGGATGACCTCACACAAACACACGCTTTCCTGTAAAAGATGTTGCAATGCTATGAACTGAAATATTCTCATAATTCACTCTATACATCTCTCTGGCTATGTTGGTAGATACAAAAAATCACAGAGTTCATTTCAAGGACACCCGAGGCAACCTCACAGGTACTTTCCTGATAGTAATGTTTCAATCATCCACCTAAAACCCAAGGAAATACCAGAATTCTGAGTATTTGCATAGGCACTGTGCCATAATTAGCAATTGTATAGCCTATTTTAAATATTGTTATGATGTTGTAGGCTTTTGGCGTCTGGCTACCCTTCCTGAATGGCTTAGGGATTTCCCTCTGTCTGGAATCACGGTGATTTGTCAGTGAAGTGTAGAGCAGACTGTTTAATGTGTTATTTTGTGATGATGTGCTTTGTAAATTGGTGCATTGGCAACAGGACTTTGCCATGAGCTTAAGCAGCTGTCCCTTACTCAGCATGAAGTGTAAATGCTGTTGAGCAGCACTATTTGCCAGTTATGACACTAAGGAGCTGAGTTCTGCATTGGTTTTTATGGTGTAGATTAGTGTTTGCTAATGTTCTGTGAAGTTAAGATGGTGTTTTTGTGATGCCAATCATAATCAATTACATGCCTTTGGTTCTGTGTGCCGGCAGTTAAGATCTGGTCAGGCTAAGATGTTCCTTGGATCACTGAGGAGGGGTAAGGCATGAGGCCTGACTATCGCATTGTGGTTACGCTCAGTGATTTATATATGCATCAGATTGTAGGCACCGTTGATCATCACCTCCTCCTGTAAAGGCTTTATAGCATCGGCTGTCGAGACAAAGTACTCTGTTGGTTTGCTTCTTTTTAACAAATAGATCTCAAAGAGATGTCCTGTCTCAAATCTCTTCAAAGATTTTAGATACAATGTGGTGTTTCTCAAGGAGAAACCCTCTCACCTCTTCTTTTGGATATTTATATGCAACATCTTGCACAGCTACAGAATTCACTTGGCTCAAAGGTCTGAATCTGTGCAGATGAAAGGCAGCTCTCATTTCACTTCACAGAACTGTTTTCACTCTGCCTTATTTTGTTTCCACCTTACACAATATCTAGCAGCTGTTTGGTGGTGGATGTCTACAAATTTTCTGAAGTTTAACCTTTCAATGACTAGGTTCTATGGAAGGACACTATTTCTCCTTTTGAATGCCTTGGAGAGACCTTTATCAATGGATGTCCAGCATTGCCAAAACAGTCTGCAACCTATGCATCATCCTGGAAAAAAATCACTTCAGAGCGGGAAGCTGCAACAGTAACCAGCTACTTTTTATCCCATCTGAAAACTCTTCACCGTACCTCTCTGTTTTTTGATGTGCAGTACCATATCTATGTTGTTAATGCCTTCCTATAATTCAGGTTAGACACTGGTAAGATTCTTCATAATCTACAGTTGATTCAGTAGCAGCCACCAGGTTGGGGAGAGGATGTAGCCTTACGGCTAGAGCGGTCGACCTCGAAACTGGGGAACCATGTTCGAGTCTCGGCAGCGACGCTCAACATCCTGTGATTCTGGGCAAATCACTTAATCTCCCCGTGCCTAACAAAAACGAATGTGTCCTTCTGTAACGAAACTGGTGCTCATGTAAAGCGCTCTGATACCAGATATCTCGGGTCTAGTTCGCGCTAAATAAAACTCTAAAAAAAAAAAAAAAAAAATAATGGGAGCATATCCCCCATCTCTATGCCATTTGCCCCTACTTCCTATTCGAAAAGAAATTCAATTCAAATCCTTTATATTTTTTCACAAAGCAATTTACTCCACTTCACCTCCATTTTCGGCATCCATATTCTGCTGGTAAGCCCCTCATCACAACATAAAACCTGCAAATCAATAACTTGTTCATACTCTTAATTCATGTAAACTCGCTTAGATGATAAAGCCCTCTCTGTTGCTGCTGCCACTTTGCCTTATCTTCGCTCCCGATCTTCTCTTACTATCTCTAGGAAACAGCTGTTCACCTTCTGTTATTAATCTAGACATAGGTCTTTTTGCACCAAAAATCTTCAGCATAAGTGAGAGCTCTGATAATTTCCTCCTTTTTTTTTTTTAATACATAATTTTTATTGGTTTTTCACAAAGTCATTATTGTACATGTTATCAAGGAGTAACATACATTATGCAATCCGCAGTCTTATTGCTTATGTGATTAATAGCATAATGTTAGAAATGGGATTTCTGGTTGGCTAAGGCTTGCGCCAAAGCCAGGCAGAAACCACCACTCTAGTCAGGGCAAGGGAGTTACACACCCAAGATAACCCCTGCTCACCCCCTTGGTAGCTTGGCACGAGCAGTCAGGCCTATCCCGGAGGCAATGTGTAAAGCGTTTGCGCACGCGCACAGCAACAACATCCCAGGCACACCACAAAAGGAACTCCACACAAGGTTATATCAAAAATAGCCTTTGTATTATCATAAAACACATTAGAATAGTACTCACATAATATACATGGTGCCACCTGGCACTGGGCAATATTTACAGGGGATTATGTACACATGACAGGGCCACGTGGGCCACTGTCAGAACCATCACTTAGTAAAGATAATAAATGTAGAACATATCATAAACGTACAACCAGTAATCACTGGCAAACACTGTACTCCGCATCCTCCTGTAACATAAACCACATTATGCACAGTATCACATAGGCGCCAAATCTATTGTACGCCAACCTCATCAGTCTAACCTCTTAGACCCTAACCTCCTAAGTATAACTCACATTAGGGGCATAACTCGCAATAGAGAATAACTCACAACCTAAACGCATTAGGTAGTAATAACCTCACAAGCATAAACACATTATGCAAAACCTCATAATCATAGAACCACATTTAGAGGCATAAAACAGGGTGCGTAAATCATGGTAAAGGCATCACATTTCCTAGCACCACATAACTCGCATTAGCACATAACCTCACAGTAGAAAGAACCATAGCGGAGGCATAAATCACATTAGGGCCTGGCGCCCTACAAACCTAACAGTCCCCCTGGCCACTGGCCATCTTAACAAGCATTGGCATAGCCAATAGGTCTCGCTTTTGGGACCTTATAAGTATTTAGTTATGCAGCATAATATCCTTGGTGCAACAACATTAACTGTTGCATGGTTAAACACTTATAAGGCCCCAAAGGCGAGACCTATTGGCTATGCTAATGCTTGAGGTGGTGTTGAGTGGTGTTGAGGTGGTGCTTAGTGATGCTGTGGTGGTGTGGTGGTGCTGAGTGCTGTGGTGGTGGTGCTTAGTGGTGCTGAGGTCGTGCTTAGTGGTGCTGAGGTCGTGTTTAGTGGTGCTGAGTGATGCTGTGGTGGTGGTGCTGTGGTGGTGCTGTTGTGGTGCTTAGTGATGCTGTGGTGGTGGTGCTTATTGATGCTGAGGTGGTGTTTAGTGGTGCTGTGGTGGTGCTGAGTGATTCTGTGGTGGTGCTGAGTGATTCTGTGGTGGTGCTGAGTTGTGTTGTGGTGCTTAGTGATGCTGAGGCTGTGTTGAGTTGTTTTGAGGTGGGGCTGAGTGATGCTGTGGTGGTGCTTTAGTGATGTTGTGGTGCTTAGTGATGCTGTTGTGGTACTTAGTGATGCTGTGGTAGTGGTGCTTATTGATGGTGAGGTGGTGTTGAGTTGTGTTGTGGTGGTGCTTGGTGATGCTGAGGTGGTGTTTAGTGGTGTTGAGGTAGTGCTTAGTGATTTTGTGGTGGTGCTGAGTGATGCTGTGGTGGTGGTGAGTGATGCTGTGGTGGTGCTAAAGTATATACAAGAGGTCTCGAATGCTCGACCTAAAAAAGCCTAGAAAAGCTGCCTTTCTCTTGTGCCACCTTGCCTAGAGCGCTTACGTTCCTGGTGACTATTTTAAAGAATGAGGAATAAGGTAAATATGTGCTCAGTGGTAAATAATACCATGAAAAGTAACAAGTCATGTATGAGAGGATGAGTAGTGAAATGAAATGTCACAAGGAGGGCATCTAAATCTACAAAATCTACATATGCCCAGGTATAAACAAACTTTGGAGCGTTTTATCCATTTTTTGGATGTGACCAGGGACAAAACCTTTGGATGAGTATTGAGATAGTCCTACCAAATAGGCCCATCCACCCTTGTGTAGGCTAACTCTTAATTCATTCTTGTTCCAAACCCTTTGTTTTTTTTTTTGGTATATATATAGTTATATATACACACACATATATATATATATACACATATATATTATTTATTTTTTGTAATCTACTAGTTTAGAAGTGTTTGCTTGTATGTTTATTAGCCGTGTAGCTAGGTAGGTGTGCCCCTTTCCAAAAAAGGGGGCATAAGTTGATGTAATAGGATACGCAGTATAGTTGCTGCGTTTGTAGTTTATTTATGTATTTGTTAATTTAATACATACGTAATATTGAAAAGGAGATGTATAGCTTCTGCTATTTGTTAGCCCTTAGAATTGCTTTGTATTTTGTTTCTGTGGGCTTTATGTATTGAGTTTCCGTTGTGTTTATTTATTTGGTTTAATTATTCCTCCTTCACAGGGGAGGTGGGAGGGTCGTATGTGAATCTAGAAGAGTCTAGGCTGCAAAACTATTACTACACGTAAGTAATATTTTCGTTTTGCAGCATAGACCTCTTCTAGATTCACAAACTTGTGCATAGATTGTGTAGCGGTATTTAACGCTTTCGAGGAGGGAGTGAAGTGTAGTTGTTCCCCCCAGGATAATAAACACAAATGGTGTGTAGTACCAATTGTTGCCTCTGGAGACAATTTTTTGTTCCCCTGTTGTGTGTATACAGTGAGTATCCATGTAGTTCTGGTTTGAGGAAAGTCTTTATACATGTACTCTGTTGTGTATATATTGGCATTTGCGAGCGTTTTATCCATTTTTTGGATGTGACCAGGGACAAAACCTTTGGATGAGTATTGAGATAGTCCTACCAAATAGGCCCATTCACCCTTGTGTAGGCTAACTCTTAATTCGTCTGTTTATTCTGTGGGTGCTATTTTAATATGGTCGTTACCAACCACTAGCTCTTGTTTGTATGTTGCCATAATTATTCCTCTATTTCTTTATTCTTCTTGCTGCAATGGGCCAGCTCCAATGCCTTATGTAGATATGGCGTACTGGTTTTGGCTGGTTGTTTTATGTGATTGCGTATTGCGTTTGATGTACGCATTGGTATCAACAGACCACTGTATAGGTTTGCTGTTGACCTGTTTTAAATTTATTACCCTCCCCAGTCCATGGTATTGTTGAACCTGGACGTGATTCTGCCATTATGCGTGCTGCTTATGTCATTGGGAGGAACTCGAGGTTAGAGGACAAGGAAGGCTTACTCTGTTATATGCCCTGGGTGTTTGTATGCTACGTACTTGTTGCCGTGTTTTGGGGCACCCTAGTTTGTTCCTATAACCGACCTCGAACTATAACCGCTATATATGTAATACACATACATATATATATATATATATATACACACACACATGGCGGTGCATAGGCATAGATCTGTGTGCTTAATTTCCCGTTGTAGGGGGTATTCCATCGATGTGGTATACCCTAGATGTTGATGGGTACAGCAAGGATGTAGACCTGGGCATGTATTGGCCCCTGGTTTTATTTCTGGAGTAGCGTGCTACTCGCGGAAAAACGCATAGCTACCTTGTTAGGTGTAGTAAGCGTTATATAAATGTAATGATAATAGAATGCCATACCATGAGGGTCACTCCCTTATTGTGTAGTGTGTTGTAATTGAACAGCATGTGGCAAGGGGTGTGATGTGTTTGCCCTGTTAGGGATAAGCTTGTGATGAGTAGGTGGCCATAAGTTGTGGGCCAGATGTGAGGTATGGGGTATTACCTTGTCCCCAAAAGCCTAGTTTGTTGTATATAGGTATATGCAAGGTTTAAGGTGCTGTTTTATGTTGCTGACTGTAGGTGCTGCACGTGGTGGTAGGGTGTTCACCCCCCACTGTATTTGGCGAATTTTATGGTCGCGGGCAAACCGGAGTCCCCGGCCATATGGGATACCATTGGAAGCTGCGGTGAACTCCTATGGAAGAGTTGCCGGCCCCTATGGTGTTCAGAAAAGGACGCGGTCAACCCCAGTCGCCGGCCTTATGCAATCGTCTGGGGAGTCGCGGTTAACTCCCCTTGAAGAGTTACCGGCTCCCCTTATGGTGCCAAGATCAGTCTCCGTGGTAGGAGAAGACTTCCACCTTTTGGGCTCGCCACACCCATAGTGTGTGTGAGATGAGTGTGGTTGTGGTATGCCCATCCCATATAGTGGCGATTCGCACCTTTAGTGAAGCTGACTCGGCATTGTTATTGTAGCGAACATAAAGTTGCGCTGCAGGTACATATAGTATTGCTGAAAGAAATGCTGTATACCTGGTGCGGATAAGTACCTTCCATTTGGGGTTGGTGGTCCTGCTGTGTGAGACTTAACCCCTTATTAAATTACCCTGTGTTGTAAAAACTGTGCGTAGTGTTTTATGTGCAGCACCGTGTGTTGCAAATTAATGTTTGTTGCAAAACAGGGTTGTGTAGTCCAGCAGTGGAGAATGGTGGAGGGAGTTGGTATGCTTTTAATGTTGTGTGGCTGGGTTTACCAGAGAACCTTTATGTGCTCTGTGTAGAACTGCTGGTTGCGTCTTCAAGATAGGTGGAACGCGCTGAGTGGTACTGGGAAAAAGGGGCGTATATGTGTGTATGTATACTGAGACACGTATACATATATATGAATATGAACAGCCGACATGCATAAACTTAAATGCACCTGTGTGGTGTCTTTCCCTCCTCGGTACATAATCGTATATATCCTTATACCTTGAGATATATACCGGTATATACAGCATGTGCCCATATGATGATAACACATATATATACATACACATACATACATATATATATATATATATCTATATATCTATATATCTATCTATCTATCTATCTATATATATATATATATATATATATATACATACACACATACATACACGCATACATGGTGAGCCACGCTGGAATCAGCGGAGACGCGCGGGATGGCGGTGTGGCTAAATAAATGGAGTCTGAATCGCACACTGCGTATTCTTTTTTTTTTTTTTTTTTGAGGGTTATTGCAAGTAATTGGATGGGGCTGCCAGATCCCCGAAGGAGGCGCCCTTTGTTGTGGTGCCCCGCGAGCAAGTGCAGAAACTATTTGGGAAATATATATATCAACATATATACACCCATACATACATATACATCTGCACACATATATATATATATATATATATATATATATACACATATATGTATATACACACAAACACCCACCCTAGGATGTGTTGTGTTATTGTGCGTTAGTATGTGTGGATGCCTATGTCTAATCCGTATTGAAGATTGACTGCTTATATGTTTGGTGCATGCGATTGTGAACCAAAAATAAAGTTCCCCTTTTTTTGTTTGGAGGTAATCTTTAAGGTGCAAAAGCGCCTGGCTGCATGTATTTGCGTACATGCAGTCCCAGCCCCTGCATATATGTATAGGGGTTTAAGTGGCTTGTGCTCTTGATCCCTTGTACCTAGGGTTTACATAACCTTGCAACGTTGGAGCTTGTGGAGGCTCTGTAGGTAATGCTGCCATAGAGCGCGCAGTCATATGTTGCGCTATGTATGGCTATGCTGTGCCACTATGTAAGTTAAATGCTTGCCGTGAAAAATGTTTTCCTTGAGCGGACACAGAAAAAGTTATCGTGGGAGCTATGTAAGTTATGAGATAGCCCTGGTATATGCAACGAATAACTTATGTTGTTGCTGGGGCCCCACTCCCCCAATTCCTGTGTTTCTGTCTGTTAGCAGACGGCCTTAGAGGAATGCGCTTTGTGCTTGATAAGCAGGGAACTTATGGTGTGTTCAGGAACCGGCCGTGAAGAATCCCTTTTGGGGTGGGGTGCAGGGTTTTATGGCCCTTGTATCCGTATGCCTTGGAATGCTTGGAGGACGTGCGCGGCATGTGGTTCTGCTTTAGACGCTTTGCTGCCAGATATTGTTCTGCGTGTGCTGAACAAAGGGACTTGTCCTGCCCCGATTTTTAATGAAAAGGGATGGCTTACTGACAATTTGTTAGTTGGTGTGTGAAAAACCTTACTAGTGCAGGCCTGAATATCTTGCGATATGGTAAAACTTGTGTAGAGGAATAAACCCCCTGTTTTCCTATGTTTAGCCCCACTACCTGTAAGGATAGCGTGCTGTATGTACGCCCTGGCATGTTATGACCAGGGCGAAGCTGTGGGGATGCCTGGCTCTTACAATTATTGCGCTGTGTGGGAGAGGCCCTGTTGTGCGTTCAAGTGTTGGTGAAAATTACATTTTTACAATTTTAACAACCCACACGTTGTGTAAGCATGGGAGAGGCCGCGTAGTGCGTTCCCACGTGTTCATGAAAATTACATTTTCACAATCTAAACAACCCACACGTTGTGTAAGCATGGGAGAGGCCCCGTTGTGCGTTCCCGCGTATTTATGAAAATTACATTTACACAATTTAAAACAACCCACACGTTGTGTATAAGCATGCCCGTACGAGATGAGATATATGTGGCTGCTGCGTTGTGCTTTCCCAACGCAGCACAAAGTGAAAACGGTAGGTTTTGGTAGAAAAACATACACGAAGTGTATAAAAGTAGCAACGGTCCGCGCTGTATAAAGGCATGAAAATAATAAATTTTTCCCATTTTTTTTTTTTTTTACAATTTAAAGTGTGAAAACAGAAATTGCAACCAATTTAAGTCAGTCGCATGTACTGTATAAGAGGCCCCCTGACACCGGGCGAGAGGCGCGATATGGCCGCTGTGTTGTGATTTCCTAACCTAGCACAAACTACGAAGTGTAGGTTTCAGTAAGATAAAAACATACACGAAGTGTATAAAACAGAACAAAGATACTTTGCCTTGGGCACCGCTCGGTAGCTGAGTTGGAAGGTCCAACGTTACAAAGAGCGGCTGTGCTGCTATATTCAATGTTTTTCTCTTAACACGTGGGGCAATTCATCCGTGCTTTGCTCAGAAAGTAACCATGAAGAGCAAATCCTTACCTTATCTTCGGCTGGAACCCCCCCCCAATACCTGGAGACTGCCTGTTGCCAGCGAACAGAGCACAGAGTACACGCATTTGGTACCCCTTCTCTCCAGCGTTTCTGGTGGCTGTACTTTTCCTGCGTCAGCTGCTGTCCCTTCCGAGACGTCTTTAGTGCACCTCCGATCTCCATGGCGGAAAAAATAATCTGGGGGCTTGCACACACACCAGGGGGGTGGTAGCCTCACCAGAGGGATCAGGTTTCCCAACCACCCAAAGAACAAAAAAATAAAAAATACAAGCTGACCAGATGCTCGTGCGTCATGGCCTTTTCCCCGCAAGGCCAGCATGTGTTTCCAATTATCGAGCCCGCGTCTGGGCACGATAATTGGAAACAGATGTGTGCCGCGCGCGTAACCGCAGGGAAAAGGCCATGACGCACGAGCGTCTGGTCAGCTTTTCAAACCCCCTAACATAAAGTCTTGCCAGAGCAGCGCTTGCGCGCTACTCGAGGCTCGACTTAAAAAGGGGCTCAAAATGCCCTATGTCCAAAAGTCAGGGCGCGCTGCCAATGCAGCTGGAGTCAGGCGCGCAATTGCGCAGACCTAAACGTTGCAGCTGGCACTAAGTGCTGCGCAGCTGTGAAGAAGGGAGCAAAAGGAGTGCATCTCACTCCTAACTGCAAAAAGACAGGCCCCCAAAGCACTGTGGCATAAACGATGCAGCTGCCCACTACTTGCTGGGCAGCTGTGCATTTCCCATGAAGGCCTGGCACTCACTGTGCCCTCTGAACAATTTGCCAGACGTTGCAGCTGCCTGCGCTGGTGCGGCGCTGCTGTGGGTCAGGAAACAGGGCCCTGGCACTACTGTGCCCTCTGGGCCTCGCTGGGGCTCTCACCAAACATGCCCCCAAAACTCGGCAGCTGCCCTCTAGCAAGTGGGGCAGCTGTAAGTCAAAATAGGGGCCCGGCATACGGTGCCCTCTGGCCCCCGCGGGGCTTCTCACTAAACTGGGCCACACTAGTAGGGGCGCGGGCTCGGGAGCCCTCCTCTGGGGCTCTAAGGAAAGAATTGCCCCCATCGTGGCAGCGGTCCGCCTTGGGGGTACCGCTGTAAATACTCAGAGAGGCTCCGGCACCTCTGTAACTCAGGGCCCTACTGGGCTTCTAAATAAACTTGGCCCCCATCGTGGAGCGGCCCCCTATCAGGCGGGGGCCGCTCTGGAACGTAGCACCAACGCTGTGCCTCGATGCACCGCAAAGGCACCCCTGGAGCCCCCACTCACCGGGACTCGGGACGGAGGAAGAAGTCTCCTCTCTCTGGACTGCGGGCAGGACTGCTCCGATCTCCTCTCTTCACCCGGGCCCCGGGACTCTCTGCACGGCTTCACACGGTGCTCTCTCTTCAATCACGGGAGCCCCGCGCTGCTATGGCCGCCACTTCTGTGCTTCACCCGGGCCCCCTCCTGGGACCCGGGACTTCATGGGCACATGCAGGGCTCCCACGGCATACGGGAGCCCTGCGGAAGCATACACCGCCTCTCCACTTCACCCAGGCCCCCTCCTGGGGCCCGGGACTTCCAGGCGGAGCCAGCGAGGCTCCGGACGGCACTTTCGTGGACGCGGGGCTTCCCTCCAGGAAACGGAAGTCCCGCCCCACGTCAGGCATCACGCTGCCTGACTTCCTGGTCGCACTGCAGCGGCCGGGAACAGATTTCTTCGGCGGCCCCGGGGCTGCGGCGGTGATTTCAAAAAGTCGAACGCGGGGTGGGCACCCGCAAAGGCAGACGACGCGGGGTAGGCACCCGCGTTTAAATTAAATAAAAAGCGGCCATGTGGGGTGGGCACCCACGATGTAAATATAAAAATAAGGCGGGGTGGGCACTCACCCGGAACGGTACCACGGGGGAATCCCTACGCTGGGGATCCCCTCCCACAGGGGCTGCAGCTTCAGCGCTGCGCAGCCCACGCTTCTCCTCGGGGAAATAGAAATAAAGCGCTCACAAGGCGCTAGATGCAGCCCAAAGTCCTGGAGGCTGAAAAAGAAGCAAAATGGTCCCAAAGGTCCTTTCAGGCATCAAGAGGCAATGCAGGGCCCAGGGAGGCAAGCCCTCATGGCAGCCCGCCCTGGGCCCCAGCAGCAGCACGCCCCGCAGGGACAGCACCAGAACTGAACACTGAACATCTTTCTGGGGTCACAGCCCCTTCTTTTATACACAAAATCCCCTTTGTGTCACAGCACAGGGCTTGGAGATACCAGTCAGAACTGGTATAGGGGGGATTTGGAGCACTTTGTTTTGCTCAGCTCCTCTCAGAGTGTAGGCTAGGGACATCAGACGCACCACAGGAGGTGGAGCCAGCATTGTGGAGGGAAGGCACAGCCCTATTCAGGTCCCAGGTGCAACTCCTCCCACCCATCTACATGGAGATCTCTCCATTCAGCCCTGCGCTGACTCACCCTGCCCCTCCTGGAGCCACACACACCTCCCAGCCCCTGTCACTCACAAGCTAGACATGCAATTCACATCAGGCAGGCAGACACAGAGCACACAGAAATGCCAACTTCTAGAAGTGGCATTTCTCTACCAGTCACCATAAATCTGCGCACACCATTGCGCAGCATTTATTCTCACGAATTCAGACATACTAGACTTGACCCTGCTGCACCTCTCATAACAGGAATTACCACTGACACACTCATCCTCAATGCATTCCTATGGGAGGGCAGGCCAGTCTCACCACACACGCACACAGCGTGCACGCACTTTACACTGGACCACAGTGCTAAAGTGCCCAGAGACTTATAAGTACTAACACCAAGTTACATATAAGGCAAAAAGTTCAGGGGTGAACCTGCCAAAAAGGGCCAAGTCCAACACAACCCCCTTCCAGCCAAAACGCAGGGTAGACCAATCACCACCGTGATGGGCTTCCCTGCTTGGGGCGATAGAACACGGACGCGGGCCCGCAACTGCAGGGACACCCTCCTGTTCTACGCCACTGTGAACCCATGGAATCCATCTAAGAGAAGAAAAAAAAAAACAACTCAGGACCAACTAGGCTACCCCACCGGTACTCCTTAGTTGTCCACGGCCAGGACCAGGCCCTAGGCCACCCAGATGCCACTGGTCCTTGCCAATCCACAGAGTGGGGGGCAGTAACCCCTGGCATACAATAGCCATTCTCCACTCTCCTTCTCAGTGTAGTTCCAACTACCACTGATCCTTCAACCTAGGGTCCGCACCCTCAGGCTGACCAGAGGTCACAGGTGAAGCATCTCCTCACCCTACCTCTACTTCTGGGGTTCTGCACTCCCCCAGGAGAAGCACCCACCAGAACACCACTCTCCCACCAGTTCAGGACCTCACTCCATCAACTGGTCTACCACCTGGGATCCAAATTCACCGGATGCACCGGGGTCAGAGGCGAGGACTCCCTCCCTCTGCACCCCCTTCCAGAGTTCTGCACCCTCCCACTGTAGAGCAGGGTCCCTTCACTTAAGATGGGCCCCACCTGCTCTCAGGGTAGTACTACCACATTCAGCCAGGGACCCTAAAGATCCCGGCTAGGCCTGCACCACCCCTTCTGGGAAACACAGGGTCTCTTCACTTAAGATGGGCCCCACCTGTGCTCACAGGGGTACCCCTAGAAGGCAAACCAGCCAGAACACGGACTACAGTCGCCCTGCTGTCCAGGACTGGCAAACACCTGAACCTGGCTCCCCAACCCAGGGACGATACCCTTTGGTCAGATGCCCGGCGAACCAGGACTTCCTGAGGGTGACACATACCTAGCGTGTCGTGTGTCAGTCTGCCTGGCACAGAGCTCACGACCTCCTGTCCCTCTGACAGTGCGTGAAGATGCCCCAGGACAGAAGTGGCGTCACCATGGCCAATCCTATGAGGCTCAGCCCTTCTGGCTGGCCCCTGACACACTGGTTCTTCCACTGGGGACTCTTTCCCCCTCTCACCCCTCACTCTGGACTTCTGCACCCTCCCGACTGGAGCGGTACTGCCAGACACTAGAACTGCTGGAGGTCTGATTACAGGCACTCCCAGCTCACCTAAAACGGGAAAAACCACCAAGAAAGAACGGTCCAACAGGACAAACTAGGCTCCCTACCTGGTGTTCCCTCATGGAACCAACCAGTACTGGAGACTGAGGTGCGGGCACTTCGGGACACAGCCCAATCGCACTCCTTCTCCTGCGAGACAGGATGTGAGTCCCTACAACCTCCTCACTATAAGGTCACCTAGCTGGGCTACTCTGAACCATCTCCGCCGCAAGGGTTGGGGATACCTGCACCATTCTTCTAGGGTCACTCCCAATGCAAGCTCCCTACAATCAAAGAACTCACACACTAACACCATTTACCGTACTAACCAGTCACCCAAACGTCCAGTGCATCACAACATTCATCCACACTCCCCCCACAAGACTGGTGAGACAGCATCTTACTGCCCCTGAAACACAACCTGTCCCCCTCTTAACCGGGAACCAGGTACCATACTATGGGAACTGGGAATGGGACTTCCTGCACTGGACTACATATTGCTGTCACCACTGGATCCCATCCTACTGGGAATTCCAGAAAACTAAAACTGCACTTAGGGGATAATCTACCCTCCAGAGCGAATTACTCCATGCCAATTAAGTTACCAGTGTAGGCCAACCCTAGAAATAGCAGACAGCACAGGGGCAGTAACAACTCCTTTAGCTTGCGCTGCAGGCCAACCCCATAAATAGCAGTCTGCACAAGGGCAGTACAAAACTCCTTCCGCTTCAGGCCAACCCCATAAATAGCAGTCTGCACAAGGGCAGCTTCTCTGGTTTCTGTCCTTGGCAGGACACCCAACTCATAGTGCAACAATAAAACACATTTCAAAAAGAAATGACACTTAAAACAAACTCAGACATAATAATCCCCATCATGTGACTATCTAAAATGCAGAGCTTGTAGTGCAGCCAGTTGTCGCTGTGGTACTGCGCAAACGCAAGTCCTATCCCCACCGCTGACCACCAATGTTAGAAATGGGATTTCTGGTTGGCTAAGGCTTGCGCCAAAGCCAGGCAGAAACCACCACTCTAGTCAGGGCAAGGGAGTTACACACCCAAGATAACCCCTGCTCACCCCCTTGGTAGCTTGGCACGAGCAGTCAGGCCTATCCCGGAGGCAATGTGTAAAGCGTTTGCGCACGCGCACAGCAACATCATCCCAGGCACACCACAAAAGGAACTCCACACAAGGTTATATCAAAAATAGCCTTTGTATTATCATAAAACACATTAGAATAGTACTCACATAATATACATGGTGCCACCTGGCACTGGGCAATATTTACAGGGGATTATGTACACATGACAGGGCCACGTGGGCCACTGTCAGAACCATCACTTAGTAAAGATAATAAATGTAGAACATATCATAAACGTACAACCAGTAATCACTGGCAAACACTGTACTCAGCATCCTCCTGTAACATAAACCACATTATGCACAGTATCACATAGGCGCCAAATCTATTGTACGCCAACCTCATCAGTCTAACCTCTTAGACCCTAACCTCCTAAGTATAACTCACATTAGGGGCATAACTCGCAATAGAGAATAACTCACAACCTAAACGCATTAGGTAGTAATAACCTCACAAGCATAAACACATTATGCAAAACCTCATAATCATAGAACCACATTTAGAGACATAAAACAGGGTGCGTAAATCATGGTAAAGGCATCACATTTCCTAGCACCACATAACTCGCATTAGCACATAACCTCACAGTAGAAAGAACCATAGCGGAGGCATAAATCACATTAGGACCTGGCGCCCTACAAACCTAACAGTCCCCCTGGCCACTGGCCATCTCAAAAAGGGGCTCAAAATGCCCTATGTCCAAAAGTCAGGGCGCGCTGCCAATGCAGCTGGAGTCAGGCGCGCAATTGCGCAGACCTAAACGTTGCAGCTGGCACTAAGTGCTGCGCAGCTGTGAAGAAGGGGGCAAAAGGAGTGCATCTCACTCCTAACTGCAAAAAGACAGGCCCCCAAAGCACTGTGGCCTAAACGATGCAGCTGCCCACTACTTGCTGGGCAGCTGTGCATTTCCCATGAAGGCCTGGCACTCACTGTGCCCTCTGAACAATTTGCCAGACGTTGCAGCTGCCCGCGCTGGTGCGGCGCTGCTGTGGGTCAGGAAACAGGGCCCTGGCACTACTGTGCCCTCTGGGCCTCGCTGGGGCTCTCAACAAACATGCCCCCAAAACTCGGCAGCTGCCCTCTAGCAAGCGGGGGAGCTGTAAGTCAAAATAGGGGCCCGGCATACGGTGCCCTCTGGCCCCCGCGGGGCTTCTCACTAAACTGGGCCACACTAGTAGGGGCGCGGGCTCGGGAGCCCTCGTCTGGGGCTCTAAGGAAAGAATTGCCCCCATCGTGGCAGCGGTCCGCCTTGGGGGTACCGCTGTAAATACTCACGAGAGGCTCCGGCACCTCTGTAACTCAGGGCCCTACTGGGCTTCTAAATAAACTTGGCCCCCATCGTGGAGCGGCCCCCTATCAGGCGGGGGCCGCTCTGGAACGTAGCACCAACGCTGTGCCTCGATGCACCGCAAAGGCACCCCTGGAGCCCCCACTCACCGGGACTCGGGACGGAGGAAGAAGTCTCCTCTCTCTGGACTGCGGGCAGGACTGCTCCGATCTCCTCTCTTCACCCGGGCCCCCTCCTGGGACCCGGGACTCTCGATCCGGCCCGCGAGTCTCTGCACGGCTTCACCCGGGGCTCTCTCTTCAATCACGGGAGACCCGCGCTGCTATGGCCGCCACTTCTGCGCTTCACCCGGGCCCCCTCCTGGGACCCGGGACTTTATGGGCACATGCAGGGCTCCCACGGCATACGGGAGCCCTGCGGAAGCATACACCGCCTCTCCACTTCACCCGGGCCCCGGGACTTCCAGGCGGAGCCAGCGAGGCTCCGGACGGCACTTTCGTGGGCGCGGGGCTTCCCTCCAGGAAACGGAAGTCCCGCCCCACGTCAGGCATCACGCTGCCTGACTTCCTGGTCGCGCTGCAGCGGCCGGGAACAGATTTCTTCGGCGGCCCCGGGGCTGCGGCGGTGATTTCAAAAAGTCGAACGCGGGGTGGGCACCGGCAAAGGCAGACGACGCGGGGTAGGCACCCGCGTTTAAATTAAATAAAAAGCGGCCATGTGGGGTGGGCACCCACGATGTGAATATATAAATAAGCGGGGTGGAACGGTACCATGGGGGAATCCCTACGCTGGGGATCCCCTCCCACAGGGGCTGCAGCTTCAGCGCTGCGCAGCCCACGCTTCTCCTCCTTGGGGAAATAGAAATAAAGCGCTCACAAGGCGCTAGATGCAGCCAAAAGTCCTGGAGGCTGAAAAAGAAGCAAAATGGTCCCAAAGGTCCTTTCAGGCATCAAGAGGCAATGCAGGGCCCAGGGAGGCAAGCCCTCATGGCAGCCCCCCCCTGGGCCCCAGCAGCAGCACGCCCCGCAGGGACAGCACCAGAACTGAACACTGAACATCTTTCTGGGGTCACAGCCCCTTCTTTTATACACAAAATCCCCTTTGTGTCACAGCACAGGGCTTGGAGATACCAGTCAGAACTGGTATAGGGGGGATTTGGAGCACTTTGTTTTGCTCAGCTCCTCTCTCCTTTCAGAGTGTAGGCTAGGGACATCAGACGCACCACAGGAGGTGGAGCCAGCATTGTGGAGGGAAGGCACAGCCCTATTCAGGTCCCAGGTGCAACTCCTCCCACCCATCTACATGGAGATCTCTCCATTCAGCCCTGCGCTGACTCACCCTGCCCCTCCTGGAGCCACACACACCTCCCAGCCCCTGTCACTCACAAGCCAGACATGCAATTCACATCAGGCAGGCAGACACAGAGCACACAGAAATGCCAACTTCTAGAAGTGGCATTTCTCTACCAGTCACCATAAATCTGCGCACACCATTGCGCAGCATTTATTCTCACGAATTCAGACATACTAGACTTGACCATGCTGCACCTCTCATAACAGGAATTACCACTGACACACTCATCCTCAATGCATTCCTATGGGAGGGCAGGCCAGTCTCACCACACACGCACACAGCGCGCACGCACTTTACACTGGACCACAGTGCTAAAGTGCCCAGAGACTTAAAAGTACTAACACCAAGTTACATAGAAGGCAAAAAGTTCAGGGGTGAACCTGCCAAAAAGGGCCAAGTCCAACACATAACATTACATCTCATCTCATACATTTTACTAGGAACATTTAATGACTCAGAACCCATATTTGGGAATGCAAGAATCTGTGACTTATATCATTTCTATAGAACAATGAACGATTCGGATCAATACACTCAACTAGTCCCCCCTCCCACCTATTGAAGGAACTTTCCCAATAACTCTTGCTTGTAGATAGATGCTGGCCCACACGGTCTTTACATCACTCTTGATCATAGGCCGTTGAGGCCCTAAATGAACAATAGAGAGAGGGGGGGGGGGGGGTAGGAGGGATGAGCCATGGGAGGCGGGCAGAGGGGAAGGAGCGCCGGATCAGGAGGGAGGGAGGGCCGAAGGTAGGTAGACAAGGGAACAGCAGACAGCCACAGTGATACCAGTCCCACTCATACCATTTCATATTCACGTGTATGAGCCCAACACATGTCGGTGGTACCGACCCCCACAGTCTTAATCAGTAGAAACATTACTTTTGAATTGTTCCAACAATTGGAACCAGTCTAGAGATATTGGTTTTTTGCGAAGCCCTCTGTACTCCTCCCTCCTGAGAGCCTCCCCCCTCCATTTGGGCCCATCGCACCACCTCCTCCCCCCAGCAACCCCCCCTCGGAGCCATGTGAGACTTCCATCGCTGTGTTAGCAGTCTTTTAGCCAATATTAGAGATAGGTCTGTGAATCGGCGCAACACTTTTGCTTTCCGTGGTAAAGGGGATAATCCTAGCAAGCATGCTTCTAGTGTTGTCCAATTGAGTCGTTCGGACAGTTGTGTTAAACTATCAGTGACCTCTCGCCAGTACTCTTGCAATGCCGGCAGGACCATAACATATGAGTCAGATCGGCTCCGGGCAGGCGGCAGCGAGGGCAGTTAGAGGAGGCTTGTGGGTACATCACATGGACCTTATCCGGCGTCAAATACGCCCTATGCAACAGGGCCAGTTGTATAAACTCGAATCGCGTATTTCGGGATACCCGTTTTGGATACTCAAGGACCATTGCCAATTCCTTGTCTGTGAGCGCACGTTTAATATCCACCTCCCATTTTTGACGAAGGGGTGATAGTGTAATCTCCAAATGTTCTCTCAGTCCCCTGTAAAGCCATCTGACCAAATGTCTCCCGTGTCCCATTATATGTAATGTTTGCAATAAGTGGAACGTTGGGGGCTCGCATTGATCGACTAGCCAATACCTGCGAACTAAATGCAGAATGCTAGCATGAGTCAAAAATAGCGTATCAGGTACTCCATACGTACGCACCATTTCAGCATGAGGCATTAATTGCCCATCAGTGAATAAGGAGCCCACGGTCGTGACTCCCCCGTCTACCCAAGGTGCTATGGTCCATGTGGTGTTAGGAGGCCACAAAGGGGTATGTTCGGAGCATATGGAGTGGGTACTTTTGTGTACTTCAACGCGAGTTTCCAATAATGTAGCGCTACTTGGAGCAGCACAGGGATGTCTTTCGATCTTCCAGGCTCTGGGGAAAGCAGTGTCTGCAGTGTTCCGCGACGCAATTGTGCTGCCGTGTAGCCAATCTCAGATAGATTATGCCCCGCCAGCCAATATGCCAACCACTGCAACTGGCTAACTATGTTATATGCCTTGAAGTCCGGGGCTCCCATACCCCCTTTCGCTGTGGGCAACTGCAATTTGGCAAGGCCAATTCTACGACGTCCAGTCCCCCATATCAATGCTATCAATAAGGAGTTTATCATTTTATTATAGGGAGAGTAACGAAGTAGTATAGGAGCCTGGGAAGCATCACCATTTTCCCTTTTGCTAGTCGTCCTGCAGTAGACAATGGTAATTTAATCCAGAAGGCCACTTGTGATTTTAATGCATTTATGGCCCGTATTAGATTCCCGTCCAATATGTCCCGCGTATTCTTATAAAACTGAATACCCAGGTATTTAAAGGTGACAGGTTCGACGTTAAAATGCGCCGATCCAAAGCGCAGGGTGGGTATAGGACGTGTGTCATAGAAGAAGTATGCTATGGACTTGGATGCATTCAGTTGAAGTCCTCCTGACAGTAGCCCAAATTGATGCAACAGCGCCGCCACTGCAGTGAGGTCTGCCCCCAGATCTCTAAAATATAGTAACATATCGTCCGCATATAACGACAGTGAGTGGGTAGTTGGACCTATTGGAACACCATGTGTGCACATTATTAATCGTAAATGGTGTGCCAAGGGCTCCAAGGCCAGCACAAAGAGGAGTGGGGAGAGAGGACAACCTTGACGCGTTCCACGATATATATTATACGCGGGGGATATATTGTGCCCCGATTTTGCACGAGCTGTCGGTGAGGTGTATAATAATTTTACCCAATGGCAATACGTTTGGGGAATGCCATATTTCTTCAGCACTGCTAGCATATATTGCCAGCTCAATGAGTCGAAAGCCTGTCGTATGTCTAATGACAAGCATCCAGCCCGTGGGTAGAGAGTGTGGGCAGTATGAAACACATTGAAGAGGCGCAGTATGTTCAATGAAGTGCTGCGACGTGGAACGAACCCGTTTTGATCAGAATGTATAAGCCCTGGGAGAAACGGCAAAAGACGCATTGCTAATAATTTACTCAATATTTTATACTCGGTGTTGAGAATGGATAAAGGTCTGTATGAAGAAAGATCCACTTGCGATTTACCCGGTTTTAATAGGGACGTCACTATTGCTTCCTTGGTTGTTGGGGGCAATGTACCTTCCTCCAGGGATGTGGTGTATAGCTGCAACAATTTAGGGACTAATTGGGCCGGGAATGTAGCATAAAATTCTATCGGGAGCCCATCAGAGCCCGGCGTCTTGTTACGAGCAAGGTCCTTTATTGCCCCACGAATCTCCGGCATTGTGATGGCAGCAGCCACGGATTTCTTAGCATCAGGTGGAATAACCGGTAAGGGGATATTTGCTAAAAAGTCAGTCACGTCGTCTGGAGGGACCTGAGGGGGAGCCGCATAAAGACGGGCGTAATAGTCATGAAATGCCTCATTAATTCCTATCTGCGTATTCAATCAATCAATCAAACATTTGTAAAGCGCACTACTCACCCGTGAGGGTCTCAAGGCGCTGGGGGGGGGAGGGGTGCTGCTACTGCTCGAATAGCCAGGTCTTGAGAAGCCTCCTGAAGGTTAGTAGGTCCTGGGTCTGCCGTAGGAGGATGGGGAGGGTGTTCCAGGTCTTGGCGGCGAGGTGGGAGAACGATCTGCCGCCGGTGGTCGCTCTTCGGATGCGGGGGACGGTGGCGAGGTCGGCGGAGCGGAGCTGTCGGTTCGGGGTGTAGAAGGTGAGTCGTCTGTTGAGGTATGCCGGTCCGGTGTTGTAGCGCCCTGTGTGCGTGGGTGAGGAGCTATTCCCGATCACTAATTCCCCATTGACATTATATACCGCCAGTACAGGCGTTGGTGAGGGTTGGGGTCGTGTCATGCGGGCCAGCAATGTGCCAGGTCGATCTGCTTCTGCGTGCGTCCGAGCTGTGTAAGATTGGAGGTCAACCAAGCGTAAACGTTCGAGGAGCTCAGCATATTTTATCCTGGCTTCCTGAAGCCGTTCCAGTCCCTCCGCATCTACCCGCGCTTCATTTTCTAAAGCCTGCAGTGATGCTTTCAAGTCTGTAAGATCACAAGAATTCTCACGCCTAGCCCCAACTACTGTGCTCATTGATACCCCCCGGATCTGCACCTTGAAGGCTTCCCATTCAATCGACCACGTGGAGGCTGTTCCTTCATTGATTTCGAAGTAAGATGTGATTGCCGTGGCTATAGTGTCTCTAAACACCTGGTCTTCCAGAAGTTGGGGCTGTAGGCGCCATGTTGGGATTGGGGATGGGGTCCGGCCCCAATGAAGGGACAGCTCAAGGGGATTATGATCTGATATAGTCTTGCCCAAATATGTACTGTGTGCCATATGTGAGAGAAGGGTTGGTGTACATATGAATCTATCTAGGCGGGAGTGCAAACCATGAGGGTGAGAAAAAAGGGAATATTCACGCATATTCGCGTTATGTAAACGCCAGACGTCCGCCAATTCCCAACCTGACATCCACCGTTGTAATGCTCGGGCTTGCTGGCATGTTACTGTTCCTGGCAGTGGAGGGTGGGAACGATCCAACTCAATATCTAGTACCGCATTAAAATCTCCTCCCAACAACCAAGGATATTGTGTCCAGTCAGCCAGGGCTAGTGTAAGACAAGAGAGGAATGCCTCCTGGTCAATATTAGGTGCATATACCGACCCAAGGACTATTTGCCTCCCGTCTAGAGTACCCTGTAGTAATACGTATCTGCCCTGCTAGTCTATCTTACTCTATTGTAATGAAAAAGGAACCCCCGCCCGTATCCACACCACAGCCCCTTGTGAAAAGGCGGAGTAGGTTGTTGCATAGACCTGCCCTCTCCACTTCCTCTGCAGTTTGGGAAGTTCAGATGATACCAAGTGGGTCTCCAGCAGACATACTATTTGCGCCCGCCTTCTTTGTAACTGTGCCAACACTCTGTGGCGTTTGTGAACGGAGCCCATACCCCGGACATTCCAGGTCATGAGAGTGTAACAATCAACCACTGTAGCCATATACAATCTTTTGGAAATATACGAAGTTTCCCCCCAGACCCCCAAACTCAGCAGACCTGTAGACCAGCACCAAGCATTTTAGGTGATTAACTTCCCAATTCGCGGTCCAATGAGACCACATCATCCGACCAAAACAATAACTTTAAACTAAGAACTAAATGTTATGTTAAAACCAGTGCTTTCGCTGACAGGATGAGCTATTGATGCGACAATTGTATAGTGCTGTATGAACACAATAACCGGACCAGTACCGCCCGGGCCCTATGTAAAGGTAGCATAATAGCAACATACTATCCCTGTCGACAGTTGTTGCAAGTAACATTTACCATCAACTAGCATCTCTCTTTGATAATCAATACAGTTTTAGAAGAAATATCAGCGTTGTGCTTCACACCCACATGACCTATAACATCCCCCAACAGTGACATCAATATTAGTGTGCCTGGTAGTTGTGGTATGAGCGTAACCCCTATACCATTAACCAATATTATGCAATGCTCTCAACTCAGCGGGTCAGCACTCAGCTGCGTAGTTTCGGATGGGAACAGAGCAACACTACACCCAGAATCAGAGTCTGATGTTATCTTCACCGAGGGGCTAGTGCTGATTGGCGGGCGGACAATCCGTAATGTATTTGCTGTGCGGAGGGCCTCCTGCCTCCCCTCCAGCACTGCCTGCAGGGATGGGGCCCCGGAGGAGCCCTCCTGGGTGGGGAGTCCTCTTCTGCGTCGTCCCTGCGCTCGTTGTGATTTTTGTTGCGGTCCGGCGCTCACCTCCGCTCGAGTCAGGGAATTTCCTGTCCAACCACTCCCAGGCGCTCTCCGGGGTATCGAAGAAGTAGGAACGCTGATCGTGGAGAATCTTTGACTTTGCGGGGAACAGGAGAGCAAAAGACAGGCCCACAGCACGTGCACGTGATTTGACTCCCAAAAAAGATGAGCGCCTTTTCTGAACCTCAATCGTGTAGTCTGGAAATATCGATACTTTGGCATTATCGATCGAAATTGGACCACTGGTGTGAGCATTTTGTAAAATGAGATCCCGGTCTCTAAAGTTCAGAATCTTGGCTATTATCGGCCTGGGATTTGCACCAGGGATAGGCTTTTTGGCCGGCACCCGGTGTGCTCGTTCCAATGTGAATATGTCAGACAGCCCGGTGGGATCCACTGTCTTCCTCATCCAGTCCTCAATGAACAGTGTGGGCTTCGGTCCCTCCATGCCCTCCGGGAGGCCCACTATTCGTAGGTTGTTCCGCCGAGACCTTCCTTCGGCATCCTCCGCCCAGGCCTGTAGGATGTCAATTTGCCAGCGCATTTGGGATATTTGTGCTTCATTTTCTCTGACCTTGGGCGCTGTTAGTTCCAAAGTTACTTCAGCGGTTTTCACCCGATCTGCTAATTTGTTATGGTCATCTTTTAGTAGGGTAAGGTCGGTAGAAATCGTTCCCAATTGTTGTGCAATAGCTGCTCGAGACTCTCGTATCTTCAGTAGAATCATATCCAGTTTGTCTGGACGGGGCACGTCACTGCCATCGTGCCCAGACCTAGCCGGGGAGGTTCTGGAGGATGGGGAGCGTGCTCTCGTGCCCGCCGATAAGGCCTCGGTTTTGGTTTTCGTGCGCCCCATTGGCTCTAATAGTACTGCCAGGCCAGTAGTAGCGTCCAGAAATGTGGGAATTTCACACTGGATCAGTCCCAGAGGGTATTATTCCAACTTGCCTCCTTCCACAGAGATCCCCTCGCGGTGTACTCAGCGGGTGCCTGTTAATATTATGGGCCTATCACCCCGCGACCTCTACACATAGTGCCCAGCGGTCAGCAGAGCCCTCTCGCAGCATGCAGCTCCGATCATGGTGTAAGGTCATCAAGCCAACTCCCTTATGCCCCAAATGCCGCGCTGTGTGTCAATAGTCCCGCAAGAGAGCCCCCAGGGGCGGACAACCCGGGGCTTCTCTCCGCAGTCCGGCCGCCTCCGGGCCCCCGGGGCACTCCAAAGGCTACCTCACAAGCTGATAAGGGAGGTCAAATTATGGCAAATCTTGGCCCCACCTCCTAATCTAAGCGCAGACAGTCTCAGCCAGGGCCCATCCGCTGCTCCTCAATCCCCAGGTCTGCGCACTTCATGCAAACCCAAGGGAAATGTGCTTGGCCCCTCCGTAGTCGGTAGTAAGGCTACTGCTAGTCTTTGGGGTGTCCTCCCGGCTCTTCAAGCCTGTCTCAGTGTGGGGTAAGAGCTCCATTCTGCGTAATCAGGATCGAGCGAAGCTGGCGTGGCCGGGGCTTCAGTTGCCGCCCGAACCTGGCCCCAAAGTCAGTGGGGGATTCTAATTACTGGGAGGGTTCCCCCGGTCTTCCTGCTTTTGGGCAGTGTCCACTCCCACACCCTGTGCTAGATGTGAGTTCCGTTGCCCACATGTTCCAGCCCCACACCCGCGGTCTCCTTGGACATGGAGCAACACCCGGGGGGGGGGGGGGGTCCCGATCTCTGCCAATCCCGGGACGTGCCCCAGGAAGCTCTCGTCCTCGGCTGCAAGCGTTCTCAATCAAAGGCGATGAGGACAGCAGAAGTGCTCAAAAAGCCCCCAGCCAGCGCACAGGAGCCTGCAGATCCGCCCCGGGCACAAGCGCCTGCCCCCTACTTGCTCCAGCCACGCTGCTCAAGGCCCCACAGTTCAGCAGTTGTCCAGGCGCCGCCGCAATCTCTCACCTCAGTCAGAGGGACCCCGCTGGTGCGCCGGACCGGCCGAAGCCCGCAGTGACAATCAGGTCCGGACTTCCAGAACACGCTGCAAGGCCGCGGGACCAGGCTCACTCGCTACAGGCCGCAGGGGAGATTCAGAGGCCGCCTCCGCCCCACTGCCGTCATCGCTGCCTCCTCGGGTGCTCCGCCATCTGGGCGCCGGTACTGGTTAGTGCCTCTATCCAATGGACCCCGCTGGGAGCGCCAGCCTGCTCTGGGGTCCAGTAATGTTCAGCGGTTGCCACGGGGGCAAGAAGGCACGGATGTCCTCGCCACGTCACCAGGCCGCAGGGCCAGTCGGGTTTGTTGCAGGCCTCAGGGGGTGGTTCAAGGCTGCCCCCTCCTTCTCGCAGTCTCAGTCGCACCCTCAGG
This sequence comes from Calotriton arnoldi, assembly GCA_963921515.1. Lineage (NCBI taxonomy): Eukaryota > Metazoa > Chordata > Amphibia > Caudata > Salamandridae > Calotriton > Calotriton arnoldi. Next base: position 645,671 of record CAWUFW010005890.1, on the reverse strand, counting down.
ACACTCCGCCGGACCACCAGGCCCCCGAGTCACAGCCACATCCAGGCCGGAGGGGTCGTCACTCCAATTCCGGGCGCCGCCGAGATAGACAGCGCCGTCCAGGAATCCACATCGTCATCCACGCCAGGAGACCGGATTGGCTCCAAATCGGGAGACTCCAGCCAACCGTGAGTATAGCTCCCCACAGTCGTGCACAGGGTCGTGGATGGCTATTGATGCAGGGATAGTTCCGGATTAATGGCTAGGGCCCGGAGCTCGTCGCTTATGCGACCGCCATCTTAGACAGTTGGCCACGCCCCCCCCCCTATAATTTCCTCCTAATATAGTCAAAATGAGATCCTGTGTCGGCTGATAAGTGCTGGTGGGAGCCTACTGACAGCCAATTACATCACAGAACTGTTATATTAGATGCATGTGCTGTGCTCTGTCTGGAATGTGTTGCATTGGATACTTTAGAGGAACAATACTGTAATGTTTTGTGTTGGATAAAGCATGTTCAGTGGGAGTAAATTGATACCAATAGACAATTTATTCCACCATCATAACAAGTGATGGTGGACTTGTTTAAGGAGTGGCCAATGCCGGTCACTTAACTGAAAGAAGAATAGCACTCTACAGGCTTGTAATGGTTCGTCATTTTAGTGTGCATTACGAAAATGCCAAAATTAGACACGAGGTGAACCCAGATGCTATTTGCTTGGAACACAAACTTTTTCAGATCCCAGGACAATACGGCAAGATCAGTCAGGTGATTGATAATTTAATGATACACTGTTAATCATATCTTAAACAATGACTGGAGGAAGAAAAAGTAAATGTTGATATTTGTGCAGGAAGTTAGGGGTATGAGAGTAAAGTAAGAGTAAGGGTCTAAACTCAACTTTAAAGAAAATCCAGGTGTTGGTTGAAAGTTGCACACAATTGCACTCAGAGTCTGTAATAACAGCACAATTCAGGCTACAATCTGTTTTGGACAGGGGTCTCCAACCTTTTCTGTAATAAGAGCTACTTATTTTCAATGGAAATCCTCCTGAACTACTAATATTAATAGTGTAACAATTACCACATCAAGCAGGTTTACATTATTGGCTACCATAAGCCATATTCCAAACCGTGATGGCCCGAGTACCTCATCCAGGGCTGTCCGCAGTAACGTTAATAAGCCATAATCTGTTTGGAATGTCTGATCCATGGGTAATGCATAAAGGCCAAAGCTGCAATGCCCCTGGCACCAAGATAATAATATTAGTAATATTTCTTCACAGTGCCGCACAGTTTATCCCTTAAATATCAGTTTTAAATATATTTTGGAAATTCAACAATTTGTCTCCAGTCATCAGCTTATGAGTTCTGATAAAACCCATATTTTTGTCTTGAACACACACTTTTCAACATTGAGATACATATATTAATTCAACCAAGCAAACCCTTTTTATTTAGTAGGTTTGGCTTCGCAAAGGAGAACTACTTGCAGGGAGCTGGAGAGCTACAAGTAGCCCGTGAGCTACTCGCTGGAGAAGTCAGGTTTAGAATCTGTTTACAAGTAGGGATGAACTGAAATGGCTAATGACACGTCCTTGAACTACATTTTTTAGCCTACATCTTACAAATACGTCTATGGGCACTTCTATAAAGTTCGAAATATAGCAAGAACACACAAATTTATGTTGTACTTTGCTTGAAAGTGCTAGTAAGTGAAGTGTTTCTAAACTTTATATACATGATGCGGTTAAACGAGCGGATTTCAATGGATAACTGTGCTAGCAATATGATCACAGGTCAGTTCTGGGTTGCAATTTAGCCATATTTGTGCAGCAACACAACACAATCTTAAAAATTGTATGCAACTGACAATATAGCAAACAATGCTCTGAGAATGCAATGTAATATTCTACATGCAATAACTGTTAAATGACAAGCTGGGGGCAGGAATACAACGTGTAGATTCCACTTTTGTTGTGTTATTTGCTCTTCTCCAGTATTACAATTTGGTAAGATTTATATTTTTAAAAAACCAAAAACATTTAAGAAGCAGTGTTCAAACTGTGAACAAGCAATGAGAGTCTGCCTGGAAGGTACATTTAACAAAACTAATACTGCTTTTTTAATTGTGTTTACTTTTAGTAGTTGGTTGCATTTATTGTATTCATGCATACCGGGCTTTGCACTACTAACAAACATTTTACTTACAGCAAAAGTCGAGATGTGCTAAGGGTGTAACAGCGCGGTAGCAAAGTAATACAAGTCTGAACTCAACTTTGATGAAAACCCAAGAGAGATTTAAAAGGAAAGCAGTTTTACTCGGATTCTGTATTGGTGCCTGATTTGATGTAACACCGAACTTTGAGAAATTACTCTGTTATACCAGAGCAAGGTCTCAGGAACGATTTGTGGTGTATGACTACATGAACGTTTGTTCCAGAAGACACTGTTGTGATATTGCATGAGCAATATAAGCCCCAGGATCGCTTAGTCACCCAGCTAATGTGGTAGGGAGCAAATTAAAATATGTTGGGAATTCTGATTCAGTGAAATAACAAGACTGGTCTTCAAAGATCATATCTTTATTGCAGCTGCTATAGAGCAGACAGTATTACCAGTGAAGACTAGAAATGTGAGCATCTCTTAGCCCACATTGCATGATCACTTGCAGACCTGACATGGACTAAGAACATTTCTCTGTACTCTGTGTACTTCATATTTCAGTTGGTATCACCTGGATCCATTAATTGCACCACACAAACTAAGTATAACTGGGTTAAACAGATAGGATACACAACGGTGCACTAATGCCAAGTGGCGCAGCTCGTAATACATTCATACATAACTACTGCAACCTCCAGGATGCTCCATCTATTATATGTAGTTGAAAGGGAGCAGAGAGCAGCACAGTCAAATCGGAGGTTCAGTCAATGAGCGACTAGATGGGGGTAGGAGATTTTTAGCATCGGAAGTGGACTGTTACTGCATCATGATGTAGTGTTCTTTAAACAGGCTCGTTCCTAAATTGAGGAAGTGTAGGGGCAATATTGATGTATAAAGGGATATTGTTCCTTAACCTGGATACATAAGTGGAGATGGTCCACTGTCTTGTTTGTTTTTTTGCACTTCGTCATCTCCAGCCTCATTGTTTCCTGGCAGCAGGTGTACCAACCACTACTAGAAATTGTGAGCTGGCCAGCCAAAGACCCAAGAGCATGGATAGTGATGGTTTTGGAGACTATACAGCTGGTCCTGAAGATGCTGCCTACAAGGAGAGCCAATTAAATTATATCAGGGTGGGCAAAAGAAAACATGTGCTTTCCAAAAGCATAAATCCTCTCGGATACACTATCGAAAGGAGTTGTCAGAATTGAGTTTGGATTCACCTTACTGGTCGCGGCGTGTATAAAAATGTCTGTGGTAGGGTGCTCGGTGAGAAAATCAAGGTCACCAGAAGCAGGAGTGTTATGTCTGGCTATTCACAGGTGAGCAAGAACAAGGCTTTGACCAAGTAGCCATTGATGTATCAGTAAGTACATCATTAAAATAAAGTAAGGGCTCAGACGTTGCTAGTCCAGGCTGCAAAATCTATGTTAGAACTTTGATTTTGGTCTCAGTGGAGAGTATTTGCATTTCTAGTATCTTAGCAGCCCTTAAGGACCATCATTGCAAATGAGGCATTTTGTTCCGTTGGTGGCCCAAGAGGTGTGTCAAGTCTCAGGCGAGGTGACAAGCAGACTGGCGTACTGTAAATCAATGTATAAAGGCATCATGAGTATAATGAGGTGGGAAGGCATCCTTATCACGCTCATCATCGTCAACATATTGGGGTGCCCCCTGTTCTGATACAGAATAATAGTTATGTATATTTTATTCTTAAACTTTATTTATAGAGTTTTACAACAGCAGAAACAAAGAAGAATAAGGGAAACAAAAAATGAATACAGGGTTAACAAATATACAAAGTAGTCACTAGCATGTGTATGAGAAATACAGAGTGTACCTTAAAGAGCATATCGATGAGAAAGGAAAATGCTACTTACCAGTACGCATCTGTTCTTGGCATGTAGAGCTGTAAATTCGTATACTTGTGCATAGATCGCCATCTGGTGTTGGGCTCGGATGTTTGCACTTTGTTTTTGTCTTTGTAGTTACGAGGTAGGTGACTCCTCCTTAGGACGATAGTGCGCATGGGCATCGACTCCATCTCCAGATTGTTTTGCCATGGAGGGTTATGATGGAGTTAGTAGAAAATAGAAAAGGATGTCCATGTGTAATGTATCTAAGTAAGATAGTACTGGAACAGATAGAGGTATCCGGGGAGGCGGGTGGGCGTATACGAATCTACAGCTCTACATGCGAAGAACAGATGCATACTGGTAAGTAGCATTTTCCGTTCGAGGCATATGAGCTGTAGATTGTATACTTGTGCATAGACTATACAGCAGTTACCTCCTTAGCGGTGGCTACCTGTATCTGTTGCAGTGGTTTGAAAAAGTGTTTTTAATACAGCCTGGCCCACACTAGCTTGCTGTTTTGCCTGCACGTCCACACAATAGTGTTTTGTGAACGTGTGTGGTGTAGACCAAGTTGCTGCCTTGCAGATGTCATCTAGGGGAATGTTCCCTAAGAATGCCATAGATGCCCCTTGTTTACGTGTGGAGTGAGCTTTAGGGGGAACGGTTAAGGTGCGCTTGGCTTTAGCATAGCATATTTGGATGCATTTAACAATCCACCTTGCAAACCCTGTTTTTGAGATAGGATTGCCTTTATGAGGTGGGGAGAAAGCCACAAAAAGTTGCTGAGTGTTTCTAAAGGATTTTGTTCTTTCAATGCAGTAAAGTATTGCTCTTTTAACGTCTAACGTATGAAGAGCCCGCTCTGCTACTGAGTCTGGTAGAGGGAAAAACACTGGGAGTTCTACAGACTGGTTAAGGTGGAAAGCAGAGACGACTTTAGGTAGAAATTTTGGGTTAGTCCTAAGAACCACTTTGTTATGATGGATTTGGAGAAATGGTTCTTGTATGGTTAATGCCTGGAGTTCACTGACTCTTCTGAGAGAGGCAATTGCAACTAGGAAGGCTACTTTCCAGGTGAGAAATTGTAACTCGCATTTATGCATAGGTTCAAATGGGGGACCCATGAGTCTGGTAAGTACCACATTTAGGTTCCATACTGGAGAGGGTGGAACTCTAGGTGGAATTATTCTTTTAAGTCCTTCCATAAATGCTTTGATAGCTGGCACCTTAAACAAAGACAAGTGTTGTCTGTTTTGGAGATAGGCTGCTATTGCTGCGAGATGTAGTCGAATAGACGTATACGCTAGGTTACATTGTTGTAGATGCAAAAGGTAACAGATGATGTTTTGAATAGAAGCATCTAGTGGGTTGATCTTATTTGTACAATAAATTACAAATCTTTTCCACTTTGCGGCATAGCAAGCTCTAGTGGTAGGACGTCTAGCTTCTTTAATGATATTCATGCAGTCTGGCGGGAGATTAAGGTAAACAAATGAAATTGAATGGGCTGCTTTTAAAAGTTCATTATAATTACGATAAGGTGTTTGGTCTTTCTTTATACGAGTGACCAACTCCAACATGGCGGGAGTTCTCCCTTAAACTAGGAAATACATACCCGCGGAGTGAACTGCGTATTGACGTCATCATACAGCGCATATCCAATCAGATGTGACGAGCCATATAAACGGCTTGGATTGCCGGCGTTAAGATAATCTTTTTTATCATAACGGAGAGGAAGTGCCGGAATACGCGGGGTATCGAGAGCCATATAGGTAAGCAGAATGAGGGGAGTGATTTTAACTCTGGGTGATACGTATCCCTTCCCTTAACGGGCCCTAATTACGTATATCCCTTACATCCCCTTATGTCATAATGTTATGTGGGGTAACAAGAGCTATAAAGGGAAGAAGACCGTGTAGCGAGGATAGTGGCTTCCAATTTGGAAGTAATAAACCCTTTGCCGTCATTGGTCTAATCAATATATACCTCAATAATATAGGAGGGGAGAGTTAACCTTTCTCCCCGAACTATTAGGTACGATACGCGGGGGAGAGATATATAAGAACACGCACCATGGGCTCCTTTGGTACATACAAGATTGTATATACACATACATACATCATTGGGACTAAAATAAGTATGGATGGACAATGTGTAAGGATAAAAAGAACACGCAGTACCCGTTTCGTGTATATATATATATATATATATATGGTGTACTCGATAAATATATTGTAATTAGGGGCACTAATATAACAGTTTTATTAGGGTTAGGATAATAGGGCAATACAATATATAAAATACCTTTAACAGCCATACAAATATACTTGTTGTTGTTTATAATTTTACAGCCCACCCAGATGTGTTCCGGTAAAAAATAATTAAATAAAAGGACGAGTAATTGGATCTGATGCCAACGTTTCTGAAAGTTTGAACACTCGAATTAACTTAAAGGTGAGATACAGGAAACTGTGATTATAGCCATACCCACAAAATATAAGCCACATTTTTTTTGACAAATCAGCTTGATGTATATATGTCTCCATTCTATACATATTCTTTCCCTCTAGACTAACCGAGACGAGTTCCGGTTTTGGCTAAAACAAAGAATGGGTTTTCGCCTACAATTTGAGGTGAGATCTTAAAATGTCAAAAACGTGTCAATGAATATAAATAGTGAGTACTTTAAATAAGCCAATCAGAAATTTTTGAATTTATGGCCGGATTATTTGAATAGGGAGGTGCTTGACCAGAGTTTGAACCACCGAAGAATCAGGTGTCTGTTTATAAACGACAAACACATATTAAAGGTATTGGTTTTATTTTTCAATATGCCATGAGACTCCATTGAAATCAATTAACAGTCTGTGGGTCTGATGCCAGAATTTTTAAACATTTTTTTATATATCTTTTTAATACTCTTTAGTGACTAACAACAAAATCGTCACTCTCCTCCACACATACATGGGAGCCATACCATACTGAGTGCATAGGCACTGGTGAGTGTAGGTGTAATTTTTTCCGAATAGCGGGGATGGATGATTGTTTTGAATGTACGTAGTATGAATACGTTAAGTCTTTCCCATCTTATTTTGAACTCTCTCAAGAAATGTGCGAGCACTTATAAACATGTGAACTAATATTGTATACAAGGGTAAAAAATAGAGTTCTTATATTATGATAATAAAAATGTCTCACCTAAATGTTTAATTATTGTGTATAGATATGAACGCAAGTTTATTAAGACAGCTAAAATAGTTAAATCTATATAAAATGAGAGACTTGCTCTAATGTAAATACTTATTTATTATATTTTTTTCTCCATTTCCACTGTTTGGTTAGGTTGAACAATTGATGTGTGGATAAGGAAAAAAATTGTTAGTCCTGAAGAAGGTGGCCTTATTCATCTATGACCACCGAAACGTGTCGAAGCAGTGATTCTTGTCTAATTTGTGGTGTGACAGTGGCCATTTAGACAGGGAAGGCTCTACCCTGCTAGGCTCTGTCAAAATACTGTTCAAATTGACGTTCTAAAGGCGAAATTTATTGTCTCATGTAGTTTCTTTTCCAGGGAGTTTGTTTTTCTATGTATTTTGTATCTATTGAGTTTGCTAGGAGTTTTTTAATCTTTTTTTATTGAGGTACTTGAATTGACTCCACATTGTGTATATTGTATTTATAATGTATTTATAATGTATTTTTATATCTTGATGTTATCTTAAAACATTTTTTTAATTAAAACTTGTGCATAAGTACTTTCACACCTTGAGTAGAGTGGTTCCATTTTTATATTATATGAGTTATCTTGGTATGTTACGGTGTGTTATTGTATGCTTGACATAAGGGTAAATGTGGTATTAGTTCTATAAAGAATACATTGTATAGTTCCAAAGGGAATTTTGTTTTCTAACTACCCAGTTAATCAGGTGCTCTGTCCCTTTGGACTCAGAGCCCCTCTCCTTGGTTTCAAGGATTAAGGTAGCCAAACTCTAAGACTTCAGGTGCCAGATCGCAAGGTTGAGTTGAGTGGGATCTGGATGTCTTATCTCTCCATGGTTCTGAGTGAGAAGCCTGGATGAGAGGCGTAGCTTTTGATGAGGAACTACTGATAGTTCCAAGAGGGTTGTGAACCATGGCTGTCGAGCCCATGTTGGGGAAATGAGGATCATTGTGAGGGAATGCTGTTTGAGTTTCCGAACCACTAGCGGAATGAGTGGGAGAGGCGGAAAAGCGTAAGCAAATTTGCCTGACCAGTTCATCCATAGTGCATTGCCTTTGGACAATGGGTGAGGATACCTGGATGCGAAGCTTGGGCATTTTGGTGTGTGGCGAACAGGTCTATTTCTGGGTGGCCCCACATTTGAAAGAATGGAAGTAGAACTTGGGGATGAAGTTCCCATTCGTGGATCTGCTGTGTTTGGCGACTGAGTAGATCTGCAATTTGATTGTGTACTCCTGGTAGGTGTTCTGCAAGGAGATATATGTTTTGAGGAATGGCCCATCTCCATATGCTCTGAGCTAGGTGTGAAAGCTGGAGAGTGTCCCCCCCCCCCCTGTTTCTGTATGTAATACAGTGCTGTCATGTTGTCTGTACGGACGAAGACAGCTTTGTTTAGGAGGTGGAGTTGAAAAGATTTTAGCGCTAGGAATATTGCCAACAATTCTAGGTAATTTATGTGGAATTGTTTTTGTTGAGGGGTCCATATGCCCTGAACGGTATGAGTTTGAAGATGAGCTCCCCAGCCGGTGAGCGATGCGTCTGCTGTTAGCACTATCTGTGGAACCGGGTCTAGGAACGGCCGCCCTTTGGAAAGGTTTTGTGTGTTCCACCACTGCAGAGAGCGATGGGCGCGGTCGTCTACCAACACCAGATCTGTTAATTGACCTTGAGCCTGCTTCCACTGATGTGCCAAACACTCCTGTAAGGGACGCATTTGGAGTCTTGCGTAAGGGACGATGAGAATGCAAGAGGCCATCATCCCAATTAGCAGCATGAACACTCTTGCTGGTAGTGAGTGTTGAGGCTGAAATTTTGCTATTAGAACTTGCATGGCTGTTATCCTGACTGGGTTGGGGCATGCAAGAGCTTTTGAAGTGCCTATTGTAGCCCCTAGATATTGTTGTATGGTGGACGGTTGGAGGTGGGATTTGGTGAGGTTTACCGTGAATCCCAAGCGGTGAAGCAGCTGGACTGTTTTCTGTGTGTGTTGCACACAGCTGCTGTGTGACTTGGCTTTTATGAGCCAGTCGTCTAGATAAGGGAAGACATGAATGTGCTGTCTTCTTAAGTGGGCTGCAACTACTGCGAGGCACTTGAAGACTCTGGGTGCTGTAGTTACTCCGAATGGGAGGACCTTGAATTGGTAGTGTTGACCGTCTACCACGAACCTGAGATATTTCCTGTGAGCGGGGTGAATGGGAATATGAAAGTAGGCGTCTTTTAAATCCAGTGTGGAGAGAAAGTCGCCCTGTTGAAGCAGTGGGAGCACTTGTTGGAGAGTGACCATGTGAAAGTGATCCGACTGAATGTAGAGGTTTAACGGTCTGAGGTCTAATATGGGCCTGAGAGAGCCGTCCTTTTTTGGAATTAGGAAATATAGGGAGTAAACCCCTGTGCTTTGATGAGGCAAGGGGACTGGTTCTATTGCATGTTTTTGTAATAGAGAGAGAACCTCTTGTTTGAGAAGTGCTAAATGTTCTGAGGACATTGGACGTTCTCTGGGAGGAATGTTTGGGGGAGTAGCGGTGAGTTCCAGGCAGTAACCATACTGTATGATTTGTCTTACCCACCTGTCTGTTGTGATTGAATTCCAGACAGGTAGGAACTGTGTGAGACGTCCCCCGACAGGAGTGGGATGATCGGGGGGAAGTGCAGGGAAGTCACTGTTTAGTGGTAGTGCGGTTATTGTTACCGCGACCTCTTCCTTTATTATTGTTGCCTCTGTAGCCTGCACGAAAATATCCTCTGGGGGACGTTTGAGTGGGGCTTTTATAGGATGACGAAGGATGCTCTGAACCAACGGTTTTGGAGCCAGCCCTGTAGAAGGAGCGGCGAAAGGAGCCTCTAGGAGAAGGGAATTGCAAGACCCCCATGGATTTAGCTGTTTCTGCATCTTTTTTCATCTTTTCTAAAGATGTGTCCACTGAGGGCCCGAAAAATGTTCCTGATCAAAGGGCTGATTTAAAATAGCAGATTGCACCTCTTGTTTGAATCCGGAGACTCGGAGCCAAGCGTGCCTGCACAACAAAACGCTAGTATTAATGGCGTGCGATGCGGTATCAGCAGCGTCAAGTGCACATTTAATTGAGGTGTTTGTGATCAATTTCCCTTCCTGTATAAGGTCGTGGGCCTTTTGTTGGTACTGGGTGGGAAGGTGTTGCATGAGCTTTTCGAGCTCCTCATAGTGAGCCCTATCGTACCTGGCCAATAAAGCTTGGGCATTGGCAATGCGCCAATGATTTGCGGCCTGTGACGCAATCCGTTTCCCAGATGCGTCTAGTAATTTGGACTCCTTATCAGGAGGGGGGGGCGTCGCCTGTACTTTGTGAGTTTGCCCTCTTGCGTGCATTGGACACCACAAGAGAATCCAATGGGACCTGACCCTTATTGTAAATTGGATCACTGGGAGCTGCCTTGTACTTCTTATCTATTTTATTGTTGATAACCCTGGCCCTGACAGGGTCCTTGAAAACTTCTGGGGCATGTTTGAGCATGCCTTTTAACATTGGCAGGGTGTGTGTGGATTTTTGCGAGGGTGAAAAGGTTTCGAGTAAGAAATCATCCTCTACAGGATCAGAATGTAATTGTACCCCATGGTATTGGGCAGCCCTGTTGATCAGTTGCACAAAACCAATGTTGTCATCCAGTGGCGATGGCCTAGATGGATAGAGGTCCGGGTCATTATTTAGGTCAGGATCTGTGTTATAGTCATCCCAAGGGTCTATGTTGTGTGGGATGGTATGTGCATCATCATCATCCCCATGTGGATCTATATTCCCACCCCCATCTGTATGATCATCCTCAGTACCTGGTGTTTGAGGTGAACGAGTAGGTTGTGGGGAGTGTGGTGGAGAAATCAGAAGATTTGGATCAACTGGAGGAGGAGAAGGAGGTGGGAAGTGTTAGTACTTATCTCCCTTTGTTTCACTGGTACTTCATCTTCCTGTGAAGTGTCCAACTTCCTCTTTTTGGAGGCTTGGCGAAAACTTTGCCAGTCTGTGGATCAATGAAAAGAGTTTTTTGTTTCGGATCCGAACACTGAGGCGTAGTCTGTGTGGGTAAAAAGTCTTTTTTCGGTTCCGAAGATTTTGTATTAGAATGTTCTTTGGACCGAGTGTCTGAGGCTTTCTGTGGAGTCTTGGACTCTTTAGATTTTTGTGGCTCTGAGACTTTTTTCGGCTCCGATGATTTTTTGGATTCCGAAGCAGTTTTCGGGTCCGAAGATTTTTTGGGGTCCGAATGGGCGTGTTTGGTATGCTTCGACGCCGAGGGCTTCGGTGTGGAGGTTGTTTTCGACGTAGACGAAGAAGGGCGTGGCACATCTTTGGTCTGGTGCTTCGGTGCCGAAGGTGACTTTTCGGCACCGGAATGGGGTTGGCTCGAGCCCGAGCCGGAAGGCTTATCTTTAGGTTTCATAGCCGGGCCCGAGGGCAGGGCGTCTGAAACATGTTGCCGGTGTTGAACCGAGGGCGAGGGTGTTACCGGAGCCTTAGGTTTGTTTTCGGGGAGGGGAGTTTCGGTACTCACGGATCGCTGAGCCAGCGTGACTGTCTCCTCTTCGACGTCGGAGTCGTCGGCTTCAGAGACGGAGACGTGTTCTTCATCACTCTGTTGTCCCGGCTGGGCATTGGGATCTGCCCCGAAAATGTCCGGAATCGAGCCACTCCCGTGAGACATTTCGTGACGTCGGGCCCGACGATCACGGATGGTCTTCTTCGATCTGAACGATGCACAGGCCTCGCAGTTCTGGTCTTCGTGCTCCGGGGAGATGCAGAGATTACAAACCTCGTGCAAGTCCGTGTGTGGGAACTTAGCACCACACCCGGGGCATTTTTTGAAAGGAGTCCTTTCCATTGTCTGCAGGTGTGGTCGGCGCGGATAGGGCCAACGGCCCGCGTCGAAGATGTAGATCGAGGAGTTTGTTTTTAAAGATACGCGTAGAAAGGGAAACGCGATCGAGACAATACCATCGAGTGGAGAGGGATTGCGCGTCGAAGGAAGATTCGAAACCGATATCGACCCGGAGCGCCGTAAATCACATCCGAACCCGATGGCGGAAAAAAACAATCTGGAGATGCAGTCGATGCCCATGCGCACCATCGTCCTAAGGAGGAGTCACCTACCTCGTGACTACAAAGACTTCTTCCAAGACAAAAACAAAGTGCAAACATCCGAGCCCAACACCAGATGGCGATCTATGCACAAGTATATAATCTACAGCTCATATGCCTCGAACATATATATATCTAAGTGACACCAAGTGAAAAGGACATTGCAGCAGGAAGAAATGGAGAGGAGGACAGAGATGCAACCATAATAAGGAGCATGCAGCAGGCAAGGTCAAGGCCGCACTGGCCGTAGCGGGCACCGGGCGTTTCCCCGGTGGGCCGCAAGGGTGGGGGCCGGTTTTGGGCCCCTGGGGGGCCGTTCTTGTTACTGGGGGCCGGCAATATCGGCCCCCGGCAACAAAATCGGCCAAAACCGGCCCTAGCAAACAGCTCGCCCCCCCCCCCCCCCCTCTCCCCTCCAGGGGGGGGGCGGCCGAGCAGTTTGCCAGGGCCGGTTTCGGTTCCCAGTCCGGCCCTGGGCAAGGTGCCCCAATCAGAAGGAAATGGTGACAGGAATCCAACGAAGGTATCACCAGGGGATCAAGGAAATTAGTGCTTGCATGGTTACAGTCACATTGAATGCTCTGAGGTAAGCGTCAGCCGCGGCGGGCCCCCTCTCCCTCCTCAGGATAAAGCAACAAGTAGTCCCACAACGGTTGCCATATATTTTTAGGTCTGGAGGTTGTAGTGTAGCATAGGTATCGCTCGTGGTATCGCAGTACATTAAGTCCTGGAGCCATTACTCGCTGTCTGGACAGTGGTGCCGCCCCAATATTAAGATACCTGCAGTTTGGCAAATAATAAAGTGATAGCGGCAAATCGCCGGTAATGGCTTAACATAGTCCAACAATGCCAACAGTGGGGTTGGGACAAGTTCAAGTGCAATCATCCATGATAGCAGCAAAAACAAATTCTCCCAATATGCTAGTACTGGGGCACAGTTCCATGCCAGATGTGAGAAGTCGGCATGCTCCGTTGCGCATCTAGAGCAGCAGTGGGATTTGGTGGGGTCGGTTTTTGCAATGAGGTGCGGGGTAGTGTATGCCCTGTGTAAGTATTTAAAGTGTATCAATTTATGTCAGTGATTGTTGGATACCAGACATGTCTGTTCACAACAGTAGAGCCAGGTAGTATCCAGCAGCGGTCAACCCAGATCTCTCTCCCACACCGCCAGGGCCTTCCCTCCCACCTCCAAGCCTTGGCAATAGTGATGAATTATATAGTCGGGAAATCAAGTGGGCACTACTCTGGGTCGTAATGACCATGGTGAGCTGTGGAAAAATCAACGGCTCCGCGGAAGAAGATGGGAGTATGGAGCAAATTGTATGGTGAAGTCTATGCAAAAGAATTCTGTCCATATATGACCCATCATGCCCATCCGACAGAGGTTACAGTACACAGCCTGGCATCCATGAAGAGGTCGCCCAGTCTGCGGAGCTGACCCGCGGCCAACCATCATCATTGGAAATCAGGGATTGTCGGGAAGCAGAATATGTGGAGAGCACAGGAGATCGAAGCCAAGGTAGTGCTGCAGTTTGGTCCAGGCCCAGCATGTGCTGGTCGGGAGCGTCTATTTCTGAGGGAGTCCTGGGTAGGCCCCTTGGCATAATAGTGGATAGGGGATATGGACGAGCCTGAGTCCACTCGGGCTTCAGGTATTGTAACCGAGCATCAGGATGGTACCAATAGTACGCAAAATGTGCCTTTGCAACTAGATAATGGAGATAAAAATCAGGGACTCTGACCCACCGCCAACCCCGTGCCCGTATGGCATAGTTAATGTTTGCCAGCCGATTCCTGGTTGTCTACCGGCCCATACCAATCTAGTGAGCATGCTGTGTAGTGTGTCAAAGAAACTATAGGAATATTGATAAGTAATAAAAACAGGTTAGGACCACCATTTTAATGAGGGCAATTCTGCCAGCGATGGATAAGGGGAGCTCTAGCCATTGATACATTTGCAAGAATAAACCATCAACCACAGGACCGTAGTTGGGACGGACAACCTCATCGCTGCTACGGTGGAGGAAGATACCCAGATACCTAGGTGGGGTGAGAGGTGCGGGGGGGGGGGGAGTTCAGCGCACCATCGCAACGGGTACTCAAGAGGGCAAGGGAAATATTTCAGATTTAGTCCAGTTGATGTTAAGCCCTGAGAAAGCCCCAAAGCGGACCACCTCACAGAGAAGAAGAGGGAGATTGGATTCGGGGTCCCATACAAACAGCATCACATTGTATGCGTATAAGGAAGCCAGAAGGGGGCCACGGTGGAACCACAAACCATGCGCTAGTTGTCGCTCCTGAAAATAACGCACAAGAGGATCCACGCAATTATGAATAGTAGGTGGGACAGGGGATATCCCTGCCTGGTACCTCGAGAGAGTGCAAACTGATCGGTTAAGGCGCCATTCACCCGAAGCCGGGCCAGTGGGGCAGCATACAAAATTCGAACGAGGTCCCGAAATCCCTTTGGAACCCCCAGTTTCTGTAACGTAGCGTGCAAAAAAGGCAATTGAAGTGAATCAAATGCTTTTTCAGCATCTAGCAAAACGGCTGCAGTGGGAAGATCAGGATTTATTTGATTAAGGATGTCAAAGATGGTTCGGAGGTTAACCGACGTGGAGTGATGCGGGACAAATCCAGATTGTAATGGGGAAATTATATTGTCCATAAGTAGGGAAAGACAGGTGGCTAGGAATTTAGCCAGTATTTTATTGTCATGATTTAACAGGCACTATTTGAAAAGAGGGGGGACAAAGGGAGCAATTGAGAGGTCCAGTGACTCGTGCTCTCAAATAGATACCTTTAATCAAACGGGAGTCACTGTTCCTATCAGAGAAGCAAAGTAAGGAGAAATAAAGGTAACTTAAGTCGTTCTCCTACTCTATGAGTGGGGGACAGTGTGTCCTTATCATGATGCCCTCACACACCCCGAAGGATGTCATGCTTCATCATTGGGCTGGTGCTCCTCGTCGGGCCGGCGCTGCAATGCCCTACGGGTCCCCCGAAGGGTCACTTTTTCGGAGATCTTTTGATAAAGCTGTGTGGGTGCGTGGGGGTAAGTGGCAGTGAAGTCCTAAAAGTGAGGTTTTAAAAAGTGACTGGAGGGAGTATAGGACATTTTTATTAAAGAAGTGATCCCTCTGTCATCGTTAAAAAATGCAAAAGATGTGGTGCTGCTGTGAGGGGTGTTATTTCCCTCTGTAGCTAGTTGTATAGTATACCCCTAATGGATATACTTTAGGTCAACATGTTTCGCGCTATCTCACGTCTCTGGAGGAGATCCAAAGCGCTTCTTCAGGACCAGTCAGTAAAGTTTTTAAGGATAGAACAGAGAATTTAATGGCCTAAAATAATCTAGTGCCACTAGAGAAATAAAGGAGTGGTACTCTGGAACGACAAAAGTAAGAGTAAAGTAGCATTATAAAACATCTGTTTAGAATGTGTGAAATAACACTAAGTTGACCTGGATCTCAGTGCTCGTGATAATCTGCATAATACATTTAGCAAACAATCCGTGCGGCTATGAGTGAGCTATGTAGGATACAAATATTATATAACATTACGAACAAACATAAAAAGATGGTGCAACTTTCATGGCCATGGCAAATGTGTTGAATTCTTTGCAGGACATTAACATAGCGATCTAGTATCCATTATCATGTTTTGCCATGGTTAGCATAGTACCGATTGATACTATGCAAATTTAAAACACTAAAGTGAGGTAAACAATACTGCTAGGCCCCCCCATTGATGGCAAACCTTAGATCACTGTGTTGGTATGATTAATAACAGTTTCCTCACCCCTTAATTGCGGGGAAATTGCCCCATGAGAATCGGTCTGTGGGTCACTCGAGACCTATGGGGATAGAGATATGGCAACGGCAGCGTTAGAAACGAAGTACCGCCACCGTTTCTCTCGCTCATGCTGCTCACGCCAGGGATTGTACTCACTGTGACTCGAGGATTCAGGACCCGCTACATCTATCAACCTCACGCCGTCTCCGCCGGTAAAGCAAGTGTGCCGGTTCTCTGTTTTTAAAGGTTGCCTGGTTTTGGCGTTTGAGGGCGTTTCCGGTCACGTGGGTGCGTGCTGAGTCATGAGGCTAATTGGCAGGCATCTATGTATATGTGGCCGCCATCTTGGAGTGGTGTTTTGGTGTTAGGTTAGTGTATAAGAATGCTGAGGTTGCGCGATGTCACTGCAAGTGTTTTTGCATAGAGGTACACAGGTGACAGACATCTTGTTTTTAGTGGAGTCATATGTAATTGTCTTGAAAAAGGGGTGTGTCTCATTCTCATCGTATATTATGGTCATGTAGTGATTGGATAGACCAGCTGAATTGATGGTTCTAATCCATGGCCAACTGGAAAACCGTTAAGCAGTATCTGGCTAGAGGTAGTTTTGATGTTAGGACTACGTGATGACTTTACATTTTACTCTCTGGTGAAAAAGCCACGAGAAAGACACCAATAGGGGTATAGGTGGTATTTACATTTAAGGTATCTGGACGATGATACCTTAAATGTAAATACCACCTATACCCTATACAATGATGAGATCCCCTGGATTGAAGTACTATAACTCCACAGAGTGCCCTCCGTTTTCAGTCCCAAACCAAGGGCATCAACAAGAAAACATCGTCCAGATACCTTAAATGTAAATACCACCTATACCCCTATTGGTGTCTTTCTCGTGTCTTTTTCACCAGAGTGTAAAACGTAAAGTCATCACGTAGTCCTATTATCAAAACTACCTCTAGCCAGATACTGCTTAATGGTTTTCCAGTTGGCCATGGATTAGAACCATCAATACAGCTGGTGTATCCAATCACTACATGACCATAATATACGATGAGAATGAGACGCACCCCTTTTTCAAGACAATTACATATATGACTCCACTAAAAACAAGATGTCTGTCACCTGTGTACCTCTATGCAAAAACACTTGCAGTGACATCGCGCAACCTCAGCATTCTTATACACCAACTTAACACCAAAACACCACTCCAAGATGGCGGCCACATATACATAGATGCCTGACAATTAGCCTCATGACTCAGCACGCACCCACGTGACCGGAAACGCCCTCAAACGCCAAAACCAGGCAACCTTTAAAAACAGAGAACCGGCACACTTGCTTTACCGGCGGAGACGGTGTGAGGTTGATAGGTGTAGCGGCTCCTGAATCCTCGAGTCACAGTGAGTACAATCCCTGGCGTGAGCAGCATGAGCGAGAGAAACGGTGGCGGTACTTCGTTTCTAACACTGCGGTTGCCATATCTCTATCCCCATAGGTCTCGAGTGACCCACAGACCGATTCTCATGGGGCAATTTCCCTGCAATTAAGGGGTGAGGAAACTGTTATTAATCATACCAACACAGTGATCTGAGGTTTGCCATCAATGGGGGGGCCTAGCGGTATTGTTTACCTCACTTTAGTGTTTTAAATTTGCATAGTATCAATCGGTACTATGCTAACCATGGCAAAACATGATAATGGATACTAGATCGCTATGTTAATGTCCTGCAAAGAATTCGACACATTTGCCATGGCCATGAAAGTTACACCATCTTTTTATGTTTGTTCGTAATGTTATATAATATTTGTATCCTACATAGCTCACTCATAGCCGCACGGATTGTTTGCTAAATGTATTATGCAGATTATCACGAGCACTGAGATCCAGGTCAACTTAGTGTGATTTCACACATTCTAAACAGATGTTTTATAATGCTACTTTACTCTTACTTTTGTCGTTCCAGAGTACCACTCATTTATTTCTCTAGTGGCACTAGATTATTTTAGGCCATTAAATTCTCTCTTCTATCCTTAAAAACGATATGACTGGTCCTGAAGAAGCGCTTTGGATCTCCTCCAGAGACCGTGAGATAGTGCGAAACATGTTGACCTAAAGTATATTCATTAGGGGTATACTATACAACTAGCTACAGAGGGACGTAACACCCCTCACAGCAGCACCACATCTTTTGCATTTTTTAACTATGACCGAGGGATCACTTCTTTAATAAAATTTCCTATACTACCTCAAGTCATTTTTTAAAACCTCACTTTTAGGACTTCACTGCCACTTACCCCCACAGCTTTATCAAAAGATCTCCGAAAAAGTGACCCTTCGGGGGACCCGTAGGGCATTGCAGCGCCGGCCCGACGAGAAGCACCAGCCCAATGATGAAGCACGACATCCTTCGGGGTGTGTGAGGGCATCATGATAAGGACACACTGTCCCCCACTCAGAGTAGGAGAACGACTTAAGTTACCTTTATTTCTCCATACTTTTCTTCTCTGATAGGAACAGTGACTCCTGTTTGATTAAAAATGATTCAACAGGGACAGGGGCCTGTAGGAAGAGCAATTATGCAGGGACTTGCCAGGTTTAAGTAGGAGGGTAATAACCGCTCGCGCATTGTAGTTATGTTATTGTAAGAAGATTTCTAAAGCGCGCGGCTGCCCCCAGAAGGGGACTTCCCGGGGCTAGTCACAGGCAGGATGACAGCAGAAAGGAAAAGCAGGTTAGACTTAGGAGGAGAAAAAAATAGACTTTAGTTGCTTCCGAAAGCATAGGTGGTTTTGAATATTTGTTCCAAAGGGTTGATGCTAGGACTCTAAAAGAATGCCTACCCAGTCTGGCTCTTCTATGGCAGGGTATAGAGGCCAGATTCAGGTCTGCTGAGCGTAAGGTTCTCGTAGGGGAACATGACTGCATCAAAGTAGCACAACTTGGCACTCCTTGTTTATAGAGGATCTTGTGGGAGATGCATAGAGCTTTAAACTTTGTGCGCTTCTCAACAGGAAGCCCGTGGAGCTTAATTAGGAGCCGAGATGCCCAACAGAATTTTGGGGAGGGAGAAAAGAAGCCTGGCTGGAGTATTTTGAACGACCTGTAGTTGGTTCAAGACCAATCTTTTGGCGCCTAGTTAGAGACTGTTGCAATAGTTTAAGCGTGAGATGACAAGGGATTGAACAATAAATTGGCAAATTTGTAAAGTAAAAAATCCCATTATGAATTTAAGGCTTCTCAAGATGCCAAAGCAGTGGCCTGCTAGGGTTGTAACCTGGGTTTCACAGGATAGCGAGTCATCCTTCCATACCTAGAGGTTGTTAACTACTGACTTTGAATTGGGAGGAGGTTTAGCACTTCTGGCCACCAATGGTCTCTCCATAGGTTGGTGCGTCTGCCCAACAGAAGGGATCTCAGTCTTGCTGGCATTGAGTTTTAAGCAATTTTCGTGCATCCAGCTTGCGACAGCAGTTAAACAATTTTTAACATGTTCACTGTCACCGGCCGACTCAGAGGACAAGGAAATGATTAACTGAATGTCATCGGTGTAGGACAATAAGAGTGAGAACTAAAAACATAATTGAGCCTCTGCTGGTAGTTGCGACGGTGCACTGGGTAAGAGTCAGGGTGAATGAAGACCAGCTACTATTTCCAATGTCATAATGCGAAATCGGATGGACTCTAGCAAAAGTCAGTTTACGATCCATCATTGGCATCTGCACCAGATCATCTTCAGCGCCGCTGGCATCAATACCAGCATATTTCTCTACTTCAGTGTAGTTCCTGCATAATCTCAGGAACTGTCCAATCGGCAACCCTTCCCTTAGGGAATGAGGATAAAAGCTTTCGAAGCGCAGGAGGCTGTTCCTATTAGTAGGTGTGTGGTAGACCTCTGTTTTCAGGATTCCTCCGTCCGGATAAATCGTCAGATCTAAAAAGGACATTTCCATAGCACTATATTCCATTGTAAACCTCAAGTGGGGATTCAAGTTATTAATCCATGAGTTGAACTCGTTTGCTTCTTCTCTGGTACCCCTCCATACCACCAGGACATCATACTGATAGGATCAGCCTCCTGCGCTTTGAAAGCTTTCATCCTTGTTCCCTAAAGGAAGGGTTCCTGACTGGACAGTTCCTGAGACTAAGCAGGAACTGTACTGAAATAAATATAGGGAACACGCTGAGATTCTGAGTGAGAAACTGAGAGAAAAAAATTATCCTAAAAAAAAAAAAAGATCACGAAGACAAAGAAAAGAGCCAGGAACCATGACAGAGAAGCTCTGCTGGGCACTTATAAAAAACCTTGGCAACCTAGACCTAACTGTGTAACCACATTCCGCCCAAACTCCAGCCAAGTAATGAAGCTGGTGAAAAAGCATTGGGGTATTCTGAACTCTGGGAGCTTCAACACTGAAAAACCGATGTTCTCCTACAAAAGGAGCCAAAACCTGAGAGACGCCTTAGTACATACACGTCCGAAAAAAACAACCACACACCTACATCAAATTCTGTGGAACATTCCCACCGCCAAGGGCCAAAAACCTTGTGGCAACTGTGGGGTATGCCAATACACGAAGAGATGCACCCCAGTTGACTTGGGAATGAGAATACCGTGGAAACTTAAAAGTCTCACGAATTGCAATTCCAGTGATGTTATCTACATCATAAAGTGTCCATGCGACCTACTTTATGTAGGGATGACGACTAAGAAAGTAAAAACACGCATCACGGAAACATAGGAGCACAATAAGATGTATGAAGTATAACACCAAACTTACCAGACACTTCAAAGAACAAAAACACACCGCAGATAACATAGAATGGTATGTCATAGAAAAACTAGAACACAAACATACTGATAGGACGACAGCCTTTTTGAAATACGAACAGCGATGGGTGTTCCATTTGAAGACAGACACAGAGGGCCTGAATGATGATATTCCATGGACATCCTTAAGTCATAAAAGCCGTAAGTCTTCTCAGCAGATTCAGAGAATTTTCCTAAAGGTCATGCGCATATTGTTGTGAAAAGACTACTCATATGTGAGATATGTGAACATCTTCAGTGTGCCTGGCCACATTGCCTGGTACGTTTTCAGACCTGAATGGAACTGCCTAGAATATGTGGTACGGATTGGCAGTGCTAAATGGGCCATTCATTTGGAATAATTTTTTGAAAAAATAAATAAAATTGATATTTTCAATTGAGTGCTACGGAGATATGGGCTATATACAGCCGGTTCTCATTTCCCAGCCCCACAGGACCACATGACGCCCACATACAGACCGCGAGGCACAACGGAGGGGGATAGAACTACATCCGCCAGCGTATCTAGCGGTTGTGTGGGCCGCGGGTCGCTGATGTATGACTAGGCCAAAAAAGGACAATATAGGCCTTCTGACTAACTCCATGTCTATGGAGGGAACATTCCCTCTCGAGAACAATGATTTCGCGTGAGTATTCAGGGATTAGTGTCCACGCTAGAGGATAAAAGGTGTACTCGAGATCATCAACTGGAGGCGAATATCCTCCTTTCCAGTCATACAGCCCTGGATCACGGGGCAGTGTTTTTCAATATGGCAGGCCGACGTGCTATCCCAGTGCGAACGGGGTCAAACAGGTGCTGGCCATTAAGATCGATAATGATGAAGGACGGCCCCTTTAAATACATAAGCACGGATTGGACATCTATCCGACAAGTCGGCTGTTGGGAAGGGAACGGTTAGTATCAAAAAGGACACTGTTCCTTGACGAAGTAAGTGTTTCTGTGCCTTTTTTAACTAATATCTCCCTGGCAATTAACGCTGGGCTCTGGTGTACAGAGGGACATCTTCCCTTTCACAAGGTAATGAAAAGATGCCAATAGACATTCAAGGAAATGCTTACTAACTGGGGTATAAATAATCTTTCAGTGTGTGACTACAGGAAGTGCCCCCCCTCGAAAGACCATGATGCTAGTAGCTACAAAAGTATAGGTAATGTTGCACTGGATCTAAATATACCTGAGCATGTCTTGTTTGTTTCACGTGTGTCTTTTCACAAATGTGTGCTTGCTTTTTTATCCCCACGTGTGCCACAATGGTTATGAAAATACATAAATGTTTGCATCTGTATTTTTTTAGCAGCTAGAATGATTTTTAACAGACCATGTATAAGATTACGGGGAAACTGAGTAGAATACACCCTGCTGACTTTTTGCCTTGTATGTCTCAGAGATTCACATTAATTATATGTTTTATGTCTACTAAACATGTAAGGTGGCTAATTCAGATGTCTTTATCTCAGAGAGGTAGGCCCTCTCTGGTTTGCTTCACATTTATAGCGTAATTACGATGCCCTGGTCCTCACTTATTAATCGGGTAGGAGTAAAGCTTATAACCCTGACAAATGCTCAAGACCTGTTAGGCTATTGGGAAGGGCAGAAACATGCTGGTGAAAAATATGGGGATGCAAGGATCATAATATCCATGGGCATACCCCTCCCTTACCTTACGGTAATTTATTTTATCCATACCCAAGGTGCCACATTAAAAAAAGGATACTTAGTTGTATACCTTGAGGTATTTTTAGTAGTCAGTAACTGGACCACTGGTATCCAGAAAAGGAAAATGCTACTTACCAGTATGCATCTGTTCTTGGCATGTAGAGCTGCAGATCCACACACTGTGCATAGATCGCCATCTGGTGTTGGGCCCGGATGTTTGCACTTTGTTGTTGTATTGGAAAGTCTTTGGAAGTCACGAGATAGGTGACTCCTCCTTTGGACAATAGTGCGCATGGGCATCGACTCCATCTTCAGATTGTTTTTTCGCCAAGAAGGGAAATGATGGAGTTTGTGAGAAACAGAAAGATGTCCATGTATGTTGTATCTAATTAAGATAATACTGGAACAGATAAAGGTAGCCGGGGAGGTGGGTGGGCGTGTGTGGATCTGCATGCCAAGAACAGATGCATACTGGTAAGTAGCATTTTCCGTTCGAGGCATATGAGCAGCAGATCACACACTGTGCATAGATTGCATAGCAGTATCCTCCTTTAGCGGCGACCACCAGTATCTGTTGCAGTAGTTTGGAATAGTGTTTTGAGTACAGCCTGGCCCACATTAGCTTGTTGTTTTGCTTGCACATCTACACAATAGTGTTTTGTGAATGTGTGCGGTGTAGACCATGTAGCTGCTTTGCAGATGTTATCTAAGGGAATGTTCCCTAAAAATGCCATGGAAGCCCCTATTTTGCGGGTAGAGTGGGCTTTAGGGGGAATAGATAGTGTACGCTTTGCTTTGTGATAGCAAATTTGTATACATTTGACAATCCACCTGGCAATGCCAGATTTTGATATAGGATTGCCTTTATGTGGAGGTGAGAAGGATACAAAAAGTTTTGTTTTGCGAAAAGGTTTTGTTCTGTCAATGTAGTAAAGGAGTGCTCTTTTGACGTCTAGAGTATGAAGAGCTCTCTCTGCTACTGTTTCTGGTTGTGAGAAGAATACTGGCAACTCAACAGATTGGTTGAGGTGGAAGGGAGAAATCACTTTAGGAAGGAATTTGTTCTGAGAACTACTTTATTATGATGGAGTTGTAAAAATGGTTCCTGAATAGTTAGTGCCTGTAACTCACTGACTCTCCTGAGAGATGTGATGGCTACAAGGAAAGCAACCTTCCATGTAAGAAATTGGAGCTCACATTTATGTAGAGGTTCGAATGGAGGGCCCATTAATCTAGTGAGGACGATGTTCAGATTCCACACTGGAGAGGGTGGTACCCTGGGAGGAATTATTCTTTTGAGGCCTTCCATAAATGCTTTGATGGCTGGTATCCTGAACAATGACAAATGTTGTCTATTTTGTAGGTAAGCTGCTATGGCAGCGAGATGCAATCTAATGGATGTGTATGCTAGATTACATCTTTGAAGATGCAGCAGGTAACATATGATGTGTTGAATGGACGCATCTAGAGGATTGATTGTGTTATTGGTACAGTATATAACAAATCTTTTCCACTTGGCTGCATAGCAGGCTCTAGTGGTGGGCGCCTAGCCTCTTTGATAACGTTCATACAATCAGGTGGGAGATTGAGGTAACCAAACTCTAGGACTTCAGGAGCCAGATCGCTAGATTGAGCTGTGCTGGATCCGGATGCCTGATCTCTCCACGGTTCTGTGTTAAGAGATGTGGGGAGAGGCGTAGTTTTTGGTGGGGGACTACGGATAGTTCCAGCAATGTTGTGTACCATGGTTGTCTGGCCCATGTTGGAGCAACTAGAATCAGTGTTAGTGACTGCTGTTGTAGTTTGCGCACCACTAATGGAATGAGTGGGAGAGGCGGAAAAGCGTACGCAAATCTGCCTGACCAATTCATCCATATTGCATTGCCTTTGGACAATGGGTGTGGATATCTGGCGGCGAAGCTTGGGCATTTTGTGTTGTAATGTGTGGCGAAAACTTCTATCTCTGGATGTCCCCACATTTGGAAAAACGGTTGAAGAACCTGTGGGGGAAGTTCCCACTCGTGAATCTGTTGTGTTTGACAACTTAACAGATCTGCCATCTGATTCTGAATTCCTGGAAGGTGTTGGGCTAACAGGAATATGTTTTGAGGAATAGCCCACCTCCATATGGTCTGAGCTAGTTGAGATTGCTGCAGAGAGTGCGTCCCCCCTGTTTTTGTAAATAATACATTGCTGTGTTATTGTTCGTCCGGACTAACACAGCTTTGCCTGATATGTGTTTCTGGAATGATTTTAGTGCCAGAAAGATTGCTAGTAACTCCAAATGATTGATGTGGAGTAGTTTTTGTTGAGGTGTCCATGCGCCCTGTATGGTGTGATGTAGTAGATGAGCTCCCCATCCGGTGAGCGATGCGTCTGCGGTTAATACAATCTGTGGAACTGGCTCTAGGAACGGTCACCCTTTGGAAAGGTTTTGGGTGTTCCACCACTGCAGAGAGCGATGTGTGCAGCCGTCCACCAACACCAGATCTGTTAGCTGACCTAGAGCTTGGTTCCACTGACGTGCTAAGCATTCTTGCAAGGGGCGCATCTGGAGTCTTGCATGCGGGACTATGAATATGCAAGAGGCCATCATCCCTATTAGTTGCATAAACACCCGAGCTGGAAGGGAGTGGTGCTGCTGGAATTTTGTTATAAGGGCTTGCATGCTTGCTATCCTGGCTGGATTGGGGTATGCAAGGCCTCTTAAGGTGTCTATTGTGGCACCTAGATATTGTTGGATGTGGGAGGGTTGGAGGTGAGACTTTGTGAGGTTTATTGTGAACCCTAAGTCGTGAAGTAGTTTGATTGTGGTGTGTGTGTGATTCACACACTGGGTATGCGACTTGGCTTTTATGAGCCAGTCGTCCAAGTATGGGAAGACGTGAATTTGTTGTCTTCTTAAGTGGGCTGCTACGACTGCCAGACATTTTGTGAAGACCCTGGGTGCTGTGGTGACTCCGAATGGGAGGACCTTGAACTGATAATGTTGACCGTCCACTACAAATCGAAGATATTTTTTGTGAGTCGGGTGAACGGGAATGTGGAAGTAGGCGTCCTTGAGATCTAAGGTGGCAAGGAAATCGCCTTGTTTGAGTAGAGGAAGGAGTTGTTGAAGAGTGACCATATGAAAATGGTCCGACTGTATGTAGAGGTTTAATGGTCTGAGGTCGAGGATAGGCCTCAGGGTTCCGTCCTTCTTTGGAATGAGAAAATACAGTGAGGAGACCCCTGTTTTTTGCTGATGCAGGGGAACTGGTTCTATTGCATGTTTTTTGTAGGAGGGAAAGTACCTCTTGTTTGAGAAGCGTTAAATGGTCTGCTGACATTGGACGCTGTCTGGGTGGTATGTTTGGAGGAGTTGAAGTGAGTTCCAGGCAATAACCGGATTGGATGATTTGTCTCACCCACCTGTCCGTGGTAATGGTGTTCCAGACAGGTAGGAACTGTAGTAATCTTCCCCCGACCGGAGTGGAATGGTCCGGGGGGAGCGGAGGGAAGTCATTGTTTGGAGGTGGAGGCCGTACGGGTATTGACGGTTTTGCCTCTACCTTTGTTATTATTACCCCTGTAGCCGCCTCTGTAATAACCTCTGGTAGAGGAGGTCTGGGTGGGACTTTTATAGGACGTGGAGGAGTTGTCCGTGGTAAAGCCTCTAGAGGCGCCCCTATAAGAGGAGCGACGAAAGGAACTTCTGGGAGTTTGGGATTGTAATGCTCCCATTGATTTGACAGTGTCGGTGTCTTTTTTCATCTTTTCTAAAGATGAATCCACAGTAGGGCCAAATAAATGTTGTTGGTCAAACAGCTGATTTAATATGGTAGTTTGGACCTCGGGTTTGAACCCTGAAATACGGAGCCATGCATGTCTACGTAAGAGGACACTGGTATTGATGGCCCGTGAAGCGGTCTCTGCGGTATCTAGAGTGCAGCGAATGGAGGTGTTTGTTATAGTCTTGCCTTCCTGTATGAGATCATTGGCTCTTTGTTTGTATTGATCTGGAAGGTGTTGTAGTAGGGTCTCTAGTTCATCATAATGTGCCCTGTCGTACCTAGCCAGTAACGCTTGTGTGTTGGCAATTCGCCAAATATTAGCTGCCTGGGACGCTGTTCTTTTACCTGATGCGTCCAGGAGCTTTGACTCCTTATCAGGAGGTGGAGCATCGCCTGAGGTTTGGGAGTTAGCCCTTTTCCTGGCGTTGGAAACCACTAGGGAATCCAAGGGAAGTTGCCCTTTAATGTAAACCGGTTCAGCTGGGGCAGACTTATATTATTTTTCTACCCTGGGGTTAATGTCTCTAGCCCTGACAGGATCTTTGAAGACTTCAGGAGAATGCTTGATTACCCCTTTTAGCATTGGGAGAATATAAGTGGACCTTTGAGATGGTGCGAAAGTGTCCAGAAGAAGGTCTTCCTCTATAGGGTCTGTATGTAGATCTACACCGTGGTATTCTGCAGCTCTATGTATGAGCTGAGTGAATCCTATAGTGTCCTCTGGAGGGGATGGTCTAGATGGGTAGACCTCATCTTGTGGCGTATCGGGGACATCTGGTGTACCATAGTTGTCCCATGGATCATTAGGAGTATGAGGATGACTGGGCTCTCCTAAGGGTTGGTCATCACCTTCGTACTCAGAAGGGTCCTCATCATCCTGAGGTGGAGGAGATTCTGAGGGTACTGGAGATGGAGTAGGAGAGATGTGGTGTGGAGGAGGGGGTGGAGAAGGGATCCTAAAAGGGGAAGTGGCAATGTCTCTTTTTTTGAGAGGAAGTGGAGCTGGTGCAGGTTTGTCCAATTTCCTCTTTCTGGAAGGACTAACCACAAGGCGACCTGTATTTGGGTCGATTTCCGGTATTTGTTGGGTTGGATCAGGTTGGGAAAGCTCCTCCTGTGAAGTGTGGTGCTTCGGCATCGATTTTTTCGGTTCCGAAGGTTTGTGTCACCAATTTTGGAGTTGTTTTGGATACTTTAGGTTTCGGAACGGGAGTTTTTATCTGTTCCGTTGGGGTCTTTGGAGCCGGTAACTTTTTCGGTTCCGAAGATAGAGTTCCAGGAACTGGATGTTTACTCGATTCCGATGGTTTTTTCGGAGTTGAAAGTTCGGTGCTGGGTTTCGGTGCCGAAGGCGTGGATGCCGAACCTGGCTTTGGTGCGGGTGTAGACTTGTCTTTTGGTTTCGGTGCCGGGGATGGGATGTCGGCACCGAGGGTAGGCTGGCTCGAGCCCGAGCGGCCTGAAGGCTTATTTATTGACTTCTTAGCCGAGCCAGAGGGCGGGTCGTGGGAAGTTTTGTCCCGGTGTGCACCTAGGCGTGAAGGTGGTACCGAAGCCTTTGCCGGAATGGATGATGGGGATGGGTCGACGTCAGTACTTCTGACCCGTTGCCCAGGAGTGATGTCTTCGACGTCGGAATCATCGGCTTCGGAGGCGCTGATGAGGCCCTCTTCGAGTTGTTCCTGTTCCGGTACGTCAACGCCTTCCTGGAAGATATCGTCCGGTATGGATGTCGACGATCGACCCATGTTTCTTCGAGCTCGACGATCCCGTATGGTTTTTCTCGAGCGGAAAGAGGCGCAAGCTGGACAGTCTTTGGCCTCGTGCTCCGGCGAAAGGCAGAGGTTACACACCTCGTGAAGATCGGCGTGGGGAAACTTGGATCCACATTGAGGACACTTTTTAAAGGGAGTCCTTTCCATGAGCCAAAAGGCCTGGTGGCGCAGGTAGGCCCCGAAGGCCTGAGTCGACGACTGGAATCGAAGACTTCGAGTTTGTAGAGATGCGCGTCGAAAGGGGAACGCGATCGAAAACAATACCGACGAAAAGGGTGAAGGATTGCGCGTCGAAAGTTAGAACGGTGTCGACACCGAACTGGAGCGCGACGAAACACATCCGAGCCCGATGGCGGAAAAAAACAATCTGAAGATGGAGTCGATGCCCATGCGCACTATTGTCCAAAGGAGGAGTCACCTATCTCGTGACTTCCAAAGACTTTCCAATACAACAACAAAGTGCAAACATCCGGGCCCAACACCAGATGGCAATCTATGCATAGTGTGTGATCTGCAGCTCATATGCCTCGAACAAGAAGAATATCTAAGAACTCCCTCGGGACAGCCCAACCCGGAGGTGGCCTATGATGAAGCAGGTCACATTACGTGAGTGAGCCCACCTCGTCCAATTCTTGGAATTGCCTTTCTCAATAGGAGGCACACAAAACATAATATTGTACTGAGCATATAAAATATCGGACCAACTCATCCAGACCTGGGGTACCTCTTCTTCACAGGTTTCTGGTGTAGAGCTACCAAACCCAATTTCTGTGTTATAAAGTTATCCTGGAGGCTGGTGTCGTGGTCTTTCAGCGTCTTCTTTCTCCCACTGTGTTTTACACGTACATGCCACACTCCGCTCGTCGAGGATGGTAGTAGGCTCAGCCTCTCCATCCTCTGCTAGTAATTTGAAACCATTTCTTGTTTATCGAACTGCCCCTCTCACCCCAGCCCATTAGGGTTGTTCAATTAGCCACTTTTAGTGGCAGGGAGCGATCAATAAACACTTCTCTACTTTAGCCCTATCCCCTTATTTTCTATCTGCTGAAAGTTCAGTGCACTAATAACAAGCATTTGCAATGCAATAGGTCTCGCATTTGCGAGCGTTTGAGCTATTGGCTTTGCAAATGACAATGCATTTTGTTTGTGTGTTTTGAAAACCTGCGAAGGCGCACTTTGTACATATAGTCCTTGCTTACGAGATGCAAAGCTGGCAAGAACTGCGCCTCTTTTACTGCCAGCCTTGCTTCTCGTAATCAAGGACTAGAAGTACAAAGTGCGTATTTACGCACCGCTTCCAGCTTTTCAAACTGCATAAAATAAAAGGCATTGTCATTTACAATGCCAATAGCTCAAAGTCTCGCAAATGCGAGACCTATTGCATTGCAAATGCTTGTTTTTTGTAGGCATAGGGAGATTAAGTGATTTGCCCAGAACCACAGGAGTTGAGGGGACGCCGGGACTCGAACCCAGTTTTCTAGTTCTAAAGTTGGCAGCTCTGGTTACACCACATACTCGCCACATTGATTAAGTATTTCTTATACCACTGGTAAGTATTGTGAATTTGAAACAGTCAATGCAATTTCCAACTCAGGTGCATTGGTGACATATCATTCTTTAGCTCATGGCCATTCCTACTCAGGGTACATAATAGATAGTCATTTCCGGCTTTGCATCTAACAAATAATAACTGCAGTTATGAGCAAATATTTAAACTAGGGTCAGCCCCAACTGCATATTTTCCCGATGACGGAATGTAAAAGTTCTAGATTCGATATGCAGATATCTGCCCCAAAGAGATGTTTGGAATCAGCCTTTGCCTCACAGCGTTGAGTAATAGGAAGGTGTAGTGGCATCATTCAATATGTTGTACCGCACGAGACCCATAAAAGCATTCACTGCCTTCTGCCCTTGCCTGTTAGTTATGCTTCTCCCAGGAGCATATATTATTAACATACATACTCACGGACACAAAACTGTGTACCTTCTCGCACGGTTCTTGACCTTCGACCGAGACCCACATACAAACGTATTTTTCCCCCAAATGACATGGCCTGTTTTTCGCAGTTATATTTATTTCATTTTGCAAAAGCATTTCTTTATATACAGCCATCCAATGCGTTCAGTTGCTCTTGGAGGCCCGTTTGAGGCTGTATTCTGAAGGATACATTGGGGAGTCGGTGCCTCACACAAGCAGTGACTTTGTGAGGAGGGCTAGATTCAATAAAACCGTTTTAGCACACTGTAACAATTTGTTCTGGATCTCAAGCGAGGAAGTTCTGCACTCGTGCCCGTTTACCTTAATTTGTGAAAACAAAAGTATTTGTCAAGTGTACCCTCAGAGCATGCTCCTGAAGCAGGGCTGAGTGAACAAGACAGATGAACAATTTACTTAATTGGTTGAACGGAGGCCTGATTTGAAGCAGGGATTTACTCGAGCCCAGTCCCCAATTTGTACTAGAATTCATGTTGAAAAGGTCTTTCCATCTGTATCCAGCAAATATAATAATCGACAATCAGCCAAACCAGTGTTTGGGTCTTGTCTGTGTGTGGTGTGTATCCTAACTCGGTTCTAGAGGTTGAAATCACGGGGCTCTGGAAACAAAAACACACCACGAAACATAAACAACCGCTTCCAGTTCACTACACAGCACTGAGAGACATCACAAAGGGTTCGATCAGTTTCATTTTTTTCACATTCCTGCTGAATGAATCTAAATCGATCACAGATCACGGGGAGGGAGGGAAAGTGAAAGATCACGGGGGGAGGGAGGGAAAGTGAAAGCGCGCCATGCACGCGTTGTCCTGAAAATGCCGCGAGCCGTACACGTGCACATCGCCTGTCCGGGCGCGTGCACATCTCCTGTCCCCCTTCCGAAGCTAAATCGACAACAATAGATCTCGCCAAAGAGAGCAGCGCATGCGCTGCGTCGCTAGGGGAGACCTAAAAAGGACCAGATAGGCTGACTGGTGTCCCTCGCATATGCCAGATTCGCAGAAGATTCTACTGCAGCTGCTTCTGAACTGGCAGTAGTTGGTGCGAGAAGCATGCCCTTAGTGGATTCTGTCAATCATCAAGCACAGATAGTCGAAGTGCCACTGTTCACTGATCTGGGTTATGCATTTCCATCAGGAGCAATGTGCAGTGTCACTGTTGCCATCTGCACTATGTATGTTGCGACTGTCTTATGTTCAAGTGCAATACATGCCACAATTCCACCAGTTTGTGATCAACAGGTTGCACAACCTCTTGCCCAAAGGGTGTTTTCACATTATAATTATTCTATATGCTACGATTTGAACATGTGGACATCAAAGCTGGTTTGGATACAGAGCTCCTGCGGTGTCTCCTCCTCTCTCTGTCTGTGCTAGGAGATCCTCTAGTGGAAGAGGGACGTTTGTTTGCATCTACCTCTCAGGCTGCCATCTTTTCCTGTACAGCATACTCCCGTTCACTTTATGTTTAGTGTTTTGACATCAAGGTGTCCTCAGCGTTTAAGGCTTTTTGAAACTGCTGCTTTGGGGCTTTGTGGCCATCTTTATATGTTTGTTAAATGCTAAACAGCATTAATTACCATGAGGTTAGTATTACCAAAAGCTGGATTGCAGGTCTCTTGTCTCATTCCCTTGAAATGCTACCTCTATATATCAGATCTGCTCAGAAGTAGAATTTATTTATGTGGTTTGCAGGATGTCTTTTGAGGGTGACAGTATACAGGGGTAATTTTTAGAGCTGCTTCGAGGCAATAACTCTTATCACCCAATCTAAATAATGGACTGACATGATGCAATATTTTCCCTGGTTGGCACCTTTTGCAGAAGGAGATGCTTACTGGAGTATCAGATAAGCTTAGTGGCAGCATGCCATTAGTCATCAGACACCATCGTCAGATTCCTCTCTTCCCACAAGGCTTTACTTGCCAAATCATCCTTGGAGCCGTATGGATTTCAGGAATAAACGAATAGCAAACTTAGGCACATTCTGGAGAGCGAGTGGTAATATAGCAGCTGCCCCCACTTATTGTTCTTCCCTTTCTACTACTCCTAGGCTGAAGCACAAGTCCTCCTCATTCACAATGGAAAAGCTGACCTAAGCACTGGCTGGAGAGCCTAGTGCTAGTCTTCCCCTTAAGTCCAAGCCTGTCTAATCAGGTAGTCTTCACATTGTAAACTTCTAGGGGACACTCCGATCCTGGGGGAGCAAGGGGGGGGGGGCAAAGGCCAGCAGGATCACCTGCTGTTCAAATCATGCCGCGCTGCTGTCCCATGATCCCATCAACCCATCCTCCCAGGTCAGTTTAGAGAGGCTCCGATTAAATGTCTCCATTCAAGAGGCCATCTCCAAAGGAATGCAGACCTCGAGCAGGGAGAGGTAGCTTTCACTCTGGCAGGGGACCTGTGGCCAGATGAACAGAGTTGTTGGGTAAATGCCTCACACCCATTAAAGAAATGTGTTTTTGGGGAAGAAGACCGGAAAAGACTACAATGTCTGAAGTGGACAATGGCAGCCCCAATGGCTATCATCTTGCAGTACAAACACAGGGAGTCCAGTGGAAGGAGAGAAACACATTCCCAGTCAAGAGGGTAAAGAACCCCAGTTATGGAAGGCTACAGGCTTTACACGGACGAGATGGTAGGCTATCCCTTCACAGAGATGCGTAACTGTAGATCATATTGCCACCAGTCAGTCTTTTGTAGCTTGGGTTGAGATGGACAGCAGCACCTTTCCTCAGGAGGGGTGCACTTTGTCTGCCCTCTCAACATATGAACCCAGTACGGATGTCTCAGAATGTTAAAACCAGAGTACCTCCAGTGAACGTTCGTGAATATCACGCTATTT
Source organism: Calotriton arnoldi (assembly GCA_963921515.1). NCBI lineage: Eukaryota > Metazoa > Chordata > Amphibia > Caudata > Salamandridae > Calotriton > Calotriton arnoldi. Next base: position 612,664 of record CAWUFW010005890.1, on the reverse strand, counting down.
GGAGGAAAAATGCATACAGCCATCCAGAAAAAAACAGATAACGGAATGCCAGTCCAGATTCATAAAGCCCTAATGAGTACTTTCACCCAAACACCACCAGCTTGCAACACATGCTGCAAACCAAAAGCTTACCAAAGACGCATACAACCCAGACTTATAACGTTAGAGGATCGGCGGCAATCTTCACTGACTGCAGTGCCAATGTCTCTTCAGCTAGAGTTCTCACCTACAACAAATATGTTCCCAAGTGCCATAAATGCCATGCTCTTTTGAGCCTAGAGTCCCCTGTGCTATATACTACATCTGGTAATAAAATATGAGGGTAGCAGCGTGAGGTTTTGATTGGAGGAGGGGCTGTGCCTCAAGCCACAACCATAGGATGATTGTTACACATTTTTGTGCATTAGTTCAAGTTAACCATTAAAACAGTTCTATATGCACAAAAAATAAATAATTGGGAACTTTCAAATTGTCCGCACTTTCATGTTAATCCAATTCCTTCTTCTCTCTGCATTTACACCTATTTATTTCAGATCTTCTCCTGACTCTTGTACGTCCCTTTAGTTTGTCTTCTGAAATAAACCTTACAGCCCTTTAGCAAATGCAAAAAGCACTTGCATCAACAATAAATTTGCTGCGTTTGCGTGTACAATAAAGTGATGCAATGCCCCTAGGTGTTTAATGTTTGCATGTGCATAGTGCTGAACAAGAATGAGTTACCTGAGGAGATGTTAGCTGGGGTAGGTCCAAGCTCGGTCCTTCTATAGAAACATTGGTAGCACAGACTTGCGAAGTGAGTGATCATTATTTGCACAATTTCTGAAGGTGGATCATTACCTGACGAGGGGGTTGGCTGGGACGGGCCCCGGTATGAGTGGCAGCTCCCGGTCCTTCTCCGGAAGTAAGCGTTTTCCTTGTGGTGGAGGCGAGGCTCGGAGTGGAGGAACAGTCGGGGGTGGACGGCGCAGAGGCTTGACTGGTAGCAGAGGTCACAGAGCTGCAGCGAGATCTGTTGGAGTAGCTGTTCTTTGGATGGGACACTGGAAAAGAAACAGCAGCTGACTCAAAGCAGAGAAAAAAGGGTGAAACCAGATATCAATACTTCCACGCCCTCTGGAGTATTGCACTGCACTGAAAACTGCATCTGTGCAGCGTGCCGCTAATTCTTGGATGGCTTTATAGTGCTATTTAGTCTTGTGCTGGGTGGAATAGTCCATGGTTGTTGGATTGCCTAAGCTAGAAGTGCTGAGTATTCTAGGCAATCCTACCACCCCAGTTCCCTGTAAGTGCCATAGCTATCACTAGTCCGAGGCCCAGGACCATCCATGTGCCGCAGGGGCTGATGGCAGAGGTGTACTGAAAGAGTTTACTGTGTAAGCTAGTACTGTGCTGACTGGCTTGAGTGGGAGCGCCACCGCTGAAATAGCAGCAGGCCAGAAATGATGTACACTGCGAGAGCTATCGTGAAGATGAAGTGCTCAAACAGTTGATCCAAAAAGAAGGATCATCACTTCTAAAACTATTTCAAGGGGAAGTACACAGACTAGGAAGAAACACGCTCTCTCCTTACTGAGCTGCCCTCACAACCAAAGCTCAGCTATGGTGTAAACTGCAGGAAGCTACTGGACTCTGGAAGGGGCACAGAAAGCAGTCATTGGTGAAGGATATCTGTGTCCCCACGGAAGAAATAAGTAGGCTCTCACTGAAAGACTGGGACACGTGCACACTTCCCTGGGTCATGTAGTCATTGGGGTGTATTCTGCAACGTTTCAATACATCACGCAAAATCAATATTTTAGCATCTTTGCTTTTTATTCCCAGCAGAAAAAAAATCAGCAAAATGTGGGCATCACGGTGGCAATCTTTTTCGGGGCAAAGCTGTTCAGTAATCAATACAGACACACTCTCTTACAGTACAACTCGTCACCTGAAGTGAGCTAATTTTAACACTTCGGGTCTAGAGACACTACCAAGAGGGCATGCAAGGAAAGAACTGTGTGAACTCTCTCTGGGTGTTCAGGTAGACAAATGCAATGTATAATTTGATGAACATGTCTTCATACGCCAATTCATCAATTGCACTGCCAAATATTTCATAATTGTGATGAGGATTGTTCGATGGAGGAAGTGAGGGCTGTGTATTTGCCTCTGTTGGATGCTCAAATGAATCAATACGTCATGGCAAACAGATGGCTGCTATCTCAAGCGGCATACCCAGTCTGGAACAGGACAAGGAGTAAACTGGTATTGGTTGTCGCAGGCGACAGCATGCACTTGGGCCACTGGCGGCTATCGAACGTTTGCTATGCACGTTTTTTCCGCCCAGGACCGCAGATTTCTTACCTTGACCAAAAAGGTTAAGGCTGTTCTTTAGAGGCTCCAGGTCACAGGTGAACCGTGCCGACCGCCCAAGGTCTTCGTCATACTTCCGCTCACTCACAAAATGCTATATAGGAGAGTTAGAAGCAATGTTAAAATAATAATGGTGGCAGAGTTACAAATGACTTCACTGGCACAGCAGGGGGCAGGCAGAGAGAGGGATGGCACACTGCAGGCATAGGAGAGGTAAGAGAGAGCACAGACAATGTAGGGTTGACATCCCTAGCAGAGGAGACATTTAGCTTTGGAGGTATTAGAGGGTTGGAACAATGTTCACCCTGAAGAGAGAGTAATGGCATAAAACTGAAGTATGGCACCGAGGAGGGAGCATGAGATGAGGAAATATCTGGCAATAAGGAGATGGGCTGAGCAGGATTGGGAAGAGTGAGACAAGATTGGGAAGAGTGAGACAAGATTGGGAAGAGTGAGACAAGATTGCAAGAGTCGGGGAAAGGAGGGACAAGATCATGGGATAGGAGAAACTAGACCGGGAGCGAAGGGACGAGTGATGCAAGAGAAGATCAATGTACACAAAAACGTTGGAAATTAGACTATTTTTTGCTGCACTTAAGTCAGCATGTAGGCACTACTGTGAGGGAGTCTCTTCTGACACCTTCCATCGACTGTGCCATCTGCGATTAGAAATGACAGGGGTCCTACAAGATTACCTTGATATCAGCACGTAGTTCTGAAAGCTGCTCTTCAGTCATTCTCACAGCCACATCTGTCAGTTTTTTAAGGTCCTCTGCCTTCTTCTGGCGGTTTTTTAAAATTTCCACTGCAGGAGAAAGCAAAAGTCAGAACAAGCACAAAGCGTATGACACCACCACAGCCAGCACCGCAGAGAGACCACATCAGCAACGACAGCCAAGCAAAGGCAGCAACAGGCACAATAAATCTGGAGTGAGACTGCTGTCAACGGCAATACCAGCAGACCGAGCCTAGTCTGAATACAGAGAATGAAACCAGGGCCAGCAAGAGGACACCACTTTCGATACTTTTATGCAAATGAAGAGAGACGGGTAGCAATAAAGGAGACCTGAACTGTCTGTTTACTCCAGTTGGCGATGGGGCCAACCGCACTAGCCACCAGGCTGCTTGTTGCCTGACACTGGTGACCGCCTCACACCCATTAGAAGGCTGCGCTGCCAGGAGACGCAAAGAGGCGCATGCATTACTAGCACAGAAAACACATGTAACTAATGCCACTGAAAATGGGAAAAAGCTAAATCAGGAAAAAATGCTTACTAGCTTCTGCTTTTACTTTGTCCATCTCCGCCAGCAACGCAACTTCTCGGTCCATGAGGCTGAAATCAACCAGACAGAAGGATTCCAATGACATACAATTACTTAATAATTTTAATCGGTCAACTATTACACACACACACACCAAGTTTTAAAGCTGGATACTTTGACAAGCATAGACCAAAACAAAACTCAACACAATACACACCTTGTATGCCAAATCATCAAATACACCCTCATCAAGAGAAGTGAAATATCACAGCAATACCAGTACAAAATGGAAGTCTAGATGACATTCCATTACATATTAGAAATCATGAGCATGACCAGATAAAATGAGGGAAGCCAGAGAAGACATGATAGGAAAGAGTAGCACCCGAGAAAATGACAGTAAGAGGCCATCAGTCAGGAGTTACTAACAAAGACACCACGTTTATGAATTCTACAATTCAACAGAATGCTCCAGAAACTATCAAATATCAACACATTATTATCTATCTTATATGGGGCCATTTTCCAGCCTAACGGAGAAATATGACCCTGCAGCCATACCTCAACAAACGGCTTCTTGGCTGACTTGCAGTATTGTAAGTTTCCTGATTTCCATACCTTAAGCACTTTAATCTGATACAACCTTTTTGGCACTAAAACCAACTTCAATAAAATTTTCAATGCTGACTGATACTGGCCGTAAAACCATCTTTCAGTGGAAAAGTTTCAATTTTCACTTGAGTTATGGGGGTAGGAGGAGGAGTTGATGTTAGGGAACTGAAGGTAACAAATCACTCTTCAGGGTCACAGTCACTTGGGCACGTGGTCTCCTTTCAACCCCTCTCAGTATTTATTAGTGCCTTGAGGGTTCTATAATAAGGAGTTCGTATCTGTTTGTGGAATGATCCAAGTAAGCTGGGAAACTTTTTTGTGAAAATCCAGCATGAGGATCCAGAAGTCACTTTTTGGAATTTGGGGGAAAATGTACTGTGCAAGACAGTGTATTTTCTTTCTAAAAATGCCATCAACAAAAGGTTGGCTTGCCATCTTCCCAGGCAGAGTTAAAAACAAACAAAACAATTTTTTCAAAAACGGTTTTTGCAATTTTGTTAAGTGGTTGTCATTATTTCCTATTTTTGTGTTTTTTGCCTAGTTGCAGTTTGTAGGGAAAAGAGGTGCAAAATCCACAGTTGAACTTGGAAAGAAGTAAAATTCTGAAAGGTAGACAAATTCGAAATTTAGTAAGGGGTCACTGGTGTAGATTGCACCTGGTTATCCCAAAGAAACTAACCACCGAAATCAAAAACTAATGAAAGCAAGTAGAAAAAAAAATTGAAGTAGGAGACAATATTTTCATGCGTATTTATTTGCCCCCAGTGTCCAAACACATGCAGTACCCAGAACCATCACCCGAGCTGCAGCTTCCAATGATGTTTCAATATGTACTGACCATGCAGAAATTCACAAGGTAATATATTATGAATGAAAAATGAGTAGGAAGGAAAAATATGCATAGTGGAGGAGGCGGACTGAGAACTACGGACGTTGGAGAGACTGAGGCCCGGAGCTCCAGCAGGAGCTCCTGGACGCTAAGGAGAGGGTGGCCGTCTGAGAGGAACTGTTGAGGTGCTTTGATTACAAAAAATACATGGAACGAACTCATGTGGAAAGGGATAGGACGGGCTCCTAATTGGCTTGGCTGGCCAACACGACCTGTAGGGGCACACCTATAGTAGAAATGGACTATCATGCTGGAAACACCGCCTGTATAGACAGGAAGAGATCAATGGGAGGTTCCTGGAGTTTTATGCAGCTTTATACAAGAGCGTGGAGGGACGAGGGTGAAGGAGATGGCAGGCTTCCTTGCTCCGCTCCCCCTCCCCAACCTGACAGAAGAAAAGGCGGAGACGCTGGGGGCAGATATTACCATACAAGAAGTGAGGGTGGCCATTAAGGGGCTTGCCAAGGGTAAAACTCCGGGAACAGATGGTTTCCCTACAGAGTTTTATGCTTCCTACATAAAGGAACTGGCCCCAAGACTGGTGAAGATGTACGAGGTGGCCGGAGAAGAGGGCGCTCTCCCCCGTACCACGCGGGAAGCACTAGTAGTCCCCCTACTCAAACTGGGTAAATCACCCCTGGACTGTAAAGCTTACAGACCATTATCTAAGCTTAATCTGGATTTTAAAATACTGAGCAAGCTCCTAGCAACGAGGCTTCTCCCATTTATGACCGCCCTTGTCCACCTGGGCCAGGCAGGGTTCATTCCGTGCCACAACACGGCCCCAAATATAAGACGATTGCTGTCCATAATGGAGGAGAGTGGGCGCAGGGGAGGAGAGGGAGCGGTCTTCGCGATTGACATAGAAAAGGCCTTCGATGGCCTCGAGTGGGGGTTCTTATATGTGGTCATGGAGCGTATGCAGATGGGACGGGCTTCCTGCGATGGGTCAAGCGACTTTATACAGACCCCTTGGCTAGGGTTCGAACAGGCCGCATAATATTGGAGCAGTATGGGGTGGATAGGGGGACGCAACAGGGGTGCCCCTCTCCCCCTTGCTGTTCGCCTTGGCCATGGAGCCACTGGCCTGCCTTCCTCGGACAGGCGATAGATATGGAGGCCTGCAGCTAGGGGGACATACCCATCACATTGAGCTGTATGCTGACAATTTATTATTGTTCCTGGACAATCTGGGAGGGGAACTGCAGGGCGCCAGAGAAAAGATGACTGAATTTGGGCTGCAATCGGGGCTTAAAGTAAATTGGCAGCAATCTCGGCTCTTCCTACTGACGGAGGGCAGGGACCCACAGGGCGGGTTGGGTGATCTTGTGAGGAAGCCCTGCTACCTAGGAGCCAAAATATACCACTCCCATCCGGACCTCCAGGAAGGAAACATAAGGGCTATTACAAGGTCCCTAAAAGCCAGCATGACCTTTTGAGGGACTCTCCCCCTATCAGTTGCAGGTAAAGTAGCGCTCATAAAAATGGTGGCTCTCCCGCGGCTACTGTACTTCTTCACGACACTCCCTATTATGGATACAGAGAACACGGTTCACCGAGCTGGACTCCCTTATGGTGTCCTTTATCTGGGGGACAGGCCGTCGGTGGGTGGCCTTAGCGACACTGAAACGCCCGACAGGAGAGGGAGGACTCGCAGTCCCCGGCTTTGAATCATGTTTCATTGCAGGACAACTACAGTGGTTCACACAATGGGTGGCGGGAAGACAGGGAAGGGAGATGGGGCCATTTGTCCCGAGCTTGACGTGCTCTTGTGGATACCATCGAAACTTGGCGGGATGCCACAGGAGGGCTCAAGTGAGCTACAGGTAATACGGCGTTGCTGGAGAAGATGTCTCCAGAAGACACACAGCTGAGTCCCTTACTCGCCAGACCTCCCACGGACGATGGTACGCATTCTGCCGCACGGGGGACAGTGGAGGGGCCTAGAGGACTGGATACAGGCGGTAGCGACTGTAGGAAGGTGGAATCTGACTATATGGTTGCCCCCACTTTTTTTATGGTGTTTTGCTGGTTTATGACTTAGTTGGACTGGGATCCTGCTATTCAGGGCCCCAGTCTATCTGCTTTCTCTGTAAAAAGGTTTCCATGTGCCTTAGGCACATCTCTGATTGGAATCTGGAGTGCCCTTATAAGTCCCTAGTATATGGTATACTATGTACCAAGGGCATAGGTACCTCAGAGGCCTACCAGGGGCTGCAGCATGTATTATGCCACCCCTGGAAGGCCATCCAAACTGACACCACAGGTCTGCTACTGCAGCCTGGGTAGGGTGGTGCATGCACCCCTTACTGTGATATAGGTTACCTATATCACTAAATACATACTACACATATAAACCTATAAGTCACTCCTAAGGCAGGCCTTATCAATCCTAAAGGCAGAGTGCATGGTTCCTATGTGAGAGGGTGCCCCTGCATGAGCAGGGCCCCTCTGCAGCGTTCGGAGACCATCTCTGATGCTGTTTGTAGTGCAGCCTGACCATATACTCTTAAGCGCATTATATCCTCGCGGTAAAATGCTAACTTTGGAATGGCTGCACCTAAACATGTCGTGTTTGGTGTCAAACATCTTGGAATACTACCCCCCGCCAATCCTGGCGGCGGGGGTAGCATTCCACCCTTCTAGAGGGAAAGACATGTTAACTCTGGCTTACCCGGTAACTTCTTTCTGAAGCCCTGGCATCACAAAATGGATGCTGCTGCCACAGACACAAGTCTGGCCTCCTGCTGCTGGACGAAACTCCGGCAGGGGAGGCCGGGACAATAGGTTTCCTGTTGCAGGGAGGTGTGACCACCTCCCAGACAGGATAATGTGTATTGGGGCTGGGTGGGTGCACTCTTAGAGTGCTTTGAAGTCCTGCACTGGGGAGCAAAAGGCTCCTCTGTGCATATGCCAGTTCAAACCAGCTCAGGGGCTACCTGCCCCTGCTCTGGCGCGAAACTGGACAAAGGGAAGTGGGTGTAGCCACCCCTCCCTTGACCCTCCCATAGGTGGGGTCATAGAGCTAGTCCATCCCCTCTTTTTAGTATAAGAGGGGAACCTTGCCATTGCAAAGCAGATAACCCCTGGACGACGCTCCACAGAAGAATCCTGGCCCTTCGACGTTCCACTACCTTTGGAAGACAGAAGAATCTCCCTTGGAGTCAAGGAGTGACTCCCTGCTTGAGCAGGCACCAAAAACGACAATGACGGTCGCAAACTACGCCGCTCCCGCCGGAGTCCGAAGTCCCTGCAGCCCAAGAAGTGGATTTCCTGACCTCTCCCAGGCCATCGTGAGTCCCCAGCGAAGCTGAGGCAAGTGGACCCCACGAGTAACGAGGAACCGCGACCCCTGGGTAACGTGCACTATTGTCGAGTGCAACCCCTTCACAACGTTCTACGAACTTGTGCTTTGAACCACGTGTGGTCCCGACCTCCAGCAGGAATCCCTCCGAAGATCAGAGGCCTACACCGTCCCAAGTGACCGTGGGCCCCTGTTGAGTGATTCCACCCGAGGTGTCTTCGCGATCCCTTGCCCGCTGGCTTGTGGGTCCCCAGAAGACTTCTTAAAGAAACCAAAGGGCTCCCCTGGTTGCTCCAGGCCTGCCCTGACTTACCCTCGCTGGGTGAGTTCCACAGACCTTGCTGGTCTGCGCCATCAACTTTTCTTCATCTCCCCGAGACTTGCAGCTGCCAAGGCTTGTTGGCTCCGATCGAGTTGCCGACACCGCAGTCAGCTGCAGACGTCGAGGGACACACCGAATCCAGCTCCTGGTCATCGTCGACGCCTCCTGGACCATGTGGCTGAAGAGTCAAGGCACCCGCAACCGACCTGAATCAACCGACGATGGTGGGCATCCATCTTCCTTGCCCCGGGTCACTGCCAAGTGACTTTGAACACTGTCCCCTCTGCTTTCAGGTCATCCTTCTTCAGAATCCAGGCTTGGATTCCACCGGACACTTCTTCAGCTCCCGCAAGCAGCAAGTCTTCTTTGTTCGCCATTGAAAACGACGCCGCGACCCGACACCAAAGGACACCTGTGCACCCGGCTTCCCTGGGTGAGGTAACTCCAGCACTACGGTGCTCCTGTGGGTGTGGGCCCTAGAACGACTTACCCTGTAAGTGACTTGCTTGTAGGTTCTATAGAAGTATCCTAAAACTCTTTATTTCCAACCGCGACTTGCCCCATTGAAGTCAACGGCGATCCGCGCCTGTGTATCTACACTGCACGCGTCCCCCGTGGGTCCTTTACTTACCTGCCTTGGGTGGTTTCGTGAGGCCCCAGCACTTCTGAAGGCCCTAGGCCTTGTCTCCCTACAAGTCGTTGTCCCTAAGTCTCTTACTTAGTATATGGTCTGGTACGCCCCTAGGGCCCCAGCCATATTTTGTGCTTAACTTATTGTGAAACGTTGATTTGTGCATATGTTTGTCTTCTAATCTCATAAAGAGATTAGTAGAGAGTTATTTAGAAATAAATACATATATATTTGATATATATACCTGTGTGGTGTCTTTTCATTTGGTGATTCAAGAGATTATATGGTAAAACAAGCTGCTTTACATTCCTCTGAGACTTAGCCTGAAGGCTGCTCTCCACAGCTACCACTAGGATAGCTTTCTTTAAAAGGTTGTCTTAAACCTATCTACCATAAGAGTCGATTTGCCCTGGTGCAAGGTGTCCACTTTAATTAGTGAACAGCATATGCCAGGCCAACTTCTCACAGCGACTAAGCTGGGGGACCTGTACAGGGAGGGGGAGCTTCTCCTGTTCGAAAAGTTTCAGGCAGACTGGGGCTTCCCCCAGGGCCACTTTCTGCTCTACAGATCAATAACAGCGGCCATCAGACAACATGGGGGGATGGGTCCCTCAGATCCTAAACAACACTCCACTTGTCGATATATAGGCACGGTGGGAGGGAGAATCAAGGAAGTCACATGCCTATATAGGGCAATTGGCAACGACTCCTTAAAGCCCCATACAACACTGAGGGAACAATGGGCAACGGACCTGGGCAGCCCTATGGAAGATAAGGATTGGGAGCACACCTAAGCCAGGAACTCCAAGATCTTGAGAAATGCCAGATTCAAATTAATTAATTTCTATGTTCTCCATCGGGCATATCTCACCCCGGAGCGCATCAACCGATACTTCCACATGGAAGACGTGGGGTGCCCACGCTGTGGGGAACTAGGGGTGGGAATGCTGCACATGTTTTGGGACTGCCCAACATTACACACTTATTGGCATGAGGTCACATCAGAAGTGGCGAAAGTAACTGAACGAGTGGTTCCCTGCGCGCTGGCTCATTGCCTCCTTAGTCTGTTCTCCCACACTAATTAAAACGAGGGTCACCAACAGATTCCAGGACCTGGCTTTTATCCTAGTCAAACAGGAAATAACGAGGCGTTGGAAGGCGCCTTGGGGGCCCCGGATTGCAGGGTGGAAAAAGGAAATAGAAACCTGGGCGGGATGCGAGAGTAGAGTGCTACTCAGGAATGCACATAAGGGGATAGGCACAGTTGAAAGGGCCAGGGTCTGGGAAGCACTGGTAGATGGCATGAGAGACCCGGAGCTAGATTCAGGCAAATCTTCGCCATTGATACAATCCCCACCGGGGAGCCCAGCACTCCAAGGCACTGGGAGGGGGATAGGGATGGGGCACCTAGATGAGTAAAAAGAAAAAAGAAAAATTTGGGCACCCTGAGGTTATAAAAAGGAGGTTGAAGAGAGGCAGAAGGGGGCCGAACGATGGTCAGAGGCTTGTCATCACATGCAACTAAATCCCGGATGCGACCTGCAGAGGGGAACGGGAGGGGGGAGTTATTAAGGGGATGATTACTTTAGTTATAAGCAAACAGATTCATAATGTAACTTGAGGTAGTTATAGCCATAAGGGATTGTTGAGAAGGACGATAATAATCATTATGTATATGTTTGACCACTCAATTGACTAAAATGCAATAAAATCTGGTTTAAAAAAAATGAAGGAAAAATATGCATTGTTTAAATGTGACCAAGAATCTGAGATCAGGAACATAGGTTATTCGTAGGGCTCTTGAATTTGGAATTACCCATAAATTCGTGAGATCAGAGCGTGCTTTGCAAAATGTATTTTCCTTGAACACTGACTTACATTTGGAAGCCAAAGATGAAAACAAATTCAATAGATAATAACAAAATGTTCTACTATTCTGTACAAGCACTCTTTTATCGATAAAGAAACGTTGCTTACTTGTGTGGGTGGGCCCATTACCAGCGACAAGAAAGGCCTGAAAATGCATCATAGAAACATTAAGATTTTCCACTGAATTTCAATCCTTCTGGAGATGCAGGTAGCAGCAATATCTGAGGCCAGGGTGGGGTGGCAACCAGGGAAACTTATCAACCCCAGACTTTCTTAAATCTAGATACCCAGGTCAGTCCAGGGTGGTGTGGCTTGTATGGATCCCACAACTTTTTTTTTTTTTTTTACACATGGCATCTTGCAAACATCAAACTTTGGCCAAAATGACAGAATTTTCTCATGTTTCTATAGCAAAAGTTTTGGACTCTATGAGGATCGACAAAAGTCATACCACTCAGTATTCCCACACTCCTCCCAATTAAAATGGCACCCCACTTGTGTCAGTGGGCCTGTCACCGATAGTAGGAAAGGCCCCTAAATGCATCAATATTTTTCCATTGAACTTCCATCTTTCTGGAGATGTGGGTAGCAGCTGTACTTGGGCACATGGTGGGGTGGCACCCAGGGGAACTTGTCTGAACTAGACTTTGAGAATTAGACACCCGGCCAGCCTAGGATGGTGTGTCTTTCGTGGATCCCACAGCTTGTTCTTATCCAGAACACCCAGCAAACATCAAACTTTGGCTAAAATCACAACAATTTCTCAGGTTTCTGTGAGGGGACGTTTTGGAATCTGTGGAGATCTATACCACCCAGTGTTCCCACACATATCCAAATAAATAGGACCCCACTTGTGTGTGTGGGCCTATCACCAGTGACAAGAAAGGCCCCTAAATGCATTGTGGAAATAACAAAATTTTTCCTTTGAATTTCAGTCTTTCTGGAGATGTGGGTAGATGTGGGAAAGTTTCAGACTGGTGGTGATTGACAAAAGTTCTATACCTCCAGGGTTCCCTCATCTCAACTGATAACAAGCATTGGAAAAGTCCATAGGTCTCGCCTATGCAAGAGCTATTGGCTTTGCCAATGTGTTTTAGCCATGTTGTACACCAGCGTGGCTGCTGTTCAGCATGGCTAAAAGTTAGTGGGGTAGATGAGTCGCATGGAGCGTCATTGAGTGGAATGGCGAAAAGTAGAGTGTTGTAGAGTGGAGTGACAGAGTGTCGTGTATTGGAGTGGCATAGAGTGGAGTGGCATAGAGTGGAGTCGCATAGCGTGGCTTACACTGGAGTGGCGTAGAGTGGACTGGTGCAGAGTGCTGCAGAGTATAGTGGCTTAGAGTGCAGTGGCATTGAATTCAGCAGCATACAATGCAGTATCGTAGAATGTAATGAAGTAGATTAGAGTGGTGCATAGTAGAGTTCAGTGGCGCAGAGTCCAGTGGCGCAGAGTCCAGTGCCGTAGAGTGCAGATTAAAGTCGAGTGGCATAAAGTGCAGTGGTGTAGAGTAGCATAGAGTGGTGCAGAGTAGAGTAGACTGCAGTTGCATAGAGTGGCACAGAGTGTAATGGCGTAGAGTAAAGTGGTGCAGAGTACATCAAAGTGACGTACAGTGGATCGGCGTAGAGTGCAGGGGCATGAAGTTGAGAGTTACAGAATAAAGTGCACTGGCGTAGTGTGTATTGGCAGAGTGTGCAGTGTTGCAGAGTGGCGTACAGTGGAGCTGTGCAGAGTAGACTGGTGTGGCCTAGAATGGTGTATAGTGCAGTGGCAAAGAGTGCATTGGCATAGAGTAGAGTGGTGCAGGGGAGAGTAGAGAGGTTTAGCGTGATGTGGCATAGAGTGCAGTAGGGTAGAGTGGAGTGGTGCACAGTGCAGTGGGGTGGAGAGTTGTAAAGTGGAGTGGTGCAGAGTAGAGTGCAGTGCTGTGGAGTGGTGCAAAGTAGAGTGGAGTGGCTAGAGCGGAGTATGCATGGTATGATGGAAGCGCACTGTCATTACAGACAACACATTTTCAATTGAAATGACCATTACATTTGTACAGACATATAGTTTCACTACTAAAACTATACAGTGCACAAAAGAAAATGTGTGGCAATTGCATAACAGTGTAATGATTTATTTTGATCATATTAAAGTATTTGTCTCCAACACACTTCGGAAATACCAGAAAAAGTGCTTCATTTATGTTCCTAAGTCTGATATATTCTGAAATACTTACGTAGTTCATTTAAATGCTGTTGTGTGCTAGAATAAACCTCTTTCCTACCCCCAGTGTCCAGCAAGGTTGTCACATAAATCCTCTCACTTTAAAGTCATAGGAAAAAAAGTAAACAAGCACCCTCGAAAGACAGCGCCTGACATTTGACCTCGGTCTTCGAACGTACAGCAAATGTGGCAAGATAAGAACAAGATGTAAAGGCTTTTTTACAGAAAGGGAGTTAGTGGAAGAATACAGTAAACACAGTTTAGGCAACATGGGGGACAAACGGAACCTGGAGAGCCTAAAGCAAATAATGCCAGCAAATAGAAAGCCAGAAAATGAGAGCTAGAAACCACAAAGCCAATGGTAATCAACGTGAGGAATGCATTCCTAGGTCAACTTTCTGAAAGCCCTCAACATGTCTTTAGCAAACTAAACAGCTGTACTGTCTGGTAGGCTGCAACCTAAAAATGGTACCTCACTTGTATGGGTGGGCTTGTTGCACGTGGCAAGAAACAGTTAATACTTGGACAGTGAAGTCCATGTCGTCTTCACATGGTTACAGTTTTGGTCCGTTCCTATGATGTGCGTTAGGTTCACCCATGCATGGGGCAGTGTTTTTTATTGGGAGAAAAGTGGGAAAGCCATTGGATGGAAGAACCAAAGATTTGACACAAATATAGGATTTAAAAAAATCTTTTGAGCCATACTATGACGGGCATTCTAGGCAAAAAAAAAAAATGCTGGTAGCCATGCATGCCACACCACTTTAGATACCCATGGGTGTCTACGTTTCAGAAATGCTGAGGGTTGGCAGGGTTTCCTAGGCACCAGCGGCCCCAGGGCAAAATGTTGCAGCCATCCCCCATGGAAAGATAGAGGAAACTGATTGTATTAGGCATATTTTTCATGTTTGCATTAGAAAACTTGCTGGAATCCATGCAAGCCAGAGGATTCTGGGCTATCCAATGTGGCCCGGTGCCAGCATGGACTACCTCCAACCCATTTGAAGACAAAGAAAAAATGTTGGACATGAATTACACATCTGACGCCCTGTGTCTGTGCTGTGGTGCACACAGTGTAGATCCGAATGATGTCGGATTCCAAAAATAAATCACTGTCCTCTGCGCACACACAAACTCTAAGTTCGTGCCTGCGGGGATGCGAACGAGTTAGTGAAACACATGGCCATAAGTTTAAACTGCACCTCCTTCCTTTCAAAGTAGAAGGACTGGCCTCTCTATTAAGAAGGGAACACCTTAAGGGGGCAACTGGTTGACTCTGGGACCCACACACCCCAGGGGGCCATCTGTGCTGTACTGACTATGCGCCAACCTCTCTTTGGTGCACAGATAGCGCACCACCCCAGAGACTTTTTTGCCTCTATGCCCAGGTCTATAATAGCGCGCGCCCAAAGGCAGTGTTCCCTCATTTGCGTGGAGTCATGCTACCAAGCAAATCCGGAACTCTCTCGTGATCGTGCTGGAGCAAGCTGGGCTCTGGAGTCATCCATATTATAAAAGGCTGCACAAGTATTTCTCCAATACCAATGCTCGCAGGGTGGGGCGTTAAATGGAGCAGGCACACATGTCTGTTGTAGCCCCGGGGCACTCTCTGTAATATGCCCCCTGGTGTCTAGTGCACGTTCAGCCCCAACTGGGGCGGGCAGATTAGGGGGTAAATCCTTAAACACTGTTGGGGCTTTAAGGGTGGGGGTGTGAAGAATGATACCAGGATGGGCAAATCCGACCCCCCAGCTTTTTTTGGCTATCCCTGGTTTCTAGTAGGCTTTCTGCATGAAGCAGACGTCCTGAAAGAGAGCCTGCAGAGTGAGAGAGAGTTGGGTGGTGAATTCCAGCTGGCCGTTTTCTTTTGGGTTTCTTCCACATTGCCACTACCTGGGTGGATATGGTGCACACTTCACAGAGGACGCTGTTTTTGCAGGTATTATTTTATTGTCGCTCAGTATATACAAGGGTGTTTTTAACCCTAGGCCTTGTGTTTAAACCCTCATTATCCGGGGGCTGGAGAGAGGCATGCAATACAGTAATAATAATTCCTTCTCGGTTCTCTTCCGTGGCCCACTGCCAGTTCAATACCCTAATGACAATCCCCATGGCAGGGTCATAGGATTCTAACTTCTCTGAGAAGTTTACGCAGAAGAATATTTTGTAACTCTTGATGGTACTTTGGTAGAGACCATTGATTGATACCTCTTTGCAGAGTGCAGTTTCTTTTGTGTTGGAACCCCTGGGAAGAGAGATTATTTTGCTTGCTAGTGAGTAGAGCATAAACCACACTGGTGGGAGAGGGTCTAGGGCCAAAAAAACTCCTTGAACTCCAGGGTGCTCACAAGGTTTCTTACAATTTAATCAAGAAGACTCCTTGGCCCCCCTCCTTCGAATGCGTTCAAACACCTGAGGCAGCCATTCCTAAAGCACCGTTTTGAGCACCGGAGCCTTCCTTTGAGGAGCATCAGGCATGCCACAGGAGAGGAGGCGCCTCACTCCCCTTCAGGAGACCTGGATGATGGGGAACATGTGGGCAGTCAGGACCTCAATGACGATTCATGGACGAATCAGGCTCAAGGAGACCCTTGCACCCGGAAGCGTGAGCCAAGTGCTCTAGTCTGGATATCAAGGGTCCACTTGGGGACAAAAGCCTCTCTGACATGTTAGACCTGGAGAGATCTACCATCCTAGGTCTACAGACTGACTCCTGACAACTTAGCCTAATATGTAGGAAAGAGACCGAGGAAGGCTCTGGACAAGGAGGAAAAGAGTCGCATTACTACTGAGTGCCACAGATTTTCTTTGGAACAACATTTATTAATAAGTTTAAGAAAGATCTCGAAAATGGGATTGGCCCGTCTTGGAGATTCAGTCAGGACAAATTACTTGACATCACAAGCCCTCAGTAAGATTTTGGGTATGGCTGATGAGGTCAAAGAGACTTGCAACTTAATCTCTTGAGAGATCCTTTTAGGTGGGCGCAGAGAGAAAATTATTTCTTAGAAAATGTCGATTGTGGCTGATGAAGTGATGTCGACTGACCTCAAGTTAAGGGAGTTGGCTACTACAGAGGCTGGCTACTTGTGGAAGGGGGTCTCTTCGGGCATCCTTTCATACAGTAGCTCAGCAAAACTGTCACAACATTATAATCTCTCGGTAAAGTGCAGAAATCTTTGAAGGTCTTTGGGAAAAAGAATTTGGGGGGGTAAGCGGGGGGTCAGTAGAGGGTATTTGAGTGGCCATCCTTATTTTCCAGCCTCCCAAACAAGCTACGCTCCTAGTTAGGCCCGAGTGGCAAGAACAGAGAAGGTTTGGGGGATTCTTCCCTACCTGGTGCTAATGAAGCAGCTGTGGAGGGAGGGGAGCCCTCAGAGCTGACGCCAAGGCTCATGGATGTGTCACAAGTCAGATTTAACCATTTTTCCCAGTTAAAGGTGGGAGACAGACTAGCTTTGCATCTTCAGAAGTGAAGAGGAATCACAAGGGATGCTTGGTTCCTGCAAAAGGTACAGTGTTTCCATCTACAGTTCTACGACTCCCCTGTACAAGAGAGGAAACCGAACCTCTGTTTTGGTCTCGATCAAAACCTCTGCTCATAAAACATGAAGCTCAGTCCCTTTTTTCGGAAGGAGGTGGTACTTCTGTCAATCCTTCACCCAACGGGTTTTTGTAAGCGATCTCTTTTTGGTAGAAAAAAGGGGGAAAAAAATCAGTGCCCAGTAATAAACCTCCAGGCGTGCAACGGATGGCTGCTCTATTATCACTTCAAGATGGAGGGGATTCGTCTCCTCGGGAACATCCTGCTTCCTCACGAGTGTTGGTAAGGCTCATTCTCAAGGACCCCTGCTTCACAATTCTAATCTCTCCTCCACATAGAAGACTCCTCCAGTTTAGGTGGAAGGAAGGTCTACAAGTTCACAGTCCTCCCTTTCTGATTGGCTTCAGCTCCTTAGTGATTTACCAAGGTCGTGAAACAGGGTGTGGAATGGCTGCGAGCCAGGGCTGTTTGTCTGATAGTTCATCTAGATGTCATCCTTTTGATGAACCAGAGCCCAGTTCAACTTCAAGAAGAAATTTTACAGGTGGCTGATTGGTCTTCGGACTCTACTTTCAAGAAGTTTTTCCTCAAACTGGTGATGGGGGTGGCATCACTGGTAGTCAATAAACGTTAATCTAGCACAATCTAAAGCCTTCGGTCCTGACATAAAATGTAGTGAAGGAGAGTTTTAAATCTATTAGGGACACGGAGGTGAGGATTATCCCACCCTATTTCAACCCTATGTGATGATGATCCAACCAGGGTAGGGATGCATTCTCGTTTTGGCAAGTATTAAGTAACATTTATTTTTTCTGTTTATTGATTCATTAATGCAGATATGCATTATGGCTACTGCAAGTAAGTATTATAAATTTACTATTGTGGTACAACACTTATGATTGATGCAGGTTCAAAGACTGGTTTCAAATGTTCTTTATTCTTTAGCAGAGTCTGACCAGAAGCAAGATTTCAAATACAGAATCTTAGAGATTGCAAAGCTGTTGTGTTCCGCACAAACAGGAAGTGCTATTTTCTTGAGGACTGTTACACAGATTGATGTTCTGATTGATGGACTAGATGACACTGCTTTGGGAATCATGGGATATGAATTACCTATAGTTTGATGTTTGTGTTTTAAGGCTGCTGAGCTGAAAATAAAGAGTAAAACAGCATAATCCTCGCCTCAGTGTCCTTAATATAAAAAATACATTTTTTTTCTGAATAGCTAGAAATTTTACAATAATGGATAATGTGAGCTCTCATACGATTTTACCTTATTGAAAATAATCATAAATAATTTTTAAATACCTCAGAGTAAAGCCTGAGAACATATTGCATTAGAGCTACAAATTGAGGAACTAAAAGGTTTGCTGAAAAGTAAGACAGTTTTTTCTTCCAAATCAGTTAATTCTTTATGGTGGAATGTTTACTTGCATAAGCTACAAACCCTTACAGCTCAAGTTTTAACTTCCGGAGGACCCAAATGTGCTACTTCACAGTGACTGGGTGTGAAAGAATAATCCTATCTCTGGAGGAGGTAGGTCATAGAAGGAAAAGTTACTTACCTGTAATCCTTGTTCTCCGACATAGGTATTCTCTTTGAATACATGAACAGTGCAATATCTCTACACATGCACGGAATTCCCAGAATGCCATTTTTAGGTGTGCCTAGACATCATCGCTATCTCCAGACCTTATGTGATCAGCAATAAATTGGCTTTAAAAAAACACTACTGAGAGATGGCTATGGCTCTGTCCACATGTGGATTACAGTAAGCATAGCATTTGTTTGGGCAAATGTGTGCTTCTACAGGAAAATGAGTGCTTGTATTACACCTTCTTCCTTAAGGGAAAACTTATGCTTAATCCAGAAGGACTGAGTTGGTTATGGTTCAAGCCAATGACCAAGGGTACAGGCTTGTATTGTTTATTATGAAAAGATATGACAAAGGTAGTAGGCCTGGTGCATTCACTGAGAAAAGTGTATGTTAAAGGTAATAGGCATTTACAGGTGGATTGTTATTATCCGTAGGGGGGAGATATTTTGTTAAGTGAAATCTCACAGATAACTGTAGTAAGGAAGGGTTTGGGAGTTGGTTTCCCCTCTGAAAACCTGGAAGGTAGAAAATTTGTATGTGAGAATTCTTGTTGGGTCCTCTTAGGAGGGGCTGAATATTGTTTTGTCAACGGCTGCAATATGGGAAAACTTATACCCAATATAATATGCCAGTGTTGTTTATGGAGACATGGCAATGTTGAAGGCAACTGGCTTGGTTGGTTCACTAGGAAGAAAAAAAATATGTCTAATGCCATGGTTCTGCTCTTTTTATTATGAAGGATTATGACAGAAGCAGTGGGCCCGACTTCTTTTTGTGAAAGCAACCGACAAAAGGAGTAAGCCTTCAGGGATCAATTATTACACTGTATTTAAGGCTGCAGACAGGTATTTTATTACATGTAATCTCACAGATTACCATAGCCTGAAAGAGTTTTTGTGTTGTTACCACCTCTGACAAACCCTTGGGCTAGACGATTTGCACCGTAATAATACTTGTTAGGTTCTCTCAGGAGGTTTGTGTATCGTTTTATCAACAATAATTGTGTACATATCTGCAACTATATGACTGTATACCTAAGGGCTGCCTTGTGGAAAAGCTAATGCTCAACATAGTAGACCTCTGTTGTTATGGTGAACCACTAATAATAAAAGCTAAAGGCTTGATTATTTCATTGGGAAAGGTTATGTGAGATTACATAGATATGATCTGTTTATAATAACAAAATTACGACAAAGGCAGTAGACCTGGCTTATTTATTGTGAAAATAGCATGTTAAAGATAATGGTCTTTCAAGGGGGTTACTATCACATTGTGTTAAAGCCTGTAGACAGACAAAGTTACATGGAATGTCACTGATTATCAGTGCTACCAGGCAACTTGCTTTCCACTCATCTGATTTGCAGGTTGCCCCATCCCACTGACCACTGTTCTAAAACAAGAGGCCCTCTTAGAATAATAATATCCACAGTGTACCAAAGTTTTACCATTCCAAGATGACTACCTTGTTTAGAAGCATTATGTTACCCATCTTTGATCGGTACAACAATAAAACACTTTGCAATACCATTTCACAAGGTACGTCCAAAGTAATGTTGACTGAGCTGCCATGTTTGAATGGTAGTGTAGACAGTCTAATATGGATGGTGTGCAGTGGACCCTTTATAAAACCCCTAAATAGAGGGGAAATGTAGCCTTTATTAGGCTGTACTAGACCCTTTATAAAACCCTTAAATAAAGGGGAAATGTAGCCTCTATTAGCCTATGCACAACACTGTGCCAATTACACACTGCTCCTTCAAGGAACTATGAAGGCCGTAAGCCTTGCCAACATGCTGTGCATGTTTAGTGATGCCTTTTTTATTTTAACCGGCTCATGAGTAAAGGATCCCTGAACCTACCTTTCTAAGACTGATTTTGACTGAATACTTTTATTTTTGTGGAGTTTTTCTTAGCTTCATTCAAAGTCTTTTCTCCCATTTTCTGCATTCATGCATTTTCTTGCCATTCTCCCGTCATTTTTTCTTAGATCTTTCTCCCCACACCTTTTCCCCATTGGGCACCAAGTTGGCTCTTTTTGACAGGTGCCCTGCATGTGGAGGTAAGAAGGCCTGGAGCGATGAACACCACGTTTGTGTCATCTGTCGCCTAGATTCTCAGTCTTTAACGAAATGTAAAATCTGTCTTGAGATATGGAGTGCATCAGGCAGCAAAACTATGGAACTCCTACTGGGAAAAGGAAATATCAAACACCACCTGGAAATCAGGAAATCTAGAAAGACACTGGTCCTTCCAAAAAGGATAAAAGGCTCCACTAACCAGCAGAAGGAACAATTTACAATTATAATAAAGAAATGGAAATTGACAGAATGGAGGATCATATCGCCATAGGCACCTGTACGAACCAACATCCTTCCAACCTACAATGACCTAAAGACTAGCGTGCTATCCTTTTTTACAGTTTTTATATAGCGCAAACACGACCTGAAAGTATGGAAACCATTACATGAGCACTAGTTAAATAAATTACACAAGGACACATACATTTTTATAAGCACGTGGAGATTAAGTGATTTGCCTAGATTGGATGTTATATACGGTATTTATTTACGTATTATATTCATGGCGTGAGAGAGACAAAGAAAACAGATCACACTTAAAACTAAACAATAAAATGAATTTGTGTATTCTTTTTATATTATTAAAGTAACATATAAATTCCTTTTCAAAGGTTTTTTTTAACACGGTTGCTCCAAAAGAGAGTGCATAAGAAAAAGTGTTTGAAGACGTGCTCAAGTGTAAGGTGATCCAGAGAGAAAGAAATAGAAATAATTTTCAGGGTATACTTTTGTAGTTTTCACCAATGACTCCTAAGAACTGAATCAGCCAAGGTGAGCAAGCCTGTTCGGAAGAAACAAATACTTTTGCGCAATGGCAAATGTTCCAATTTGAGAGAAAGTGGTGGCCAAATCCTAGCACAACATTCTGTGGGACATATATATTCAATCCAGGCTAAAAATAGAAGTGTTAACGTTTCGACCCGACTACGGCGTAAGGCAAATTGGGCCCTTGCATGCGGGTCTTCATTAGGACGGTACAGCGAAAAGAGTAGGGCAACCTATGATGGTGCAGCCGCACCGTAGGTGTTGCACTGTAGTAATGAGGTTCCGGAGACAGGAAGGTAGGATGAAGGTTCTTTATTTCCAAAAATACCAGCACCCACAACCAGACGCTCACGCCGCATGCAAGGATCTCTGATAACTGAATAACGTTATCAGAACCCTGGCACCCAGCGTTCGCGGAATTACGTTAGAACAATCGAAGGAGAGCGAGGCATCCTCGAGCCCACATGCTGACACGAGGATGCTCGCACTAACTGAACACTACAACTTCTCTCTCCCCACAAAGAACAAAATGGAAAAACAACAATATCTAATGAAAAACTTCGAGATAAGGAGATGAGCATACAGCAGATTGGCTTCTCCAAATAAGCACAGAATCATGACAAAACATAGTCATTTAATTTGGAAGGTAGTCTCCTACAACGAACTCCCAATGCCGGTGGTAAGGAATAGGCGTCAGCAGTGGTCACAACAGAACCAGGGACAGAAACACGTTCTGAGCTGGAATGCACCTCGCGACAGCGAGAGGTGGAGGGATTATCAACAATGGACTCTGGATCATGTACCCAATGAGTCCAATCATAATCCTCTAACTCGTGTTTGGATAACTTGAGCAAAGAACTAGTCTGTGAGTCTGAAAGGTGTACAAGGGATCTCTTATTCCACCAACCCTTATATCCAAGTAAAGCTGAGCCTCTGCTGACGTCAGTGACTTGCACCGGAGGGGAAAATTTTGATAAACCTTTAGACACTTTTTTGGGGTTCTTAATAAGGACCCAATCACCCACCCTCAATTCTAGAGTATTCATATTTTTTGCAGAGTCATGCACTGACTTCATGTAATTTTGCTTTTGTAAAACTCTAGATGCCACGTCTTTATTGCAAGCAATGTTTTTGTTGTGCTTGTTAAGTAACCAGTTAGGACACAAACTAGTGTGAGCAGTTCTACCCCTTAAGAGGGAAAATGGAGAGACACCTGTGGTGCAGTGAGGAGAAATATTATAAGACCACAGTTTGGCTTCAAGAAAATCTTGTACATCATGATAGGAGGAGAGAGCTGTTTGAATCGCGTCCTTTACCAGTCTGTTTGCCCTTTCAACTAAACCATTGGAGGTTGGTGAATATAGGGCGACCTTAAAATGTTTGACATCACTCTCAGTTAAAAATGAGGTAAATTTTTGGGAGACAAAATGGGTGCCATTATCAGTGACTATGATAGAAGGTGAGCCTTCTATTGAAAATATCTTCTTCAAAAATTTAATGGCATTGGTAGAATTGGGTGAATCAAAAAACATGTGGTAAATCCATTTTGAGTGATAATCAATTAACAAAATAAGGTATTTAAAGTCATGGGGAAGGAGATCATAGGGGCCGGAAAAATCTAAAGCAACTTTGTCCCATGGTTTAGTAGGAAAGGGCACAGGGTGTAGGGGTGTGTTCATAACTTTCCATTTTTTATCAGATAATAAACATTCAGGACATGAATCAATGTAAAATTTGACCTGAGATTCTAGGGATGGCCACCAATAGTACGACTTAATGAGCTGTGAAGTTTTTGAAATTCCTAAGTGGCCTTGGTGCGCAAATTTTATGATATCATTCCTGAGACTGGACGGGGGAACAAAGGAATCATGTCTCATGACCAAGCCATTGACAATGGATAATTCAGATGCTACCATGGCGAAGGCTCTCAACTCATTAGGAAGTTTCCTATTTTCTGGCCAACCCTTAACAATATAATCAGTGACCAGTTTGAGATTTTCATCCTGGTTGTATGCTTCCAACCAGGATTGTTCAGTAATGGTGGGACACAGTTTAACAGCATCTAAAGCAGCAACTACACACTCTGTGTCTTCTGAGTTCTCAACTTCTGAAGGATCATGAAGAGACATACGTGAGAGGCAATCAGCCCTGAAGTTTCTCCCTCCAGAAATATGTTTCATGGAAAAGTGAAATTCTTGTAATTTTGAAAGAAGTCTGACCAGTCTAGCTGATGCTTTGCCAAGCCCACTACCAGTAAGTAACTGAGTAAGGGGCTTGTGGTCTGTGAATAATTCAAACTCACGCCCCCAGATGTAATTTTTGAACTTTTCTATAGCCCAAACACATGCAAGAGCCTCGCGTTCAATGGTGCTATAATGGGTCTCAGAAGGTTTAAGCATCCTTGAAGAAAAGGCTACGGTGTGCTCTTTTCCTGAAACCCATTGGCCAAGAACTGCACCCAAGCCCGTGAGACTGGCGTCCACCATAATAAAACACTTTGAGGAATCATTGAAGGGATGTAGGGCAGGTGCTTCCACTATGAGCTTTTTGACTTGATCAAAAGAAGATGAGATTTCTTCTGACCAATCAAATTTAGAGCCTTTCCGTAGAAGGGCACGCAATGGCTCAACAGTTTGAGCGTATCCTTTGACAAAACGGGCATAGTATTCTGCTAGGCCTAAAAATGATCGAAGTGAGTCTTTATCTTTGGGAGAAGTAGCGTGGCTGATGGCTTTGATAAGTGAGGTCTTAGGCTTAATTCCTTCTGAAGACAAAGTATGACCCAAATAATCTAATTGTTGTGTGGCAAATTTACATTTGTCAGCCCTGACTGTCATACCTGCCTCACTTAATTTGGTCAAAACGGAGAACAAATTGCTCAAGTGTGTTTCCCAGTCCTTGGCATAAACCAAGATATCGTCCTGGTAGGCCTGAACCCCTGGCACGTTTTTAAAAATATTATCCATGACTTTTGAAACACACTGGCCGCAGAGGCCAGGCCAAAAGGGAGTCTAAGGTACTTGTATACTCCGAATGGCGTAATAAAAGTTGTGAACTCTTGTGAATCTACTGTTAGGGGTATTTGGTGGTAAGCAGAACGCAGGTCAATAAGTGAAAAAAATTTTGCCCCCCAAATTGGCCAGAAGGTCATGAATTTTGGGAAGAGGGTGGCAGTCAATCAAGATGTTTTTATTTAAGGTGCGCAAGTCTGCACATAATCTGACCTCTCCGGATTTTTTCCGAACGATAACGATGGGAGAAACCCATTCAGAGGAGTCACAGGGAGCAATGACGCCGTCATCGCACAGTGACTTAAGTACTGACTTAAGTTCGGTCCTTTGCACTAAGGGGCAAAGGACGTACCTTGTGGACAAAGGGTTGGGCATTTGACTTAAGTCTAATCTGGTGTTGATAACCTTTGATGGTTCCTAATTTGTTGGAAAAGAGTCTTGGGAATTTATCTAGAACCTTTTTAAGATCAAAGTTGTGGTCTGTGAGAAATAGGCAATCAGTTTTGGGGTCGGAACTATCCCTAGAGGCAACAGGACTATAGCCCGGAGGAGGATCACCAAGGGTAATTGGGCTATCAGAACCTGGGATAAGATGAAGACCCATTTTGGCGAGGTCTTGCCAACCAATTATGTTGCGTCCCTTAACCGCAACGTATACCTTTGTGAGTATGGACCTACCTAAACATTCTAATCTTGAATTGAAGTAACCTAACATGTCTATTTCGAACTCGCCAAATGCTTTGGGG
The DNA here is from genome assembly GCA_963921515.1 of Calotriton arnoldi. Lineage (NCBI taxonomy): Eukaryota > Metazoa > Chordata > Amphibia > Caudata > Salamandridae > Calotriton > Calotriton arnoldi. Next base: position 587,472 of record CAWUFW010005890.1, on the reverse strand, counting down.
TTGACGTCAGTGTGGTATAATGTGACGGATCCTTGCCATTTCTCAAGAAACATGACGTCTGATAAGATGGTTATGGGAGAACCAGAATCCGCCATAATGGGGATCTCTATATTTCCAAAAAGGCAGTTCCTATAGGACCTTTAACGTAATGAGGAGTAAAAACAGAGTTGCATTCAATTGATACAATCATGTCTTGAAAATGATCTATACAATCATTAACGGTTTCAGAGTACTCAATGCTGTTGACTCTGGTAGGTCTTTTGGAGGACCTACATGAGTCTTGGAAATGACCTATTTTTTTGCATAGGACACATCTTTTCCCAAGAGCAGGACACATGGGGTAGTTGCCCAGGTGTGATTTCGAACCACATCTGTAACAAAAGGTATTTCCTTTGTTAACAAATTGTCTAAAAGGAGGTTTGTTTGTGAATTGTCTAAAAGGAGGTTTGTTTGTGGACACAGCATTAACGGAGTTACCAAAGTCTTGCGCAGGATTTTTGAAGGAGTTAAGAGATTGATCATGTTGAAGAGCCTTGGAGGTGATAATGGATCTCTCTATGCTCTTGGCAATATCAATTGTTTCTTGGAGTGAGGGTTTCCTGCAGCTGAGGAGGCGTTCCTGAATCTTTCTTGAAAAGCAAGCAAAAACAAATTGGTCACGAATATATATGTCGGGATCCGCCTCAAACTCACAAGTTGAGGCTAAGAGTCGCAACTGCGCGATGTATTCCTCCACAGATTCATCTTCACGTTGTTTTCTCCTATGAAAATTATGTCTTTCAAGCATGATGTTCGATTCTTGGTCATAATGTTTCGCTAGCCGAGATAATGCCTCTTTGTAGGAATTCCAATGTTCAGCATCCTCGGCTTCTCCAACAGGTGTGGGGAATTTGGGTAAATTTTCAAAGACATATTGTGCCGCAAGTCCTAAACAGCCATACAGAATCGCAACTTTGCGTTCCGGAGAAAACTTAACAGCATCGATGGCAACAATGTGGTTTTCAAAAGCTTTCACCCATTGACGCCATGGAATACTGGGTTTGCCTGGCTGTTGTAAGAAGGGAGGAGGTAGCGCAAATTGTGGAGAAGAGGCCATCAAGAAGAATTTTGTGACAAAAAAAAAAAAAAAAAAAATATGAGGAAAATGAGGCTGTAGCTGTAAGTACGTAAGTTTGACAGCGAAATTTTGAGTGAACAAGGAGGTGAGAGTGACACTGATGTTTACAGTTGCTGCTTGAGCTTAGCGTGAAAAATGAGATGAAAGGTAGAGGTGAGCCTATCACCGAGTTAGAAGGCTCATGAGTGACGAATCAATTTGAATTTAAAAGGTGTGCCTGTCACCGCGAAATCGTGCAGGCTGGATCCTACCTGGGATTAAGAAGAGAGATCACGAAGATACAGCTCGTTGTCGGGCATCGGCTGTGTCTTCGTAGCGTTGGGTTACCACGGTAACCAGAAGGACGAGTGAGGAGAAGATGGCCGCCGACGTGGAGACGCTTACGTGAAGCGTGGGCTCTTAGAGCGTCAGGAGGCGTCTTATGTTGCTAGGCGATGGAGCGTTGCGAAGGGAAGGCAGGGAAGGGTGACGTCATCCGCTCTTGCCCGCAAGGTTGTAGAAAGTGAGGAAAAGACAGCTTGGGTCGAGCAGGAAGCGGAGAGCAGGAACAGGGAGAGGCTCATGGGCACTGGCGAGGAGTGTAAGGCAGGAGCCGTCCGAGGTTCGCGCTCCCTGTTAGGGTGGCGCGACGACGGGTGGAAGGCGAGGAAATTCGGCTGGTGGGTGCTGGGCGTGGAGTTTCTTCCGCTCGTCGCCAAATGTAGTAATGAGGTTCCGGAGACAGGAAGGTAGGATGAAGGTTCTTTATTTCCAAAAATACCAGCACCCACAACCAGACGCTCACGCCGCATGCAAGGATCTCTGATAACTGAATAACGTTATCAGAACCCTGGCACCCAGCGTTCGCGGAATTACGTTAGAACAATCGAAGGAGAGCGAGGCATCCTCGAGCCCACATGCTGACACGAGGATGCTCGCACTAACTGAACACTACATGCACTCAGATACACCCTGCTATCATGGCCTTTGAAAAGGAATTTATATGTGTTACTTTAATAATATAAAAAGAATACACAAATTCATTTTGTTGTTTCCATTAGTTTTAAGTGTGATCTGTTTTCTGTCTCTCACACGCCATGAATTTAATACGTAAATAAATACTGTGTACATTTTCTTTAAAATAATATGCCAGTAGGACCATACTGTCGTATGTACCGTACATTACCCAGGTCCTAGGGCTTCTTGGGTTACCCCATTAATTTATAATGGTAGATTGGATGTTAAGCAGACGTCAAGACTCGAACCTGGTTTGTCAGTTCCAAAGTCCGGCAGCAAGCCACATCCTGTTTCCTGTCGCTCAAATCCCTTCGATGCCTAGTCAAGGCAAGGGAGAGCTATTATACGTGCAACTCGATGTAATATGATGCTCAGCCATTATGAATGTATTTTAGAATGTTGGGATTTAGAACGTTAGAAAGAAAGCTGTAGTCAGTTGCTGAAAGGGCTGAGCACCGTACAGGCTGCTCCTGGTGGGGCTCATTCCTTATATAACTTATCTCCTGAATAAACCTTCTTGAAAATACCTCGACTGAAGAAACTTCATTTCATTACACTCGAATACAATACATTTGTATTTTACCAGAGATTCCCACAACAACTTCCCAGAATGGAGTCGGCATACATGTCAGCACAGATTACTCCCACAAGGAGTCAGCAGGTGGCAGCAGAGCACTACTGGGCCCAGGGTTTGACTACAGCAGCCTGAAAACACCCAAGGGCCTCCCACCAAGCCAAGGGCTTACTGAGGCAGCTCCCTGGCAGCAATCGGCCCTGAACAGACTGAAATTACATTATGTAACAATTTCAGTAACCTGCGCTCGCAAACTCACTCTTCGCGCACAGGCACCATGCACACCTACAATCACATACCGGCACTGAAACACAGCACGGCCAGGAACATGCAGCGCCACAATTAGAACACAAGCTAGCAATCCCCCTGGGTCTGGCCTCGGGGGAGTTTACCTTGTTGAGATGAGTACAATTAAGTGCCTAAGATTAGAGCTTCCTTGTGAGGTAAACAGCAGTGAGCCGGTTCTGCGTTCACACGGACACAGCAGATGTGCCAATCTGAAAGTGCAGCGCAGCACAATATAGTCGATGTACACAGAGATGAGCCCATTATGAAAGATAAAGTGCCATAAATTTGCTAGAGTACTGTGCAACGCACACTGAGTCAGACTATGCAAAAGAAAAGTATTGATCTGTGCACCAACGAAACTGAGAATAAGGCCAAGCACTTTCCTATGTGGATTTTTGTGACAGAGAATAAGACCAAGCACGCCACTGTGCACCACAGTGTCAGAAAGTAATGCCAAGCACGCCACTGTGCACCACAATGACAGACAATATGGCCAAGCACACCACTGTGCACCACGGTGTCAGAAAGTAAGCCCAAGCATGTCACCGTGCACCACTGTGTCAGAAAGTAAGGCCAAGCACGCCACTGTGCACCACAGTGTCAGAAAGTAAGGCCAAGCACGCCACTGTGCACCAGTGTCAGAAAGTAATGCCAAGCACGCCACTGTGCACCACAATGACAGACAATATGGCCAAGCACACCACGGTGTCAGAAAGTAAGCTCAAGCACGTCACCGTGCACCACTGTGTCAGAAAGTAAGGCCAAGCACGCCACTGTGCACCACCGTGTCAGAAAGTAAGGCCAATCACGCCACTGTGCACCACTGTGTCAGAAAGTAAGGCCAAGCATGCCACTGTGCACCACAGTGTAAGAATGTAAGGCCAAGCAGCCACTGTGCACCAGAGTGTAAGAAAGTAAGGCCAAGCAGCCACTGTGCACCAGAGTGTAAGAAAGTAAGGCCAAGCAGCCACTGTGCACCAGAGTGTCAGAAAGTAAGGCCAAGCACGCCACTGTGCACCACCACAGTGTCAGAAAGTAAGGCCAAGCACGCCACTGTGCACCAGTGTCAGAAAGCAATGCCAAGCACGCCACTGTGCACCACAGTGTCAGAAAGTAATACCAAGCACGCCACTGTGCACCACAATGACAGACAATATGGCCAAGCACACCACTGTGCACCACGGTGTCAGAAAGTAAGCCCAAGCATGTCACCGTGCACCACAGTGTCAGAAAGTAATGCCAAGCACGCCACTGTGCACCACAGTGTCAGAAAGTAAGGCCAAGCACGCCACTGTGCACCACCACAGTGTCAGAAAGTAAGGCCAAGCACGCCACTGTGCACCAGTGTCAGAAAGCAATGCCAAGCACGCCACTGTGCACCACAGTGTCAGAAAGTAATACCAAGCACGCCACTGTGCACCACAATGACAGACAATATGGCCAAGCACACCACTGTGCACCACGGTGTCAGAAAGTAAGCCCAAGCATGTCACCGTGCACCACAGTGTCAGAAAGTAATGCCAAGCACGCCACTGTGCACCACAGTGTCAGAAAGTAAGGCCAAGCACGCCACTGTGCACCACAGTGTCAGAAAGTAATGCCAAGCACGCCACTGTGCACCACAATGACAGACAATATGGCCAAGCACACCACTGTGCACCACGGTGTCAGAAAGTAAGCCCAAGCATGTCACCGTGCACCACTGTGTCAGAAAGTAAGGCCAAGCACGCCACTGTGCACCACAGTGTCAGAAAGTAAGGCCAAGCACGCCACTGTGCACCACAATGACAGACAATATGGCCAAGCACACCACGGTGTCAGAAAGTAAGCCCAAGCACGTCACCGTGCACCACTGTGTCAGAAAGTAAGGCCAAGCACGCCACTGTGCACCACCGTGTCAGAAAGTAAGGCCAATCACGCCACTGTGCACCACCGTGTCAGAAAGTAAGGTCAAGCATGCCACTGTGCACCACAGTGTAAGAATGTAAGGCCAAGCAGCCACTGTGCACCAGAGTGTAAGAAAGTAAGGCCAAGCAGCCACTGTGCACCAGAGTGTAAGAAAGCAAGGCCAAGCAGCCACTGTGCACCAGAGTGTCAGAAAGTAAGGCCAAGCAGCCACTGTGCACCACAGGGACAGAAAGTAAGGCCAAGCATGCCACTGTGCACCACAGTGTAAGAAAGTAAGGCCAAGCAGCCACTGTGCACCACAGTGTAAGAAAGTAAGGCCAAGCAGCCACTGTGCACCACAGTGTCAAAGTAAGGCCAAGCACGACACTGTGCACCATAGTGTAAGAAAGTAAGACCAAGCACACCACTGTGCACCACAGTGTCAGAAGATAAGGCCAAGCAGGTCACTGTGCACCACTGTGTCAGGTAACAAGACCAAGCAAGTCCCTATGTACACCAATGTGTCAGACTAAGGACAGGCAAGCAAGCAACGGTGTGCACCACTGTGAGAGAATAATGCCAATTGTGCCAGAGTAAGAGACTGTGCCTGGGAATACGGCCACTCAAATCACCGAGTGTACCACTGTATCAGAAAATAAGGCCAAGTGAGTAACTGTGCACCAATGTGTCAGAGAATCAAGCCAATCAAGTTACTATGTGCATTATTGTAAAAGAGAATTTAGTCAATACCATTAGACAACATGGCCTTTTGTAGGAGAGAACATGTGCAAAAGAATATAATCGACTGGGGCCAAAAATATGAATGAATATGAAAGAGTACTGCAGAAAGCAAAAAAGAAAATGTGCGAGGTTACACAACGTCAGCAAGGTTCTAGAAATTGGAAGAGTTAAATAAGCAGGACTGCATCCACCACTGTGGCTCTCTAAGGATGAGGTCTCTGCTACTGCCTTCTAACTATTAGTTTACCTTGTATGGATACTACTACCTGAACACACGATTCGATTTAATTTCTTTGGCTGATACTGCAGCGTATAGCTTTATTTGGTTGGACAGCATCCTCATCTGCTTGTGTCCCAAACAATATGTCACCTGAAGAACAGAATAGAGCTTTCTTTTGAGCTTTAGGTCTCAACGTCAGCAGGGAACTACTTTCTTTGAAAGAGGCTAGGGAAAATGCATTTTGCATCAAAATTGAACAAGGTCGGCAGAAGTTCTCATGATGTGGCTGACAACATCCGGCCTTCAGAAAATGCCCAAGCATTAGAACTTGTGTACTGAAGGGGGATAAATTGTCATGCATTTTACAGACCGCTAATTCTTCTAGTTTAACCTATGGGTTCCTGGATATAAAACAGCAATATAAATTGGAGCAGGTGTTGGATTTTATTCAACCGCCAACAGCAAAAAAACTGTTTTTGCAATTTAGATATGGGACGCTGCCGCTCCATGCACTCACCAACAAATGGGCAGGCGCTACCACCCACCTTTGCCCGGGGTGCCTAGTAGAGGAGGAAACTGTAATTCATGTGTTGTTCTTCTGCTTGGCATATAAGTGGGCAAGGTTAAAGTGGGTTACTCAATTGTGTAGGAACCTAGGTATTAGAAATTATAAGGAATCCTACAGGGTTTTAAAATCTGATACTAACCCGGTTTTTGTTGTTGCAATCTCTAAGTTTCTCTTTGCAATGTGGTGTAAGCGAAGGTATCTATTGAAAAATCGATGTGAGAATTAGTAATACCCGCTCCCGTCTGTCAACCATTGTGACCCTAGTTTTGGCAAAAAACCTAGCCTGTAAGCGTAGGTATTTTATCAAACAACTGATACGAGATCTATTAAGACCTGCTTTTAATTGGCTGCTACCGCGACTTAGGTTTTATATAAAAACATAGGCTGTGAATTTTCTTTTAATATTTTTAGTTTAAGTTATATTTTTTATGATTGGCTTGCAGTGATTATATTGCCCATAGTGATGATTATCATTTTTATTTCCCTGTTTCCCAATGAGCGATCATTACTGCTATCTATGCTTGTACTATTTTATAATAAGTGGTTCTTACGACATCGTACTTTTTCTTGATATTAATTTTAAGTGGTTGTGTATATGTATGTACTTTTATGGCCGTAATAGCCGAAATAAAGTTTCATGAATGAATGAATGAATGAAGAACTTGTGTAATTAACAGGAGGAGGTTCTCACATCTGCCACAGAGGGTTCAGTTTTATCTGCACTGATGTGTCACACAAATGGATACATAATTTCAAGAGCAGTTTTTGCACAAACCTGCCTGTCCATGTAAATCAATATTTTCACTGAAAGAGTCTTTTTAGCTTTAAACATTACCAGCAATGAGCCGGGAGGGTATGATCCCACTTGAAGACAGGGTCCTCAGAGGGATACTCCCAAAGGAAGACAGAGTCCTAATGGGGATGAACCTACAGGAAGACAGGGTCCTCATGGGGCGATCCCTTAGGAAGACACTGTCTTCCGGGGGCGATCCCTTAGGAAAACATGGTCCATCTCGAGTATGACCCATAGGAAGATGGGGGTCCTCAAAAGTATGAAACCATAGGAAGACAGGGTCTTAAGGGTTGATCTCTTGGGACCACACGGTTCCTCAGATGTATATTTCTCACAGAAAGAAGGAGTCCTCAGAGAGAGAATTACAAAGGAAGAATGGTCCATGAAGACATAATTCTTTTTGGAGACAGAGTACTAGGGGGATGATCCCATAGGAACAACAAGTTTTCAGTGGGACTGTCCGAATGGAAGAAAGTCTTCAGGAAGATGATCCCTTAGGAATAAATGGTTGATGAGCCTTTAGGAAGAAAGGGTCTTCGAGGCCTTGCACAGTGTTCCTCTCTGAAGAGACAGAAAGCAGTTGAATCAGCAAAGGACAGTTTTTCTTGGGGTAGGAGATGCAGACGCTTTGCAAATCTGAGACGCTCGAGTGACTGTAGACAAAATGGGGGGGGGGGTATTGAGTGCCCCTTCTTTCCATGTAGTGTGCCCAAGAAGTGGTGTCTCAACTGTGCCAGATCTGGCAGTGACCAGAGCTGTAAATAATTGTGTTCTCAAATATTCAGTCCACGCGATGCAGGACTGGCAGTGAAATCACAGCTCTCTTGAATTAACTGGATCAGGGGTTAGTGGTACGGGGCTGGGTACTGGTTCCCCATTACGTTAATTCTGCTCTATGGAGAGGTTCTGTTTGATGATGATGAACATGCAAGCGGCAGAGAGTTCTCAGGCTCCTTTTCAAGAGTGCTGCAAATATTGGTAGGAGACAATGGCAGAGTGAAGACATGACTGGTACCATTAATGGGGCCCTCAACACCAAGAGCCATCCTAATACAGATCAGCTTCTAGATGATGAACAGTACCTCCCAGAGACCGAGGGGAAATACACACTTGAAGGGAATGGGACGCCCACATTACCTGACAATACAGAGAACAACATTGAGACTGCAGAAACAACCAAAGAGAACGCAGCACCAGCCCAATGTTAGAAGGGAACTGCACCAAATGACAGACGGCAGAAACACCGAAAGTACGGGAATGCAGGGCCACGCAAGAGAAGGTCTGTTTTAATAGAAGTTAAAATGGTACCAATCGTTATATGTCTGAACAATCATTAGCAAAGAGGTCATCAATAAATGCTGTTAATCTCACATACACAAGAGAAGAGTCTATATTAAGAAGAGGGACTTTTTCAGCACATATCATAAGGACCCATTCCCTATAAACCTTTCCATGCCATTCGTCTATGGCAGCGGTCTTAACTTGTGGTCTGGGGACCCCTACTCAGAGGGTCTGCGGCTTCTTAGAAAATGTAATATTAACAAAGTAACAAATTGTATATAAATACAGAATTAAAATTGAAAATTTTAAAATGTTCTGTGAAATTTGAGGCTTAAAATGAAATTGGTATCCTGAGGTTGATTTGTGAGATCCATGCAAGTGCATCAAACAGAATAGAATATGCACAATGGGTGGCCTCAGTTGAATTTAGAAAAGCTGCAGCCTTCTCATTAAAATATATATTTTTTTTATTTGTGAATTAAATAAAATATATCAATTGTTTTATGAATTCTTGCGTCTGTATTTTTGTGTACTGTATTGCGGTTCAAGTCACAAAGTTGCTTAGGTCAGGATGCCCGGCTTCCGGTAATGACTCAGTAGGGGTCCCTGGATATCAATATGATTCAGTGTGGGTCCCCAACTTTCAATAATGACTAAAAGGCGGCAGTGCTGGAAAGTAGAGAGATCTCACCGGATCCCGGTTCTGGCAGCTATTTCTGGGCCAGATCTGGGATCAACACGCAGAAACATGTGAATTTCACCTGGTGTCATTCTCTAAAACCGGGACTTAAGTCAGCAGCGCACTCACATGGTCTGCTTTCCGTATGGAGCAGCAACTGCAAGCAGTGAGGGGGCTTTCTTGGTTTACATTCCTGCTGCGCCCAGAACAAAGACCAGACTTCGAGTGTCATTAGCCCTCCTTTTGTTCAAGGATCTTCCTAGCTAGGAGCCATCTAGAGTCTAACACTTAGACTCCAATAGAATGGAAAGAAAAAAAAGTGTACAGCCGGTTATCAGTTCACAAATACTTAAAGAAAACTATAATTTGGAGGCAGGTTTTGAACTTTGTTCAACTCCCTATTTAAGAGACGTGCTTGCACTGTAAAAATGCAATATTTATCTGTCTGTATGAGTAATTACACAAATATTGATTGAAAAGGCACCTACCTTTTTAATACTTTTATAGCGCTGCTCATCCCAGAGCAGGAGGGCAGAACACTTTACATCACACACAGAGGCACAATGCATCTATCATACAAGTGTGTACATCCATGTACAGGGATTGTTACATAAGGCAATAAGGGTTATAAGGTTTGGGAATTGCATATCATCCATACTTGTAGACATTATACGTTAAAAGTGAATGGTCGGGAGAAACACAAAGTCCGAATATAAAACATAACGTAGTGATTGTTGTTGTTTGCACTAACAAGACTTTATTACTTCTCAAAGGGACCCTTCTTTGCAATCTTAGAATAACATATTGAGAGAAGAAAAGCAAATATCTAAACCTGTGACTTACAGTTTGCAATCAGCTCCTTGATTCCAGTGACCAGTTCAATGTGCTATATTAGAAGGCTTGAATCTTAAGAATTAGAAGTAACAAAGCAATCTCAATATCAAAAGCAGTAGCCCATGTACCTACCTAGGTAAAATACAAATCTGTGATCTGCATGTTACACAAAGTGATTTGCAGAAGGCACATTCCCCTGTGACGCTACTTTAGGAGTCAAAATTGTAACTGGACAAAACGCAGAACTCTCCCAGGACTGTTAACCACTAGTTATCCTATCAATAGAAATTGCTGGGCATATAAAGATCTCTTCAGCAGGTGTCTTAACCCTGTAAGATATTTTAAAATGTAGCCTCTTTGAGACCAATTAAGTAATCTAGAACAGATTTACAGTCACATCTCTTTGTTGCCAAATTCTTTGAAGCAGATATATGTATACACACACACACACACACACACACACGCACGCGCGCGCACACACACACACACACACACACACACACACGTGTGTGTTGACTGTTAGACTTTGCTTTTGAAGCTCTGCCCCTCAAGATTTCACCCCCTTTCATCTGTCATACCCTGACCCTCAATTTATGGGTTACCGGAGTACATTTTTCCGAATTCCAGCACTGAGTGAGGGTCTGCAGAAGTCAAAAGATTAAGAACGCCTGGTATTAATGGTCCCTTTATCTGGATAAGAAATAACAAAAAACAACTATTCAGACCCTCCAGGATTTCGCTATTTGCAATAAAACTGCGAAAATCAGCACTTTTGTAAAAAGGCTATGCTTTTTACAAAAGTGCCTGCGAAATTGAAGGAATGTGGACAAGCTAAAACGGCACCAGATGCAACAGGCCTTAGACATTCGCCCCAGATTTAAGAAACTATATGTTAAGATGAGTCATGCTGAGTGCTTTCCCACAGGCCTGGGCCTGCATCTGCAAGGTAGCACACTCCGGTGGCCAGGGGCCTGTCACTTATTTCAACCCCTAGATTTTGGGAAGTCTTGGACAAAGAAGGGGGGGGGGGGGGTCCTTAAGAGGAGTACTGCTGAAAGCACAGGCAGATACTTACCGACTTTTCTTTAATTTGGAACGCTTAACATTTGCAGTCAGAATACCACCTAGAATTACATTTGAGGAGATATGACGCTTTTGAGGCCTATGCATAAAAGTTTTTCGGCTCAAATGGAAATTTCAATTGACCAGTGACAAATATTTTCCCTGGATAAAGGAGCACTTGATTTGTTTGGCCATTGGCATTTCTGTATCTGGAATAAAAAAAAAATACAGAGTCCTCCTGTTCTCAGGAGAAACCACTAGTAACTGGTCAACTTGAATTTCCACCTGTGATGCTATCCACTTTGAGCCATGGATATTCCTTGTTTTAGAAAAGTGTTAGTGAAAGGTAGACAAGCGACAATATAACAAAAACTGCTGGGGTGGTGCTAATTTGAACCAAAGTATTGTTTGTAGGGGTTTGCGAAATTCAATTAATTTGCTTTTGTATAATTATTCACAATTCAGCAAAAATTCCACCAAATGCAAAAGAGGCATTTAGAGGTGTATTTAGATTTACACACATTTGACATACGAAAATAAGCGCAAAAAACACCACTGTTGCGACCAACAGCGGCTTGCGTTCAAATGGTTCACATTGTTCCTGTGTTAAAATTTTGCAGTGGTGAAATTATGTCACCTGCTGTAATGGCATAATTCTGGAATTTCTCGTAGCAATTGTCACACAAAATTGCTGAAATTATGCAAGCTTTTTCCTGCATAACGGAATTTTCACTGGTGCACAACATTCATTTGGTACCTTATTTCATGCTGTAGGGTGTGTTATTTGAACCATTTCTAAATGCACCGGTATCTGCTGTTTTGCAGCGGCCAGATTCACAAAGAAAAGTACGAGCAGGGTTCTATGACTGTCTGATTGTATTTGTACACTTTTTCCCAGTTCACAAAAGAGATGCGACATCTGGAAAGCCATGCGAGCTGCATAATTCCACAAAATTGCATCTCTTACGTGTCTGTTTTTTGGATGCCTAACTTTCCCTGTGCAGAATTATACAATTTGGTACAGCAGCTTTTTTTCTTCCTGGGTAAAACATGTTTCCCCGTGGAGAAAACCATTCACCTATGCTGCACCCAATTTGGGGTTGATCCATTTCCTTAGCAACCCTGAAAGGGGAGTACATCTTCAACTTTTTCCAGGGTTGGAAAGGGCTAAATTTCAGTTTGGTAATATGCTCAAATATACATGTTTATGGGTGTGTACAAACTTTCAAAGCCAACCACTCTTTGTTTTGCCCACTTCCTGCCTCTGCCCTTGAATGGGATTTACTATTGCGTATTTCTCTGCACTCTGCCAGGATTCCATTTGCAATTTCCTGACAAGCGTAAAAGTAACTATTTTTTACCATAAACTTACGTTTATGGCCGGAAATGGCAATATAAATCAGGCCCAGTGTTTATATTTTGTAACGATGGATTGGGATACAGCCCAGAGTAATTACCAGTGGCTGAGATTAATTCAGTATTCCATCCATCACTTTTTTGTATAATTTACATTGAGAATATAGCACTGTGGAGTAGATTAGCAACACCGATGCAGTCTATGTATTCTGTTCCAGGTCCACCAAACAATGATCGCTAAAGAAGTAGTCAGCACATTCTACTGCCTGCAGAGGTTGCTGGCAAAGTGCTTCCCTTCAAACGCATCCATTATGTGGTGTGTTGATATTGGGGCTGGCCAACTTTTAGCATTTGCTTTAGTCTGTGGTAAATGGAAGCAAATCCAGAGGAAAAGTACTTTTTGGGGAGATTTGCTTCCACCTTCTACAGACCAGAAGAAACACAAAGCATGCGGAATCCCTCAGCAGTCAACTGACTGCTGCAAAATTACCAGCTCGAAGTATATGACTTCAGGATGTGCGCTTTATAAAATCCTCTCCTGTGTTAGATTTAACAAACTATAATGTTGTTCATGTATAATACGAACCCAGGCCACCCAGAGGATGCACATAACTGACTGAACTCTTAGTTCAATATTGGCATTGTTGTCAGGGTAGGGGGAAGAATGAATGTTAGCGTACTGATATAATCTTAATAGTGCTTAATTTGAGCTAGTGGTTTCTGATGCTCGGCAGCGGCAATAAATTGTCAGCACCGACGGTTGTGACAGTCTACCACAAGCTGATGCGGTCTGGCTAATGTAGAGGTGACCAGAAGAGTTGATAATTAATTCAGTATACACTAAAAAGGACTATTACCTGCTGCCCAAGCCTTTCTTAACGTTTTGGGGGCCTGAAATAGTCCAAATTGCCACAATTGTAAGAGTGTGATGGTTAGTAGTTGTGTTGGTACTGCCATTGGCAGCATGGCAGGGGCAATGTGTGAAGCAAGCAGAGGAGAGCCCTGGCACTTTTTTTTTTTTTAACAAATTAAGCACTCTGTACTAAGGAGATACAAATCCAACGAAGGCACAGTGTTTAAGCTGAAAGTAATGTGAACATAAATACTGCATGATACACAAAGTAGATAAACCTGGCAGCATAAATACTGTACACAGTACTTTGGTGTAAACTTTCATGTTGTAAAATGCCTCATAAAAATATGATCTTAGCGTTTGGTGTTGAAAAAATTGCAAAATAAAGTGCTGCAAAATTCCCATATTTGTACCGCTAAATTTGCTAATCCATGCCACAATATCCTGGGGGGGGGGATTGTGTGTCTGATTTGGCTGAGTTCCAGGCTCTGCTGAGGAATGTAAACTCATGAGGTCCTGATGGTGCGCTACTCCTTGGCTCCCACAAGGGGACTGGTAACGTGGCACAGAGGAGCGAGCTTGAGTTGCGTAACCCAGAATACAGGTTACTATGGGTTAGCGCCTTGTGCCAGGGGGAATCCTTCTGTGCCGGAGGCACGCCTCAGGTACACAAACCAAGAACGTCCGTCGTCAATGAGCAGGTTCAGCAACAAGTGACAGCTCACAGAACTGGTCCAACGATGATCAAGGCCTCAAAGATCTGGAAGTGCGCAGTTCCAGCTTTCAATTCCTTCAAACCTCTCCCATTCTACTTCATCGACCCTGCCTCCCCGCAGGGTTGGACTGGCCCTATAGGGTAATCAGCAGTGTGTGGGTCAGTTTTAAAGCAGTTTGTGTTTATGGTCTGGTGGGCAGATTTTTACTGTTGATTTCCCTGATATTACCACAGTCATTGCCTGTAGCAAGCACAAATCCATGCAGTCTCCCATACCTTGCAAAATACATAAACAGCGTGTCTTTACAAATTTAAAACTGGCCTAATTTTTCCAAATGAGGGCCACTTTTTAGCTATCTGGTTTGCAAACAGGGGCCACTTTTATTTTGGTGCCGGGGTCTGTCTTGCGTCTCAGTCCTATTCTGCTCCAACGGCAGGCATACAAGCTCACACGTCTTAAGGGGCTCTTTAATAGCGTGCACTGCTTTGCAAACTGTGACAAAGTGGTCACCTGGTTCTCCGCGGCTTCCATTATAGCAGGGGTCGCTCCATGTTAATCCCTGGAGGCCGTGGCACACGGGTATCGCAGCCTGCCTAGCAGCATGAGCTCAGGGTTTGATCTCAATGCCGTGTAGGTCAGAGGCAAACTTCCACTGCTTTCTCTTCCAAAAGGTGTGGGCTGTTGTGTCTAGTTTCTGCCAATAAAAATGCACAGGGCTTTATAGAAGAGGCTGGAAGCGCACAAGGTGGACCCCGGTCAGCGCAACCCGCTTGGCGCTACACCCTGTAACCCTTGTCACACATATGTAGATGAGGAGGAGCTGTGTGTAGGTACGATCTGTGGAGCTGTGTGTGAAAGAGTGTGACGCAGTGTGTTAGTACGATCTGTGGAGCAAACTAGAAGTTTGGGTGAGAAAGGCCTATGGAGTTGGTATGGGCTAGTGGTTAAACAAATCTGTGGAGCTTGGGGCCAGAACGGTATCAACAGATAGTGTCTTGTGGATCAATTGATCACCACAGTAAGTGGAGCTGGTGAGGTATGTGGGGACGCTCTGTGGAACAGAGACGTTTTAAGTGGGTGAGCGCGGGCTGTGGGCCAGTGGCTGGGCATTGTTTGTGGAGCTCATGGCTAAAAGAGGTCCGTGGAGCAGATCTGAAATGCGGGTAAGCAGGACGCCGTCCACCCTGCCAAGAAGTTGGGCCCACAGAAATATGTTGCACGTGTCCTAGTGTAATTTTCAGACACAGGACACGTACAACAGCTCCTACACGTTGTAGGCTTTCCATTCCCAGCAGCAACGTGCAGGCGGGTGGGGGCTTTTTTTCCACCTCCCGCTTCGTGAAAGAAAAAAGGCAGAAGTTAAGGGGCCATCAGGCCTCCTTTTGATAGAGTATCTGACTCGAGGCGGCCTGGAACCTCACACTTACATGCCAATGCAATGGAGAGAAAACAAAAGCACACAGCTTGTTAGCTCTTCACATGTATTTAAGAGATGCATGCTTTTTATTTTGTTCAGTCCCTGTATATAAGTGCATGCACTGTAAGAATGTCAGATGGGCTTGTCTGTCCCAGGATTTAAACAAATAACAATTTAAATAGCATTATTTTATTTCTTTGTAGCGCTACACATCCCAATACAGTGTTAGAGCGTTTTACATAACATACATGATTTATTTTGAATGGATAATGAGTAAGTATGCAAATCAATGTACAAGATGTGTTACATGCGACAGTCAGGGTTGCAAGGTGTAGGAGTAAAATGCCCTTCATAGCTCACTGTGGTCTACTACAAGGATTACAATTTATGAACTGCAAGTAACAAAAGGATCTCTGTGTTCAAAGCAGTAATCCACTTACCCATCTACATAAAATAAAAATCTGTGATCTGCATGTTACATGATGTGCTCTGCAGGAGACAATTTTTTTTTTTTTTTACTTATTTTATTGCATTTTCTGTTGGCATATGTTATAACATACACATATCAGAGCACTATTGCATAATTAAGTGGTACATTTATGCTCACAACATTGTATAAGATGCACACCATGTGTCGTTGCAATATCATTAACAAACCTGAAAAAGGTAGCAACAAAATAGAGGTTCAACAATCCCCAAACGCTCGGTCCCACTGCCCCCAAGAACAGCGGGTGATTATGTATGGCATGAGACAAATTAATCTTCTATACTTCTTTGATTCTCATTTGGGACTACACAAAACACAGACACAGATCTCTCCAACAAATGTGTTAACCTCCAGAGTTCTCACCATTATTATTTTTCACTGAGATTTATTGGGCACCTCTGCAGCAGATGCCTTAACCCCATAAAATATTTTAAAACGCAGACTTTGCAACCAATTAAGCAGAACTGATCTACTACCATGCTTTTGCTTGTTGCCAATTTCTTTGTGGCAGGGTTTTAATTTTTTTTTTATTAGTGGAGGCCCAGATTTTGCGCCACTTTTTTGGCACAACCCCAGACTCCAAATCTCATTTAATTATCATAATGCACATAAATGTCCTCATGATACATCTGATAAGCATGTGTGTGAGATCTTAGTATCTGATGTCACTTCTTGTGATGTCACTTCCAGTGAGGTCACTTCCTGTTTTGGCACGTGGAATGTCACGCGTGGTGACATCATGTGCTGTGATGGCACGTGTCATGATGTCACTTGCTGCCTACCTTTGTCAGTCCCCCCACTTGTTTTTATAGAACTTGTGCCCTGCGGGTAAGGTTTAAGAATCTGGGGGCAAGGTGGGTGACTGCGGACTGTCAAGTCAGCGATAGTTGGTGTGAACACGGTCTGATGGAGCTCCCAGCTGAACTTGTTCTGTGGAGCAGGTGGGATCTGGTGGCTGGGCAGTCAGTCGGTGGGGCTGGTGGTTGAACACGGATCGCGGAGTCGGGGAGAGTGGGCGGCTGAGCATGTTCTGTGGAGCAGGTGTAAGTAATTTGAAGAGTCAGTGACAGCTGTGGGTACGTGGAAGCGGTGAAACCGGTAGGTGCACGTGGCTCATGCGAGTGGCCTGTGAAAATGGGGCGCGCATTCTGCAGAGTCAGCGACAGGAGCAGCTGAGCATGGTCCGTGGATCCGGCCTGAAACGGATGCTGCAAACAATTTCTGCTGCTAACTTCCGTGCCATTTCTGTGGTGTCGGTGAGCCCGAGCACACACAGCTGATCCTCTCGTTGGCATTTACCGAAGGAGACGCCTTGGCTGATCTCCAGCGCACCTGCGGGGCCCTCCCTTGGCCACGCGGATCTGCACTTCCGGGATGATGCTGGCTCTGCGCGTCGGTGCTGCCCGAGGCACGCAGGGGGGCACGTGCCTGGCACTGTGCTGGCACAAACTTAATCTTTAGTGCTCTAATGAGTCTTTAGGCGTCAATGACGGGAGCTCGAGGGAGGAGGCAGAGCTACCAACGGACATAGGCTCCTGACTTTCACAAACCAGACACTGGGAACGTGAGGCATGGAGAGAGATGTGTAGGAATGCGGAGGGGGCAAAGTTAACTTGGACTCCACTGGTAGACCTCTTGCATACAGGGATCACGTAGAGGCCCATGCCCTTTCACTCCTTGGTCTCTGTCCACACCTCAGGTTAACAGGGATTAATCGCTCACGGCATTAGAACTGCAGCATCTCCCTGGTGGGGAAGCACGCAGTGGGTGAGGGAAGGGACTCAGTCCTACCCCTCACCCATGCTCTAGCAGAGTTAGGAATGAAGGTGTGATTGGACACCAATGAGTAGTACCCTAGGGTGGTCATGGGTGTGCTGACTTAAATAAAACAGGCAGTGGAGACCCAGACAGAACTTCAAAGTAAAAACCGGAAGAAAACACACAAGGACGTGTCATAATGCCTAGGTAGTTACCTCTTACCATCTACCAACAACTACGCAGCATACACAATAAGCCTTTCTGTCTCGAGACACTTTGTGTTATTATCCAACACCGTGGTACTACAGGGCAAATGAAAGGTTCCCTAGGCTGTGATCAGATGCCGGTCACTGCCCCCTCCCCTCCTTGCGGCTACACCGTGAGTCTCAGACAATCATTCTAGGTTTACAAGGTCACATACAATTTGTGTTACCCACAGTTAAGGCTTCCATTTATCCCGACATGTTTTTTGTTGCAGGTAACGACACTCTGAGGCCACCTTGGTGGCATGTTGGCACTTAAGCGTTTACATGAATACAAGTCAGCTGCTGTTCTGTATTGACATTTTTAGGTCGAGCCTGGGCAGCGCATGCACTGCTCTGCGATGCATGCTGTATTGCAGTACGGACTTGAAGGTCCGCCCACTCTCTGCCCATATTTTTCATTGGCTTGTGTCATTGTCCTTTGTAAATGCTGGCTTCTGATTTGTAAATAGGCTGGTTAGTCCCTCCTTAGTACCGCCTTGTCTTCATTTGTAACCGCCCATCAGGACTGGCCGTTTTACTTCTGTTGTTACACGATCGGTCTTATTTAGTCTGTAAGCACTATTTTATTTCATGAGTTTCTCCTACTGCAGGCACGACATGCTTTCCTGCAACAACTTTCGCTTTCCAAGCTGCCCGGGACACACTTTGATGCTTTTTCAAAATGCAATTACTATGGCGCCCGCTTCACATACATCGTTACACACCGCTTGTTATCTATTTAATCTTGCTCTCAATTATTTATTCTTGCCTCTGCTTCCACTATGGCACTCCTCAGCCTGGAAATGTAGCATTTCGTTTCCTGTTCTCCCTTCGTTCATAGGAAGGAGCGCCGCAGCCAGCAGCAGTCACCCGTCCCCTCCTCCCATCTCAGCCTCCAGAGAGAGCCAGCCAGCCAGCCAGACGAGCACCCTTCCCATGCCTGCCTCTGGCCTTACAGCACTGCAGGGGCGGCTCCTCCACGTGGGCGTCGGCCCACTGCTTTCAAGCAGTGTGAGAAGCAGAAACGTAAAATGGTATAAATACCATTTTATGTTTCTGCTTCTCGCACTGCGAGAAAGCAGAAGAAGGGTATGCCTGGTTGGGGACGGGCGGGTGGGCGGGCCGGGGAGGAGTGGCTAGCCCAATGTTATGGGCGCTGACTGTTTGGTCGGCCCCAGGGCCGACCAAACTAGTCATAGCACTCTCCGTTTTCTTCATGTAGGCTGCTGCACAGCCTGCATGAAGAAAACGGCCTCCCCATAGACGCCTGTAAGCTCGGCGTCCTAGCCCATCACAACGCTGCCATTGCAGCCTTGTGATTGGCTTAGGGGAAGACAGGGAGGCGGCCCGCTTCTGCTTCCTGTGAGCAGGAGACGCGACGCGGGAGTCCGGGACCAAACGCGAAGGTAAGTTTTTTTTTTTTTTTTTACATTTTATTAAATTAACCCAGTAGCCCCTC
This sequence comes from Calotriton arnoldi, assembly GCA_963921515.1. Taxonomy (NCBI): domain Eukaryota; kingdom Metazoa; phylum Chordata; class Amphibia; order Caudata; family Salamandridae; genus Calotriton; species Calotriton arnoldi. The sequence goes on along the minus strand of CAWUFW010005890.1, from coordinate 568,141 downwards.
ACCGCGCGACCCCCACCCCCCACCCGCGATTCATGCCGGCTGCGACTGCAGCACTGGGACAAGCAGAGCTGGCACTCTCCCTCCCCATGCTCTGGCACGCACCGTTGGGACGGAGAGGGGGAGCTGGAAAGAACAGCTGCAGTCCTTCACATTTATAGTTCTTTCAAGACAAAAATATACGAGTTCTGTAGAAAAACAAAAGGTGGCGTAATGTTTTAAAGACCTGCCACTGTTATTAACTCGGCCGCTCTCTTGTCAACCGCTTTTTGCTCTCTGTGCCATTGAGATCCAACATTAGCAAATCAGTCTCGGCCCTGCCCCAGAAGGCACAGTTCAGTCCAAATGGCCAGGCCACTTCTTCACCGTATGGTAACTCAAGTAACCCAAGGCATTTTGTAACCTGGTCGTGCCACATCAGTAAGGCGCTGCACCAAGCTACGGAACCTATGCCAGGAACACATTTGCAACTTAGGGCAAAGTAGTAAGGTAGAAAGTGACAGATGGAATGCTTACATTAACAAGCATTTGCAATGCAATAGGTCTCGCATTTGCGAGATCTTTGAGCTATTGGCATTGTTAAATGACAATGCCTTTTATTTGTGTGTTGGTTTTTAAAACACATAAAAGGCATTGTAATTTACAATGCAAATAGCGTAAACTCTCGCAAAAACGAGACCTATTGCATATGCTTGTTATTCCAGACACCAATTTGCACTGGAGGTTTGCGTACCTTACTATCTTTAGCCAACATCTCAAAAATCAAAATCTGGCCCATATTATGGTGGGTAGGGGGTGCGAGCGTGCATGTGTCAGATAGTAAAGGGTAGACCTGTAGAAAGGCCATTAGGCCGAGCACTGACTGCCTTTCCACCACTTAATTGTCATCCTGTAACCTTGTATACAGCTTTTTATACAAAGTACCATGCTCAGAATGGAGGGCATTTGTGTACAAATCCATTGGTTTCCAGGCTTCCAGTTCCAAGTGTGGTAGGAAAGTTAACTTCCAACTTTCTGTTCAATAATTTACCCCCAGGGGCAATCATAAGGCTCCACAGGGGACTTAAACTAATTAGTCCCATTTGCTGTAGTTGGAGTCGTCTGCAACCTAAAGGAAAGGGCAGATGAAACACCCATACAGAAATTATTAAATGGCAATTTCAACAGTATTAAATCAGATGTGCCTCCTTTTAAAATAAAAGGATGTGGTTTTGCTTGGCAAACTCGAAATGGGAGATACCTTAGAAGCGTAGCGATAACTCAAACCGGATATATTTTACTTTAATTGATTTGGTATTTTGAATAACGGAAACATTTCACAACAGTCACATTGCGGGCTTAAGTCCACCTTTTGTGCCATTATGGAGATAGGAGATTGAGGAATGTGATGAATCCCTTAAAAAGTTCTTGCTTCACTCCCTGTTACAGGGTGGCTTGTCCCGGCAGACTGTTTGGAGGGATCTGGCAAGGGGAATGTGATCTCAGTGTGGCGAGTTCAAGAGGGGAAGGCCTCTTGAAAGAAGAATGTTTACTGAATGCTGGAAGAATGGACAGTGATCAAGTCCCAGAAGCTGCATTAATGATTTCAGCTCTGTTAGAAAAAAGGTCAGCTGATCGATTCGGTCAGAAGGGTCTCAGTGGGCAAGCAAGGGCATAGTGAGGAGCAACTTTCCGAGGTTATTTTGGGCACAAGACTGCAAGACTTTATGCATAATGCACCAAGTCTTGGCATTGATTTCATTACAAGACCGGAGGCTACCATTATGCATAACAACTTTTAATGCGACTCCTGCAGCACCTTTAACGAATCCACAACCCAAAGTCACCTGCAGTGTCTTAGGGTCAGGGGATGGGTGGTCAGATCTTTCATTTTGAGGCACAGTCTCGCCGCCTAGAATGTGGATTCTCTACAGCTTAGGCAGCTCAATTTCTGCGACACCCACAAACATAATGTGTAAATAGTCCATCGAGCATAGAACCAGCTCGCTAGTTACTCCCACGCGGGGATGGGTTTAAGAGAGAGGGAGTGCCCTCCAAAGAGTCACCAATTCGAAGTTTGTGTTCACAAGTCCACAGTTCTTTAAGAGGGGAATCTCCCTGTTCTTGGAGCCACTCCAAAAGTAGTCTATGATTTTAATCGGGCAATTATTAGAGATTGTTTAAACTGTACTCGAGGCCTTTGCATCCCCTGGCTCCAATACATTAAAACTTGTCTTACGGAACTTGGGTGGTGTTCTTTGTTTGAACACCCAGAACTAATTGGTAAAGGGGATCGACAGAGGGTTTTGGCGAGCTTCCGAAAACTTAAAGAATCGTCTAGGGAATTGTTTGAAGTAGCCAAACCCACTGTCAGGGATTATTGTCTCATACAAGTTCCTCCCTACATTGCCCCGTATCTTTTATATGTAAATAATGTGCATGAAAGGAATTTGTTGTCTAGATTCAGGTTGGGGTCTTTTCGTTGGTTGATATGTTTCCCCCTGGGTCAGTATTCTTCGGAATCTATTACTATTTGCCCTTGTGATGAACACTCGAGTCAAACTATTTTACATTTTGTATTTTTTTGTCAATTTTATCTTCCATTTACCAGGAAATTTTTAATACCTCTCCTACGCAGACACAAATTTTTAAAGTGCAAAGCGGCGTTGTACTTTTTGCAGCAACTCAATGATCGTGATGTCTGTTTTGCTGTTGGGAGTTTTTTTAAGTGTATTTTAGCAAAGAGAAGGAGCATGTTGTTTTAATTTTAGTGTATTTTACCATTTTTTGTATGGATTGTATCAGTATTCCTGTTAAATTGCTTACCCCTGCTGCTAACTCCTCTATAGGACTGATTTTATTATTCAAGTATTTTTGGATAACATTTGCTGCTATTGATGGTTACAGTCGATCTTTTGCACTATTGGATAATACCTGCTGCTACCTATGAACCCAAATGCTTTGCACTGCCACTTTAGTCCTGAGAAAATAGTACTGTATTTTGTTTGCTGATGTATTCTTTTTAAACAGAAAATGAGTTTGTATTTGCTGAGATATGTTTGATTTTATATGATGTTTTTATCCATGTGTATCTTTTATGTCCTGTCTTTGGAAGGACGAATAAAGAAAGAATTGAATTGAATAGTCTATTCACAGCCACTTCTCCCAGGGCTAAGATTTTAGATGAGACTGTTCAGGCAAAAGGATTTCTTGTTGATTCAGGTCTTGATTATGGTCTTCTCTAGCAGGACTACGGTTTCAGATGTAGAGTGGATGCAAGTGAAATTGGACCAGATAACACAATATCACCTCAACTAACCGCAGCATGTATACACTGAAAAGGATGTGTGAAAGATCCTTGCAGATGCATTCCTGGGTGATAGTCCCACTCACTACTCACTTTTCTACTGTTGTTGCATGTGACCGCTCGTACAGCGCCTTTTCATTTTTTTCTGCTCACTCTTTCCACTGCCACCACGCCATGTCTCCAAGTGAGCTCAACAACCGCAGGGTCATTCCTGGATCCTATATCCAGTGGTTCCCAACCTTTTGACTCCTGAGGACCCCCACTGAATCACAACTGGAAGCCGGGGACCCCCAAGCAATTTGTACGATTTAAATTTCAAACATTAAACGAGTAATTTGCAAGACATAAAAAAATACACACCAAATACTCGAATTACTAAAGATTTTATTATTTTATATTGAAAAAATAAGCAAAAATAAAAACATTTTAATGGGAAGGTTGTGCTGCATCTCAGTGACTAACTTTTTAATGTTTGGTTATATTTCGCGGTACGAGGCTCCTGCCAGGGTCGGACTGGGAACCCAAAGCAGCCTTGGCAAATTTTGTCAGACCAGCCCGTGTACGTTGCATAGCAAGTGCAGTGAGCGAGCCTGATCACTACAAAGGATGGGAGGGCGGGGATTTCGGGGGATTCTCCCACTAAGAAAATGTGGGGAAAGTGGGGCCTTCTACAACACATTTGTCATTATATATTCAACTATATTCGCTTTTAAAGCATAGTAAATGATGACCTTACAATATACCAGGATACAACAATCTTTGTTGGGGCTCTTCAATGATTCAATCACTATCACCGTCCAACAGTGCCTCATCTCTCCATAGCCCCTCTGTCACATGTATTTCATTTGTTTTATAGCACCTCTCATACTAGCGTAGAGTGTGGGGGCACTTTAAATCACATACATACAAAGACAATGAATCATACATGTGTAAATCAGTGTATAGAAAATGTTACATAAGGCAAAGGGGACTACAAGGTGTGGGATTCACTGGTCATCCATACTGGTAGGCATTTCTTAGGAGTGCTTGGCCAGGAGCAGCACAAACTCAGGATTCAGGACATAACACAGTGGTTAGCATTGACTTTAATAATAAGAATTAATTTCTACTCAAACAAAGCTTTTTTAGCAGCATCAGGATACTGAAAGACTGGGGAAAAAAATGACTTTCTAACTTGTACCATGCAGTTTTGAATACAGCTCTTTGATGGCAGTGCATGGCTCACTGTGCTAGATTATGATTGAAACTTATGAACTGCACAGTAACAATAAGAATTTCCGTGACAAAAGCAGTAACCCATTGAGCTATACACATAAAATTAAGTTCTTTGATATGCATGGTACACGTTCTTTGCAGCAGGCATATTAACGATCTGCGCTACCTTAGATTAGTCAAAACTGCCACTAGACAAAACTCCCATTTCTCTCCAGCAGGTACATTAATCACTAGAATTATCTTGAGACTTCTATTGTTGCCTGAAAATATCGGGATATACAAGGAACTTTGCAGTGCTTTTAAACTGCTGCACAAATGAAGTAACTGAAAACACTCGCGTGTTTCTGTCGAGAGGCCCCAGCTGGAGAAGTGCCTTCCTGCCGGCTCAGGCCTTGAGCTGCCTGAATACTGTTCAGCCTCAAAACAACAAGAGGCGCAACGCTTCTGCTTGTGGGCGATGCATGGCCAGAAGTGGAGAGGGAACAGGGGCATCAAAATGCTCTGGGCCCAAACACACACACACTTGCACACAATGGGACACCAGCACTGCTGCGGGAGCGCGACTCAGACATAATAAAATACGGCAGGTCACACTTCAGTTTGCACCTAAGGCAGAATGATGACTGGCCTCATTTTATTTTAGTCCCACCGCCCCTGCGCTGCCATTCACAGCTCTAGAGTGCGGTGAGGGCGAATGGGCGCTTCCTTATCCAGCAGCGATCTCAATGCCTTCAATTATGAGAGAAGGCTTGGGTAGGCGCTGGAGACCTGCGGACCCTCTAGGAATGTATCACAGACCCCTGGGGGTCCGCGGACTACAGGTTGGGAGCCGTTCTATATCCTACTCGCAGCCCAGGATTGCCTCACTTGCTTAAAAATATGGAGTGCAGCATTAATTAAAGAGGCGCTCAGACTACTGTCTGGAAGCTTGAGGCATCCTTCCATTAGTTTTACTGTTGATAAATAGTAAGTGGTCTTCACAGTGATAAGGTGTAGTATTGGGAGCAGACTTGGCAACCAACGGTTCCATGAACATCTGCTAAATTCTATTCCTTAGTCTTCTCGTTTGATTGGTAGTGAATCTGATACGGGTTGAAAAGAGAGCCCTCAACACCATTTTATGGTACCTACTCAAAAGCACACGGTGTCAGTTTTTCTATGTCGATGCTATGGTCATTCTCCAAATTTTCTTGTTTTTCACCCTATATCTTCTAAAGCTGTAAATGAAAAAACTTATTTATTTTTTTATGGACCCTACTAGTGTGACAATGAGGAAATCCTGTCTCCCGGGGGGAAGAAAGCAGGCAGAGCCAATTTTTTGCAGAGAGATTGGGCCAGCTCTGAATCTCAACAGTGTACACGTCTTGGAATATGTATCCATTTGTTTTAACCTCAAGCGTTTTTTAATATATCAACAGTTATAAAATCAGAGCAGACTACATTTGCAATGCTATTGCCAAGAGGTGTTTAAAGCCAACGAAACTGTCATTTTTCACATAAAAACTTGAGCAGCGTTGGCACCATATCTTGCCATTTGCACCACCACAGACTTCTAAAGGTCAGATCTGGAAGAGCACTCCTAGGTTTATGGCAAGTGATTGACGAAAGGGCTAGCCCTCCTAATTGGGATAGTACTGGAGACCTGTTCTCTTCCCAAGTCATGCATATGTGGGGCGAGAGCCTGTGATCAGCAGCAAACATACAATGAAAGTGCAGGGATGCAACTCCATGCCTGCTGGGACAGAGCCAGGAGCTACTGCAGAACCAACTGGGACAGAGCTACTAATGAACACTAAATAGGTCCCTCCACACCCTACCTGTTCTGCTAAATCACTGCCTAAAGACAACTCCATTTATTGTAAAAATAATATATATATATATATATATATATATATATATATATATATATATAACCAATCCCACTCCTAGGCAAAGAAGCAGGCGCTGACACCGTGGATAATTGGACACCAAGAATTTATTGCACTAGAAAGCCCTGATACGTTTTGACGGAAGACCGCCTTGCTCACAACATCGGGCGCCATTGCAGACAATCATTTTATGCTTCATCACTCTCAATGGTTGTCACAGCAACCAAGGAGCATCATAGACAAAGGATTAACGCGAGTATAAAATTAGGAGAATTGGTAACATAAATAACATTAGAAATAGAAAACTTTACATCAGTCTGGTGAAGTGTTGGAAGTTAATGGCCATTTATATTCCAACATTTGAACACAAAGAGTGATAGCGAGAACATACTACCCAATGGACAAAGGAGAGTACACTCCGAGTCTGGATGTAAAAATGCCCAAAATTGCCCGCTAATCTCCACACTTGGTGGAAAGTAGAGCTTTAGTTAGACCATGGTGGTTTGGGCAGCATTATGAAAAAATCAGACATAGTAATGTAGATACTGAGCATTAAATACAGTGTGAAGTACCTGTTCCAAAGTGTCCTTGTACTGACAGTAATCAGTGTTAGTCCTACCCTAGTGGGCCAGGCTACTCAAGACAAACATGATTAGCATCCGTATATTGAAGTAGAATGTAATGCCATTGTACACACATCACTCTCAAAATAATTATGGAGATTGACCGTAAAGCCAACACAATACTTTTCTAAGAATATATAAAAAGAGAAAACATAACTAGATGTCGACAAAAGAGTGCGAAACGCTATGTGTATTATTAATCTGAACACCCGGGTTACGAGAGAGACAGAGAGCTAGAGGTGAACTGATAATTCTTCGTCAGAATTCAATCCCTGTGGGATCTTTGAGTTTAGCATAAGTATGCACCTGGATTCTAACCGCTTGAGCAAGAGCGGACTATTCCATCCCCTAGGGCTCTTGGGGACAGTGTCGATGACAAAGTATCCTTCGCATTGCCTCCAATACATTGATTAATGTGTCTGGCTACTGGATAGCTTGAGTCGTCATTAGCTATCGCCCTGAGGTGTGGCAGCATCCTGATGTGAACTAGGTGTATGGTGCTTCCTACGTATCTCTTCTTGCATGTGCACTCCAGCACATATACCACAAATTCACTCTTGCAACTGTATGTGCCTCTGATTTCAAAAGGTGTGCGCCTGAGGGGTGTCTGTATGGTTTTCACATTGCGGCCATAACGGCATGCTTTGCATTTTGAGCATTTTTGGAAACCCCTGTGTGCTCTCAGCCAATCGGAGCCTCTTTTGGCCTGGGGTGAATTGCAGACCAGATCACTCCGCAAGGATTTGGCCCTCCTAAATGATATAAGGGGAACTCTTGTTATCTCAGGGCCTATAATAAGATCACTTTTCACAATGTTCCAATTCTTGTAGAGAATGTTACGTAATTTCGCATGATAAGCAGAATAACCTGTGATAAGAAGTGGACATCGTGTGGCACAAATCTGCTGGGTCACTCTGCAACTCCGCCGTGAGGGGAACGGCCACCTCCCTGCATATCCATTCGCCGTGAGGGAAACGGCTTCAGGCTTTTCTTGCCTATCTCGCCGTGAGGGGAACGGCTAACTACAATCCCCAGCAGCCCCTGCAGCAGCGACTGCCGTGACGTTTCTTCCCGCGCCTGGAGGCGCGTAATGGACCGGCCAGGCCTCCCGCAGCGCGGGACATCGTGTGGCACAAATCTGCTGGGTCACTCTGCAACTCCGCCGTGAGGGGAACGGCCACCTCCCTGCATATCCATTCGCCGTGAGGGAAACGGCTTCAGGCTTTTCTTGCCTATCTCGCCGTGAGGGGAACGGCTAACTACAATCCCCAGCAGCCCCTGCAGCGGCGACTGCCGTGACGTTTCTTCCCGTTAATATGGGTAAAAGAAAGTTACCACAAGAAGGAGGGAAGAAGTCTATGAAAACCACAAAAAATGCACCAATAACGAAATATTTAACAAATGCAGTGGGTCTTATAAATGATGAAATTATACATGTGGAGGAACAACTGGCAGCAACAAAGACAGCCCTTGATGCGGTCTTAAAGGAATCAATATCAGAGGGAGAAACGGAGCCCCTAATACTTGAAAACATTGTGAGAAACAGGGATACGGAGCAAGCTACGCATGAAATAAATGCCCGTACTAGTCTGGATAATCACAAATCCTTTAATCCCTGCGTTCAAAGCTTATCCCTGGAAATTTCCGATCTAACAGACGATATGTCTTTGATATCTCCTCCAGCAAAAAGATGAAACAACCAGGCCAACTTGTAGATAGCCCTGTAGAAAAACAAAAGAGTACATCTAAAGCTAAGCTAAAAGCCAAACGTAAAAAGGGAGGATGTATCCCTGGGCAGATCAGCAAGGGACACGACCAAACAAAACAGAAACCCCCAGATTTGGAAATGTTATGTAAAAAACAACATGGTAAAATTGACTATCGAAAGACGTCTAATGCAGGAGATTAAACAGATCCAGAAGGACGTGGCACACCTAACGGACATGTTTTCTGAATTTCAATTAATAAAAAATACAGGTAAAACATCTAATACTCTTAAGATAGGACAAAATCAAATGGGATCTGTCAAAGGAAACCCAAGTCCTGCTATTAGAATCATCCCTGCAGTACATACAGAGACGGAGCCACTTTTATCAGTCACTTCCAAAGTTAGTAACTGTCCAACAATAATCACAAGTCAATGTAACAAAGATATGGAAGATAATTATCAGGACACAACAGTATCTAAAAAACCGTTATCACATATGGAGAATAGCTATACACTTGCTGCTAATAACTACAAGGGGACACTAAATCTCCCTCCTGAGGCAACACCTTATGTCATAATTTTAAACAATGTGCCCAAACTGTTGAGAAACCAGAAGGAAACATATGACACTATGAAGAATCAAGTGGTCCATTGGTTTTGCATAAATACAAATGTTGGGGCGCATATCTTATATCAGGATATAATCATGTTGAGGAGAACGAACTGGCTGGGCACATCGCGGAAATTATGTCAGGGAGACTGCATTGTGGTGAACTTTCGAAATAAAAAATTAGTGGGCGATATATTGAAATATCTTATGCATTATGGAAAAGGAGACTGTTCGGACATTAATAATACCATAATAGCTGTCCCATTAGGCTTTTTCTATAGACCAAATCATGATAGTCCTAATGCAATTTCTAGATTTAATCCACCCTTGCACATGCCGCTGTATAATAGATACGCACCACTGCAGAGTTGTAGTGAAATAGACTGACATACAGCTGTCGATCAACCATATGGAAGAAAGGTTGAAGTAAATGTCTATGGCCTGTCAGATGCTGGTAATATAGATTCCATTAAGGAAATTAGTCCAGAAGAACTTTTTTTAAGCACTATAGGAGATGTTATTCCCCATACCCCATGTTCACCAATGGAAAATCGGATAGGTACTGGGTATATGGAGATCTTAGACATTCCTGCAGATGATTATAGTAATAGCATTCCCATCAGTAACCCAAAGAAAGATGAACTTAGATTACATCACAATGAGTCTCTGAAAATTATGACGTGGAATATAGCAGGAATTAAAAATAAAATATGTGATACAAACTGGTTACAAATGTTGGATGGTTTTGGAGTGGTAATGCTACAGGAAACTTGGAGTACTGAACCTTTCTGTATAAATGGTTATCAGACAACTTGTACCAATGCTACACCGTCCAGAAAGGGAAGGGCAAAGGGTGGATTAGCCACATTAATTGCTGTTACCTCACCACTTATTCTAAAGAAAACCTTCATTACATCTCAATATTATCAGTTTGTATATCTTGAATCTAACGGTAAAGAAGCAATTGTTGCTATAAATTTTTATAACAACCTGTTTGATAATACAAGGAGTAGGGTAATTAGCTTATTAGAAAAGGACTTGGACTGTTTCCTAAAGGGAGTGATAGGGGAATATGTTTTAGTATGGGCGGGGATTTCAATTCTGTTAGATGTGAATATGAAGTAGGTGAACCCTGTGGATACTGTGATGATTATGGTGACAAGATTACACATTTTGTGCATGACATGTATGGGGAAGCCATTAATATGGTGATACATAAATATGATCTAATTGTTTTAGAACCTAATATATTAGAAGGCGAAACTAAATTACATACTTTTGTAGGAGCAAGGTCCTCGTCAAACATAGATCATTTTATAATATCAGCAAACGGTAGGAAATTGGTAGAGAAAGTCCTGATTAATATTAGTCTGTTTAGTGATCATCATCCTTTAAGCTTGATACTGAAAATAGACTTGCCGACCAAATTACGAGGAAAAAGAGCAGATGCTGATATTGATGTCCAAGGAAACAATGGTGTATCCATAAAATGGACGGGTGTTAATCCAGTCATGTTAATGGAAAATATTAGAGAGAGATCACAAAAGGATTTAGAAATCTGCTTAGATAGTTCTTCGAGTAAAATAGCTACCATAACTGCTTTTAGTAATATTGCCAAGGAAATCGCTGGTAATTTAATAGTCAAAAAGAAGAAGAAAATCTGTGATCTTACTCCAAGATGGTTTAGCCATGAATGCACGAAATTGAATGGGGAATTGAAATTGGCTCTTAAACAAAAACCTAGGGATCCTGACATGATTAGTACCGCAAGGAAAAATTATAAAAAAAACCTTGGATAATAGAAAAAGGGAGATCCGCGAGGGTGCATGGGAGAAGCTAAAGCAGGCAGCTGAGATGAAAGATTCTGTTCTTTTTTGGAAGACAATTAATCATCCATATTTTAAAGGAAATAATGAAGTAGGGATTGATACTGTGGTTCCACCAGAAGACTGGGTGTTACATTTTGAGAAGATTTTTAATCCTGATGGTCTAAGAATAATTGATTGTAAAAGAGATGAGTTTATAATAGTAAACCCAGTAAAGGCATTACCCATAACTACAGAAGAAATTAAATTAGCCCTTGAAAAATGCGCAAATGGAAAAGCTGCTGGACCTGAAGGGGTGCCCATAGATGTTTTTAAGTGTAATATAGATTTCTGGATACCCATTTTATTGAATGTTTTTAATGTGGCCTTGGGTGGTGTATTACCCTCAACCTGGGTGCAAAGTATCATTGTTCCCATTTTTAAAAAGAGGGACAGAGGGAAGGCAAACTGCTACCGCCCAATATCCCTTCTTGATACCTCATCGAAGCTGATGGGCCGAATTATGCTAGAAAGGCTAGAAGATTGGGCTAGTGAAGGTAAAATTTTGACAGAAGCCCAGTATGGTTTTAGAAGGGGTATTGGGACGGTAGAGCAGTGCCTAAATTTAGAATTGCTAATAGGGAAGTATACTCAGGCTAGGGAAGGGTACTCCACCTATGTTTTGTAGACCTAACTAGCGCCTTCGATTTAGTTAATCATCAAAAACTTTGGCAAACATTGAAGGGGCTAGGGGCCCCTATTGAAATAATTTCATTTTTATCACAAATTTATGCCTTTTTAACTACTAGGGTACGATATGGGAAGATGGGGAATGTACACCTGATTTTATGGTAAAGCGGGGGATTAGACAAGGATGTGTTTTAGCTCCGCTTTTATTTTCATTATATATAAATAATGTGGACCCATTTTTACAAAAGTTAGTTGCGGACGCCCCAAAAGTAGGAAAACGCCCCACACCTGTTTTATTATATGCAGATGATGCTGTTTTAATGTCCAGGACTGCAAATGGCCTGCAAACTTTGATAGAAAACTTCGCCCTATATATGACGGATATTGATTTGCAGTTAAATCTAAAGAAAACTTTTGTAATGACATGTGGGGGGAAAAGGTCAAAGCACAGACAACATCATGTGGGTGGGGTTCTTAGTAATAGAGTATCCACCTTTTCGTATTTAGGGTTGTTATTCTGCAAAAATGGTTCTTGGGATAAGCACATTGAATTATGTAAAATGAAATTCTTAAGAATTACAGAAGGTATATTTAAATTTGCAGCAAAAATAGGAAACAAACCCATGGAAATCTTATCGTTGTACAGGAGCAAGTGTGTTTCAGGGGTCTGTTATGGTGCAGCGATATGGGGGAGAACAAATACGGCTGCACTACAAATAAAGGAGAACAAGTTTTTAAAAGGCTGTTGGCGGTCCCTAGTGCTACTGCGACCGCTATTGTTCATAAAGAGTTATTTGTACCATATTTAAGTGATACAATAAATATGGCAGGCCTTATATTTTGGCGAGGGCTTTGGGCAAAGGAAGAAACTAAGTTCACAAGGGATTTAATAATGGACTGCCTAGCCCTTGACCATAGTTCTAAAATACCCTGGTTGGAGCACATTTTTAAACTTTTAATGAAATGTAAAGTCGGGATCGACAAAAATAATCCCATTATCATTGAAATCAAAATATCTAACTGTAATGGAACAGGAACGGGAAAGTGCAGATATTTAAAAAATACTGTAGCTAGTTATTGTGAAGGTCCATTTATAAGGGGTATTCAGCCATATTTGATATTAGTAAGGAATACCCAGCATAGATTCTATTTGACTAGGCTAAGGTTGGGCACCTTACACCGTTTAATTGCCTTTCCAAGTACTGAAAAATGGTGTCATATATTAGCACCTTGCCCATGTGATGGTAAAACTTTACAATCAACTATGCATTTTATACTTTTTTGTCCTTTTTATATGGGTATCCGGAAATCAATTTTAAAACCCCTTTTTTAAGAAATACCCTTTAAAGTTACAAAAATGCGTTTGACTTTGTTTGTAGCCTGGACAATATAAAAGTAATAAGTTCTGTTATACGTTACATACAACTCTCAATTGGGAAAAGAAAAGAACTTGTACATTTGGATGCATTATTATATGAAGAACAAGACCAATAATTATATTTTATTATGTATGTTTATATACACGCATTTATAAGCACTAGCACTTTACTGCTTATATCGTAGCAGCTTGTACTTTGTATCAAGACTTCTCCATGCATTGGTATTTTATTAACTTCATATTGATTCGTATGTATTAGCACTTTATTTCACAAATCGTGGTAGCTGTACCAATGTATCATGATGTTTTTACGCACTGATATTTTAATAATTTTATAACTGAATTAAATTTTATGGAAAATTTAAACTGTAAAATCAATTTTAATTCTGAATATTAAGTATGATGTATAATGTGAATGTTTTCTTTTACTGTGTATTAGTATGCTTTTATGGTGTTTGTTGTATTTACACCGAATAAAGCTTTTTGAATTTGAATTTGCATACCTGTGTGTGCAGCTTTCTTCTTGTTTTTGCTCTGGCCAAACAGCAGGTCCTCTCTCTTTATAGGTCTAGTTTTTGCTTCTGCTGTTCTCAAAACTTCAGGACTGTAGCCTTGTGATCTTAATCTCTTAAAGAGATCCTCTGTAGCTCCACCTAACGCTTCCTCACTGCTACAGTTGCGTTTCATACGTAAACATTCTGCATAGGGAATGCTTTAAGTTTGGTAGGGTGGAAGCTACTGGCATGTAAGATGGAGTTGCCAGAGGTGAGCTTTCTGTACGTTCTGGTATGAAGTTTGTTGTCTTCTACAAATACCACCAAGTCTAAGAAGTGTATTTGCTTTGTGTTGATGTCACATGTAATGGTAAGGTTTAGATCATTGCTGTTTATCTCATATGCAAATCTGTGTGCTGACTCAGATGAGCCTTTCCATAGGATAAACAGATCTATGTATTTGGTCCAAAAGACCACATTCTCTGTCCATTCCCTGGCATAGTTGGTCTTGAGTACCTGCTCCTCCCACCAGCCCATATACAAATTCGCATAGCTGGGGCGAAGCAGAAACCCATGGCAGACCTCTGTGTTTACTTGTATGTGTGCTGGTCATACATAAAGAGATTATTGTTCAGACACCATTCCGCCATGCTGAGTAGCATTTGAGTATGCTAGATAGATATATATATATTCAGCTCCAAGATGTGTCCATCAGTTGAGTCGCACTCGGCCATCAGCAGCAAGAGAACTCTCTTTCCATGGTATGGACAGATACCGCTTACAGCCATTAACAGCCTCCGTGTAGGTTTGCCTGACGCGTTTCGAAAGCTCCTCAGCTTTCTCTGCAGAGGCTTTCACGGGAAGGATGCGTGCATATGATGTTCCCATTTAAATACTGCACTCCCTCCAATGGGATAGTCATATGGAACTGTGCATTATGGGAACTATAGTTTGTAATCGATCATCCCCCAAATGGATGCACGCATTATACTCTGTATAGGTCACATGGACCCCGCAAGCGGGCCCGTCCTAAATCCTCTGCTGTTGGCCCACATAATCGATTTGGTAAATACCTTGTCGAGTGGCCCCCTATATACTATAGTTCCCATAATGCACAGTTCCATGACTATCCCATTGGAGGGAGTGCAGTATTTAAATGGGAACGTCATATGCACGCATCCTTCCCGTGAAAGATAGAGATATCCAAGGGCGCAGTTCCAACAGACCCCCTCCTGATATCTGATTGGCTGCCAACACTTCAACCAGGAAGTGTTGGCAGTCATCTTGGGACAGGGCTTTTGAGACCTTGCAGAAAAGCTTTACTTACAGGAGTGCCCCAAAAAATGTAAAAAATAAAGAAAGGGGGGCATGGTAGGAATACCCTGACCCCCTAGATGTGGTGGCGGGGTCCCACAGGGACCCTGCTGGGGGGGGTGAAAAGCATTTTTTTAAATTCAATTTTGCCACAAATTTGCAAGTGAATCCACACGTCTTTTGCAGGAAGGCCCTCAGGTTGGCCCAAAAACCTAGGGGCATGTAAAACAAGCATTGGCATAGCCAATAGGTCTCGCCTTTGGGGCCTTATAAGTGTTTAGCCAGAGCTATTGACTTTGCCAATGTCTTCAAGCTGTGCTATAGAGAAGTGTGGCTGCTGTGCGGCATGCCGAAAAGTTATAATAAAAAAGTGTCAGAAGCATTTTTGTTACTTTATATATGACCAAGAAGGCATTATGTAAAACTGAACGACCATATTAAAAAAGTATTTACAATAAAAAATTTCCTCAGTTTTCTTTTGTTCTTGCAATGCTGGCAACTTGTTTCTGCCTATTGCAATGGTTGTTTGTTAAAGCTTTTTTTTTGAGGGGGAATAAACAATCGGAGGGTGAAGGTTGGGAACTAGTACCTGTATTATAACACTAGCAGCGGCCAGACGCTAGGGGAGAATCAACAGATGCCAGATTCCGAGAGCAGGCTGAGGTGGTGCTGAATGATGCTGAGGTGGTAGTGGTGGTGGTGGTGACTGTTGCGGAGACGATGCTGAGGTGATGCTGAATGATACTGCTGTGGTGCTGAGTGATGCTGTGGCGGCGCTGAGGGATGCTGTGGCGGCGCTGAGCGATGCAGTGGCGGCGCTGAGCGATGCAGTGGCGGCGCTGAGCGATGCAGTGGCGGCGCTGAGCGATGCAGTGGCGGCGCTGCGATGGCGGCGCTGGCGATGCTGTGGCGGCGCTGAGCGATGCTGTGGCGGCGCTGAGCGATGCTGTGGCGGCGCTGAGCGATGCTGTTGCGGCGCTGAGCGATGCTGTTGCGGCGCTGAGCGATGCTGTTGCGGCGCTGTTGTGGCGATGCTGTTGTGGCGCTGAGCGATGCTGTTGTGGCGCTGAGCGATGCTGTGGTTGCACCGAGCGATGCTGTGGTTGCACCGAGCGATGCTGTGGTTGCACCGAGCGATGCTGTGGTTGCACCGAGCGATGCTGTGGTTGCACCGAGCGATGCTGTGGTTGCACCGAGCGATGCTGTGGTTGCACCGAGCGATGCTGTGGTTGCACCGAGCGATGCTGTGGTTGCACCGGCGATGCTGTGGTTGCACCGAGCGATGCTGTGGTTGCACCGAGTGATGCTGTGGTTGCACCGAGTGATGCTGTGGTTGCACTGAGTGATGCTGTGGTTGCACTGAGTGATGCTGTGGTTGCACTGAGTGATGCTGTGGTTGCACTGAGTGATGCTGTGGTTGCACTGAGTGATGCTGTGGTTGCACTGAGTGATGCTGTGGTTGCACTGAGTGATGCTGTGGTTGCACTGAGTGATGCTGTGGTTGCACTGAGTGATGCTGTTGCGTTGAGTGATGCTGTGATGGCGTTGAGTGATGCTGTGATGGCGTTGAGAGATGTTGTGTTGGTGCTGAGTGATGCTGTGCTGGCTCTGATTGGTGCTGGCTCTGATTGGTGCTGGCTCTGATTGATGCTGTGGTTGCGCTGAGTGATGCTGTGGTATTGCCGAGTGAGAGAGAGAGTGAAGATATAATGCCCAATTAGAGAGGGTGGTGAGAGAGAAAGAGAGAAAGGGTGTACATAGAATAAAGAGTGGAGCGGGATAGAGAGAGAAAGAAGGGGAGAGAGAGTGAATGGAGGAGTTTGAAAGAGAAACAGATAAAGGGGTGAGAGAGAATGAAAGGCTAAAAAAGATAGAGAGGGGAGAGTTAATTAAGTAGAGAGAGAATTAGAGAGGGGAGAGAGAGAGAAGGAGAGAGACAATAAGAGTGGGGGTGTGGAGTTTAAATAGAGTGAAGAAGTGACTCGGAAAAAGTAACCTTAAATATAGCTTTGTGCTTTGCGCGAATAAATATTTTTAAAAAAAACAGTGAGAGACAAAAATACTGGTAATTAGGCTGTGACTCCCAATATAAAACAAATAGCGATATAAGGTGAAATCAACCGACCGAAGCAATATTTCTAACTAGACAAAAAAAAGCTTGCATTTCAATGCTAATCGCTGTTGTTTTTCATGTGACTGTAGTCCAGGGCCCTCAGTTGGTAATGTGAGCTGCTGCTGCGATTGAAACATCAGAGTCTAGAGAGTTAATGAGCCATGACGAGGAAATGAGGAAGAGATAGGAAACAACAGATGGCAGCTGCGCGTGCACGCCATCGTGAACTCAAGCTGGTCGCCAGCCGAAAGCCAGTGTTTGCACTTCCAAAACCCGCTTACTAAAACTCTCGGCCAGACCAGCGCAAGCGCTGGTGCAGGCCGAGACCTAAAAATGAAGGAGGGGGGCACACAGGCCCCCTTCAGCAAGGGTTTGTAAAACCCCAGGGACGACCACCACCCGGGGTATTACTTATAAATTATGCGGGGAGCTGCATGGCCCCCCGCAGCTCTGGGTACCGCCACCTCCCCAGGGCTGTTTATGAAATTAGAGCGGGGGGGGGCCCGTACAGCCTCCCATGCAGCCCCATAAACCGCCACTTCCCCAGGCCTAGTGTAAAAGAAATCGGGGGGGGGGTTAGAGACGGCACAGTGAGCACATCTGGGCATACTGTCCATCATTTGTTCCTGTCGCTTTTGTCGCTCTAAGTGGGAAGGGTATGCCCACCGGTCCCATGCACACTGCGCCACTGGATTCAAGCTAGCCTGGCTGATATGGGGTGATGCCACAAAACCAGTCCCAGGATGCTGGTTTCTGGTCCAGGAAGGTCCTGGCTTGGCAGTTCGGGCTGGACTGTTCCCATGAGGAGCAGGGTCAAGACTGATATGCATACGGCTGAGTCCAAACTGGGCTGGCGTGGTGAGCAAAAGAACAATGGATTAAACGCAGATCTTTGTGACTGGGGGTGAATGTTTGAATTGTTCAACATTCCGTCCATCAATTGTTCCTTTTGCTGGGTGGGACTAGGGCACCCACAATAGAGGTCGGGCCTCAGGGAATGGGAACCCAGGGTGGGGGGCCACGCGGCCCCCTTTCCCTGATAAAACCCAGCCTGGTTGTCGCCAGAGGCCTGCCCCCTTTCACCACCACTCTACAAACACACGTCCTGGCACACTACTGGTTGGGGGATGAAGTTCCTGGCTGTACGAGGAATAGGAAGAGGCAAGGCGAAAACCGGCCCAGCGGGCCCCCACCAGCTGGTCAGTATGCCGTGTTAGATGTGTTTCTTGCAAAAGGGCAACGCTAATATGATGGCGATCTAAGTGAGCTAGCACCTGACGGATCTTCTTTGGCGAGTTTAGCCCCCTCACATTCCATGTTAAACAAAAGACGGACATACTGTTACTGTGCATATTGAAAGCAAAGCATATTGATTAAGGAATCTACCACTTGCCCGAAACACAAATAAGAAGCATGTGCAATATCCATTACAACAGACAATCGTCTTGCCACATGAACAACCCTTGGACCCCACCCTCCCACCCCACTACCCCCCACCCACTTCAGCAACCCCAACAAGCTAAAGCCATCCCGAACACCAAAGAACAAGTCCCCAACATAGTGCCAAGGGAGTAACCAACGGTGGGGAACACCCGGGTGGGGCGCCGAGCACAAACTCCCTCCCAGTGTAGGCAGGAGGTGGCCGAGCTATCGTGTCTTTCCAGCCTCAGCCCCCAATTCACACAGTCGGTTAGAACGTGAAAGAAGAACCCTCACAATATTGTAACAATAGCAATACATTGAGAAGGGAGAGTGGCCGTGGCGTAATCATAAGTGTCGGTAGCAATCTACACAATCAAGTCACCCACTAATAACATTTCGTAGATCGCCAGAGACCCCGCCAAGCAGAGTGCAGCACAGCAGACAATGAGGAGCCAAGAACACTGCCACATCCCCACACAGGAGAGCCTCACATCTCCCCAACATAACGATAAAAGACAGTACATTAAAAAAATACCAATGAGGCAGTGATGGCAAAGGACAGTAGCCGTCAAGAGAGGCGTACCACAATCCAGAGCGTCCCGCAGCCCCCCAGTAGGCCCCACGAAACATGAGCTAACACACCCAGTCATAAAAAACAGAACTAGGGGCATTGTGCCGCTGCAGCATCATGAAGTTAAAGTTCGCCTTGACCATGCGCCGTGTCAGGATTGTCCGCAGTTTCGTCTCCTCTCGGGTGTCTAGGGGACCGAGTACGGCGTGACACAGCCTTAGCGAATTCCAATGCCGCTTTCGGGCAGGTGAAGAATTTTTGCTTCCCATCATCCTCCACTCGCAACTTTGCAGGATAAAGCATAGCGTACGGCACATGTGCAGCAAGGAGAAGTTTCTTGGCAGGTTGGTACTCTCTACGTGTCTCCTGTACCGCCTGCGTGAAGTCGGGGTAGAACGCGAGGATGTTACCTTCGTGCGTGATAGTGCCCTTCTCCCGGGCAAGGCGAAGGATCACATCACGGTCCCTATAATTTAAAAGGCGGGCAATGATAGGACGTGGCGGAGCGCCTGGGGGGGGGATCCTTGCAGCCAAGGAGCGATGAGCACGCTCCACGATAAGGACCTGTGACAACTGCTCCGGCCCAAAAAGATCTCGCAGAAGATTCTCTACATAAGTCTCTAGGCGGCCCGTGTTCGTGGATTCTGGCAGGCCCGTAATGCGCACGTTGTTGCGGCGTGATCTGGCTTCCAAATCCTCATTACGGGCCTGGATGACAGCGAGGACTTTCTCCATAGAGGCCACCTTTTGGGTAACCTGTTGAAAACCGTCTTCAGCGTCCGAGATTCGCGTCTCGGCCTCTCCCAGGCGCTGCGCGCCTGCTTGTCCAATTTGGATGCCATATGATCCATGCGGAGATTGAGGTGATCAATTTTTCCATCGATTGACTGCAGGCTGGCCTGCACCGCAATGAGCGTTTTATCGATATTGGTTAAGTGATCAGTAGGAGCGTCCGCCTCCGAGTCCGAGGCTGCATGCTAAGCCGACCTGCTAGCTTTCCGGGGTTCGAATGTGAGACGCGGCTGGCTCTTCCCCATAGTTACACCCAGGTTAACACCCCCGATGCGCTGACAGAGTTGGTGGGCACAGGCCCCTACAGTGATCCGGGTATGTCACAGTTTCAGCAAATGCAGTTAACACCCCGCCTCCAGCGAGATCTACTGGGATGGGGCTATGTCAGCCACGACAGTCACAGTGGGGGGTAGAGTACCGTCCCCCCCAGCAACACTTCACACACAGCAGCCCCCAATATGATGGTCTCACAATGGCAGTAAGCAGCCGCCACCAAGATCAGCGCGGGATCAGGCTGCGCAAAGCGTCAGGCTAGCACTGTGTCCGGAGGGGAGGGGGGACTATGCAGTATGGACTCGGCAGGACCGCACCCCCGATGCGCACCAGCGGCGTGGAGTCCAAGGGACCAGGGAGGACGAAGCAGACCCAGACACTCCAGAGGGCTACCCATGCAGGAAGGGCTCCGCCAGGACAGACCAGCAAGGATAGAGTCAAGCAACGCTAGACGACAGCAGCTGACTGAACGGTGTGCAGCACAGCAAGCTTTAAGATCAGGCCCGCAAGTGTGACGCCGCTCTCACACACCATTCCGCAGGCAGGCCGGCATCGATAAGAGGACCTCCCGTATGACAATGAGGCCTCATGCGGGAGTTCGCAGCAGCGAGAACAGCAGCCAAATTGGAAGCGCTCAACGGGCACCAAACAGGCAAGAGGGAACGGCGCACTTAAGCGACCCGGGTCAGGCCTGCAGCCGCCTACCAGCCAGCCGGGAGACCAGGGGATTCAACGCGGCCCCCCCCCACCGAGCCCCGCACCGTGAGGCCGCGCAGACGGAAACCTAGAGGCAGCGCAGCCCTTCGGCCGGCGCTGGATGCGTCGGCCGAGCGCTCACCAGCCCGTCAGCACCGCTCCACAGCGTGCCCCACACCAGGCCCAGGGGAGCCGAGCACACCCCCAGCACCTCCCGCTCACTCCCAGTGCCGGCCGCGGCTTACCTCGAGCGCTCAGCCCTAGCGCACCTCACACCGCCATGCCGTCCGCACCGGTCCCGGGCCTCTCACGCTGTAATGGCGAGGCTTCCGCTCACGAGAGTCCGCCCAGGCGATCTCCAGTCGTTCAGGGAGCTGCGACAGTCAATTAGTGCAGGTGGCGAGGCCGGATGACGAGGATTGTTGCCGGATTATGAACTCAGCCGGCGGAGCAACTCTATAGAGCGGCCATCTTGCAGTGCGCCCTCTAGCGCCCCCGACCTTGTAGAAAAGCTTAGTTACAGGAATTCTGAATGTAGAAGTTTGTTCTCTATTTTGGAGATATGCAGCTAATGCTGTAAGATGTATTTTTATAGAAGTTAAAGCCAACCCTACACTTTGTGAGGGAAGAAGATAGCAAACAATGTTTTGAGGGGATGCATTTAATGGGCTAATATCCACCGAGTGACAATTGTGAACAAAGCGTTTCTACTTTGCGGCATAGCATGCACGTGTTGTGGGCCTTCTTGCTTCTTTTAGGATATCCATACATTCTTGTGGTAAATTTAGATATCCAAATTCTAGGACCTCAGGAACCAAATTGCAAGATTGAGAGATCTGAGGTTTGGGTGCCTTACTGCTCCTTGGTTCGCAGTGAGGAGGTCAGGTCTGTTGGGAAATACTTGATGTGGCACTCCTGATAGTTCTAGTAGTGTTGTAAACCCATGGTGGCCTGGCCCATGTGGAAGCAACTAGGTTGAGTGTCAGAGACGTCTGCCTCAGTTTGCAAATTACAAATGGAAGCAAGGGGAGAGGTGGAAAAGCATAAGCAATTATCCCTGACCAATTGATCCATAGTGTATTGCCTTTGGACTGTGGGTGTTGGAGCCTAGAGGGGAAGTTTAGGCATTTTGCGTTCTGTGGAGTTGCGAATAGGTCTATGTCCAGTTGCCCCTATTGTTGGAAGAATGGGTGTAGGACTTGTGTGTCGAGTTTCCACTCGTAGACTTGTTGGCATGTTCTGCTGAGGAGATCTGCGAAGTCGTTATCCACCCCCGGTATGTACTCTTCTATTAACTGAATGCTGTGTTGGAGAGCAGATGCTTTGTGCTAGAAGAGACAGCTGTGGAGATCTGCCCCTCCCCCCTGCTTTTGCAGATAATACATGGTAATCATGGTGTCTGTTTTGATTAGGACTGTTTTGCCTATGAGGTGAGGAAGGAATGCTTTCATCGCTAGATGAACAGCTTGCAGCTCTAGGTGATTGATATGTAGAAGAGAATGACTGTGTCCAATGCCCAAGTACAGTCAGCTCCTGTTATTGCACTCCACATCTAGTCATTGACGAGTCTGTTATGGTCGTTTGCGGAACTGGGTCTATCAAAGGTCATCCCTGTAAGAGATTTTTGGAGTTTCACCATTGCAGAGAGTGGCAAGATTGACGGCTGATCAACACTAGATCCTCTAACTGACCTTCCGCTTGAGGCCACTGTTGCGCTAAGCATTGTTGTAACAGGCACATATTGAGTCTGGCAAGAGGTACTATGGCTATGCACGACGCCATAGTTCCTAGGAGGCGCATAACAGTTCTTCCTGTTAATTTGTTTGTGAGGGTGAAGCTGCGGAATAAGTGTTTTGAAAATCTGTAGCCTTGCTGCATTTGGGTGAGCTACCCCCTTGTGACAATTTAGGATGGCTCCCAAGTAAGGCTGTATCTAGAGAGGTTGCAGGTGTGATTTGACTGTAAAACCTAACAGGTGGAGTAGGTTTATAGTAGTTTGTGCATGTTGCAAACATTTGTGATACCTTTGCTTTTGATAATCTAGTCATCCAGATAAGGAAAAAGGTGTATGTTTTGTCTTTGTATGTGAGCTGTTACTACAGCTAAACATATGGTAAACACCCTAGGGGCTGTGATGACCCTGACCGGAAGCACTTTGAAATGAAAGTGTTGTCCGTTGAAAGCAAACCTTAGGTATTGCCTGTGTGCTGAGTGAATTGAAATGTGAATGTATGCATCTTTTAGATCCAATGCAGTCATGAAGTCTTCCTGTTGTAGAAGTGGCATGACATCTTGGAGAGTGACCATATGAAAATGTTCTGAAAGAATGTACCTGTTTAGCGGTCTGAGATCTAGAATAGGTCTCAGAGCACCCTCTTTTTGGGTATAAGAAAGTAAAGGGAATAGACCCCTGTGCCCTGTTGTTGTAATGGCACTAGTTCTATTGCTCCTTTGCTTAGGAGAGCTTGAACTTCCTCTTTGAGCAGTTTTTGATGGTCTGTTGACATTTTGTGGGTGCGACTTGGAATGTTTGGAGGTGTTGAAGTAAGCTGCAGACAATAACCATGTTGGATATTATCCAACACCTATTGGTCAGATGTAATATTTATCCAAGAGGGAAGATACTGCTGTAGTCTTCCCCCAACAAATGTGTGATCGGTGGGAATGGTGGGCGAGTCAAGGCTTGGTGGTGGAGGGTTTATTAGAACCTTCTCTACCTTTGCCTCTATGACTGTTGCCTCTATAGGAGCCCCTATAGAATCCTCTAGGAGAGGATGTTTGAGTTTGTGTTTTATTGTAAGAGATGGATATCTCAGGGAGGGTGTTTAAGATCCTCCACGATAGGTAGAGCAGCAAAAGGAGCTCCGTTGTGATTGTGGTTACAATGCTACCATTGCTTTCGCCGTCTCGTTATCCTTCTTTATTTTTTCTAGGAGGGTATCCACCTGCAGTCCAAAAAGATGTTCGCCATCAAAGGGGAGGGCTGATAAGTTTTGTTGAACCTCTGGCTTGAAGCCAGATACCCTTAACCAGGCATGTCGTCTTAAAGCTGGAATTATTACCCCTAGCAGCTGTGTCATCTGCATCCAGGGCACACCTTATATTGATATTAGATACAAGTTTCCCCTCTGATGCAATTTGGTATGCTCTTTTTTTATGTTCTTCTGGGAGTTACTGTAGTATCTCCTCCATTTTATCGCAATGTGCCCTGTCATAGCGTGATAAGAGACCAATGGAGTTGGCAATTCTCCAATGGATGGCTGATTGTGCTGCCACTCTTACCAGCTGTGTCTATCTGTTTACTCTCCTTGTCTAGTGGGGGAGCTTCACCAGTTGTTTGAGAGTCTGCCCGTTTACGAGCAGTGGCCACCAGTAGAGGGTATTGCATGAGTTGACCTATAATGTATGTAGAGTCTACAGGGGAAGGTTTATATTTTTTTTAATCAACTCTAGGAGTAATAATCCTGGATCTGACCGGGTTGTAAAAAATATCTGTAGCGTGCCTGAGCATACCCTTAAGCGTGGGAAGGTACTGCGCGGAGTGGAGGAGAGAGTTTTGAAGAGGAAATCATCTTCTAGTGGCTCTGTGGAGTGTCACCTTATGAAAAGTAGCTGCCCTACTTATTAGGTCGTGGTAAGTAGTGGTGTCATCAGGATGGGAGGGTCTTGATGGATATAGGTCCAAGTCAGTATTATCTGCTGGATCTGTGTCGTATGCTCCCCAGTCATCTTGTGGCGATATTGAATGCTGATCATCATCCCCCCGATCCCATGTAAAGGAGTCCTCTGGTGAATCCGTAGGGTGATGAATTGGTGACTGTGGTGGTGATGGAGTATGTATAGCAGCGATTGGAGGAGGGCTAATACGAAGTGGGCTAGTAGCCTTGTCCTCTTTCCTCTCCTTTTATTTGGACAATAGGGAGCTCTATTGCCTCTTAAAAAGAAAGTTGTCTTTTTGCAGGCTGTGCCTCTGAATGAGGGGGTCTGGTGAAGACTCTTCCTAGATCAGGATGAATCAATAAATGTTTTTGCCGAGAATCCAGCTGTTGATGTAACTTCTCAAGTACCGGTTGTACAGTCTTTGGAGAATGTGGCACAGCTGTTCGTTTTTTTTGGCTCCGACCCCGTTTTATACTCAGTTAATTTTGGTGCAGAGGCTTTTGGTTCCGAGGCTGCCTTTTTCGGTGCTAAATCAGTTTGTTTTTGGTTCCGAAGACTTTGGTGCTAAAAGTAAAGTGGTGTCTGCCTTGGAATGTTATGGTGCCGAAAGCCGGGTTGATTCTGAGCTGGAGGGTTTCAAATCAACAACTTGAGATCTAGGCTGTTTCTTCTGAGCCGAGCCTAGACGTTCTGAAAGCAGCCGGTCGGTGCCGACTATCGTCCGTAAGCAGTGGTGGCCCAACAGCAGACTTTTGGGGCTTTGCAGGTGATGGCTGTGGTCTGGGTGGAGGCGGATGAGGCAAAGTACTCACAGTTTGTTGCCCCGGCGTGATGTTATATTCTGCATCAGACTCCAAGCTGTGGTCTGGGGATAGGTTACTCACATTGTGGCTGACGATGTGCCTCCATTTCAATTTCTAGTTCCTCCGAACCGAAAATGTCCGGCATCTCTTCAACGCTGCGTCGAGACATCTGAAGTCTTCTAGCTTTCCGATCACGCAGAGTCTTTT
The DNA here is from genome assembly GCA_963921515.1 of Calotriton arnoldi. Classification (NCBI taxonomy): domain Eukaryota; kingdom Metazoa; phylum Chordata; class Amphibia; order Caudata; family Salamandridae; genus Calotriton; species Calotriton arnoldi. The sequence continues at coordinate 542,616 of CAWUFW010005890.1, read as the reverse complement.
TTGGATCGAAACGACCTGCAGGCCTCACAGGTCTCCTGATCTTGAGACAAGCACAAATTACACAACTTGTGTAAATTTGTGCATGGGAATTTTGCGTGATACAAAGGGCAAAATCTAAAGGGTGTCTGACAAATTCAACGTTGATATTATATTTATGATAATAGTGATTGAATCGTGATCGAAACATAACAGATGGTACTAGAAAGTATCCCGACGACTGTGTCAAACCGGAGAAGAGGAGTACAAGACCGAACCAGACCGCGGAATAAACACAATCTAACAATGGAGTCGGGGACCATACGCGTTCCAGGCAAGAGGAGGAGTCAATACACCTCGTGACTTCAAAGACTTCTTCGAAGAAAAACAACTTGCACACTTCCAAGCCGAACACCAGATGGCGGACTTATGCTAAGAATGTTTATCTACAGCCACACACGCCATCAAACATACATATATAATTAATTACCAGTCACACCTAAAATATTTACATCTGCCAATAACGGAAAGGCAATCCCGGTGTTTACCACACAAACAGATCAAAAACTAACAAATGTGCAGAATCACATTATTTGTAATTCCCATGAATGTCAATGAATTAAAATGCGGATGATAGGTTTTGCAAACAGTTTGGTATCATCTTGTGATAACTTCGTTGTGCTGAGACAATACAACATGAGAATAGTTGCCCAATAGACCACAGTCCAAATCACAGGAAAATACAATCATAGGAAATGTCCCTCTTTAACTGGGAAAGTAGGCACTCATTTCAAGATACCTCACTAACCGGTAAAGCTTTTGCTGAGGCCGAAACTGTTTGGCTGACCTAGAATCTAAGGGATGCTCTGTTCCACATAACCTCCCCCACCCTCTGTGATCCCAATTATCCAACATGTCCGAGTCATAGGTGTGTGATGTTATTTCTGTGCCATCTACACATGGGAAGGTTGGTGGGTCGCGTGTGACTCAACAAAAAAAAGAAGCTATAAAACTATTAAAAGGCATGTAACATTTTCTTTTGCAGCAAGCCTCCGCTGTAGATTAAGAAGCTGTGCTTAAACTGTAAAGCAATCTCTCCCCCTTTATACAATAGCGGTGGGCAAGGACAGATTAGAGTGAAGAATAACTTACCTTTGGTAACGCCTTATCTGTCTGATCTGGCAGAGACTCTATATAGCCGCAGATTCCTAACCTTAGAATAGTCCCCAGGTGCCACACTGGACCTGGAAACATTCGAGCAGTACCCCTTCGTGGCGGTAGGTGGCGTAGTTTGGCTCCGCGTCGCCCGCATCGGCAGTAACGTGAGCAGTGCATATATAGGCACCACCCAAGCGTGCCAACATCAGTTTCCTTTTTGTGACTTTCCACGCCAGAAGCACAGAGCCACCCAGAATGCTGATGCATTGGTGTGTATTGCTATGGGCCTCAGAAGGGTGACCCTATAATGAAATCAGTTCGCAGAGCAGAGAGGATGGGAGGGTCGGTAAGGAATCTGTGGCTATATAGAGTCTCTACCAGAAATCTATAAGGGCTTCATTGAATGGAAGTAAGGGTTTGGAGGGGGCAGCGCCCAGCTGATGTACCTCCATTAAGATGTTTTCTTGACAGCCTCTGAGGGTAGCTGAAGGTTCAGGACCTCAGCCAACCTCCGCATCGCCCACAGCCAAAGAGGCGTCCTCCTCCATAGCCACGGCAGGAGGAGAGACCAAGCCAGTGAGGTGTCTAAACCACTGGAATCGGCCAGTTCCTCATACCAGTTGTCCTATGGTTCCTCCAGGGGGCGACGGTATCCATAAGGGTCCTCAGACCCCTCCCAATCGTCTTGCTCGCCAGACCTATCGAAGGTAAAAGGAACTGGCCACGACTCACCGGGCATAGTACCGGTTGGCATTGGGCGACACTCATACGGCCCTGTAGCGGACTCAGGAATGACAATGGGGCCAATGCTGCAGTGGGGCGTTGGCGGCACCAGGAATGACGACACAGGAGCGGCTCTGAAGAAGTCGCGGTTTCACAGGTTGAGCCGCTCTGGATCCAGCACTGGATCCAAGGGGCCCGACGACTGGCGCAGAGGGCAGACCCACCAGTGGAAATCCAGTAGGGACCCCTCCTGAACCCTTGGGGCCGCAGGCACTCCAGAGGAGTAAATATGAGGTGCATGGCCTCATAGAACTCCTTCAGTTGTACGGGGGTCGCTCCGGCTCTGGGAAAGTCTGGTAGGCACGATGCAGACCCAGGCACAGGCTCCACAGCGGGGTGAGGCCTAGAGTACAGATGTTTATGCGACTGGTCTGATTATTTGGACTAGCACGGGGACATCTAAGAATGCTTAAACTTCTTATGTTTGTGGTACTTACCTGACGACTTACGACTGGGACTACAAACAGAGAGCGGCTCTGCAAGCGATCTTGGGACCCTCTGCGCAACCAGGTACCTGAACGTTGCAGGATCATCCGACATCAGGTGACGAGGAGCTTCAGGGAACATTCACTCAACACCTTCGGGCTCATGGCATAGCAGTCCTCGCAGGTCTTGGAGTCCTGGTCCCACTCCAAGCAGCACAAACAAACCAAATGTGGGTCTGTCACAGACAGCTGCCTATGACAGGCACTAGATGGCTTGAAACCGTAAGTTTCTTAAGGGCATTGTGGTAGTTGCCCCATGTGCTGTTGCTGTGTCCTAGTCATTGATTCCATGTGGAACATCTTCTTCATGTAGCTCTAGAATGTAGAATGTGTTTAGTCCCTGTTGCTAGGTACTTACGAGTCAGTTGCTGTGGGGTGCCCTGTGGGTAGGACGTTGCTGTACCTTAAGCTTGAATAAAGAAGTTCATCTCAAGAACCATCCTGCCTCTTTGTACTTCTTCACACTGGCGACGAGCAAAGAAGATTGAACCCAACAAGATCATCTCAAAAGAAGACAAGAAGAAGTCTCCTTGTGGTCATCAACAGCAAACGTCCTAACACAGCTGAGTTTTCTTAAACCTCAAGGTACTGTGCGCGCTGTTTTCAGAAAAGGCTACATCCCCAAGCTGCCTCCCTTCCCACCTGCTCTGCCTTATGTTGTGATCTACGGCCTACATGCCCGTTCTCCTTTAAACACTTTCCAGCGCGACGCGCACTTTTCAAGCATCCTTCATCCAGCACGTTTCCTGTCTGCTACATAACGCACATTTAAAGCTCTGCAGGATTATAACCTGTTAGAAATGGGGGTCTCTAGTTGGCCATGGCTGGCGCCAATGTCCAAATAGGGACCCTTCTTCCTAAGTCAGGGCAAGTGGGCTACCCCCTTTGATAACCCCTGCTCAACCCTGTGGTAACGTAGCACGAGCAGTTAGGCCTAACTCAGAGGCAGTGTGTGAAGCATTTATGATCATGCACAATAAGGCAGTAAAGACACCACAAAAGGACACAACTCAAGTAGGTATAGAAAAAATAGTATCTTTATCTAAGGTTTAGTACGAGACTCTCAAAAGCGTTTTAACCAGTTACAATGCACGTAAATCAGTAGGGACTTAAAAGGGGCAATAACGTGTTCACCAGAACGTGGCACTGACTGAGTTCAAGGCCTGGGTCTACGCGACCCGTTGCGCACCAGATACCTGCCGTTGGACGGGGACACAGCACGTAACTTCTCGAAGAAGCGGAGACGGTGACAGGCGGACTCCCAGCGACCACAGTTCTCGATGGCAGTGGTCCGCAAAGTGCACTCCCAATGATTCGGGCACTCGGGGACAGGCGGGCTTCCCAGCGGCAGCAGCACGCACGCGGCTGCGGCGGTCCGGGCTGGTGGTGGCGATGACTCTCGTCGTGCAGCTCCGTGGTGGGCTGGCGGCGGCAGCAGCGCTCTCCTAGCTGCGGCGGCCCACGGGACGATTCACGATGGTGCAAGGTTGACAAAGACGCGGGCACTCAGCGGCAGCAGCTCTCTCTTAGCTGCGGCGGCCCACAGGACAAATCCCAATGATGCGAAGTTAGCAAGGGTGCGAGCACTCAGCGGCGGTAGCTCTCTCTTAGCTGCGTCGGCTCACAGGACAAATCACGATGATGCAAAGTTAGCAAGGGTGCGAGCACTCAGCGGCGGCAGCTCTCTCTTAGCTGCGGCGGCTCACAGGACAAATCATGATGATGCAAAGTTAGCAAGGGTGCGAGCACCCAGCGGCGGCAGCTCTCTCTTAGCTGCGGCGGCTCACAGGACAACTCACGATGATGCAAAGTTAGCAAAGGTGCGAGCACTCCGCGGCAGCAGCTCTCTCTTGGCTGCGGCGGCTCAAAGGACAATCCACGATGTGGCACAACTAACACAAGTGCGGGCATCCAGCGGCGGCAGCTCTCTTAGCTGCGGCGGCCCACAGGGTTTCAGCGAAGGTTCTGAGGATTCAAAATAAGGAGGGCACTCAGCGGCGGCAGCTCTCTTAGCTGCGGCGGCCCACACAGTTTCATGGAAGGTTCTGAAGATTCAAAATAAGGCTGGCACTCAGCGGCGGCAGCTCTCTTTTAGCTGTGGCGGCCCACACACAGAGTTCACAAGGGTTACCAGTCCGCGTTCCTCACAGTAGGACTAGAGGTTCCCGATTACTCGACAGAGGCCTCACCTGCAAGTAGAATTCCTAGCAAAGGAATTCGGGCGGCTGACGGGGTGAAGTCTAATGTCCCTGAGACTTCAGCAGGAGGCGCTCTCAATTCAGGCCCTTGGGTAGTTTCTTCAGCAAGCTTGGTGAAAGTTTCAAAGTCCTTTCCTCTGTCCGCTCGGACAGAGTTTCGTCTTGACATCCAGAAGGAACACACTTGAAACAGGTTTCAGCGCAGCGTTTATACCTAAAAAGTCTTTGTTCTCTGCAGTCACAAATCACTGCATCCAGCCAGAACCAGTTCGGTGGGGTCGGGGAGCACTTGGTTTACGAGGCGACATCCTGCCCTTTAAGAATTTGGGGGTTTGCTATCAGACGCCCAGTGGGAGATGGAGCCATCATTCACCTTGCCAGGCACGGCCCTGCTCGGATCAAAGAGTCACCCCTCCCCATACTCTAAATGCCGATCTCTCTCTCCAGCCAGGTCCGACCCAGCTGGCCCTGCTGCTCCAAAACCAGGCGGCCAATACACACGCTAGCAAAGCCTACAGGAAAGCTGAGGCCAGAAAATACCTCGTTTCTAGCAGAGGTATTTTCGAACACGGGCTACGCAAATAATCCTTACTAAAAGATGTATCTCAATGTCCTGAGCTTAAACATATCAAATTCGACGTTCCGATCAGGTTCCCGGGGGCAGGTAGGATTAAGGCATGTAATACTCAGCCTGCACATTCTGGCCTATGAGAACGGGTGGCCTCGCAATAGTAAACAGTGAAATGGAGGGTAACTCGCTATTAGAACATGCTACACAGACATACTTTAAAAGCTGCTTCGGTGGGTAGCGCAAATCAGCGCTGCCGGCCCACCAGCAGTATTTGGTCTACCAGCCCTGGGCGCACACAGTGCACTGATACTAGGGACTGACAGGTAAACCAAACAAGCCAATTATGATTATCCCAATTCATACAGTTATCTTTACACAGGGAGCATTCGCGCTGTGTCACTGATTGGCAGTGGCACAGCGCCCAGAGCATCTAAATCCAGCCAACATAAAAGGTCAGAAGCGAAAAGAGGAAGGGAGACCCGCGCCAATGATGCCAGGTCTAACATAACCCATTTTCACGATCTACGTTAACTTAATCAGGCTTGCCCTTCCCTGCTTTGGAGCGCTCTCCTCTGTGCCAGAACTGCGAGCATTTTTCAAAAGCGCTCCATACCTGCTCGCGCAGAACGCTCGCTTGTCTTCTGTGAACGCCTCCATTCTTCTCCACAGTGAAGGCCGACGTCATCACTCCTTGCCACAAAGCTCAAAACGCATGACGTCCAGCACATTCTGACGCAACACGGACTTCTTGTTGCCGTGCAACCGATTTAGTCTTTGGTTTCCCCGACACCCCGCTGATGCGCACAGCCTTTCTGTTTCTTCTGCATTTATACGCGCACTGCGATTCAACTTTGATAATAAGCGGATGCGCACAGCAAACCTCATTATTTCTTTGTCTCTGCTACATGTTTCGCGCTGATGCACACAGCAACTCAATTTCTGTATACATCACTACGCTGATACACACAGCATTTCTATTATCATTTGCGTATCAGCTATTTGAACATTCAATTTCTGCTGGTCTCCGCCTGCGCTGATACACACTCCATACCAATTATTACTTCTTGCTTTAACCACGATGTTTCGTTTATCACGCTGACGAGCACAGCTTGTTTGCTTGTCTACTGCTCTTCAACGACTCCTAACTTTGCTTTCTACTACTACAGTGTGCTGGCATAGCGTGCTCTCTGCGCTGGCACACACAGCTTGAATCTTACACTTACTCAACAAACTAGTAGTCACGTCAAATACTTTCTTTACTTCTTAGTGATAAACAGATGTACTTCCTTGCTTATTTATATTACTCAATCAATCAATCAATCAGGGGTTTGTTAAAGCGCGACTACTCACCCGTAAGGGTCTCAAGGCGCTGGGGGGGCGGGGGTGCAGGTTCCATCCATCAAGGAGGGGGTCTGTCGAAGAGCCAGGTTTTGAGGTTTCTTGCGAAGATGGGGAGCGATGTTGTCTGTCTGAGGTGGAGCGGAAGGGCGTTCCATGCTTTGGCCGCGAGGAAGGAGAAGGAGCGGCCTCCCGATCTGGTCTTTCTGGTGCGGGGGACCACGGCGTAGGAGAGCTGGGCTGATCGTAGGGTCCTTTGGGGTGCGTGGAATTTGAGTCGGCTGTTCAGGTATGCTGGTCCGGTGCCGTGGAGGGCCTTGTGTGTGTGGGTGAGCATCTTGAAGGTGATTCTCGCCTCGACAGGGAGCCAGTGGAGTGTGCGCGCCGGTGATACAGGCGTGACTGTTACACGTGACGTGACATACTCTTCAACAACCATTATTACAGTATTAAGTTCTTTGTTGCAAAATGTTACTCCTCCTCAGTTCTTTCTCTCTAACCCTGGTGATCCAGTTTTGCATTGGTCAAAATGGAAAAAGGTATTCCTTAATTATGCAAGGGTTTGCGGGGTATCTCTGAGTGCAGAGAGAAAATCAGCGTTACTGTTACACTGTCTCGGTTCTGAGGGACAAGAAGTGTTCGAACACCTTCCTGATTTGAATGATAGTGAATCAGGTAGCCTCAATGAATTCGAGATTTGCCTTAAGAAACTCGACAAGCACTATCTTCCAAAAGTAAGTACCATCCTTGAGCAGTACCATTTTGGAAAAAGAGTGCAAAAATCCGAAGAATCTGTTGAAGCTTTTATTACCGCTTTACGTAAGTTGGGTGCCACCTGTAAATTTGATGGGTCCTTGGAAGAATGCATCCGTGATCAGTTTATGCTCAGATGCAGTGTTGAGAAAATGAAGGATGAACGTGGAGTGCAAGGTGAGAGATTGCACGGAGTGTAATGCCTGCGATAAAGTTTGCAAAACTAGGGTTCAGCCCATGATAATACGAGAAGCTCCCACACGGTGTTGGCAACATGTGGCCTTGGACCTCTTGGGGCCTATCTCCACCAAGGCGGGTCAATCCTATGTTCTTGTTCTGATTGACATGTACTAAAGATGGCCTGAGGTTAAGGTAACACAGAATATAGAGACCAGAGATGTTACAAAATTCTTGGAGGACATTTTCTGCAGAGAAGGTCTTCCAGAATCCCTTCTAACTGACAACAGGGATCAGCTCATGTCAAGAGAGATGGAAGAGTCTTTGGCCAGGAAAGGGATTGAACACAAACGTTGTTCTCTCTATCACCCCGAATGCAACGGAATGGTAGAGAGGTTCAACCGTGTGCTGAAGGAGTCAATCCAACTGGCCAAAGAACAAGGCAGAGACTGGAGGTCTGTGATACTTGAGAGAGTTATGGTTTACCGCTTGACTCCCCACTCCACCACTGAGAAGGTTCCCTTTGAGTTGTTTAGGGGTTGCACTCCTAACACTTACATGTTTCAAACTTGGATGAGAGGGAAAGGTACTGACTTTGAGGTTCATGAGGATGCTCAATGGTGGGCACTACAGGATCTCAAGTCAGCCAAGAGAAAGTATAGTTTACCTGTCGGTGTAGTTTTGCAGCTTGAAGACTTTCTGGATTCACTATGCTGTGCATTATTCCGCCATCTTGTGGTTGGGTTCGGAATCGTAGTATTTTCTCTCTTCTTTTTTTTTTTTCGTGGCCCAGGTGGGCGGCGACGTCCCACCATTTGGTGTCCTTCGTGACGTCGGCGCGCTTCCTGCGGAAGCTCCCACCTTTGGTCGCCATCTTCGGATTCTTTTCTTCTTTTTTTGGGGTATCCGCTTTGCTTGATCCCTTTAGCTATGTATGCAATTTAGCCTCCTTTGTCCTCATGTCTCATCTTTCTGGCGGAGGAGGGTGGGATCGCTAGTGAATCCAGAAAGTCTTCAAACTGCAAAACTACACCGACAGGTAAGAAACTATACGTTTTGCAGCGTGAATCTTTCTGGATTCACTATGCTGTCCATAGACTTAGTAGCGGTTTTGTCCTTATTGCGGTGGCTGGGTGGAAGATGAGCATTGGTTACTGAAAATGTGTTGTAAGACCTTCTGTCCCACTTGCGCTTCCTTGTTCATTTGAATATCCACACAGTAGTGCTTGGTGAACGTATGCACTGAAGACCATGTTGCAGCTTGGCAAATGTCTTGGATAGGTGTGTTCGCTAGAAACGCAAGTGTTGCTCCCTTCTTCCTTGTTGAGTGAGCTTGAGCTGCTCCTTGTAACTGTTGTCCTGCCTGCTTGTGGCAGAGTTGAATTGTCTGCGCAATCCATCGTGCAATCGTATTCTTGGTGACTGGTCGTCCCAAAAAACTGCTGGCAAAGGAGACAAAGAACTGTTTTGTTTTCCTGCACTCCTTTGTCCTCTCTATATAGTGCATTACAGCCCTTCTGGCATCTAGTGTGTGCAGCGCCCTTTCTGTTCGTGTGGAAGGTTTTTGGAAAAAACTTGGTATTTGGATTGTTTGGTTAATGTGGAACCGAGACACCACCTTTGGCATGAAGTGTGGGTCCATCCTCATTACAATCCTGTCCTTGTGTATTTGCAAGTACGGCTCTTGGAGTGTCAGCGCTTGCAACTCTCTTACTCTTCGTAGTGACGTGATAGCCACTAAGAAGGCTGTCTTTAGTGTGAGCATGTGCAGTGTAGTCTTGTGAATAGGTTCAAAAGGTGCCTTCATCAATTGAGTTAGCACTACGTTGAGGTTCCATGCTGGTGCTGGCATCCTCTTTGGGGGTGCGATTCTTTTCGCCCCTTCCAGAAATCTTTTCACAACTTGAGAGGTGAAGAAACTTTTCCCCATCTCTCCTCTTGCGTAGGCCACTACCGCAGCCAAGTGCACCCTCTGGGATGTGTAGCTTAATCCGCTTTGTAGCAGGTGTGTTAAGTATTTTAGTATCGTTGATTCCCTTGTGATCTTCCGTTGTAGATTCTCCTTGATGCACCATTGGGAGAACCTTTTCCACTTTGCTACGTAGCACCTTCTTGTCTCCTTGTCTCCCTGAGTACTGCCATGGTACTTGGTGGTAGTTTGAGGTGTGCAAATTCTAGGTCTTCAGGAGCCATGCTGCTAGGCTGAGGCTCTCTGGTTCTGGGTGTAGCACCTTTCCGTTCTGCATTGTTAACAGGTCCTTTCTTCTTGGGAACCTGTGTGCTGGTTCTTGTGCCATTTCCACTATCTGTGAGAACCAGGATTGTCTGGCCCACTGAGGTGCTATCAGTATTAGTGTCATGTTGCTGATTCTGCATTTGCTGAGTACCCTGTGTATCAGTGGTATCGGGAAAAGCGTATGCAAATGTCTTTGACCAACTTATCCATAGCGCATTCCCCTGTGACCGATGGTCTGGTTGTCTGGATGCGAAGTGTTGGCATTTTGCATTCTGGTGTGTTGCAAATAGGTCTATTTGCGGTGTACCCCATTTTTGGAATAGCTTCTCGATTTCCTGTTGATTGAGCTCCCACTCGTGGGATGCCGACGTCTGTCTGCTGAGTCGGTCTGCTTCCACATTGTCCTTCCCCGGGAGATGTATTGCCAGTAGGTCTCTTTTTAGTGGAATGGCCCATCTCCATATTTCCTGTGCTAGCCCTGATAGTGCCACTGATTGTGTTCCTCCTTGTTTGTTGATGTAGAACATGGTGGTTGTGTTGTCTGTTTGGACCAACACCCTGTTTCCGTACAGCTCTTTCTGAAAGGCTTTTAAGGCTAGGAATACAGTCTTTAGCTCCAGGTAGTTGATGTGTCTGACTGCATCTTGCTGCGACCATAGACCCCTCACCTTGAGCTTGTTCATGTGTGCGCCCCACCCCAGCTGGGAGGCATCCGTTGTGATGGTCACTGGTGTGAATGGCTTCCCCTGTGATATGTTTTCCTTGTTCCACCACGCCACTTCCTGATGCACTGCGTGTGTGACAACCACAAGATCTTCCCAACTCCCTGTTGCCTGTAACCATTGCTGCTGAATCCATTCCTGGAATGGTCTCATGTGTAGTCGGATATTTGGGACTAGGTGGATGCATGACGCCATCATTCCCATTAACTTGCTCACCGTCCTCACTGACAGAACTTGCCCCTTGCGGTAAGGACGTGTTTCCTTCAGTATCACCAATGTTCTCTTCCTGCTGGGGAACACTTTGGCCTGTATGGAGTTGATCTCGGCCCCTAAGAATATCTTGATCTGCTCAGGTTCGGTTGACGATTTTTCCCAATGAATTGAGAAACCCAGTTGGCTCAGTGTTTGTACGACCTGCTGGATGTGTTCTTTGCAGTGGCTGTACGAGCTTGCCTTTACGAGCCAGTCGTCAAGGTAGTGATATACGTGTATTCCTTGCCTTCGTAGGTGCGCTGCTACTGCTGCTAGGCACTTTGTAAACACCCTTGGTGCGGATTTGAGTCCGAATGCCAGTACTGTGAACTGGTAGTGAGTCTGGTTGATCACAAACCGTAGTAGATGTTTGTGCCTGTGGTTGATGGGGATGTGTAAGTACGCGTCCTTCAGATCTATAGTTGCCATGTAATCCCTTTGTTGTATTTGTGGTATTACCTCCTGTAGGGAAGTCATCTTGAATCTTTGAGTTCTTATGAATTTGTTTAAGAATCTCAGATCTAGGATAGGTCTTAGTGTTTCGTCCACCTTTGGCACGAGGAAATAAGTTGAGTAAACCCCTTTGTTCCTTTGGTTGTGCGGTACTGCCTCTATCGCCTCCTTGCTGAGCAGTTCCTTCGCCTCCAGTTGCAAGAGCGAAAGTTCCCTTGCTGAGTGAGCCTGGTTTCTTGGTTTTCTGTTTGGAGGTTGTTTTTCCAGCTCTATGCAGTATCCGTATTGTATGATGTTTAGTATCCATTTGTCTGTAGTGACCTTCCTCCACTGCTTGAGGAAGTTCTTTATCCTGCCTCCTACCGGTGTTGTATGTTCGAGGGACTGTTTCTTGTGGAACGTCAGGATTTTGTTTTTCTCTTTGTCCTTGCCCCCACCCCGAGGTGTTGCTAGGGTGGTTGTTGGCTTGATGGTGAAGTCACCTGGAGGTGGGCTGTTGGCCTCCTCTTCGAGTCTGTCCTCGTCCATTTCCGCGCCCTCGAAAGAACTGGCCCCGGGGCTGGTACTGCCAGTTTTGCTGCTGCTGTCCTTGCTGCTGCTGGCCTTGGTTGTTCCTTTGATAGCCTTGCTGGAACGTTTGGTGAGATGTGGTAGGCACGTTGCCTCCTCTACCACCCGGCCTTCTCGTGGGTGTCCCTCTTCTCATCCCTCTGAACTGCAGCGCTCCCATGGAGCTTGCTGTCTCGTTGTCCTTCTTGAGCTGCGTTAACTTGTCGTCAACTGGTGTGCCAAACAGTTGCTCGCCATTAAAGGGTGTATTCAGGATGTTACTTTGCACCTCTGGCTTGAATCCAGAAATTCTGAGCCATGCGTGTCTCCTCTCGGTCACCCCTATCATCATCAGTCTGCTGGACGTCTCTGCAGCATCCAAGGCTGATTTCAAGCATGTGTTCGCCATGCTTTTGCCTTCTTCTACCAGGTGAGCTGCCCTTTGTTGGTACTGATCTGGTAGATGCTTTAGGAAGCTGCCCCACTTCATCCCAGTGTTGGTATGCGTGCCTGTTGATCAGGGCGTTGGAGTTTGCATGCGCCATTGGATTGCCGCATTTCTCTCCACCTTTCTCCCTGTGAGATCCATCCTCCTACTCTCCTTGTCTGGAGGTGGTCCGGCATTAGTGGGCATATTGGCCCTCTTCCTAGCCGTTGCTGTAATTATGGAGTCGGCTGGCACTGATCCTTGTATGTATGCAGGGTCCTGTGAAGAATGTTTATACTTCTTCTCCGTTCTTGGAGTCACAGCCTTGCATACTGCTGGTTCCCTAAAGGCCTCTCTTCCTTGATCCAGCACACTAGGGAGCATGGGCAGGAATTGGCTCCTGGTTTGTTGAGGCAGTAGAGTCTCCAGGAGGAAACATGCCTTGTGCTTCTCCTCTTCCATTTTTACTCCATACGTTTGTACAGCCTTTTGGACGACCATGTTGTAGACCCCAATGTCGTCTGGCGGCGAGGGCCTCGAAGGGTAAGTGTCTACCCCTTCTTCCGGCGATTCTGCGTCGAGGTCTTGCCATTCCAGGTCTTGTGCCTCCGAGGACGTCGAGTCCCGGTAGGATTGCAGATCTTCGTTGCCTTCTCCCTCGAAATAATAGTCTTCGTCCCCCTGTTCCTCGACTGGTTCGGGTGTTTTCGGCGGTTCTGCGTCCTCGTCGTCTATTTCGACCTTGAGCGCGGGCATCGTCGGGATGGTGTATTGGCTCATCTTGTGGTCGAAGTCCTTCTTCCGCTGCAGGATGCTCGCCATTTCGGCCTCGAGCCTCCTCTTCTTCCTCTCCATCTCGTGTGCCTGTTCGACGTCGAGGGCTGGAGCGACTCTCTTCGGGGCCGTCGATGACGATGTCTGCCCTTCCTTTCTCGGCGCCGAGGTGTCCTTTTCGGGGGCAACCTTCGACGCCCTGGATTTTTCGAGGGCTCTTGCCGATTGGGAGTCCTTTTCGAAGGATCCGCTCGGCTGACTGTCCTTGGTTGCGGTTGCCTTCGTCGAGTGTTTCGGCAGCAATGCTCCCTTCGAGGACTTAGCTTCACTTCTACGAGTGTCGCTCGGGGCTTTAGCTTCACCCTTTCGAGTGTCGCTCGAGTGTTTAGGGGTCGACGACTCCCTTACCTCCTTCGATGTTTTCTTATGGACCTCGACGACCGTGCAGTCCTCCGGCGATGTTGTCCTCCTCTCCGCTGGAGAGGCCCAGGTCTCGGAGCGATGGAGGTGGTCCCTGCCCCTGCATGTTGTGGTTCGCCCTTCTCTGCCTCTCCCTCACTCTGAGGGTCTTGGGTGTAAACGCCGAGCACGCGTTGCAGTCTTCCCTGCTGTGGTCGAGCGGCAAGCAGAGGTTGCAGACTGGATGCTGGTCCTTCTGGGCGTATTTGTGGTGGCAGTTGGTGCAAAACTTGAACGGTGTTTTGTCCATACCCGCGCTCAGGGAGCCCCCTGCGAGCGCATTCTTCGTATAACGTCGAGATCTCGGTCGTAAACCTTCTCCCTCGTCGTCCCGGTTACCTGACCTGTAGTCCGTTGTAGTTGAAAACTGATTTTCGACGTTTTTCTTCGATTTTCCTTGATTCTTCTTCCAAAACTTCTGGAACTCTTCGGCAACGATCCAGACCCAACGGCGGAAAAAAGAATCTGAAGATGGCGACCAAAGGTGGGAGCTTCCGCAGGAAGCGCGTCGACGTCACGAAGGACACCAAATGGTGGGACGTCGCCGCCCACCTGGGCCACGAAAAAAAAAAGGAGAAAATACTACGATTCCAGACCCAACCACAAGATGGCGGAATAATGCACAGCATAGTGAATCCAGAAAGATTCATGCTGCAAAAAGGTCAACTTTGATACCAGACATGCGGTCTCTCGCACGATGTTTCATGTGGGTGACCGTGTGAGAGTACGTTTTCCCCAGAAGTCCGCTGGTGCAAAGTTCTCTCCTCGCTTTAAGGTGACCAAGCTGTTTCACAACGCTGTGAAGCTTGACGATGGGCGTATTTGGAATTTGGGCAGGATTGCTCCCTTACGTTCCTTTGTTTCTTTAGGTCGACATGACCAACTTGTTCCTTCCAAGGTTGTTTCTCCTCTACGCAGGAGCACTCGCACTCGTAAAGCTCCAGAGAACTTACGCAACTATGTTTTGAATTAATTATGCATTCTTGTTCTCCCAACTCACAATGTTATGTTCTTTGGTAGCTTACCTATGTTCCATTACTTCTCTGTTTTGTTTTCTTTGCGTTAGGTTTGGGGGGGAAGGTGTGTGGTAGTTGCCCCATGTGCTGCTGCTGTGTCCTAGTCATTGATTCCATGTGGAACATCTTCTTCATGTAGCTCTAGAATGTAGAATGTGTTTAGTCCCTGTTGCTAGGTACTTACGAGTCAGTTGCTGTGGGGTGCCCTGTGGGTAGGACGTTGCTGTACCTCAAGCTTAAATAAAGAAGTTTATCTCAAGAACCATCCTGCCTCTTTGTACTTCTTCACAGGCATTCCTAGCACACCAGGAGAAGTAATTTCTCAAAAATATTGTCAGCAAAAAGTAAAAAAAAGGTCAGTCATAAATTGACTGAGGGTCTGCGCTGACTGGTGCAGAAAGAAAATAACTGATGCCAGCTTTCTGGGGCAGCGCCTATACAGGCACTGGGCACATCACTTCGCTGACTACGCGGAGTCAAATACAACCTACCTCACGCTGAGGTACTGCTCGAACATTTTTGGATCCAGTCCGATGCCTGGGAATTATTCTAAGGTAAGGAATCTACGATTAGAAGTCTCAATCAGATAAATTGTTAAGCATAATTTTCTCCTACATTGACTGCGATCTGGCATGAATATTGACACAATATCTTGGATGGGTATGCACAGACCACCACATGACCATCCTACACATAGCAGCAAGTGGTCAGTTTAAAAAAATATATAGGTTTCTAGCTGCCAGTTAGGACACTTGCATCCTTCAGTCCAATATGCCAATCCAGATTCTGACATGACATTTACCTTCTGCTGTGGGTGACCACAAAGAGTTCCAATATCTTTTGAACAGTTTGCACCAGTAGTTCTATACACATCAAATGTGTAAGGAACATTCAGCCTGTGAATGAGGATTTGTCAAGACTGTGGCCATCTGTATTGTCCAATTAAATTAATAGGGCAACTTAGAAAACAACTTTCTGGACTTGAGGAGACATTTGAGAAGAGGTTAAAATGGTGCTTCTATTAGTGTGGTAAAGTCACGTTTTAATCATCACAACATTATCTAGTAGACTCCTTTGGCTTTGACCCTATACAGTGCTCCAGTGCCTTTTGGCTAGGTCCGCGCTATAAAAATAATACATGCATATACTCTCCTAGGTGGAAGGAGTCTCCCAGAATACCTAAGAAAGTCAGAGTAACTGGTAGTTTAAAATATAATTTTTTAACCTTTTCTTGGCAAGTTTGCAGTAATGGCTGCCAAATGCACCAGGGTAGACTTAGCTGCTGCTCTTCAAGGATAGGAAGCACTGCAGTATGCCCTTAGATGGAGTGTTAAAGAATAACTCGCCTTTCCTGCACTACACTTCAAAGTGCTTCCACTTATCCGTTTAACAGGTGCACGTCATGGGACAGTGAGCCTTCTTATCTTTTCCAAGTAGGCTTAAATATCCAAAACCCATGGAGGAACCAATTAGTTCTTTTTGTTTTTATAAGTGAGACGGCATAAGTGCAAAAGGTATTCCCAGACGTGAGTCCCATTCTCAAAGTGCCACTGAACTCAATCTGCACCTCAGTGAGGAGGTACATCAAGGGCCCAAACTATCCTGGGGTTGTTTGCATTTCTACCTAGAGGGGATTTGGCCCGGTACTTCGGGTGGGAGTGTTCCTACCGGAGCAAGACTAAGTCTGATTTAGATATGCTGAGAATGTTTGGAGTGACAGAGTGGCCAATAATGGACTAAATTGTCACCGTCTGAAAAATTACCAGTGGCTGAAATTAATTCAAGTTTTCCACTCATCGTTTATATTGTTTTTCTAAGTGAGGCGCTGTGAGATAGATATGCCTAGAAATGGGACACATGCTTACTGTGCCAATCGGCCCCAAGCTGTACTTCTCTGAGGGGGCCCAATAAGGTGAAAACGGATATGGGGTTGCTTGTGTTGTAATCTAGAGGGGACCTAGCCTGCCGGTTTAGCCTGGACAGTTCCTATTGGATGAAAGCAAACAGATGGTTTGTCCCTGTCTGGAGGGGGATAATGAGCAGAAGAGTATGGACTGGAATGCACCCTCAAGTAACTGATCTCTGGCTAAGATTAATTCAAGCAATTTACCTAGAGCTTTATGTTTTTAAGAAGATCTTACTGCCCCTGACCTCTAGCCCTTTTTTCTCCCGACGAGGAAGGGCATCAACTGCAGCAGTATTAAAAGAACACATCCTGGCTGTGTGGACAACCATGAAGTACGTGTCCTCATCACTGCTAATATATAAAAGGTCCTGTGAAGCTGCTTCATATTTATGCTTCATGAAACTAACCTGGGTGTACACATGGTAAACAAGTGATAATATAACAATTATCATGGTATGACAGCATGCATTCTTGAAAGAATGCTGATGTTTTCAGTAGCTGTCTTTACAACAGCCTTCTGGACTGGTACGAGCTGGTTGATCTTTATGATAAGTCTCAGTAACAAAATCATATCCCTCCTCTTGCACTGCAAAGAAACTCATACTCTATAAAGTGCAGAAACAGCATTTTACACGTTTCCTCAGTCAAGGTAATTCTCACAAGCTAATAAATTCAAACCTTTTACAACTGAGAGATCACATGTGGAGAATCTCTGGCACCATGGTATTCTTCCAATCAATATAGATTACCATTGTGTGCAGACTTTGTGGGGGCTTTCAGATCATGTTTCTAAGAGTGTCTAGTCTAGGTACAGCACTAGAGGTAAAACAGTGTAATTTCAGGTCAATGTGTGCAATTTGTGGGCTGTTGTGCATCCACTTTTAGCACATGTTCTTTTAGTGTATGAGAAGAACAAGATACTTACCTTCTGTAACATTCTTCTGGTAGAAACTCTCTAACTGCAGATTCATCAGCTTAGATACCCCAGGCATCAGACTGGATCTGGAAAGTCTTGAGCAGTACCTCTGTGCCGGTGGTGGCGTAGATCGGCTCCACGTCGGCGTTGTTCATGACGGAAGTGATGTTGCGGCACCCATATAGGTGCCACCCCGGTGCGATGAAATCAGTTCATTTCTTTCCGCACTAACAGCATGGATCCGGAGAGCTACCTCAGTCATTTTTTGACCAACTTTTTGTCTACATTTTTGAGATTTTGCTCCCAGTAAGCTAGGGACATGTCTCCTGCAAAACCTTCAGGGTTCAAGCCTTGCGGGGATTGTCACATGCAGATGTCTGTGTCCAAACCTCACTTGGTCTGTGTCAGGGGTCCTGACATGAAGCCAAGGCGATTTGCGAGAAGGCAATGAAGCTCCTAGCGCACAGCAAAAAAAAAAGTAAAGGTTCGCTCCACGCTGCCCTGAGTTTCCCGGCCAAACTTAAGGAATTCTATGATGTCATGCATGCCAACTTTGTGCCGCCAACTCCACAGCGCTGAGAGGTGCCCTGCTGGTTTACAGTCGGAGGGTTTGACCACGACACCAGCCGGGCCCTTGGTATCTGATCCAGGCTGACGCCACCACGGGTGACTCCACCCACCCAGGCTATATCCCACCCAGCTATATCTCCTATGGCGAGCTGATCATAATGCCCAATGTTCAAAGCTGGCGCCATCCAGGCCCTGCAATCCACTGAACATTCCACCGATTGACAGGCCTTACCTCCCCGAAGAGGGAGACAAGAAGGAGATGTATGCCCCCCCCCCTAGAGGAAGACACTGAAGAAGAAAACTAGTATGAGGAGCTGGGTGATGCCAGTGGCTAGGCCAGGCTTCAGAGGAAGATGCGTCTTTTGCCCTGTGATACACACTGGGGCCATGGCAATACCTTCGGTCAATTAATTTATTATGGTCTAATCTACTTGGTCAATTGAGCCGTATCTTTGTTATGTTATGTCTAATTATCGAAGATATTTACTGACAAGTTTCAGGAAGAATCTTTTCCATCATTTGTTAGTAATACAGAAGGTCTGGGTAAAAGATTCTGATATCAGACTCTGCCCTTGTGACTAGGTTTCCCAACAAGCCACATTGCACTTTATTATGTTTTGCTCTATGTATAGCACTTTAAGGAATAACTTTATATGTCCTTTGCTCAAAAAGCTGCATTTTAAATATTTTAGACCACACTTTTGTACTTACAGCTTTTATCAGATGTTAATGTCAGAGATTGTTTGTTTTCTTGTGGTAGCAGTAAGAACTAGGAGTCCATTGGGATAAACATGAAATGTTTTTGATTATGTTTACTGTAACTTTTAAGGTTTGTATTTTTTAAACCTAATAAAGAAGAATTGACTGGCTGACTGGTATGAGGAGTAGGGTGATACCATTGGCTAGGATACCTCCCAAGACTCTGGCATGCTTACCCTTCCAGGACAGGCTTCGGAGGAAGACGCATCTTTTACCATCGTGATGCACAGAGTGGCAGAGGTCCTCTGTCTCCAGCTGCCTACTTTTCAGTAAAGTCCAATGTCTTGACGGAGGTGCTTTCAACCTGGTGTGGGCTTGCCCGAGCCCATGCTCCCCTTTAATGAAGCCCTCACTGATGTGCTCCTAGGGGCCTGGTTGAAACCCTGCATAGGGGTTCCAGTGCATCGAATGATCGCCTGTGGACACAGTCCTGCTCCGGGATACCCAGTTTTCCTCTCCCATCAGCCCTCTCCTGAGAGCCTGGTGGTGCAGGACTAAACAGCGAAGATCAACCCAAGTGCATGCTCTACCACTCAACTGGATGGGCAATCCATATTCTCTTCACCATCATTGCCTTGCGGTCGTTTAACAACGCATGCGCTTGGGCCGCTATTTGCATGCATTGTGGGACTCTGTTGCTCAGCTCCTCACCATGCTACCTGAGGGAGGCCATGCCATCCTCAACCAAGCTTTGGTGGATGGCAGGGATGCGGCGAAGTGCGCCATCTGGTGTGAACTGGACACCATACTCCCTGGGTAGAGCCGGGGCTTCTACAGTGGCATTGCGTCACTGCACCGGGTTACGGTCCACTAGAATCTCTGGGGAAGTCCTGCATGGGGCTTGAAGATGGACGCCGCCCATACCCGCACGCTAACCCATTACTTCCAGGGCACGATAAGTCTGTGTTTTTGCGTGTGCGCCGGACAGTCCAGAGCTGCCTCATTGAGCGTAATAGGTGGCATCGGGACGCTTTTCTCTTTGGACCCCTTGTCTGCTGCTCCACAGGCCGACTCGAGTCATTGGCTGATTCTATGTGGAGGAAAGTCTCCCTGCCTCTCAGCCCTTTCTGCTAGTTTGTCACAGAGACTGCCCCTTTTGTGGCGATCTGATGACCTGGTTTTGTTTTTTATTTTTGGGACACTGAACTGGTGGTGAGGTAGTTTGGACGCCATCTGGACTGGTCTGTTAAGAATCAGTCGCCATTTTGTCCTCCCTCCCTCCCTGATCCCTAACCTAATTGTGGAAAGAGAAAAAGGTCTCTTCCCCCCTCCACTACTACGGTGGCCATCTTGAAAGGGAGTTAGGCTTATAGGCATTCAACCTCGAGATTTAACAAATTGAATACGCTCCTCATATGTTTATTTTTAGTCTGTCTTTTTATTCCTGTCCCTCAATTATATATTCACCCCGCCCTCTTCTATGTTAACTACCTGTTCCCCCTTCTTTGAGTCATTATTATTTAGTTATACCCCTAACTATACTTGTGGAGCTGCCATAATCCAGCCCACTTCCCCCCCCTGGTTGCATGAACCTCTGTTCGCCATATTATTCTTACCCTACCCTACTGACTTAATCAGTACCCTCCTTATTTAGTAATAGTCCTTTTCCTTGGCCGAACAACCATCCTACAATTGTTTCAACCTGTTAAAATTTCCGGATACTATGAACCCTATTTGCTATCCAAACTCAAACATATTTACTGCTATTTATAACAGTATGACCTCTTTTCTGACTTACCCCCATCCTGCTATTTATTTTTGGACTGTCTATGCTGTTCGTAATTTATCTATTTTTATGTTTTAATCTATCTATTTTTGCTATTTATAACAGTATGCCCTTCCTTTTTGACTTACCCCATCCTGCTATTTTATTTTTGGATTGTTTATGCTGTTCGTAATTTATTGTGAATGGTGCCAATTGTTATCTATTTCTGCTCGATGTGCATTCATTATGGTTTAACTCATTTTTTCTTTTATTTGGTACAACGTGCACTCAAACTGGTCTACCTCACCTTATCTTTTTTGGTTATAATTAAAAAAAAAAAAAAAAAATTTCTTTCTATATGTTACACTGTATATCATTGAAAAAGACGTGCAGCTGCTCCTATACTCATCTCCTGTTCTTCACTGACTTGTTTATTACTATTGTCTCACGGATTTCTTTATCATTATTATACCCCTCTGTCTCATTCTCCCCCCCTCCTCCTCTTTTTCTCTACTTCACCCTACTATTTTATTTCCCTGCTGGTTCTACCGTCCTTTTCACCCCGTTCTCATAATATTGACCCTGTCTACTGCCTCTACTCATGGAATCCCCCCCCTTCTCCCACCTCCCTTCCCCCCCTAACGCCTCCGACCCGAGACAACACACTACAGAACCCCCACTATCACTTGGATACTTCACCTTCACTGACGTTCCATCGCCCCCCCCCTCTCCTATTCCCTATCCCCATTGTATTCCACCCCAATCTCCCTCCCGCTCATCTTCCCCTCACCCCCTAACCATTATAGTGGATCCATCATGCCTCCCCTCAACCATACTCTCATGACACTGGACTCTCCCATCACTAGACATGGCCCTAACTCCTGGTCCATCCTTTACCCCTCAAACCTTTCAAAAATGGCAAGAAAAACTTTAAACTCAAACTTCTAATTCTCCACCAAGAAACCTTATTTGTTGACAACTACCTTAGCCTAACCTCCATCATAAAAACCAACTATATCTTCTACACCAAACGCCCTCTAAATGGAAAAGTATCTTTCTCCACCACCTTCCTATCAAGAATTCCTGCAAAATACCCTATGGTCTGAAACTTTCCACCACTCCTTCCCCCACATTTCCTGGCGAAATTAACATCTCTATTTTCAAATCAGGAAATATCCTTATCCAAGCCTCCGAAAACCACCTCACCATTTTTGAACACCACTTCAGCTCCTTATCCCAACACTTACTACCTACACTTACCTCTATCCTCCCAGCCTCACAAACGCAAGATGCCTTTTTGTCCCCTCAATCCCTGTCCCCTACCCATCCGTTCCCTGACCCACCAATCACCATTGAAATCCCCGATTCTCAGATGCATTTTCCCACAACCTCATCAGCATCCCCCCCTCCTCCTGACTTTCTTACAACTCCCTCAGCCTCCCAAACCCCACCTCCTCCTGTACACCCGCCCCCGATCCCCTGTCGGTTCCTCGAATAACTACTATCTCCTTCTCCCTTAGTAACCCTACTACTACGCCCTCAGACACCCAAATCCTCCCCCCTCCTCATGTAACACTTCCCTGTGATCCCTCATCGGCTCCACAAATAACTCCTATCTCTTCTCCTGTTAACCATCCCCCCTTTATCTAACTAACAGCCCCCAACACCCCTCCCATGCCCTCTTTTCCTCTCTTGACACCCAGTTGACTCCGGGGAATGCCCTCTCATACCCTTCAATTCCGCCTATTCCCTGCAACCTTAACACCCCTCTCCACCCTCCGCCTGGTTTCCCACCTTATCCACACCCTAGACCGTCACCCCCGACCAACTTGGACCATTCCCCCTCCCACTTGATCTCCTAGCCCCCTTCCCTATCTCACTTCTTACCCAATCACTCCTCAATATAGAACTCCAACTCTCAACCCTCGTGTTAGAACTCTCTTCTCTCAGAAATGACGTCAACTCCCTCTCCACAAGGAACCTTCCCATTCACACCTATCCCTTGGACTCCACTCAAACGTACCCCGCACTCCATAACCAAAGGAATATTTCCCCTAACGACAATTCACCACCTAGACCATCTTGCAGTAATTGTTCACTCAGCCAACCCCTCTCCATGAGCCATCTTCCCTCCCCTGACCTCCCTGATCTCAATAAGGCCTACCCCCTCACCACCTCGCCTACGAACTCTCCTCCACCTCATTCATCAAACCCTGTGATCCTGGGAAGAAGTAGGACCCCGTCCTCCCCAGTCACGCCCAGTCCCCCTCAACAACTCACCACTATCCACTCCTGTTCTTCCACAAAAATAAACGACCCTAAGCCCCTCAACTGCATGCTGGTCAACTGCCGATCAGCAACGTGTCATGCAACAGAAATCGCTAAAACCATCCTCAGTGAAAACATTGACATCGCCTTTCTGACGGAAACCTGGATCAATGCCCACTCATCATCAATCCTTGATCTGCTCTCTCCCCCGGTTACACCATCCTCAGAAAAGACAGGCTTGATAAAATTGGAGGGGCATCGCTATAATTTATAAAGAAGAACTTCAACTCTCACCTGTCCAGCACCCTGACTTTACTACTTTTGAATACCTTGGTGCTGAACTCACAGCTCAGGGCTCCCCCCCCCTATTCGCCTACATAATATCTATCATCCCCCGGTGACCCTCTTTCCTTTGTTGAAGAATTGTCTGATCTTCTTATCCAATCAGCGACCTCCAAGTCTAAAAACCTCTTCCTCGGGGACTTTAACCTCCACTGGAACAAAAATGATGACCCCTCGGTTAAACTCATCAATGACTTACTTGATATCAGCGACCTGAAACAACTCTGCAATTCGCCTACACACTCCAAAGGTGCCACCCTTGACGCTATTATTACTAGCAATGACCTGGCTTCTCTTTCCCGCATTATCCCCATTGACTGGTCCGACCACCACCTCATCCTCTTCACGATCAACAGTTCTGTGCCCCCCCCCTTCCTTAAACACCATCTTGCAAAATAAACTGACCAGAAATCTTCACCTTATTCCTCCGGACGAACTGGAGACAAAAATTAAAGCTCATCTACGGCTTACTCCTCTCTCCCAAAGTGCCAATGACCTTACAGAACATTACAACAAATCCATCGTTGAGGTCCTTGACCAAATTGCCCCAGCCAAATTAAAACTGCAAAAAGCAAACCCTCCAAATCCTGGTTCAATACGGACCTCAACAATGAGAGACGAGCTCTCAGGCAGACTGAACGCACATGGAGGCAACAGCCTTCCTCCCCAAATCTTGTCCTCCTCAGAGCCGCAAGGGCCAACTATAAAAAAACATCTTTAATGAAAAAACTTCCTTCTTCCGTTCACAACTTGACCGGGCAAGAAATCGACCTAGGGAACTATTTAACATTGTCAAAAACCAAACTGCCTCAGCCCCTCCTAAACTATTGGCTACGGTCGAGAGATGTGAAGAAATTGCTAGCTTCTTCTCTGATAAAATCACTAAGATTGATCAATCCTTCGTCTTAACTCCCCCCACTTAGCCTACCTCCCCTCCTTAGCATTCCCGCTTTGTCTTCATCCACTCCTATCCCTCCCCGGAGTCCGTCCAACTCCCCTCACTGCCACCCCTTCTGAACCTTACTACTCCACCCCCCAGCTAAAAAACAAAGCATCCTGGAAGAACTTCTGTCCAGTATCTGAACGGGATGTCATCAACATCATCACCAAGCTTAAACCATCCTCACATACCAGAGATCCCCTCCCGGCCTATCTTGTACAAGACCTCAAACACATCATTGCCCCTTATTGGGCCACTATCATCAACGCCTCCCTTGCCACCGGCAGTGTCCCGGAGTCCCTCCAACTAGGCCAAATTACCACCATCATCAAAAACGCTACTGCTGACCCCAAGGACTTAAATAATCTGCGCCCCATTTCTAACCTTCCTTTCTTATCTAAGGCCCTGGAAAAATGCGCCCTGCTCCAGATGGACAAACACATCGAGTCATTCAACCTCTTGGACGCTTTACAATCAGGCTTTCGAAAGGGCTGTAGCACTGAAACAGCCATGCTCAATATTATTGACAAAACCAAACAACCTTGCCAATACTGATAACCAATTAAAGATTATTTTAGAAGGCCCATAGAAATAAATCTATGACAACCTAAATTCTTCGTTAAACTCTTCAATTTATTTTAAAGTCCTTTTATCTTTTTTTTTTTTTTTAACTAAATAAAGCTTTTTTAGCAATTCAGGATAAAGTTTTATATGAATATACTATACAAAATATATCTACAGACACCATACTCTCACTTCATCATCTATTTCTCACATACAATAACTACCATTCACAACCATTTATAACCCACACTGCATTCCAGCCATACACACCAAACCCTTCCTGGTTCGACAGACTTATTTGAAATTTTACAACCAGAGGGGACCACCAAACAACGGAAAAAATTATTATACACCAAACTTTCTAGTGCACTATAGAACAGAATTTACAATGAATTTGCAAAGTGACAAAAATATTTAAAGTGCACAAAGGCTAAATTATTACAAAACGTTTGTCTGGTACAACAACGCACAGTCGACGCGTTTCGAACCCACTTCTTTTGGAGAGTTCTCTTCAGGACCACAACAGCTTAACTTATCGTAGAGGACCCTACTGCTCTCTATGTCTTTAAGGGCAAGTGGTAATGATAGAGGTGTCCAAGGTCTTGACTGTCCTGCAAGGACTCTATGTCTTGGCAAGCAAGGGCTTTTAATGTTCCGACGAAGCTGCAGTAACTGTTTTAATGACGACTGACTCCACCGTAATTCTTTTTACTTTTGAATAGTGGGAAGAAGCACCAGTAGTTACTTCATCAGCGGCTGACTCTTCTTTAGTTGTGCATATCTTTTCCAATTACAGTGCTTGTTTGACTGGGAAAATCCGTGTACTTTTCTCAACCGGCTGTCTTCGCCGTATCTCGCAGTTTTGCTCTCCTGGCAGAGGTCAGCGCTCCGTCCGTAGTGCGTCTGTCTCCGTTGTTTGGTGGTCCCCTCTGGTTTTAAAATTTCAAATAAGTCTGTCGAACCAGGAAGGGTTTGGTGTGTATGGCTGGAATGCAGTGTGGGTTATAAATGGTTGTGAATGGTGGTTATTGTATGTGAGAAATAGATGATGAAGTGAGAGTATGGTGTCTGTAGATATATTTTGTATAGTATATTCATATAAAACTTTTATCCTGAATTGCTAAAAAAGCTTTATTTAGTTAAAAAAGATAAAAGGATTTTAAAATAAATTGAAGAGTTTAACGAAGAATTTAGGTTGTCATAGATTTATTTTTATGGGCCTTCTAAAATAATCTTTAATTGGTTATCAGTATTGGCATGGTTGTTTGGTTTTGTTCTAAGGGCTCAGCCTTACTGATTTGAGCCAAGACCTATTGTTGTTTTCTTCTCAATATTATTGACTACATCCATCGCTCCCTAGACAAGGGGAAATCCTCCCTTCTCATTCTTCATGACCTCTCCGCTGCTTTTGATACTGTTAACCATACTGCCTTACTCAATATTCTCAAAGACCGTTTTGGCTTTGATGGTGCTGTTCTCAAATGGTTCACCTCCTTTTTCCAACACAGAACGCAACAAATTAAAGTCAGCAATTGCCTTTCTAAACCTTTGCCAGTCACCTTGGGCGTACCCCAGGGCTCTATTCTCTCTCCAACTCTATTCAACCTATTCATGGAACCCCTCACCCTTATCCTTAAACAAGCGAAAATCAGTTACCACCTCTATGCCGATGACACCCAACTTTACTATTGGATCAAATCCCATGCTGATGTCTTACATCTCAATGATGCCTTGACTAAGATTCAATTGTGGTTTCATCATAACCACCTCAAACTTAACCCTAAAAAACAGAAATCATTCTATTCTCGCCTAAAAACAACTTGCTCCCTATTCAACACTGGATCTCTGACATCAAAGCTCTCAACTGCTCTCTCTCCATCTCTAACTCAGTCAAATCCCTCGGCATCAGCGTCGACCTGAGCCTCAGCCTTACTCCCCACATAAAAAATTCGGCCAAAAGTGCTCTTTTCACACTTCACCATCTTTAAAAAATTAAACCCTTTATCCCTGCAGATGACTTTAAAATAGTTGTGCAATCACTGGTCCTGTCTAAAATTGACTACGGGAATGCCACTCTCACTGGTACTCCTAAAGTCCACCTAACACCGATCAAATCCGTTTTGAACCTTGCTGCCAGGCTTATTACTGACTGTAAGCGCTTTGATCACATCTCCCCCGTTCTCAAAGACCTTAAATGGCTTCCGATTGAAGGCAGATCCACCTACAAGACTGCATGCATCACTCACAAAGCCCTCCATCAAAATACCCCTTCTTACCTCTCTGACAAACTCCACAAAGCGGGCTGTACTAGAACAATGAGGAGCACTAACGCTCTTGTCCCTCCTTTATTAAAAAAGAAATCTACACAGTCCCGCTCTTTCTCTGGAAACGCGCCCTCCGTATGGAATGCCCTCCCTAAAGATTTACGTTGCAACCCCTCTTACACCAGCTTAAAAAAAGACCTCAAGCTGCTCCTTCTCAATAAATATTGGGGTTCTTAATGTATTGTCACTGGCTAATAATTTCTACCCTTGCCCCATCAGTCTAGGTCCCCCTCGACTTGTGTCACCCCATCCCCCCCATTCTATTCTTTCATTTTGACCCCCTCCACCCCCCCTCTTTATTTTTTGGGTAATGCCTACCTTCTTCCTCTTATTTTCCCCTTACCCCTCACCCTCCACTGCTGTCCTTCACTTTCTCGCCCTCCCCCCTCCTCTCACACTAACTAACTTTGCTTTCCTCCAGTGCTATTTTTATCTCATTACCTCATTGTATTAAAGTGAAATTGAAATTCTGTATTACCAAAACCTGTAAAGCGCTACGATACTCTTGGGTCCAGCCAGCGCTATATAAAACCTTTAAATAAATAAATAAATAAGGCCAACGCGGCGCTCTAGAACTATTGCGAGAGCAGGGTCACTGCTAGATCCCTTAGAATTCTTCATCGACCCGGCTGCAACAGTCCCTCCGGCCCTACTATGGGTGTGGAGGGGGCAACTTTGGGTATCAGCACTAACAGCCATACCCTGTCCAGCAGCCTGCCCAGTTCTTTCAAGGATAAGGCCACACAGCTCGAAAAGGACGCGGAAGCCAGTCCCAGCGTGTTACCCAGACCCTGCTCCTCCGGCTGCCACAGCCTTCAAACCCATTTAGCATGCCCTTCAATCAGAACAGCCATCCCACTGGCAGTAGAATCAAGCACCACCTGCCCTAATGACTGGAGATTACATCCGACAAGTGGGTGCCTCAGATCGTGCAGAAGGGGTACTTGCAACCATCACCAGCAATATATGACATTCCATCCAAACCAAGTTCAATATCTTCTGTTTCAGGGAAATCTTTCCCGGAACCTATGCATATACAAGTCTTCCATTACCCAGTGTGAACTTGGCCTGCGGAGGCTGTTTTCAGAACCCATGTACTAATCTCTTAACAGCAGGAAAGAATAATTGAGAGAATACTGCTGACGCACAAGTTACTAACTTTTGTAACGATATATCTGTAAGAGACAGTAGTTAGTGACAGATTCCTTACCTTAGAATATCCCCAGGCGTCAGGCTGGATCCGGAAAGTTTTTGCGTAGCAGTACCCTTGCGCGTCGGTAGGCGGCGTCGTGCGGCTCCGCGTCCGTCGTCGGCGTCGTGATCGCCGGGATGACGTCGCGGGCAGTACTTAGACGCCGCCCCTGCGCGCTGACGTCAGTTCTGTACACGACTTTCCGCGCCAGGAACGCAGAGCCATGCAAGAAGCGGACATAGGTGTCTGAAAAATACTAGGGCCCTGAAAGGGATGTCCTTAACCCTAGAAATCAGTTCGCAGAACGGGGAGGATGGGTGGGGCGGTAAGGAATCTGTCACTAACTACTGTCTCTTACAGATATATCGTTACACAAGTTAGTAACTTGTGCATCTGAAAGAGACACGTTAGTGACAGATTCCTTACCTTAGAATAGATACCCCAGCAATACCAACTCCGGTGGTGGGTCTGCGAACAAAGATCAGACAAGGAAGTCCCGGAGGACAGAACGGCCAAAGAAGCCGCCACTCCGGACCTGACTGTCAAGGCAGTAATGCTTTGTAAACATGTGCAGCGAGGCCCACGTAGCTGCCTGACAGATATCCTGCAGCGGAACAACGCGGCCCAAAGCCGTGGTAGCAGCCGTTGCCCTGGTGGAATGGGCACGCAGCCCAACAGGAGGCTCCTTCTTAGCCAAAGAATAGCAGGCTTTGATACACAAGGTTACCCAGCGGGAGACGGTTCTCTTGTGCACCGCCCGACCTTTTTTGGCGCCCACGTAGCCAACAAAGAGCTGGTCATCCACCCGGAAGTGTTGTGTGCGGTTGATATAAAAGGAAAGCGCACGTTTTGGGTCCAGACGGTGGAGCCTCTCTTCCTCTCTGGAAGGATGCGGAAAAAAGGTGGGCAAAGTGATGGTCTGCCCAATGTGGAAGGCAGTAACCACCTTTGGCAAGAAGGACGGACGCGTCCTAAGAACAACCTTGTCTGGATGGACAGACAGAAAGGGAGGTTTGCATGATAGAGCCTGGAGCTCACTCACCCGCCGAGCGGAGGTGATGGCCACCAGAAAGGCTGTCTTCAGAGTCAGAAGACGAAGAGGACAGTTATGTAGAGGCTCAAAGGGAGTGCACATAAGAAAGGTAAGAACCAAGTTCAAGTCCCACTGAGGCATCACAAACGGAACAGGAGGGAAGAGGTGTGTAACGCCTTTTAGAAACCCGTTAACAACAGGGGACTTGAAAAGGGAGGGCTGATCAGGAAGCCTGAGGAAGGCCGAGATGGCACAAAGATAGCCCTTGATGGTACCCAGGGCAGAACCCTGTTGGGCCAGGGAAAGAAGGAACAGAAGAACCTCAGAAAGAGGGGCAGAAAGGGGATTCACAGCCTTTGCTGTGCACCATGCCACAAACTTGTTCCACCTGCAGGCGTATACCACCTTAGTGGAGGGACGCCTGGCTGCCAGAATCACATCACAAACTTCGGGAGGCAAGTCGAAAGGAATCAACTGCCACCGCTCAATCTCCACGCAAGCAAGTGGAGGCTGGACAGGTTCGGGTGGAGGACCGCCCCTGCTGCTGCGACAGAAGATCCTCCCGAAGAGGCAGACGGATCGGGGATCGACGCTCATACTGAGTAGCTCGGGATACCAAACTCTTCGAGCCCAGTCCGGAGCCACAAGGATGACTTGGGCCCGGTCGCGCCGAATCTTCTTCAACACTCTGGGTAGAAGTGGTATAGGCGGAAAGGCGTACAACAGACCGCAACTCCACTCGCGACGAAAAGCGTCGCCGAGCGAGTGCCGCCTTGGAAATTCCAACGCGCAGAACTGATGACATTGCGCGTTCTCTTCGGTGGCGAATAGATCTAACCAAGGCTCTCCCCACTTCAGAAAGAGACCTTGCGCCACTTCCGAGTGAAGACGCCATTCGTGATCCATCATGCACCTGCGGCTGCAGGTTCGTCCGCCCTGGCGTTCAGGGAACCTGCCAGGTGTTGAACCATCAGGAACATGCCCTGATGTTCCAGCCATGTCCAGAGGCGCAGAGCCTCCTGACAGAGGGTCCACGACCCCACCCCGCCTGGTTTGTTGCAGTACCACATGGCGGTGGTGTTGTCTGTGAACACCTGCACTACCTTCCCTTTGACAGAGGGAAGGAATGCCTTGAGTGCAAGTCGGATCGCCCGGAGCTCCAGAAGGTTGATATGGAGCCGGGACTCCGCCGGAGACCAGAGGCCTCTGATCTCCGCCTCTCCCATGTGACCGCCCCATCCCAGAAGGGACGCGTCCGTCACAACTGTGTGCTCTGGCTGGGGAAGGGAGAGGGATCTGCCCATGACCCATTGCCGGTTCGAGAGCCACCACTGCAATTGTTTTGCAGCCCCCTCCGAGATCTGGACGTGATCGGACAGGTTGCCCTGGTGCTGCGCCCACTGGAACTTCAGGTCCCACTGCAGAGCCTGCATATGCCATCTGGCATGATCGACCAGCAGGATGCAGGAGGCCATGAGGCCCAGCAGCCTCAGGGTCATCCGTACCGAAACCCAGGATAAAGGCTGAAAGATTGGAATCATAGCCTGAATATCCCGGACTCGCCGTTTGGGAGGAGAGGCCCGAAACTGCGTCGTGTCCAGAACTGCTCCGATGAAAAAGAGCTGTGGAGAAGGAATCAGATGAGACTTCGGCACATTGATGGAGAACCCCAGCGAGTGCAGGAGTTCGGCCGTAGTCTGGAGGTGGGAGACGACTGCCTGGGACGAGCCCGCCTTCAGCAGCCAGTCGTCGAGGTAGGGGAAGACTGGAACCCCTGCCCGGCGCAGATGAGCTGCGACCACCGCCATCACTTTCGTGAACACCCGAGGGGCACTTGTAAGGCCAAAGGGAGCACGGTGAACTGAAAATGCTCGAGGCCTACCGTGAACCGTAGGTAACGCCGGTGGGCCGGCAGGACGAGGATGTGGAAATAAGCGTCCTGCAAGTCTAACGCTACCATCCAGTCTCCAGGGTCGAGGGCAGTCAAGACCTGAGCTAGGGTGAGCATCTTGAACTTCTCCTTCCGGAGGAAGCGATTGACGTTCCGGAGGTCCAAGATAGGACGCATGTCCTCCTTGTCCTTTTGGGCACCAGAAAGTAGTGGGAGTAGCAACCACGCCCTACTTCTGGGGTCGGAACATGCTCGATGGCCCTCTTGGCCAAGAGGGCCGTGACTTCCTTCTGCAGAAGCACCAAGTGATCCCCTGACATGCGGTGGAATTGAGGTGGCATGGCTGGGGGTGGTCTCGAAGGGGGGAGTAGCCCCTTCGGACAATGTCCAAGACCCACCTGTCCGAGGTGATGGGACGCCAGTAGTGAAGGTGATGGCGGACCCTGCCCCTACTGGCGTGCTGTGCACCTGAAAGGAGGGACTAGGAGGGCTTGGAGGCCGCGGACGGGTTGGAGGTAGTGGCCTGACCCGCACGCTGGTTGCCCGAACCGCCACGGCGGTATCCACGTCCTCGGCCACGCGAAGACGCTTGCTGCGCGGGCCGGTGGCTGGGCAGCTGGCGTGACTGGGTGCCCCTTCCGTGGCCACGAAAGGGGCGAAAAGCAGAGGTTTGCGGAGGGCGCACAACAGAAAGGCCCAGGGACTTGGCAGTAGCCCGTGAGTCCTTAAAACGCTCCAGCGCATGGTCTGCCTTGGAACCAAAAAGACCGACTCCATCAAAGGGCATGTCCATGAGTGTATTCTGGACATCACCCGAGAAACCAGTTGTCCTCAGCCAGGCGTGGCGACGTAGCGCCACCGTCGTTGCAAGCGATCTGCCCAGCGAGTCGGCGGTATCAAGGCCACAACGTATGGTGTATTTAGCCGCATCTCTTCCTTCCGTAATGGCGCGGGTAAGCAGTGTCTGGACCTCCTCAGAACACTGTGGCAAAACAGCCGCCACCGAATCCCACAGGGAGTGGGTATATCGGCCCAAAAGGCAAGCGGTGTTGACGGACCGCAAGCCAGCACTGGAGGAAGAAAAAGCCTTCTTCCCAAATTGGTCCAGGCGTTTGGATTCCCTATCCGGAGGGGCGGTAGGGAAGGCGGTTTGGGAGGCGGTTTGGGAGGCAGAGGCTTGGACAACCAAGCTCTCGGGGGTGGGATGTTGGGAGAGAAACAAGGGGTCGCCCGGAGCAGGGCGATGGCGTCGGGCCACGTTCCTATCCACAGGAGCCCCTGTGGTGGGCTTGGACCAGGCGCCCAAAAGAACGTCAGTGAGTGCGTCATTAAACGGCAGCACAGTCTCCGT
This sequence comes from Calotriton arnoldi, assembly GCA_963921515.1. Classification (NCBI taxonomy): domain Eukaryota; kingdom Metazoa; phylum Chordata; class Amphibia; order Caudata; family Salamandridae; genus Calotriton; species Calotriton arnoldi. The sequence goes on along the minus strand of CAWUFW010005890.1, from coordinate 510,528 downwards.
GGAGGAAGCTGCCGGCTGAAGCACTTCCGTCAGGAGATTAGTCCTGACAGCCACAGTAGGCAATTGGAGGTGCAAGCTTCAGCTGCTCTACGCAACACCGTTGCGAAATTAGCTCCCTCCTCCGTAGCCACGGGAGGAGACAGCATGCCAGTGTCAGGGGGAAGTGTCTAGACCACTGGCATCCCCAAGTTCCTCAGCCCAGTCCTGATCATACTCACACTGTTGTGTGAGAGGGTCTTCCGACCCCTCCCACCTCTCTTGGTCCTCCTCTGGTTCAAAATTTGGAGGAGGAGGGACATTTGGGATCCAAGGTCTCATCAGCGCCGGAGCCGGCGTCTAGCGACGTCGGTCCGGCTCCATGTCCGGAGCCGGGGAACGACGCCGTCCGGAGCCCCGGACGGCGTCAGGAACGGCACCGGGGACATCGGCGTCGGCGGAGGCGTGGTTAGGTCAACCGGCGTCGATGGGGGTTGCGGTACCACCGGAGCCGGGATCGAGGCCGGGGCCGGAGCCGAGGCCGGGATGAAGGCTGGCGGGACAGACGGCGCCGGGACCGGAGTCGTCGGCGACGCCGGAGCAACCCCATCAGGGCCCGCGGGGCCCGAAGGCGCACCGGAGGGACCTTGAGGCCCGAAGAGGCGGGCCATGGCCGACAGGAATTCCTGTATTTTGGCCGGAGTCGCCCCCGAACCCGGAAAGGATGGGTAATGCGGGGGCGGCTCCACAGGCACGTCCGGGGCCGCGGGGTCGGGGACGGTGCCGACAGGGGCCTCAGCCGAGTCGCGAGACCGGCGAGGCGAAGTCTTAGAGCGATGATGCTTCTTAGACTTTTTGTGCTTCGACTTACCCGAGGAGCGCGAAGACTTGGACTCCGACGACCGGCGGGGACTCCGCGACCGGCCCCTCGACCTCTCCCGGGACCGGGGCTTGGTGCGGAGCGGAGCCGACTGCCGGACTTCGAGTAGCTTTCGAGACCGCTCTCGCAAAGCCTTCGGGTGAAGTTTCCGGCAGTCAGGGCACGACTTCGTGTCGTGGTCTCGGCCGAGACAGAAGAGACACTCTAGATGCGGGTCTGTGATCGACATCATTCGACCACAGGCGTCGCATGGCTTGAAGCCGGGCATCCCTACGACACCTAGAGTCGATAGACTCGAAAAGAAACAGTGAAAAAATTCACAAAAAAGTTAGTCAAAAATTGACTAGGGCACTGCTCTTCCCGGATCTGCGCTTACTGGCGCGGAAAAAGAAGAACTGACGTCAGCGCGCAGGGGCGGCGTCTAAGTACTGCCCGCGACGTCATCCCGGCGATCACGACGCCGACGACGGACGCGGAGCCGCACGACGCCGCCTACCGACGCGCAAGGGTACTGCTACGCAAAAACTTTCCGGATCCAGCCTGACACCTGGGGATATTCTAAGGTAAGGAATCTGTCACTAACGTGTCTCTTTCAGATGCCGGAGGTAAAGCACGACAAAGCTTTTAAAAAAAAAAAAAAAAAAAACATTTAAAAAAGGGGGGCAATACATCCCGAAGGTGCTCCTTTGTTCCACAATCCACTAATTTCTTTTCCAGATCATTTACTTGTAATCTCTACAAATAAATTTCACAAAAATGCTATTATCATACTTGATGGATAGGAACAACGACCCTACCCTCTCAATTTTTGGTCTAATTCTACTGTTGTAAAAATCTTTCACGCTTTTTTTTTTAAATACTGAATGCTTCTCTGTACGAAAATATTTGCACTTTAGGTTGCGGAAGGTGTGTGTCAATACAGATGAGGTTTACGTGTATGAGAGACTCCACTCCAACACACCCTACAAAGCCCTGAACCAGCCAACTGTACAACTTGTAATCAGAGGACTAAACACAGATTTAAACAGCTAAGCTCGAATAGATCACCACAGTCTTAGCTGAACTCCTTCGAAAACCCCAGCTCAGCTTTATATAGTTATACAATACATGGACCCAAAAACAAGATTGCAAGCCCCGCAATTAAACTGAAGAGTTCACATTGCCTAGTGACGCCAATTTATCCGGGCTTATGCTACATGCAGCACTGCGTCATGTACATGGCTCCATCTTGAAAGAGACCACATGCATACATTGAATGTCCAGCAACCAGGATGGCCGATTATAGGTGGCAGAGAAGGACACACTAGAGGGGAGGATATGATATTGGACTGGGGCACAATTACCGCAACCCGTGCTACACAATCCCTTCTGATGGTGGCATAACAACAGATAACACAATTTTGTTGTTGAGCTGCATATTTTGAGCAACTCTGTAGTGAGTAAACAATGACGCTCACAGACAAGTTTGCTGTAGTGCACAAGGTAACAAGCGCACATAACCGCTAGGCAGAACATTTACCTAGCTTGAACACTTAAAAGACTTTGTCTACAAGGGTGTACAATACAAATGCACGATTATCCATCTAACATTCACACACACAGCAATTCTCAACGATTTTGCCTTCAGTAAAGTTTTTGAGGTAGCTAAATAGATGAGCAGCTACTAAGCAAACTCTGCGTGTACACAGTTCTCGTGTAAGGTGCACCGTTTTTTGCAGTGCAAGGCACTATGCCACTGGACTAGGAGGAGTAAAGAGAGGAACCTAAAGAATATTTACATGCACTATTTGGCGAAGCATTTACAGCACGGGGTTAAGTCTGCCCTGCTTGGGCAAAGCCTTGAACAAGAAGGGCATTCTGAAACATTTCCATGGGGAACATCAGGGAGCTGTAGCATGGTGGTCAAGGATCCCACTGTATTAAACATTTTCTGCAAAAGATTCAACCTCATAAAGAAAGCTGTATTACAAAGTATAGAACGTCTCAATGAAGACAATTGCCGGGAGAACCCTTTGACGCATATGCAGGGGTTATAAGAACGATGACTGCAACATGCAATTTTTGAGAGTTCAAAGATGAGATACGAGACCAAATAAATGTGCAAGACTTGTGTACTGAGGATTTCAGTTTAGAAAAGTCAGTGGAGATAGCATGAGGGACAGAAAATGCAGCAAACTATTTGAAGGAAATGTCCATGACAAGCAAAACAAGCATTGGAAATGCAATAGGTCTCGCATTTGCTTAAGTTAGAGCGATTGGCGTTGTAAATGGCGTTGTAAATGACAATGTCTTTTAACCATGTGTTATGGAGTGTATGTGTTGTGTAGTGAAGTTCCCAGTTTCAGATTAACTTGTAGAGCTGTGCAGTGTTTGAAATGCATTCAACTAAAAAAACACAAGCATATGGAAACAGACACACAACTATTCCACTCATGCATACAGACACACACAGACACCCAACTACCCTCCCTACAGACACAGCCACACACACTTACACACAGACATGCACACTTTGAAAAACCTACATACACTCCCACCCGCACTTAAAACAACACATATATATGTTCTGTGGGTACAGGTGGGCTTTATAGCCTATTGGAGGATACTTCTGTCACCGATGCACCCCCACCAGAAATATATTTGGCTAAATCTCCGAGTATTTCATCCTTGTTGTCAATGAGTAGGACAACTGATAGTTGGACACTTGTAGCTAAACAAAAGTTCTCTAGACTACAGGTTTCAGTGCACACTTCTATCCCACATCCCCGACATCAAATCCGAGGCACTTGATGGTCACAGGTTAACATGGCAGAGTTAAATATGAGTGTTAATGTGATGCTTAGAGAGAAGGCCCTGACAAATATGGAGTTGACTAGGAGCACGGAAGCTAAAGGGCGTGCAGAGATCAAGAGAAGTCCTCAGTCTCTAGGAGGGCAGAGGCCTTAGGAAGACGGAATACCATGAGGATTACGCCATTAACATGTCAACTAGGCATGTAGAGACCACGGGGAGAGCGAGAAGCACTAAAAATGGGGAGACGGCAAAGGGTGTGGGGACCTCTAGGAGTCTAGGGATCACCTGGCATGAGGAGTCTGTGAGGAGAGGGAACACCATGAGGGGCGTAGAGAGCACCAGAAGTGTAGAGGAAACTAGGTGTTTGGAGATCACTGGAACGCAGGGAGAACTAGTGGTGTGGAAGCCATGTTAGATAGAAGACTACGAGGAGAGTAGAGGCCATGAGGAGTGTGGAGTTTATGAGTAGTGTTGATGCCAGGAGCAGGGTGGATGCCAGAGTATTGAGGCTATGCATAGTGTGAAGTTCACGAGCAGCTTTGCGGGCACTCTAGTGACAAACAGAACTCTCTGCTAAATTTCCAAGCAGTGCTCACTGACTTCTCCTTTCAACTCCACTGCTGGACAGAGGTCTGTGCCCAGTGCAACAGTGGACGATAGAAAATGAAAGGCATTTTAATATGCACTGGCCAAGATAAAGAGACACCACAGAAACATACTTTCTTAAGCTGCATGAGAAGCGAAAAGTCTTCCTGAGAAAAAGGGGATAAGAAACACTGCAGTATCACAAGTGAACGCGAAGAGAAAACAAAAAGAGACGGCTGAAATGTTAAATCTCGTCATCAGCGTAGACGAGGAATTTACTTTCAAACCAGTCAGACGAGCTGCATTAATGTGCAGGCACTTATGTTACACATGAAAAGTAACCGCGGACCTTTGCCTCTGTTCCCAGAAAGCCAAGTAGCAGGTGAACGCTGATATACAAATACACACTAACATAACTGGTGCCAATAAAGCTAATTTGAATTGCAATTATTTCGAAAACTTGTACCTCTGTTGCTGCTACACTAGTGCTGGACAGCATGGAAGGTGTTATTAAGGATCTCCCCAAGAATGGCAGCTGTTGCAGATTTTGTCAAAGCTTAGCGGCAGCTGCTCACACAATAGTGGGGGCAAGGGTTGACTAATTCAACGGGCTATATGTAGATGCTCCTTAGAAATTAATTCGGCCCATGCATCGCGCAAAACTATGCAGCGTGCATCACGTATCACCTACATATTTCTCCCAGCATATAGAGGCCTCCTTGGATCCTTATTGCAGGACCAGCTACATCTAAGATGGCCGTCTAGATGCTTCAAATGCTCCATAAGAAAGTACCGAAACACTGGAGTAATACAATGCTCTGGGACCGTATCATGATAAGCTTTGGTGACAGACTTCCCAATAAAATAAATACACTTGTTATTGACATCATTGAACATTATGTGCTTAGTCAGTAGTAATAGCGACAATATAGCATGGATCCAGACCTCCTGAAGCCATGCTATATGGACCTCCATGCTATACTAATATCATGTAACATGGGCAGAGTAAAGTCTTGGAACCTTCCTACCGCTGCCGATTTGACTCGTTCTCCCTTCGAGTTCTGGGAGGAAACCTGCATAAGACAAAAGCTGTGCCCAGCATCCTCTAGCGACCTTCCTGCTCCAGAGCAGATCAGAGCTCACCCGGCATCCCTCCCCTGCTGAGTGCAGAGAGAGTTCACCTCCCTGACCGCTGTTTCTGGCAACCTCACCAAAGCTGTTTAAAAGGTGCTCTTTGTTCCGGTTTCAGTTTTCCTGTCCTTGGTGTAAAAAGCTGTGAGACCTGTTCGACGGGGTGGGAGCGGGGTTGGGGGGGTAGGCTTGGGAGCGGGAGGGTGGGGGTGGCTGGATATGAGTCAAAGATAGGGAGGGTAGGAGATATGATGGAATCGATGGGGAATAAGAGACTTGCGGCAGGTGAAAGAGACGATTGCAGTAATAGACTGAGGAAGAGAAAGAAGAGCAAAAAAATAATTGCAAAAGGGGGAATTGTGGAGGAAGGACAGAGGAAGAAAAAGAGAAAGAGAAAAGGACATGATAAGCGAGAGAGAGGGAGTTTGAAAACAGTAACTGGAGACGGAGCGAGGGAGTGAGAGAGAGAGAGAAAAGAATGTAAGGACCTGACTAAGATGAAATGGAGTTGGAGGGTAGTAAAAAAGCATAAGGCGCGGGTGGCGGACGACACAGAGGGCGGGTAGCGGTGGGGAGGACGACGGGGGGTGGGGGGGTGCTACACACATGTGCATCGAGCACTTACACAAGCATGAAGCATACAACAAGCGCAGCCGAAGCGGACCGTGCTGAAAATGAAAAAAAAGAGTGCTTACAGACTTATGAAGCAGACCGTGTAACGCCGCAAGTAAACGATCCAGTCCGGGTGGGCGGGGCCAAGAGGAGACAGGGCGGTAACAAGGAGGGACTAAGAAGCCTCCTTTACAATGAAAAGCCACCGTTTAGCATCAACGATGACGCAAGCCAATAGGACTGATGGGCGGGGCTTCAAGTCTCCTTCTGAAATCGTACCAATTACAATAAGCCTCGCAGAGCGAGGAGCGCATGCGCGCTCCAGCGCTAGGTCTGAGAGACCTAAAAATAAAGGGCAATATCATCAAGTGTACTTGGGGGCAAAATAAGAATAAAGAACCAGACAAAAAGTAAAGTTTGAAAGGAAGGAGATGGTTAAAAGCAAAGATGGAGGGTATTCAATGTGTGAGAGCAAGTTCCATGTATACAGTGCCAAGGTGTGTTCTGAATGGCGCAAATTTTAGATGCAACTGGAAAGGATACCGTGCCTGAGTATATAAGCTGGAATTGGGAAGGAAATTAGTGTAAATACTCTATCCCAAGGAGTTGCTCACAAATAAATAATCTCAGTCGCTGGATGTGATTAAATCACATCCCTGTATTATCACAAGAGCAGCAGTCTCAAAGTGCTTTAACGGGATGATAAAACAGCACCTTCAGCAAGTATTGGTGCATGAAAGAGAATGAAAAGAAACCCTCAGATATATGCTCTAGGCAGTACATGCCATCTTCTCCAGGAGTGGGGATGAAACTTTTGTCCTCAAGAACGAAGGGATAGGAAACAGACTGAAGAGCTGACAAGCTGGATGGGAGTTTGTGGCAAGTGTAGGAAAAGAGAACAGTAAAGGTAAAGGATGGTGATCTAGTGAGCATGAAGAAAGCAGGATGGTTACACAATAGATTTTGGAAATCCAAGTAGGTGCTGATGGAAAGGAAATGCATGATGTGTTTGAGCTGGACGATGCAAGCTGTTGGTGATACTCCAGTGTAATGAAGGACGTGGTATGTGAGAATTTAGGTAAGCATGAACTGGAGGTCGGGAATGAGAAGAAAATGATTATGGGAAAGAATATTCTGCCATCAGAGCCAGTCGTCGACTCGTATCTCAAATAGTAAGTCAACATGTAATATAAGCTATTTGTTTTGTACACAGTTAGCATCCTATCATTGATTTTGAATTTTCATGTTTAGTATGGAAGGGAGAGTGATGTGCTGGCTTTACATGTGTTTAGAATGTTCAAAAGTTCCATGCTAATGCTTCAGTAGAAACTTGGTTGCAGGGAATGTCTCTGTATAAGGGTTCCACATTTGGCAGTAGGGGCATACTTAAGACTGCTTGTAGTTTTCTCTGTCACTAAAATACACGTTCCATCAGTGTTCACCTGAATTGCACTTTACAGGGCTTCAAAGAAGTCAGATGCCTAACATTGTACAGCTCAGCTGCGAATGCACCACATGGACTCAAAGAGCAGCCAGAGTGTCAGAACCAACAGCCAAGATCTTAATACACCACATCGACTGAGCAAGAGACTCTTAGGACCTGAGGCCCATGAAAGAATGCACCACCTTCACTAAGCACAGACGACACTTTGAGGTCCACAGCCATGAATGCCCCACATGGACTCACAGCCGCTGAACTCTCAGGACCCAAGCCTTAATGCACAAACAGTCCAAGCTTACACGTGGAAAAAACAAGAGACTGAGACGTTAGATGCCAAGGGCCTCTCCCAATCCCTAAATCTTCTCCTGCTAAAACCCCAACATAACTTACCAACTCTGCAGCTCTGCAAAGGTTTGCTTCATCTTCTTAATGGAGGCATCCATTTCCTCCTTGACACCGATTCTATAGCGAGCCAGAGACACAGAGCACCTCTGCAGGTCCTTCACTGACTTTTCAATGTTGGCTCCTGGCAAAGTACAGAGACAAAATTCATTTAAAATAAACCTGGGACTTGCTAAGTTGGGGCTTCTACGAAGCATACATTCTGGGGGAAGGTACTGCCATATTTCAAACAACATCTGCCAAGATCGAGGAAACACTACATCTTTCTAACAAAGCTGTAAATAAGGAGCTCATTTTGTAAACACTGCAAGGTAACATCAAGAAAAAACATCATAAGAGAATAAAGTAACCTTCAGTTCACCTACAGGTAGACTAAAGCAAGAGGGTGAGGTGATGATTCTGCTCTCTGTGCACCAGCCCCAGACCTCCTCCCCCAACATAAGTCAGCCCTTTGGGAAACAGACTATGGGAACAGAACAGCCCATAAAGAAGGCCCAATTGTGTGATCACTCAGTTCTGCCTGCACAGGCCTCTGACAGTACAGATGCATGGGTTAAAGTTAGCCCAGATGTCTGGATCTAAGATACTACAAATGTATACATGCCAGGTAGTACATATCAATGTGTGTACAAATGAAGAGGGCTTCCATTCTCTAACGATCCATTTGAAAACCTAAATCCATGTAGATGCTTCTGTTTTACTGTATTGTGTATATGCGTCTATTCTAGCTAAAACCTCAAATTCTTTTAATTAAAATTATTTGAGTAGTGAAATGCAACCACGAAAAGGTAAATATTTAACTACATAGGTATGAGAAACAAACAATTCAGTGTGACTTCAGTTGATAAATTATCACATTGCAAAGGAGGCTGTAAATGATTCTTATAAGTAAGGGCCTGATTTAGATCTTGGCAGACGGGTTACTCCGGCACAACGGTGATGGATATCGTGTCCTCTGAAATATAAATCCCATATGATATAATGGGATTTATATTTTGGCGGACGGGATATCTGTCACCATTTTGACGGAGTAACCCGTCGGCCAAGTTCTAAATAATGCCCCAAGACATTTATTCATATCACAGCTGATTTGAAGAAATCTGTAGTTCCTTCTGTTTCAGCCAAGGCTTAATTACATTTCTGATAACTAGAGTTAAATATTTTCCTTTTGGTGGTCCCAATCGTATTACTCAAATCAGATGAATGTGTGTAAGGTACTGAATACGTACACAGATATGAGGTAACTGAGTTAAAGTTATAAGGCATAGATGTACGTTTGTAACATACAGTGAATGGTGCAGTTCTAAGGTAATGGAGAGGCTAATATATACATTCAAGATGACAATTAATTAGGATATTTGTATTCCTGTTTTTTTCTTGCATTTCACTTGCCAAGGAATAGACCAACCCGTCCTACTATTTAAATGGCACTCGCAAGATTTCTTGGAAAACTGTAACAGCAGGATCAGTGAGTCTCCGGATAATTACCAACACAGGTAATTAGAGCAGCACCTAGGTATGTCTCTTGAAGAAGGCATGAGAATCGGACACTCAATCTATAGAAGGGTATAGGTGCAGACGTGGACTGTGGAAAGTCTATACCACTAAACAGTGCCCCAATTCGAAGTTGCTGACACCAGTCTGGGCGTTGTGCCACTCAGCTTCTGACAGCAGCAAAACTCCTATTGAGATCCAGACTCCATACACTGGACGTGCATTTCCAATGAGCTCTACGGTGATGCAATGAGGCATATGGTGTATGGGTTTGACTAGGAAGATGACAAGCATTTGAAGCTTTCCATGTCTTGATTAAGCATGTGTTATCTGCCCTCCCCTGCTAGTAAGCAAGTGGTGTTTTAAACACCTACAGCATTGCCCCTTTTTAAGGGTGCTTTACTTGTGGTGCTTTTACTCAGCCACAAACTAACTTTAGCATCCTATTTCCATTTAGACTCTGGAAATAAAGACTGTCTGCCAGTCAGCACTGGTGTCCTCAATGAGTTGGAGCCAAGAAGATCCCAACAGGTTTTAGTGGTTACCGAAGACAACAGATGAAAGTGGGAGGACAAAATCTCCATACTGAGCTGCTCTAGTTACACACTCTGAACAGTGGATATGGGAATTTACATTTCTGCTTTAGTTCCAACCTAAATAAAACAGTTTGATAACAGATCAATGAAAGAAAATAAGTTACTTACCTGTAACTGTAGATCTCCAGTATTGAAATATTTAATAGATTCACATACTTGAATCATTCCCCATCGTCGAGAGGGGAGTCCCACCATATATTATAATAGCAATGCAAAGTTAAACATATGCTAGAAAGGCCCTAGGCTCCTTAATTTTGCAACACAACAGTCATTGTTTTAAAAAAATAAGAGACCAAACATAGGTTTGAACCAATCCAAATGCACCAACCTCTAGAACTCTCCGGTGAGAAACTCCAGTACCTCAGATTTTCAAAGCATGGGTGTAGAAGATACACCCAGAAAAGAAAGAGAGAAAAGAAGGTGAGCTTCCCAGGGGAGGAGGGTGGGTCGCAAGTGATTCTATGAAAGATCCCAATACTGTAGAACTACAGTTACAGGTAAGTAACTTATTTTCTTACTCCAGTATTGGAACTTTCATAGTCACATGCTTGAATCAGATTAGATAGCAGTTATCAAGCACATTTTTTTTTAAATGTCGAGAATGTACAAGATACATAAACACCTTTACTCAGAAAGTATATATTAAGTATGTATATGCACAACAAGAATACAGTGCAAAGAACAAACTGTGCATAGCTAGGAAAGGATGGTGGGAAGAAGGGGAAAGCTTAGCGTTCCTGGAAAAGATTTTGCAGTACCGCTTGACCCACTGCTGTGTCGCTGCGATCCGCAGAGTCCAAGTAATAATGCCTGGTAAAGGAGTGCGTATTCTTCCAGGTAGCTGCACGGCAGATATCCTGGAGCAGCACACCAGCAAACAGCGCAGTTGAGGCTGAAACAGTTCTGGTGAAGTGAGCGTGCACTGACGTCTGTAGTGGTTTACCCGCTGCTTGAGGACAATAGCGAATTGCACTGGACATCCATAGGGAAAAACCTTGATTAGAAAGAGGATAAACTTCCATGAAAAATATGTTCTGAGGAGAGGCTCAGTTAAATGAAAGTCTGAAGGGACTTTAGGAATTAGGGTTCGTAAGAAGAACCATTCTATCATCCCGAAATTGTAGGAAAGGTTCCAGATTGGGGAGGGATTTTAATATCGCTTACTCGTCTGACAAACGTTAAAGCTACGAGGAGAGCAATTTTCCAGGAAATGAACTTCAGATCAGTTCTGTGAATGGGTTCAAATGAGTGTTTCATAAGCTGTGAGAGAACAGTATTGAGAGGCTAGAGCGGTGGAGGACGTCTTACTGGTGGAAAATCCTGAAGAGACCTTTGAGGAATTGCTTAACAATTCTAACGGACCACAAGGGAGGCAAAGTAGATGAGATAGCTGCTAAGTGGACCTTGATGGATGAGTGAGCCAATCCTGATCTTGCCAAGTGCAGGAGATAAGGGAGAACCTCTTGAGGTGAGGAAGAGAGCAGATGTATGATAGCTTGTTGGCTCCAAAGGCTAAAACGCTTCAACTTAAGGCAATAGGTCTTGTTAGTACTCTCCGCTCTGGCTCTGGATAGTATCTCCCTGCAGTCCAAAGATAAATTCAGATTGTGCTCAGGATCCAGGTCGATAAATGAAGGGATGTGGGATCCGGATGCAACACTTGGCCCTGGGACATCGTTAAGAGAGATGGTATCGGTTTCAACTGAATGTGAGGTTTCTCAAAGAGAAGGAGCAGCTCTGTAAACCAGTGCTGACGTGGACACTGGGCTATGAGAATCATCATGCACGATTCGGTCTTCATCTACAGGAGGACTCTTGGGAGGAGAGGAATGGGAGGAAAGGTGTAGGCAAAGATGCCGGACCATGCCATCAAAAACGCATTACCCCAGGATCCCTGATGGGGACACCAACTTGCAAAGAAATGGCATTTCTTATTCTGGAGGGGGGGGTCGCAAAGAGGTTGGGACATGGATTGCCCCACTTGAGAAAGATGCGGTTGAGAGCTTCCTGATTCAGTTCCCATTTGTGACAGGGTTGACCCTAGTCTGCTTATTGTGTCTGCTATCATGTTTTGGATTCCGGGTACATGCTCCACTCGTAGGGACACTCCGTTGCGAATAGCCCACTCCCAGATGCACTGCGCCTCTTGAGAGAGGAGGCGTGATATTGTGCAGCCTTGTTTGTTGATGTAGTGCATTGTGGTTGTATTGTCCATCCAGGTAAATACTGTTGAGTTCCATATTCTTGGAAGGAAATAATGTAAGGCAAGATGAACTGCCCTGAGCTCCAACAAGTTGATATGCAAAAAGAGAGGAGGCTTTTGCCACCTGCTGCTAACTTGCGAGTCCTGAAGGTATGCTCCCCAACATTCGAGGGAGGCGTCTCTAGTTATGACCAACGGAGAAGGTATGCTCAGGTAGAAGAGACCGACTGACAGATTTTTTCGATGCGTCCACCGTGATAGGGTATTTTGAGTGGCTGGAGTGACGGTGAGTAGATCGTCGAAGGATTCTGCTGCCTGTAGCCACTACTTGTCGAGTTCCTCCAGGAGCGGACGCAACCTTAGACGGCAGAATGGAACCAGGGGGATGCAGGATGACATCATCCCCAATAGGGATTTGCAAAGGCAAACTGAAAGAGACCCTTTTTTTTTGTATCAGCTCTGCTAAGGACGTTTGTTTTAATGGTCTCTCCAGAGACTAATATGCTTCGTTAAGCGTTGTGTCGAATGTTGCCCCTATGAACAGGATAGTTTTTGAAGGATGCAAGACTGACTTTTCTGGATTCAGGGTAAGGCCTAGTTCATTGAACAGTGTTGTGCAGGCCCCAGTAGATGCCTGTGCAAATCGACAGTGCCATGACCAACCAATCGTCCAAATACAGGAATCCTCAATATCTTTGTTTTCTTAGAAAAGCTGCTACTGGAGCCAAGCACTTTGTAAATATCAAGGGGCAGATTTTAGGCCAAAAGGAAGAACTCTGAACTGGTAATGGCTCCTGGCTATTGTAAGCCATAGGAACTTCCTGTGGGATGGGTGGATTGGGGTTTGGAAATATGCATCTTGAAGTTCGAGGCTTGACATGTAATCTCCTTGATTTAAGGGCAAAAGAATGTCCTGTAAAGTCACCATGTGGAAGGACTGTTTCTTGAGATAGGTGTTGAGATTCCTCAAGTCTAAAATTGGTCGACATTGTTTGAACTTTATGCGGACCAAAAAGAAATGGGAGTAGAATCCTCTTCTTCGTTATGATGGAGGAACTGGTTCTATTGCTCCTTTTTGGAGCATTGCAATGACCTCTAATTTGAGAAACAGAGGGTTGGAGTGAAGTGAGTGGTGGGGTTTAAAGAAATTCTAGAGTATGGCCAAACTGAATAAGGTTCAGCATCCATTTATTTATTTATTTTTATTTATTTTATAGTTTTATAGAGCGCGAACCAGACCCGTGAGGGTATCAGAGCGCTTTACAGGATTAAGGGTGGTATACAAAGCATTAGGAGGTGAGGGATCAATTGGGTACAATAGGGGATACATTATACAGGGAAGCACACAGTCCAAAGTCCCAGCTACAAGTGGGATAAAAATTAAAACAAGAAGATATATTATGCACGAGGGCACGCAGTCTCAACTCTTGGGGGATACCCAAGGAGTGCAGGAATAGGTATCATCGGTAGAAGCCGTGGATAATGCAGAGGTGGAGGGAGGAACATGTCATTGAGGTGATTGTGATGTATTCATTAGGCGAGGTATTTGCTCATTAAGAAGGTTTTGGTCTCCTTCTTAAAGTGTGCCAAGGAGGGAAGTCTTCTGATGGCGGGTGGGAGAGAGTTCCAAATTCTTGGAGCGGCCCCAGAGAAGGCTCGATTATAGGTTTTTTTTTTCCGGAAACGTGCTGGTTGTAGCAACCGGTCTTTGGCAGATCGGGAGTTTCTGGCTTCTCCGGATATCACGAGTTTTTGGGCGAGAAATGTAGGGGAATTGGAGTAAAGAGCTTTGTGAGTAATGCAGGCAAGTTTGAATTGGATTCTGGCCTCTAGGGGAAGCCAGTTCAGAACTTTGAGGTGGGGAGAGATGTGGTCGAATTTCTTTGAGCCAGTTAGGAGTCTGGCGGCGGTGTTGAGGCAGGCTTTCAATGGGGCCAGAGAGTTCTTGGGTAGCCCTGCAAGAGTAGAGCATCCATATTCTAGTCTGGAAATGACTAGTGCCTGGATTGCCGTTTTAAGGTCGGAAGCTTCGAGGAAGGGTTTTAGGTTTCTTAGGTAATTCAGGTGGAATCTAGCCGTTTTGGCCATCGAGTTTATATGGCCACGCATGTTTAGGCTGCCGTCAAGGGTTATTCCAAGGGATTTCGCTGAGTCAACAATGGTAGGAGGGCAGTTTAGTGCTGTGATGGTCTTGATCCATTCCTGGATGTCTGGATTGGGTTTTGGTGGGGAGATCAGAAGAAATTCAGTTTTGTTTGCATTGAGTTTAAGCTGGTTGGCGGTGAGCCAATGGACTGTCAGCTTCAGGGCCTCGTTCAGGGAGAAGATGTCCTCCGGGGAAGAGATTTTTATGTAGATCTGTGTATCATCTGCGTACATAAGGTAGGCGATATTGGCGGCACGTAGCACCTCGGTGAGAGGTTCAAGGTAAAGATTGAAGAGGGTAGGGGAGAGGGTTGATCCTTGGGGGACTCCAACCGTGACCGGAGAGGGGCGGATAGGTTACCGTTGATGAGGACTCTCTGTGAGCGGTTTTGGAGGAAGGATCTAAACCATTCAAGGACGGTGCCATCCAACCCCATCCTGAGTTTGAGGCGTTCAAGGAGAATTTCGTGGTTAACCGTATCAAAGGCAGAAGAAAGGTCTAGGAGGATTAGGAGACAGGTTTTGCCTTGGTCGAGGGCTTGGAGGGCGTCATCCACAATGTGGAGGAGGGTGGTTTCCGTGCTGTGTCCAGGTCTGAACCCGGATTGGAAGTCATCTAGCAGGTGGAAGTTGTTGATGTGTAGGCTCAGCTGCTGTTGCACACATTTTTCCAGAGTTTTGGCTAGGAGTGGGATGTTGGATATGGGTCTATAGTTCTCAGCGGAAGCAGGGTCCAGCGAGGATTTTTTTAGGATGGGGATAACTTGTCCAGCCTTGAGCGAAACAGGAATTGAGCCCTGTAGGAGGGAGGCATTGATTATTGAGGTCCAGGAAGGGATGATAGCCTGAGAGGCGGCAGCTAGGCAGTTAGAAGGGAGAGGATCATTGAAGTGATTGTTCGGGTTTAAGGAGGCAAGAATTCTCGAGATAGAGTGTTCGTCATAGATTTTAAAGTTGGACCAGTGCGCTAGGTTTTTGGCTGAGGTTAGGGAGGACAGCGTCGAGAGAAGAGGTAGAGCTGGCAGATTTTGATTTTGGTGGTGAGTTGCGGATTTAAGTTCATTCCCTAGGGCAGAGATTTTGTCGCAGAAGAAGGAGGAAAATTCCTCGCTTGATATTAAGGGTTTAGGTGTTTCTTTAGAGGTTTTCGCTAGTTTGTTGGATTGGTGTTTGACCAAGTCGAACAGCTTGCGAGGTCGATTTTTGGCGTTCTCAAGTTCAGTTCTGAAAAATTCTTTTTTTAGAGTTGAGGATTTTCTTATTGTAGGCATTTCTGGCCTGGCGGAGAAGTTTTAGATGTGCTGCAGATGGGTGTTTCCAGTTTCGTTCCGTCTGTCGAAGGGATCTCCTTTCCTTGTTGAGAGATCCGCTGAACCAGGGATTTCTGTCTTTGATCTGGGTTCTTTTTAATTTTAGTGGTGCCAGGTTATCGAGAATGTCGGATATGGTTGAGGAGTAATGATCCGCTAGGTTATCGACCGAGGTGCACTGAGGGGGGGGGAGGGAGGTCGGTCTCACAACGCGCTGCCAGTTTTTCGTGATCAAGGTTCTTGGTGTCTCTAACCCATCGTTTGGGAATCACTGGTTGAGGCGTCCAGGTTGTGGGTGCTGGGCAGGAGGAAGGTGACAGCGTGGTGGTCAGACCAATCACAAGGGTCAATAGAGATAAGTTTGACCGCTGATTCCTTAGCAATGATCCAGTCAAGAGTGGCGCCTTTCGAATGAGTAGGGAGGGAGCAGGCTTGGGTAAGGGCTTGATCGGCCAAGAAATCTCTGATGGCATTGACCTGAGGGTCCTTAGGATCATTCCAATGCAAGTTGAAGTCGCCCAGGAAAATGTCATTAGAGTTTGGAGAAACCTTGGCTGTGATGATTTCCATGAGGAGGTCCGTAAAGGTGTAATTCTTGCCTGGGGGTGGTAAAAGATGTGAAGTTTGCACAGTTGTGAGGTGTTATTGGAGATGGAGAGTGCGAGGTATTCGCAGGAGTCTGTAGGGTCCACTGGCAGTTCCGTAACAAGGAGGTTAGAGCGGTAGATGCAGGCAATGCCACCCCTTTTTTCTTTGAGTGCCTGTCCATCCTTACGATGTTGTAATTGGGCGGGACTAAGAGGTCAAGGTAGGGCGATGAGGATTCCTTGAGCCAAGATTCAGTCAAGATCGCTAGGTCCGATTTATGTCTTAGGATGAGGTCGGCAACGTCAGATGCATGCTTTACAGCTGACCGGCAGTTTATTAGGAGGCCGGCTAGGGAGGGGTAGGAGTGACTGTCAAGGGTAGAAGCAGAGATGGGAACTCTAGCTAGGTTGCTATTGACCACCCCTCTGATGCGGAGGGTAGCAGGTCTATTAGGGTTGGTTGCAACCGTACAGATAGGGTGTTCTTCACTCAGGTCTGAGGGGCATGGGGTTGTCCAGGCAGAATCGTAGCTACTGAGGAGGTCAGCCACTTCTTCCTCCGTGAGTTCTGAGGGGTTAAGTGTGCTAGGGGTGGGATCGTAGGTATGGAGGAGAGCAAGGATTTCCTCCTCCGAGAGGTGGCAGGGTTGCTTGCGGGGGCGCAAGTGTCTCAGGGATAGTGGGAGTGGGTGAAGGAGGGGCTTCGTGAAGGGGATGTGGGTCACGTTCTGCGAGAGCCAGAGATTCGAGAAGGAGAGTTCAGTGATGTGAAGGAGGTGCTTTAGGTCCAGAATGGACTTGTGGATGCTCCGTGTTAGTTCGGTGGCTCTGCGGTGGAGATTATCAATATCTCTAAGAGAGGTAGGTTCTGGTAGGCAGGGGGCCAGTTGCACGGGAGCAGTTCTGATAGAATGTGCTGGTAGCCTAGAGGTGGGTTCGGACGGGCCGAGGGCCGGTTGCAAGCTAGCTATTTGGATGGAGTAAGGGGGGCTAGGTCGGTCAGTGTCCCTATGAGAGGGATGCTCTTGCGGGCAGGGGGCCGAAAGGGTGGGAGCGATTTCGTCGGACTGAGTTTGCGGCCTAGTGATGGGGCTAAAACGACCAGAGTTCTGGGCCCTATTAGATGTTTCAATACCAGTGTTGTTGGCCATAGTAGGAGTTTCAGTAGCCCGGAGTGCAGGAAGGTTACCTAGGCAGGAGGTTAAGGGTTTAGGGACGCTTCTGATGGAATGTGCTGGATGCGTGATAGCGGGGCTGGGTTGGCGTCTGATGTGGGCCCTAGGGGAGTTTCGGAAGCCGACAGAGCGGGGATCGCTTGAAGGTCTAGGTTCAGTGGTATGGGCACGCATTGGTTGGTATGTGTTGGTGACAAGGTGACAGGGCCAGGTAGCCCAATGACGTGGTTACTGGCATGAGTGGTTAGTGAGGCAAGGTACCTTTGGTGTATTGGGCGAGAGGTGGACCGGTGGGAGCGTGGACTGGGACGGGTTGTGAACATATTTTTTAAGGAGGGTGAAGAGGTCCGCAAATTTGATGAGGTTTTTGGGATGCCCTTGAATTAGGATAATGCCGCTGTTGTATAAGGTGATGGTAAGGTCAGCCCGCAGGTTTGCAGATGGAGTGATTGTGAGTTTTTTCCGTGAGGGATGTTCCTGGCTTCCTGTACTTTGAGGAGGCTCGAGAAGGCATTGCGCCAGAGAGACGTTTTCCTGGAATGGAAGATGAGGTCGTTAATGACCGTGCCTTGGTTCACGGAGAGACGAAGGTCAGATATCAGGGTCTCAGGATGTCTTTTCAGGATGGAGTGTTTAAGGGATTTAGAGGCGGATTTGGAGAGATTAGGAGGGTAGGTAACAGTGTAGTAGTTGTCTCCCGTGGAGGTCAAGCAGGGCTCTGCCATGCTGGGGAGAGTGATGAGACCACCGTCCCAGCGGTCGGTTTGCGTGGTGAGATGTATCCCCAGGTCTGCGCTACTATCAAGGTTTGCTTACGGACAGTTCTACCATGCAAGATGGCCCATCTGATATGGTTTACCAGGACTCTTTCAGTAGAGTAAGTAGAGTAAGTAGAGAGGGCTGTTGAACCAAAGCCCATGCCAAGATGGCCACTGTAGAAGTCCTCTTATTGTTATTATGGGGAGCTTCTGGCTCAGTCCTCTTTCTGTTGTTAAGAAAGCATGGATCAGTCCTCTTTCATTTACGATGATTAGGGCAAGTGAGGGCAGTCCTTTTTCTATTGTTGTCAGAGCATGGATCAGTCCTCTTTCACTTACTATGAATAGGGCAAGTGAGGACAGTCCTTTTTCCATTGTTGTCAGAGCATGGATCAGTCCTCTTTCACTTATTATGAATAGGGCAAGTGAGGACAGCTTCTACCATGAAGTGTAACCGTCTTCAAAATGGATGACCGGCCCCAAAAGACCCTCTCAGTACATGGCCATCTCTGTCAGACTCATTCCCAGGGTGCACACCAAGCAATCGTCCCCCAAGAACCCAAGTCAGTACAGACAACACCCCAACAAGTTCCAAGTGGAAAGCGTGGCGCTCACCGTTTGCCAGGTTAGGCAGGCAGCCAGCGGACACGTCCCAAGCAGGCGAGCCGGGATCCGAGGTCACCAGGCAACCAGGGCCCGAGCGGTCCGATGAGCGAAAGACTGCAGGACCAAACTCACAACCGATCCGCGCACCAGCCGGCTCTTCGCTGGGGCGCCGTGAGGAGAAGCGGCATCAAAGACGGGCGGGAGGCGGGCTCAACACCTGCATCAAGCCCCGGCAGCCGAACGGTACCACAGGCGGGCGGAAAAGGCGTGCTCCACACCAGCCCCAACTCGGCACCACTGGCGGGCGGCAGGGAGGACTCAGCACCAGCACCAGAGGCGGGCGGAAGGCGGGCCCAACACCGGCATCAAGCTCCGGTAACAAAAGCGGTACCACAGGCGGGCGGAAAGGCGGGCTCCACACCAGCCCCAACCCGGCATCACTGGCGGGCGGAAAAGTGGACTCAGCACCAGCATCAAGGGCGGGCGGAAAGCGGGCTTAAAATCGGCATTAGGCACCAGCCTCAGCTCCGGCATCAGAGGCGGGTGGGAGGCGGGCTCAGCATCGGCATCGACTCAGGCCGAGGACCTACGGCATGCGAGGCCCGCTCCTCGCCAGGGCACCACTAGCCCGATTGGAGCCTCGCTGGACGATCCCTCCAGTAGAGCAATCGAGGACCCCCTTCACACCCAGGCGCCGCGGCGTCTTCACGGGAAGAGAATCAAGATGGTCGGCGTCAGAGGGGATGCGGCGACCCTCTCCCAGAGATCTTCGATGCAGGTAAGCCCAATATCCCGAAAAACTTGTTGCTCAGGGATCGCCGTTTGCGGTATTTCTGTGGGTTGCTGCAGCGAGAGGTGGATGGCAGGGTTTTCCGGGGATAGTTACCGATCTTGGTGATCCCCAACCCGGGAGCTCTGAGGCAGAGCTCCTACCTTGCGGCCATCTTGACTGGAATGTATAACATTGGTCTGTAGTTATATGCTGCCTGCGATGGAGGTAAGCAGATATTTTGCCTCCCATTTTGATTGATGACAAAGGATGAATAGCTGGAGCCTGAAGGTGGTCATTGACAACGGGCCGTGTCCTTGCCTTGATGCCCTGTTCTACCTCTTGGTACAGGTCAAATGTAAGCTGCTGGTGGTGGTTGGTGTTGGGAGTACTGTGGACAAAATTGTTGCGAGGAAGATGTGTAAGCGGGGTATTGATATTGCTGGTAGCCTCCCCTGTAGAACGGAAGGCCTCTTCCTCAGGCACCCCGAAAGGGCACTTTCCTGTACTGAAGCGTCCACAGGGACTTAGCTGTGTCTATATCTGTTTTGATAGCTTGTAAATCCTCATCCACATGTTTGCTGAAAAGAGCTTCCCCATCGAAAGGGAGGTCTAGTATCTTGTTTTGTACATCAGGCCTGAACGAAGTAGCCTTCAGCCAACCCTGGCGGCATACACAGCAGCACCGGCAGGTTATCTAAATGCCGTAGTGGCAATGTCCACAGCACAGTCGATCACCTTGGATGAAATGCGTTTTCCTTCCTGGAGAATCTTCTTAGCTTCTTCTTTACCGTCCTCTTGAAGTTGATCCAGATACAGTGCGATAAGTAGCCACATTTGGCGGTCATACAGGCCAAGCACAGCGAGTTAATTTGCTGTCCTCACCAACATAGATGAAAATCTTTTTCCTATGTTGTCAAGGCGCCTACCTTCTTTGTCCGCAGGCGCAGTGATAGGTGCAGATGGGTTTTTTCTTCTGCGCTGCGCCACCTGCAAGATAACATAATAAGGCTCCGAGTGACCAGTTAATCAAGCAGGAGCGTCTTCTGGAGCTTTGTACTTTTCATCCAAGTGGGGCAGGATTGCCATTATTGTGGCTGGAGTTTGCATGACTTTTAAGACCTCTTCCCAGATGTAGCTTATAATGAGCATGGCTCTTCCGAAAAGGTTCTTTAAAATCATAAAGAAAGAATCCGTCTGCATAGTGGGCATAGGTAAGTCAACCCTCTTTGCTGCTCTTTCAAGCAAGTTGTGGAAACCTCCAATGTCTTTGGGTGGGGAATCCACGGGAGTTGGAGAAGGAGATGATGGCATGGGTACGAAATAATCATCCCATTGCTGGTGAGGATCACGGAGCTCACCCTTTTCCCTGTCATCATTAGAAGTTGCAGGGTCGTGAAGAGTAGGTTGTGATGAATGGCGGACTGAAGTAGGCAACAATAGTGGTGCTGAGTAGATGGAGGTTTAGGTAGAGATTTTGCTGGTGGAGAGACTGGCGTTGCGATAGCAGGCGTTTGAGGAAAACGCTTCCTATAATCAGAAAGCATAAACTGCAAATCTGTAACAAGTGAAGGCGGCAGGCAGACCATTTACTCCCAATATTGCTGATATTGTTCCTGAGGGGCATAATACCCTTGGCCCTCATATTCTTCCTCATCATAATCTTCCTCTAGGCACTTGACGTGTAATTCTGAAGGGCTGTGAGCATACCCAAAAGGACCTTCATCCACAGAATCTTCCTCCTCTAACAGATGGGATGGAAACAGTAGTGACACCTTGCTAGGAGGATGTGTGCTCATGGGTCAAATGCCTTTTTTGTCCTGTTTTTGTATTTTTTCAGCTGCCGACGGGATCGACGACGGCGTTGTTGTCAGAGATGTAACCAACAAAGGCGAAACCCCGGTGTCCGTCGACGGATGAGATGTCGAAGTTGTCGTGGTAGTGGAAGTCGACGATGGTGGAAGTGCCATCATCGATGGAGAAATGGTGACTTGGGCGTCCACTGGTTAGGCAGATGGGTAGTTGACGAGGATGTCGTCGAGGAAGCAGCCAAAGGCAGAGACAACTTGGATACAAGGTCAGTGGCAGTTGCCGTCAACAATGGTATGGATTTCTTTGCCGACAACTACAACCTAGTTGACGGTTAGTCTCTCATCGGTGGTTTGTCAGCAGGTGGAACTGAAGGTTTCATGAAGGAATGCAGCACCTGAGCGGGTGGTGTAGGGGGCTCAGGCCTCGTTTGTTTCTGGTCTTTTAGAGGAAGGATAATGTTACTTACCCAGTAAGCATCTGTTCTTGGCATGTAGAGCTGTAGATTCACATGCTTTGCATACTCCTGCCATCTAGTGTTGGGTCCGGATGTTTACAAGTTGTTTTTGTTCGAAGAAGTCTTTCCAGTCACGAGGTAGGTGACTCCTCCTTTCGGTGATAGTGCGCATGGGCATGGACTCCATTGTTAGATGGTTTTCCCGCAGAGGGCGACAATGGAGTTAGTATGTGTAGAATAGAGATGTCCGTGCGTATGAATGTGAATTAAGAACTACAACAACTACAGGAGACCGGGGAGGTGGGTGGGCGCATGCGAATCTACAGCTCTACATGCCAAGAACAGATGCTTACTGGGTAAGTAACATTATCCGTTCGAGGCATGTGAGCTGTACATCACATGCTTTGCGTAGACTGTATAGCAGTAAACTCCCTAAGCGGTGGCTAACCTGTAGTGGTTGTAGTTGTTTGAAACAGTGCTTTAAGTACTGCTTGGCCTACATTTGCCTGTTGCTTTGCTAACACATCTACACAATAGTGTTTGGTGAATGTGTGCGGTGTAGACCATGTTGCTGCCTTACAAATATCAGCTAAGGGACTATTTCCCAAGAAGGCCATAGAAGCCCCTACTTCGCGAGTAGAATGCGCTCTAGAGGGTACTAACAAAGTTCTCTTTGTTTTAACATAACATGTTTGGATACATTTTATAATCCATCTTGCAATACCTGACTTAGATATAGGATTGCCCTTGTGAGGTGGAGAAAAAGCAACAAATAGTTGCTTTGTTTTCCTAAATTCTTTGGTTCTTTCTATGTAATAAAGTATAGCACGTCTAACATCAAGTGTGTGTGTAGAGCTCGTTCTGCTACAGAATCAGGTTGAGGAAAGAACACAGGTAACTCAACTGATTGATTGATATGAAAAGCAGAAACTACTTTAGGGAGAAATTTAGGATTGGTATGAAGAACCACTCTATCTTTGTGAAGTTGAAAGAAAGGCTCTTGTATAGTTAATGCGTGCAGTTCACCAACTCTTCTTAGTGAGGTTATCGCTATGAGGAAAGCAACTTTCCATGATAAGAATTGTAACTGACATTTGTGCATTGGTTCAAAAGGTGGACCCATCATCCTTGTAAGGACTATGTTCAAGTTCCACTCTGGAGCAGGGGGAATTCTTGGTGATATCACCCTTTTTAATCCTTCCATGAAGGCTTTAATCACTGGTACTCTTAATAGAGATAAGTGTTGTCTATTTTGCAAGTATGCAGCTACCGCTGCTAGATGTAAACGAATGGATGTGCAAGCTAATCCACATTGCTGAAAATGCAACAGATAACAAATGATGTTCTGTACAGAAGCATCAAGTGGATTGATGTTGTTGTAACAATAGACAACAAACCGTTTCCATTTTGCTGCATAACACGCTCCAGTAGTAGGCTTTCTAGCCTCTTTGAGAATATTCACACAGTCTGGTGGTAGTTGTAAATAACCAAACTCTAGGACTTCAGGAGCCAAATCGCTAGGTTGAGTTCTGTGGGATTTGAATGTCTGATTTCTCCATGGCTCTGAGTGAAGAGATAGGGTGTGAGATGTAGCTTTTGATGTGGAACCACCAAGAGTTCTAACAGGGTGGTGTACCAAGATTGACGAGCCCATGTGGAGGCTACTAAGATTAGTGTGAGGGACATTTGTCTGAGCTTCCGAACCAGTAATGGAATTAGTGGGAGAGGCGGAAAAGCGTAAGCAAATATCCCTGACCAATTTATCCATAGAGCATTGCCTTTGGATGCTCGGTGTGGGAACCTGGATGCGAAGTTTGGGCATTTTGCGTTGTGTACTGTGGCAAACAGATCTATCTGTGGAAATCCCCATTTTGGAAAGTAGGGTAGAAGAATTTGGGAATGAAGTCCCAACTCGTGTACTTGCTGCCTGTGTCTGCTGAGCAGGTCTGCAATCTGATTGTCTAACTCCTGGAAGGTGTTCTGCTAGGAGATACATTTTGAGGTGAATCGCCCAATTCCAAATGCTTTGTGCAAGGCTGGAGAGAGTGTGTCCCTCCCTGTTTCTGTAGGTAGTACATTGCTGTCATGTTGTCCGTGCGAACTAAGACAGTCTTGCCTACAAGTTGGGTGATAAAAGCTTTGAGTGCTAGGAACACTGCTAGAAGTTCCAGGTAGTTGATGTGGAGACGTTTGTGATTGTCCGACCACAGCCCCTGTACTGTGTAATTTTGAAGATGGGCACCCCAACCTGTTAACGATGCGTCTGCTGTCAGTATAGTCTGTGGAATCGGGTCTATGAAAGGCCGCCCTTTTGCTAAGTTTTGAGGGCTCCACCACTGCAGAGAGCGATGGGTGCGGCTGTCTACCAACACTAGATCGGTTAATAGACCCTGTGATTGATTCCACTGATGCGCTAGACATTCTTGCAGAGGTCGCATGTGAAGCCTTTCATGAGGTACGATTGCAATGCAGGATGCCATCATTCCCAGCAGTTGCATGAAGACTCTGGCTGGTAATGATTGATTGGGTTGAAATTGTAATATTGTGGCCTGAATATTGTGAATCCTGGCTACATTGGGAGTGGCTAGAGCTTTGAGAGTGTTGAGGGAAGCTCCCAGATAAGATTGCACTTGTGCCGGACACAGATGAGATTTTATGCATTTATTGTGAAACCCAACTGATGAAGTAGGTGCACTGTTGTCTGAGTGTGTAGTATACAGTTCTGGTAAGTGCCCGCTTTGATAAGCCAGTCGTCCAGGTAAGGGAAGACATGTATACATTGTCTTCTGAGATGAGCGGCTACTACTGCGAGACATTTGGTGAACACTCTGGGGGCTGTGGTGACGCCAAATGGAAGTACCTTGAACTGGTAATGTTTGCCTGCTATCACAAACCTGAGGTATTTGCGATGAGCGGGATGAATTGGAATATGAAAGTAGGCGTCTTTTAGATCTAGAGTACACAAAGTCGCCCTGCTGGAAGAGGGGAAGTACTTGTTGAAGAGGTACCATTTGAAAGTGCTCTGACAATATGTATTTGTTTAACTCTCTGAGATCTAGAATAAGTCTCAAGGAGCCATCCTTTTTGGGAATTAGAAAGTTAAGGTAATAAACCCCTGACTCTTGGTACTGAAGTGGGACTGGTTCTATAGCCCCTTTGAGTAGTAAAGATTGCACTTCTTGTTGAAGCAAGTGCTGGTGGTCTGGTGACATTTTGTGGGATAGAGGAGGAATGTTTGGAGGATTGTTGATAAGCTCCAGGCAATAACCATGTTGGATAATTCCAAGAACCCATTTGTCGGTTGTTATTGATTTCCAAATGGGGAGAAAGTCTTGAAGTCTTCCTCCGACAGGTGTGGAATAGTCCGAGGGAAGTGTTGGGAAGTCACCGTTTACTTGAGGAAGGGGAAGCGCGAGGTGTGGTGTTTTTACCTCTGCCCCTGGGACCATTTCCCCTATAAACTCCTCTGAAAAATCCTCTTGTAAAAGATGATTGGGAATTGCCTTTGTAGGAGGTAGTGTTCTGGTCAGTGCCTGTGGACTTGGACCCTCCCCTATAAAAAAAGAGCACCGAAAGGAACCTCTATTTGAGGGAGATTGAAGCGCTCCCATTGATTTTGCTACATAGGTGTCCTTTTTCATTTTTTCGAGTGCTAGATCTACTTCAGGGCCAAAAAGATGTTTTTTATCAAAAGGTATACTCAGGATGGATTTTTGGACTTCAGGTTTGAATGCTGCATGTCGTCGTAGTAAGATGCTAGTATGCGGTGTCAGCTGAATCTAGAGCACATCTGATAGAGGCATTAGAAATTAGTTTGCCTTCTTGGACTAAATCCTGAGCCTTTGCCTTATGCTCCTCTGGGAGAAATTGAAGTAATTGTTCCATTTCGTCCCAGTGGGCTCTATCGTATCTTGCTAGTAAGCCCTGCGTATTAGCAATAAGTCATTGATTAGCTGCTTGCGCAGCTACACGTTTGCCCGAAGCATCGATAAGCTTCGATTCTTTATCTGGGGGAGGGCCATCCCCAGATGCTTGAGAGTTAGCTCTCTTTCTAACATTTGATACCACTAAAGAGTCAAGTGGTAACTGACCCTTAATAAAAATAGGATCTGTGGGGGAAGATTTATATTTTTTATCTACTCTAGGAGTAAGGATTCTGGCATGGACAGGATCGTCTGTGTGCCTTAACATACCCTTGAGCATAGGCAGTGTCTGACTGGAATTATGTGATTCTTCCTCTAAAGACTCTTTATGTAGCTCCACCCCATGGTATTCTGCTGCTCTAGCAATAAGCTGTTGGTATGACAGATTGTCATCAGGTAGTGATGGCCTGGCAGGATAAAGAGCTGGGTCTATAGCCTGTGGAGGATCAGTTGTGTAGTCCGTCCAAGGATCTGGTAATTGTGCATCATCATCGTCAGTGTCCCCTGCATCAAATTGAGGTGGAGCAGACTGACTAGGTGTAATATGTAATGGATCAAGCTGTGGTAGAGAGGGAGGAGGAGGAGATGTAAGTGTATGGAAAGGACTAGTGCCTACACTTTTTCTTCAAAGGAATTTTGCATGGGCGGTCATCATCAGAAAGCTTGTGCTTAGATGGTGGTTTAGCATGGATATGCCCTGTGTCAGGGTGAACATACAGTTTTTTCTGTTTCGGATCCAATTTAGGAGGTACAGTGTCTATGTTTGGATCCGGTTGTGTTGTAGGCAAGTCTTTGCTTTTCGGCAAGGAAGCTTTCGGAGCCGAGCCGGAATGTCCTTTCGGTGCCGAGGGTTTCGACTCCGAGGGTTGTTTCTTGGGTTTTGGTGTCAAAGGTTTCGGTTCGGAACCCATCTTGGATTTAGAGCTTGAAGGTTTCGGCTTGGATGTGGGCTTTTCAGAGTGTTTCGGTGCCGAGCCATGAGGCGCAGCGTGAGAAACCTTTTCTCAGTGCCGACCTTGGCCTTGAGGCGGAGGTGGTGCAGAAGCCTTAGATTTTTTTTAGGGACGTTGGGGAAGGGGGGGGGGAATTGGTGAAGGTGTCTTCGGTACTCACATCCCCTTGTCCCTGCGGCACATCATCGTCCTCGAGGTCGATCTGTAAGTCTGATCCGGAGTCAGACGCAGCTGAAGCCAGCTCTTACTCTGCCGCTGATACCGCTTCTTTGACGGAATCTTCGCCGAAGAGGTCCGGTGTGACATCCAACCGCTGCATCTCTAGACGTCGAGCCCGACGATCACGGAGAGTTTTCTTTGATCTGAAGGATCGGCACGCCTCGCAGTCTTGCGCTTTGTGCTCGGGAGACAAGCACAAATTACACACCGGACGAGTCCGTACGCGGATATTTCGCGTGGCACAGGGGACAGAATTTAAATGGAGTTCATTCCATCGACGAGGAGGTGAACGGACGTGAAAGGGGCCGGAAGGCCGCCCCCAGATCTTCCGGTCGAAATGTCGAAGTCTTGAAATTCGAATCGAACCGCGGAAAGAGAAAGCGCGATCGAAAACAATACCGTCGAGGTAGAGAGAAGTACGCACCGAGGGGGAACCCGAGGTTCGATTCCGAAGCGGAGCACAGCAATACCCGTCCGAACCCGATGGCGGAAAAAAACAATCTAACAATGGAGTCAATGTCCATGCGCACTATCACCGAAAGGAGGAGTCACCTACCTCTGGACTAGAAAGACTTCTTCGAACAAAAACAACTTGCAAACATCCGGACCCAACACTAGATGGCAGGAGTATGCAAAGCATGTGATCTACAGCTCACATGTCTCAAACGTATACCTTTTCTTCTCCTTTAGCTCGCTTTGAGGAGATTTAGAAGGGCTGCGCCTGTAGATCCATGGGTTGTCTATTTTTAGGCTTTTTTAGGTTGCGGAAGAGAAGAGTGAGAACGGGGAGACCTCTCCCTCTTATGTGATCTCCTGGAGGATGATGAA
Organism: Calotriton arnoldi; assembly: GCA_963921515.1. Classification (NCBI taxonomy): domain Eukaryota; kingdom Metazoa; phylum Chordata; class Amphibia; order Caudata; family Salamandridae; genus Calotriton; species Calotriton arnoldi. Next base: position 482,876 of record CAWUFW010005890.1, on the reverse strand, counting down.
GATTTCTCTTCACTGTCTTCACTAGACACTGGCTCCTTCCTTGCCATAAGTTTCTGAACCCTGAAGAGCAGCTGCCCCTCACGGTCTTTTAAGGTTTTATTAGAAAAAGTACGACGTATCTTACATTCTTTAGCCTTAAGATCCTGATAAAGGCAATATATGGAGTCTTTATGAGGGTCTTCTACATGAAGCCTCTTCTTAGAACAGGTAACACAGGGCCTGAACAGGCTCTTCTTCTCTTTATCTGATATGGCAAAGTCGGAATACAAGTCAAAAAATACAGACCCAATATGAAGCAAAAAGTAATCTGTAGATATCCTGAAGTAATAAAAGGGTTTTGAAGCCTTAGAACACTTGTAGAACAAGATAACTGAGCAGTGTTCAGTGGAGACTCCCTAGCACAACGAGGTACTGGAGCTTCTCACTGGAGTGTTCTAGAGCAGGGTTCTCCGAAGTCGGTCCTGGAGGGTCATATCCATGCCAGATTTTTAGCATATCCCATTTAGATAAATGTAATTATCTTAAAATCTGGCATGGATCCAGTGCTCCATGATCGACTTTGGAGAACCCTGTACTACACGGTAGGGCAATCTGATTGGTTCAAACCGAGGATTGGTCTCTTTTTTAAACAATAACTATGGTATGTTGTAAAATTAAGGAGCCTATGGCCTTCCTAGCCTATGCTTAACTTTGCATTGCTATTATAATATACTGTGGGACTCCCATCTCGACGATGGGGAATGATTCAAGGATGAGAATATGAGAATCTATGAAAGTTTCAGTACTGGAGTAATGACCAGATGCCTTACTGTTGACCGGCCTAACTTGTTAATACATTTTGTAAATAAACGTTTCTGTATGGACAACCGGTAGCCATTTAAAATCACTGGTTTAAAAAAACATCAACAATATTGAGACAAGTGTCAATTGTTTTTTTTTGTTTTTTTTTAAAGTCACGGAGTCTACCGCATAATGCTATCATGAGGCATTTTTCTGATGGTCTTGTAAATAAAGTGAATCTCAGCCTAAATACACATTTACGATGTTGCCAAGACCAAACAACATTCAGATTCAGAAAAAGAATCAAACAGAGAGAGGAGAAAAGACATTTCATGCGCACAAGTCCACTGTGACCTACAAGAAGATCGAACTGGGGAACTAGCAAGCCATTCGCAGCATGGAAGCAGATCATGCAAATCTAGTGGTAAGGCAGCCACAGCATGCAGGCAGAATAACACCTAAGTGTGCAACAGCTGAGCATGCAGCAAGCAAACTATGTGGTGAAGCAACAGCAGCGTGTGCACGGACCACATATATAAAGATACCTACAGCATGCATGCGGAGTAGGCAAATTAAGTGGATTGGCAGCTATAGCATGCATACCCACCACAAAAAGTGAAAAACTTCACCCGTGAACATTTTATGTATGACGTGGACTGGCAATACTATATAATGCGCAGTTCCTCAGCTTTTAATTAACGAGTTGGGGTTGCTTAGAGCTGTGTATTTAATACATGATCTTTCTTATAAAGGCATGTCCCTCACTTACTAGTTTTTCTTTGTCAAAAATTAACCTGGGATTTTGTGAAGCCCAGCCACTTTGTGTCCTAGTTTCAGTGGATGCCTTGCCAGCATGATTCCACCCTGAGCTTTCGCTATGCCGACTTTCTAACTTTAAGCAAAATGACTGTAGCTCCATGCTTGCACCACAACATTAGTACACCACACCATCTGACCTTGCAGGTGAATATCCTTCCCTGGAGTAAAGGAGACTTCTCATTTGTCTGTCTTCGAGTTATGTAACGCAAGTGAGCTTGGCGATATACTTGAGCTTTGTCATCACCCCTTTCAGCATTATTTGAGCAGGTCATTTTGAACCCTTTCTTGTACTATAAGGCTGTGGCAATCGTGCCCTTTTTTTGTAACTGGCTACATTTTATCTTTTGCTTGGTAGAGCTTCATATCCTCTTTATAGATGTCCATCAGCTTCTTGTCTTACATTGGAGGAATGTGGATGACAACCTGTAAGTGAAAGCTACCAGGATGGTACACTTTTGTTGTTTACTTAAAGTGGTTTAAGTGAACTCAATATAATGATATTGGATATCAGTAGCGGAACTGTACAATTACACATGCACTCTTGAACATCAGACTTATGGAGATGTATATAAATATGAATATTTGTAATATTTGTTCTCCAAAGACAAATCAACCTGAATGTAAATTAAAATAATACTAATAAATAAATGTTTTTAAAAAATAATACTTGGCTTTTTTGGCTTGCCTAGGAGTCCGGTTTTTACCAATGGTGCAACAATGACCAGAGGAGCTTTCTGTATTCCCTTCTTACTCAACTTGTGTATATATCTGCTCTAGCTTAGCATTTACCAAGAGCCGAGTTGTGCCTTATTTACTACATGGTCGCCCTGTACCCACGAGCTATTAATCTACGGACCAGTTTGCTAACTAACCACATGTACCAATGTTGTGGCAAGAGACTATTTGTAGAAGCTGCATTAAATATTGTTCTACAAGCCGAACTACTGGAGACCTTTAGAAGCCTGGAACAAAAGACAGTGCTGGCTCTGCATCAAGGCAGGAAAGTCTAAAACATATTGAAAGCACAAGTTGCTAAATGGATCCCAGAGTAAGTGTGGTGTTAGAAGGCCAGAAGCCAATACACAGGACGTAATGATATAGCATCCTACGATTCTATGCTTCGTATGGAGGGGATTTCTATGGAGGACTCACTATAGTGGTTTGATCTTTGGAAATTAAAAATGCACAGGTAGGTGAACAGATATGAACAAATACCTTTATGGGTTGTTTCATTTTTCACTAGGTACCATGGATGTACAGTTGTAATGTATAATGGAAGCGCAATTACGGAGGCCAGTGCAGCAAGGCATACAAAGCGAGGCTCACTGGCTCTCAGGTTGCAGCATTACTCTTTCAGTCTGGACAGTGAAGTTCATTGGAAATTACTTCTAAAAACACATTTGCTGAGCAGCGCCCTACTTCATACCATACATAGGTGCCTTTCCTCTTCATAGAGGGGGAGGCTGTGCCCCTCACCAATTATGCCACTATAAAAAAGGAAAAGCGTGCCAGTGTTCTTTCAGTAGCAGACAATGCCAGGGATTATCAAAGCCAAAGCAGGCACCTTGGATTAATGTTGGTATAATAACTTCAGGATACAAACACTTCAGGGTAATTATACCAGGAAAACAAAAACATTGTGGAGAAAAAAATGGGAAGGAACAGGTAGGTTTAAAGGGATATGAGTTGGGATCAAGCTGTGGATAGAGTATACCATATAGGAACTATAAAGGTAAAACACAAAAAGGAAGCGATAAGGTTATAGGAACAAGGAACATGGTATGAGGGTTCTCACAATAAGAAAATTATTATTAAAAAATTAAATAAAAAATTTAACTTGCACATTAAAAAACAATAGAAACATTAACAAAATGATTAAAGGAGGTGGATGAACAATTCTCCACCTGCAAATACATAAAACAAGAATAAGAAAAATAAAGCTAAAACACTAATAAAAAATAACTACATAAAAAAAGAAATGGACGAAATCAAAGTCAAAGTTATTAATACTACGGATAAAAAAATGTAACCAAGAAACAAAAAAGTGTTGGCTTTGTTTTCTAAAAGAACATGCAGGAAAATCACAGGATTGCTTTCTTGCCTGCCACATTCTTTGCTCGGAACGTGTCTGCAAAAGACACACAGTTGATGGACGGAATGCAGAACAAATCAAAACATTCACCCCCAGTCAAGAGATCTGGGTTAAATCCATCATTCTTTTGCTCACCATGCCACCCCAGTGTAGACCTGGCCTTATGCAAATCAGTCTTGACCCTGTGCCTCATGGGAACAGTCCAACCCGAACTGCCAAGCCAGGTCCTCCCTGGACCGGAAACAAGCATCCTAGGACCGGTTTCGGGGTTTCACCCTTCATCAGCCAGGATAGCTTGAATCCAGTGGCACAGTGAGCCCGGGACCCACGTCTGGGCATACCCGGCGCACTTAGGGCGAGAAAGCAAAAGACACACAGTTGATGGACGGAATGCAGAACAAATCAAAACATTCACCCCAAGTCAAGAGATCTGGGTTAAATCCATCATTCTTTTGCTCACCATGCCACCCCAGTTTAGACCTGGCCATATGCAAATCAGTCTTGACCCTGTGCCTCATGGGAACAGTCCAACCCGAACTGCCAAGCCAGGTCCTCCCTGGACCCGAAACAAGCATCCTAGGACCGGTTTCGGGGTTTCACCCTTCATCAGCCAGGATAGCTTGAATCCAGTGGCACAGTCATTCTTTTGCTCACCATGCCACGTGTCTGCTGTACATCTACCACAAACTATCATCTCCTTACTAAGTCTACATTGATTTTTCTGGTCCCGAGCCAAAGACTAGAGATAAATAAGTGCAAAAAATGACAAAAAACTAAAGAAAACACGCATTCTCCATTTATGCAACCTGCAGGAAGCTGGCTCTTTATAAAGTGGACCAAAAAGAGGTACACTGTGGAAAGCATCCAGGTAAACCCCAAAGGAATTACAGAGGCACAAATGACACCCCAAATGCTCTTTTTGTGGGCGAGCAGTTAGGCATATCAGAGGGCAGTGCTAAGCATTTATTGCATACATAAAGGCAGTAAATGAGACCCAAACTCAAAGAAATCTGACACCGATTTATAAAAATAACACATACTTTTATATGATTTTAGATACTAAGATCATCGGAATCAGGTAAGTACTTTTCGAGTTATAAATTTTTATAGTTATCAAAATTTCACTGCAATTTTTGGAAGCGGTAATGTTATCCTATGGGGGAAAAACATGTACTGCATTCAGGCACTTATGAGACTGTTCTACAGGACTTAAGGGGAGTATGAGGCAAGGTCCAAAGCCACACCAACAGGTCACCTAGGGCGGCCAGGTCGGGTGAATTCACAGGGTGGCTCGACCCTTGACCTGCTCAGGCACATGAGGACACCTTTGGTCCACTTCTCCTCGGGCTGTAAAGCTTGGATGCAGTGGTGTCTTTTGGTGTCGCATCCGGTGCTGGAGTCTTTCAAGGTTGGAGCAGGCCTGCAGAAAGAAGGAGCAGGCCTGCAGAAAGAAGCAACAGGCGGCTACTGGAAGTCCAATCTGGGCAAACGCAAGGGTGGGCTTAGCTCATGTGGGTCTGGGGACCCCGTTGGAATTGTCACCTCCCTCGGACTCAGGCGCTGGAGCGTGGGTGCAGGGGCGCTTTGAGGTGTCAGATGGCGGCAGTCGCAGAATCACTTCTTTGTTTTGGTTTCTGCAGAAGGGGGCAAACAGGACAGCTGGGCCACTCTTGTGGGTCTCACTGTCCCTGAAGTCCCTCGACATGCAGGCTGGTTTTCCTCGGCATTTGTGTCCGATCTAGAAACAACAAGCCTTGGTTGCTGCAAGGGGTCCAGTACTCCAGGTATTGGTACTGTGCGGCTCCAGTCTGTCCTGGCACCCCCACACTTGGTGGGAGGACGGATCTGACCTGTAGGAGCACTGCTACCTCCTACTGGGCAGCTGCTGCTGCCTCGTCCCCCGGTGTACGGCAGGTCGGTGAACCAGGTCTTGCTTCTTTGGTGCCTGTGGCTGCCATAGAGTAGCTCCTCTACTCCAAGGGAGTTTCTATGGAAATTGGCGAAGCACTGGCAGCCCTCCGGTAATTGGAGTCTGCACAGCGGCAGGACAAGTCAGGTGCTCCACGAGGGTCGGGTGCAACAAGTAGGCTGGCGCCAAGTCAGTCGTGCTCCTTGTTCCCCGGTAAGCAGTCTTCTTTGTCCCCTTCTTTTGGTCCGTAGAAATCTGAAGTCTTGGTATCATTATAATAATTAAGAGATCATCAACTAGAAGCTGATGGTATCCTTGCTATGCCAGCGAGTATATTCCAGCTGTCTGGTGAGTTACCGAGAACAGATGGGTGACTAAACTGGAGCTGTTAGAACTTTTAAATGTGGCTCTAAGACCCTTTTTATGGTGGAGGGGGAATGGAGGACCAACAGGTGCCACTAGGCCAAACTGTGGTGATTGAGGTTGTTTGCCACTGGTGTCCTGGTGCCCATCCTAATATGGATCTGCAAACTGGCCCAAGTACAACACTTTTCTGTACTTGTGTTGGGATGGAAATGTCGCTCGTATGGTGAAAGACGTGCACCCCTGCCCTGAGTGCCCCAGCTGCAACGATATCTAGATCACTTGTGCTGATTTTTGTTGGCATGGGCGAACATGAATCAAGCATATGCGCCATGACATGGGCTTCTCTCACGGATTGCGGTCTTGCGGGACCGGGAGGGGCATCCAAAGCGCTACACTCATGAAGGTAAAAGGCTACTACCTTTACCAGGAGTTAAGTAGCACAAGCATGGTGGTGGCAGCATACCATGCAGTGAACATCAGAACTGAACAGGTCTTTTTACCTGTGTCACTGGAGTGAAGCCTACAGGTTCACTCGTGTAAAGTTTTGCTGCTGGGTGTTTAAATCACCCTTGGCCTATATCAAGTTAGTTTGTAGTGCTGCGCAGTACATGTTTGGTTGCATGCATGTGCTGGTTGTGTGTATGTGCTTGCGATTGGTGCAATATATGGAGGCCTCTGGGTTACAATTTGGGAGTTCCAGGGCCGACTTGAGGGGCATGTGAAGGTAGAGGAATACCCCCACCCAGACAGTTTTGTGGATTTCTGCATTTCTGTGAGCTGGGTGTGGACACAAATACTGGAGGAAGTAGAGCCAAGCTCTTCAGTACACTTCAGTAGGTGCTCTTTAATTCAGAGAGGGGTCACTGGAATGGGGCCTGGGCTCCTCTCAGGAAGGAGATGGGATGATAAAAGAATCAAAGAGTAGGTCTGGGATAACCTTTTGATACACATCACTGTGGGTGACATCCATGTGTGAACCTCTAGTCACCTCCATGGCGTGTGTTGTGGGGCTATCAGATTTGAAGTTGCTCCTGCTGCGACAGACTGCTTCTGGAAGGGCAGGGCAAAGGAGAGGGCACTCCAAAAGGAAGCAGACCCCTAACAAAAACTTCAAAGACTCAGACACCAAATCACATTTTGTGTCTCAAAATAGTCTGTAATAAGGGGAGCTTGAGGCCCCCAGAATTATCAACTGCCAAGCAGCCAGTCAGACTGTGTGAGGAGAAGTTCTGCAAGACTTAAGACTGACTAGGATTGGGGGGGCTAAGGCTTGCCAGGCTACCAGCTGGGTGAGGGGACATCACCCAGGGAAATCAAAGACCACCCGAAGAGGAAATTACGGTCATGACGATCAGGCCATCATCCGTATACGGAGCAAGGTCGTTCACCCGGTATACCAGACGGGGCCACCAGAAAGAATAAGTTCTGCTGCCTGGTTCAAGCAGTGGCCGAGAGTAGAGGTCGCTGTGGTGAGCCATGCGTGCCTGAGCCCCCAACTGAGGATCGGAACTGGAGCAGACAACCCCCCACACCTCTTAATCTGTGGGAAGGATCAGAGAGACTTACGTCTCACAGGAGGAAGCGCCATGGATGCCCAGCCACTGCAGAGCTGTGAGTGCTACTCACCAACAGCAGCCACTGCAGCTCTCTGTGTCGCCCACGAGGTCGCTCCTGTAGACTATATAGCGCTTCAGGCACTGGAGCACTTGACTTTTAAAAAGTGTTTGAGTGGGACTCCTGAGGCTCAGACTACTAGTGGGGCCTAACCTGAATGCCACCTATAGTGAATGAGGAATAACCCTACAGCTAGTGAGAGGGAAGTGGACACAGGAATCTGCAAATCAAGCACTAGAGCCCCAATCTCTGGGGACTGTGTGTATTGCTTGTGTATGCTGTATTTCACTTTGTGTTTGCATACATAAATACCCCTTTTTCACAAAAAACAAGCATTTGACTGCACAATCATTTATTGCTACTATTGAAAGTATCTTCAGTTGTGAGCCCATATTCACCCCCTGCATCTACCTCCCCTCCATGTTTTGGGGCTAGGAAAGCAAAGGAAAAGGCCACCCCAACAGGAAAATATTATATGGGTAGGTGAAAATGAAGCTGAAAACTGGAATGAGGGATCGACTAGGAAGGTAACGTATGAACCACTGGGAGGACACTTCTCAATCGGATTGAAAAACCCTATGCATGACACAATTTAAACATTATGCACTGTTTTCTTGGAAGCCAATTGAGCCTAATCCTAGAAACTGTGATATGATCAAATTCAGAAAGTTCACAGACTACCCTTCCTGCGAATATTTTAATTCTTTGAAGTTTCCCCAGAGAGAAATCTGGCAGGCCTATGTATAAGATGTTGCAATAATGCAGTCTAGACAGGATGTATGCAGACACCACTTGTGGATGCAACTGTCTAGGCAAAAAAGATCTTTAAGAAAAATAAGTAAGGAAACAAAATGAGCCAAAAGGGAAAGTCCCTGTTTAACTAAAACACCCAATGTTTTAACTTTGGTTGCAATGGGAGGAGTACTGCCTAAAGGCAAAGGCCAGAGGAGTGGATACCAATGATCTAAGTGGACCCACATAGTAGACTTTAGTCCCGTTTAATTTGAGATCCAGCTGTGAAAGTTCTGAAGTGAAACTGTAAGAGGCTGTAGAGGAAGGAGCAGAAGAGTCCAATCTAACGATAAATTGTGTTTCTTACCATGGGATCTTTCCTATGTTCACATGCTTGAATTATCCAGGCTGGGAAACCCCAGTAGTCATTGTTAGTACATCAGTATACCAATACAGCAATCAAAATTGAAAATGAATGGACAAATACAAGTAGCCAGTATACTTCATTATGTGACCCAAACACCGGCCAATCAGGCGAAGCGCTCAGAGTTCCAACCCTCCTCAGAGGCTCCCACTGCCACATTTTCTAAATTTTAGTATTATGCAATAGGGAATCCCTCTGAGGTCTGCTCAGCTTTTTTCTCTACTGGAATTTTGACACTACTCATCTGAGAATCTCTCAAGAACTGGACTTCATCTTCCTGAAACCTTGAGGAAGAACTGGGGGTATGTTGGAGAAGAAACCACGGGAGAATCCTCTTAGCCAAGGACTCTCTTCTGGCCAATATGTCATGTTTAAAGCACAAAAGGTTTTCATATAAGACCCATACACCAAATGTATTTATTCCCTTCATAAATCTGGCCACTAACCCAAGAATTGTGAAATACGTTCCAATTTTAGTAGCAAAACCTTGAAAGACAGAAGGTATGCTTCTATGCCTCCTCAATGCTGTGCTTCTTCGCAAAAAAATACTCTGAAGTCTAAAAAGTGCATGCATGAAGGTCATGGGTCAGAAGAAGCAATTACTGTGGCTACCTCAGAACCCAATCGTTCCCCCTCTGAAAGATCTTCTGTGCCTACATTGAAAGGACAGACTTCTGGTAGTGAGGTTGCACCTGTGACGTCTGCAATTTTGCTAGCGAAGAAGGCAGAAAAGTCAATGCCTCTACCACTTGCGACAACCTTCTACCAAGAGGTTGTCCGACTGTAGGAAAGTACCCCTTTTTGACATGGTCCCCCCACTTTTTGTCTGGTAGTTGATGCAATTTTGACAGAAGTGCACTGGGTTCCTGCTATCCAGGTCCCCAGAGCCAGATCTTTTTCCCTAAAACTGTACAATCTTTTTCCAAATTGGCAATACCTTTAGCACTGCCTGTAAGTCCCTAGTAAATGGAAGCCTTGGTACTTAGGGCAGGGTGGCTTAAAAGAGTCCCTAAGGACTGCAGCATGTTTTGTTCCACCCTAAGGTACCCCTCACCACACTTGTGCAAACTGCCATTGCAGGCTGCGTGACAAGGTGCAGAGAAAAGTGAAGACATGACATGGCACACCTCCTGTGTGCCATGCCTGCAGACATTGCATGTAATATAAGTCACCCCTACAGCAGGCCTCACAGCCTTAAGGCAGGGTGCATATTACATGTGAGGGCATATCTGCAGGAGCAGATATGCCCCTGTAATGTCCATGTTGATTCAACATTGCCAGTGAACAGGGAAGCTATCTTGAGTATATGTACTGGGCACTGGTGATCACGAGTTCGATGGCTTCACTGAAACTAAAGAGGTTTGGTATCAAACATTTTGCATTAATAAGCCCACACTGATTCCAGGGATGGATTTATTAATACATGCACCCAGAGGACACCTTAGAGGTGCCCCCTACAAATCTACCAATCTCTAGTGTTGGATGACTGGTGCAGATCAGCCTGCCACCACAGACAAGTTTCTGACCCCCTACAGGTGAGAACCTGCGCTCTCTGAGGGCAGAAACAATGCTCGCTCCACCGGAGGTGTTGTCACCTCCTCCAAGCAGGATGGCTTAGTAATCAGCATATCGCGGCAAGATGCTTCAAAGGTCTCTGCCGCCTTTGATATGCGACCCAGGCTTCCCTCAGACAGGGGAAATGCCACTCTCTGCCCGGGCCCATTTAGCACCAGGACCGGTAGGAAAATTAGTCAGGCGGCGTGTTCGAAAATAGAATTCTACCATCTTGGTTTTTGGTGGAATTAGGCTCACTGGGTCAGGGTTATGCCCACTTCCCACAGGAAGTGCTCATAAAAGGGGGTATAGTCACCCTAAAAGTAAGTAGCCCATTGGCTACTACCTGTCACTGACACCCCTAAATTGAGTACTTAGGGGCACCCCTGGTGCCAGGAACCTAGATTTGACGGATCCAGCAGAAGAGGACAAAGAAGAGCCACGAGAAAACAAAAACTGAAGACTTGCTGTGGACTACACCAGTCTTGACAACTGTGACCAAGTGACTCGTCCTGCAGCTGAGCATCTGCCAAGAACCCTGGCAGACTTCCAGCCCTTCACAAATTGACAACAATCTCCTTTGGAGTAGAGGAGCTACTCCCTTGCAGTCTGCAGACATCGAAGAAGCAGAGTCTGGTTCACTATGTTGCAGCTCCCCGGTCAGCCCAACGCAGCAACCGCCCAAGAAGAGGTACCTGTGCCCCAGAAGGTCAGATCTGTCCCCCCCCCACCGAGTGAGAGGACACCAGGACCGACTGGAGCCGCACAGTACCAATACCCGGGGCACCGAACCCCTTGCAGCGAATGAAGCCCATGTGGGTCCAATCCGGACTCCCACTGCACCAAGACCGAGCAGCGGTCGAGGAACGTCAGCACCGCAGAGACCCACTTCCAGAGCAGCCCAACTGGCCTGATGTTTGCATCCTCAACCAGCGAGACCGACAACCACAAGGGCCTTCAACGCACCGAGCCCAGCCGACCTATCAACTCTGCACCTGAGCGCCCCAGCCTGGATACCCGAAAATCGACTGTGCTTTCTTGATACCAGACCCTTGTGACCCTGTTGGCAGCTCCCTGACTTGTCTCCAAGTCCCCCTCTGCAGCCTGTTTTTAGCCCGCCCCCCCCGCCCCCTTTCCACCGGCATAGCACGCAAAGCGACCCACCCGACCAGCACCTCTGCACCCGGACACTACAAGGCAGGTAACGAGTAACTGCTGATGGTATTTTGGACCTTGGCCCCCTACGACCTTAAGACCTCAAGGAGACCCCCGGAAAACAGCCGTAAATAACTGTATGCAACATATGCCTTTATTCCCCATAGGAAAGCATTGCTGAGTAAAGACGCATATAAGTGAACATTTTGCTTACCTGTAGAAATCGATGTTTAAAAAGTACTTACTTGATAACAAAGTTCTTGGTATCAAAATTCATATAAAAATACGACGTATTTTTCTAAATTAGTCTTGGATTCATTCTTGAGTGTGTGTCTCATTCATTGCCTCTGTGAGTACAACAAATGTTTAGCTCTACCCTAAGATAAGCCTAAACTGCTCGCCTACACAAAAGTGAGCATTTAGTGTTATCATTTTTTGCCTGTGTAAACCAATAAGGGTTGCCTGGATTCTCTACACCGTGTAACTCGTTTTGGTCCACTATACAGACAGCCAGCTTCTTACACTGACCTAGAGTCGAACTGAAAGAAAAATTATATATACAGAAGAGGAGATTATATCAAATGTGGCCTTCCAAGTAGAAAGGCCTCTGGACCTTGATATTCGTTTTGTCCCAGAAAGCTCTGACGAACACAATGAAGAAAATGATGGCTACCAGGAGCCATGTTACTCTGGAGTAGCCCATGAAGTGCAGATTCCACAAACATCAACAACTCAAACGATACAAGTACCCATGGAATTTGAGAATTGCCTCAATCTAGAACAGAAGCATCACCTCAGGCACGGCCTCTAGGCTTGACACACACCACTGACAGATGTGTAATCATACACTTTGTCACATCAGACAAACCTTCCTCAAGAAGCACTTCCAGAATTGCCACAAAGAGATGTGTGGAATAATGCACCTTCTGAACCCGAACTCAAAGAAGGTATTAACTTCTGAGGCCATGATACAGACTCCTCTCATGGGGATAATCAGGATCCTGATTAGGAAGACTATACAACAGCAGAGGAGTCAAGTCCAGATCCAGTCCCAAGGAACTCCTCAGCAGATATTTATACGTTTCACATGCTAGTGGGTAGAAAGTTGATGCTCAAAAACGTAATTTACCAATGCCGATGATATAGAAAAATATGATTCAAATAGGATTTCAGAGATAGAAATAGAAGATGAGTCAGACGATTCCAGTATTTGACAATATTCTGGAAGCAGACCTAAGCTGCATTAGAAATCCTGCAACAAGATCTAAGTTAACAGCAAAACTGGAAAGGAACTGCAAAGCCCCAGATACTGCTCCTGCGTGCTTGCTGAACCAAATGAAACAGACTCTCTGATCTCGGCTGCAGCACAGAGGAGGTAGCATAACCCAGTGACTCCACGTGTGGTGTCAACAGACAAGGAAGGCAAAAGGGTGTATGAAATCAAGAAGAGAATTGGAGTATTCGCTATAACAGCAGTGAACATTTTTGAATGTAAGTGTCATTCCGCAGGGATACAACAGAAAATTGAAGAACAATGTTATCATTTCAAAGCAATTCTGCTTTGAAATTATGCAGCTCTAGATGCATCCAAAGCGTTGAAATTATGCAGCTCTAGATGCATCCAACACTGCCTTCAGACATATGGCAAAGAGGGCAGTTTTAAAGCAATGTGGCTGGGTGGGCTGCACCAACTTCCAACCTTCAATGGTCAACACTTATTTGGATCACATGTAGATGAAGCCTTATAAACAATTAAAACAGATACTGATACAGCCAAAGCCTTGGGGATTTTGAAAAACAGAACAAACAAGTTACTTACCTTCGGTAACAATATATCTGTAAGAAACATAGGTTAGTTATAGATTCCTTACCTTAGAATCTCCCCCAGGCGTCAGACTGGATCCGGAAAGTTTTTCGTCAGCAGTACCCCTGCGCATCTGAAGGTGGCGTCGGTCGACTCCGCGTCCGTTGTCGGCGTCGTGGTCGCCGGGATGACGTCGCGGATGTTACTTAGACGCCGCCCTCGCGCGCTGCCGTCAGTTCTGTACACGACTTTCCACGCCAGAAGCGCAGAGACATGCAAGACACTGACCACTGGTGCACAAATCTAGGGCCCTGAAAGGATGTCCTTAACCCTAGAAGTCAGTTCGCAGAACGGGGAGGCTGGGTGGGTCGGTAAGGAATCTATAACTAACCTATGTTTCTTACAGATATATCGTTACCGAAGGTAAGTAACTTGTTCATCTGAGAGAAACAGTTAGTTATAGATTCCTTACCTTAGAATAGATACACCAGCAATACCAACCCCGGAGATGGGTCTGCGCACCAAGTTCACACCAGAAAGTCCTGGAGAACAGAACGGCCAAAGAAGCCGTCTCTCCGGACTTGATTGTCCAGGCAGTAGTGTCTCGTAAACGTGTGCAACGATGCCCACGTAGCTGCCTGACAGATGTCATGCAGGGAGACTCCTCGTCCCAAAGCAGTAGTAGCTGCCGTTGCCCTGGTGGAATGGGCACGCAGCCCCACTGGGAGGCTCCTTCTTAGCCAAAGAATAGCAGGCTTTGATGCACAGAACGACCCAACTGGAGATGGTCCGTTTGTGCACGGCCCAACCTTTCTTAGCGCCCACGTACCCAACAAAGAGCTTGTCATCCACCCGGAATTGCTTTGTGCGATCCAAGTAGAAAGAAAGCGTACGTTTTGGATCCAGACGGTGGAGCCTCTCTTCCTCTTTTGAAGGAGGCGGAAAGAAGGTGGGCAAAGTGATGGTTTGGCCAATGTGGAAAGAAGTAACCACCTTGGGAAGGAAGGAAGGTCTAGTTCTCAGGACGACCTTGTCCGGATGGATAGCCAGAAAAGGAGGCTTAGAAGAAAGACCTTGGAGCTCACTCACCCTGCAAGCAGAGGTGATGGCCACCAGAAAGGCAGTTTTCAGAGTTAAAAGCCTGAGAGGGCAATTATGAAGCGGCTGAAAGGGAGCGCACATAAGAAATGTAAGAACCATGTTCAAGTCCCACTGGGGCATTACGAAGGGAACAGGAGGAAAAAGATGAGTAATGCCCTTAAGAAATCTATTTACAACAGGGGACTTGAAAAGAGAAGGCTGATCAGGAAGCCTAAGAAAAGCTGAAATGGCCGAGAGGTAGCCCTTAATAGTGCCCAGAGCAGACCCCTGCTGGGCTAAAGAGAGGAGGAACAAGAGAACCTCAGAAAGAGGGGCAGAAAGGGAATCCACACCCTTTGCTGTGCACAATGCCACAAATTTATTCCATCTGCAGGCGTATACCGTCTTAGTGGAGGGACGCCTGGCTGCCAAGATTACATCACAGACTTCAGGAGGCAGGTCAAACGACGTCAACTGCCGCCGCTCAATCTCCACGCAAGGAGGTGGAGGTTGGACAGGTTCGGGTGGAGGACGCTCCCCTGCTGCTGCGACAGAAGATCCTCCCGAAGAGGCAATCTGATCGGAGGATCGATGGCCATGTCGAGCAGCTCGGGATACCAGACTCTTCGTGCCAAATCCGGAGCCACAAGAATGACTTGGGCCCGGTCGTGCTTGATCTTCTTCAGCACTCTGGGCAGAAGTGGTTTAGGCGGAAAGGCGTATAGATGACCGCAATTCCACTCGCAACGAAAAGCGTCGCCTAGCGAGTGCCGCCTTGGAAATTCCAACGCGCAGAACTGCTGACATTGCGCGTTCTCTACGGTGGTGAATAGATCTAACCAAGGCTCTCCCCACTGCTGAAAGAGACCTTGCACCACCTCCGAGTGAAGACGCCATTCGTGATCCATCATGCACCTGCGGCTGAGTTCGTCCGCCCTGGCGTTCAGTGAACCTGCCAGGTGTTGAACCACCAGAAATATGCCCTGATGTTCCAGCCATGTCCAGAGGGCCTCTTGACATAGGGTCCACGACCCCACCCCGCCTTGTTTGTTGCAGTACCACATGGCGGTGGTGTTGTCCCTGAACACCTGCACTACTCTTCCCCGTACAGAGGGAAGGAATGCCTTGAGTGCAAGACGGTTCGCCCAAAGCTCCAGAAGGTTGATGTGGAGCCCGGACTCCGCCGGAGACCAGAAGCCTCTGATCTCCGCCTCTCCCATGTGGCCGCCCCATCCCAGAAGGGATGCGTCTGTCACCACTGTATGATCTGGTTGGGGAAGGGAGAGGGATCTGCCGTTGATCCAATCCTGGTTCGTGAGCCACCACTGCAATTGTCGTGCAGCGCTCTCCGAGATCTGGACGACATCGGACAGATTCCCCTGATGCTGCGCCCACTGGAACTTCAGGTCCCACTGCAGAGCCCGCATATGCCACTTGGCATGATTGACCAGCAGGAGGCCATGAGGCCCAGCAGCCTCAAGGTCATCCAGACCGAAACCCGGGATAGGGGCTGAAAGATCGGAATCATAGCCCGAATATCCCAGACTCGCTGTTCGGGAGGATAAACCCAAAACCGCGTCGTGTCCAGAACCGCTCCGATGAAGAGGAGCTTCTGAGAGGGAATCAGGTGTGACTTTGGCACATTGATGGAGAACCCCAGCGAAGGCAGAAGGTCGGCCGTAGTATGGAGGTGGGAGACGACAGCCTGGGGCGAGCCCGCCTTCAACAGCCAGTCGTCGAGATAGGGGAAGACTGGAACCCCTGATCTGCGCAGATGAGCTGTGACCACCGCCAACACTTTCGTGAACACCCGAGTGGCGCTGGTAAGGCCAAAGGGGAGCACGGTAAACTGAAAGTGCTCGTGGCCTACCGTGAACCGCAGGTAACGCCGGTGGGCTGGCAGGACGGGGATGTGAAAGTAAGCGCCCTGCAAGTCCAACACTACCATCCAGTCTCCAGGGTCGAGGGCAGACGAGACCTGAGCGAGCGTCAACATCTTGAACTTCTCCTTCCGGAGGAAGCGGTTGACGTTCCTGAGATCCAAGATGGGACGCAGGCCTTCGTCCTTCTTGGGCACCAGAAAGTAGTGGGAATAGCAACCACGACCTACTTCTGGGACAGAAACGCGCTCGATGGCACCCTTGGCCAAGAGTGCCGAAACTTCCTGTTGGAGAAGGGCCAGGTGATCCTCCGACATGCGATGGTACTGAGGTGGCATGGAGGGAGGGGTAGCCTTGAAGGGGAGGGAGTAGCCCCTTCGGACTATTTGCAAAACCCACCTGTCCGACGTGATGGTGTGCCAGTGGGGGAGGTGATGGCGGATCCTGCCGCCCACTGGCGTTAGGTGGCCCTGAAATGTCGGACTAGGAAGGTTTGGAGGCTGCTGCAGAGGGGGCTGTGGTGTATTGGCCCGACCGCTGGCCCCCAGAACCACACCAGTGGTTCCCACGTCCCCGTTCGACAGGGGCTGAACAGCTTGCGCCGGCCTGTGGCTCTGGGCGGGACGTAGTGGGGCACCCCTTCCGTAGGCACGAAAGGGGCGAAAAGCAGACTGCGCAGGGCGGGTGGTGGAGAGGCCCAAGGACCTAGCCCGTGAGTCCTTAAAGCGCTCCAGCGCGTTGTCTGCCTTGTCTCCGAAAAGGCGACGGCCATCAAAGGGCATGTCCATAAGGGTGTATTGGACATCCCCTGAAAAACCAGTCGAACACAACCTGGCGTAGCGTCGAAGGGCTACTGACGTTGAAATCGTCCTGCCAAGTGCGTCGGCGGTATCCAGCCCACAGCGGATGGTAAACTTTGCTGCGTCTCTCCCCTCGGCAACGGCACGGGAGAGCGTGGCCCGGGCCTCCTCCGGGCACTGAGGCAGCACCTGCGCCACAGTATCCCACACAGAGTGGGTATAACGGCCCAACAGACATGCAGTGTTTACCAACCGCAGTCCCAAGCTGGCGGAAGAAAACATTTTCTTTCCAAGGTGGTCCAGCTTTTTGGATTCCCTTCCCAGAGGTGCGGTAGGGAAGGCGCCCTTGGACGTGGAGGCTTGGACTAGAAAGCTCTCGGGTGAGGGGTGTTGGGAGAGGAAAGTGGGGTCGCCCGGGGCCGGGCAGTGGCGTCGGGCAATCATCCTGTCCACAGGAGCCCCTGTGTTGAGCCTGGACCAAGTGCCAAAAAGTATGTCCGTAAGGGCTTCATTAAATGGGAGCAGGGGCTCCGAAGAGCTCGCTGCCGGCTGAAGCACCTCTGTCAGGAGGTTAGTCCTGACTGACACCGTAGGAAGCTCGAGGTTGAGAGCCTCGGCCGCCCTACGCAACACCACTGCGTACGACGCTCCCTCCTCCGTAGCCACGGTAGGAGGAGATAACATGCCATGGTCTGGGGAGGTATCCAGACCACTGGCCTCCCCCAGTTTCTCTCTCCAGTCCGGATTGTATTCCAACTGGTCAGTCAAAGGGTCACCAGACCCCTCCCAGTCTTCCTCACCCTCTTCTGGCTGCCAATCTGGTTGAAAATAGCCAGGGTGGAACACAGGGACAAAAGTACCCATCGAGGCGGTGGAGTCGGCGCCGGTGGAGGTGTAATGAGGTTGACCTGCACCGATCCGGATCCAGGCCTGGATCCAAGGGGGCCCTGCGGTGCCGAGGCCGAAGCCGCTGGTGTCGAAGGCCTAAGGCCCCCAGCCGAGTCCGCGGGATCTGAAGGCGCGCTGGCGGAGTCGGGCTGCCAAAAGATGGCGTGCATCGCTTCGTAAAATTGACGAAGCTGGGCAGGGGTCGCTCCCGGTGCTGGGAAGGGAGGGAAGGCCAGAGTCGACCCTGAAGGCTCCGCACGCGTAGCCGCGGAGTGGCACCACCCGCACCCTGCGTCGCGTCGGCCGACAGACGAGGGGAAGTCGAAGAGCGACGAAGCTTCTTCGACTTCTTCTTGTGCTTCGACTTACCTGACCCAGAGTGCGAAGACTTAGAAGAGGAGTGATGACTCCGCGATCGGTCCCTCGACCTCCCACGCGACCGGGACCTTGCGCGACACGGAGCCGACTGCCGGGCCTCAAGGAGCTTTCGGGACCGCTCCCGCAAAGACTTGGGGTCATGGTCGCGCTCCAGGCAGAAGAGGCACATGCGGTGCGGATCCGTCACCGGCATCATTCGGGAACAGGAATCGCAGGCCTTGAAACCGGGCATCCCTCGTGCACCAGGAGTCGGATAAAGACTTGAAAACGAAGTCGACAAAAGTCGCAAAAACTCAGTCAAAAAGTGATGTCAGCACGCGAGGGCGGCGTCTAAGTAACTTCCGCGACGTCATCCCGGCGACCACGACGACGGACGCGGAGTCGACCGACACCACCTTCAGACGCGCAGGGGTACTGCTGACGAAAAACTTTCCGGATCCAGTCTGACGCCTGGGGGAGATTCTAAGGTAAGGAATCTATAACTAACTTTCTTTCAGATCGTATTTTTTACTACAAAATACAATAGTACAACAGAGGACATTTTAGCAGGGGACTTCATCCACTTTTCATCCCTAGAGGAAGGGTTATTGTAGCCAAAACCCAAACACACAATATAGAAGGCAAACAGGAAGCAAATAACAAAGGAAGAATAAACGCCTGTCAACCAACAAGGGCCACAACAGAGAATGAATAATAAGACTGTCAGAACAAGCCACCTCCCTCAATGTTCATGCTGCTGGGAGGAAAGGTGAGAGCCTATTTTCCCACATAGTGAAATATAATTTGATGTGTATTGGAAGAAATTCAGCATGGACACAAAATAGAATTTACATCCATGCCACCAAAAATGCCTCCCATCAAGGAAAAGCACCACCACTAGGTGTACTGAAACAACAAATAAAGCTACTCATCAAAAATGCAGCAGAAACAGTATCAGAAATCAAGAGAAATCTGAGACTTTATTCAAGATTTTTCCTTATCCACAAAAAGAATGGGGTGTGAAGGCAGATTTTGAATCTCAGTGCAAAAACACAAGTTTGCTAAAAAGAAAACTTGTTATCCTTGCTAGGTGTACTGCTATCAATAAAGAACAATTATATAACAACCATAGATCTGGTAGATGTATATTTCCATCTGCCAACCCTTCAAAAGCATCAGAGACAGCTCTGCTTCTTGGCAGTCGAAAGACATTACAAGACAACGGTAGAATGCACACCTTTTGTGATATTCTTTTTAACATTTTGAATGCTCGAGGCAATAAGTGGAGCGTTCCACCCTGCAATGCACTCCGTCTGTGTGCATTAAGGTTACTTGAAAACAGTTGGAACCTCGTCAGGTCCCACAACCCAGGATGCACAGCTCAAATAATGAACCATCCAATGAAGTCAAACTGTATTTTCTTTTTTGTCCAGTTTTATTCGGATTGTATTCCAAAAGTAACCCGGACATTTACAAACTTTTTGTGTATTCAGTCTTTTACCAAGTTCCACGAGTGACAATATCTGCTTTTCTCCTAGACACGAAAGATTCACAATCCATATAATTCAACTTGAAGATGGTAATCCATGTAGTTCAACGTAAAGATGGTAATCCCAATGCATTTCGGGCGGATTCGCCCTTCCTCAGGGGTAACTACAGTGAAAAACATGCTCATGAGAACCACGCATCATCCAGCCTCATAAATACCATGTATAAGCTGAAAAATTAGCATTTTTGCTTGATGTCAACCATGTGAATAACAAACCATTTCAAATTAAGTGCTCTAAATTAGAAACTAATACTCCTTGAGTGAAACTAAAACATTATATGCTGGTTTACGTGACCCTACTTATGTGCTCAATCGTCATGTCTCCTACCAAACAAACATGCTCATTCCAAAAACGCCATCCCACACGCCACGTGCTCTGCCCCACCTCTTGAACACCAGTGCTCAACGTGCATGCTTCATTCCCCCTGCTTTTACTCTCTCCCACCGCGGCTTCCCAAAACCACAAAGTGCAACAACTTGCGAACTGTGAACTTCCAAACACGTTGAACTACATGGACTACCATCTTCACGTTGAATTATATGGACTTTGAATCTTTCGTGTCTAGGAGAAAAGCCGATATTGGCACTCGTGGAACTTGGTAAAAGACTGAATACACAAAAAAGCTTGGTAAAAGTCCAGATTACTTTTGGAATCCAATCAGAATAAAACTAGACAAAAAAAAGTACAGTTTGACTTCATTGGATGCTTCGTTATTTGAGCTGTGCATCCTGGGTTGTGGGACCTGACGAGGTTCCAACTGTTTTCAAGTCAAAAGACATTACCAGTTCAAATCACTCCCATTTGACCTGAAGTCAGCACCCAGAGTGTTCATGAAGTTGCGTGACTCCAGTGGTGGCTTACTTGTGTCATCAATGGATAAAAGTGTATCTATACCTTGACGACTGGTTTATCAAAGCACCATTGCCATAACAGTTACTGCACTATCCCAGACAAAAGAACTACTAAAGTAATTGGGTCTTACACTAAACATCAAGAAGACTATGCTAGTGTTAACCCAGAACATATTGTACGTAGGGATAAACATATCCGTAAATCAGCTAAAAGCATTTCCATCACAAGAAAGGATTCACTAGTTTTTCAGTGATTCAGGAAATAAGCTAAAAAAATTAGATAAGAGTAAGGAAATTCAAAGATTTACTAGCGATACTTTCATCCTGCATGCCACTTATAACACACTACAGACTGAGAATAAGACCCTTTCAAGAAGGTTTGGACAAACAATGGAGACAAACAGCAGGCCTTCGGGACAACTGTTAATCAGCAAGATGAAAGAATCCATGGCCTGGTGGATGGAAATAATGAAAGTCTAGGGGGCACACATGATGGTTATCGTCATCCCAAGAACAAAATTTACACACAAATCTCCTAGAATTGAAGGCAGTCAGCATTGAAAGTGTTCCTACCTCTTATAAAACAAAACAATGTCAAAATACGAACAGACACCATGACAATACGTTATTATATTTGGAAACAGGGAGGAATGAGATGCTCAACAACTGTGGCGCGGGGCCTTGAAACACAACATCGACTTAACAGTTAGAACATGTTTCAGGTTTACAGAACGAGACAGATGCATGAGAAGATAGGATGTGGATTGCCACAAATGGGAAATAAATCACTATCAGATCTAATCTTCAAAAGACATGGCAAGTGTCAACACTAATTGCGACACCACAGAATGCCAAATGCCAAAACTACATAAGCAGGTGGTGGTATCCAAACTCAGGGGGAAGCATTTTCGACTCCCTGCTTAGGGAAATTTGTGTACACAATCCCGTCCAATACCACTCATACAGAGGATCTTGAGGAAAAGGAAGATGGAGCAATACACCTCTATATTAATTGCCCTGGCCAGTCAGTTCTTGTTCACAGATCTATGGGACCTCTTTATACAAAAACTAATTCTATTCAAGGCAGAGCCTTTCCTACTAACCAAGGATCAAGGCAGGATCTTACATCACAATCCAGCCTCCATGCATCTGACTACTGCCAATCCAGAGAGTTTAGCTCACTAAACATTCCACCAAACTGTAAAAAGATCCTACAAGCAGCTAAAGCCGATTCAACGGTTAAAATGCGTTCCCTTCAATCAAAGAGGTTTTGTACGTGGTATCAGAAACTAAAACCGATCCACTATCCCAGAATCCACATGAAGTACTTACTACTTTATTTGCTAACCTTAGCACAATCAGGACTAAGTTATGCCTCTATCAGAGTACATCTAGCAGCTATTTTGAGGTATCTTAGGATTCAGTCTAACCATACATTACTCTTTACCAGGGTGGTAAAGGATTTTTCATAAGGTTTATTTCACACCTTCCCACTGCTATGAAAAAAACATCAGCTTAGGATTTAAACACGGTTCCACGACAACTTATAAGGCAATGATTTACACCAATGCACAAAAAACTTCTCTTCAAATGTTGTCATGAAATACAGCCTTTCTACTTTACTTCAGCAAGAAGGTTAGAGAAATTCAAGATTTTTCCATTAAAATACTGATCATGAAGTTCCACAAGAACAAAGTTACTGTCTACCAACCCAAAATTAATTCCGAAGGTCCCAAGAACTTTATATCTGAATGAAAAAGAGCATCAACCAACCTTTCTTACTGAACAGTCTACTGCTGCTGAAAAGTCTCCACACTCACTAGATGTCAAAAGATGCTAAAAGTTTATCTTGAAAAGGCTAAAGACTTTAGAAAAACTGGTCAGTTCTTGATTAGTGTTTCCATAAGAGACAAACGTTATCCTCTGTCAAAACAGAGCATTTCAAGTTGAATCACTTCATGGATTTAATATTGCCATAAGAAAGCTGACAGACCTCTGAAGCACAAGATTGGAGCTCACTTAACAAGAGGCATAGCAGGAACAACAGGGTTATTTGCAGGTGTACCTTTACCATATATCTGTAAAGCTGCAACCTGTTCATCGATCCACCCTTTTACCAAGTTTTACAGAGTAGATGTTAAGTCATCAACTTGAAAGAACAATGGATCAAGCAGACCTACACACCCTTTTTCAATACAATAGGTCTGAAATTCTCAAAGATAAGACACTTCTTTGTTAACCATAATACAAGCATGTGAATCTATGACAGATCTACTGCTGCAGAAGAAAAATATACTTACCTGCAACTACAATTCTGCAGCACTGATATCTTTTATACATTAACATGTACCCAACCTGTCTGTTAATGAGGCTAATACACATATGCTAACAAGTTTTGAAAATATGACAGTTGGAGCCCCTCATCCAGATTGGCCAGAGATTGGGTCGCATAATGAGGTGGATGGGCAAGAGATGGCCTACTTGTGTTTGCCATCATTTTAAATGTTGATTGCTGTATTGGTATACTGCTGTACTAAAATTGATTACCAGGGGTTCCTAGTACGACGTCGGGGGAGAATTCAAGCATGTGAATCTATAAAAGATACCAATGCTGCAGAACTGCAGTTACAAGTAAGTAACTTTTTCATCGACGACATTTAAAATTGCTGCACTGCCAAAAAACCTGATCAAATAGGTCAGAGGAAAGATGTTAACATTAAAAAGCACAGGAGATAAAGAAGAGTCTAGGGCAACCCCCACAAGATGGTATACGTTGGGGACCGAAAAGCAACAAGCGAAATTGATTGGGATCAATTCAATAGGAACGAAGATGCAATTTGCCACTGAGACCTTGATACGGATCAGACCAAGTCGAACTAAAAGAACAGATTGGTTGAGCGGATCAAAGGATGCAAATAAATCCAGCAAAATAAGCGCAGCCTTGGTCACAATTCATCCTCAATTTATTAAGGGCTTCTAAATAGTTATAAAGTTGTGAGGTGAAAACCTGTTCTGCAAGACTTCCCACACAGGGCACCAAAGTACTTGGTCAGTACTGTTCAAATTGTCTTTTTTAAACAAATGGGTAACAGCACTCCCACCTTCCATTCTAATAGAACCATTTCTGATTAAAGAGAGGCTGATAATCATGCTGATTAGAGAACCACTGACTGAAAAAAAATTATTGAATGAAAGAAAATGGACAGGCCAGCGGGAGAACCAGATTTAACAAGTTTAAACAAAGCAGTGATGATCTCTAGATGAGTGGGGACAAAAGTCTCTCAAGCACAAGAGTGAACTGCCACATAAGAGTGACTCGAATATAGAAAGAAACCAAGTGAGAGCTCTTGATTTTACAGTGGATTATTTGCATTTTTTTCACAAAAGATGCACGGTCAACACAAACATTTTGAGAAGGTTGGACGGTAAATGCCAAAAACGGAGGCTTACAAAAGATGTTTAAGGTTTCGAAAACGGAGTTGGTGGGGTTATTCAAGTTAAGAATGTGCTTATAAAGAAATTCAGATTTGGCCATTCTGAGTTCTATTTTGTGAATACGTAAATGTTATTTATATGCCAATAAGTCAACTTCAGAATGGTAAATTTCCCCCTTACGCTCATTGTCAGAAAAGAAATCTGTAATACCTCAAGGAGTCAAAGAGCCACCTATTGGAAGCTTTGTTTCTGGGTTGTTTAGTGAGTTGAAAAGCAAGTTCCTTACTCAAGCCACAGGTCCTGGATGTTGCATTGTCAGGGAAGGCCTACGCTCCTAGGCCCATGCTACATTAGTATGATGACATGGCCAAAAATAAAAGTCAGGATAACTGTTTCACATGCAGTCACACACTTAGGCTAGTGGAACGCACCAGTTTACCATGCAGGTGACGTTCCTGTCTTAACTGTGGACTTGTGAAATATGTGATGAGAAGACAGTTTATAGTGCACAGCTACAATCTGCTTTGTTTCTGCTGCCGCACACTTCATTTTGTCTTTTGTTAGGTAATTGGAACTACTTCAATGATTTAACTATCTGCATGAAATCTACTAAATTAGAAATACTCAGTTGAGAGATGCGTCAGCTCAAAGTGGGCACATTCCTGTGTCTTACCAAGCTTTCTGGAAGCAGAAGAAAGGGGGGTGTCTTCAGGCAGTGGCAGAGAGCCAGAGGCTAGCATTTGGGGGCCAGAGGTGCTGCCCGCACGGCCTTTCTGGGTGTTGCGGTGGTCTTGGGGTGCCACTCGTGTGGAGTGATGGTGCAACGGTAGGTGGACACTCTGCAGCTTGAGGTCCAAGTCAGCTTTCCTGTCACCCAACTCTCCTGCAAAGACAATAATAACAGGATATTAGGGCCAGCATAGGGAAACATACTAAGAATGGAAAGAAAAGAGACAAGGAGAGGGCAAAGGAATAGAGCAGCAAGAGGCGGGTTGCAGTCAGAAATCTTTAACTCACAATCACATTTAGTAATGGGGAGATGGGAACAAAGAAAATGTTTCTAAATTTAAAAAATACAATTTAGCAACAAGTGCTTCCACAGATCTGTAGACTAAGATGAATTTGAAGAGTGTATCTGCAGGTTCATATGCTTGGAAGGATTATACTTGGAGGTAGACCAGGAGAAGAGTCACAACAGTATGAATCTTCATGCTGGAGAACCAATAATGATGCAGAGTGGGTCTTACAATTCACACTTGGAGGAGTTCCCAGGGACTCAATGTTCAAGTGATCTGAAACATGTGCATTAAAAACCTGCTCAGGCCCAGTGGAACAATATCTGTGCTAAATGTGTGGTTCAAAAGGAACAATAATCTGTGTTAAATGTGTGGTTCAAAAGCACACCCTCTCACATATACAGCAGTGGCCCTGCTTGTGCATCGGGGGCTAGCCTTCACCCTCTTTGGGAATGGATTCTTGCTTAGTGAGATCAATGTTGAACTAAAGCTATAACATGCTGCCCAATGAGCTGCTGCTCTTCCTGCTGAATCTCAATGTAAAAAAGACCAGTTAGTCATTTGGAAGTCTCTGCATTACGAGTGGCATTCAGTATTGACAAAAATCTCAAGCCCATACATGGCGCAATACTGGAGGAATAAAGACAGCCGTGCTGCTCTGCAATTGCTGCACACACCTTGATGTCCAGTAGCTTCGACTGCAGATGACACTCCAAGCTCGGGACACATGAACTCAGTAGTGCTGTGAGACAACAGCCACAAATGCAAATTCACTCATGGCAGGGCGAGGAGGGAAATGGAGGAAAAGTTCCACAGAGCTCTTTTGCCACAGAACCAGAAAGAGGAAAGGTGCAATGCTTGGGTAATGGAGTAGGCGTATAATACCAGTGGGTCTGCCCCATCACAATGCAGAAAGGCTCACATGATCGGGCAACACAAGGGAGATCGCGTTGGGGTTTAAGCCAGTCAGTGGCTCTGTTTCATGGCAGAATGAACAGGCAACAACAGTGGGATCCGAAGTGGTTGGTGGCTCAGGTGACTATGAAACAGGGTGATGGTATTTGCAAGAGCAAGATGGCAGTGGTGGAAAATCAGTAGATGAGCAGGCTGATGGAAGCAGAATTGAGGTTTTGACGGATAAATTGGTCTGGGGTAATAGTACCCAGGTTAGGGCAACTGCAGGAATGCAAAGCCAGGGTGATGGCAGAGGAGAAAGTGCAATGTGTTTTAACAAATATTGAGAGGTACCCTTACAAGTGTAGGGGACAGGGTGCACTATAGTATAATCAAAGGGTTATCCCCTACTGACCAATTTCTAAACTTTACTTATATACTCACACCACAGATTCAACCTTACACACTCTCCTGTCTCATAACACTGAACCCAAGTATATGCAAAAATGTCAAATATTTATTTTATCAATATAGTGAACAAATGTCAGACAATTAAAACAGCTAAAATAATTGAAAAATCATTCTATTCGCTCTCACTATACACATGAATTCCTACAACCCTTTCCACTTAATATGTTCTTATAGTGTCATAGGAGAAACATATTTCATTTGAAAAAATAGTTTCAAGAAAGATTTTTCCTTTTTTTGTTACTAGTTGTACACACTATGCAAGTATGCTGAACAAAATAAGACAAAAATCTTATACAAATATCACAAAATTAAAAATGCTAAACAGCATGTAGTTGTCGACGCAGCGTTTCGGTGGAAGAGAATTGATAGACCACCTTCTTCAGGACTTTAGTTTCTGACACCAATCATCTCTCATATGATTGTCCCAGGTTAGCACTCATTTAATTTCAGGCTTCCTGATTAATATAGGTTCTCCTGACTAGTATTCATGTATTAATCATCAGGTCTCACTGGTAAGAGGACTCCCTCTGAATGGGGTGTAAACTTTGATTAAAAATCCTTTTCCACGTAATTCAATTGTTAAGATAGGTGGAATATCGCTCCTCACAAGCATTAGCGGGTAACCAGCTGTTTTTTCAATTTCAGCAATGGCGCCCTTTATCAATTTTGGGAGCCGTTCCAGTTTCTTCTCTATGTATGATTGATTTTTTAATTATTTTTAACTGTTTTAATTGTCTGACATTTGTACACTATATGGATAAAATAAATATTTGACATTTTTGCATATACTTGGGTTCAGTATTATGAGACAGGAGTGTGTGTAAGGTTGAATCTGTGGTGTGAGTATATAAGTAAGGTTTAGAAATTGGTCGGTAGGGGATAACCCTTTGATTATACGAAAGTGCAATGTGGTCAGCAAGGGAGATGGCACTGAGGCCACGGCGCAAGATGGTAGTGAGGCCGAGCCACAAGCTGGTAGAAGGAACAAGGGTTCTTATCCTGTAAGGCAGCCCAGGCAATGGAATGGCGAGTGGACAGCACAATGGTAGTAGAGCCACAGCACCAGTAGCAAGGTCAAGCAGTGTTGATGATTAGGAGGTTGGAGTAAAAGCTTCATTTCTGCAAAATAAATAACTGGCAGCAGGCCGAGTGTGGCAGCTAGGGGCGGAATAGGTTGACAGGGATGTCGATATGACAGATGTAGGGTAGTGGATCAGAGAAGGCAAGGGCAAGTGGCCGAACCAGAATGGTGATTGATGGGAGAGGGACCCAAGTGGTGACAATGGTAGAAGCGAGTGGCAATAGGCAATGGTACAGGGATGTCAGGTGAGATAGACAAGCACACAGTCATAAGGTCGCAGGTTGTAAACCATGATAGACAGCTGCATCTAAACTTTCACAAATTCAGCATGGTGGATCCAAGTGGCAAACACTTGAATCAGTGTCATGCCTCAATAAAATTACTTAGGGCTTGGGGAAAAACTGCTCCTCTTGGAATCAAAACCATAGTGCTAGTCACTTTTCCCAGTCGCAGTTTTTTAAGATTATACATACATCACACCATTCCTTGGATCTGAGTCAGACCATTAGAGCTGCAGAAAATCAGAAACCACGCAGGATGAATGCACAAACCTTGGTAAGAGAAGCCAAGCCAGATCATAAAAGAACTTAGTTCCCAGTAATAAAAAAGTGTGTCCTTTTCAAAAACAAGACTGATCTGACTGACGCAGACCTGCAGACTGGGAGTGGCTCAAGGGCAAAGATCAATAATGGCAAGCGATCTGTGGACATCATGACAATTTAGAGACAGTTAACAAACATCATTTTTTCTGTCCGTCAATTATAGCCGACATGAAGTGCTCAGAGTTAAACATTGTTGTCACACTTCCAGTGCAGCGGTGTACATTGCTCTGAAAGTGATGCAAATTGGGGTCAAGTGACACGGTTTACTAGGCCAGCGGTTCTTAAAATTTTAACTTCCAAAGATCCCAATGCATCACTACTGGAAGCAGGGGACCCCCATCTAAGTGATTTCTATGATTTGACCCTCAACACACTACATAACACTCATACATGAAACAGATACAAAATTATGGAAATTACTTCAGCTACAAGCAAAGGAAGTGAAAACCGAAATGTTACTTTTAATTGGAAAGGTTGAGGGTTTTAAAATGAAGCTTTATTACTAAAATATGAAGCGATATGCTAGACTCTAGCGTATCACTGTCTTATTTGCTCCTACGGCAAGCGCTTTTTCAGCAAATACCATTACTGCTTCAATTGAGGCTATCAGTAGTCCGTAGTAGATTCCGTTTGCAGTACTTGCACTGCTCCCACAAATCAAGATAATGACACCAACCTAATTTGTAGATTCGAATTTCAAATGTCTTCACACTTACAGAACGTTCTAAAACTTTAATTTTGCTTTTTTATGTATAAATATTTTATCAGCTAATAATATTACATTTTATTAACAGCGGCAGAACCCTCTCCTAAATAGGCATTGCGGACCATCAAGGGTCCCCAGACCACAAGTTAAGTATCACTGAATTTGGTTGTCCCTTCTCACCTGTCCCATCAAACCCATCCAGTGTGATGGAGTCCGTGTCTTCAAGGTCTCTGGCGTCAATGGACAGGGTGTCGAGTCCCTGGCTCAGTGAGTCCACAGACTCTGTGTCATTGGCCAGTCCATTGACATGGTAGCCGTTGATCCCACTCCCCTCTGGGGATATCACACAGGGCTCCTCTTCTCCAGAGGCCTGCTTGCTGGAATCAGTCACGCTGCTGGCTGCATCCGCTGCACTAGGTTTGCTTTTCTTCTTTTTGTTCTGAAAATGGCAATGAGAATAATTACACACAAAGAACCAAGGACATATAATTTCTTAAGTAATCATGACCTATGTAGCAGTGACACCTGAAGCACCCCTCTGGCAGGAGCAACGAGGATGCAGAACAATATCTGGCACACAAAGCCTTTCACATAAACAACTGACATGACCCCTCAAGAGACGCACGTCATGAGTGCAGGTTGCACGAAGAAGACATGACTAAGCCAATGGTATGTCCATGAACACTACAGATGTTTAAAATAGTTAATCTGCAATACACTCCTGGGTGTTCAAAAATTCACAGGGTAAGGGTTATGTGACACCAGAAGCACGCAAAACTTGAGATCACTGATATCACAAGAGATCAGCAAAGTAGGTCAAACCAGTTCACAGAGCCCAATATCTATGACACGGCAAGTGCAGGATAATGAATGTGTAAATTCCAAGCTCTTGCCTTTTTTATAAATAGTAAAAACTTTGATACTTTGATATTTAAACCCACTGTTTTGGAGTCCAAATTTGCTTCTGGGAACTCCAAACTCCTCACATAAGTGACATCAGGAAATAAAGGGTCAATGTTACCTACATGACAAGTTTCTATAATGTGTGATTTGTAACATCATGATACCTCGATATCACAAGCACAAAAGTGAATGTTGACTAATATCACAAAAGTGCATAGCAAGTGGCATCACTCGAGTGCAGAGCAAGGGATATCCAACATCAAAGGGGCACAAACATGGCATCACAATTGATCAAGGTGAGAAATGAATTACAGCAAGTGTATTACGCGAGGGCTGAGTGAGATCACTAGAGAGCATGTTGAGGGTTAAGTAACAAAACAAGTGATGTCAGAACTACACAAAGAGAGTTGAGCACCACCACATGTGGACAGGGTGTAAGTGACATCACAATGTGTCACTTAAGCAATATAACTGGGGTGTATTGCAAAAGAAAATAAATTACTTACTTGTAATTGCAGTTATCCAGTATTGGTATCTTTCATAGATACACATGCTTGAATCATTCCCCGTCATCGACGTGGGAGTCCCACGGTACCATAGTAAAGCACTATGTATTAACTTAGCTTAGGCTAAAATGGCACTAAGCCATGAAATCTTACAGCCTATGTCCTCTTTTTTTTAAAAAAAGGGACTAAACCTGAACTATTACCAATCAGGCCATAGCCCCCTCGAGAACACTCCCAAGAGAGGCTGATTTCCTCAGATTATCAAGCACAAGTGGGAATAATGTCCCTAGTGATAACGGGAGCCTCTCAGGGGAGGTGGGTGGGTCGCATGTGAATCTATGAAAGATACCAATACTGGATAACTGCAGTTACAGGTAAGTAACTTATTTTCTTATACAGTATTGGATCTTTCATAGATTCACATGCTTGAATCAGAATAGCACGCAGTATTGTAGATAACTGAAATACCCTTTGAGGATGGTGGGTAAAAAAAAAAAATACACTTTGTAGAGGTTAATAGGACCTTTCGACACATCATATACACATCTCTAAATATCCAGGCAGATATGTTGAGAACATAAGCATTTAAGTGTATAACGTTTAGATAAAGAACACAAATAGAACAATGAAGTAGCAATACACCATAGCCTGAACCATTTGATTTGAACATAAACTCTTTTTAAGGGGGGGGTCATTTTATTGGAATAAATGGTGTAACACAGCCTGCCCTATGGCTGCTTCGCGGCGCCGATTCCAGGCAGTAGTGCTGTGTGAAGGTGTGGGTGCTCTTCCACGTCGTAGCACAGCATATTTTCTCCAGCAGAATGCCTGCAAACAGAGCAACAGAAATGGACACTGCTCTTGTCGAATGAGCTTTAGCTCTTCTCGTTAAGGGTTTGCCCGCTTTGGAATGGCAAAACTGAATTGTTGCAGAGATCCATCTTGCGATCGTAGGTTTTGTCACTGCTGTGCCTTGACGACCTTGGCCATAAGCTACAAGTAACTGATCAGTCTTGCGAATGAGCTTAGTTCTGTGAAGGTAAAATTTGAGACACCACGTGATGTCCATAGTATAAAGAGCCTGCTCAGCAGGTGTGGCTGGGGGAAAAAAATGTTAAAAGGATGACCGGCTCCTTGAGGTGGAATTGAGAAGGAATCTTTGGGATGAACTTTGGGTTGGTCCTGAGAAGCACCAAGTCATCTGTGAAACGAAGAAAATTTTCCTGAGTGGTAAAGGTCTGTATCTCACTAACCCTTCCCCTCTGGTAGATGTGAGAGCAAAGAGAAGAGCAACCTTCCAATTGAGAAACTTTAATTCAACCATATGAATGAGTTCGAAAAGGCTGTTTCCTTAGTTGCGAGAGAACCACATTGAGATGCTATTCGGAGGAGGAGCTTGCACTGGTGGGAAAGCTTTAAAGAGTCCTTTCATTAAGTTTTTTATGAGCCTTGTAGAACAGAGGGATATATCCTGTGCCGAGCTTCTGTACCTTGAAATTGCAGCAAGGGGAACTTTGACTGATGAGTAAAAGAGGCATGACTTGGCCAGAGAAAGAAGAGAAGGTAAGATCTGTTCTGGAGAAGCGTGGAACAGGTGTAAGTTGTTTTGTTGACACCAGTGACAGAATCTTTTCCACTTTAACCTGTACGTTTTGGTTGTGCCTTCTGCTCCAAGTTCCGAAACTCATAGAATTCAGGAGCAATGCATACAAGTGGAGAGAGTCTGGCTCTGGGTTGCATATCTGACCCTGGTTCAATGTCAGGAGAGATGGCGCTAGAGGAAGACGAATGGGCTTGTTCTGCGCGAGGAGAAGCTCCGAAAACCAGTGATGCGTGGGCCACTTGGAAGCGATCAATAGGAGACAACAGCGCTCCATCTTCATCTTGGTGAAGACCTTGGGAATCAGTGGGAAGGGAGGAAAAGCGTATGCCAAGATCCTGGACCTGCGCATCAAAAGGGCATTCCCACACAACCCTGGGAGAGGGAATCGACTGGCGTAGAATTGGTATTGCTGTCCGTCGAGAAGAGATCTAGCGCTGGTTTCCCCCACAATGAGAATCTCTTGTTCAACTGCTGTTGGCCCATTTCCCACTCGTGGCAACTGTCCTTGGTTCTGCTGAGAGCGTCCGCTAGTTTATTGTGGACTCCAGAAACATGCTCAGCTTTTAAGGAGATTCCGTGGGCTGTGAGCCAACCCCACAGCTCTTGGGCTTCTTGAGACAGCGTCAGAGATCACGTTCCTCCCTGTTTGTTGACAGAATACATACTGGTCGTATTGTTGGTATGGACCAACTTGGAGGATTTTGCGATCCTTGGGAGGAAAGCCTGTAGGGTGAGAAAAATGGCCTTGAGCTCCAAGCTGTTAATGTGGAGAGACTACTGACTTATGGACTACTTTCCTTGGATCTGAAGGTCCTGTAAATGGCCTCCCCAGCCCTCCATAGAAGCATCTGTGGTGATGATGAAATCCGGCACGGATGGTAGGAACGGGAGGTCTTGAGAGAGACGTGGTTTGTGGGACCACCATGCTAGAGTGGGTATCGTTCGTGGAGTAATGGAGATTAAGTCCTCAAAGGACCCTTCTGACTGTATCCATTGGAGGCTGCAGTTCCTCGCCTAATGGCCTCATCTTAAGGTGCGGCAACAGGACCACATTTATTGCAAACGAGATGATGCCTAGGAGCGACTTGAACAGTCTCACAGACACGTACTGTTTTCTTGTGATTTTTTGAGCCAAGTGTGCTAGCCTCCCTTGTCTGTCCTGGGAGAGGAATGCTTTGTTCCGTATCGTGTCTAGATCGGCTCCAAGAAATGTCATAGTTTGACTGGGACTGGTGGATGGTCTTTCGCCAATTTACAGTGATGCCCAGTTTGAGAAAAAGCAAGAGACAGGCTTTTGTTGCTCTGGCAGCTTGTCCTAGGGTTGAAGCTTTTAGCAGCCAGTCGGATATGTAAGGTAATATCTGATGACCTTGTTTCCGGAGTGCCACTGCTACTGGGGCCATGCACTTGGTGTGACTTTCTCTATTGCTCCTTTGGCAAGCATTAAGAACATTTCCTTCCATAGTAAGTTAAGATGAGGGAGGTGTGCTCCTCTTGGGGGATTTGTTGGTGGTTTTTCCGTGAACTCCAGGGTAGGACCATAAGTGACAAGGTCAAATACCCATCTGTCTGAGATGATGGTTTACCAGCGATGGTGGTAATTGGATATGTTCGCACCTACGGGATGGGAAGGTGACGTAGATAGTACATGGACAAGGCCACTGTTTGTGACCTATGTCGTGGCTCTGAGAAGGTGGTCTTTTGCGAGGCCCTTGCTTTGAGAAACCACCGTAGAGGATTGGTGGCAACACTGTTGTTGATACTCTTGCCTGTATTTGGGCTGGTAGAACAGATACTGCAGAGTGTGCTGGAATCCACCCCTGTAAAAAGAGAAGCCGCGTCCACAAGCTCCTCAAAAAGACACCTTCCGATATTGGAGGGTGACGAGGGATTTGGCAGTATCGGTGTCTGTATTAATGACAAGCAGAGCATCATTGATATGCTTGCCAAATAGCGTGTCCCTGTCATATGCCATGTCTAATATTTTAGACTGGACCTCAGGTCTGAAGGAGGTCGCTTTGAGCCATCCTTGGAGTATTAGCACAGCTGTGTTGGCCAGGTAATGGAAGCCTGGGGGGGGGCGATGTCCATGGCACAATCTATTATTTCAGATGAAGTGCGCACGCCCTCCAGTATGATATTCTTGGCTTTCGACAGTTTATCCTCTGGGATGAGGTCGATGATGGAGCTAACACCAGACCACATTTGGCAGTCATAACGGCCTAGAATCGCCAGCAAGTTGGCTGCACACACTGTGATGGCAGACATGGTGGAAAATCTTTTGCCAATATTGTCTAAAAGGCGCCCGTCCTTGTCATGTGGTGCTGAAGTGGGAGTAGATGGGTTCTTCGACCAACTTTGTGCTGCTTGAGAGATCATTGAGTCAGGCTTGGGATGTCCTGTTAAACATGAAGGGGAATCCTAGGGTGCCCTGTACTTTTTGTCAATGTGAGGGAGGACAGCCGCTACCGTGGCAGAGTTCTTCATAACCATGACTCCTTCCTGCCATATGTAGTCCACGATTGGTATAGAGCATAATGATTTTCTTGCCTGCTCTTTGAAATCATACAGGAAATAGTCAGACTGTTTCACCGACATAGTGAGATGAAATCTGGTTGCCGCTCTGTCCATAAAATTGTGGAAGCCTCCGATATCTTCTGAAGGGTAATCGGAAGGATGGTGCAGAGGTGGGGACGGTGTTGGTAAGTCGTAGTCATCCCATTCGTCCAAAGGTGGCTGGGAGTCAGGAATCTAACCCTCTACTCTTTCATCATCCGATGATGATGGATCATCTCTAGGTGGCACTGCTACATGGGAGGTAGGAGTCCTTCTAGAAGTAGCTAGCAAAGGGAGAGTTGCTGGGGCAAGAGGGGTGGCAGGTTGTGGTGGCGCATCAGGCTGCTGATCAGGGGGTTGCAGAAAACACCTCAGATAATCTGTAAGCATGGCCTGGAGGTCCAGTATCAAAGAAGCAGAAAGATGTGAAGTATCCCGCTGAGGTGGAGGGTTTGAAGAGTGTCCACGGGGCTGATAATGTCTTGGAGGCGGAGGATAGTAATGCTGGTAATAATGAGCTTCCTCCTCATAATCTTCATCTTCCTCCTGGCATTTAACATTCAGTTCTGGCGGACTGTGGGCTGGACCAAACAGACCGCTGTCGTCGTCATAGTCCACAATGTCCAGCAGGTGACTTGGAGGTAGAGGTGAGTCTTTGCTGGATGAGGTGACTTCAGGACTCAGGAAGGTTCTGATGACCTTGGAAACCTTAAATGCAGTCGATGGGAGCGTCGACGGAGGGATGTAGATGTCTTCCTTTGGTGTCATGGTCGACGCCATCAACAGAGCAATCGTCAACGGGAGCGTCAGTGGGACCATCGTCGATGGAATTGACATCAACGGGCTCGTTGACGACGGAGGCATCTGCAGGGACGAAGATGCAGGCGTCGACGAGATGAGAGCACCGATGGCGGCTGTCGTTTTCGCTGACAACGGTCTCGACGATGAGATGGTAGTACCGATGGTCGTAAACAATCTCGGTGTCGACGGTGAAGGCGTCGTCGAGAAGGATTTGAAAGAAGATTTATGCCTCGTGGATGGCTCACTAGAGGCGGTATGAGGGTGGTCTTTATCCGTAACAGATGGTGTGGTTGAGCCAGGCAAGGATGTTCTGAGGGGAAATATTTTTGCTTCTCTTTTTTTACTTGGAACTGTGAGGCTGGTGAGAAGTCTTCACAGATTTTCTGGACCCCTCTGATGCTCCATCATACGATCTAGCCCTTTTGTGAGACCTAGAAGAGGTGTCAGTATCCTCCTCAGAAGATGATTTCTGAGCTTTCGTTTTCTTAAGCCACCGAAGTAGCCTCCCTTCCCTGTCCCTCAGGGTTTTTGAGGAGAATGTGCGACAAATCTTGCACTTTTTTACCTGATGCTTGGGATGAAGGCAGTAAATAGCCCTTATGTGGGTCATCCGCATGCACTCTCTGCTTCCCACAGGTCTTAAATAGATGAAAAAGGCCTTTTCTGTTGAACATAGTAAAATAGTAACTTTGGAAATAGCTTTCAGATTTAAAAAACTGATCAGAGCTTAGGGAAACTCCCTTCACACACAACATGTGGTGAAAAATTGAGGAACTTGGGAGTGTTCTAGAGAGTGCTACGATCTGGTGGGTCATAGCTAAGGTTTGGTCCTTTTTTTTGTAAAGGACATAGATAGGCTATAAAATGCCATGGCCTAGTGCTATTTTGGACTATGCTAAGTTAATACATAATGCTTTACTATGGAACTGTGGAACTCCCACTTAGACGATGGGGAATGGTTCAAGAATGTGAATCTATGAAAGATCCAATACTGGATAACTGTTGTAACATCACTAGCATGCAGGGCAAGAGTTGGGCAATATCACATGTACACAAAGCAATAGAAATTTAACATCACAAGAGGACAAGGATGAGGGTTGAGAAAGACTATGTGCTTATAGTGAGGGATGAGTGATATCAAGAGTGTGCAAGGAGGAGGCTGAGTTGCTTCAAGAATACACGCAGTCTGGGTTCAGCAACATTTATGAGTGCACTAAGCAAGATTTTAGGAACAGCAAAAGTGTGCAAGACTATGGTTGAGGAGGATCGCAAGTGGATCTGGTGGCTGGTTTGCAACCTAAGTGCGCAGTGACACGGTTCAAGACATTAGAAGTAGATAGGGTGTACTGAGCAACATCACCACGGCCCGCTGCAAGACTTATAAGACATCACTAGAGCACAGAGCGTGGGTTGAGAGGTATCATGCAATCACAAGACGAGGACTGAGCAGCATTCTAAGAGGGCAGGATAAAGGTTGACCTATATCAGAGAGCTGGCTGCTATTATGAGAAAGCAGGGTGTGGCTTGAGCAACAACATATGTGCACAAGGTACATGCTGAGCAACACCCCGAAAGGACAGGATCAGCTTTGAGATGCATCAAGAAAGCACCAACAATGATAGACTGAAACTATGGTTCCATATGACAAGGCTTAGTTTACACCAACAGCACGCAAGACAAGAGCTTCGTGCCATCACTAGTGTGTACTGAAACTACTTCAGTGCATGAGCAAAGTTTCTTTGACATCACAAGTGCCGTGTATGTGGACTGAATAAAAAAAATATCAAGTAGAAAAGGGTTCTGTGACATTAAGGATGTACAAGGTAAGGGCTAGTTGGCATCACAAGTGCACAAGGCAGGGGATGAGCGACTCTTCAAGTGCAAACAACAATGCTACTGTGACATCACAAGTGCCTAGAGCGCAAAATCACCTGAGTACTGGCCAGTTCTATTGCACCCTCACAAGTTTCCTTAAATACAGCTGTACATTACATCTTTAATTCAGTACACTCAG
Organism: Calotriton arnoldi; assembly: GCA_963921515.1. Taxonomy (NCBI): domain Eukaryota; kingdom Metazoa; phylum Chordata; class Amphibia; order Caudata; family Salamandridae; genus Calotriton; species Calotriton arnoldi. The sequence continues at coordinate 445,633 of CAWUFW010005890.1, read as the reverse complement.
TCTGACTGCACTACACCGCTCTTGCTATAGCTTTAAACAGTGAACCTTTGGATAAAGCACTAAGCCTTTGTATTGGCAATGACAGCTTTATAGCTCTAAATTGCTCTCAGAAGACTCCAGAACACAATAAAGTACATTAGGAGACCAGCCATGACATGATGTAGACAGAATTTATAGTCTTGGTTGCCTATCTCGTGCAGATCTCTGCCTGTATATGCCACTGGTAGCTTCCTAGGGATAACTCGGAGTCTCATATTTCTTAGATTGGTAAAATTAATACAGCAGATGTGGCTATTAAAATCTGTTATTTATAGTGCCTGTATGCAGCACTGTCATGATACGGCATAGACGGCGCTCGTGCGTTGGCACGCAGCGGAATTATGCACACTGGGAGACCTTTAAGCTGAAGGCACCCTGATACCTTTCAAGACCCTGGCGGAGGACTATAACCTGCCAGCAGGACAATTCCTATTACACAACTCCATCACGAGGTCGCTCTCTGCGGCATGGGGTGACATCACCTCTGAATCGGAGATGCACCTCCTGATACAATACTTGCCTGTCATGGGTAAAGGATCCCATATTGTACACTGGCTGGCTGAGGCGTTACTCACGCCCACAACGCAGCCCATGACGGCCCTTCGTTTACGGTGGGAGGCGGATAGGGGACAACAATGGACAGACCATGAATGGGACATGGTGTTAGCAAACCCCACGCACATACCGAGAAACTCCAAATTCAGGCTCATACAGACATATTACACACAGGGCATACTTATCCCCGGACAAATTAAACAAATATTTTCACATGACCACCTCGGCATGCCCCTGCTGTTTACAGACGGATGTGGACCTCCTCCACATGCTTTGGTCCTGCAACTCCTTACATACATATTGGCAAGAAATCACCGCGGTACTCGCAACATGTACGGACAGGCCAATATTTAATACGTGGGAAGCATGCATACTAGGTTTTTTTCCCCAGATCAAAGAAACAAAATGGTTACTTACCAGTAGGAGTAGTTTTGCAGCTTGAAGAATTTTCTGGATTCACATGCTGTGCATCATTCCGCCATCTAGTGGTTGGGTCCGGAATTGTCTATGTTTTTTTTTTCTTGTTTTGGTCGCTGTCAACCACCATTTGGTGCCAAGTACGTCCCCTGTGTGACGTCAGACAGTATATACTCCTGGCGGTCGACGTGCTTGGTGGCCATCTTCGGATTCTTTTTTCTGTTTCTTATGTTTTGTAATCCTTGGGATGGTTTTGAAAAATACTGATGTAGTCCTTTACTTCCCCACCTGTTTGTTTTCCTTATAGGGGAGGCCGGGTGGGTCGCATGTGAATCCAGAAAATTCTTCAAGCTGCAAAACTACTCCTACTGGTAAGTAACCATTTCGTTTTGCAGCGTGAATACTTTTCTGGATTCACATGCTGTGCATCAGATTATGTTGCGGTTTCTCTCGTGTCTGGGAGGCAATGGTGAAAGGAAGACCTTGCAAACAGGTGTTGAAGCACCCTCTGTCCAATTTGAGCTTCCTTATTCATTTGTATGTCCACACAATAATGCTTCGTAAAGGTGTATGGTGATGCCCATGTTGCTGCTGCGCAAATGGAATCAATGGGTACATTGGCCATAAAGGCCAGCGTTGCTCCTTTCTTTCTAGTGGAGTGAGCTGTTGGTTGGATTGTTAGTTCCTTTTTGGCATTGGCATAACATAATTGGATAGCTTGTACTATCCATCTTGCAATAGTTGCTTTTGTGATAGCTAATCCTGTGTTGGTATGTGCGTAAGCAACAAACAATTGCTTTGTTTTCCTGATTTGTTCTGTTTTCTGCAAATAATACAGTAAAGCCTTCCTTACATCCAGGGTATGGAGGCTTCTCTCTGCTTTAGTTTTTGGGTTCTGGAAGAAAACTGGCAGGAGAATGTTTTGATTTAAGTGATACTTAGATACCACTTTTGGCAAAAATTGTGGGTTAGTCTTTAAGATTACTTTATCCTTGTGGATTTGTAAGTAGGGTTCTTGCATCGTTAATGCTTGCAGTTCACTTACTCTTCGTAGTGATGTTATAGCAATGAGAAAGGCTGTCTTTAGAGTAATATGTTTGAGGTTCGCTGCATGCATGGGCTCAAAGGGTTTTGTCATCAGTTGAGAAAGTACTGTATTTAAGCTCCATGTTGGCACAGGAGCGAATCTTGGTAGAGCTATTCTTTTTGCTCCTTCTAAGAACCTTTTGATGACTGGTCTTGTAAAAAAGCTTTTGCATGATTTTCCTCTTGTGTATGCCACTATGGCAACAAGGTGCACTTTAAGGCTGGAAAAATTGATGTTGCTGTCCAAGAGGTAAGTAAGATACGTAATAACTGTTTCTTGTGTATTTATTGAACTAGTGTTGTTGTTAGCGGTGCACCATGTGGTATATCGCTTCCATTTTGCTTCATAGCATTTTCTTGTTGACTGTTTTCTTGCTTCTTTTAGAATTTCCATGGTTCTCAGTGGTAGATTGAGATGCCCAAATTCTATGTATTCAGGCGCCAGGCTGCTAGTTGTAGCATTGCTGGTTCCGGGTGAAAAATCTGGCCCTGTTGCATTGTCAGCAGGTCCTTTTTCTGCTTTGATCCTGACCATTTCTCCTTTGGATAGTTCTAGGAGAGTTGAGTACCATGTTTGCCTTGGCCAATGAGGAGCAATGAGAATCATATTTGTTCCTGGTTCCTTTGCTTTTTGTAGCACTTTTTGCATAAGGGGTATTGGTGGAAAGGCTTAAACAAATGTCTGTGTCTAATTGAGTGAAATCGCATTTCCCTTTGACAGGTGGTGTGGAAACCTCGAGGCAAAGCATAGGCATTTCTTCTTCTGCATTGTTGCAAACAGGTCCAACACTGGTGTTCCCCAGATGTTGAATAGATACTGTACTGTTGTCTGTTTCAACTCCCATTCGTGGGAGCAGTTGTTTTGTCTGCTCAGCTAGTCTGCTGTGATGTTGTCTACCCCTGGTAGATGTACTGTCTGTAGATAGATTTTTTGTGGTATCGGCAAATGCCAGATTTCCTGTGCAAGTTTGCTCAGGGGAAAGGACCTTGTTCCACCCTGTTTGTTCAGGTAGAACATTGTAGTTGTATTGTCTGTTTGTATTCAGATGGTTTTCCCCTGAATAGGTTTCTTGAGTGCCAGAAAAACTGTTTATCTCCCAAAAAATTGATGTGCTTCGTGGAGTCCTGTTCGCTCCACTGACTGTGAACTTTCAGCTGGTTGAGATGTGCCCCCCAACCGTTGAGGGATGCATCCGTGGTGACTGTCACAGATGGAGTTGGGTACCTGAAAGGTCTCCCCTGTGCTATGTTGTTGGATGCCCACCATTGTATCTCTGCTTGCACCCTTTGTGTAACAACCACCTGATCCTCCCAACTTCCTGTGGCTTGTGACCAGCTGTAGTTGAGCCATTCTTGAAATGGGCGCATGTGTAGGCCAGCGTGAGGAATAAGTGGGATACATGATGCCATCATGCCCATTAGTTTCATTACTTTCCTCACTGTCAGAGACTGTCCCCTCTGGTAGAGGGCTGTTTCGTGATGGATAGCTAGTATCCTGGCTTGTGTGGGATAAGCCTTGGCGTTTGCTGTGTTCAGTCTTGCTCCCAGGAAGGTTTTTTCTTTTTCTGGTGTTGTAGAAGATTTCTTGTGGTTTATTGAGAAACCCAGGATTTGTAGCGTTTGAATTGTTTTTTTAACATGATTGTGACATGTTTGTTTCGTGCGTCCCCTTATTAGCCAGTCGATTAAGTAGGGGTAGACGTGGACTTTTTCTCTTCTCAGGTGTGCTGCCACTGTGGCTAGACACTTCATGAACGCCCGTGGAGCAGATTTTATGCCGAACGGGAGTACCTTGAATTGGTAGTGTGTTCCGTTGTGCAGGAATCTTAGGTACTTTCTGTGCCTTTTGTTCATAGGATATGTAAGTAGGCATCCTTGAGGTCTATTGTTGCCAAATAATCCCCCTTTTGAATCTGTGGGATTATTTCTTGAAGGGTACACATCTTGAAGTGTTGCGTTAGTATGAACTTGTTTATGAATCTTAAGTCCATGATTGGCCTTAGAGTCTGGTCTTGTTTGGGTACTAGGAAGTATGGAGAGTAGTTTCCTTTGTACCATTCCTGTGTTGGAAACTTTTCTATTGCCTGTTTTAGGCATAGTTCTTTGATTTCTGCGTTTAGCAGTGTTTGTTCTGATCTGGTTAATTTTCTTGTTTTGGGCGGATTTGCAGGTGGTGCCTTTGTGAGCTCTATGCAATATCCGTATTGTACCAAATTTAATATCCAATTGTCTGTTGTGATCCTTTCCCATTGTCTGTGGAAAAAGGATATTCTTCCCACCACTGGTGTCTTGTGTGGGTCCTTTTCCGTGATTAAGTCAGCTAGAGCCATTTCCTCTTCCTCTAGCGGATTGGCCTCTTCCTCTGCCATTCCCTCTTCCTCGAAAGGGCTGCTTCTGCTGTTGCTGCCAACCTTGGTAGCTAGACTGTTGACCCATCTGTTGGTTTGGGTTCTGTCCCTGAGATTGTTGTGGCATCTGCTGTCCTTGACCAAAGCTGCCTCTACCTGTGGTTTTTCTGTTAGAGAAGCCTCCTCTTTTAAAATACCCTCTTTGCTGTAGGGCCCCCATTGCCCTTGCGGTTTCATTGTCCTTTTTAATTTGCTGAAGGCATTGATCCACTTTCTTGCCAAGCTTCTCCGTTAAATGGTCTGTTAAATGGTCTGTTGATGATTGATGTCTGACCTTGTTTAAAACCAGAAATTCTGAGCCAGGCATGCCTTCTGAGGATGGTTCCTGTGCACATTTGCCTGCTGCTTGCAGTATCTGCTGCATCTAGGGCTGATTTTAAGCAGGTGTTAGCCACATTTTTCCCTTCTTAGACTATGGATCTTGCCCTCTTCTCCTCCTTGGGGAGTTTCTTCAGCAACTCTTCTATTTCATCCCACTGTTGATGGCCATATTTGTTTAACAGGGCATCTGAGTTGGCAATGCACCACTGTGTTGCAGCTTCTTTTTCCATCCTTCTCCCCACCATATCCATCCTCTTACTTTCTTTCTCTGGTGGAGGCCCGGTGTTGGAGACTGCATTTGCTCTCCTTCTGGCTGTGGTGACAATGATGGAGTCAGGTGTAGTACTTCCCTGTATGTATTTTGGGTCCTTTAAAGAGAGCTTATATTTTTTCTCCACTCTGGGAGTTACCCCTTTGTTTGAAGCTGGTTCTTTAAAGGCTTCTTTGCCTTGATCAAGGATACTAGGCAACATATGTAAATATTGTGTCCCCTTTGTTGCAGGTGCCAGGGTTTCCAGTAGGAAACATGTGTCCCCCTTTTCTTCCTCTAAGGGAACACCAAATTGGTTTGCTGCCCTTTTTACAATGTCATTATAGAAAGCAATGTCATCTGGGGGTGATGCTTTCGAAGGATAGCAGCAGACTTCTTCCTCTGGACTCTCAGTGTCTAGGTCGTTCCATGTATCCTCGAAGGTTTCAGAGTTTTCCTCCTCCTCCGGTAAGTCTCCGTATTCCTCGGGATCTTCGCCTCGAGGTTCCGGTGTTGGTGGAGATTCGAAGATACCTTCTTCCTCCCCCTTGGCGTCTTCAGCCTCTTCGGCGACGACGTTTTCCGGTTCGGCAGCCTGTGTCTTAGGGATTCAAAAATCCTTTAGTGAGGCGTCGAATTCCTTTTTCCTTTGTATGAGCGCAGCCATCTCCTCCTCGAGTCTTCTCCTTTTCCTTTCGACCTCGAGGGCCCTCTCGGCGTCGGAGGCCGGGGACTTTCTTTTCTTCCCGGCGTCAAAGTTAGTCTTCGGCGGTGTTGTGCCCTTTTTTGCGGGTTCGTTGTTGACCCTTGGCTTCGGTGCCTTCGGTGATTTTCCCTCTTCGGCAACCTTTGGATGGGTTACGTGGGGTTCTTTTAATCGCGGCTAACCCTCGATCGCCTTTTTGCTCGGCGTCGGGGCTGCCTTGGCGCCTTATGTTCGTGGCCCTTCGGTTCCGACGGATCTTTATGGTGTCTTACCTTCTCAGTCTTCTTTTTCGACTCTCTCGCCTTCTTTTCGGCGTTGATCTTTTCGGAGTCCTTTTCTAGGATCTCGACGTCCGATCCTTCGTGTGTCGACTCTGCTGGAGCTCCCTGCTCCTCTTCGTCACTAGAGAAACCCAGGTCCCTCATGGAAGGTTTCTTCGTCAACTGCGACATTGTGGTGTAGTGGGCCTGTCTTTGGTTTCGGCGTGTCCTGAGCGTCTTCGGCAGGAACGCTGCGCAGGCCTCACAGTCCTTGTCCTGATGATCTTCGGGCAGGCAAAGGTTGCACACGTCGTGTGGGTCGCGTTGTGCGCATTTGTGGCGGCACTTGGGGCAGAATTTGAAAGGGGTATTCTCCATGACCCCTACCTCGCCATTTGTGGACCGGAGTGGTCCTCTGGTGTTCAAACGGACGCTCTGCTCCCGCCTTCGGCTACGACGTCGGTTGATAGATTATACTTCGATAATCCTTCAATGATAATCTTCTTTTGAAGTTTTTTCAGGAAAAAACGAAAACTTTCTTCGGAGCTTCCCGTCTTGCTTCCAGACCCAACGGCGGAAAAAAGAATCTGAAGATGACCACCAAGCACGTCGACCTCCAGGATACCGTCTGACGTCACACAGGGGACGTACCTGGCACCAAATGGTGGTCGACAGCAACCAAAACAAGAAGAAAATAAAACACAAAGACAATTCCGGACCCAACCACTAGATGGCGGAATGATACACAGCATGTGAATCCAGAAAAGGATTCATGCTGCAAAACACAAGGTTACGTCCAGGTTCATTGAGATACGCCTTAAAGTAGTAAAGAGATTGATTACTAAGCAAAGGAAGGAAAATGCTACTTACCACAGTATGCATCTGTTCTTGGCATGTAGAGCTGTAGAATCTCATGCTATGCATAGATCGCCATCTAGTGTTGGGTCCGGATGTTTGCACTTTGTTTTTGTTCGAAGAAGTCTTTCCAGTCACGAGGTAGGTGACTCCTCCTTTCGGTGATAGTGCACATGGGCATCAACTCCATCCTTAGATTGTTTTGCCGTAAAGGGTGATGATGGAGTTAGTAAGAGTAGTAAAGAGAGTGTCCATGTATATTGTATCTAAGTAAGATAGTACTGCAACAGTTATAGGTACCCGGGGAGGCGGGCGGGCGCATGAGATTCTACAGCTCTACATGCCAAAAACAGATGCATACTGTGGTAAGTAGCATTTTCCGTTCAAGGCATGTGAGCTGTAGATCACATGCTATGCATAGACTATATAGCAGTTATGTCCCAAGCGGTGGCTAATCTGTAGCTGTTGCAGCCGTTTGAAATAGTGTACGTAAAACTGCCTGGCCCACACTAGCTTGTTGTCTAGCTAACATCTATGCAATAGTGTTTTGTAAAGGTGTGTGGTGTAGACCATGTTGCAGCTTTGCAGATGTCATCTATGGGTATATTTCCTAAAAATGCCATGGAGGCCCCTAGTTTGCGATTGGAATGCGCTCTAGGGGGAATTGTTAATGTGCGTTTAGCTTTAATGTAGCATATTTGAATGCACTTAACTATCCACCTTGCAATACCCGATTTTGATATTGGATTGCCTTTATGTGGTGGAGCAAAAGCAACAAAATGTTGCTTTGTTTTCCTGAAAGGTTTTGTTCTTTCAATGTGGTATAGTAATGCTCTTTTGACATCTAATGTGTGAAGAGCACGTTCTGCCACTGAATCTGGTTGAGGGAAGAACACAGGCAACTCAACAGATTGGTTGATATGAAAGGCAGAAATGACTTTAGGTAAAAATTTGGGGTTAGTCCTAAGAACCACTTTGTTTTGGTGTATTTGTAAAAATGGCTCTTCTATGGTTAGTGCCTGAAGCTCACCCACTCTTCTCAGAGATGTGATGGCTATGAGGAAGGCTACTTTCCAAGTGAGAAATTGTAGTTCACTTTTGTGCAATGGCTCAAAAGGTAGACCCATGAGTCTTGTAAGAACTATGCTGAGATTCCACACTGGAGCAGGTGGAAGTCTGGGGGGAATGACTCTTTTAAGTCCCTCCATAAATGCTTTAATAGCAGGCACTCTAAAAAGAGACAAATGCTGTCTGTTTTGTAGATATGCAGCTATTGCAGCATAAGCGTATGGATGTGTACGCTAAATTGGAACGCTGTAGATGTAATAGATGGCAAATGATGTTTTGGATTGAAGCATCTAGCGGATTGATTTGATTGTTGTTACAGTAAATGACAAACCGCTTCCACTTTGCTGCATAGCATGCTCTTGTGGTAGGGCGCCTAGCCTCTTTGATAATATTTATGCAGTCTGGCGGAAGATTAAGATAGCCAAACTCTAGGATTTCAGGTGCCAGATCGCAAGGTTGAGATGACTGGGATCTGGATCTCTTATCTCTCCATGGTTCTGAGTGAGAAGATTGGGAGTAAGGTGTAGTTTTTGGAGGAACTACTGATAGCTCCAACAGGGTTGTGAACCAGGGTTGACGGGCCCATGTGGGAGCAACTAGGATTAGTGTCAAGGACTGCTGTCTGAGCTTCCGAACCACTAATGGAATGAGTGGGAGAGGCGGAAAAGCGTAAGCAAATCCCTGACCAATTGATCCATAGTGCATTGCCTTTGGACAATGGGTGTGGATACCTGGATGCGAAGTTTGGGCATTTTGCGTTTAGGTGGGTGGCGAACAGTTCTCTCTCTGGGAAGCCCCATATTTGGAAGAATGGGAGGAGAACTTGAGGGTGGAGTTCCCATTCGTGGATCTGCTGTCGTTGACGACTGAGCAGATCTGCAATCTGGTTGTTTACTCCTGGAAGGTGTTCTGCAAGGAGATATATTTTTTGAGGTATGGCCCATCTCCAGATGCTCTGGGCTAGCTGTGAGAGCTGGAGAGAGTGTGTACCCCCCTGTTTTTGTATGTAATACATTGCTGTCATGTCTGTGCGAATCAGGACAGCTTTGCCTACTAGATGAAGTTGAAAGGCTTTCAATGCTAGAAAAATTGCTAGCAGTTCTAGATGGTTTATGTGGAGTTGTTTTTGTTGCAGAGTCCACATGCCCTCAATGGTATGTTTTTGAAGATGAGCTCCCCAACCAGTGAGCGATGAGTCTGCTGTTAGCACTATCTGTGGAACCGGGTCGACGAATGGCCGCCCTTTGGAACGGTTTTGTATGTTCCACCACTGCAGAGAGCGATGGGTGCGGCCATCCACCAACACTAGATCTGATAACTGACCTTGAGCCTGGTTCCACTGACGTGCTAAGCATTCCCGTAGGGGACGCATTTGGAGTCTTGCATAAGGAACGATTAAAAAGCAAGATGCCATCATTCCTAGCAATTGCATGAACACTTGAGCTGGTAATGAGTGCTGAGGCTGAAACTGCGATATTAGAGTCTGCATGTTGCGGATCCTGACTGGGTTGGGACACGCTAGAGCTTTCTGAGTGTTTATTGTGGATCCCAGATACACTAGTGTGTTGGATGGTTGGAGATGAGACTTGGTGAGGTTTACAGTGAACCCAAGGTCGTGAAGCAGTTGGACTGTTTTTCGAGTGTGGCGTAGGCAGCTCTGTTGCGAGCTGGCTTTTATTAGCCAGTCGTCTAGGTAGGGGAAGACGTGAATGTGCTGTCTTAGATGAGCCGCGACTACTGCCAGACACTTGGTGAAAACCCTGGGTGCTGTAGTTACTCCGAATGGGAGAACTTTGAATTGATAATGTTGTCCGTCCACCACAAACCCGAGGTATTTCCGGTGAGCAGGGTGAATGGGAATATGGAAATTGGCGTCCTTTAAGTTCAAAGTGGACAGAAAGTCGCCTTGCTGAAGGAGTGGGATCACCTGTTAGAGTGTGACCATGTGAAAGTGGTCCGACTGAATGTACAGATTTAGTTCTCTGAGGTCTAGTATAGGCCTGAGAGAGCCGTCCTTTTTGGGAATTAAAAAATACAGGGAGTATACCCTGGTCCCCTGGTATTGTAATGGGACTGGCTCTATAGCGTGTTTTCCCAAGAGAGAGAGAACCTCTTACTTTAGGAGGGTGAGATGCTCTGGTGACATTGCATGTGATCTTGGAAGAATATTTGGGGGAGTGTCTGTAAGCTCCAGGCAGTAACCATACTGGATAATTTGTAGTACCCACTTGTCTGAAGTGATTGAATTCCAGACAGGCAGGAATTGGGAGAGACGTCCCCGACAGGAGTGGAATGATCGGGGGTAACGGAAGGAAGTCAGTGTTTGTTTGCGGGGGAAGTGCGGGAGGAGTTACCTCTGCTTCTTCCCTTACCATTGTTTCCTCTAAAACCTCCTCTGAAATAACCTCTTGAAGAGGGGGATTGGTTGTTGCCCTTGTAAGAGGAGGAGGCATTTTCGGTGGACACAGTTTTTGAACCACCCCTGTAAAAGGAGCGGCGAAAGGAACCCCTAGTGGCAGGTAACTGCAAAGACCCCATGGACTTTGCGACCTCAGTGTCCTTCATCTTTTCCAGCGAGGTATCAACAACTGGGCCAAAGAGATGCTCCTTGTCGAATGGTTGGTTAAGGATGGAGGTTTGCACCTCCGGCTTGAAGCCTGATATTCTGAGCCAAGCATGCCTGCGTAAGAGTACGCTGGTGTTGACTGCACTAGCTGCTGTGTCTGCTGAGTCTAGGGCACACCTAATGGATGTATTGGTGATAAGTTTACCTTCCTGAATAAGGTCATTAGCCTTAGATTAGTATTCATCAGGTAAATGTTGTATGAGTTTCTCTAACTCACCGAAATGAGCCCCATCATAACGAGCCAACAGAGCTTGAGCGTTGGCAATGCGCCAGTGATTTGCTGCCTGTGAAGCCACTCTTTTGCCCAAGGCATCAATAAGCTTAGACTCCTTATCAGGAGGAGGAGCCTCACCTGTGGTCTGTGAGTTTGCTCTCTTGCGAGCGTTGGAGATTACAAGAGAGTCGAAGGGCAGCTGGCCTCTAATGTAAACAGGGTCGGTAGGAGCGGGTTTATATTTTTTGTCCACCCTATGTGTAATTATCCTTGCCTTTACAGGGTCTTTAAATACCTAATCCGTGTGTTTTAACATGCCTTTGAGCATTGGTAAGGTATGAGTAGCTCTTTGGGAAGAAGTAAGTGTTTCAAAGAGGAAATCCTCTTCTAAAGGCTCCTTATGAAGCTCGACCCCATGATATTGAGCAGCCCTGTTAAGGAGCTCAATGTACCCAATGTTGTCGTCAGGTGGCGAGGGTCTGGAGGGATACAAATCAGGGTCATTGCATGTGTTTGAGTCTGTATGATAATCCTCCCAAGTGTCAGTGTCCTGTAGCCTATCCTGATCCTCATCCCCATCCCCTTCATCCTGTGGGTTAGGTGAAAGTGGTGGTGGTGGTGGTGGTGAATTTGATGGTGAGATGAGCAAGTTGGGATCAGTGGGAGAAGGAGGTGGAATATAATGGGGAGAAGGGTTAGTACCCACACTCTTCCTTTTGAGAGGAATGTGGTAGTCCTCTGATAGGTCAATCTTCCGTTTTTTTGGAAGAGTGGCATGAATATGTCCTGTTTCAGGGTTGATCACCAGTTTTTTCTGCTTCGGATCCGAAGGCGGGGCATCGGCTCTTTAGAGGGAGTGTCTTTCTCTTTATGTGTCGAAGGTTTCGGCTTCGAGCCTTTGGGCGTCGAAGGTTTCAGCTCTGAGCCTTTCGGTGTCGAAGGTGGAATCTTCGGCAACAGTGGTATTGTGACCAACACATGCTTGGACTTGTGTTTCGGCGCTGAAGGTGTTGGTTCGGTGACAGGGTGGGGCCGGCTCGAGCCGGAAGGCTTCTCTTTCTGTTTCGGAGCCGGGCCCGAGGGCGGGGCGTTGGAAACTTTTTGTCGGTACCGACCTTGGCCCGAGGGCAGAGGAGGGACCGGAGCCTTTGTTTTATGTTGAGGGGGCAAAGGGGTATCTTTACTCATGGTACGCTGACCCGGAGTAACCTGCTCCTCTTCTTCCATGTCGGAGTCGGCCTCGGACACGGATATCAGTTCTTCTTCTTCGGCTCCTTGAGCTTGATGTTCAGTGTCGGAATCTTCGCCGAAGATGTCCGCTGCGGAGCCGCTCTGGTGTTGCATCTCGTGGCGTCGAGCCCGACGATCACAAAGTGTCTTTTTCGATCGAAACAATCGACATGCCTCGCAGTCGTCGTGTTCCCGGGACAAGCAGAGGTTGCACACTTCGTGCAAGTCGGTGCATGGAAACTTAGCACGACACCCGGGACAGAACTTGAAGGGAGTCCATTCCATCGACTGCTAGTGCGGTCGGTGCGGGTAGGCCCGACGGCCTGCCACGAGTTTCCCGATCGAAGGTTTTCCGAGGTGAGACGATGCGCGTCGAATGGGGAACCGCGATCGATAACAATACCGTCGAGGGTAGTGGATTGCACGTCGAAGGGGTCCAAAAACGGATCCGAACCGGAGCGCAGCAATACACATCCGAACCCGATGCGGAAACAATCTAAGGATGGAGTCGATGCCCATGCGCACTATCACCGAAAGGAGGAGTCACCTACCTCGTGACTGGAAAGACTTCTTCGAACAAAAACAAAGTGCAAACATCCGGACCCAACACTAGATGGCGATCTATGCATAGCATGTGATCTACAGCTCACATGCCTCGAACACATATTAGTCCCCCTGCTGTCAACAGTTGGAAAAATTCACTCCTCGTGTGGGCACAAGCAGAAAGCACATCATTGCACAGGGAGGAAGTAGCTGGGTTACGCAAATACCCGATAGCACAGTTTTGGGATACTATCCTCGGGGACCCGACACGCATCAATGAGGAGGCCAGGAATAGTCCTTCACAAGAGGCTGGTGAAAGAGAGATGGATACAGATACTCAGACACAAAACATCTCAGGCTCCGGATAAGCTAGGGGCAGACATGGAGGAGGGGATATCTCCCATGATGCATGAACACCATAAGAGGGGAAGTCTAGCTGCCTATTCCATTGGGCATTGCAGAAGATGGAACAACGAATCTGACACAGTTGCAACAAAATGGTAGCATTTACCCGTTACATACACCGACCCAGGCGTAATGATCTGATGATGGTTTCGTTTTTTTTTTTTATTTTGTTTATTGATTTTAGTGCTCAGATTCAAAGCGAAATACACAGGCAATTATACAAATTGATGGAATCAGGAAGGTTATATGAACTCACACAAACACCCCCCTCCCCCTCCCTCCCAGGCAGAGCAATATCATAATTCCAGAACATTTCGGACAATGCGAAAACCATCACATGTGAGGTGGTAAGCAAGACAGATAAAGGTTCTTATATACAGTCCACAACTATGGGCCGGAAAACATGAACACACCTATGCCAGTGTACCGTGAGGAAGCAGCAAGTGCCATGACAGCTACTGAACATAATCCCCAGGTATGCCAAACGCTCATAACAGATTAGAGTGGGACATCAGATATGCTGTAAGGGGGGCCCAGAAGTCCTTGGGGCGGGATGACTCAGGCAGCTCTTCTTCATATATCCGTAGCTGGTCCCTGCAGTACAATAAGTCTCGAAGCCATTTTTTAACAGTGGGTACTGCCTTGGCTCCCCAGCACTGCGCGACCGCCCTCTTTGCAAAAAGAGTGGAAATTGCAACTATACGCCTGTTACATGGCTTAAGAGGTTTGACGTGGCTCAGCAAGCACATCTCAGGAGTGCAGCACACAAGCTCCGACACAACATCAGTAAGCATGGTCGTCACTGCAGTCCAGAACGCAAACACACCGGGGCACACCCAGGCTACGTGAAGAAAGTCCGCATCAGTAGCTCCACATCTCACACAATTAGCAGTCTCTCTTAAACCATATTTATGTAGTTGTAAGGGGGAGTAATATACCTGATGCAAGAATTTAAAAGGAATAATTCTGAGGTTACAATTAGCTGCGAGGCGGCCCGTGAGCTGACAGCACTCCCCCTCCAAGCCTCTGGTGCAATAGGGGTGCCCAACATTGCTCGCCAACGTACGTAAGAGGGGGAATCCTCCTGCTCCCGCTCGCGCAGAGAAGCGTTGTAAAGCTTGGTAATTAGACCCCTCCGGGACGCTCCCGAAAGCATCACCTGTAACACCCGCTGAGTGGTGGGTTCGGCAGGATAGTTCGGGTACGCAGCGCGGATAGCTTGTCGGACCCGGACATACGTAAAATTAAACATAAAAGGGCGATCTGCGCCATTCTGCGCCACCCGTAAAGTTTTAAATTGACCGCCAGTGTATAAGTCGCCCAGCCGGGAGATGCCCGCTGCTGCAAGCTCTCTCCTGGCAGTCGCCTCGCGCGCCGCCGAGATACTGGGATGCGAAGCTAGTGGTACTAGTGGGGCATATAAATAGGAAAGCCGAGCTCGCAGCGCAATCATTCGCCATGCCCACGCCGTGCACTGCGTGGGGTTGATCTCATTACGTAGGCCACCTGCTCCACCGGAAAGAGCAACCGCTTGCACCGGAAGAGGAAAAACAGCATCTGACTCAATCGCCACGTGAGGCTGAAAGCGCTGGGGAAAGTGCCAATAATGTGCGAATTGTGCCTGCGCACATAAATAGTAAAGGCGAAAGTCAGGGGCCTCAAAGCCGCCACGGTCAAAAGGCAGCACCAGCAGATCCCACCGGCAACGGGGCTTCTTACCACCCCACACAAACGTTAAAAGCGCTGACTGCAGCGTATGAAACAGCACAACATTTAATTTTATAGGGATATTGACGAAGAAGTACAACAATTTAGGTAGGAAGACCATCTTCACAACGGCAAGCCTATCCGCTAGCGATAGGGGTAAATGTGCCCATCGCGCAGCCTGTTCGGATATGCGTGAAACCGTGCGACCATAGTTCTCAGAGACAACCATGGCCGGATCCCTGTGCACCCAAACTCCAAGATATTTGACAGGGTCAGATGTCCAAGTCAACGGGAAGTCCACCTCCACCTCAGTTGTTTGCGCAGTTAGTGGGAACACTACAGATTTAGACCAATTAATCCCCAGGCCAGAGAATCTTTCAAACTGTACGTACTCTCGTAGCAGCGCGGACAGGTGCACAGCAGGCTCGCGGACATAGAGCAGCATATCATCTGCGTAAAGGGAGACAATTAAGGGCCGCAGCCTGAACCGCAGAGCCGCCGCGGCGTGTTTCTGGCGCAGCTTACAGGCGAGGGGCTCTAGGGCCAGAGAGAAAAGCATAGGGGACAGGGGGCAACCCTGTCTCGTACCCTGTTCAATACTAAACAGTGAAGACACCCACCCATTGACCCGAACGCGGGCCACCGGACCGCTATATAGCACCCTAAGCCATTGTAGAAAAAAGGAGGGGAAGCCCATCCTACCCAGTACAGCAAACATAAAGGGCCACTGCAGAGAGTCAAAGGCTTTTGCTGCGTCGAGCAACACAGCCACCGCCTGGAAATCAGGCTCAAAATAGTGCAGCGTGGAGAAGAGCGTACGCAAGTTATGTGTCGTGGAGCGCTCAGTGACGAAGCCGGACTGATCAGGTAACACCAGCAGAGGGACTAGAGGTTGCAGCCTGGTAGCTATCATTTTGGCGAGAATCTTTGCGTCAATATTAATGATGGATAGAGGTCGGTATGACCCACACTGATTCGGGGGCTTATCTGGTTTCAGTAGGGTGACAAGCAGAGCCTCCCGGAGGGAAGACGGCAATGCCCCATTTTCATAGGCCTCTGCATACACAGCTAGGAGCCGAGGGTCCAAGTCCGATGCGTAAGCTTTATAAAATTCGCCAGGCAGCCCATCGGGTCCTGCAGTTTTACAGGTTGGTAGGGACATAATGGCCTCCTTGACATCCTCCACTCCGAATGGTTGTACGAGGTACTCCCGATGTGCATGGGATAACCATCCAAGTGCTACATCGTCCAGGTAGGCATCTATCTCCGCAGCGGGTGGAGACTCTCTAGAGGCATAGAGATTTGTATAGAACCGTAATACGGTGTCGCAAAGCTCCACCGTCAAATGGCAGGCAATACCATTTTCATCAAGCAATTCAGCAATATTGTCTTGACTGCATGGTTCCGATATCTTCTGCACGAGCGAGCGGCCAGGACGGCCACCCTCCCCATAGTAACGCGCCATCCTGCGTCTGGAGCAATGTGACAGCTCCTGATCCACCGCATCATTATGCTCCAAAATAAGCTCCCTCATAGCAGCAAGTTTAGCTGTAGAAGTATCGGACTCGAATTCGCGCTCCCGCTGAGAGACATCAGATGCCAACTTCCGTATTCTACGTCGAATGTCTCGCAGGATACCGGATTGGGCCCCAATACAAGATCCCCTTATAGTAACTTTAAAAGCTTCGCAGAGCATGCCCGCGCTGTCAACAGATCCCTCATTTTCCCGAAAATAATTTTTAATTGCCTCAGCTATGGTCTGGTGAAAAACAGGGTCCTTTAGTTCTGAAGGTTGGAGCCTCCATGCAAAGGGTGGTCTCTGATAGGCAGGGAGCTGCAGCTCAAGAAGCACAGGGGAATGGTCCGACAGAGTGCGTGCCTCATGCGACACCGCCATCGTCCAATTGCAGACCTATTCCGAGACTAGCCAATAATCAATGCGGGACCAGGAACCGTGGAAGCAAAAGTGCTCTCCCGGCCAGCTGGATGCAGGGAGCGCCAAATATCATTCAGATGACCCGTATCCAACAGACCCATGTTTGGGCCGTAACACACCAATTCCCTCCCTATCCATTGCTGCATCAAGGCACAGGTTAAAATCCCCCCCCCCCACACAATTGCAGCCGGGGGGAACTGCGATATTCTCCGCCACACATCTGAATAAAATGAGGGGTCGTCCACATTCGGACCGTAGACATTCACTATCAATACGCTCTCACCACCCAAGCGCCCATGCACCATCGCCACTCGCCCGCAGTCATCAGTCTCAGATTTGATCACAGTGAAGGGCACACCCCTTTTTACCAGGATAAGCACACCTCTAGAGTAGGTAGAGAAAGAAGAGGCAACCTTCACACACGACCAGCGTGCACCTATCTTGCCAGCTGAATCCAGAGTTAGATGCGTCTCCTGCAAAAGGGCAATTTGCACTCCCACACGATCTAAATATGCAAACACTGATCTGATCTTTTTAGCCGTGTTCAAGCCACGAACATTCCAGGTAAGGAATTTAAGTACAGAGGTCATTGTGGCCAGCCGGCCATAGTGGGACATCTGAAACATGAGCATGGATAATGAACACCAAGAAAACCCAAAAGCAAGTGCCTACTCGCACATTAACAGTCCGAGCAATTATCCACAACATTCTGCCTTCCCAACCCCAGACACCCCAACCCCCACCCACTTTAGCTGCCCCAACACGCCAAAGCCATCCCAAAGCCCAGCCCTTCCACCCCCCCAAATCCCAACAAGCAAAGCACAACATTGGGGTGCACCCATTAGCGGGGGGCACTGAGTGCTACTAACCTCCAGCAAAGCGGGAGGTGGCCGAGCAGGTCTACTAGATGCCAGTACAGGAATTTGCCCATATCTGCGTGCACAGGTGTAGACGAGCGCAGCAGCCCCAGATTTAGCAAACACCCCATAGGGACAGACATCAAACAATTCCTCAAGAGTTTCAACAAAATAGTACCAATATCGAGGGGACTCCCTTCCGAAACCAGTAACAAAGTCCAAGACACCATTAGAACATAGGGAGAGGAGAACCTCTAAGACAGCAGCGCAGGGAAAGAAAAACGTAACCAGCATTTAAGCATAGCGACACATGTTGCATACAATCAGCAGGTTCCAGAACAGTTGAACACCCAGCATGAAGAATACAATCTAAGAAACCTAGTAAATGTGCCTGTTCGAGAGAATGTTCAAATCGCGCTATTCCTACTCCTCCTCAGGGGCAGCACCAGACTCTTGTCTCCGTCGCTTCAGTTGCTTGGTGTGCTCCATCGCGGCCTTGGGAGACGAAAAGATCTTACAGTTAACCATCCACGCCAATGCGGAGATGGGCCGGATAAAGCATGGCGTACGGGACACCGTCTGTTTGCAAGAGCTTTTTGACAGAGCCAAATTCACGGCGGGCCGCTTGTACTGCCACCGTAAAGTCAGGGAAAAAGGAGAGAGCGTTGCCCTGATGCACTATTGGACCCTTCTCTCTGGCCAGCCTTAAGATAGTGTCCCGGTCCCTGTAATTGAGGATCCTGGCAATGATGGGGCGGGGCGGAGCCCCCGGGGCCGGGCGGGCAGCCAGAGAGCGGTGGGCTCGCTCCACAATGAACATGCTGGAGAGGTGTTCCGACCCAAAAATCTCCGAAACCAGGCCCTCAATATACGTCTCCACCCACATTCGTGGACTCCGGCAGCCCAGTAATACGGATATTGTTTCGCCTCGATCGCGCTTCCAGCTCCTCATTTTTGGCCTGAATTAGGGCTACTACTTTTTCCATATTCAACGCCTTGTCTGCCACGGTGCTCAAGCCATCCTCAGTGGCCGATACCCTCTGCTCCACCTCCCCCATGCGCGCGCATTTTGTTTCTCCAACTGGGAGGACATGTGGTCAAGGCGGTGGTTGACAGAGGCCATCGTGCCCTCGATGGCCTGTAGAGAGCGTTGCATGGCCAGCAACGTGGTTTCCAGCGTGGGATGGCCGTCCGCTTGCGCATCAGCCTCCGAATCCGAGGCCGCCTTCTGTGGAGTTTTGCGGGCTTACGCAGGTCAAAATTCAGGCGTGGCTGCGACTTATCAGTTCTCCCCATGGCACACCAGTGCACCCCCGCGGAGGGTATCAAGGCCAGTGCAGCACAACCTGCGATCAAGGTGCAGTCTCTAACGATGTGCCACTACCACGCGGCAGCCAACCGCGAGCGCGCTGCACGGAGCCCCAAGCAATTCAGGCAGCTCAGCTGGCGCCACAGATCATAGGCACGGGAGGGGGGCAGGAAGGCTGCAACGTTGTCCACCAGGCCTCAAACCCCAGCCAGTATAAGGGGCCCCTCCAGCACTAGCTTGCTGAATAAGTCGGGAGCGAATAATGGTGGGGCTCAAAGATCACACACTGAGCCAGTCATGTACCCGCTGCGGAATGGGAGACTCACAGGGAGGCCGGTGATCAGCGCTGTCAGATGTGTAGGCGGCAGGAGGCCAGATAGCGACCTTGCCCGCGGTTCCTCCAGTACAAATTCAGTCGAGGCCCCTGCGCCCCGCGCCAGCCACAGCTTGCAGGCCGCAGCCCAGGCCCGGGCCCGTACCCACCTACGCAGCCGGAGCCCAGGCCTAGCCGCTCACCCCACTCACCGCAACCGGCGCCGACGGGCGTCCGATGTCAAAAGGAGCCTCAGCCGATGCCGGGGCTAGCCTCCGCAGCGTCAGGCTCCGCAGTTGGTCTCTCTCCCGCTCCCTCACCACACAGATCAGTCGCTAATCTATCAGCGTCCCCAAGGGAGGTTCGCCGCACCAGCAGTGCACGGCACCGGGCGTCGCCAGACACAGGAGGTGACGTGCTGCAATGTGGTTGTACGGCGCAACGGCCCAGCGAGGCCTACATCCCAACGGCGGGCGCCATTATCAAGGTCGCAGTGTCCGCACCTTGAGGCGCCGCCAGTGTGTGTCCAGCAGCGCTACGGGGCCAGCAACATCGCCATGAGAGGTCGCCTGGGTTCAGGAACGCACTCCAGTGGTCTGTGGGCCAATTTGACCCGTAAGGCAGCAGATGATGGGCGGATTGTAGCTCGGCCGGACAGAGCCTCACAGCAGTGCGGCCATTTTGCCGTGCGCCCTCTAGCGCCCCCGATGATGGTTTAGTTTGATTGTTTGATTTTAAATTGTATCATATTTTGCTTTATCCTGCACCTCCAAATAGGACAACTAGGTGCAGAAATACGTGTGAAATGCTGGCTGGGTGAGCGGACAAAAGACAACATTAAAAAGGGACGGAATACATACTATGTCACTCCAATGGATATAAAAGTACATCTCAATTGATAGCTGTACACGATTTAATTTATGTAGAAGACATAACTCCGTAACTTTTCTGATAGACGGAACTTGTAGCGGAATTAATTCAAATGTTTCAGCAGTACGTGTGACACTGTTTATTGTATATGCTGTACTTATTTGCTCCCTGCCTCATATATGTTTATTGTTATCTGTATGTTTGGGAAACGGGGGGAAAAAAAGCAAATAAAGATATTAAAAAAAAATACCAAAAAAAACGATACAGCATAGACAATACAAATACTGCATTTTAGCAATACCGCTATCACAAAGGTCCCAGAGTCATCAAACGCTATCACCAGCACAGGTCATGAACATCAGCTTTGGGGCATACTAGGAAACCTTTCACAAACTGTGCCTTGCACAAGTTGACGACCAATAAGAAGGCTTGTTTGACCACTCCAAATAATCCTATAAGACACCTTGAAAAAGACAAACAAATCAGGATGAAGGAATTAGCTCGAATGCAACATTACCTTTTTTTTGCTGTTCACTTTCCATTCCTTAAGCACGTCAACAGCACTGCCTAAAAAAAGAAAACAGACTAACATTGGTAATATCTGGGAGCAAGAAGCAACGTATAGCACAGTTCATTGCCTCCCAGGGACTGCACCTCTCAAGAATGCCCAACCATTGCACGGCTTCATTTTAGAAGTCCTAGAAAGTCCTGCCCACAGACTATCACACCATCATTGTCCTCAGAGCAAACCCTTCTCTACTCCAGTGCCTCTACTGGGACACAAAACCGTTTTCCCAAAGCCACCTCCACCCAACAACCTTAACCCACTTCATCCTCAGGGCCACCATCACCACCCTCGAACGGTACAATACCAATCACCAACAGACTCCTTGGAGCCATCATCCTTACCTCCAATGCATCTCAGAGCTACCATGCCTTCAACCAATGCTTCCCCAGAGCCAACATCCCCACCACCCCCCAAGGCTACTTTCTGTTCCCCTCAAAAGCAGCTGGGAGCCACTATTTTGAACTCCCTGGAGAATCTATGCCTTTACACAGTGGCTCTCAGTGACAAAAATATTACTTACCTGTAACTATAGCATAACAACTCGGTATGCTCTACATTTACAAACTGGCATCATTTTGAAAACTGGGCTGCCGTTTAAAATTATTGGAAAAAAAAAAAAATCAAGTTATTGTTGACCTGAGGGAGTGTCTAATTAGACCTCCTTAAGTCTGAATTCCCAAAAGCCCCATGATTCGGTGGCATCTAAAGATTGTCTTGTTAAGAGGTTGCTTGAGTTCAGCTTAACCCGTGCAATCTCATGTAATATTTTGGCGAGGCGGGCAGGGTTGCGTTTTCTGAGAAAACATACAACCAGAATGCTGCACATCTATAGCCACTAACAACCAACATTGCACAGCTCGCCTTTCTGTCATGCCATTACTTGCTCACAGTTCTGCAATACATCAGTTTTGAGGGTCCATATACTGTTCATACTGAACTCTCAGACACTGGCCTTTCATTTTGACTGAAAAGTTCTAATAGATCATTTCTAGTCGGGACCTCCAGTCCACAAGTGTGAACCTATCTAAAAACAGCACTTTCTGAAAAGCGCAAAATAGCGGCTTGGCTTTCAGAGTCCACATAGCTATGAGGTGGAATTCTCAATACCCCTGCAATCAAGGCAGTCATCTGTTTAGTCACCAGCTGAACCCTGTCTATGTACCGGCTATTCCTTAGCTGGTCCTTAATCTCTTCTTATAAATGTCTGACAGTGCCAATTAGCCACCTTGAAATGGACGCCTTTACAAAATAAATACATATGAATCTTGTACAGACTCATGTAGTGAGTAGTACATTTTAAAGGAGAGAGTACAAGTCAAAAGCAGTTCAAAAATCAATTTCTCAATGCTACCTGCCTCACAATGGAATTGAGTCAGGCTTCAGAGCTCAGACACAAATGCTTAATAAAGCTGTGTAGTGAATGCTACGTAACAGCCTTGCTATGTAGCAGTATATCCTCATTGTGCGTTGTATGCTCCCTATGAATGCTACTATTTCCTCTTTTCATCTTGTGAAGAGTGCTGCAGTTAACTGTGATACTCATTTATCTGCTCGCTAAGAGCCAGGGCTTTAAGTGGGATGAAAAAACTGGGGGGTCTCTCAAAAGGGAGGGGTCAAAAACACGTAAGCTAAAAATCTGTGCTTAGCATAGTGTGCTGCCCGACTTGTATTTTCCTGTTTCTATCATTGCATCCAGATATATGTTACAACAAGTATAATCCTACCTACAACAAGTCCGGACTATTGGCTTTGTCAATAGGCGTTTGTTGCATAAGATAAATAAACAGCAACTATGACTTGTATATAATATTGAAAAAACTTACACTTAAATCCCTGGTGACACCACAACAGTGTTGCTGCTCCTGAGTTTCAAAAAGAGAAGGGAAATCCAAAGAGAAAATGACTCTCTTTAAAGAATTTCCCTTCCCCTACAACGCTCACCTGGCATGACGTCATGCCGTAACTTCTCTACTAGTGAGAAGTGAGCAGTGTGAGCACCCGCACATCGATGTGCCTACTGTCACTGCAGTCCGGAGAAGAACTGACCGCCTGTGCCAGGGCATGAAACCGAGCCCGATAGAGACCAGTTTCGAGGACTCCTTTAAAAAACTGCCGGTGCTCAGCACCTGTGAAACCCGGCCCACTTAAAACCCTGCTAACAGCACAGTACAATCAATCTTGCTAAACTTGCTTTAGGTAGGTTTCATCTTCTTAAGTTGTGTGTTTAAATATCACAGACAGATGTGGAGTGTTTCAAATGTTGGTCCTCCTTTCACTAGTACCTCTCTATGCCCTTCTGTCCTCTAGAGAATTTAAGCTGCTTCGCATCAGAATTTGCGACTTTAGGAAGAAACATGATAACTCCAGTGTCTAGTTAATGTAAAATTCAGATTTGACATTTGGTAGAAATTAAGTTTGTGTTACTGATACCAGTTTATTTAAAGATAACAATGTGCTGATGTAATGGGTTAGGGCTTTCTATCGCATTGATATGTGGGCTGAAGAGCAGATCATGATAATTTGGATGGCACCACATTAAGCTTCCAATTGGTAGCTAGGTGTCTGACTAGGGGTAATTCTCGTTTTCAATACTTTCAGGAACGCACAGGACAAATACATTAGGTTTAATATAGAGATATGGTTCTCATACATACTTTTTATGCTATGCCTTCAAGATAGCACACTGTCCCCAGACTGAGGGATGTGCCACCCCTTTTTATGGCAATTCGTGATATAATACACAGAAAGACTTGCCCAGCAGTGGTGATACTCTTTTCAGTCAGTTATGAATATGGTTAATTTTAGGGGATTCTAGCTTACTTGGGTGTTACCATACAATTGGTGGGTAATTTTAATTGTTCAAACTAGGACTTCAGGGGCCATGGTGCTGTGCCCACCGTCTTCAGATTGGGAGGCAGCACACTGATATATGCTTTTTCAAATGCTTTTTTAACCCGTTCGATGCGTCGGACGGCCCCTGGCCGTCCGACGTCACGGTGGGCGTGTGTGGAGGACAGCCGGGGGCCGTCCGAGACACGCCCACTCATTATTTCACCCACACCGCGGCAGAATTCGCGCCGCGGTCAAGCGGTTAATCTGTGGGCATGTTGATACATGAAACAACAGTGAAAACCAAGGAAACTCATCCAAGATAAAATAATGGAGATAGTTATCATTCTCTCACCTTGCGCACCACATGTGCGGTCATAGGGATCAGTAGAAAGATGCAGGCAAATTCTTGTCACCGCTTGCAGTGATCATCTACATGAGCACCAGGGTGGAATGTCTTGTGTTCTGTTTTCACAAACAAGAACACACACTCAGGACTCCCCAATGTGTGAAAATGTCTCTTATGGCTTGTTTAATCTTCTATTTGTGGCAGTGTTGTACATTTTGAATTAACCCATTTCTTCCCCTAGGGTGTGCTCTGCCTGCAGTGCCACCTTCCTTTTACTGGTCTAAGGCCAACAACGTCATGTCTCCGCAGACAGCTCATTTAGGGTGTGCACACCTTGGTTATGTTATCCGTACCCTCTGACACTATTCATGATTCATACAAATAGTTAAAATATTTGGAAACATGACATTGTCCTTAGTTCCAGAGGACTCCTACTTTTTTTTGTTTCACTTTCTCCCCCCCCCCTTGTTCAATTCAATATAAGCTTTATTCGTCATGTACAAACAACCATAAAAGCAATTGCAAGTTTAAAATATAGTTCTAAAAACAGTCCTTTAAAAAAATTAAAAAATAAAATAAAAAATAAAAATCGCAGCCTTTTCTTATATTAATTGCTTTTAGAATAAATAACGCAACATTAAAACATATCCCGAGAACATTAAGGGCAGCAAGTAATTTCATAGCAGCTTTATGCGTTCTCATATTGTATTTTATAAAAAGTAGTTTCAAATAATAACGTCTAAAATACAGATAAAAATTACAAAAGAGCATATGGTGCATTGTGCTTTACTTAGATTGCCCGTCACAAGGGCAGGGGGTAGAATCAAGGGGGCACATTTTCATCACAGGAAAAGTGACTAAATGGTACACTATTCCTAGTCTCAGTCTAATCAATACAAAACGATGTGTAGGCTTAGTCACCCGAGTCAGATAATCTTGGACTCCCTTCCAAGATTCGATTGTTTTGTAAAATATAAAAGTTGATTTTTTCCCTACCACTCTCATACGGGCCTCTGTTTTATAAGTAAAAAATGCATCCTTAATTTTCTGTTTAGTTAAGGTAATCACTTGCCCCGGGTTCATTTCAATGTTTAACTTAAATAATTTACTATATGTGTCACTAATATACTTTAACCAAGGAATACACCATTTTTTATCCAGGAGGAGGCAGTCCTTAATGATTGATTTTGTAAAGTTAGTTTAATCTTTGGCTCAGATAGATCTCCATAACAACAGCGGCCGCATGGCAATCAAATCGGCTAAGTACACTAATCCTACTTCTTGATGTATTACTTTAGTGGACGCTGTTGGGGATAAACTTAAGAGACGTTTTAAAAAGGAGTTTTCTTCTCGGTGCAGTATCTGACTACAGTTAGGGGCCTACACTATATAGGGCAGTAGCAACAGATCTAGCCTTATACATTGCTAACATTTCCTTGATCGGTTGCCTAATTTTGATGCAAATCTAAAAACCCCATATGTGCTCTTAATCATCTTAGATCAAACATTGGTTAATTCATGTGTCCAATTCCCACTGCCCGAGAAGGTTACTCCCAGGTAGCAGAAAGTGTTAACAGTTTCTACAGGGGTGCTATCATTATAAAAAGTTTAAAATTTCTTTGGTTTAGGACCGCATATCATAGTAAATGTTTTTGTTTTGTTCATTAGCAATTTCCTTGCAGCAATAAAATTCCTAAAATTATCAATTAATCTTTGTAGGCCTATTGGGGTCCTAGAAAGCAACACGGCATCGTCTGCATATAGCAGCATCGGTATATA
The DNA here is from genome assembly GCA_963921515.1 of Calotriton arnoldi. NCBI lineage: Eukaryota > Metazoa > Chordata > Amphibia > Caudata > Salamandridae > Calotriton > Calotriton arnoldi. The sequence goes on along the minus strand of CAWUFW010005890.1, from coordinate 420,133 downwards.
ACTACCAGCGATTTGTGGGGCGTCCGCCTGGACCAATTGCAAAGCTTTGTCGACCTCATTTATAAAGAACGAAAAAAGGAGTGGGGCGAGGACGCAGCCCTGGCGAATACCTCGTTTTACATCAAAATTTGGTGTACACTCGCCCCGCTGCCCATATCGCACCTTGCATGACAGCATCTCAAAGCCTTGCAAGTAAACAGATGATCGGTTTAGGGGCGCCAAGGTTAAGCAGAGTTGGCCAAAGAAGTTTGTGGTCAACAAGATCAAAAGCACTGCTAAGATCTGCAAAGCAAAGATATAATCTCCCTTCTTTGGCGCACGTATATTTGCCAATTAGTAATTTCAAATTAATGCATTACTCTATGGTCCCTAACCCTTTCCTAAAACCATATTGTGCTGGGGAGAGTATCTCATTTTCATTTGCCCGCTCTTCTAATCTCACTAATAATACTTTACTCATCACCTTTACTGACAAATCTAGGAGCGATATGGAGCGGTAATTTTTTGCTTCTGACTAATTGCCTTTCTTATAAATAGGAATAAAAACAGACTGACCCCACAAGGGAGGTATATTCTCTGTCGCGGCTGTATTAAAAACCCTAGTAAGAATGGGGCCCCATAAATCTGTTGCAGCTTTATATACATCTACTGGGACCCCGTCGGGCCCTGGGCTCCTCCCCACCCCCCCCCTGCTTCCCTTTAATCCCACCTGAACCTCTTCAGTTGTGATATTTAGTGGTGAAGCGGGCCAATTACTCTGCGCTACGCTTAATGCCCTAGATGCTTCATAATCTGATGGATTAAAAATACTTAAGAAATGCGACACCCACGCTTCACATGTAACATGGGATAGCAATTCAGGGAATGAATCACACTTTAAAAATGGCGAATTCACTGTTTCCCAAAATAACTTATTATTAGCTGTATCTGCTACCATGGATAGCTTATCCCAAGCTAGCTCCTGTAGCTCCTTTTTCCTCGCCTCAAGGACAGATTTATAATTAAACCGTAGATTTTTAATTAGTGCATTGTCTCTTGGTTTGCAGTGTAGGGCCTGCTTCAGTTGATTTAGAGATTGGGTGCAGGTATAGTCAAATCACCCTCTACATTGCCTATTTTTTTCCCTAAAAGGAGCAGTCAGAATTCCATCAATAATAGTATTCATTTTGATAAAATTAGCTATCAACTCATTGGAGCTAATAACATCGTTAAGGCAATAAAAAAATCTCCACGCCACAATTTATAACAATTTCATGCAAACGTTTTTGGGGTTCCACTCCCTCCCATTTAATAAGGGCACCCTTAGGTCTAAATGGGGCAATATTAGTTATGGTACTTGGATGGACTACGGCTTTTGTACCCCAGAAGGGGTATCTTTGTCAAATTGCTTTATTTCGATAACAAGTATCATAAAAGCATCATCATTCTTACAATCCACAATGTTATGTTATGTTAGCGGGTATTTATTAAGCGCACGGCTACTCCCAAGAGTGTCCCGGCGCTAACAAAAAGCGACCCGCAATGCTGAGCTCAAGTACCTCGGCCTAAGGCTGCTGTTGAAAAAGCCAAGTTTTAAGTTTCCTTCTGAATGTGAGGAGATCCTGGGATTGCCTCAGCACGAGGGGCAGGCTGTTCCAGAGGCGAGACGCCACCACTTGAAAGGATCTACCTCCTCTCCGAGAAAGCCGAATTCTGGGTGTGATAATCAATGACTTGGCGGATGACCTCAGAAAACGGCACAGGCTATAGTGCTGCATTCTGTCCCCAAGATATGGGGCGCCTATTTTATGGAAGGCCTTAAAAACCAACACCAGTGATTTAAAGGCGATCCGTTTCCTAATGGGTAGCCAATGCAGGGCAGCCAGGAGGGGAGTAGAGTGAGTTCTCGGTCCAGCCAAAAGAGTAACTCTGGCCGCCACATTCTGGACCACCTGAAGGCGGCTGAGTAAAAATTCAGGGAGGCCGAGATACAAGGCATTAGCGTAGTCCAATCTCGACACCACCAGAGCTTGGACTATCGTCTTCCTGTGAGAAACCGGAAGTAGCGGGAGAAAGTTTCTCAACATCCTCAGTATTCCAAAACAGGTCCCGGCCACTGATTGAATCTGGGCCTTCATTGAGAGAGAGTCGTCAAATTTGACGCCAAGGTTTTTTACAGTCTGGACAGCTGAGGTGGGAGGGGACATGTCTTGCGGCCACCAGTGATGCCATAAATCACAGGACCGAGAGCCAAAGAACATCACCTCCGATTTTTCAGTATTGCACTTCAGTTGGTGTTTCCGGAACCAGTGGAAAACCTCTGATAGGCAAATATTGATCGCCTTACTGTTAAATTCCAAGCTCTTCTCACAGGTAAACAGTAATTGCGTGTCATCAGCATATGACACTATCTTTGCCCCGTAGCTCTCGGCGAGCCGAGCCAAAGGTGCCAGATAAACATTGAATAATGTGGGGCTGAGAATTGAGCCCTGAGGGACTCCCACATTCATAGGGGGAATGAGTGCCGAGAAAGGCGGACACCAGATGGTTTGCTGGCGGTCATTCAGAAAAGAGTTAAACCATCTTAGCACTGTGCCTCCAATCCCCCCCTCTTGAAGCCTGCATACAAGTCCACTATGGGGCACAGTATCGAAGGCTGCTTAGAGATCCAGCAGCACCAGAGCCGCTCTGCCCCCCCTATCCAAAGTGATTTTAATGGTTTCTGCAACTTCAAGAAGGGCAGTCTCCGTGCTGAAATTGGCTCTGAAGCCAGATTGACTAGGGTGGAGAAGATGGTTAGCCTCCACGTAGTCCGTGGTCACCGCATTAACATAGCTTTCCAGGACTTTGGAGAGGCATGGTAATAGGGATATCGGCCTATAGTTACCGGCCACCGAGGGGTCGGCCGTCGGTTTTTAAGGAGAGGAAGGATTTTTGCAGATTTCCAATTTTTCGGCATTTCCCCCGTCTGGAGGGCAGTATTCAAAACTGCATTAACTGCCGGATTAATTACCTCCGCAATAGCTGCCATGGTTTTGGCCGGGCAAGGATCTGCGGGTGAGCCAGATTTCAACGCCTTCAAAAGCGCCATGGATTTATCCAATGACATAGGAGGAAACTCAGTAAGAGAGGGGCCGGCCCTGCAACTACTAGGGCAGGGCAGATCTTTCTCCCCTCTACCCACAGAGTCTTGGACTCCGAAAGAGTCATGGATAGTCTTAATTTTATCATAGAAAAAACAGGCCATCTGATTGGACCACTCCTCACTGGGGACGAACAGGCTACTAATAGCTTTAGGGGAGGAGAAGTCTTTAACAATATTAAAAAGTTCTTTGCTTCTATTCCCGGCATGCTCAATTTTGGCAGCCAGGAAGAGCTTCTTCCCCTCACGCACCTTCAAGTAGTGCTCCTTAAGGGCCTGTTTATAGACAATTTTGTCAGTCGGCTTGTAGTTTGAGCGCCACAGCCTTTCCAGGCGTTTACAGGCGCTTTTACTTTTCCTAAGTGCTTCAGTAAACCAAGGGGCTGAAGGCCTATTGATTTTCGACTTCCGTCTCGTATAAGGTGCTAGTTCTAGGGTACGAGAAAGAAGCCAATTCTCCAGGGCGGGTACATCCTCTTCCAGACCCCCACTAAGGGGAATAGGGTGAAGGCTGAGAGCAGTTTGAAGAGCCTCTGGAGTGATCAAGTGGAACGGCCTGTAACTACTCTGCCTAGGTAAAATAGGCAAATGGGAATTGCCGTGCTCCTTATTAATTCTAAAACTGAGCAAAAAATGGTCCGACCAAGTAAGGGGTAGGGTGTCTAAATCAATCGGTTTGGAGGAGAAAACCTGGTCCAGCGTGTGGCCCTTTTCATGAGTCGGGAGATGGACAAAAGGGGGCATATTCAGGAAATCTAAGGCTTCAAACAGCCCTCTAGACTCGGGTTCCAGCTGGTTATCCATATGGATATTAAAATCCCCGAGCACCAGGCAGTGACTATATTTCGCCGCAATCGGAGCAATAATGTGACTAATCGATTCCAGAAACTTTGTAGCAGGGCCTGGAGGGCGGTAAACTACTACCCCCGCAATAGACTGCTGGGCAGAGACTGATTAAAAAACCCAGGGTTTCAGCCCCCTCTATTTCCCCTATCGGTATTGGCAGACATTTGAGAGGGCTCCGGGCAATGAGAGCAACACCCCCTCCCCTCCCCAGAGAGCAAGTTATCATAAAGACATTATTAATAGCGAGATATATAAAATCCCTCAAGCATAATAAATTGGCACTAATTTTCATTAATAGTTATAAACATTAGCGGGCTAATCCCAAATCCAGGATAGATCAAATAAATTTATACTTCCGCTAAATAGTAGAATTTGTTCATTGTATAAAAAGATTAATTAGATAAAAAGACAATGCATTTCATCTCATTGATCTATTTAAAACCAGTTGTAATATATAATAGAAAGAATCCACAATACAATATCAGACCTCCCTGCGTGAGAATTTGGTCCTAACAAGCCAGACGCAACTAAGGCACTTTGCCACACCACAAGCGAAAAGAGTCCTTGAATCTGATTTCATAATTCGCAATGCAGCACAATGATCAGAAGTGCCCAGCTGCCTACAGCATCTAGAGATCTAGCTAGGTTATATGCTGGGCATGCAAACATGAGGTGGGCCACACTCTCTTTCGGTGCCTCACAACAGGGGCAATCCGCAATTGTCTGATGAGGGGGGCTCCACTTCGCAGTTAGTTCACGGACCATGAGAGAGCCAACCCTAAACTGTATATAAAGTGCCCCATCTCTTGGCCTCTGGATAAGATCTAAATATGGTTCCAGAAATATGTGCTGTTTATGCTGGTAAAAATCTTCTGTCAGCCTGCCTGCTTTAGGGTTACTAAGTTCCTGTGTATCGACCCAGGCCCAATATACACTTTTAAGGTCAACCTTACTCGGTGGGTTTTGGCCTTGCCAGGATTCCTTAAGGCCTAGGGCGAGTAGTAGTTTTTTAACATTATTTATCCAACTAACCCTATGGTTGCCGTCTAAATTCATTACCTCTGTGAATGCAACTGCATATTTATTGAGTTCAGCAGTGCGCAATAATCGTCCCCAAAAAAGCAAAGGTCGTAATCTGGCAATGGCTCTATAAGATCGTCTACCCATATCACTCATCAGGGGTTTAAGTGGTACGTTTCGGGGAAGCATCACTAGTTCTCTTAGAAACATATGTTCTGATCTACAGATCTCTTCCACATTGTCGAACCCCCACAGTTCGGCACCTTAGAGGGCCGAGCTAACTGCCTTCGCGGCATAAATCGTGAGCGCCGGGGCAACAGGTCTGCTCTGCGAGGAGCGATGTTCTCTGCCTATTGCCCCAGCCACACGTTTGTGGTTCAGAAGCATCTTATTAATGTGAGATCTCCAGTGCATTCTTTCCGAGAGTCGAATACCAAGGTAATCTAACGTGCTAACTCTCTCCAGGCATGTTCCTCCTAGGATAAAGTTATAAGGGTCTACAGGGATTAAATGTCATCAGTTTGGTTTTAGTGGTGTTAATAATCAGCCCCCTAGAATTACAGAAGAGCTGAAACCTGTCCAAGAGTCTTTGCAACCCTGCCAGGGTCTTAGAGATCAGCAGTGTGTCATCTGCAAACAGGAGAGTAGGTACCCTGTCTCCTGCCAGGGCCGGTGCATCAGCTGGGATTTCCTGAAGAAAGCTAACCACCCCGTTCATATATAATGAGAACAGGGTGGGTGCCATGACACAGCCCTGGCGTACTCCCATCAGTTTTCTGCTCTTGTGACCCCCATCTCACTTGTGCATAATTACCCTCGTGCAATCGGATCAGCAGATTTAGTATTAGCGGGGGATGCCCATCTCGCCAAGGACTTGCCATAACCGGTCCCAAGGGACCAGGTTGAAAGCAGTCTTCAGGTCCATGAAAGCAAGGTAAAGACTGCCTCTACCTATCACGACTACCTTCCAGTAAATGAGAAGCAGCCTGAATGCCTGATCAACCTGTCCCAGTATTGGCCCTGAAACCCGCCTGATAATGGGAGAGGACATTCTCGTCCTCAGCCCAGAGTTGGATTCTCTGCAACAGCATCCTGCCAACTACTTTTTGGATAGCGTCAATCAAACTGATGGGTCGGTAGTTGGCAGGGTCCTCCCTATCTCCCCTTTTGGGAAATTGGCACCACCTCAGCACCCTTCCAAGATTCAGGTATGGGGCATCCATTAGAGATGGAATTGATTAGGAGCATGATATATCTCCCCAATTACGAGAATCTGCGAGAAATAAGTCCCCAGGAAGACCATCTGGTCCAGGGGATTTTGCTGGGACTATTCTTTTAATAGACGCTTTTACTTCATTTATCGTGAAGAGATCGCAAGTATTTGGGGTGAGGCGAGTAGTTAACTGGTCATACGCCCCTTCTTGACGGATTACATCTGCCCCCGAATAAAGTTTCCTAAAATGGTCAAACCAATCCTGACTTGAAATATGATTAGGAATTAAGTCGGGATCTTTTCTGTCAGCCCCCCTGACAAGGTACCAAAATAAATTAGAATCCCTTGCTGTGCTAGCGTCCCTCAGAGCTTGCCAGTGGGACTCTTCCCACTTCAGCTTGGCATAGAGCAAACCTGCTTTGTACTCCTTCCTAGCAAGTTGGACCCGGGGACAATTTTTACTTTTAATAGCAAGTGCTAGGGCTTTTCTTTTTGGTCTACAGTCTTTAGAGAACCATGTCTGGCCACTTTTTGGTTGCACATTGTGAGAATTGCGACTGCTTGCTAATTGGAAAAAAGACCCCATCTGCTCTACAGTCCTCATATAAATTTCTAGGACCTTCTCTGGAGTATCGGAATCATTAGATGCCTCCTGTAAATCAGCGATATTCTCTCTCAGGACTTGTTTGATGCCATTCATTTTTACTTCATTGGCAACAAATTTGGGCCATTTTAGATATCTTCTACAGTTAGATGGGGCCACTTCCTTAGTCAACATAGTGGTGCTTACACCAGAAGCGGGACAAGGGGGAGACCATGGTGCCTTCATGATCAGACAGAGTGGATTATGATCGCTGTCAATAGTAGGGACTATTTCCATGTCGATAAAGCTTCTCCAGAGTCTTACATCTATTAAGATGTAATCAATACGGGAGGGGCAACTGACTCTGTTATATGTGCAGGCCCCTATAGCATCCGACGGTGTTCTGCCATTGGCAGCCCTTAGCCCAAATTCCAAAGTAAGTTCGTTCAAATGGATTGCAACCCGGGACCATCTCTTGATGGGGGATATGCTTAGAGGTGGAACACCCCACCTTGCATCATCTTCCTCTAACCCAAACATGTCCTCCGAGCTAAGGGGCTCGAACGTACAATTAAAGTCTCCCGCAATCACAAGATGTGAATCAGGCGGGCAACTAAAAAGCTCCTGCTCCAATGATGAAACGATGGATGAGGACACTCCCCCTCTTGTCCCCCTTACATATGCATTGAACAACTCAAGAATTACACCTCCTCTGTTTCGACTTATAGTAAGTCTCATTAAGTCTGGGCTCACACAACGATGTTCAACAATTCTGCAGCCCAGAGCAATATTGACCCAAATAATGAGGCCTCCCGAGGGGCACCCTCTCCCCTTGGTAACAGCTGGTATACAGAAACAAGTGTAACCTGACTTATAGAGAGGAACTAAGCTCCAGGTTTCCTAGAAAAGACAAATGTCTTGACCTTCTATTAGTTCATTCCAATCAGGCAATAACATTTTACTATGAAGCCCGGCTACATTCCAGGAGATAACCTTAAGCTGGGGGTAAGGAGCCGAGATGAAAACTGGATCACATGAGGGAGTTTCTTGGTTCAGGGACAATAAAACAGGGGGAGAACCAGAAATGTCCATGTGTGAAACTACCCTTTGACCCTTTAACTTGTTGGCATAGTTGCTAGTATGATCACTAGAGCTCAAGCTAGTAAATGATTGGTCAAGAGCATTTGGTCGCTGTAAGCTCGAAGGGGTACCTAGATTGCTAGTAAGGAGAAAGGATTGCGATTCGTGATGTGAGAAAGAGTCGGTTCTCAGTCAATCAATATCTTCAAGTGAGGTCCCCCCTTCTAAAGGCAGCTCTAACATGCTATCCTGAGCCCTGGCGGCAGCAGGTATTGGAAAGTGTCTAAACTGAATAGCCGAAGAACCCGGAGGGCAAGTCCGGTATTCTAATGTTAAAAGATTTTCGGCCAGGTCGGGCGTAGCCAGGGTAAGTTCAATGCAGTCCAGAGATTGGTTATAGGACGTGCATCTCCGTGCCCCGACTATATCTTCCCGTATCAATGAACGACAACCCCTGACATATCGAATCCAATGTATGGACTTGTTTTTTAAAGAGTCTTAATTTTCATAGCCACAAAGCGAATCAAGCTTGGGGACATTGACCATGAAGACTGTTCGCGTTTCTGTAAGGGGGAGAATAGATGGGTTATTTAATTGGTGAGAATCTTTAGGGCACGGGCGTGGATTTACTGATGTATTATTGAGTCTAATAGGTTTTGTATTAACCTGAGAAAGAGGTTTTTTGGCTGAATATTGGGTGTGATGACTTGGGAGGGACCCGCCCGTTTATGAATGGGGGCCTTATGGGCCTGATGGACGGGTACTGTAGAAGGGGGAAAGAGACCTTTGTGTGTTGTGACTCCTTTATGCATATTTATGAGTGCCCGTTGTGAGTAAGAATCAGGCTGCAGTCTAATTGCTGGTTTGTGCATTATATCTTTCGGGGCTATCGATTTGACAATGGCCACTAACTCTTCGATCATCAGCTTCATCACGCCTATTTCAGTCCTAAGTGAGTTGACAATCTGCATGGGATCTTGGGGTAAGGAGACACAAATCTCTGCCATGACAGCGGGACGGTCTATGGGGTTTGAGGTTAGACATTGAGGTGCTACCTCCCCGATGCAATCAGGCGCGTCGGCCAATGCCGCAAATCGATTTGAGCAGACGATAACAGAAGGCTCCAATTGACCTACGGCATCGTGGACCGCCGAATTGGGATGCTGGGGGGAAATTTCTTCCTGCTGTCCTGCCTTCAGATAAGTGGCCTCGCTACAGCTTGAGGCGTGTTTGCGAGGGGGTTTCTGAAACATTAAAGGTATTGTGGATGGACGGGGTGGGCTGCTGCTCTTATCAAGCAAGGGATTTGCTACACCAGTAGATACAGGCAACTCAGTTTCTAATATCCCTTCACATTCTGTAATTGACTCGATCCTAGCCATCACAGAGTTAGTGGCAGCATTTTTAGGAGCTTTTCTCGCCATTTTCCCTTTACCCGCCCTGCCAGAAGTACCATTTACCCCCCCCCCGTTCCTTCCATAGTTTTCCTTTTACCCATAGTTGCACTGTCACTGTATGATTACCGCAGCGCTTCCTCCGCGTCGTCTAAAGTAAATACCAAGGGCAATGGTGCGAGCACGGGCTTTCCCCAAAGATAACAAGTAGCCAACGTCTTTCGTCTCCAGTGTTTTTTCCCAAATGAAGAAGAAGGTTATCACAAGTCAACACAGTACCTTATTCAGCGGTAAGTGGCTTCTCTTTTTGGTCGAATGGCAGACGAAATGGGGGTAGCCCTGCCCTGCCTCTTCCGGGCAAGAGCGGGCAAGGACGGGCCCGCCCTTGGCCCGGGCTTCGCCTGGGCGCGGCCCGCGCGCGGGAGTGCAGGCGCGCTTTTGAGGGCGATCGGCTGCTCCTGGCCCCTCCTGCTGGCGAGATGGTTCCTGGGACAAGGAGTCCCTTGTGGCAAGCAGAGGCAAGCCGGCAAAGCCCCCGTGGCGTCCCGCGTCGCGGGAGTGCAGGCGCGCTTTTGAGCGCGATCGGCTGCTCCTGGCCCCTCCTGCTGGCGAGATGGTTCCTGGGACAAGGAGTCCCTTGTAGCAAGCAGCGGCAAGCAGGCAAAGCCCCCGTGGCGTCCCGCATCGCGGGAGTGCAGGCGCGCTTTTGAGCGCGATCGGCTGCTCCTGGCCCCTCCTGCTGGCAAGATGGTTCCTGGGACAAGGAGTCCCTTGTGGCAAGCAGCGGCAAACAGGCAAAGCCCCCGTGGCGTCCCCAGAAGGGCACTGTCATTATAATACAGTTGTGATCGCTCAGTGCTAGCTGGGCAACCCGTTGAGAAGAACACATATAGCTAGCACTTGATGAAATTAACACCTGATCGATGATTAAGGCTCCCTGTTTTCCGTTTTTACGGATTTTTTCAGATAAATACAGACAGAAAACTAATGCATTTTCTGTCTGCATTTATTTTTAAATGTGGATAAATACAGAAAATTGTGCTTCTTTTAAGCGACTCTCCGTGCTGTCTTTCATGAATTATAGGCCAGCAGCTGAGCAGATGACAGCATGGGATATAAAAAAAAACAGGATGAAATTTTCTTTCAAATAACGGCATATGTCAACATACATTTATGGTATAATGCTAGTATTTACCAGTGGATGTATTGTTATGTAATATTTGGCAGCTTAAATAGCTAAAACATGACAGACATCAAAGTATGAGTGCACGTCTATCAGTTAAATAGATATTGAAATGTACAGTTTTACAACTTCATTTATAAGCAAAGCACAAAATAAATATGGATCAATACAGATAAAATGGCCAAAAAATAAATACCATAAAATCGGGAGCCCTATCGATGATAGATGCAGCATTCCTACCTATAAAAGTTGATATTAGGTCACCGTTAATATCACGAGCACACTGTAACAATTATAAATCATACTTGGCAATCATGGAGTTCAGGGCTCCTCCATAATCATTGTGTGGGAAATGAATATAATCATCACCCTCTTCGTTCTTAACCCCACATACTCAAGTAGCCAACAAAGGGCATATTTGAATATTAAAATCCCCGACCCAAATAAGTACAATGTTGTTAATTGAACTTAATGCATCAGGCCCTTTGTCCAGCTCTAGTACAATACTACTACGGGTTGAGTCAAACACATTATTATAATAATTAACCACAACCACATCTCTACCATCTTTACATTGTAACCACATGATTTGATAGTGCGCTCCTCTTGTGACAACCCTCTTTACAATTACTGGTAATTAGTTTGAGACAAGGATCAGGAGCCCCCATTTCGCTCTTCCAGCAGGAGATGGAACTGCCTGTAACCAGTGTAAGGAGAATCCTTCTATATAGATAGGGTCCATGCACCAAGTTTCTTGTAAGCAAATCATGTCTAGTTCATTGATAAAATCTTGCCATCCCAAAGAATCCCGTTTACTTATTAGACCAGCAATATTCCAAGTTGCAATTTTATATCCATTTTCTACTTCAATCCCTGAGTTAACAGTAGAGGACTCGCACTCGCTTTCCTTATCCTCGTTTTGGTTAAAAATAGATAAGGGGGTGCTCTCGATATTTGTGGGGGTGCACTCAATATTTGTGAAGTCAGTTCCCGAATCTTTATCAGGAGAGGCAATGGCATCTAGATACACCCCACCATGGTCAGCTTTCCCATCTTTAGCAGTAAAGATCCTAGCACTGATGGGATAGTCAACTTCTTGTCAATCATTAACTTGCAGGGTACTCAGGGCTTGGTATCTATTCAAGAGCGGCAATACATATGGGGGATGGATTTTGAAATCTGGGGTCATACGTAGACGACCAGACCCATCTTCCCTGTATTGGGTGAATCTTAGATGCCTATAGAAGAAACCAAGAGGTTGTAATGACATTCTAGTCGAACTGAATCGGTGGGATTGCTCTATCTAGGGTGCTTCTTGCCCAGCTTGGATTTCTAAAATTAACAATTATACAGTCTCCTTTGAGATTCTTCCGTAAGGGGCCAATCCAGCTCACTCTTCGCGTTAATAGTATCTGGTCAGCTCCTGCCACCGGGTACCCACAATTCCCATCTAGCCAATGTACCACTCTATTCTTTAGAGAGAGGATTCCAGTGGCAAATTAATAGAAACATCAACTCCTGCCTCGTATGCAACATTATCTCTCATCTGGGTATATTTTACAGGTCCAGATCAGGTCTGCGCCTTTGCACTTGCTGGTCTTGATTTGTCGGGCCGGCTGTCTTACAGTAACATTTGCCGACCCAGTTCCCTCGTATTTATGCCCTACAATTATTGGATCGTTGGTACCCCCTGCTAGTTCTCTACTTGTCACCTTGTTTATTACCGTCTGAGGGAACAGTTAACTGTGGCAATGGCTTAAGTGCCCCCCCCCCCCCCCCCCCCCCCTTATTGCATCCTTCTCCTTCTCAAGGTTAGTACTGATGTTCCTAAGTGAGCCACTAATCTTGGCCATTTCACAGGCCAATTTATCAAGTTTTTCACGGATCGGATTTAACAAATCCTCTATTTTAGATAGTATAGTGGCTACTATTTGTGCTGTTTGCATATTTAAGGAGGTGTCTGGGTCAGTCATGCTCTTACTGGCTGGGTCTAAGGGCCTCTGAATGTGTCCTTTCTTGCCTTTATTGCCTCCCGCCATTACTGATTCTTCTTGCACCCTCTCTTCCTCTTTGGGGTCGGAGGTCCATCAGATGTACGAGTGCATATGGAGTCAGTTTGTGTAATGGGCTCTATCTCTGTTGCACTTTGGGGGACCCCAGAAGCCTCATGGATCTCAATAGGATTTACTTCCTCCAACTGCGCATTCCCTTCTGGTACTAGCCACCTACCATCACCTATTTGCCCTCCAACCATCACACCTGGTCCCAATGACAGACAACGTTCTGTCCTACCTATTTCTTCAGTAAACGCACTAACTGCTCGTACCAAAGATGAGTCAATAGTTGTGCGTGAAATATCAGTTACTGAGTTTTGGAAATGTGCCTTAAGTTTAACCATTTCTATCTCTTAAAGATGTATTATGTCCAACCTTAGAAAAGGGGTAGCCAAACATAGTATGAAGTATAAAATACTATACAAAAGTGAAAATACAAAAATAGGAAAAAGAATGAGTTACACAATTGGTTATATCAGAGCGAACTATGGACAGTCTAAAACAAATTGCGGTAAAATATGCTATGTTTTTAGGGTAGATAGAGGTAAAGTCAAATAAAAGGAGGGAAAGGTGTCCAGGAGTTAGGTGTTATACACGGTACCTTCCACGTGCCTGTCCCTTGCTTGATGATACACGAGATATCCGACCAAACAAGAGTCCTGTTCCACTTTTTTTAAAGCGCCGGTAACTTCCGGCGTTGTTGGCAGCGTGTGACCCACTGGGGGGACTAGGGGTTATGGGCACTGGCTTCCCCTGGGTAAAAAATAGCTGGTCCTCAGCCAGCAAGACTTTACTCCTCCGTAAGGCCAAAGAGGAGTAAGGCCTGCCCAATCCAGCCGCCCCCTGCTGCTTCGCCCAGGCAAGAGGGTGTTCGTTGGTGGTTGTGTTTGCAGGTTGGTGCTGGGAGACCGCCCCCCCTGTTCTCGACAAAGCCACCACAACAGGTCGCAAGGTCACAGGAAATAAAATGGGGATAAAAAATAGTGCAGGGATCAGAAGACCGGGGGGGGGGGGAGGGACCATCCCAGCCTCGATCGGCCGCGGGCGGGTGCAGACGGGCCTGCCCCCCTTGGCCCGGGCTGCGGTAGAGCCCCAGGTGCTTTAAAGGCGCAGGGTGGACTGCCCCCGCCTCCCACTCTGCTGCCAAGATTGCTGGGGGACCGAGTCCCACCCCAGCGTGCAGGAAAAAAGATGCATCGCGGGCCTCCACCGGCCCGAAAGGTAATGCTTCCCCGACACCTTGTTATTTCAGCTTGTGCCACTCTATCATAGTCCTATTATTTTCTGTCAACACAAATGGAGTTGGTCTCTAAAACCCTTTCTCACTTGCTGATTTTCGGAATTCAACTATTTAGAGATTCTACAAGACCTGTCCAATATCTGACTCACTGACAAGGCACTCCTGCAAGGGCACATCTGCATTCTAACACACTCGAGGCTCAATGGATGTTCTCACTGTCAGAAATGAGGACGTTCAGAAGAGTTGAAGAATCCTGCTTAAGGACAATATCTTCTTCCTTTAGTACAGTGGTTCCCAAACTTTTTTGACCCACGGCTCCCTTGACCCATTGGCCGCGGCTCCCCATTATGTTACTTTTTTATTTGGGTGGGGGGGATGTAAGCCCAGCCTCGTCTCAGTACCTAGAAGCAGTTAGCAACGATGCTGGCTTCAAGCAGGAGTATAAAACACTGGCACAAAGAAGTGAGTTATGTGCACCTGGCAGTTATTAGCCTTCCTGTAACAATGATTAGAGACAGACAAAAGGACAAGCCCCGTCTAGAAACTTCTTCACCTTGAACAACATAAACTGCAGTCCCACCTTCGCCCCTACCATCCACTGAACAGCAGTGTTCCAGAAGAACTTATCAGCATCACTTTACTAACAGGGATTTCATTCAATTTCTAAAAGGGTGCCCTGTCTCCATTCTCCTTCACATCAATGTCTGTGTCTCTGCATTCCAGCCACAGGAAGGCAATCAATACATCCAACTGTCCGGAAAAGCTTTATCAACCCTCCATCTTGTTCTGTGTTGAACAAGATGCCATCCAACATAGATCTCACTGGTCCCAGTACAAAATTCTCACCATACACACACTAACAAACATGCACCAAGTAGTTGTTGCATATACACACACTGTATGCAAGCATGTGATATCAGAACAAGAATCTAGGGTTCACATAGGTGTGAGTGAATTCAACCAATGGGAGAAGGGAGCAGGGTTCCGCACATATGTTGCACTGGTTCTCGGGGCTGCAGAGAGTTAATTTACACACTTCGCACATTAAATCTTCTTCAGAGCATACTACCTTTTCCACGTTCCCAAGACGTGCGCGGCGCCCCTGGCAAGTTCTAACGGCGCGCGCCGCGGCGCACAGTTTGGGAACCACTGCTTTAGTACATAGAATGGTCCCTAGGTATCTACACATCAATCCTCAGAATCAAATGTTTTAAGCAGTAGTCAACTTAAGTATTTCAACTAAGCTGTGAATCTTAGTTGGTTGAATGTGGCATTAAGTTCTAAAAAGCTGGTCTCTATTCATCGAATCACATACTGATTCTTGCACAACAGTGATGTATCTAGAGAGTTATTCCCCATCTCTGTGGTGGAAGACCTTACAGGGGTACTGGAAGAGGACATCGCTGCCAGCACCCATCTCTCTGCGGTGAATGCCTCCCACTGCTAAGGGAAATACAGCAATCTTCCTTGGATGCTGGTACGATGTTTAAGAGGCTCCTAGTCGCACCAGTTTTGGCTGGAGCAGCACCATACGCAGCATTTTTCCATTCTATGTTGAAGTTTTCTAAACACTATCCCTTCTGATGGTGTGCAACAACAGAGTCCCCTGTAACTCTGGTAGCATTTGAGCTTCTTTGCTCTGGCTGTTTCTGTTCAGACCTTAAAGCAAGAAGCCTTCCTCCGCTGCAGCCAATAAAGCTTTCTTACTAAAGTCCATACTGATCATAAGCACTTGTATGTCTGTGTACAGACCTCAAATCAATTAGTCATGCATGCATTTGTGACATGGTGGCCACAGCAACCAGCCTACTAGCACGGTCACCTCCACTTAGTACTGCCTTGAAGCTGCTGGGTGCTCATTTTTAGCCACAGAAATAAAGTAATTCAGCAGAGCCATCTTATTTTACTGCCTGTTACTGAAGAAAGGTAAAATGCTCTTAGAGATTCCAGTGATGAAGAATAAGGAACCAGTATTACAGAATTTTCTTTCATACGTTTCCCTTTTCTTCGCTTTTTTTAAGGGGATCACAGACATGAACCTTGGGATAACAGACCACCTGCAGCCAGGGTCCATATTTTGCTTCACTGTGTGGGTCTTGTGGCACAGACTTGTACTTCTCTGGTGTGAGTGCCTTAAAGGCCAAAGTGTTGCAGGTGAGTAAACTATGACTAGCTGTTTCCATGAAACATGCCAGCACTAGAGGAATGAAGTGGCTATTATATAATATAGACTGGTCCTACTGCCCTCGCCAGAAAGCTTATGCCGATTGTTACAACTGCCAATGATCTGTTGCAGCTCGATGCTGCTTTGTGAATGAGAGAGTTGCACATCAGCAGATATCCAGTGGTGAAATCTGAAACTGAGTTCTCTAGCCTTCGCTACCACGCTGATAAACTTAGGCAGAGGAGAGAATGCTTTGATATCGGGCGATTGTTCGATGTTGAATATTTGAGGTCAGTCATCAATTGAGCTCATTACATTTATAGTTCTTTTCACACTGACGGTCTGTTTCCTTTTAATGCCAATTTCAACAGTTTGTTGAATCCAAGGAGGACTGTGTCAAAAGTGTAGGTTGTCAAAAGAGTAGGTTTTATTTATGGGATTATTTCCTCGAATCTGAGATCTTGTTTGAAGTCAAGATAAGCCTCCTAGGGAGGTTGAGGTTCATTACAGATATGCCCCCTAGGCTATTTTGGAGTAAGAGGACTCTTTTCACGGACCTTAGTTTGAGAATCAAATGGGTCAAGTAGCTTTTCAGGAATTCACTTTCGGTATCAGCCATTAGTGTGGTGGTCAATGCATTCGGCCTACGCACAAATTCCTTGAATGCCACAGATGTCCTCCTAGTTTTCGGGTGGAGGGTACTGATTGCATAAATTAAGCTGGTATGTTAATGTAAACCTTTAATGGCATTGATGATAGAGCAGGAAAGAGTTCCCAAAAAAATCCCAGAGCCCCTGGAAGCAATACCTTCCATTTTACACACCAATGCCACAACAGTTGCGACTGAGATGGCAGCTGTTTTAGGGTGAAATTCATTGTGGTTGTGTTGTCTGCCCTATTCATTACTTTGCTTTGCCTAATAACACCTGGAAAGTTAAAGCAAGTGAAACAAGCATTGGCAAAGCCAATAGGTCTCGCCTTTGGGACCTTATAAGTGTTTAGCCATTCAACTGTTAATGTTGTTGCAGTAAGGATATTATGCTGCATAACTAAATACTTATAAGGTCCCAAAGCCGAGACCTATTGGTTAAAACAAGCAAGCAATGGGTTAGCACTTAGGTTTTTATGTAATAAGATTGTACTAATTAAAACAATAATTAAACGTTGAGCCAATCACAAATATAAATCTTATAACTGCAAATCAAATTAGAGGCCAGCTCTTAAAAGTGCAATTGTTGAACTTCAGATCGAAGAGTTGTTTGTGTGCCACTGCCGAAGAAGTTACTGGAAAATTAGCTGGCAGGCTTTCAAAAAGATTCTGTGCTCTCCAGATAATGGTTTCAATTATTCTTGCGAAAAAAGCAGAAGTCGTTGGCAGAGAGAGCTTCAGTTTTTGCAATGGACGTTTGCGCAGAAGAAACTTTTTCTTTCTTTGTATTTCCGAATAATTCTAATCACACCGTTCACATAAGCAAAAAAGATGTGATCACTGCCAACAAAATGCGTTTGTAATAAATATTTTAGCAAAGTGGCTGGGTACACGGACTGCTTTACAATGAAAAAATAGGTTATTAATAATAAACCTGATCAATTTTCATAGCAGGCACACGGGTAAAAGTTGATCGTGACGCGTAAAAAAGGCACAATCGCAGCCGATTATTTACTGGAAGCGTACTTACGGCATATGCACAGTAGAGGGCGCTATGTTGTTTCTTCTCAGCCTCCTCCTACTGTATTTCACAGTTCGTGCTCATTTTAAAGCCTCAATCGTCTCATAAATATTAAATAGGAAGGCTTTACTAATAAATCAGAACCCGTTGTCTTCAGCACGGCGCAATCACTGCTTATCTCAGGAACAACAATAACGAGAGACCTTTTTTCTAAGGAACAAAGGTTGCACGCCTGCTGGTTAGTATGGGTTAAATATGCAAGTACTAGAACGAGAAGCTGCAGAGCTGCACGGAAATGGCTGCGTCCAGAACACCCGGGAGGAAGAAAGCAATGGCGGCTAGTGCCATTGGTGCGGCGTAAAAGTTGTGAATGAGAATTATGTGGCAAGCGTGCGAAGCCCGATGGACAAAAGGGGGTTTTAGAGGCTTCTCTCCTAAGAAAGGTCTTAAACAAGCATTGGCCGCGCGGCCGTGAAACTGACACGGCCGCGCGAAAGTGAAAGTAATCGCGAGCGTCCAGATGGCGAGGGAAGCCATATGGCGCCTGATCTCGCTTGAACGCAAGCTGGTCGCCAGCAAAAGCCACTGCTGTTTGCACTTCCAAAACCCGCTTACTAAAACTCTCGCCAGAGCAGCGCATGCGCTGGCTCAGGCGAGACCTAAAAAGGGTCACTTTTTTTTTAGCCAAAGAGCTTAGCCGATGGCACAAGCCTTCTTCAACTAAGTTTTAGTCTCCAGCAAAGGTAGTCTTATTCACAGCACTCAATGACGCACAGAAAGTGTATCTGAGCCATCAAGTACTCCGCAGGCACAAATCTAAATATCAGTCCCAAGTGAATGGTGTTGTGAGTTTTCACTTAATGTCACAATTGATTTGATAATAGTCTATGCCCGCATGTGATCTTATCAAACTGAAACAGTGAACGGTCCAATATCTAGTCGTCAGATTCCGTAAAGTATGAGAATCTATACCAAATTCATACTGCAAAATCTATTCCTAAACGACTGCCCCAAGCTTCCATTCTTACCTCGCAGCCTAAAACCTCCCCTTTCCTCGAAACCCAAAAGCACACCTCATTGCCACAAAGCTCCCCTTCTTCTCTCACCACACCGATGCTCCCATTGTACTTCAGTTTCTCAAGACTACATCCTCACCTTAATATAGCTCCCATCCTTAGAGGACAAAAATATGGATCCTAACCTTATTGTCCCCAAAGCTCCTGGCATTCCCTTACAAACCATAAAAATATCCTCAACGCCTCACAGCCCAAAAAACTCTCAAACACGTCATGGTGGCCCCCAAAACTCCCAACTTTTCCCTAGAGTCCCCAAAGTTTGCAACGTTACCTTCCATGAAGGCCTGCACTGCCCGGTCCACAGAGTTGTCAAAATGCTGCAGCACTAAGATAATTTCATTGTTGCTCTTGTTTGGGACCACTGCACGCACTGCTGTGATCTGGAAGAAAAAGCACACCTGAAGTTTGTTTCGGGCAATCCTCAAACACAAAGAAAAGTTAAGTAAAGCACAGTAGTACAAGCACAGTCCTGGTGCACAGGGGATTGAACTGAGAAAGTAATGGCAACAGCAGATGTTTGGGAACAGGCTCTATCAAAGGGCAAGTGAAGCTCAACATGTTTTTGAGCAGAACATGTGGTTAGCTCCACAGGATGAGGAATCATATGTAGTAATAACTGGAATCAACAAATAATATTCTGTTGGGTGGGCTATGGGACCTTTCATGAGCACGATCATGGGAGGATGGATGGAGAAAGAAGAGATTACATGACGGAGACCGAGAGATTGAGGCAGAGGGCTAAACTAGTAAAACATCATGCTTCAGCCCCTTAGGTCCGAGCACCTCACTCCAAAAGCCTTCTGGAATTTCATGTGGCAGCACCCACCCTCTGGCCTTTCTTGGAGTGCTACTCGGCTACCAGGACGTCGTCAAAGGCAACAATACTGTGGATGTTATGGAATCTTTTTCCAACCGGCTTCATAGATGAATATATTTACAGGCGTTAAGTTGGAGTGGGTATCAGTACAGAGACACAGGAAGTCTCTTCCACCAAGTTATTACAAAGAAAGGTAAAGCTTTATATTTGTTCGCATAACATACCAACAACTTTGAAGGATGTAAAGTAGTGACAGCAGGGGCCACCAGGACCTACAACCAGCCAGTATCTTAGTGGAAGGCAAAAAAGACAAGTCAAGAAGTGACTTGACCATCAGCAATTCCACAGCTATGAGGAAAAAATGTAAGTAAGTCCGTTTTTATATAGCGCAGCTACTCACCCTTACGGGTCTCAAGGCGCTGGGGGCCGTAGTGGAAATTAAGTGAGCTATTGCCCAGAGTCACACGGTGCTGAGCTGCCGCCGGAGCCGGGGATCGAACCGTGAACCCTGTGCTCCGAAGTCAGCTGCCCTGGCCGCTGCACCACACCTCTCCACTCAGGAAATAAGCGGAGATATGCTTTGCAGAAAATCCCTGAAGTGGACAAGCTAATAGGCTTGCTGAATGGGATTTTCATTCCAAATAATTTCATAATAATCCAGCTACCCCTCGGCCTCTGAGATGCATCTGCAATTTTGGCTTAAATCCAGAGCAAAGACCGATCCTGTGCTTTGCCTCGTGTTTCAGGAGAAAACACACATCTTCCGAGCTAGCAGAAGAAGGGACAGCTATGAACAATGTTTGGAAGATTGGTGCTTGCCTAGCAATATGGTCCAAAACTTAGCATTAATAGGAGACGACACCTCCATAAGTTAGAAACCAGGATTGAAGCCACTTACACAAAAACAGCTTTTCGAAAAGCAACAGAAAATTAGGGTTCTTTTATAAACTCTTCAGCCTACTTCTATATTTGCTTCATTTCATATGTAAATATGTATTTGTGAGACGTAAAACTTAATCCTAAAGCAATAACCCGCAGGCCACATCACTAAATAAGCACAAAAGCTAAATATTTTATAGCCTGCGTTTTCATATGCTTTTTTTGTGTTTCATATTTATACACAGGTTGAAGCCCTTTTCAGGATCTCAATTTCATCATAAATGTGCACCACAGTATACTGTAAACACCGAATACAATGTTTTATTTCTGAAATTGTTTAGTGAAACTGCATTTCATTTGCATTACTCGGTGCTAAATACTGTATCATCTGAACACTCATGAGGCACCATTGGGTTCTCAGAACCCTACTAGAACAGTGAAACAACAGTTTATATAATAACAGTTGAGGCCTGCGGAGCTCATTTTGAGACCCAGTGTCTGGTCTTAAGTACCAAAGGCAACATCATGTCTACTGGTGAAATGAGTGTGCATTTTTGTCTTACTTCCCGGCACGGAGAGGTGCTGACACCACATGACACACAAATTTTGCCAGGGAGAGACCGTCATCAGGAAAGAGGGACAGACATTGGAGCAGAGGGCCACAGGACAAAAATATTGATACACGAACACAAGATGCACAAACTATTATGACACACAAACTCCGTTTCAAAAGGCTAAGGCAGACTTTGTGCTATACAAATCCCACATAACATAGCTATATCTGTATTCTGGGCAAGCAGAGATTCACATCTTACCTTCTCCTTCATGTTTTCATAGGAGCCACCCTGGGCTAGCACGGTGTTAGACTGGACATCGAAGACGAACCCCGTGGGATCTGAAGGATAAAGAGCACAATAAGGTGAGCTTGCAACCAAAAAGTGGGTTCGAGGCTTGGGGTGAGAACAGTGGACTTGGAATCCATTCTGGTGCCTCTCCGCGTAAAGGTGCAAGTAATGCTGTTTGAGATTAATATTTTAGACTGATATGGAACTTGAGGTCCATGATCTGCAAGGCCTCCTCCTCCGCATGCATCTAATCTCACAGAAGGGCAAAAGTAAGTGAGGTTTAACAACAGAGTGATTGTGGTGAGAGTTCTGGAAAGGCTGCACATGGGACCAGTGACCTCTCAAGGGAGCGTCTATAAAATGGATGCAACTGGAGGACACGGGAGCCACTACAAAATAGAGCATCTCTGTATGTGGTTTATGGCATGGCATACCACTTGTGAAATTTATGCTCCACACTCATGGCTACCGGAACTAAACAGCAAAGAAGGGCTAAATTAAGCACTAGATCAATCAAATTATTTCACAAGGAAAGGCAAATTAGGCAGAAAAGCAAGTAAGATTATGCAGCATATTTTGCGATTAAAGGCACATTAGGAAACATTTTGTGACATTATATAGCTATAATGAAATTATTACACCCACTGACACAAAGTGTCAGAATGCTATAAATTACAAATATTTCTCAAGTAAGAAAAGGATGCACATTCAGTAGATGGTATTCAAAATGTTATTTACCAATAGTTAATAATGTTGTCTTGCATGGAAGAACAGGAAAGCCATTTTGACACTATCCTTTCTATCTCCCAAAGTAAAAAAAAACATCATTGAATAACATGCAATGTTGTAGTTGGCCAAACACGAATTCCACTTATTGTAATAAAAGATGTGCCTTATTTATTTGGCACATTCCAGTTACTGTAACTGAAACTTGACTTTGATATTCGTTTTACCCTTTGTTCACACTATAGAACACCAAGAACAACCTGTTTTTAGCCATTTGTATAGCAGA
Source organism: Calotriton arnoldi (assembly GCA_963921515.1). NCBI lineage: Eukaryota > Metazoa > Chordata > Amphibia > Caudata > Salamandridae > Calotriton > Calotriton arnoldi. The sequence goes on along the minus strand of CAWUFW010005890.1, from coordinate 397,936 downwards.
ATGTCTGGAAGAAAAAAAGAAAAATAAATAATACATTTAAAAAATATATAGGAGTAGATGCTATCAAGCATTCGATGTTGGCCTCGTCATGGCGCCTTTTCTTTTCTTTTTTACACAACATGGCTTGGAAAAAATGGACAAAGCCAAACAGAGATATTTGGCTTTGTCAATGTTATTTTTTTTGCCATGTTGTACAGTAGCGCAGCTGCTGTGCAGCATGGTTGAAAGTTAAATAAAAAATTGTTTTTTAAAAGCACTCTGACGTGGCCCGCATTGACGACATAACCGCTTTTTTTTTTTCTCTTCAGCCACAATGCACAGCAGCTTATCTGCTGAACAACATGCCTAAAAAACCACTGACATAGCCAATAGATCTTGCATAAGCAAGAACTATTGGCTTTGTCAATGCTTGTGGGGTTTTGCTCTGACACCAAAAGACCTACCCACAATCCAACTACTGGAAATCCTTACACCATGTATGCCAAGTGTCACTTCTTTAAATGCCGGACTACAGCAAATCAACCGGTGAACAGGTTAACGTCAACTGAGTGTAAAGCGTAGGGCTTCACCTTATAAGCAGTAGTTTAAATGACATTTGCCTCGCCGATCCTAGAACCTTTTTAAAAAAAAATTTTTTAGGTACAATCTGTACAATTATATAACAAATGGTTGTCTATGTGGCAACTGCGACAAATTCGCATTTATCCAGACACCACTGCATGATGTCGCATTGGACCAGTTTGTTCTTAGGGGACACAGGAGCTTGGGTACAAGTACATGGTGTAAGGGATAAGCCCTGCAGCAGACAGTCGAAGAAGAATAAGAAAAGTCCTGAAGCTGATCATAAAAGGAAAGTGGGAAGCATCTACAGAAGGAATTAGGTACAGTCCCGGGCACACGTAACGAGGATATAATATCAGGAGAAATGTCTCATACTTCAGAAATGTAGAGGGTCTACACCAGAATGATAATCATAGGTGTTTAATATAGTAACAGAGCATAAGCAACCAGCCAAAACAAAAGCAACCAGCCGACACGTGTTTCGTCACAAAGGGTAGTAACCCGTGACTCTTCAGGGCAAGTGACCGTTCAAGAATCCAAAACGGCAATGAAGAGCAGTGCGAACCACGGTAGGTGGACTACTGCCAAATGTAAGGAAAGGAAGACGGGTATCGCCGGGCGGCGGATAAGCCAATGAGGACTATTGACCTTCAGAAAAGTCGATGCAGTCTGTGGCGACGAGATTAACCAAGTGCTAAGTAGCACAGGGGGGAATATAGAATTAGGCGTGCCAGGTCAGTAGTCCAGGACGACAACGGCGGATGCGCCGGAGTACAGGAAACTGGGAGAAGTGTTGTTCAGGAAGGAAAATGGTTCCGGAAGATGGCCGGAAGCCTATGTGCAGGGCACAGACCTGCAGGAGATAGCAGGTGTGATGTGGAAGTAGCTGCTGACCTTTACTCGTGGTGAACTCTGTACAATAGATATTGTGTGGGAGGTTACAACAACCTGCACGTAACTGGAGCTGGGCTTCTCTGACAAGCATACCTGAAACGAAACTCAAAAGTAGGCTCTACAGGAAAGGAAAGTGAGAAACTCATGGGTGTGGTACATTTCAGGCTTAAATATTATTTCCGGCTCCTTACAGAAGGTAGAATGGAGACACGTTACAACCAAGAGCTTACAGACTGATAGCGCAAAGACCAGTTCAATGAGCACCAACTGAATGGCAATCCTCAATGAGGTCCAACAAGACCAGCTGAAAGGAAACGAGCCTTGCTACAAAATGAAGTGCCAAAATAACGATGAGCTATACAAGTATGATTTCAATGAGAACCAACCGAACAAAGAGTTGAACGAGCACCAACACAAGGACAATTCTATAAGATGCCAACAAAGGCATACGTGAGAAAAAACAGTCTTCAAAAGAAAAATGTATTTACTTGCATGTAGGTATAACATCTTGTTACTTCACATGAATGTCACACAACTGCATCTATTTATTGAGGGATTTCACCGGAGAATCAAGCCCACATGACGGCTGCATAACTATTAATTTTCTTAGGGAGACACAGCCGTTGAAGTTGTAATGGCTTTTGAGGAAAAGAACAGAATAGAATCTATTTGATTTTGGCAAAATTCAGATTCTTCATAGACCAGGAAACTGCATGTATTTTTCTTAAGAACTTCTGTTTTATATTCTCTACTGCGGGTCTGTACCAGTTAACTCGCATACCATTGAAACCCACCCATCGTTCTAATTTCCAGAACTTTGTTAGGTCAAGCCTTCTAGACTGATCATGAGCTGTCTGCTGCGAGGCACAATAAGGTGAACCAAGAACATAGAGGGGATTCGAGCCAACTCAGGGTTTACCATTGGTTCCCTTTCCTGGTCACTCATTTGCCTGCTCTTATTGGTGGCCCAGCTTGTTACTCTTGTGTTTGTCCCCTGCATGGAGCATTGCCTCTTTACAATGTCTGACTGACTGGCATCACTGCTTTCACTGCTTGCTTTCAAGCACTACTTTTTTAGGTCTCGCCTGAGCCAGCGCATGCGCTGCTCTGGCGAGAGTTTTAGTAAGCGGGTTTTGGAAATGCAAACGGTGGCTTTTGCCGGCGACCAGCCTGCGTTCGCGAGAGCGTGCACGCGCGCAGCTGCCATGCATTCCTCGCATCGCTGGCGAGGCGCCATCTGCCTTTCCTCCCCCTCCCTCACCACTCCTCCCCCTCCCTCAACAGAGAGCGCGTTTCTTGGCCGCGCGTCTTGTTTTTTTTTTTTTTTTTAAGTTGTTTTCCTCAAAGGTTTTGTACTGCTAATTAGTGCTCTGCATCTGTAGACATGGACACTTGAGGCCGTGCGTCTTACTACGTCTTATTGACATGTCTGAACTGGACAGTGTCATTTAAAGTCTGCACCCATGTCCTTGTTTGTTTTTGCCATGATTAGTAGTGCTCCATACGCTTTACTTCCTACCGAGATTCGGGAACTGACATTGTTTTGTTTCTATGCACAAGTGGGCTTGTGGGGGAAGGGCCGTGAGGCGCTTCTTCCCTTTGAAGTGGCCGCACGACAGAGCGGCTAACACTCGGACATTATGTGAGATGAGGTTATCTGGCTCTGCTTAAAGTCTCAAGTTAGGACGCCATTATCCACTGGTGCGTCGGCCGTGCCCGGCGCCTGTGACTGACGTGCCCTGTGCTCGTGTCACCAGGATGTTTACCGAGGCTCCACGCTGCTGGCCAGACGTACGGGACACTCATTCACGGCCACTTCTCACCCCTATCGGGGCTCCCCAAACACAGACATATCTCAGAAAACTCTCGCTCGCCCTTTTGATCTACTCAATAAAAACAGCTTGCAGATATGAAAAAACAAGCATTGGCATAGCCAATAGGTCTCGCCGTTGGGACCTTATAAGTGTTTAGCCATGCAACACTTGATGTTGTTGCACCAAGGATATTGTGCTGGGTAACTAAACACTTCTAAGGTCCCAAAGGCGAGACCTATTGGCTATGCCAATGCTTGTTTTGTGTGAAGCAATCCATTAGTGTTTGTACTGAGCCGTCTCCCTTGTTCATGTCTCCGCCACTGCACCCTGTGTTGCTCTTTGTTGTCCAACTGCTTCTCCCTGCCTCCTCCCTTTTACGCTTGCCCCTGTGCTTGTACCCGTTGCTTCCCATCACCCACGTCCACCATGTTGCTTTCCCTAAACCACTGTTGCTTTCGCTCCCATCCTACCCCGTTGCTTTCGCGTCCCCTCCAGCCTTCCACCCGTTGCTTTCGTGTCCCCTTCAGTTTTGCTTCAGCGCCCCCCACCGTCCCCATGTTGCTTCACCATTTGCCCCCACCCTCTCTCGGGCCGCTTTGCCGTTCCCACAGCCATTTCCCGAGTTGCCTCCACTCCCCCGCCCGCCTTAATAAAAAAAATGTTTTGCGTGTTTTCTTTTTACTTATTCAACCTGGTTCGGTAACTAAAAAGGACAAAAAAGCACCAGTGTCATTTTGTAGGCGTGTGCAAGTGTGGTTCGTGCTCATATACGGGCTGTGTCAAAGGCTTTTAAAAAATTTGCAGATGCTGTGCAGCGCGGCTAAAACCATTAGCACAGACAATAGGTCACAAAGGCGAGACCTATTGGATTTGCTGATGCTTCTTAGTTCTTCTCTAACTTCCAAAGTGTCTCCTACCTCACATAATGCTGTGTTATCAGCACAGTTTACAACACAGTTATGAAACGCAAGCAATTTCTTACATGGGTCACTGATAAAACTGTTAATAATGGTTGATGCTAGTCCCAGTGCTGACTTCTGGAGTGACCTACCAGTCCAAATAGCCTCTTTGCTATTACCACCCATCTGTAGTCACTAAGCCAATTTTGATATCCATACCACTATATGTGCATACCTATGCCCATAAATACTGTGTAATAGTACAACTTTTACACCTGGGCACTTAGTATCTATCTGTACAACAACATTGACACCTGGGGCCTTAGCATCAGTCTATACCACAATAACCACACTCAGATCCTTCAGTACTAGATCACATGATAGTATACACAGGGCTAACAGTATCGGCCCACACCCCAATAGCCTCGATTGAGGTATTTGGTAGCAATTTTCTCATGACCGTCTTATGTGGTGAATCACCAAATACTTTATTAAGTTCGAGGTGAAGAAAACTACTTGCACCCCATTTCAGCAATGTTTATTTTTCTTTAAACAATAACATTTTTCACAAGCTGAGGATATCTAATGTCCGATGTGTTCCTCCCTTGGAGGTTTATAGATGGATAAAAAAAATCTGACAGATATTGGGGGGGAGGGGGGGGGAGGGGGTAGGGGGTATCAGGGTTGAACCTAAAAAGCACTATTGTTTTAAACTCAAACGCTGTTGAACAGCATTGCCTAGTCTTAACACGCACTGACAAAACAAACAGGTCTTGCTGGTCACATTGGGGTGCAAATCTATTGACTTTGCATTTGCTCCAACTCCCTCCAAGTGTCCGCCATGTCTGCCCACGCACATCAAAGGTTTATAAAACATTTGAATTTGGTGATAGCTGCCCGATACTACATAGGCAGTTGAAACGTGATGTGCCTGAGGAGGCAAGCGGGCAGTAGGAGAGTTATTTTTGAATAAAGAGAACAGGGGACTGGGAAAGGAGGGGGCATGGGAGGGTAGAGAAAGAGAGAAAATAGTCCCTCATGTACTGCAATGCAAAGTCCTGGCACCAGCTGTGGAAGGATACAACTCATCTAATGAAAAAATGGCAACAGCAAAATTATTGTTGGGCAGGATAAACGCAAGAATGGGGAGGCAAGTCGTCAAATAAGGCGCAGTGAACTGAGATGGCCTACAAAGCCATCCGCTCATGAACAAGGGGCAGGCACAAAGCCCACCCCGAGTCCATATTGGATACAATCGGTCTATTCCCCAGAGACTATTAAAGCTGTCCGTAGTTGAGATCCAGAAAGGCACTCAGAAACTCCACATGAGTCACTATCACATACCCCTGCAGGATGCTGAACAATCAAAAGGGTATTCTCAATAATCATATCATCTGTCTTGTGATAACTGGGGAAAACTGTTTTACAATGGCTTTTACAGATGCTTTAAGGTCCCCTGCTGGTCTCTTGGCATGAAGAATAGGAGAAAGAGCTGGGTTGCGTCAAGATCGAGATAGAAATTAAGACTGATCCTTTGCATTGGGGACAGTTTGTGTTAATAGTGACTGGACGGGACCACGATACCGCTCACTATCATATTTACCTGCATCAACTCAGGCTTCCCTGATTGTTCGCTATCTAGAATGAGGGGATTGGATAGATCAATATGTGTATAATTGAAGGGATGTATGTACTATGTTATTCAACCTAAGGCTCGAGCTGGGGTTGTATGACGTGTTCTGTTTACATTTAGGACTACTGTAAGGCTCGAGTTAAATTTATTTATTGTTGGAAGCTATGACAGGCTTTTTTGATTGTGAGATGTTAAAGGATGTGGACTCATGGGATACGGGTACTGTTTTTTTTTTTAAATCGCTGTTGACGCCTGATGGAGTCTCGCCTTTTCTGTCTGTCTGTGTTATCTTTCATTTTATTACAGTCAATAAAAACAAATGTTTATTTAAAATAAAAAATAAAAAAGCCTGATCCCTTACCCTTTTATATGGTGCTGCAAAGCTATGGATAACCATGCACTCACAATTAACTAGAACACAGTTCTCCAGGACAAACTACTCGGGCAACGGAGAGTGCAGAGCTACACACCTTGTGATCTGGATCAGCACCAGAGAAAATTCTACATAAATTGCAAAAATGAGTCAACCTTTGTATCTGTAGACAAAACATTTTGGTCTTTGAAGGAGGTCCCGCGGAAGAGCCTGTTCACCTCTATGAAGTGTCAAAAAGAGGGTTCCTATGAGCTCAGACATGCACTGCTTAAACCCTCAAGAAACCAAAACCCTAAATAAAAGCTGCTCAACTTCAATGACGTAGGAATGATGGCTAGCTAGGTCACAACTTTCTTAGTAAAATGAATACCGTGCTGCCGCGCAGCTCAGATTAAGATTTTTGAGGGGAAAAGCAGAACTGTTCATTGCCTTACAAAAGATTTCATGGAAAGGTCAGGGCAAACCAGTACGCTCTGTGGCGTTTAGAACGTTCTGTCCCTATTTACAGCACTTGGAAATGGTTGAGAGGCTTCTTAAGGGCGAACAACTAAAGAACTGCCAACAATAAGGTTCTTCCTTAAGCGTTTGGGGAGTTAAACCGGTGTGAAGACTTGCACTACGAATATTCTTCCGGAAAGTAGGGTTTCTTTAAGCCCAACTTTGATCTGCCTCTGTAAACTCCCTTAATTGTGTAGCTGTTCCCCTCCACTGCTGCTTCACTAGGCACCTGCATCCTGTATCGGGTGGAACAGCAAGTTATGCATTTATTCGTAGCTTCTGGTTGACAGTTACTGCTTGCTGTACATCTCTCCCCTCACTGAGGTCAGCTTAAGCTCAAAGACATCAAGAGTGAGGAAGATGGTCACAGTGTTAAAATAGGGAGCTTCTGCTGCTTTCTTGAAAGGAGGGACCATTTTAATCCCCATACACTGTAACTTGATTGAGTTAACTCACAAATTACCCTTTACCAAAGTAAAAAGAAAATACAGAATGTATAACTCTCCCAATCATGATGAGATGCAAGGAATACCAATTTTCACACATTCCCATTTGTATGGAACACAGCAACAGGCCATATGCAAGCAAAGGGAGTAGGAGTTCAACCCTCCATCTTCCTAGGAGCTGCCATGAGTGTTTACGCCTCAGAGCAGCAGTGAGCTTTCTTACTACCAAGTAACATATCTTGGTGGAACCACTTTGGAATGGTGACATGTTTTTGGCTCCATGAGGCTAGAATTTCTGATCATACGAGGAGCTGAATGCGAGTTTGGGGGCCTACAACCAGCTGTGTTGGGTTTTACTGGCAGGAAAAAACCCGTTTTGGAACAACTCTGGGATGCTGAAGTTTGTACGGATCCCTGCAAAAAGAACAATTGATGGACAGAATGTTGAACAATGTAAAACATTCACCCCAGTACAGACATCTGGGCCTAAATCCATCGTTTTTTTTCTCCCCATACCATTCCAGTTTACACCCAGCCATATGCAAATCCGTCTTGACCCTGTTCCCCATGGCAACAGTCCAGCCCGACCTGCCAGGCGAGGTCCTCCCTGGACTGGAAAACAAGCATCCTGGGACCGGTTTCGGGGTTTCACCCCTCATCAGCCAGGCTAGCTTGACTCCAGTAGCATGGAGAGCACGGGTCCCACGTCTGGGCATACCTGTCCCACTCGGGGTGACAAATGCAAAACAAACAAATGATGGACAGAATGTTGAACAATGTCAAACATTCACCCCAGTACAGAGATCTGGGCCTAAATCCACCGTTTTTTTTTGCTCCCCGTGCCATTCCAGTTCAAACCCAGCCATATGCAAATCAGTCTTAGCTTTGTACGGATCCCAGCAAAGACCAGGAAACTAGTATTTCTGCTCTTTGGGGGATAAAGCTCTCCCAAACACCCCGGCACAGAGAAAAGCCGGAGCAGATAGAATCTCCTAGCCCTGAACTCTTGCCTTCACAATAAAATCCTGAAGGCCCTCTGTCAGTCTCTCAGGGAACAACAACACAAGCCATTATACAGAACTTACAGGTGACTTGCAGAATACCTTTCAGCTTCAGATAAGGGAAACCACGGCCATAAAATCATGAGCTGCACCTGTAACCATGCCGAAGCCACAACAGCTGATCTCGGCTATCCGTCTGACGTCAGCAGCTGGGAGAGCCCGATAACACCCGGCCATGGACGTTCATCAACACACGATCGGAACGTAGAGAGCCGCCTTTGTACTTTAAATATCCTCTCTTTAGCGTGCACGCCACCAAAACAACTGCATTCCCTTCATGTTGACTAGATGGCACAAAACCTACTGCAAACTATTTGAAAATCCCGCACAATAAATCATGTACTGGTTAAAAATAGCTTCCAGAGCTGTGCAACGGCACGGCATTCCTTTAGAAACACCTGCGAGCTGCTGAGCAGGCGGTGCATATCAGCGCAAAGCTATCGTGCCTGCCTGCTATCAGTAATGGTGTCGATAAGTGATTTACTGGCCGATCAGCGTCAAACCATCCTGCACCAAACATCAACAAGGCTGCTCAGGAGGGAGCTAGCACTATGTGACAGCTCGCGCAGCATTGTGGGAAAGTGTTTCAAAATAAACGCCAATCGTGAATTTTCAAGGAAATCGGGCTGCAATATTAAGATGGTGGGCACTTCTACACGTATAAAAAGTTAAACACATACAATTTAAGATGAGAAACGAAAGATTTAACTACACTATTGATTTTTGAGAGAGGGCGAGAAAGTAACCTAGGACAGAAGGCACCGCCCAACAAATGAACCTATTTCACCTTGTTTGGCTTCTGGGATGCGCTTGAAGGTACTGTACAAGACTTCTGACCCACACCCTTTAGGTAAAGCTGCTTCTCAGTCAATGAAAGGCAAACAGCAGCTTCTGTCACCAAAAGGTCAAATCCAGAAATCTCTTCTTAAGGGGTGCAGGTGCTGCCCTGGCTGGAAGCAGCGTATTCGGGGCTCACCTGCCTCAGATGCGCCCTCGGCTAACTTGGAGGCCAAGGCCCTCGGTGTCCATCTCTGGACGCCACCTGCCGTTACAGACTATGCAGAGGCTCCTATGGTCAGACAGCTGCTGTGACCCATATCTACCATGGAAGAAGGAATTGTGGTAGCGCGATGCCAACAGCAATTGTGAACAAAGGAGTAATCTGTTGGAGCATCAAAGCATCCATCCATGCTCCCTCAGCAGCATACACAGCAGATCAGACCATAATACCACCAACCCCGACACCCCACCCCCCCAAAGGAGTAGCGCAGGTGAAAAGAGAGAGTTCCAGAATGATGCTCCAACCACAGAGCGGTATGGCTGCCTCCAATGCTGGTGAGGAGGCTGAAGGACCAGTGACCTATCAAGGTCTGCTCGAGCATCGTGGTCGGCCACAGGAACTGATTTTTACTTTCAAGTATGGCGCTTTCATGGAGAGTGGGACCAGAACGAGAAGCCAAGTGATAGCGGCAGAGAGACTAAAGAAGGATAGTCAAGAGGCATTTTTAAATAGGCACATCTTCAAGCTCTTATGGAAAAAAAGCTATGTATGAATGTACTTATCTTCAGAACCATGGACCACCAGTCCAGAGTCAGACCATTCTTTTTGGCAAAGAACTGCCATTCAGAGTTCCATTCAGATCAGTTCAGATTCACCTGGACCCCTCTCACCACAGAAGACATCCTAAAGATAATGAAGAGCATCCACTCCGGGGCCCCTTCTGACCCCTGCCCACCGCACATCTTCCACAGGGTCGCCACCACCATCGCACCCGAACTACGCTGAACTATCAACTGCTCCCTCGACACAGCCACATTCCCCAACTGGAAGCGCGCCGAAGCAACCCTCTCCTAATGAAGCCCTCCGCAGACCAGACAGAACTCAAGAACTTCAGGCCCATATCACTGCTTCCTTTTGCTGCCAAAGTAATCGAAAAGGAAGTCAACACCCTGCTAGCACACTTCATAGAAACCAACAGCATCCTAGACACCTCTCAATCCGGACTCCGCAGCAACCACAGCACCAAGACCACCCTCCTCGCCGCCACCGACGACATCCGCGCCCTCCTCGACCAAGGCCACACAGCAGCCCTCATCCTCCTGGACCTATCAGCAGCCTTCGACACCGTCTCCCACCGCACACAAGCCACCAGACTCCACGACGCCAGCATCCAAGGAAAGGCCTTAGACTGGAAACGCTCATTCCTCACCGGTAGAACACAGAGAATAAGACTCCCGCCCTTCCTCTCAGAACCGACAGGGATCCTCCCTCAGCCCCACACTCTTCAACGTTTACATGGCCCCCCCTCGCAACCATCGTCAGAAACCACGGGCTCAACATAGTCTCCTACGCCGATGACACCCAGCTCATCCTCTCCCTCACCAAGGAACACGACATCAACAGGCACAACTTCCAAGAAGGGATGAAAGCCACCGCAACCTGGATGAGCAAAAGCTGCCTGAAGCTCAACTCTGAGAAGACAGAAGTCCTCATCCTCGGTACCACCCCCTCCGCATGGGATGACACCTGGTGGCTACCCGCCCTCTGAAACCCACCCACCCCAACAGACCATGCACGCAACCTTGGCATCATACTGGACTCTTCACTCACCATGAACCGCCAGATCAACGCAGTTTCCGCTGCATGCTTCAACACCCTCCGCAAGACGTTCAAGTGCATCCCCCCCCCCCCCCCGACTGCAGGAAAACCGTCACCCACGCATCACCAGCAGACTGAACTACAGCAACGCCCTCTATGCCAGAATCAACAAAAAACTCCTCTGCAAACTCCAGACCGTCTAGAACGCTGCAGCAAGACTTATCCTTGATATCCCACGAGACAACCACATCACCCAACACCTCCGCGACCTCCACTGGCTACCCGTCGAAAGAAGAATAACCTTCAAGTTGCTCACACATGCCTACAAAGCCCTCCACAATACCGGACCCAATTACCTCAACGGCCGAATCTCCTTCCACACACCCCCTCCCCCCCCCCCCAAAGAGAAACCTCCGCTCAGCTAACCTCGGCCTAGCCACAGTCCTTCGTTTCTACAGGATCACAGCTGGTGGAAGATCCTTCTCCTACGGCGCAGCCAAGACCTGGAACAAACTCCCCCTTCACCTCCGACATAGCCCAACACTACACCAATTCAGAAAGGACCTCAAGACCTGGATCTTCGAATGAACCCAACGGAGCTGCTCACACACCACCCTCAAAGGTGAGTAGTGCACTCTCCAAAACCCTGATTGATTGAGAGTGAAGTATTGTGTATTCTTTAGCACTCGACCACTGCAATAGGCTGTTTGCATGCCACTTAGCAGAAGTTTTCTGACGTGTTGTGGGCTGTGTGTGAGCATCTAGCACTATCAGAAGATGAATAGTGTATATCCTGCACACTGATACAGGATTTAAGGTGAATTTTGGATCTGTATATTAACAGCTTGGATTGACATCAAAGCAGAATGTCCGCATGTGGGAGCCAGGTGTTTACCGGTGCTCTTATATGCAGACAATGCTGTAATCATGGCCATAACTGCAAGGGGTCTACAGTCCTTAGTGAACTCTTTCGCTAACTTGATGGAGTACTTGGATTTATTGGCTAATGTTCAAAAATCCTACGTGATGGTGGTTGGACCAAGATATGCAGGTTTACCCTGGGGATCAGGGTTCTTCCAAAGACAAGAGTTTTTTTCTCATTTGGGTCTGTTATTTGATTCTTCGCTCTGCTGGCGTCCTCTCATAAGTAGGGAGAAGGAAGAATATACAAGGGCAAATGCGGCAGTGTTCAGTTTTGCCTCAAGACTAGGGAGAAGACCTATTAAGGTCCTACTAAAGATCTATAAGGCAAAAAGCATTTCCAAGGCAGTCTATGGGATTGAGATCTGGGGGTTTGTTAAACAGGTCGAACTGCAGACCTTTGAAAACTCTGTTTTTGAGATGCCTTTTGTGTGTCCCGCATAGCACGCCAACATTTTCTGTGCATGAAGAACTGGGCGTGGAGTATATAACAGATATTACGACATTCCGCCCTTTTTCTTTATGGATAGATATTTGAACAGGGCCTGCGGACAACTTAAATAAGGAGATTTTAAAAGACTATGTCCCTTGACAGGTCGCTTCATATTCTCTGGCTCGAGTACATTAAGGACCTCTCTCAGAGCCTAGGTAAGAGTGAGCTGTATAGCTCTCCATGGGGAATTGCGAGGATTGACCGAAAAATAGGCTAAAGAAATTTTTGGTCGGCTCAGGTCTACCTCTAGAGAAAAGGCTGCCCTTTCGAAATCCCGAGTGCATGCAAATCTCCTGTTGAAGTCCACTCCTTTGATTGAGCCATATCTTTTAATCATAAAAACTATGTACGAGCGATTTCTGTTGACCAGATTTAGGTTTGGTCTTTCATTTTTTGTTAGCATTCCCTCAGGAGAGGAACAGGGGTCATTCACTGGAGTCCTGCGACTATCTGTCTTCGCAAGACACCAAGCATTTTATAATGTTCTGTAAATTTTATGAGGTTCCAAGAAAGGCGTACATTATACCGCTGCTATAAAGAATGAACTTTCTCCAAGTACGTCCTGCCCTTTTGTACTTACAACTGCTACCTGAAGACGTTATTTTTAAAGTGGTATGCTTTTTGAAAGTGCCATGACATTAAGGAAAATCTGTGATTGACTATTTAATCTGTCTGATAATGGTTGGCTTCTTATGAGCTGTGTACGTTTTTGTGTATAACTCTTTTTACTCAATTGCACTCATATTAATGTATTTTCATGCTCTGTGTTTTATTGTTCCTGCTAGGCATATTTTAACCACGGTTATTGCTGCTGTTCTCTGCTTTTACGGTTTCTATTCAAAGAACCAAATAAAGCTTACTTTGATTTATTGATTAAATGTGCAGAGTCTACAGGGGTAAGGCAGGACTGTATGTCATGGATTTTCCCTCTCCCTAGTTGTAGATGTGGTCAAGTAGACCTATCCTAACTCCTGGAAGATACAAGGTGATCAATACCACATGCAGTGTAACATTAGGCTATCACAATCCAAAAAAAGATCAATGTCCAGTGAGGGGTATTGTATTTAAAAATAATACAACTTCATTATGCCCTTCAATAAAAGTTAACATGATCGCTGGTTAAAAATGGAAGTCTCTCACCCATACGTTCATCAGTTATGACCCCCAAAGAGTGACACACACCAAAGGTGGAAGTTATTGCCAAGTGAATTAAGTCAGTGGTAATCTATGGACATGTACCAAACCTCCAAGTTATTCACAACTTACTGCTTTCCTACAATTTGATGCCACTGCCTTTGCAAAGCACACAATTCAGTACCTTTACAGATAACAGTGGCGCTAGTAACATTGCCAATATGACAAAAACACCCAAAAAGTGGATCTGCCACCAACTAATATGGAGAAATTGGCCTCTTTTTAGTATCCTTAAGCCTAACTGCAATAAACAGTGCGTCAAAAGCACAGTGTGGGTAATAAATAAAAACCTCCACTGTTACATAGTATAACCTTAATAGTGACTAGCATTATTTTAGGATCTTGGGCTTTAGCTAAAGAAAACCGATGTAAAGAAGCAAAGAACACAGGGTGACTTAGAAAAACTGTAATGAAATGGACCATCAGGACAGGCCTCCCTTTTGAATCATACTTTTGTTATCCCTGTTGCTGCAAACAGACGTCATTCCAAGTCAAATACTGCAAGTGCAAAGGAAACCACCAGAGCTATCCATGGTGCTGGAATTCCACTGGAGTACATAGACCTGTTCAATGTTTCCGAGAGGCTGAGTTAGAAGTAAATTCTGGGGCGCCATTTTAAGGCTGATGAACTCAGAACCCAAACGTTTTATATCTTTTGAACAGCAAGAGCTGCAGAATTAAAATTGTCAGCATTCTAATTAGTTTGAGCAACTATGAGTTCCTCAGCAAGGATTAAAGAGCTACTCATTTCCAGGAAATAGCTCTCACAAGGATGGTGACCTCTGGTTGTGCATCAGGTCATGCGTGTTGTACAATAACTGGCACTATGATCACACCACCGCCTCGGAGCAAGGTACTGACTCCTCTAACAGTCTACCCATGACCGTCTCTGAGGCTTCAGAAGACAAACTTTCTATTTTAGACACAGTACCTAGCATTCAGCCTCACTCTGGATACTACTAGGGAGTAATTGAAACCTGTAGGTTGCAGGAAGAAGCATAACAGGAGATCTGAAGCCTTTTCCATGGGCCTTAGGACACTTTTGGTGCTATTCACAAAGGTAACTTACAATTGGGAGTAATTTAAATGTTTAATTTATTCTTTCACTTTTGAGTAACGTTACTACTTTTGGCTATTCACAAACTCAAGAGTGAAGTTATTCAAAAGTGTAGACTTGCACGTCTCTCCACCCCTTGAAAAAGGGTGTACAGGCAAGTTTACAAGTGCAAGTTACTATTGCCAAAAAGAAACAGTAGTAAATTCAGCACCACATATTACCAACCACTGATACTGTAACACCCTTCTTCGAAAACAATGGAGTTAGGAACTTAAAATAAAGCCCCTTAGAAAATAATGTTACCTTAAATTATCTTAAATAGTTAAAAATATAGTTGTAAGTATGCCGCTTTTTCCAATCACTCTCCCTTGTCCCCCACCCCAACATTTACTGCTAACTAGTAAATAACATGTACGAGAATCTCCCCATAGAAATGATAGGAGAGGTGAAGATTTACACTTGTAGATTTGTGAATAGCATTTTGTAGTACTACTAAAGTACTACTAAAGTATTACAAAATACAGTTTGTGAATATGCCCTTCAGTGTTTACTAGGAGCTAATATGTGTAGATAGTGTTGTTTAGTATAGGTGACACATGGTCACATTACTAATGAGCTTTAATCAGGGCCACTCGAACTATGAGATTCTGCAAGTGTGACATTTTCCTTTTTTTTTTTTTTTTAAACACATTTTATTGGGTTTTTCAGTTTTTGCATATTATACAAACATTATATCTTATGCAGTCACAAGTCCATAAAGTATATGTTACAGTGGTATGTAGTGCAATTGCATTTAGACTTTGGTCCAGACTTTGATTCGCTTAAGCAAAGCAATCTTGTAGCATATTATACATTGGAGAAATAGTTTGACTGTAATTGCAGCAGGATGGCTAGGTACATATGCAAGTTTATAAACATTATTCCTAGAACTTGTTTAACTACCTCTCCCACCCCTCCCAACCCTACTGGACCCATCCCAATACATATCAATTTTCTTATAAGTCAGTCATATTGCCCCCAGTACCTCTTGTGAGGACAGCTCATGTTTACGTGGTACTGATGCGCTATAGTACTATGCTATGGGTAGTTCCATTATGTGTGAGCAGGGATTAGTCTACTGTTTATAACTACTCCTCTTGGACTGTGGGGACAGGTGTGGGCTCAAGTGATTTGAATGTTTCCATTATAAGGTCCCATTCCATTGAGAAAGGCCTTTTACGTAGACCCCGGGCTTCTTCTCGCCTGATGGCTGCCCTTTCCGCGCCCCCCCCCACCTCACCACTTCCCCGTGCCAAGCGTATTCAGTTGGGGACCTGGCTGACTTCCACCGCATTGTTATGCAGCGTTTCGCTATTAGCAGCGCTAAATCAACAAAGCGTAGTTGTACTTTCTGTGTTTTCAAGCGTCGTGTCATACCCATCAGGCAGCTGCCAGCTGTTTCCCGTATGGATAGGCCTGTCGCCGATCTAATGCTCGTGATTATCTTGCTCCAAAATTCAGTAAGCACCGGGCACGAACATAGCATATGGAGAAAATCAGCTAAATCCGTTTTGCATCTAGGACAATAATGTTGTGTATCCGGAAACATATGTTGCGGCGGTGCGGAGTGAGATAGGCTCTATGTAATATCATGTATTGGATGTATTTGAATTTGGCGTTGCGGGACACCTTTTTGGGGTATTTTAACATCCCCGTCCATTCTTCATCAGTCAGATCTTTCTCAAGATCCTCAGTCCATTTGTTGCGCACGTTAGTAAGGGGAGTCCCTGTATGTGCCCCAATGCCTCTATAGAGCCATTTTGTACGGTGGCGCCCTTCCCCCATTAAATAAATTGCCTGTACCAGTGCATGAGTTGGGGGTTCCACCCTAAGCGGGGCCCAATGCTTCTTGGTATAGTGGAGTATTGCAGCATGTGTTAAATATAGGTTACCTGGTACCCCGTTTTCCCTGGTAAAGTTCTCGTGATCCATTAGGGCTCTGTCGCTAAACAGCGCTCCCACTGTGGTGACCCCACCCTCAGACCACGCGAGGATTCTGCGTTTGGTGATTAAGCCCGTTGGCGTGGGAAGACCGAGGAGTGGTGTATTATCTGCATATGGGAGACACCTGCGCATATATTGCAGAGTCTTTCTCCAGTATGTGAGCGCCGTACGTAATAGTGTCGGGGCACCCGGTGGTATCATGGCCCGGGGTAGCAGTAGCGTGTTCAGAGTGCCTTGGTTAATGTCTCGGGCCGTGTAGCCTAGTTCATGCAGGTTGCGTCCCGCGAGCCAGTACGACAGCCATTGAAGTTGGCTCGCATAGCAGTATGCTCGGAGATCAGGTACACCCAGTCCTCCCTTGTCCGTTTCCAGTTTAGCTAGCCCTACCCTTCGGCGGCCATTTCCCCATATCAGCTCAGATAGCAAAGTGTCCAGTGATTTAAAAATAGGGGTCGGAATTAATACCGGCAGGTTGGTAAAGAAATATAAAAGACGAGGGAGGAACACCATTTTTTATATAGCCACCCTCCCCATCACAGACAATGGTAGCGATGTCCAGAAGGCTGTTTGCGATCCAAGTGCCCTCATGGCTTTGGTTAAGTTACCCTCTATTAGGTCTTGTGAGCTTCTATATATTTGGATTCCTAGATATTTGAATGTGTGCTGCGCTACAGCTAGGGATAATTGCCCAAATTGTATTACGTCTGGACGATCTCCAGGGCAGAAGAAAAAGGCTTGGGACTTGGTCTCATTTATAGTAAGGCCCGAGATCTGTGCAAATTGTGAGAATATCTCCGGGACCGGCTCCAGGGCATTATGTGACATTTTCCATAATAATGGATTTACTGCATATAGCCCATAATCTGCTGCATAATTTGCAGATTAAAAAAAATGTGTTTGTAGCTCAAATAGATCAAACGTTACTAAAAACTAAGCAACACCTGTTGCCACGCAGCGAAAGGCCCTTCGCTATGGTTGACTGGTCATCTTTCAGTTGACTTTTGCTGTATTTTGGTGTTAAGTTGTTATTAATGAGGTAAAAACGTTTCCTAAACAGCGTTAACATGTGTAAAAATGAAAAAAATACAATCACAAAATATGCTGCATCACGCAGTATAATTTTCTTTTTTCTTGAACGATAATTCAGTCGCGCAATTTGGTCCAACCCTACCGCAAAATTCCAGTGGCCCTGGCTATGACTAGATTTCCAAATTATACTACTAGGCACTTGACTCCCCAGGAAACCAAGTAAAACAGCAAAGGCTTACTCAAGGCGAGAGTAGGGGGTAAACACTAAGATACAGTATGACACAATAACATTTATTTAACATCAATGTCCAGTCAATACTTTAGTGTGGGCTTTTTCAGGAGTCCCAAGGCAGTCAAGATGTTATTGTGCATCAATGAAAGCCTTCTCCACTGGTGTCGTGGGGCATACCTAATTGTTGGGCCCAAAAAAGCACACCTCTTTAGCACAGGCACTTCAGGGAAGTCGATCAGGCAATGCTTTCTCGGGGATGTGTGTGGTATAGGCTTGGAACTCAATCCAGGAACTTGTGATAATTAATTATCCAGCCAGTGATTTTGCTTGAGGAAGTAAAAAGCACTTTACCCTGCGGTAATAACATTGTGTGGAAGTTACCACCAAGGCTTTACAGGTAAGACAACAGGACCAGGGCGAAGACACAATTAGTGGCCCTCCTTCGCCTTTACCTTTCTCACCCAGGGCAGTATGTACTACAAGACTCAGGATGGTTCAACGCTGAGGACTCTAGGCTCCTCATAAAGCTGCCCTAGGTCTGCCGAAAGGATTATGTCTATCCAGCAGGTTTCCGCCGCTTGGGGTGCTGCCCTTCCCGCCGTGAGCGTTTGCACGCACTCGTTCATGAGCATAAAGTGCCAGCCTCCTGCCCCCCTCTCCTGGTGGTGGGACAGTGGGCAGGCACGCGCCTTCTGTCCACAGCGGAGCTGTGTGGGTTCCGGTGGACTAGAGCTGCACGTGCTCGGCCCGGTCGGTGAATCTACATCACAGCATACCTCTAACGCTAAACAAGATGGCGCATCCCCAGTGGCGTGCATGACTCAAGTTGAGTGGACCTAAAACACAGGGTAAGCCAGAAAACGGAAAAGAGCAGCACCGCTTTTTCGAGTCATGTTAAGTACTTTTGTTCAAAAGGGGAATATTTTGGCATTTTATCACAGAGCACCTAAATTCTCAACTTGCCCGCATGCTTACGTGCACACCCATGCCCAGAGCACTTTTTTTCTGGGTCACTACGCACGCGGCTGCAGATAGCACTTAAAAAGCTCAGGTTAAGGAAGTAAAGGCGAACCAAGGAGTGGAATCCGCTGGAGGGGAGAGAGCTTTATGGAGGCTCACGTCTCACTCGCCCTCAGTGACAAGGACAGGGAGGGACAGGAAAGTACGAGAAGTGCGAGGAGCACAGAAGATATGAAGAGGTGCAGAGGAAGGGCGCGTGCTCATCTCCTCCCTCCACGGAGCCCGGATACGGTCCTCAGAGCAGCGGCTTCAGCACACCTGCAGCAGTGTTACTATCCATCACGAGGGTCTGCTTCCAACGGGGTGCAGTACCGACCAGATGAGTCCGTCGCAAGTTCGGATGGCCCCGAACTAAATATATTAGATTTTCAGGCTTTCTGCAAAGGTTGTACATATAATATTGTACACGGCTGTCCTTTACATCGTGGTTATCCTAACATCTGGCAGGCATCCAGCCCTTCTGGACCCACGCTGGACACACCTCCTGTAGAGCCAGTTGTAATGAGGGGACAATTCACCGCAATATTTCACTACTTAAATGGGCGACTTATCTTAAAGATTTAAAGCAGAGGCGCACTTTGGTCCAATACATAACTTCCGTGTTGTTCTAAGTGAACTTCGAGTGAGTTCTGAGAGGACGCGAGCAGCTTTACCTTCCTCACTTGAACCCTTCCAAAACCCCTCACCCCCGCTGGACTCTCATAAGCCTATCGGTCGCACACGAATGATGCTCTGTTCGCACCCATTCTTTCGTGAACTCGATGCTTTAGCTTTCCTACTGAAAGGTGCAGAAGCAAATCCCTCTCGGGGCTTTCTTCAGTTTCCTGAGAGCTCAGTGTTCAAAGGAACTCAATACGCACATTTATCATCGAAGAAAGGGGCACAGTTCCAGGAAAAAGCGGATATGCGAAGAGAACTTCAAACTGCAGAGAAAAAATACACACATCCTGGTGGCCCGGTGGATGAGCTTTCCTTCGTGCTGCCAGACGGGGAAACGTGAGCCGAAGTATTGTTACTGTAGCCACAATGAGCAGTGCGCACAGTAGCCACAGGGCAACACGTGCAGGGATGATAGTCCTAAACTAGGAGAGGCCCAGCCTCGCTCAACCTTCGAGAAAGTGTGTGGACACCACAACAAATAGGCGATGTACTTCA
The DNA here is from genome assembly GCA_963921515.1 of Calotriton arnoldi. Classification (NCBI taxonomy): domain Eukaryota; kingdom Metazoa; phylum Chordata; class Amphibia; order Caudata; family Salamandridae; genus Calotriton; species Calotriton arnoldi. Next base: position 378,074 of record CAWUFW010005890.1, on the reverse strand, counting down.
AGACGGTTGGGTTCTACAAATGCAGTTCAGGAAGCTTAGTCAGGATAGGCCCTCGATGTGCACCCAACCCCCCCAACGGTCTCCACAGACCCTGCTAAACCAACAACAATAACCTGCTTTTAAAGATTGCTTCGCTGAACAGTGTTAGGGGTATAGGAAGTGGTGGCGCCTGGCTAATTATGTGTGTGGTATGTTGATCTCCTGATTAATGTGGTGCAACAGGTGGGGGAAACACCGTCAAACCCCCAAATGTGTGAAGGAAAGAATCCTGCACAAAACTGTAAGCCAGAGTCCTATGCACACATAATATTTACTCCATGAAAGTTCATCAAGTGATTTGAGTACAATTGTCAATAAAAGTCCAATGAATCAGATTCTTGTCTCTAATTCAAGCAATAAACAAAGAGCATCCAGCCATAACGTGTTTCGTCTTATCGGGAAATATCCCTCGACTTCTTCAGGGCTGTACTTCTTTTCTGTGTCCTTTCCAATGATCACTCCGCCGGTTATACTTCCGGCCCGGCTGGCCAATATTTGAGAGTGTTCTTCGTATTATCACGAGCGCATATGTAGTGTTCTCCAATATTAAAAGCCTATATTAGGGTTATGAGTCACAGGACCGTGTTGAGACGTGCGGGAAAAGATTCCATTAACACGAGGTAATTGAGACCTTAAGCGAGTGCGCTACAGGATTATGTGTACGTCGGTCGTGTGTTCTGCTCCCTTCCATGACACTGGAGCTACGAGGTGGGCTGGGGTGAAGTTCCCAGCCCTTACAATGTATGAGCAGGCTTCCCATGTGCACTGTGAAGCAGCCAGAGCTTTGTGGCTTGAACATTCTGGCTCAACTCAGCAAAATATCCTTGGAGAGTTCTGACTGGCCTGACAGGTGACCATCCACCTTGAAAAGCCTCCTACACGTAGGACAAAGGCAACATGCACATATGTCCAACTTTGGAAGTGTGGCTTTACTCAGACTGTGCCTCCAAAGTCGGATACAGTCCTACACATTTAGTCGGTCACCCATTTATCTGGTCCTAGATGAGACCCTGCAAACTAGTGCTTGGCTTGGACAGTACCTCTGGAGAAGGCTGTCCTCCTTGTGGGTAGGAATTAGGCTGTGGACCTTGGAGAATCCATGTTGTTGTGACTGACCAGATACAGGAGAACTGTACTGACCAAGCAGGCTGCCAACTGCCAGGAAAGCATGCACAGACTTCGCTCTCGTAAAATCTGCGTGGAAGTCACCTCAACGAACCAAGCTATCCAGGAGGTACTAGATCTCATCAGTCCTGCCGGCCCTACTAATGAATCAACGAAATATCATCACTTGTGTGTTGATTTGCAAAGATGCTTTCCTACCAAACATCTGCAGTGAGGTTGCACACTGCCCTACCCACTGGATACCCTTAGAGTGCCCGTTTCTGCGACTGTCAGCCTCAGAGAGGAAAAGGGGTCCTTTCTCCAGGCTCCAGTAAATCGGATTCAGGAACAGTTTGAACCATTGCTCGAGATGGTACCATTCAGAAAATATTACATTTTCAAATTGGTTCCCACTTTGGAAAGGACGTGCCTTTGGGATCAGAGAACGCTCAGGTATCCATGGATTTCGCATTAAGTATGGGAGCAGCAACCTTATCCGAGGTGACTATGACACTTTTGCTACACTGTGGCCTAATTGTCTCATGCCAGATGCAAAGATGCAGCCTTTTGCTGTGGGACACTCGCAAGCAATTCTCCAGTGGAATATACATTGAATCAAGATCAGACCGAAACACTGATAACAGATACCAGAAACCTGAACAAGAATTAATGGAACATTACATCCAGGCAATGACTGACAATGGATGTAGTCGCCCCACTTCACCTCAAAAGAAACCAAAGTAAATTTTTCCACCCCTGGTACAACCATAACTTGAATGAAGAAAGGAGGAGACCCCGAATTTCTGAGAGGCTAAGGAGACATGAACGCTCTTCAATGCATCCAAAACAGCTACAGCAGCGATGAAACACCTACAAAAAGATCATATGGAAGGCAAAAGCATCATTCTTCATAACCCAAATTGATATAGTCAAGAATCGCCATGTACACTCTTTGAGATTGTCGAACAACAAACTGGGTACAGCAATTCCACAGGGATCGCCAACACACTCTTTAGAGAACTGTGAAACCTTCTCATCTTTTTTCAGGGAGAAAATATTGGAGAGTGAAAAACAAATCAACATAGTCAATGAACTTATAAGGGATCTGTGTAGCAACTTACACACAACGCAAAGGGTAACTACAACAACTGACAAGACGCAACCCCGAAAATTAGGCTACCTGGTGCGAATTCATAACCCTAAATGAATTGTACATTCAGGAGTCTATAGTGTCAATTAAACTAACCTCGCACTTCGATGACCCTATCCCCTCTTCAATCATCAAGGAGTACCATCAACTCACCGCACCCCTCTTTAGATCATGAACTCATCCCTAACCCAAAGCATCCTCCCAGAATTTCTGAAGATTCGTTAAGTGACACCGCTCCTGAAAAAACAATCAGTTGCTGACCCAACAGATCTAAATAATTTTCGTCCAGTGTCAAACATTCCCTTCCTAATGAAACTGCTTGAAAAATGTGTACACTATCAACTCGTTCAGCAATTTGAGCTGTTAAATGTGCTGCCAGAGTTCCATCCAGGCTTTAGACCAGGTCACAGCACTGAGACAGCCAGCCTACATATTACAGATGACTCGCTCAAAATCCTGGACCGGAAACACTCCTGCCTACTCCTACTTCTCAGTAAGTCATCAGCATTCAATACGGTCAATCACAGAAGCCTCTTAGATTTACTAGAATGGGGTTATCTGGTTATGTCCTCAACCAGTTCACTTATTTCCTACAAGACCGTTCTCAAAGAAGCAAACTGAGTGGCTTACTATCTAACAGGTTGCAAGTTAATTGTGGAGGCCTTCAAAGATCTATTATCTATTCCACACTCTTCAGCCTTTACATGGAACCGCTGACACAAATCCTAAAGCAAGCTAACTTTGAGTAGCACACATATGCAGACAACAGTCAGCTATACTTAAAGATTTCCTACCCAGATTATATTATCCAACTCAAAGACCCCCTAATGAAAACCCAAACCTGGCTCTCAAGTAACAATCTCAAAATGAACTCCACCGAGAGAGAATTCCTGCTCAGCTCTCCACCCCACAACTCCCTTCCAAAAGATGAATGTATTAGACACCTAAAAGTCCTCAACTGCAAACCAGTCATCATTGACTTAACAAAATTCCTTGGGATAACCCAGGACAAGAACCTTAACATGCAAGCACACATCTGCGTAGCCATATGCAGTGCTTGCTTCTAACTGAAGTTCCTCAAGAAGGTGAAACCGTTCATTCCGCCTCTAGACTTTACTGGATTACCAAATTCACAAACAGCACCACTCAGGGCAGCCCTCAATGCTGTAGCATGACTAATAACAGGAAAGAGATTGATCGACCACATCACCCCCTTTCCTCTCGTCTCTCCACTGGCTCGGATTCGAAGCCAGGATCCAGCTTAAAATTTGGTGCATGATGCACAAAGCCCTCCACCAAGATGAATCCAGGTATGTGGCACAAAACTCATGATCTAAGGAGGCAGCTACTCCATAAGGAGCACCAGTTTCCTCCTGCTGGAACCTCAGAGATTCGCCCTAAGTGAGACGGGTATGCCCGGGTGTGGGTCCCATGCACTCTGTCACTGGAACCATGCTATACCTGGCTGATGGGCCCCAACTAGGGTGAAACCGGTCCTGTGCTACGTGTGTTCCGGTTCAGGGAGGACCTGGCTTGGCAGTTCGGCTGGACTGTTCCCACTGTAGCAGGATCAAGACTGATTTGCATAAGGCTGGGTGCAAACTAAGGTGGATGGTATGCAAAACAACGATGGACCTGGATGTGGCCTGTGTGATTGTCAGTGGCTGAGATTAATTCAAGCACTTCATCCATCACTTTTTTGCATACTGTATAACTATTTGCAGTTTTTTTTGTTTGTTTTACGGAGTTGTAGGGATGGTAGACTACATACTCATAAATTTACTGTAATACAGAACTAAGCAAAGCAGGATTCCATTGTAGCATTATTCTATTACCCCTTAACGGCTTCCTAAATCTTGGGGTTCCCCTCTTATTGGTGGTTTTAATGGATGCTATCACTAACGGAAAAATGTGACTGCAACTGCCCATTTCAACATACATAGTGGTACTGCCAAGGGATGCCTTCGTAGGTGCAAACCCACTTCAGTTTTGTCTACTTTGAAAATATTGTAAAAGTTCGAGACCTCATAGGTCCTTTACTGTCCTCCCCTTGGACTGTGTTCCAACTGGACTCGGACTACTGGATTTCTGATAGCCCCTGTGGATAACAATCTCCCGAACTCACCTTGATACCCTGAATTTCCATATTTGACTTGGGTGGGGCCACTGTGGTTAGGGAGATAGGGAGTTTTTTTAGAAAAGGAGATTTTAAACTGGGACCCAACAGCAGGTTTTGAAGCCCATTCAGCTGTCTATTTAGCACCCCGAGACCATGAAACCAGAAGGCGAGATATATCTTAGTAATCCAACCTCAGTGTATTTTTCTGTCTGGTACCCATGTCCCACTGACTAGCTTTATTGGCAGTAATAAGCCCAATGCATTATAAGGCTGCTCGACAGACACCTAGAACACTGGTCCAATAAAATAAAATTGTCCGTAGGGCTCAAAGTTGGTGAAAAATCTAGCGTATGAAGGCGAAGATCATCTTTGAGGTACAATCTATTTTTCTGGAGTAGAAAAACAGACATTTGTACTTATCTGGTAACACCGTCCTGCTCTTCCTTTAAGTTATGATAACGTTGGGGCATTTGGATCACTGTCTATGTATTTAATAAGAGTTTCTACCACACCTACAGTAAGCCTCAATTGCTGGCCATTGCTACCCACGGAGAGGTAAATAACCAAAGAGACCAACGGGCTTATCCAACAGGAATACAAATGTATTGGTGGCTATGGGTCACCAGCGGTAAATAACAATACTCCCCAGTAACCACTGAGTGCACCAGGGCACCAGGAAAAAGCCTCACAGTGGCCAGACAACTTAAGAGACTGAGCAAGGCCTCAGAGCACTCATGATCTCGAGTTGGGACCCTTCACTTGACCTTGGCTGCCGTGTCGACAATAGGTTATCGTTCGCATTTGCACCAGTTTATTTTCTACATATTGCCCTTTCTGAATTCCCCAATGTAGGGTGCAGCTTCGAGTGACCTACGAGGTCCACAAGGACTACTAAGACAAGCAAGAGCATTTCTATGCCTCCAAATCCGGCTTCTGATTCCAACCACGAACCTGCTATGTGGAGAAGACAAGAGACGCCAGAAAATCCTCCACATGATTGCTAGGGGCAAGACAGAGCAACGATGTCATCCCTCCATAGCCACTAGGTGTCTCATGTCTGGGTGCACGTGTCCGGAGTCAGCCAGAAAATTCGGGCCTTAATGTGGCGTGGGACAGTATTAGCCGGCTGTGGTATCTAACACAAGCTACTGTTTGGGAGGAACGAGTGTGAGAACGACCTGACTGCGATTACATAGAAAAAACACGTAGATCGATGTGTCAAAACGCCTTACAATCGGGACCGTCAGATGTGGGACTTTCACAGAATCGAAAAGCCCTCACCTAGACATCCATTACTACAGAGCCCAGGTGAAAAACGCTCATAAATATCGGTGGGGCCATAACCCTCACCTTTGTGTAGATCTAGGGCATCATTGTACATTAGGAATAGTTAGGGTCTGAACCCTAACTTTTTCCTGTGGGCGGTTATTTTTACTAGCACAGCAATTCTTGGTATTATTTGATGAATTATTCTATTCAAATGCCACAGGAAGAACCTACTTGTCACAGCATCAGATTTGCTCCCAGTGCGTGGGCCTTAGAAGGACCCCCCAGTGCCACCTATCAGACTATCCAGTGCCCGGGGACCAGAAGGACCCCCATGCCACCTGCCCTGGAACCCTAGGTATCTGGACGTCCAGGGCCCACCAAGGGAGGGGTGGGGGTGTTTCTCAAAGCTGGTCACTACTATCCAGCACATATACAATAAACTAGTATCTTATGGAATTGACAATGTATAGAGTGCACACAACATAGTGGCGCTTGACAGACATGATTTTATTCAACTCGATGCCCAGTGTTTTATCATCTCTGAAGGTTGAATGCTGAGGGCACTCTGCTGCGGCCATCAGATTACAGTTGGTTATCTGTAACAGGCACACTGCTGTCTTAATAGAGCAGGACCCGCAACCTGTACGTTATACACAGATCTCTGCGTCAGGTTTTCAACCCACTCAGATATCTTGTTGAGAAGCACGCCTGGGACCTGCACGTAAGGATTGCGGTACTGTGTCTCAATTCTGTAATATCAGAAGGTACTGAAGTCAGATTGTGCGTGGGTATAGCAGTGGGTGGGTCAAGCCACACATGCGGTGCATTGTTACAGCCAACAGTGGGTCACAGTGCCGGAACCACAGAAGATGCATTAAACCATGACCAAAGTATAATGGAAGAGCGATGCATCATGGGATTAAGTCCTACAATAGCGGAGGTTTGTCCAGGACAGGATCATGGTCAAGGACAAGCCGTGTGCGGGTTTTGTGCTGGTACAACGGGGTTCTGTGGGTTGGACTTCGGTGCACTGGGTGGGTGACTTGTAGCAGGTGCGTAAGCCCCCGAGCCCGCCCGCAGACACTGCAGCGTTAAGCTGCCCGGGGGAGGATGTGTGGCGTGCTGAGCAGCGTGCGGTTAATAGCACAGTGCGCCGTGTCTGATGTTCGGTATTACCAGTCGCAGGCCTGTTATTATGTAATGAAGAGTGCACCCTGCTGTGATCTCGAGCTGCGGGGCAGGGAGCCGGCAGCTTAAAGGTCACCAAGTGGGCAGAAGCTTAACACTGAACAGAGGCCATGGGGAGAGAGAGGAATGGGTAAGACGAGAATGTGTTAAAAGTGCTTGTCGTCGGTGCAGCCTCATTGGCCTGCCTTGTACAGATCTGCTGGCACCACTCGGGGCACTGCGCCCAGCTCCAGAACTCATAATTACACTATCCTGTTTGGTTCTATAAATCAAGATGGGAGAGGATGTGGCTTAACGGCTAGAGCGGTCGACCTCAGAGCTGGGAAACCGGGTTCGAGTCTCTGCAGAAACGCTCAACATCCCGTGATTCTGGGCCAATCATTTAATCTCCCCGTATGTAACAAAAATGAATGTATCCATCTGTAACGCAACTGGTGCTCATGTAAAGGGCTCTGATACCTTCGGGTCTAGGTCGGGCTATATAAAACAAAAAAACAACTAAAAAACACTGTGTTATTGTGCTCCGTTTTAGAGGTCACGACTTAAGTCTTAAATGTACACTGTTCTGGAGACAGTACCTAGAATATTGACTTCATCTGGACAACATCTGCAGTACCACGCCCATTTTTAATATTTACACGCCTGAAGTATCATGCCTAATTTTTTAGGTCACTTCGGAAGTATGGTGCCTAGGTCTAGAGATAAAACCTGGGTATTGCGACCCGCTCTGAAGGTCACTTCGAAAGTAAACCATTTTGAAAGCATAATCTGGGGTACTGTCATTCATTCTGTACAGGCGGCTGCAGTTCTGTGCTCAGTTCTTGATTTCACTCGGCTCGAGTGATCACATCTGGAGTGTTGCGCCCAGTTCAGGAGGACATATCTCGAGTATTGTGCCTAGATGTACAGATCACATCTAGAGTCTTGTGTTGGGGTCTGAAGATCACAACTGTGTATTGTGGTCAGTTCAGGAGGACAAGGAGTGATGTGTACAAATCAGGCAGCATCTCCTAGAGTACTGTCCTACTTACATTCCACGTTTGCAGTACTGTCCTAGTGATCACAGATTCCAGAGAGAAAAGTGCAACCCCGTACTTTGCTGCCATCTTGGAAGTGCGATGCAGCACACGGGCACCAACAGATATACAGAGACATAGAGAAGCTCCATTACCATTCTTTTGACACCTTGGGATACTTTTCCTTTTTTTTTTTTTTTTAGATTTGTTATCACTGTTATGCCATTTTAAATTTGCCGATCACAATTACCTGTTATTTGCATTATACAAAGGTACCAAGTTAACGTTTCATCTTCAGGTGAGAGTTTCAAACTGTCTTTTAACTGGTGACACTCTACTGTGTTGTTTACCTTATAGTCTATTTAAATGTGTTTTTCTTGTGGATCTATACGTGTGCTGCTTAAACTTTTATTCCTTACGTCTCCACAGACTTCCTTACCCTCTGCCGGGGAACTGACCATGAAGTGGACAGAGCGAAGAGTATTTTATGATCAATTTGTCTACAATTGAAGAGGATGATTCTACGCAGATTAACACAAAAAATATTTGTTGCACACCTTAGGGCCTGAAGGCCCAAATATTTACAACAAGATGGAGAAAGAGTCTAAGACAGCAGAGGAGTCGGATTTTTGAAAATGCCATTGTTGATCTAGATCAGGGGTATACAACCTTTTCTATAATAAGAGCTGCTCATGTTCAATGAGAATCACCACAAACTACTAATTTTAGTGATCTAATAGTGGCCACCCCATTCAAGATTGTCAGCAGTGATCACATAATTCATTCGGCATGGTTGCCAGCAGTAAAGTGAAAAAGCATTACCAATTTGGGGAAGGTCTCTACATAGGTAATATACAACAGTCATAGCAGCAATCCACTTAGCACCAAGGGAAATATTATGAGTAACAAGTCTCTCCAACCCCGCATAGTGTATCACTCAAACAATCGCCTTAAATACATTTTGGATATTCAATCATTTTTCTTCAAATATCAGCTTATCAGTTCTGAAAATACACATTTTCGACTCAAATATTTTTTTAAATTTTGATCTACATATATTATTACAACATAGCATACGAAATCCCTGGGTATAGTGTTGGGTAGGAACTTGAACATGCAGGATCACATCAGTGCTTCTACCAAAGGAGCGAACTTCAAACTGAGCATCCTAAGGAAACTAAAACCTTTCCTTCCCCCTGATGACCTCAAGTCTGCAGTACAAGCATTAGTCATCTCACGGCTGGAATACGGCAGTGCAACACTCTGCGGTCTTCCTAGGTACAGACTGGCCCCCCTCAGAGCCTCATTGAATGCGGCCGCCAGGCTCATCACAGGCTCCAAGAAGTACAATCACATCTCCCCGGACCTGAAATCTCTCAATTGGCTACCTTTCGAAGCAAGGATACACCTAAAACTTGCCTGTATGACCCACAAAGCCCTTCACTTCAATACGCCTCTCTACCTTGCAAAAAAACTTGAGCTGTCGGGTGGTGCCCGTACCTCCAGGAGCTCCAGCACCCTCTTACTTAAACCAAAGAAATTCAAAAAAACAAAAACCTACAACCGTTCCTTCTCAGGAATCGCCCCAAGAATCTGGAACTCCCTGCCTACGGAAATGAGACTGATTCCATCAACAGGGTCCTTCAAAAAGGAAATGAAAGCGCTACTGATGAATACTTGCCTGTCCTGAAGCCCAGTTGAGTCACCTCATCTACTTTCACGCTGACTCTCTCACCTTAGCCTACTGCCAAATTCTTTTGCCCACTATTATGTCGTTATGTAACTATTGTTATTTTTGTCTATTATGTTGTTATGTAATTATTGTTATTTTTGTCTATTGCTATGATTCTGCCACTACTGCCCCCCTCATATGTGCTGCATCACTCTGTAAAGCGCTCTGATACCCTCTTGGGTCATGTTCGTGCTATACAAAACTTTTAAAATAAATAAATAGCAAAAGCTTATATATTAGTAGGCTGGACTGAGCACAGGAGAGCTACGTGAAGGTAGCTGGAGACCCACCAGTAGCTTATGAGCTACTCGGAGACGCCTGACCAAGATAACTATTTTTTGCCCACCATATGCACTGTCATCAACAGGATACATTTTTTCAAGTGGAAACTAGATGTCTCAGAACAGTGCCTTCTGTACCCCTCGTTGCCCCCGTATTTTGTGTCCACCTTTGCCTTCTATACCCCTCGCTGCCCCCGTTTTTTGTGTCGACCTTTGCCTTCTGTACCCCTCGTTGCCCCCGTATTTTGTGTCCATCTTTGCCTTCTGTACCCCTCGTTGCCCCCGTTTTTTGTGTCCACCTTTGCCTTCTGTACCCCTTGTTGCCCCCGTATTTTGTGTCCATTTTTCCTCTGTACCCCTCGTTGCCTCTCTCCGCTCCCGCCGCTGCGTCCCCTGTGGGCCCGCCCCCCTGACTGATCATTCGCTGCCCCTGCCTCCCGCCTCCCAGCTGCTCCTCCCTCCCATCTCCCCATATATGGCGGCCGCTGCGAGGTGAGGAGAGCGACCCTTGACCTTGCCAGGTAGGTCGCTCCCCCACCACACAGCTCCGCCTGTGGTGCCCTACCCGCTGCTGGTAAGCTCGCCCCCCTGTTTGCTGCCTCTGTGCCCGTTTTTGCATTTTGCTTCCCCTCGTTGCCCCTGTTTTTTGTGTCCATCTTTGCCTTCTGTACCCCTCGTTGCCCCCGTTTTTTGTGTCCATCTTTGCCTTCTGTACCCCTCGTTGCCCCCGTTTTTTGTGTCCACCTTTGCCTTCTGTACCCCTCGTTGCCCCCGTATTTTGTGCCCATCTTTGCCTTCTGTACCCCTTGCTGCCCCCGTTTGTGTCCACCTTTGCCTTTTGTACCCCTCGTTGCCCCCGTATTTTGTGTCCATCTTTGCCTTCTGTACCCCTCGTTGCCCCAGTTTGTGTCCACCTTTGCCTTCTGTACCCCTCGTTGCCCCCGTATTGTGTCCATTTTTGCCTCTGTACCCCTCGTTGCCTCTCCGCTCCCGCCGCTGCGTCCCCGCCCCCCTGACTGACCATTCGCTGCCCCTGCCTCCCAGCTGCTCTTTCCTCCCACCTCCCCATATATGACGGCCGCTGCGCCCCCGCACAGCGGACGCGCCGAAGGCACGCCTAAGGCAAGCCCGTCTGTGCCCGTCCGCGCCTGGACCGCGCCCAGTGCCAGAACCCCTGGTCCTCGCGCCCCCCGCTCAAGCCTAGACGACCGACACGATGCCACCACACTCCACGCTCTCAACCCCGGACGGATACACAACTGCTTCAAGGCCGCCCCGAAACGCACTCATGGTCCCTTCGCCTGCCGGAACTGCAGCTACACCAGCCTCAGAGCCGCCGAAGCTCCCGCCAAGAAGGACCTCAACCACCTCCGATGCATCCTACTGAACACCCGCTCCGCACACAAACACGCCGTCGAGCTCTGGGACCTGCTCGACACATCAGCACCAGACGTCGCCTTCCTGACAGAGACCTGGATGAACGACTCCTCCGCACCCGACATCGCCATAGCCATCCCAGACGGCTAGAAGATCACCCGCAGAGACCGCATCAACGGAGTAGGAGGAGGAATCGCCATCGTCCACAAGAACACCATCAGGGTCTGGACCAGCACCGACGACACTCTCTGCACCGCCGAACACATGCACTTCCAGATCCACCCGGACCCCAACACCACCCTTAGAGGCACCTCGTCTACAGACCCCCTGGACCCCGACCCCAGTTCAGCGACTCCATCGCCGACTTCATCAGCACGCACGCCCTGACCTCCACCGACTACATCCTCCTCGGAGACCTGAACTTTCACCTGGAGAACAACAACGACAGCAACTCCACCACCCTGATCGACAACCTCGCCAACCTCGGACTAAGACAGCTCGTCACAACACCGACCCATTCCGCCGGCCATACGCTCGACCCCATCTTCTCCTCAAGCTCCCACGTCTCCTTCAGCCACACCACCGAACTCCTCTGGACCAACCAACGCTGCATCCACTTCACCTTCCAGAAACCCACCGCACCCAACAGATCCCACGCCGCTGCTGGAGCAAAGTCACCGAAGACCAACTACGGGCAAACCTCGCTCTCAGCCCACCCTCCGACCCATCCGACACCAACGACGCTGCCTGCAACCTCAGACGATGGATAGACGACTGTGCCAACACCCTCGCCCGCTGAAAAACTCACCTACAGTGACACCACCAAAAGAGCCAGCTGGTTCACCCCGGAACTCCTAGCTTCCAAGCGTACCTGCCGGACACTAGAGAAGAAATGGCACAGTGAAAAGACACCGGACAGCCACGCAGCCCACAAAGACGCCATCCGTAACCACCACCACCTCATCAGGTCCGCCAAGAGGATCTCCTTCAAAGATCGCCTCAACAACGCACACAACAGCAAGGAGCTCTTCAACATCGTGAAGGAACTCTCCGACCCCAGCTCCAACACCAACGACATCCCGCCGTCGCAAGCCCTGTGCGACTCCCTCGCCACCTTCTTCCACCGCAAGATCGCCGACATCCACGACAGCTTCAACACCCAGACAGCCCCAACTGAGACCGATGCACCAGACCCGCCGCACACCATCGACCACGACCCCTTGCCAGCCTGGGCCAGCGTGAACATCGATGACACCATCAAGACCATGAGCACGATACACTCCGGCTCCCCGTCAGACCCTTTCCCGCACCACATCTTCAACAAAGCCAGCAGCTCCATTGCACCCCACCTGCGCAACGTCATCAATCTCTCCTTCGAGACCGCGACCTTCCCAGAGCTGGAAACACGCCGAGATCAACACCCTACTCAAAAAACCCAAGGCGGACCCAAGAGACCTCAAGAACGTCCGGCCCATCTCCCTGCTTCCGTTCCCAGCCAAGGTCATCGAGAAGATAGTCAACAGACAGCTAACCCAATACCTCGAAGAAAACAGCATCCTGGACCCATCCCAGTCAGGGTTCCGCAGCAACCACAGCACTGAGATTGCCCTCATCGCCGCCACCGACGACATCAGGACCCTGCTGGACAACGGTGAGACCGCAGCCCTCATCCTGCTGGACCTCTCCGCCGCCTTCGACACTGTCTGCCACCGCACTCTACGCGCACGCCTCCACGACGCAGGGATCCGAGACAAGGCCCTGGAATGGACCACCTCCTTCCTCGCCGGCAGAACCCAGAGAGTCCGCCTCCCACCATTCCGATCCGAAGCCTCCGAGATCATCTGCGGCGCACTCCCAGGGATCATCCTCAGCCCAACACTGTTCAACATCTACATGGCCCCGCTCGCACGCATCACCAGACAGCACGACCTCAACATAATCTCCTACGCCGACGACACTCAACTGATCCTCTCCCTCACCAAGGACCCTCACCGCCAAATCCAACCTCCACGAAGGAATGAAGGCCGTCGCCGACTGGATGAAGAACAGCCGACTAAAGCTGAACTCGGACAAGACGGAGGTCCTCATCCTCGGCTCCAACCCCTCAGCCTGGGACGACTCCTGGTGGCCAACGACACTGGGGGCAGCCCCGACACCCACCGACCACGCACGCAACCTGGGAGTCATCCTCGACTCAACGCTCTCCATGGCCAAACAAGTCAACGCGGTCTCCTCCTCCTCCTGCTTCAGCACCCTCCGCATGCTTCGCAAGATCTACAGGTGGATCCCGACAGCTACAAGAAGAACAGTCACCCAGGCCCTCGTCAATAGCAGACTCGACTATGGGAACGCCCTCTACGCGGGAGCCCCGGCCAAGCTCATCAAGCGACTGCAACGCATACAAAACGCCTCCGCACGCCTGATCCTCGACGTACCACGCCACAGCCACATCACCCCCCACCTGAGGAACCTGCACTGGCTCCCCGTCGACAGGAGAATCTCCTTCAAACTCCTCATCCACGCTCACAAGGCACTCCACAAGACCGGCCCAGCCTACCTCAACAGACGACTCTTCTTCTACGTCCCCAACCGCCAGCTCCGCTCCGCCGACCTCTCCCTCGCCACCGTCCCTCGCATTCGAAGAACAACCACCGGCGGCAGATCCTTCTCCCACCTCACCGCCAAGACCTGGAACACCCTCCCACTCAGCCTACAACAGACCCAAGACCTACTGACCTTCAGGAGGCTACTCAAGACCTGGCTGTTCGATCAGTAGCGGCACCCCCCCCCCCTTTTTTTCCCCAGCGCCTTGAGACCCTCGCGGGTAAGTAGTGCGCTCTACAAATTGATTGATTGATTGATTGAGGATTAGGTAACGGCCCTAACAAACCAAGCTGTAACCTGTACATTTTGGAACTTGCATAATGTTTTCTTCAGGGATCAAGTGGTTTTTTATTACAACAATACTAACATATAAGAGAAACTTAATTGAGGGGGTCTCATCCTTGAAAGAGATCAATGAAAATCTGAACTGTCGAAAAAATATACCAAGGCTGCTTCGAGTGGTTACACTAGCTGGATACCCTTTACAAAGTCTCCACTTTTGGGAGACCAATCTCGGGTTCTAGTCTTAAAGAGTCCGTACACTAACCTAAGTCTAAGGGGTTTGTTCCGACAGTGAACCAGACTGCTACAGATGTAGTAGCAAGGAGCATTGCCTTCAATAGCACGTGTTCTGCTCATCGACAGAGGTTTTCCCATTGTGGTGTAGTGGGTCAGTTTGCGAGTGCCAAAACAAAAGTCTGATAGAGTGAAATGTGTGACAACTTACTGAAGGTGAATCTTCAGAGGGGAGTGCATGTAGTGATGTTGTGGAGGATAGTGTTTTGGTGGTGAACGTTAATATGAGGAATAAACATGTGCATTGGAGGTGTGAACCTTAACTTAGTGGAAGATTCAGGCTGCCTGTTCACCAATGTGAACAGAGATATGTGGGCAGAAATTTTTTTGATTTGGGGGGGGGGGGAGATGAACTAGAGAGTCCCAACATTCAGCTGGTGAGCTATACTGGTGAGTCCATACTGATGGTTGGGTTCAGAACCCTTCTCTTTAAATTTAAGTGCAGGTGCAGAGAGGTCATTGGGAAACCATGCATGGCTGAAAAAAACCCATCTGTCTTTAGGTGATTTGAGCAGTGGCTGTTTAGCATCACCCTACAACTCAACAGTCCAAAGCAGGTCTTACTGGTGGATCATACAGAAGCGTTTCTCCAGAACTGTGCAAGAAGAGTTTCCAAAGGTGCTTGCTTGTGGCGTGGGAAAAATAATGGGGGTTTCTCCTGAAAACACCCCAAATGCCTCTATTCACCTCAAGGCTGAAAGCCTTCCTATATGTAATAGGGACAAAGCGGAGGAAGAACTAACATTGGAGAAGGGTATAAATGAAACATACAAAGTGGGTTGCCCCTGAGGTGTGGCCAGGGGGGCAAGAGGAAAAATAAGATTATGTGTTTACCTTTGAGAGTTTAATGAGAACCTTTTAGTGGACACTTTTCCATTGCCTAGAACCAGTGAATTGATGGCCATGACCAAAGGGGTATGGTGGGTCTCCTCGACTGACCTAGACTTTGCATACCACTAGATACCCTTATACACACCAGCAAGAGTCTCACTGATTTCATCACCCCATTTAGGTGTTACCAGTTTGTACGAATACCCTTAGGCCTCGCCTCAGCAGCCGTGGTTTTCTGATGTTTAATGTACCAGCTATTCAAACATTGTTGTGGCCTGCCAATTTTCCATGAAAACATTTTGTTTATGGGTAAGGACAGGATATGATGAGCGGTTGCAGAAGGTGTTGAAACTTCTTGGGGTTAATTATTTGGCTGAAGAAGCACAAGGTTTCTAAGAAATCTGTGACATACCTGGGTCATGAAGTGAGTGAAGCATGTGTGATGCAAAAGAATAATTGGTTGAGGCAATTATGAATGCCCCCACACCTATTTGTAAGGATGACATGAGATGGTTTCTAGGCCTTACTGAGTTTTATGCGAAATTTGGGCAGGAGTTTGCTGACAAAACTCATCCTCCTCATCAATTACTGAAGGTGACAACAATTTGCGTGGAACAAGTCTTCAGGAGTGTTTTTCTTCCATTAAAAAATAACATTTGCAAGCAACACCCTTGCAATGGCATGACCAGCAGCGTCATAACAACTGATGTAAGTGGCAGAAGACTTGATGCAGTGTTGACTTGGTTTGAATCAATTGGCAGGGAAGTCACCCGCCTGCTCCTTGTCTCCAACTGAAGAACACTACTACTGTATCGAAGGAGAGATGCCAGCTTGAATGTGGGGCATGGACTATTTCAGACAATATGTTTGGGATTCTGAGTTTACCTTTCACACTGATCACAAACCTCTCACAAAGATACTTACTACCTGTGGCATTTTCAAAGAATCGCCAGCTTTGCCCTGCAACTTTTTAATTACACCTACAAAGTTGAATGTGTGCCAGGGGTTAAGAACAGAGTGACTGATCTTTTGATTAGGGCACCACTGCCCCCAAAAATATGTGTTCAGAAGAAATGGGAGAATTTTGGAAGGGTGAATGGTAATTTTGAGGACTGTGGAGCCTTTCCTAGGGAGGAGTGGATGACGGTTATAACAATGATGAAACATTGATTACAGGGACTTTATGAACATGGGGTGGCTTGAGAATAAGTGTTTAAGTGAACATATTAAGAACTACTGCAAGGTCAGTAGTGAACTTACTGATAAAGGAGGATCCTTGTTGAGAGACTGACAGGTGATACCCTCAACAGCCTTAAGAGAAAGAATTTTGAAAATCTATCATGAAAGTCATCTTGGACCTGTGAAAAATAAATTAAGGATCAATAATTTATATTCGTGGCCAGGAAGGTAAAGTTTGCGAGTGCTTGGAGTGCAGTAACTCCGATAACACCCAGGTCCCTTTGCACATCTCCACTAAGCTCCATTCCTTGCACTGAGTTACTGTGGGAAGCTGTAGCTGTGTACATACTGGGGCCCATTTTGGATGGCGATGAGTGGACAGGTGTTACATAGTGATTGTTGATTTCTACTCTAAATGGCTTAAGATTTCATTAACAGATTTGACACTGGTGGTTGTTGGACCGGATACTCATCAGGTAGCATTTCCCTAAACCTTTTGCTTTTTCTGCCTGTGTTATGCTGATTCTCTTTTGTGGCCTCCGGGCACTTTCCCACTGTAAATACAGTGTGAAAGTTTACGCGCCCTTCGTACCCGGGTGAGTAAGTGGCGCTGACTCGATGTTCTGAAACACGAGCCGGTTGGCCATCGCAGGCCGGTGTGTGTATGGATTGGCAGCTATTATGATTAAACTCGTGACTCCCCTGCCAGGGCAGGCCGCTTCATGTGCGCACCCGCATCTATGGTGGCTGTGATTGTGTGTGCCGCCTGCCATCGCAGGCTAGTGCATGAGCACTGACACATTAGTTAAACCCATGCCCAGTCTGCCGTTGCAGACTCGTGCAGGCACACTTGCACCCCTGGTGCTGGGGACTATGTGTCTGACCTGCTATTGTAGGTCAGTGTGCACAATAGCGCACATGCGCCCAGGTAAATATGAATACCTCTGTGTGTTTTGAATGAATGAATGAGAGCATTTATAGAGCGCGGCGTTCACTCCGAGGAGCATCTTGGCGCTACCTAGGAGCCTTGCTCTTCCCATAGGTTAGCATGGGGAAGTGGTTGACATTACTTCAAGCTGCAATCGTGAATTGCAGTGGAGCAGCCTCATGATGTTTCCCATCAATGGATTTGCCACGCCAAACCCTTTACAATGGTAAAGGGGGTTTTGGCATAACTCGCTTAGAAATGCCACATATGGCATTTCTATGCTCCAAGAGTCTTGTGTGCCTTGGTGCCTGGCTCCAGTGGACACTAGGGGTCGGGGGAGCACATCTGTGCATTCCCCAGCAACTATCATAAACCTGGGCATCCCACTAGAACGACAAGACCTCTGCCATATGAGGGCCATAGACAGGCCTACAATTTAGGGGCGGCATCTGTGATCCAAAGGGAAATCCCTTGAACCACCCATAACTTCAAAGACACACCACAGTATAATTACTGCTGCCATCCTTCTGCAAAGGGTGAGATATGCTTGCCGGGATGTGGGACTGGAGAACCCAGACTGCATGAAGCATATTGCCAGAGGACTCTGTTGTGCACATGGAGGAAGGATAACTGCCCACGAAGGGGGCCGCGTGCCCTTTCTGAATAGTGGCTGGCTTGGGCCGAAGACCTGCTGAAGTATGGCACCCTGAAGTGTGCTCTCCAAGAGCCTGTCAGCGGGCCTCCTGTTCTCCTGGAGATCACAGGGACATCAAAGATCTCCTGCGAGGGACCTACTTCATCTACCTGTGACTTCTGGAGAGCTGTGCCCTCTCAAGTGCCTACATTGGCTCTGGAATCCCATCAGGTAGCGCGGTCTGAGTGGGGAATTAAGACTTGTGTCTGGAGACTGGATTGTCTAGTGCAGAGCCCCAGAAATCTTGCCCGCATCTAAGGTGTGTGGTTCCTGTACTGCAGGGACCCGGACACTAAGCGTCTAGTTGGTGGCGAGTGGGTTCACCGGTTGCGGGACCCCTCGTGGCCCGTTTCGTTGATTGTGCTGCATCCCTCTCGTGTGACACGCCGTCTTGCATGCTCATTGCGTGCGGTGTCCGATTCACAGGCTGCGACACTCAGAGGTGGAAGTTTACCCATAGCAATGCCTCCATCTACCTCATGTGGCTCCACTGAACTTGCGCCTGTGTGTATGACCGGACTGGGCTGGTGCAACCTGTATCATCGTGCACCAGACATTGTGCCTCATGTCCAGTGAGGTACTGAATTTGCAACTCTTCATTGTGTGTGACTGGAACTGCCTGGTGCAACCCATCTCAACGTGCACCAGTCATTGTGCCTCATTTCCAGCGAGGTACGGAATTTACAGCTCTTTATGTTGAGGACCTGAAGTGTCTAGTGCGAAACATACCAACACAAACCAGACGCTGTGCCCGAATTGCCTGGGCACGAACCTGATCATCATGTTCCACTTGTGGTGCCTCCTCCCATCAAGAGGCTCCCCTGTGTTACTCCTCATTCATCGGTTGTTCCCTTTCTGACCCTCATCGTGGCGGACCAATTACCCTCTCCACCTGGCCCCTCCCAAAGACATCTTGGCACTAGGTAGTAGCGAGAGAGATTGACTGGGTTGAAGGAACGCTTTAAGAGAGTTCGGAAGCGGGTCAAGAGACTGCGGGACTCTATTGTGTTTTGAGACCTGTGGGTGAACTTCCCGAAAGGCTGCTAAACTCCCCTTGTTTACGTCTACCTCCAAATTGAGACTTGCTACATATCCCCACCTGCTTCCCGAGGACCCAGACTAAGTGTGACTTCGGCCGAGTGCATACTAGTATCCGGGAGGCAGGGCTGGTTATTTACCATAAAGGGGTATAGGACAATCGGGTGAACCAGAGGGTGGAGGGCGACTGGGGCCACGGAGTCTGCAGGGTGTTATCCACTGACCTGCTGGGTACCAGTAGCACTGCATTAGGGTGCTGAGTGCGTATGTGTGCGAGAGTGTTCCGTACAGACTGGCTGGTACCTGCCACATATTGTAGTGGTGCAGAGTGAGTGTGTGAGTGACTGTCAGCGGACCGCCTGTGATTTACCACACTTGCCGGCAGTGCCGCTTTATACACTAATTTTGTGTCAAGAGCACAAAACATTTGACATAGCATTTACCCGCGTGGCTCCGGTCGCGATGCTACTAAAAAGTGTTCACGTTTCATGTATGTACATATCTTAGATATCCTTGTGACTCTGGGTGTATCCTATAATTGTGTACAACTGTATTATCAGGATTGCTTGGGTGGGCCTGGGGTGGACAGCATGTCGCACTGCATAAGGGTGCTCTCTCTCCAGGGGGGTGTTAGGAATTGTCCACAGTGTGCATACTATCGATATCATAACAATACGAGTGGGCCTAGTACTGCTAGTAATATTTCCAAATGTTTTTTATGCTCAAAAGTATTTGATGTTCATGTTATAAAGATTGGATATGTGTGTTAAATGTAAACGTTATTTACATATATCCTGCATGTAGTCTCTTTTGTGATGCTCAGTGTATTTATCACATGTGACTGCTGTATCTTTGCTTCACACATTGCCTCTGAAGGAAGCCTGACTGCTCAGTGCCAAGCTACCCAAGGCGGAGCACAGGTTATACGGTGAGTGTAATCACCTGCCCTGGCTGGGGGCATCCCTTCAGCCAACCGGAAAGTGCCGGTTCCAATAGTGGTGGATTGAGATTCTAAGTTTGTATTTTTCAGGGGGAAGGTCTACCGAAGTATATTGTTACTGACAATAGTCCACACTTTGATTCACATTTCTTGGAAGAGTTTTTAATCAAAATGGAATTGTAGACAGAAACACTTCCCTTTACCACCCTGTAGGGGATGATGTAGGTGAGCGATTTAAACAAGTGATCATGGGTACAGTGAAGATGGCTGTCAAGCAAAGGGAGGTGAAGAAGATGCATTGAAATGACACCTATGTTGACTAAATTTAGTCCAGTAAGGATTTTGAGAGGTATAGAGCCATTTAATGGGGACAATTTGGGGTGGATGTTTCTTAAGAGGCAGAATGTTTTGTTTCCTGAGGTTGTCACTTAATATACAGAGGGCTCACACTATTTCTAAAGAATACTATGACAGAAAAAAGGTATCATAGAAGCGTTTTTGGACATTGGGTAGTGGGTATGCATTCCTCTTGTGAGTTGCTGGGGGCGGGGGGCTGCACGCTTGAGTTAATGTTTGTTTATTTGCTGCTTTATTTTGTTGGGGGGTGTTGGGTCTGTTTCTTTACTTATCAAGTGTGGCATCTATCTTGAATATTTGGTTTCTTTAAATGGAATGTTTGCACTCGAATTCTTAAAGGGTGGGGAGGGCAGTTGGTTGCTGGGGAAAGCGACGGCAGCTAAAGCTCTGGGTTGCTGAAATTAAACTTAGATTTAAACATACAGAAGCATTCACCCTAATTTGTACTCAACACTGTGTCCAGTTCGGAGGACACATCAGAGTACTGCACAAAGATCTAGATGTCATCACTGGAGTATTAGGTTGGGAGAACAGAAGTGTTGTGGTCAGTTGCAAAGATCACATCTGAAGTGTTTCCTGTTCTAGGGGAGACATTTGATCCAAGAGGAATCGTATGCAGTTCTGGAAGGTACATATGGAGCTTTGCGTTTAGTTCTCTTGGCATCAGGATAGCCTGTCCAGTTCTGGAGAACACACCTGGAGTTTTGTCAAAGAACATTTTAAAACAGCTAGAGCATCAAAAGCCTTTGCACCGGGCAACATCATCAACGTTCATATACTGGATCGGAATGGGCTTGTATGTGAGGTGGGAGCCCACAGCCTGGGTCTTTTTAATCAAATAGTGTATCGCCTCTCGTCAATATGACATTATGGGGTTTAGGATTAGGCCATATCTGGCACAATGTAGTTGACTCCCATCAGTCTCCTTCTCCCAGAAGTATTTAAACCTATTGGAGCATTTTTTAAAGTATTCATGCGTCTTCATAGTGGTTCTAGTACTAAGACTACACGCTCTTTACCCCGACATGGCACTTTAATCCTAACAGGCAGTCAAATAATCTCAGAAAATGATCAAAAAGCATCACCAAAACCTCCAAGATGGCATCACTGGGACAAGCTACTGAGCTCTCTTAAAACAGAGCTTCATCCTGGAAACCTTTAATGGCAGCACTGGAACAACTACGGAGGTCTCAGTGATACAAAATAAGGCAGTATCTTTACAGAAGCTATGGTTCAATCAGTGGCCAAGCTAAGGTTGTGTCTTCAAACATGCCCTGGGAGCAACATAGGGAAAACTAGAGCAGTATCTTTGGAATACACCATGACAGCCTCACTGACTTAAGCCGTAACTTTATGCTCGATGTGGCAGCCACATGGTACAAGCTATGGCGATACCTTCATTCAGATAATGTGGTAGCAATACCGGGTATACTAAAGCAGTAACCTCAAACACACTGTAGCAGTTTCTTTGCCCAAAGCTAAGGCACCATCTTCAGACATACTGCGGCAGCCTCAACTGAACCTCCAGACATGCAGTGGCAGCACCACTGGAAAAAGCGAAGGCAGCACTTCAGATACACTTAGGCAGACTCATTGGGCCAAGCAGTGAATATGGAATCTTCAGGCATGCTGTATATGCAAGGATGGCGCAAGCTAAGGCAGTACCTTCAGACACTGCGCAGCCCCATTAACCAAAGCTAAGGTGGAATCTCGAACGTGCTGCGGCAGCCTCACTGGTTTACGCTACGGTGGTAACTTCAAACATGCTGTAGAGGATCACTGGGACAAGCTAAGCAGGTATCTTCAGACACACTGAAGCAGCCTTATTGGAACAAACTAAGGCCGTACTTCAAAGAGCATGGAGTAGGAAGACCAGTACAAGCAAATGCGAAATATTCAGAGACAGAGTGGCAGCATCACTGGACAAGCTGGGGTGGCATTATCAGACACACTATGGCAGCCTCACACAATTCAACAAGCTAAAGCAGTACTTCAGACACCTTGATGAAGGATCATTGAGCTAGTTAAGGAGGTATCTCCAACCAAGCTGTGGCAGTATCAATGGAACAAGCAGAATCACTTATGGTAGCCTCGCTACATCAGTCTCATCGTACCTAGCTAAGGCAGCTTATTCGGACACCTTATGTCAGCGTTAGTAGGAGAAGCTATGCTGGTGTCTCTGGAAATACACTGTGGCAGTCTCATTGGACAAACTAGGGTGTCTTCAGACATACTAGACAGGATTATTGGCATAAACTAAGGTTTTACCTTCAGGCATGATATGATAGAATCACTGGGACAAGCAAAGGAGTAACGTCACAGAAGCTGCGGCTCAGTGATTATGGCAAGCTATGTCTGTCCCTTCAGACAGGCTTAGGAAGGAACTCCTTACACACCCTCTCAGAAGGATGCAGATTTGGATGAACTGACATCAATCACACTGCCCCAGAATGCGGGGGGCAGAGAAGCTCATGAATGTGGGTCCTTAAAGTTCGGAAGAGACTTTTAACCTACCCCCACCCGCACAGTATTACTGATGACTCAGCAACAGCACAAACAGCCCGCCTAAGTGGAACCAGAGATGGGGTCTGGCTCAGTGATTCACCCAGACTCCAATGGGTGCACTGTTTGTACCAGCACTGTCATAAAGGACCACACTCTCCACTCCCAGGCTTTCCATTTACAAATCATTTTTCAATGGGTGTTGAGCCGATTGGTACAACTTAAGTGATACACTAATACAAGTCCCATAATTCATTAGAATATTACACAAAGAAAACAGTAATACCCCAGGCCCAAGTTAGGAGTCCCTGAGGTACCTGCTCATAAAACAGGTCACAGGCTTGACTTTTGCCATCGCAGTAGTCTACACTACTTCCTAAATATAGACCTTCTACCTTTCCCACAGACCTCCTTGATCTGGCCCAACACGTGCTAACAGCTTAGAAGCACTCCCTCACCGTGAATGATCTGAGCACTTAGACAGACGATCTTTTCCATATTTTACACACAGGACATGATTCACAAACCTGTTTGCATGCGTAGGTTCAACCTGAAGGTGCAAACATCTTCATTTACAAGCATAAATTCATTTCTGCGAATCACAAACGGAGAATTTGCACTTATACATCAAGTTAACTACAAGTAATATATATGTCATAGTACAACTGCTGTTATGGGTGTGGAGTGAGCGTTCCAAGGTAGGATGCCCTGGAACGTTTGGCACAAACACGACTGGGTGAGATTGTGGGCATTTACAAACTTTCCTGGCATATTCCCACCCCGGACTCAGGAGGAAATTTCTATTTACGGTGTGAATAAGCTAGCAGCACCTCCAAAATTAGTGGGAGAGCAGGGAAAATGGTTTCTCCATGATTAAATATATTTCCCTTGTGGAGAATGAAAACAAAAAGACACAAGCATTGGCAAAGCTAATGAGATTGAAGCTAGCACTCGAGTGCTGACAAAACCAACAAAAATGCCTGCTGCAGTGCAAAACAAACACAAAAGAATTGCTCTGTGTATACAATGCACGAATGAGAAAGCAATGAATGTGGGATGTCAGGGTGTACTGTTCCGACCTAAAATAGTCCCTCATTAATTTCAGTCAGGGCAGAAAGATAAACCTGAACAGCCAATAGAAAGAAGGGGAGACTAAAATACTCCTGTGTGCTGGTCAAAGATGTGACTAAATCGCTCAAATCAAAGATTCCTGAAGCGTAAAGAATCTAAACCAAATTCCCTGATGCTACATCATAATACAAGAGAAAAAAACAGAAGTTGCAACTCAAATAATGCAAACCATTTTTGCATGGATGATTGTACACTATGTATAAATACACGTGCAGAAATGACATTGCTTCAATGTACATGGGAAACCACACACGTTTTCAAGGAGTACTGGAAAGCTGCAACAGTAGAGATTTGCAAGTATCCTGAAATTTAACAAACATTGGCAAAGCCAACAGACAGGTCTCGGTTTTTGCTAGGGGAAGTTTTTGGTAAATGTTGGGCAAATGTGTGCGATGCCTCCATTTATCCTAGAAAGACAAGCCCATGATTAAGCAACATATTGGGCTACAATTGTATGGAAGCTGAACAGACTAGATTTGCAGAGTTAGCTGTACCCTCAAAAAAGTGTATTCTGAAAAGAAGTTAGAAGATGAAGTTAGCATTGTAAGTGGTGAACTTAAAACACATCCAAAACTGAGTATTGATTAGTAGATGCTCTTGAAAAAGGGCCAATATTTTCTCTGCATCTTTAGAAAAAAATCAAGTGACATATCTTTACTTTGTGAACAGAAAAAGATGTATATTCAATAACATGTTATTGTCAGAAAAGTAAAAAAAAAAATCAACGCACAAGGGAGATTAATGAAAGACACTGTTGTAAAGAAGTACACCGGAGGCAGGGTGATGTAGAAGGCTATCTTCTTTATTGCAAGATCCTCATACAGAAACGTCCTATCCACAAGGCACCCAAGTGATAACTGACTCTTGGACACTTAGCAACAGAGTCTTAAGGATCAACATTCTATACACCTAAGAGTTCTAGATGGGATTAGTTAGTTGACATGCAGCAGCATGTCAGGCAAATACCACACACATTCCCCCGAAACCTAAAGCAAGAACATATGAACATATAGGAAAAACTAGACTAAATCAAGTTCACAAAGAAACACAACAAATATGTGACATAAGAACATGGAGCATAATTAGTTTAAAACGAAATCATGTAGTGCCCCAGGAGCTTTACATATGCGGGAGCTCCTGTGTAAGGAAGAGGCAACCTTGGAGGGAACATCAAGAGCATCATGTTTAATGCAGTTACTAGAACGAATTGGGGCAATCCTACTCAAATTCCATATACGCTCATCATCAAGTTTCACAGCATTATGAAATAGCTGCGTCACCTTGAAAGGCGGAGAGAATTTTGCACCAGCAGACTTCTGGGGATAACGTACTTTCACACTATCTCCCACACATACCTTAGTGTGAGAAACAGCATGTCTAGTGTCAAAGTTAGCTTTTCTCTTGGCTGACTTGAGATCCAGAATTGCCTTCCATTGGGTGTCCCTGTGATTTTCAATCTCAACACCTTTCTCCCTAATCCAAGATTGGAACATGTGAGTGTTGGGAGTGCGGCCCCTAAACAATTCAAAAGGGACTTTCCCTGTGGGGGGGTCAAGCGGTAGACCATCACTCTTTCCATTATTCCAGACCTCCAGTCTCGGCCTTGATTTTTAGCTAGCTGAATTGACTCCTTCAGCACGCAGTTGAACCTCCCTACCATTACATTACACTCGGGATGGTAGAGAGAACAACGCTTGTGTCTGATCCCTTTTTTGTTCAAAAACACTTCCATTTCTTTTGACACAAGCTGAACGCCGTTGTCAGTCAACAGAGATTCTGGGAGACCTTCTCTGCAAAAGATATCCTCTAAGAACTTAGTAACATCCTTAGTTTTTATACTCTGTGTCACTTTAACTTCAGGCCATCTCGAGTACATGTCCACCAACACGAGGACGTAAGATTGGCCCGCTTTACTAGTGATCGGCCCCAAAAGATCGAAGGCTACGTGCTGCCAACATCTTGTGGGTGCTTCACGTACAACCATCGGTTGCACTATAGTCATGTAAGATTTATCACAAGCAATGCACTCCGTGCAGTCTCTTATCACTCGCTCCACGAGGAGATGAATGCCTGGCTACCAGAAGTGTAAACAAACCCTCTCCTTAGTTTTAGAGATACCTTGGTGTCCCTGATGGGCTAAGTGGATGATTTTCATTCTGACTTGTGTCGGAGGGATGAGTCTGCTGCCACGCCAAAGTAAGCCCCCACTTACAGAGAGTTCATCTCGAACGTTCCAGAACTTCCAAACACAATCACTCAAAGTCTTGATCCCAGGCCAACCTTCAGTAACCAACTTACATACCTCATTCATGACCACATCATCCTTCATGGCGTCTTTCCATTTTACCTCAGAAATCACTCTTTCCACAATCTCGCACACCTTGTAGTCATCATCTTCCCATGAGTCGTCGGGGTCAGCTGGGGAAGTCCCACACTGTTTGGTGACTAAACGAGAGAGGCAGTCGGCGACTTTGTTCTCTGCCCCAGGTATGTAGTTTACGACTAAGTCATAATCCTGTAGGGCAATCACCCATCTACATATTCTGGAGGAGACAGCATCTAGGCTTTTCTTGTAGAACACATCCTTTAACGATTTGTGATCGGAATGGACAACGAACGAACTACCCCAGAGAAATTTTTTAAACTTCTTGATAGCCCAGAAGATACACAGTGCTTCTTTCTCGATCACGGAGTATTGTACCTCAGGACCAACGAGTGGTCGTGAAAGAAACGTGATGGTTACTTCTTTACCGTCTCTTACTTGCTTGAGGACTGTGCCCAACCCCTTCGAACTTGCGTCGGTAACTAGAATCGAGCTTGAAGAAGTGTCAAAGCTCTGAAGGGAGGGAGCAAGACTTGGAGCCTTCTTGACGTCCTCAAACTCCAATTGGCACTGGAGAGACCAAGAAAATTTCACTCCCTTCTTTAGGAGGGACCTTAACGCAAAGGTGCGACTTGCGAACTGGGGAACTAATTTATTATAGTACTCGGCCATCCCTAAAAAGGTGACTAGGTCATCTCTGCATTGTGTGACAGGGAGCTCCTCAATGGTTTTCACCAGGCGATCTCTAGGTCTAACTCCACCTTCAGTCAATTTGTGGCCCAGATAATCGATTTCTGAGAGGTTAAACTTGCATTTGCTCTCACGCAAGGTTAAGCCTCTTGCACTGAACTTCGAGGACGGCCTTAAGACTTTCATCATGTTCCTGTTGAGATGAGCCATGAACCAGGACATCGTCCTGATTAATCTTAACCCCTTCCACGCCATCCAACACGTCTTCCATGACTCTTTGAAAGACGGAGGCTGCAGAGTTCAAGCCAAAAGGGAGGCGAGTGAACTTGTATGTTCCAAAAGGGGTTATAAAGGCCGTCAAGTTCATGGACTCATCATCAATCTTAACCTGATGATAGGCCGCCTTAAGATCCAGAGTGGAGAAAACTTGAGCATCTTTTAATTGAGCTAGCATCTCTGAGATGTTAGGAAGAGGGTACTTGTCCGAGACAACTGCCCGGTTAAGGGCACATAGGTCCACACACAATCTCACTTCTTCAGAGGCCTTGCGTGCTAGAACGACCGGAGCCAACCACTCACTGGCCTCTGTCTCAACAATGATCCCTTCTTTCTTTAACTTCTCAAGCTCCGAGCACATAGATTCTCTCATGGTCAATGGTACACTGCGCACCTTACACGTCACTGGTATAACATCAGGTTTGAGTGTGATTTTGTGTGTGTACCCCGAGAGGCATCCTAACCTCTCAGTAAAGACGCTCTTGAATTCAGTACGCAAATCACATCTTTGGTTTACCTTCTACTACATCACTTGACACGACATTCAATGGAATCTAATGTGAAGGGATGTCTCTGAGAATGATATAGGGATCGCCCCCGGGAACCAATGACACACCCAGATCAGCCTGGTGGAACCAGCTGATAATGCGGTCTCCTCTGCAAGAGACATATCTTCCCTGCCGTTAGTCTCTCCTTATTTTCAATGTTGCCCATAAAATATCCAAACAACTTTATGGGTTGACCACCATAAGCTAGCGGCTTGATGTCGGGCTTGTAGACTTTCACTTTCCCATTCAATTCCTTGTCGAAGAAGACTTTTGGGATAAGTGAAATCTTTGCACCCGAGTCGAAAAGCATTCTGATTTTACAATCATTCACCTGCACCTCATCCACGGGGCCTTTCCTCTTGTTCTGCCCATTTTGTAACAAAATTTCCCCACAGTGTAACTCATCTTAATCAGAATCACTCTCATCCTCTAGGGAAACTTCTTTGACACGTCTGCCCTTCTTGTTTTTTTGCGCTCTACTAGCTTTAGCTATGTGCCCAACTTTCCCACAATCGTGGCACTTAGATGTGAGGGCAGGACATGATTTGTCATTAGCAAGATGACCAAACATGTCACAACGGTAGCACTTCACCTTGGAGCTTCCTTTGGGTTTAACTGAAGAGGAATGAGCGGATTCACGCTGTTTCAAAGCAGGTTTCAAGGAATTCTTTGTCACAGCGTGCACCTTTTCTTCCAAAATACCGTTTTCCTTCTTGATGACCTCGACACAGGCAAGGGAGTATTCTATTCTCTTAGCAATGGATACCACCTCGTCTAATTTCGGGTCGTCCTTTTGCCATAGTTCGTCTTTGATTTTTTCAACATTGCATCCTAACAAACTGATCGCGAATGCGCTCTTCGATTGACCCATCAAACTTGCAGGTGGCACCTAACTTACGGAGAACAGTAATGTATGCCAAAACAGATTCCTCAGGTTTTTGTACTCGCCTTCCAAAATGATACCGCTCCAGGATAGAGCTAACCTTTGGAAGGTAGTGCTTATCAA
This sequence comes from Calotriton arnoldi, assembly GCA_963921515.1. Classification (NCBI taxonomy): domain Eukaryota; kingdom Metazoa; phylum Chordata; class Amphibia; order Caudata; family Salamandridae; genus Calotriton; species Calotriton arnoldi. The sequence continues at coordinate 349,176 of CAWUFW010005890.1, read as the reverse complement.
GCTTTTTTAGACAAATCTCAAATTCATTGAGGCTATCTGACTCATTATCACACAAATCAGGGAGGTGTTCGAAAACTTCCTGTCCTTCAGAACCCAGACAGTGTAATAATAAAGCCGATTTTCTCTCAGCACTTAGTGATGCTCCACAAACCCTTGTGTAGTTGAGGAATACTTTTTTCCATTTAGACCATCGTATAACAGGATCACCAGGGTTAGAGAGAAAAAACGGAGGAAGAGTGACATTATGCATTTTAGGTAGGTGTGCAGAAAAGTAAAATTATTAAGATTAATAAAATTGTCACAGAAATGTTGACAAATTAACAGAATTGGTACAAATGTCGTAGAAATATATGAATATGTCACCTTACCAATAACAACTTTTTTCAACAAACGGTGAGTTTAAAATAATTGTATAGTTCACACAAACAGGTGTGCTTGTCACCGAAGAAGGAATCCGACAAGCAGGTGTGCATGTCACCGAAGAAAAATGATGAGCCGTAATGTGGTAAGAAGGTGTGTTTGTCACCGAAGAAGTAGATTGACAAACAGGTGTGCTCGTCACCGTAGAAATAATGGGCAGTTATCTTCTGGTGACCTCAGTAGGAATATAAACTTAGATGTGTAAAAAGTACAAAGTTGCAGAGTGCACAGAGTTGCTGCGAGAGCTCTCAACCCAAAAAAAATTAAACGGAGCAATTAGAAGTTCTAGATGTTGAGGAGCCGAGCAGGTTGATTCGTGAAGGCAAGCGCGTTGTCAGGGAAACAAAGACTTGTCCGTGAAAAGAGCTAGTTGCTAAGGGAGCTGGTTGCTTAGCAGCGCCAACGGAGCTCTACGTCAATGCGCGGCACGTCAATGCGCGGCGCGTCAGCTTCGCGTGACTCAAGACGGTGACGTCGCTGAAGAATGGAGGAGCTTGTACGAAGGCAGCAGACGGCGTGCGCAGGTAACAGAGCGCGTTTGAAAAATGCTCACAGTTCAAGGCCCAAACAAAGTGGAAAATGAGGAAAATGTTGAATGCGCGCTATCACAAGTCAAAGGTATATACTCTTGAATGCTCGCTAACACGAGTCAGAGGTCAGAAGTCGCGCAATACGAAGGGTGCCTGGTAGCCTTGTGTGACGGTGTGGAAAAGCGAGCAAAGCATTTATGAAGTGCAGGAAACGCTTAGAAGAAATGTAGAATAGCTGCTGGGCACAGAGAAAGATCGCAGGCTTATTTCCTAGACAGCGCGCACAGTACCTTATGCTTCCAAATAGAAATACAGTAGTGTTAGGACGTTACTGTTAGCATAGAAGGAGACTTAGTCTTGCTGGGATCCGCTGTTCTCTGCTCGTCGCCAGTGTAAAGAAGTACACCGGAGGCAGGGTGATGTAGAAGGCCATCTTCTTTATTGCAAGATCCTCATACAGAAACGTCCTATCCACAAGGCACCCAAGTGATAACTGACTCTTGGACACTTAGCAACAGAGTCTTAAGGATCAACATTCCAGGGCACCTAAGAGTTCTAGATGGGATTAGTTAGTTGACATGCAGCAGCATGTCAGGCAAATACCACAACTGTGCCTTATGGAAAGGCTAAATCAACAAAACGACATGCACTTCTTACACAAAAAAGCTATGAATCAGTAATTAACATGAGTCAAATAAGTAAATAAATGAGAGACCAGACACAGGCTCTCAAATGCAAGCAACATATGGTGCTGCATCTGCAGGCTAACAAAATACAGTGTGATACCCCATCAAGAAAATATAGTGGGAACCCAAATGGAACAACGTAACCATCAACAAAATGACATGGCATTGATGGATATCCAGTCAAAGCAATAGCAAACCATGAAATACATTAAAACAAATGGCTGAATTGGGATGAACCACAGCCCATTCTTTCTGAACTACCACTTATTAAACACTGCTATAGAATGAATTGCATAGCCGAGGTTATGTGTAGCTAGGTCCAAAGAAGTATAAATGTAAGTAAAATGCAACTGTAAATCTGAAATGTAACGTAACCGTATAAGTAAAATAAATGGGTGATTTATCTACTCGATGTGTATGATCTTGTATCATCTCAAAAGCTGTCTATTAATGTGTAGAGTTGCGTTGCTCTCAAGCTAGATTCGTGCTATCTAAACACCAACACACACACACAGATAAATGTATTCGTATGGTGATTTCTGAATGTCTTTGAGAACAAGATCAGAGGTAATTATAACCTGAAAAGCTTTGCTTCTAGCAAAAGATGAACGACTTCATCCACGGATTCAAGCTAGCCTAGCTGTTAAAGGGTGTTACTGAGAAACCGGTCCCAGGATGCTTGTTTCCGGTTCAGGGAAGACCTGGCTTGGCAGTTCGGGCTGGACTGTTCCCATGAGGCACAGGGTCAAGACTGATTTGCATATAGCTGCGTCTGAACTGAGGTGGCAAATTGAGCTAAAGAATGATGATGGATTCAACCCAGATCTGTGACTGGGGGTGAGTGTGTGTGTGTGAAAAGTTTCAGTGCTCCGTCCATCATCTCCTTGTGTTTGCTTTGTTCGCCCTAAGTTGGCAGGGTATGCCCAGACGTGGGTCCCTTGCTCACTTTGCCACTCGATTCAAGCTAGCCTGGCTGATGAAGGGTGTTACCCAGAAACTGTTCCCAGGATGCTGGTTTCCTGTTCAGGGAAGACCTGGCTTGGCAGTTCGGGCTGGACTGTTCCCATGAGGCACAGGGTCAAGACTGATTTGCATATAGCTGAGTCTGAACTGAGGTGGCAAAGTGAGCTAAAGAATGATGATGGATTCATCCCAGATCTGTGACTGGGGGTGAGTGTCTGAAAAGTTTCAGTGCTCCGTCCATCATCTCCTTGTGTTCGACCTCATCCACGATGCCAGGAAACAGCATGAAGCTGATTTTCTCACAGATTTTTAATCTCGTCACAACACCACTTTTTGTCAGATTGTACCCGCTCCCTCGTTTTCGTTGCTGTCCCCGGCAAATTAAATACCAAGAAAGTATCCATCAACTGCTAGAAAGCTCTTTCTCCGGCTCGAACAGCAGCAGTGCCTGTGCCTTTCTCATGTACTCCCAGACATCGACCACCCCATCCCTACACTGCACTCCATCATGTATGCTAGTGTTAGACTTGGCATCTTTTGGCGTGTTTCCCCCGAGTTTTTGCTTTCTGACCTCCCGGTTTTGACTCGGTTTTTGCTGGCGTAATGTTTCTGCGCACTTTTCGCACTGCTGATCAGTGGGAAAGTGCAGGTGCTCCTGTGGTAAAGTGTGTTATGGATTGATGTTTTCACGATTGGATATTTGATTTGCTTGTCAGTCCCTAGTAAAGTGCACTACGGGTGCCGGGTCTTGTGAATCAAATGCTACTCGTGGGCCTGCAGCATGGATTGTGCCACCCACGTACGTAGCCCGGAAAAGGTATCTCAGACCTGCCATCGCAGAGTCTGTACGCAGTTGCGACTGCCAGGTTGACTCGGCCCGTGCCCACACTGGCCAGTCACGGAACCTTCCCTTTCTTACATGTCAGGCGCCCTAAAGTAGGCCCAAGGTACCCCTATGGGCAGGGTGCATTGTATGTGAAAGGCAGGACATGCCCGGGTGTGTGTGTGGCGTGTCCTGATAGTGATTACAGCCAAATTCGCTCTTCACTATTGCAAGGTCCCCCCTTCCCCGTAGGATGGATCGGGCAGTTTTGTTTATAACATCTTATAAACCTAACGGGCCCGGGAAGGAGGTAAAGAAATTAAGTTTAGTATGCCTGAACTCGAAATCTAAAGACGCAGCTTTTAGCGAAGGTGCCCTTTTCATTCCGAGTTCATAAAGACCACTTTTAGAAAGTGGGTATTATTTTGCTCGGTCATCACGTGTGCCTCTGCTGGAATGTGGATTGCCTGTCTGGGTTTTGGATGACAGAAGGCTGGGGAGCGGGTGTGGCTCCAGATAGTCTAGGTAGGTCAGGAAATGGCTGAACAGACCTGGGCTGCGATGGGGGAAGAGGGAGGAGATTTCCTTGCACCTCAAAGGCCCTGGTCTGCCTCTGACAAATGCCGCCTCCACCTCCTGCCAGGAAATCACACCAGAGAAGGCCTAACTGGTTCTGGCCGGGCACCTGCCTGAAAGATCAAAGGATTTTTGTGTACAAATACTGGGGCCCAGACCCCATAACTGGAGAACTCATCTGGAACAAGAAGACTGCCAAGAAGAAGAGCCGGAGAAGCTGCGAAAAGGAACGACTGCTTTGCTGGGTGCTTTGCTGGGCTGACCTGCAGTGGCTGCTTCTGTCTTGGGCAGTGAACTGCCTGGACTGGACTTTCTGCAACCTAATTTGTGAGTCTCTCCAAGGGCTTGAGGTAGAGCTTGCCCCCTGTTCACGAAGTCTCAGGAACAGCAAAGACTTCAAGTTCTTCGACCCGCAGCACTGGGGACTGTGTGTTTTGTGCTGCCACCCGAAGAACACCAACTCGACGATGTCTACGACACCACTGCCGACTCCGTGTCCTGAAGGCACCGCAGAGGGCACCGCCGCAACGCAACCCTGGTCTCACCGACGACACCTGTTGACGCCGCCACCGAGCCGCTGCTTGCACCGCAACCTGTGGGCACCGCACTCCGCCCCGCCTCACGCCGAAGCTTTGGCACCGCAGGGGGCACCGCCGCAACGCAACCCTGGTCTCACCGACGACGCCTGTTGACGCCGCCACCGAGCCGCTGCTTGCACCGCGACCTGTGGGCACCGCACTCCGCACCGCCTCGATTCACGCCGAAGCTTTGGCACCGCAGAGAGCACCGCCGCACCGCGACCCTGGTCTCACCCACGACACCTGCTGACGACGCCACTGCCTGCCGAAATAGACGCCGCTGCTTGCACCGTGGTTTGAGGGCACCGCTCGCAAGTCACACGACGCACCGCCCTCATCCCGCACCGCAGCCTTGGCCTACCGACGCCGGCGCCATCGACTCCAGTTAGTCAGCCGACGACAGCGCTTCAGCAACGACAACGCCGCTGCTTGCACCGTGACCTGCCAGCACCGTGGTGAGCACCGCCTTCGTCTCGCACCGCGACCCTGGTCTCACCGACGACGCCATCTGATGCCGCCACCGAGCCGCTGCTCGCACCGCGACCTGGGGGCACCGCACCGCTGCACTTCGCACCGCAGCACCCGACACCTGCCGGTGCCAGCGCTCCTGATTCCATCAGAGAGGAGCTCGACCTGCAACGCGAGTGACTTCAAGGGCCTCAACGCCCTGCATCTCTCACAGGTACTGTTTGCGTGGTCTTCCCGACACCGTAGCTGGCCCGCGACCCCGCGACCAGCCAGAACTGTTGGATTTGTTGTTCACGACGCCTGGTAGCCCGGACAGAGCTATCCACACAAGGAACTCTTTTAATCAGCGTATTTTTGGAACTGTGAACTTTAAGTATAGTATTGTGGATTCTTATCGTTTTTGGTCTTGTCTTAATTATATAAAAATATTGGATATTTTTCTAAACTGGTGTGGTGTCCTTTGTGGTGCGAACACTGTATTACTGTCGGTTATGTGCAAATGCTTTACACACTGCCTCTAAGATAAGCCTGGCTGCTCGTGCTAAGCTACCAAGGGGGTGAGCAGGGGTTATTTTAGACGTGTAACTCCCTTATCCGGACTAGTGGTGGCTTTTGCCTGGCTTGGCCCACGCCCAAGCCTACCAAAAATCCCATTTCTAACATTGGTTGTCAGCGGTGAGGATAGGAATTGCGTTTGCACTTGACTTACAGTGATTGGTGTGCACTACTACCATATCGCAGACCATTACGTACCACATACTAGCCCGTTTTCTTTTTGGCCGATTTTTTGTGATCTTGCCAGGTGAACTTTCTACTTCGTCATGCCGGAATCAATAGCATCATCTGTTGCATCCATGGACATTGCCTTTGAGGAGGATAGGTTGGAGCTCTACACTGTTAGAGAATTGAAATCCATTTGCAAAAACCTAAAAGTCCAAGTCAGAGGCCTCACTAGGAAAGACGAGCTACAAAAGGCGCTGAGGGCCTGGGTAGCAGCCAGAGACGCAAGTGGGCAATCTGGTGATCTTAATGGAGAGGCGGAGGAGCCTAGTCCTAGGGTGGATGTGCTGTTGGGAGGGGGGGAAACCTCCCGGCCAGGCAGCAGTGGCCTGTCCCCAGAGGAGCTGGAGGACAGACGGGAAGCAAGGAAAGTAGCCACAGAACTAGAGAAGATCAGGTTAGCCATGGAAGAAAAGAGAATGGTACTAGACTACGAAATCAGAATGAAGGAGCTGGATCGAGAGAAAAGAACCAGCTCAGATGGTGGCAGCAACTAGTCAAGGCAGGCAGACAGAATCGTGCACATCCCCAAGAATGTAGGCAAGGAGTTCAAGAAGGGGGACGACATACAAAGGTGGTTCCAGGGGTACGAGGCCGCAATCCATATGAATGGGGTCCCTGAAGAGAATTGGGGAGCAGGATTGTGGCCCCTCTTCCCCGAAGAAGCGAGGGATACTTTAATAGCTTTGGGTAAGGGGTATCACCTCACCTATCCAGACATGAAGGATGCCCTCCTCACCAAGTATGGTCTTACTCCTGAAAAGTACAGGGACCAGTTTAGGTCCAGTAAGAAGTCCGATGCCAACACGTGGTTGGAATGTGTGGATGTGTTTTGCCGATCGTTGGATGACTGGATAAAGGGCAGTAATGTGACAGATTATCAGGGGCTCTACAATTTGATTGTATGGGAGCACCTGTCCAGTCTATGTTTTGCAGATCTGCGCCAGCACCTAGTTGATAGTAAGCTGACTGACCCCAGGAAGCTTGCTATGGAGGCGGACCGCTGGGTGAGTACCAGGGTCCACAAGAAAGCGTTTGGGGGCGACTCAGCCAAAGAAGGGCAGGGTCCACAGCAGAAAGGTGGGGGGGACAAGGGTAAAACACAGGAGTTCTCTAAAGGGCCCCAAAATAAAACCCAGGGTAAAGGTTCCCATCCCCCCGGAGATAAGAAGCAAGGGGTCTCGACAGGAAAGCTTGCTGAGACCGGCCCCTGCAACTGTTTTGCATGTGACCAGGTGGGGCACATGAAGGGGGACCCCAGGTGCTCCAAAGGGGCACAGCCACCCACCGGTGGGCAGTCCAAGGTGTTGGCTAGTGTAGCGCTTGGGGAGGAGGAGGAGTCCTAACAGGAGGGTGGGGATCCCATAGAAATGACCCTCGTCTCACTAGGGGACAGTGAGATGGTCCCAGGGGCCCAGGTGCCCCCTAACACAAAGAAATACAGCACCTGGGTGACCATCAATGGGAAAAGGGTAGAGGCTCTCAGGAATACTGGAGCCAGTGTGACCTCGGTTCAGTGTCACCTGGTCTCTGAGAGGCAGGTAGTCCCCGGGGCATTCCACCAAGTAATTGCAGTCGACAATTCTGAGCGCCAGTGATTGGTGGCGCAGGTTCCCTTCGAGTGGGGGGGGGGGGGTGTCTCAGGTCCTTTGAGGGTTGTTGTGAGCCCTTCCATGCCTGTCGATTGTCTGCTCGGTAACGACCTGGAGCAGTCCTTGTGGAAGGATGTTGAGCTCAGGTCCCACTTGGAGATGCTTGGGTTGCCAGAGTGGGCATGCGTGTCCACTCGGTCAATGGCGGCCAGAGAGGGTGATCAGAGGGACCCGGAGCCTGAAACAGTGGCCCAGGTCCCTGCCAAGAGAAAATGCCGGGGGTGCGGGAAACCGGCCCCCGAAGTTCCCACGGCCCGGGAGGAGATGGACCTTGAGGGGGACGCCCCGGTGCCTACAGGGGAACAGGTAGCCGAACTGGGGGACATCTCTGAGCTGACCCATTGGCAGCAAGAAGGGGGTCCCACCAGGGAGGAGCTCTGCCAGGAGCAGAAGGAGTGCCCTTCTCTGGAGGGTCTGCGGCGGCAGGCCGCAGCCCAGGCGACTGGTGATCAGTCCAGGTCACATTGGATCTACTGGGAGAATGATCTCCTGTACAGCGAGCCTAAGGTCGCGGAACCTGGGTCAGCCCGTGTGCTGGTGGTACCCCAGTGCTTCCGGACCTTCCTACTGGGTCTGGCTCACGACGTGCCTTTGGCAGGACATTTGGGGCAGGACAAGACCTTTGACAGGCTTGTCACCCACTTCTTCTGGCCTCAAATGCGAAGGCAGTCGGATGTGCATTGTCGGTCTTGCCAAACTTGCCAGGCAAGTGGCAAGAGTGGGAGGAAGGTCAAAGCTCCTCTCCAACCGTTCACCGTTGTTGGGACACCCTTTGAAAGGGTAGGGATGGACATTGTAGGGCCACTGGATCCCAAGACAGCCATGGGCAACAGGTACATCCTGGTCTTGGTGGACCATGCCACCCGGTACCCGGAGGCAATCCCTCTCAGGACAACGACGGCGCCAGTGGTGGGCCGGGCGTTAATGGGGATCTTTTCCCGCGTGGGGTTCCCCAGAGAGGTGGTTTCCGACCGGGGACCAATTTCATATCGAAGTATATGACATCCCTGTGGAAGGAGTGTGGTGTTACTTACAAGTTCACCACCCCTCACCACCCCCAAGGTAACGGCCTGGTAGAAAGGTTCAATCAGACCTTGAAGGGCATGATCAAGGGTCTCACCGAACCCATGAGGCGTAAGTGGGACGTCCTCTTACCGTGCCTTCTCTTTGCGTACAGGGAGGTACCCCAGAAGTCTCTCGGGTTCAGTCCCTTCGAGCTTCTGTACGGTCACCCCGTGCGAGGACCTCTAAGCTTGGTGAAGGAAAGCTGGGAGGCCGCCCCCAGGAAGACACCCCAGGATGTGTTTAGCTACATGCTGGCCTTCTGAAACCAAACTGCCCGCTTCAGGAAACTCGCTGAGGCCAGCCAGGAAGAAATGAAGAAGTGGTATGACCAGAATGCCACTCTGGTCGAGTTTCAACCTGGACAAAAAGTGTGGGTCATGGCCCCAGTGGAACCTTGTGCCTTGCAGGACAAGTGGACAGGGCCCTTTGAAGTGGTGGAGTGCAAAAGTGAGGTCACCTACCTGGTGGATTTGCAGGCTCCCCGGAACCCTTTACGGGTCCCTCCACGTGAACCGTCTCAAGCCCCACTTCGAGAGGTCCGAAGTGAGCATGCTCTTGGCGACGGACGACGGGGAGGAAGCGGAGAGTGAGCCTCTCCCAGACCTCCTGTCTGCCCAAGAGGGGGATGGGTCGGTGGATGGTGTGATCCTCTCCTCGACCCTGACCGCTGAGCAACAGAGCGAGTGTCGCCAGTTGCTGGGGCAGTTTGCCCCGCTGTTCTCCTTGACCCCAGGTGTTACTCACTGGTGTACCCACGATGTGGACACCGGTGACAGCCCCCCTGTGAAACATAAGATTTACAGGTTGGCTGACCGGGTCAAGGCCAGCATCAAAGAGGAGGCCTCGAAGATGTTGGCGTTAGGGGTGGTTGAACCGTCCAGCAGCCCATGGGCCAGCCCCGTGGTTTTGGTCCCGAAGGCTACAGCACCCGGGGCCACACCAGAACTGCGGTTCTGTGTGAACTACCGGGGGCTCAATGCCGTCACTCGGACTGACGCACACCCCATCCCCCGAGCTGATGAGCTCATTGATCGGTTGGGAGCTGCCAAATTCCTTAGTACGTTTGATTTAACGTCGGGGTACTGGCAGATTGCTCCAACCGAGGGGGCCAAGGAAAGATCCGCATTCTCAACCCCGGAAGGACATTACCAGTTCCGTGTGATGCCCTTCGGGTTGAAGAATGCCCCTGCCACCTTTCAGAGGTTGGTCAACCAGGTGTTGGCCGGGCTGGAGGAATTCAGCGCCGCATACCTGGACGACATTGCGGTGTTCAGTTCCAGTTGGGATGAACACCTGCAGCACCTCAGGGAAGTGTTGAAGGCGCTGCAGAAGGCAGGCCTCACGATTAAGGCCAGTAAGTGCCAGATCGGGCAGGGTTCGGTGGTGTACTTGGGACACCAGGTAGGGAGCGGCCAGGTGGCGCCCCTACAACCCAAGATTGACACCATTCTGGCTTGGGAGCCCCCCAAGACCCAGACAGAGGTGAGGGCCTTCTTATGACTCACCGGGTACTACAGGAGGTTTGTTAAGGGATACGGCACCATTGTTGCCCCCTTAACTGAGCTGACTTCCAAGAAGCAGCCAAAAAAGGTGATCTGGACGGAGTCCTGCCAGAAGGCATTTGATGCCCTGAAGGCCGCCATGTGCACGGCCCCCGTGCTCAAGGCACCCGACTTCTCGAAGGAATTTGTCGTGCAGACCGACGCGTCCGAGCATGGAGTGGGAGCAGTGCTCTCACAACTGAACGAAGAGGGCCTAGACCAGCCGGTAGTCTTCCTTAGCCGGAGACTACTCCCCAGGGAGCAGAGGTGGAGTGCCATAGAAAGGGAGGCTTTCGCTGTGGTCTGGGCGCTGAAGAAGCTGAGACCGTACCTGTTTGGGACTCACTTCCGGGTTCAGACCGACCACAGGCCCCTCAGATGGTTAATGCAGATGAGGGGGGAGAATCCAAAACTGCTGAGGTGATCCATCTCCCTACAGGGAATGGACTTTACGGTGGAACACCGCCCTGGCACAGAGCACGCCAACGCAGATGGCCTGTCCAGGTTCTTCCGCTTAGTGAAGAGAACTCCCAGGCGAGTGGGTAGTTCTCCCTACTTTCAGCTGGAGGGGACATGCGTTAGACTTGGCATCTTTGGCGTGTTTCCCTGAGTTTTTGCTTTCTGACCTCCCGGTTTTGACTCTGTTTTTGCTGGCGTAATGTTTCTGCGCACTTTTCGCACTGCTGATCAGTGGGAAAGTGCAGGTGCTCCTGTGGTAAAGTGTGTTATGGATTGATGTTTTCACGATTGGATATTTGATTTGCGTGTCAGTCCCTAGTAAAGTGCACTACGGGTGCCGGGGCTTGTGAATCAAATGCTACTCGCGGGCCTGCAGCATGGATTGTGCCACCCACGTACGTAGCCCGGAAAAAGGTATCTCAGACCTGCCATCGCAGAGTCTGTACGCAGTTGCGACTGCCAGGTTGACTCGGCCCGTGCCCACACTGGCCAGTCACGGAACCTTCCCTTTTCTTACATGTCAGGCGCCCCTAAAGTAGGCCCAAGGTACCCCTATGGGCAGGGTGAATTGTATGTGAAACGCAGGTCATGCCCGGGTGTGTGTGGCGTGTCCTGATAGTGAATACAGCCAAATTCGCTCTTCACTATTGCAAGGTCCCCCCTTCCCCGTAGGATGGATCGGGCAGTTTGGTTTATAACATCTTATAAACCTAACGGGCCCGGGGAAGGAGGTAAAGAAATGAAGTTTAGTATGCCTGAACTCGAAATCTAAAGACGCAGCTTTTAGCGAAGGTGCCCTTTTCATTCCGAGTTCATAAAGGCCACTTTTAGAAAGTGGGTATTATGATGCTCGGTCATCCCCTGTGCCTCTGCTGAAATGTGGATTGCCCGTCTGGGTTTTGGATGACAGAAGGCTGGGGAGCGGGTGTGGCTCCAGATAGTCTAGGTAGGTCAGGAAAGGGCTGAACAGACCTGGGCTGCGATGGGGGAAGAGGGAGGAGATTTCCTTGCACCTCAAAGGGCCTGGTCTGCCTCTGACAAATGCCGCCTCCACCTCCTGCCAGGAAATCACACCAGAGAAGGCCGAACTGGTTCTGGCCGGGCAGAGACACCCTCTGCCTGAAAGATCAAAGGATTTTTGTGTACAAATACTGGGGCCCAGACCCCTGAACTGGAGAACTCATCTGGAACAAGAAGACTGCCAAGAAGAAGAGCCGGAGAAGCTGCGAAAAGGAACGACTGCTTTGCTGGGTGCTTTGCTGGGCTGACCTGCAGTGGCTGCTTCTGTCTTGGGCAGTGAACTGCCTGGTCTGGACTTTCTGCAACCTAATTTGTGAGTCTCTCCAAGGGCTTGAGGTAGAGCTTGCCCCCTGTTCACGAAGTCTCAGGAACAGCAAAGACTTCAAGTTCTTCGACCCGCAGCACTGGGGACTGTGTGTTTTGTGCTGCCACCCGAAGAACACCAACTCGACGACGTCTACGACGCCACTGCCGACTCCGTGTCCTGAAGGCACCGCAGAGGGCACCGCCGCACCGCAACCCTGGTCTCACCGACGATGCCTGTTGACGCCGCCACCGAGCCGCTGCTTGCACCGCGACCTGTGGGCACCGCACTCCGCACCGCCTCGCTTCACGCCGAAGCTTTGGCACCGCAGAGAGCACCGCCACAACGCGACCCTGGTCTCACCAACGACGCCTGCTGACGCCGACACTTCCCACCGAAATCGACGCAGCTGCTTGCACCGTGGTTCGAGGGCACCGCTCGTAAGTCACACGACGCACCACCCTCATCCCGCACCGCAGCCTTGGCCTACCGATGCCATCGACTCCAGTTCGTCAGCCGACGACAGCGCTTCAGCAACGACGACGCCGCTGCTTGCACCGTGACCTGCCAGCACCGTGGCGAGCACCGCCTTCGTCTCGCACCGCGACCCTGGTCTCACCGACGACGCCATCTGACGCCGCCACCGAGCCGCTGCTCACACCGCGACCTGGGGGCACCGCACGCCGCTTCGCTGCACTTCGCACCGCAGCACCCGACGCCTGCCGGTACCAGCGCTCCTGATTCCATCAGAGAGGAGCTCGACCTGCAACGCGAGTGACTTCAAGGGCCTCAACGCCTTGCATCTCTCACAGGTACTGTTTGCGGGTCTTCCCGACACCGTAGCTGGCCCGCGACCAGCCAGAACTGTTGGATTTGTTGTTCACGACGCCGTGGTAGCCCGGACAGAGCTATCCACACAAGGAACTCTTTTAATCAGCGTATTTTTGGAACTGTGAACTTTTAAGTATAGTATTGTGGATTCTTATCATTTTTGGTCTGGTCTTAATTATATAAAAATATTGGATATTTTTCTAAACTGGTGTGGTGTCCTTTTGTGGTGCGAACACTGTATTACTGTCGGTTATGTGCAAATGCTTTACACACTGCCTCCAAGATAAGCCTGGCTGCTCGTGCCAAGCTACCAAGGGGGTGAGCAGGGGTTATTTTAGACGTGTAACTCCCTTATCCTGACTAGAGTGGTGGTTTTTGCCTGGCTTTGGCCCGCGCCCTAGCCTACCAAAAATCCCATTTCTAACAGCTAGCCGTAATGAAAAACAAATGAGCCGTGATAATATCTCTGCAACGGATGGCCAGACCTAGGACCCCATACGTAGCCCGCACTGTGTGACAGGCTTTCTGTTGAAGAAGTCAAATGCTGACTTCTTGGCCAACAGCAAATCAATATCTGGCCTACTGGCCAAGGTATTTGAAGCTGAGAGAAACACCCAGTTCTCTTCCAAACTGGAACAACGCCTCCCCTTTCACTCAGTCTGTGACTAAGACCTCCATAATAAACATACGGAAACTCGTGGCAGGTCATTTGGTTGGAGATATTGGGGAAAGGGGCCGGAAGCTTGAACAAAGATATAGATATATATATATATATCCACATATGGAGTAAACTGGTGCGAATCAGTGGTGTGTGTGACATATTCCCTGTAGTTAGAGTAGGAGGTTGGTCAGGAAGGAAGTCAAGTTGGATGACGAGGTGAAGAAGCGACATAATGACTGGCAGCCATGTAACATCCATCCCACCCAAGACTGGCTAGCTTCACTTAAAGATAGATAAGTAAGCTACGTTTTTGACATGTGCAGCGTTAGCTACCAAATTAACAGATATACAAAAATTCTGGAGAGGGAAAATTTGAGAGCATCTTTTCACAGTTTATATGGGCCTACACTAGACCCAGAAGCGCGATAAAATTCTTGTACTTATCTAAGGAACGTGGAGGGCGTTACCAACCTTAGAATATACTGGTGGGCAGCTTCCATTATACATTATATACCCTTGTTGAATGCATATCCCGGGGTGGAAAGTTCAAACTGGAGCTATCCATATGCTTACGTTAATTCACATGACGTAAGAGGGTGCCTATGGCGCCAGGTGAATTACGGATATTACAAAAGAGTGCGTTTCAAGACTCTCCTGGCGGCTTTTAGGGTTTGGTCGGCAGTACGACGGTTGGTAGGGCTAGCAAAAGTAAATTATTATACACCATTTGTGCAGAATGTAGAGCTACCCGAGATTTTAAAGGATCAATACTTTCAGAAATGGATAAACTCCGGAATTATACAGGTTGGATGCCTATTTACATCCGAAGGGTTAAAACCATTTGAGGTAATAAAAGAGGAATTTGCACTATCTAATAGGGATTTTTTTAAATACCTACAGTTGAGGGATTTCTTGTTAAAAAAGGCAGGAGGGATGCAGAAATACGAAAGTTGTGAACTAGTGGAGAAACTAAAACAACCTGAAGTACCGAAGATTGGACAAATGTATGTATTATTAAACACCCTTATGAAAGACGATCTGGGAAAATGTTCAGTAAAGTGGCAAGAGTCGTTGGGAATAACAGATGGTGATTTTCAGGAAGCATACCTTAATTCATTAGAGATTTTAATGCCAGCCAATCTTCAGGCGCAATTTTATAAAACGTGTTTTGAACTGTACTATACGCCATATCGGATCGCCAAATGGGGAGAGGGGAAAGGCAAGTATTGTCCAAGATGTGCGCTATATAAAGCAGATTCGATACATATGTTCGCCACATGCCGGGAACTCTCCCCGCTCATTCGAGAAATAGAGCTCTTCCTACAGGAAAAGCTACAGACACAGGTGGAAATTACTCCTCAGGTAATAATGCTTGGAATACATAATCTGGGTCTAGAAGATGGTGGGGCCTTGATTTGTATAGCCATGGCAGTTTATCGAATTATCATAGCATCGGCATGGATAGACCCTAACCCACCGACCTTTCACCAGTGGTTAGCTCGGTTATTGAAAACTTATAGCCTCGAGAAAGCCATATACGATCGGCGGGGTATTAAAGCTAGAAAGAGAGGAGGGAAAATCTGGGAACACTTCTCTACTTGAGGGAGCAAGTGGAGGAATAGGCCCCTCTTCATTTTTGGATCAAGCATTATGATGATATGAGTTTACAGAGATTGTATACGTACTTTATGCTTTATTTCACCAACCTGGTTGCTAGAAACTGATGTATGGATGTACTGGTATTTTTTGGAGGTGATATTAACGGAATATGGAATGGAGGGTGAAGGGGATAAGTGAAATCATGGTCGAGAATCACATTAAGCTTATCAAGAACTTAGATATGCATTTTTAAATAATGTACTTTAACAATAAGGCTGTTATAATCAATGCTGGGTAAAAATGTTCTCTTTCTTTTTTCTTCTTTGCACATTTGTTCTCCGGGAACATGGCACTTGCACTTTATCAAATTAAGCTGTTATTGCACAAATATGGGGGATTGAATAAAATGAATTTAATAAGATGAATTGCAAGTACCAGCATTGTAGAGTAAGAAGAAGGATAGTTTAGGAGGTTAGATAATGGAGTTTTATGTAGTGCTATCTCTTCTTTTGATTTTTACTTGATGATTGGATAAAATATGCATTTTAGGATTTTAATTTTGTAGATGGTGTATAAAGGCTTGGAGTGTAACGTTTAATGCAATATATACATACGCAAGTCATATCAAGAAGAATAATGGAATTGTGAAAAGAAAGATTTTGTTAAGGAACTACCAAATCAGACAAGAGAAAGATTCTGGATAAAGGTGTCTTAGACCTTAGGTTTGAAAAACTCATCAGGCAATGTGTTTTTGATTGGTGGTTGGAGTGGGGGTTGCACCGCTACGGGGGAGAAAAGACGGTTAAAAATTTGGGGGCGGGGGGGAAAATCGGACTCCACAAACAAACGTGCCCTTCTAAACACCTGAAACTACAAAACTGTTACAATAGTGTATTACATAAACATTTCATACGTAAAGAGAACGTGTCACCGAGCTTTCTCCGGCTCTGCTCCGAAGATCTGGAACTCTCTCCCATCGGAAGTACACAGAATCTCCTCCACGGTTGCTTTCAAATTGGAAGTTAAAAGATTCCTTATGAACAAGTTCTTACCTTAAATGGGTTTGGATCGTCTGTTTTAAGTTATTGGACTTAAGCCTTTAAGCCCGGAGCTGGTTGCTATACTTCTTTAATTAATCATTTGCTCCCTCCCAGTTCGCTATGTACCAGCTATTGTGTTGTTCTCTTATGACCCCTTTTGTAACTGTTTTGTTTGGTATTCTTATTTGACGCCTGTACTGCATTGATTACCTTCCTTCCCGCCAATTGTGAAGCGCTCCGATATCCTTCGGGATCATGTTCGCGCTATATAAAACTTTATAAATAAATAAAAGAAGAAAAACTTAGGCTGCAATGCCTCCACAGCGGACCTGTCAACTAATAAGAGTGGACGTTCCTACTCAAAGTTGGGTATCGTTCCCACAAATGTGCCAATTCAGCTGCTCTCCCTATTAAATGCTTTGAGAAATCCCTCACTGAGGGATCAAGATCAAAAAGAGCCTATTGCTACGCACGTACCCAGAGGAGACTCCCTGGAGTTAGCAGACACAAAGTACAAACTAAAAACAATCCTGGAAAACAATCAGTACAAACAACTTCAGCCAAATCTCAACACACCCTGACACGATGATCCCTTCCTACCTGACTTCCAGGTCAGACACGTAACCTAAGCCACACTTCACAAAATTTGGAACTATGTATTTTGACAAAGAGGAAGCTTGCCTATATCTACAGTCTCTAAAATATCTGAAAAAGGAACTCACATCACTGGCGGCTCCAGAACTCTTAGAAGCAAAAAACACACTTCAGCATGGTATCATTCCACTGCCTGAAGAAAGGTCCTTCTTCAGCACTGCATCAAGGACCCGGAATGCTCTGCCCGCCCTACATTCATATATTAAGTTGTGCATGCTGTACAGCGCCCTATGGGCTAATTCCACATTTTATCAAACAAATGTAAATAAACTAAGAAACTTCTGCTACTTGACTGACTGCACGCCTCCAACACCACAGGCCACACAATATTGCTGAAGCTCTTTTTGGTACCAGACCTTAAATGAGTCTCTCACAGCAGTGCTTCCAACAGTCAAAAACAACAACAAAAACATTTAATAACCTTCCTGTGCATGTCCACCAGATAGCTTACCAAGCCCCAAAGACACCCACCATAACCTATTCTTCACACCATATACCATAACCTAAAAGATTATCTTACAGTGACGCAAAGGACACTCTTATACCAAGGATACCCAACTGCAACTGAGCATCTCTAGCAAGGATGACCACGAGGGGCGATGCCAGGAGCAACAAGACTGGCATCAGCGAGCTCCACTGGGAGGAAAACTAACAGAGGGGTCAGCAAAAGGCATCATAAAGGGCAGCCGTGCTGAGGAGTCAGACAGTGGAGAAGCATGGTGCAACAGAAGCCTGGCCTATAGCAGAAGGTAACTCAAGGAGCCATCAGACAGCACGAGCACCGTAAGTAGTGGTGAGACGGAGGTGGGAGTAAAAGATGAGTCAGCAAGCTGCACTAGAAAGGGCTGGTGAGTCCGGCTGATAGTGAATGACAATACAAGGAGAGATAAACATTGGCAAAGCCAACTGATGTCACCTTTGGGACCTACTGGTTTTGCCAATGGTTTTTAGCCAAGTTGCACAGCATCCCACAGGGGGCACAAGTGTGTGTAAGCAACAAAGAGGGTGCAGGTGAGGGACAGAAGCAACACTGAGGGTGTGGGTGGGGGGAACAATACTGAGGGCGTGGGTGGAAGCAAAACAGAGGGCACGAGTGGGGAAGTAACAGAGGCTAGGGGTGATCAGAAGCAACAAAGATGTGTGTGGGGAGAAGCAACTCAGAGGGAACGGAAGTAACACAAGGGAGACTGCTAAACAAACGCACCCTTTTGGAGTGCTTAACCAAAAGAAAAAAGTAGTGCTTGGAAAGCAAGCAGTGGAAGGACACAAGTAATCAGGACCGGACTGGGAACCCGTACCAACCCTGGCAATTTTGTCAGACAGGCCCTCACCCCCAGAAGGGGTGGGTGGGGGTGAGGGTTTGAAGCGTGAATCACTGCTGCTTAATAAAACCGGCCCCCAGCACTGCTGCTTTTGTTACTGGGGGCTGATATTGCAGCATCGCTGCAAAACCGGCCCCAAGTAACAAAACCGGCCTCCAAAACCGGACCCCACCCTTTCAGCCCGATGCCCGCTACGGCCAGTCTGGCCTTGCAAGTAATACAGCCTTTCTCCAGAGGAGGAACAAACACAAGAAAAGGAAAAAAGCCCACACAATCAATCGAAAAAGAAGCAAGCAAATGAGTGACAAAAAAGCCAACCAATGGGGGAGGGGGCTCCAAGCCAAACATAAGCCAACAATACTCCTCTCACCAGACAGCGCATATGCGGTCTAGAAGGTGGGACCTAAAAAGCCTCTAGGTGCACAACATGTGGCACTACAAGAGTTTACCACACTATGGGAAGATTGCATAGGGTAGTCATACTTTGGAAGATAGCAAGCAGCATCGCAAGAGGCAGACTCTGGGAGGCAGAACACACAACACTATGGATAAACAGACTCTGTAGAAAATGAGTGGCAGCACGAAGGGATGCTGGTTTCCTAGGGGAGGAGGGGGTCAGCGCACCTCACCAAAAGGGTTCCTGTACTACTTAGCAAAGGAGATCCCCATTTAATGTTTGCTTCTTCAGACACCCTTTCCTGTAGACATTAGGTGATGGCGGTCCTCATGTATTCTTAAAATGGGATAGCATCCCTGGCTCAAAATAAAGGTATCCTGTCGCAAAAAGGTGCAGATGCACTTCAGCATTTTGAAAGAAAACCCTGTTTGGCAGAGCTGAGCCTTTGGCTGCGTCTCTCGCACATTTTTCAGCAGCAGAGTCATTCTGAATCTCATGAGAAGGAGCTAGAGGGAGGAGCGTTGGGGTCTGAAGGGTACCAGCAGAAATATATCTACAGTTTAAAAAAAAAATGAATGTGTGGTAATGCCTTTAGGAAGAGCGCATGGAAACTATAGACATGGATGACGTCAAAAACAAGGCTGAGATCCAAAGGATTAAGCTGGCGCCCTGGTGCTAAGACAAGCAGGGGCACTAACACTACAAAACACAGGCTTGGTGGATAATTCCTGCCTTGTTACTGTGATGTTGAGCCAGACAATACTCATTTTGACGAAGATGGAATATTTTATATGAAAAGCAGAGGTTAATGGCGGTATAAAACCCTTGGTGCAGCAACAGCGATGGACAGAAAGGTCAGATCCTCAAAGATCTAATGTGGAGGGACAGGAGGGTCCTGCTGTCAGATCTTCACGACTGCAAAACCGAGGGCACCCGGATCTCTGGTGTCGGCAAGAGCAGATCTTTCAGGCATCAGAACCTCAAAGATCTAACGTGAAAGCACAGGAGGGTTCTTGTGGCAGAGCCTGACAGCCCTAACACTGAGTAGACAAGACCACTGGTCTCAGTCTGATCAGGTGCAATACTAAGGCAGGAGGATTTTAGCATCAGAGCCTCAATTGAGGAGGGAAGGGGGGGCATCGTGTCAGACTCTCACACTTGTATCAGTGGATGATGGATGGGTCTTGGCTCTTGTTCCAGAGTACTAAAAACACAGTAGTTTGTACGGAGCACGCAGCAATATCGGAGATACGCTCCCCAACTGGACCATCAGTCAGGAAACAGAGTCTGTAGTGGTTAGCCAGGCCTCCCTGCATTTCAGTGACTCTCCGGAGGTTGATGTGGTCGACCAGTCAAGGTTTGCTCAGAGGTGATGAGAAGATTGGTATCCAATAGTTTGACACATGCTATCACTATCAATAAAGGCCAATGTTCCACTTTTATGAAGAATACGGCTTCAATTTACACTTAGTATGATGGTAAATACTGGTTAAATCAAGATGTTTCAAGACTTAGATTCCTGATGGCGCACTCCTTGTAGACAAAGGTAGTAGGATATTGAAATAGGTCGGTGGTGCAATTTGGGTAAATCCTCCTGAGTGAGAGGATAATCTTTAGGATGCCTGTGGATGCTGGCCTCTGACTCAGAGGTGCATATCCCTTATGCACTCAGTGAATAATGTATGTCAAGTAAACAAATTTAGCGAGAAATGTTTTAGTTGTCTTCAAAATTTAATTGATAAAGTTCATCGTTTGTCTGTAATCATTGTAAATTATTGGTTGTTATTGCTTCATAACAACACTTTCACATGGTAAATGATTCATCTATGCCAATGCATTTCGGGCGGAAAGCCCTTCATCGGGGGCTAAGTAGACTGTAAAGGTAGAGGAAATTTTGGGTTCAGTGCAAAGCAACCACAAATATTTAAGATCAACATAATGATAAACACATTGCAATCCATGTTTTTAAGTGTTTGAAGCGACTCTGCATGCATGCACGAAAACGTAAGAGGATGGAAATAATATTTACACATGTATGTTACTGTGCGGCTGTACACTCAAATACATTAGTGGGGGACAACTGTGAATAATGTGAGTACTTTCGAACGGAGGTGGAGTGCCGCCATTGGTTCGTGAAAGGTTATGGGACTGGGTGTTCGTTGCGTGTGATCGAATAACTCATTTCAATGTCCCGCGGTAAGACTGGAGTGTTCCGTAAACAATGGCGTACAAGAACAAAGTGCAACGTGATTTGTTAGTATCCCAATATATGGATGAAGATAAACAAACGGTTTACCGATAAGGTTGAGTCTGGAACTTATAAGCG
Organism: Calotriton arnoldi; assembly: GCA_963921515.1. Taxonomy (NCBI): domain Eukaryota; kingdom Metazoa; phylum Chordata; class Amphibia; order Caudata; family Salamandridae; genus Calotriton; species Calotriton arnoldi. Next base: position 328,481 of record CAWUFW010005890.1, on the reverse strand, counting down.
CTGTACAATCAGCGGGATCGTCCAACGTTAAACTGTGTGGAGAGACGGAAGTTAAAAAAAAAGTGCACGAGATTTAAATTGCCGGAAAACAACGTAACAACGGACCGCGGAGCGGCACGGATTCTGAGGGTGACTTACCCTGGGTTAACGCGTGGTAACGTGTTGTGGTGTATCCTTTCCTTTCATATATAACGAGAAAAACCCGGTGGAATTAGTTTGCGCGTTCCAAGAATTTAATACGCGTGTATCCCGGAAGTGGGTGTGTATGCAGAGAACTACATACGTAGTAAAACGTGAAGACAGACTAGTAGTCTGCTCCCCGATTTCATTAAATCGTGAACAGAAAATAAAAAACAATTCCGATTGCGAATCGATAGGCGTTACTGGGGGTTAGTAAGTGATAAAACCAGGGTAAATTAAAAAGTTTATTTTGGTGAGATAAGAGAAAAAAAAAAAAAAAAACTGGTAAAGTCAATTCGCGTGTTCCGAGAAGTTAATACGAGTGTATCCCAGAAGTGGGTGTGTGTACGTGCGTAGTAAAACGTGAAGACAGACAGGTAGTCTGCTCCCCGATTTCATTAAATCGTGAACCGAAAATAAAAAACTGTTTCGATTACGAATCGATGGGTATTACTGGAAGTTAGTAAATGATAACGCGGGATAACATTTTTTTTTTTAGTGAGGTGAGTAAAAAAGCAGAAATAATAAGATCATCTGTGTATGAATATAGACTGAATGCATATGAGCTCATATACAGCGTAACATGTATAATAAAGCAGTCACAAATTTATCAAGTCTCTACTGAGATCATCATCAAACGTCCTGATAAGACATGGAAAAATGTGTACTTGACAAATAAAGAAGATTAAATCAAACGATTGAAATAAATCAAAGAAAACAATTGAAATCAAAACGTTCATTTAACCCTTTGGGGCTAACAGTGTCCGTGTAGTTTATCCAGTGTATTTCCCTGCGTAGCAGGTGTTGAGTGTTATTTCGTCCTTGTAAGATGGGAACCTGTTCTAAGACCAAGAAGCGAAGTTGACTGACATTGTGTCGCATGGTGTTAAAGTGACTGGCGATGGGAGATTTAAGGTTCTCCGTTCGGATGTTACTCTTATGTTCGTTTATTCTTATTCGAATCTTTCGCTCAGTTTTTCCGATGTAAGCTAGGCCGCATGGGCATTTGAGCATGTAAATGAGATTTTGACTGTTACAAGTAGCAGTCACTTTGAGTTTTACAGGATTGCCTTTGTGTGGATGTCTGGTAACGTTACCTTTGATGATTGAGTTGCAGTTTCCGCAGTTTAAACAAGGGACAGTACCTTTGTATTCCACATCTTTTTGAACGGTGGGTTTGTTCAGTATTTGTTTTAGGTTCCTCGATCTTGTGTAAGCAAATCGTGGTTGTGTGTTGAATATTCCCTTAAAATCGGCTTCTGTGCTCAACATAGGCCAAAATTTGAGAATGATTTTTTTGATTTGGTAACTCCTGGTTGAAAATTTAGAAACAAATACACTGCGACTTTCTTCTTTGTCACCATGGATGTTTACAAGAAGTTCCTCTCGTGTTTTTGTATCAGCTTTTTCTATCGCAGTTCGAAGAATTTCTTCCGGGTAGCTACGGACCTTAAACTTCTCTATGCATATGTCCATGCTTTTCTTATATAACTCATTTGTAGATGATATTCTTTTAAGGCGAAGTAGCTGTGAGTAAGGAAGATGTTTCTTTAATGAGGGTTGGTGAAAGCTGTGGAAGTGTAATAAATTATTCCTATCAGTAGGTTTGGTATAAACCGTGGTTATCAGTTGACCATGATTATTAGTAACACAGGTATCCAGGAAGGTGATTTGCTGTCTGCTGATGGTAGAAGTGAATTCAATTCTTTCATCAATGTTGTTGAGAAATTCAATGGCTTTGGTTAGTTCAGTTTCCATGCCTTGCCATAAGATGAAAATGTCGATGTACCTTTTGTACAGAATAAGATGTTTCTTCCAGATTTCTTGATTCAAAATGTGATTTAGTTCAAAATGGTACATGAACAAATTCGCGTATGTTGGGGCGGCACAATTGCCCATAGATGTTCCGGAGCATTGTACAAAGAAATGTTCTCCCCATTTAAAATAACTATGGTAAAGTGTAAAGTGAATCAATTCCATAAGGAAAACTTTTTGGTTCTCGGTTTTGTTACTAGAAATAAGGAAAGATTCAACGGCCTGTATTCCTTTATTGTGCGGAATGGAGGTGTATAATGCTTTGACGTCGATGGTGCATAGGATTGTATCTGGTGTGACTGATGGTTTAATGGATTCCAGAATATTTAGAAAATCAGTAGTGTCCTTTATGTAGGTACTCATTCCTTGTACTAACGGTTGAAGATGTTTATCCAAATATTTGCCTATGGGTTCGTGTATAGAGTTGATGGTTGAAACAATGGGTCTGAAAGGGGGTACAATCGGGTGTTTATGAATTTTGGGTATCATGTAGATATACGGTATTGCAGGATCTGATTTGATGAGATATTTTTTGTCATCATTGGTGATGGTGCCATTCATTACAGCAGTATCAATGATTTTGGATAAGATCTTCATGAATTCCATTGTTGGATCAAAGGACATTACCGTGTATGTATTCTTGTCTTGCACGTGTTCATTGACATTTTTTACATAGAACTCTGTGTCCATGATAACCATTGCACCTCCTTTATCGGCTTGCCGAATAGTCACATCTGTTATTGCTGCTATTTGATTGAGAACTTGGTACTCTTTGGGTGCAATATTTGACCTTTTGGATTGGGTTTGTTTGAATGTCCTCCGTACTTCTTTGTGAACAATGGTTTCAAATGCGATCACTTTATGGCTTACAGGTGCCATGAATGTACTTTTAGATCTTAACCCCAAGAGAGTGTTTTCTTGGGGACGTTGATTAGGTTCTACTATGTTGCTGAAAAAATGTTTTAATCTTAATGTCCGAATGAATTTATACAAACTGATCTCTGTCTCTAGTATGTTAGATCTATAGGTTGGTACGAAAGAAGATTATTTCTGTAGGACCATCAATTGATCATCTGTAAATTGGTGTTTTGAAATGTTGATTACGAGATTTTCTGACTCCTTGTTCCTTTTGCCACTGGTTTGTGGGTTGAAGTGCTTCCTCCTGCTTCGTTGGGTGGCCTTAGGCCTCTTCCTAAAAAAGATTGATTGTCGTTATTCGTTGATGTACTTGGTCCTTCTTTTTCAAATCTCTCACGAGTTTGCTCACAAGGTGGAAGAAGTCTTTGTTGTGCGTCATCCGATGAGGATGCGTCTGTCTGAGTTCCTTCCTGTGTTTCTTCTTTGTGATCTTCTTTGGGCATAAACCTCAGCCCAGTTGTAAACCTCTCCAAGTTTGTAATCATATGTATCTCTTTTAAATTTCCTTATTTTTCTTTCATTGATTTCTTTTGTATATGATTCTAGTTGGTCGTTGAGGTCTGCTAGTGTTTTGTCCCAGTCCTCTTTAGACATGGTCTCTGTGAGTTCCTGTTTTAATTGTGAAATCTCTTTATTTAGGTCTTCCAAAAGTTTAGATAACTCTTCAATGATGAGTAAAATAAGGTCCAATGAACACTTGTTTAAGATTGCTTGCCATTTTTCGGTGAACTTTACGTTATTCTTGCAGAGTGTGGATTTTAAAGAGATTCTTAATCCTCTAGGAATTCTTTGAACTTTATGATATTTTATTAAAGTCGATGCATGTAATCGCCGATTAATGTTTTTTTTTTAGATATATACAAGAGTTGTTTGACATTAGATTGAATGGATCCGGTGCTTGCACTGAGTCCTTCTGTTTCCTCTATTAAAGAGTATATCCTTTGGGTTTCGTCAGATGTGAATACGAATGTTTCTGCTCTTGATTCTGTGATTTTTGCAATTTCATCAAAATTCATGTTGGTGGGTGCGTCCAGGGATTCACTCAGGTGTGTAGATAAATCAAGACTTAGATTCCTGATGGTGCACTCCTTGTAGACAAAAGGTAGTAGGATATTGAAATAGGTCGGTGGTGCAATTTGGGTAAATCCTCCTGAGTGAGAGAATAATCTTTAGGATGCCTGTGGATGCTGGCCTCTGACTCAGAGGTGCATATCCCTTATGCACTCAGTGAATAATGTATGTCAAGTAAACAAATTTAGCGAGAAATGTTTTAGTTGTCTTCAAAATTTAATTGATAAAGTTCATCGTTTGTCTGTAATCATTGTAAATTATTGGTTGTTATTGCTTCATAACAACACTTATCAGGACGTTTGATGATGATCTCAGTAGAGACTTGATAAATTTGTGAATGCTTTATTATACATGTTACGATGTATATGAGCTCATATACATTCAGTCTATATTCATACACAGATGATCTTGTTATTTCTGCTTTTTTACTCTCACCTCACAAAAAAAAAATTTTTATCCCCGCGTTATCACTTACTAACTTCCAGTAATACCCATCGATTCGTAATCGGAACAGTTTTTTATTTTCGGTTCACGATTTAATGAAATCGGGGAGCAGACTACCTGTCTGTCTTCACGTTTTACTACGCACGTACACACAACCACTTCTGGGATACACTCGTATTAACTTCTCGGAACACGCGAATTGACTTTACCAGGTTTTTTTTTTCTCTTCTCTTATCTCACCAAAATAAACTTTATTTACCCCGGTTTTATCACTTACTAACCCCCATTAACACCTATCGATTCGCAATCGGAATTGTTTTTTATTTTCGGTTCACGATTTAATGAAATCGGGGAGCAGACTACTAGTCTGTCTTCACGTTTTACTACGTATGTAGTTCTCTGCATACACACCCACTTCCGGGATACACGCGTATTAAATTCTTGGAACGCGCGAACTAATTCCACCGGGTTTTTCTCGTTATATACGAAAGGAAAGGATACACCACGACACGTTACCACGCGTTAACCCAGGGTAAGTCACCTCAGAATCCGTGCCGCTCCGCGGTCCGTTGTTACGTTGTTTTCCGGCAATTTAAATCGCGTGCACTTTTTTTACTTCCGTCTCGCCACACAGTTTAACGTTGGACGATCCCGCTGATTGTACAGCGCTTATAAGTTCCAGACTCAACCTTATCGGTAAACCGTTTGTTTATCTTCATCCATAGATTGGGATACTAACAAATCACGTTGCACTTTGTTCTTGTACGCCATTGTTTACGGAACACTCAAGTCTTACCGCGGGACATTGAAATGAGTTATTCGATCACACGCAACGAACACCCAGTCCCATAACCTTTCACGAACCAATGGCGGCACTCCACCTCCGTTCGAAAGTACTCATATTATTCACCGTGTACACAGTTGTCCCCCACTAATGTATTCGAGTGTACAGCCGCACAGTAACATACACGTGTAAATATTATTTCCATCCTCTTACGTTTTCGCGCATGCATGCAGTCGCTTTAAACACTTAAAAACATGGATTGCAATGTGTTTATCATTATGTTGATCTTAAATATTTGTGGTTGCTTTGCACTGAACCCAAAATTTCCTCTACCTTTACAGTCTACTTAGCCCCCGATGAAGGGCTTTCCGCCCGAAATGCATTGGGCATAGATGAATCATTTACCATGTGAAAGTGTGATTATGAAGCAATAACAACCAATAATTTACAATGATTACAGACAAACAATGAACTTTATCAATTAAATTTTGAAGACAACTAAAACATTTCTCGCTAAATTTGTTTACTTGACATCCATTATTCACCGAGTGCATAAGGGATATGCACCTCTGAGTCAGAGGCCAGCATCCACAGGCATCCTAAATCAAGATGTTGACAGTCTCAAACAGGTTCAACATAGCATAACTAAGATGGTTGCCACTGTTGATTCTGTTAATCTGGTTATGTTAAACAAAAGCCAGACTTCATGAAGCCTCAAAAGCACTCATGTCCCAGTTTCTGTGAAGCACTCAGGCTTCGGGCATTCGGCTAAATCACTGCTGTTTATTGACTGGTAGGCATCCAATGTCTAACTACAGGGAGACACAAACTAGCAAAAGTTGGCAGACAATCTCGTGTAATTCAGAATTGGTTGGACTACACCTCTTGGAAGGCTGCAGTGATATGCAAAGCACAGGGGACATTCTGCTGACGTGGTAGAGGTGATGAACGGTGACAAAATAGCAGACATCCTGCCAAAAAAAAAAGTTTCCTTCATTGTCAGGCTTTTTCTACAAGTTCTGGGAGCAACAGTTGGTCTTGTCACAATTCCAGGGTCCAGCATACGATGGCTTGAAAGCATTAGTGAAGTCTCCCTCGGATTCCTCTACTCTTCAATGATAGCAGTGGTTGAGCTGTCGAAGTTTACTCTTAAACTCTTAGCGTATTCAGACACAATACAAGAAAATAACTTTGGAAGTTGCTGTTTCCCTCAGGATAGGAGAAGCCTGCTATTGTGCCCTGCCCAGCAAAACGAGGAGACTGACCGAAAAGGAGAGGTGCCCAGGTCTAGAGTGAAGAGACAACTTGAGGCCCTGAGCCGCTCTTCTAGCCACAATAGTCTCAGTGTCGCGCCACTATGCACAATAACCGGTGAGGCATGGTGGGGGACAGGTGAGGTGGTGGAGTTGCTCCCAAACGGCAGAATAAAGACTGCCATGCTACCAGATGAGGAATAGAGCAGATTATCATGTCCATATAGAGTGCTGTTGAAGTTATGAAAGACTGAATGCAGCACTTCCCAGAGTACCAAACATTTCCAAGCGTTTGAGGCAACCACTGGAGGAAAAAGTGAAGTGGCTAATCAGTGGGCCAATGCCATGTAAGAAAGACGAGAAGAGAGAGACGGCCTTGTCAAAGGTGACCGTGGAGCAATGTGCGAGGTGGACCCGCTACATCATTCTACCCTGTCATGCCAGGCACATAGCATCCTGTACAACTAATACAATATGGTGGTGCATTAGAGGAGAGAGGAGTGCTGTACAAAGTACTGCGCTCGTGGTGCAGGGGAAGAGCAGCAAAGTTGATGCAAAGAGATCCTGTGGCTTTGATTTCCAGGTGGAGCCTGTGAGCCCTCAGCATTTCTGAATTGGTAGATAAGTAAAGTCTTTGTGACTCTACTTTGGTGAAGACCACGAAGGCTCCTGATTGACTGCATGAGGTTGTGCTGGTGGATGCTTCTCCTTATAGAGACTTGCTCTGCCCTCTCCAGTCTGCTCAATCCACTGGAATATACGCACCTACAAGATTTTGGACTATTGAGGGGATAAATATAGTCCAGAAGAGTTCTGGAGCTACAGGTCGCTGAAATCTCCAGGTGTAGCTCTCCGCCCGGGCTGCTCTATTCCACGACTTCTCTTCCCTTCCCCTCATTACAAGACGCCACCCTTCGAACCTTCTCATTCCGTTTGGTCGCCTTTGATTATGAACCCTTTCTCTGAACTCCCTGGGACTCCGGACCCCCACCACACTTCAGCAGTGACTCACTATTCATAGTCTGGGTCCCTGAAGGACTGATGCATGGCCTGATGAGCTTTGATGGAACAGGGCCACCCATGGGGCTGAACTAATCACTACGTTGACTGACACCCAAGAGCGGTGAACCCTTTGGAGGACTACTAAAAGGAGACGGGCCTGCAATCTAGACTTGTCTCTGATTTATACACGCATTGCTTGGGGACACCATGAATAATGCGAACATGTATTTTTGAGATGGCTTCATTGGAGGTAGGTTCTATGTGACCACTAAATTGATCCTTTAACGTTCTTTAATGTAAACGTTTGGTAAAATGCTTACAAAGGTAATGTTTAAAAAAAGTCTCTAACCAGTTGATCGTCATCAGACCCGATGACATGTACTTCACCTGAGTCGAGAAAATGGTGCGACTATCGGACTACACCTTATGTGGAAGCCACACCGCCTCTTGACCCGTCTAACTCTGTGGGAACCCGCCATGCTTCTCTAAGTCCAAGAGGGTCACGTGGGCTTTCCCCTTCACCCTAGGCCCTCCTTCGGGTCCTGTTGGCTGAGGCTGGTCGCCCCACTTCCAGAGATGGGAGGGCTTGGGATTCCAAACCCCCACAGGTGCAATACAAAGGTAGAAAAAATGATCTAGTCTATGAGCTGAACTGCTGAGGGAAAAGAGGACTCTGGTCACACACAGAGCTGCTACACTGAGAGACAGAATGGTCCCTCGATTCCCACAGCTGTAATACTGAGGGGCCGGGAAACCGGAGGATTTAGTTTTGGACCTCATCAAAATGTAATAATAAGGGACGGGCTCTGGTCTCCGACCCCAGAGTTGTAACACAGAGGGACTGGACTGCTGTGGTCTCGCACTCCACCCAGCTGTAATACCGAGGGAGCGGAGTGACCTCATCTCACAGTTGTGGTAAGGGGTGGGGAACAGGAGAATCTAGTCTTCGACCCCAACAAGTCTAAAAATGAGGGACAGGCAGTGTCTGCTCTCGGATACTCACAGCTTTAAACCTGAGGGACAGGAGGGCTCTGGCCTCGCATGTGATACTGATTCAGAGAGATGTGACCTAATCTCACAGCTGGAATACACAGGGATCCGGTGCAACCTTCACATTTGCAATTCTGAGGGACAGTGAGCCTGTGGCCTCTGTAATGTAATGTAAATAGGTACTTACAGAGCGCACGGCTACTCCACAGAGTGTCCCGGCGCTACACGACCACGAGACGGGCATTAGCACTCCTACATGATAGAGGGCCAGAGATCAGGCTATTGCAGAAAAAGCCAGGTCTTCAACTGCTTCCTGAAGGCAAGAAGATCTTGCACCTGCCTAAGGGATAATGGGAGACAGTTCCATAACCGAGAGGCCAGGACTTGATGGGAGCGGAAAAACCTTGGGGTAGTCAACAGAAGCTGTGATGACGATCTCAGGGCTCTCTGTGAGACGTAATGCTGAATCCTTTTCCTGATGTAGACGGCTCCAGTATTATGTAGAGCCCTGTGCGCCAAAGCTAAAGCTTTGAACTGAATCCTCTTCCGGACCGGCAACCAGTGCAAAGACTTCAGATGGGTGGACATGCGCTCTCTGGGACCCACCATGAGAATTGCTCTAGCCGCCGCATTCTGCACCACCTGCAGGCGGTTTAAAAGATAATCCGGTAGGCCCGGGTACAGGACACTGACGTAGTCCAGCCGTGATACAATCAGGGCTTGGACTACAATCTTCCTGTACTTAACTGGAAGCAGAGGAAGGAAGTTTTTTTTAGCATTTTTAACAGGCCAAAGCAGGTGCCAGCCACTGTTTGGATCTGAGCCTTCATAGATAGGTTAGCATCTAGCTTGACTCCTAAGTTCTTCACAGTGCTTACAGGGGCTACAGGCGGGGACATCTCCGGAGGCCACCACTGGCGCCATGCTTCGCCAGGTGAGGGCCCGAAGAAAATGATCTCAGATTTCTCCGGGTTGCACTTCAGTTGATTCTGCCTTAACCAGGAGAACACCTCAGACAGGCAGATGTTAATCTCGCCGCCTCTAAAGTCGGTGTCCTTGTCACAGGTGAACAGCAGTTGCGTATCATCAGCGTATGATACTATTTTGGCTCCGTGAGCCTCGGCAAGCAGGGCAAGGGGAGCCAGATAAACATTAAAAAGTGTCGGGCTCAGGATGGATCCCTGAGGGACCCCTACCTTCATGGGGGGGATTGAGGCCGCAAAGGGAGGGGACCAAATTGTTTGCTTACGGTCGCTTAAAAAGGAGGTGAACCACTTGAATACCGTGCCACCAACGCTGCACTCCTGGAGCCTCTGTAGTAGCCGGTCGTGGGGCACGGTATCAAAGCCCTCACATCGGTGATACTGATGCAGAGAGGTGTGACCTATTCTCACAGCTGGAATACACAGGGATCCGGTGCAACCTTCACATTTGCAATCCTGAGGGACAGTGGGCCTGTGGCCTCTGACCCTCACATCGGTGATACTGATGCAGAGAGGTGTGACCTATTCTCACAGCTGGAATACACAGGGATCCGGTGCAACCTTCACATTTGCAATCCTGAGGGACAGTGCGCCTGTGGCCTCTGACCCTCACACCGGTGATACTGATGCAGAGAGATGTGACCTAATCTCACAGCTGGAATACACAGGGATCCGGTGCAACCTTCACATTTGCAATCCTGAGGGACAGTGGGCCTCTGACCCTCACATCGGTGATACTGATGCAAAGAGGTGTGACCTATTCTCACAGCTGGAATACACAGGGATCCGGTGCAACCTTCACATTTGCAATCCTGAGGAACAGTGGGCCTGCGGCCTCTGACCCTCACATCGGATATACTGATGCAGAGAGGTGTGACCTATTCTCACAGCTGGGATACTGGGGGTTCTGGTGTCTACCTTCACATTTGCAATCCTGAGGGACAGTGGGCCTGTGGCCTCTGACCCTCACACCGGTGATACTGATGCAGAGAGATGTGACCTAATCTCACAGCTGGAATACACAGGGATCCAGTGCAACCTTCACATTTGCAATCCTGAGGGACAGTGGGCCTGTGGCTTCTGACCCTCACATCGGATATACTGATTGTAGGAGAGTAGGATCTGCCTCTTATGGTTACCCCCACTTTTTGCTGGTGTATCACTGTTTTTCGACTTTAGTCTGGCTGAGGCCCTGCTATTCAGGACCCCAGCCTAGCTGCTTCCTCTCTAAATTGGTTCCATGTACTTTAGGTACATCCCAGATTGGATTCTGGGGTGCCCTTATAAGTCCCTAGTATATGGTATACTATGTACCAAGGGCATAGACACCCCAGAGGCCTACCAGGGGCTGAAGCATGTATTGTGCCACCCGTGGAAGGCCCTCCAAAATGACACCACAGGTCTGCTACTGCAGCCTGGGTAAGGTGGTGCATGCACCCCTTACTGTGGTATAGGCTACCTATATCACTACCATTGCACACACATATAAACCTATAAGTCACTCCTATGGCAGGCCTTAACAATCCTGAAGGCAGAGTGCTTGGTTTTTATGTGAGAGGGTGCCCCTGCATGAGCAGAGCCCCTTTGCAGCGTTCGGAGTCAATCCTCTGGTGCTGTTTGTGGTGCAGCCTGACCATATACTCTTAAGTGCATTATAACCTCGCGTTAAATGCTAACTTTGGGATGGCTGCACGGAAACATGTCGTTTATGGTGTCAAACATCTTGGAATACTACCCCCCCGCCAGTTCTGGCGGCGGGGGTAGCATTCCACCCTTCTAGAGGGAGAGACATGTACACACCGGCATACCCGTATTAACTTTTCAGAGCCCTGGCATCACAAAATGGATGCCGCTGCCACAGACACGGGTCTGGCCTCCTGCTGCTGACCGAAACTCCGGCAGGGGAGGCCTGGACATTAGGTTTCCTGTCGAAGGGAGGTGTAACCACCTCCCCAGACAGGATAGTGTGTATTGGGGCTGGGCGGGAGCACTCTCTGGTGCTTTGAAGTCCTGCACTGGGGGCACATTTGGTGTCCCTGTGCATAGTCCAGTTCAAACCGGTTGCAGGGGCTACCTGCCCCTGCTCTGGCGCGAAACTGGACAAAGGGAATGGGTGTAACCACCCCTCTTCCCTGACCCTCCCATAGGTGGGTCCCCAGAGTATGTCCAACCCCCTAACTTAGTTTAAGTATGGGACCCCAGTCCTTAGGACTTTAGATATCCCAGGACGAAACTCTGAAGCTGAATCCTGGACCTTCGACGCTCTACATCAAGATTAGAGGACTGAAGAATCTCCCTTGGGGTCAAGGAGTGACTCCCCTGCTTGGCAGGCACCAACGAAGCATCTGTCCGGTCTGCATCGCTGAAGCTCCCGCCGGACGCCGAAGTCTTTGCATCACCAGAGGTGGATTTCCAGACTTCCCCGAGGCTGCCCTGAGTCCCCAGCAAAGCTGAGGCCCGTAGCTGTCGTGGGTAACGTGGAACCGTGACCCCTGGACACCGAGCACATTTGCAAGTGCATCAACTTCCTGACATCTCTCGAAGCTGTGCTTTGGGTTCCAAGTAGCCCTAGCCCCGAGCACCAACTGCAGCGAAGATCACTGGCCTACACTCCACGAGTGTCCCGTGGGCCAGCTCCAAATGCGACCGCTCGAGGCTCCTTCGCGATCTCTAGTCCGTTGGCTAGTGGGTCCCCACGAAGGCAACTCTTCAACTGCTTGGGCTTTTCTGGTTGCTCCAGACTTGCCCTGACTTACCCTCGCTGGGTGAGTCCCTCAGACCTTGCTGGTCTGCACCGCAGCCTTTTCTTCAACTCCCCGTGACTTGCCGTTTACCAAGGCTTGTTGGGTCCAATCCGGTCGCCGACACCGCAGCACTCGACAGACTTCGTGGGACAGCTCGAATCCAGCTCCTGGTCGTCGTCGACGCCTCCTGGACCTCGTGGCTGAAGAGTCAAGGCGCCCGTCAACTCACCTGAAGCACCCGACATCTGAGGGCATTCAACTATCGTGCCCCTGGTCACTGGCTAGTGACCCAGACTCTGTCCCCTCTGCTTTCAGGTCTTCTTTTTCCTCGATCCAGGCTTGGATCACTCCGGACACTTTTCTTCTCCACGGCAGCAGCACTTTTCCAGCGGTCGCCATTGAAAACGACGACGATTCCCGACACCTTTTAACACGTATGCACCCGGCTTCCCTGGGTGAGGTAACTCGAGTATTTCGGTACTCACGTGGGTGTGGGCCCTAGAAACTCTTAGGTTTTAAGGGGTTAACTGGAAGTCCTCTCCGAAGTGTCCCTTTTCTTTAAAAATCCAACCGCGACTTTCCCCATAGAAGTCAACGGTGGCTCGCGGCTGTGTTCTCACACTGCACGCGTCCCCCGTGGGTCCCCTGTTTCACTACCGTGGGTGGTTCCTTGGGGTCCAAGCACTTCTACAGGCTCTAGGCCTTGTGTCTAGTTCAGTCGTGGTTCTTATACCACTATTTTAGTATATGGTTTGGTACGCCCCTAGGGCTCAAACGTGTATTGTGCTAAATACTGCTATTTGACTTGTAACTTATGTACTTCGAACTCTAGCCTCATAAAGAGACTAGAGGGGTGTGTTTAAGACTAAATACATATATTTTATATATATACCTGGTGTTTTCCTCTTTCATTTGGTCACTCAAGAGATTATAGACTGGTAAAACAAGCTGCTTTACATTCCTTCAAGACTTAGCCTGAAGGCTGCTCTCCATAGCTACCACTAGGATAGCTTTCAATAAAGGTTGTCTTTAACCTATCTCCATAAGGGGTTGTTTGGACTAGTGCAAGGTGCCCACTAGAACTAGTGGACAGCATATGCCAGGCCAACTTCTCACATTGGTGTGCAGCGTGTGGGATTCCAGCTTGCTATTGTATTACCAGATAATCTCAATTGAATTGATCAACTGAAAACCACTAAGGGTACCTAAGGTACATATAAATTCAAGCTTAGAAATACAGTAAGTTCTACTGAACTTAGAGTTGTGTGTCAAGGGCTTAGCACACCCTTTCTACAACTCAAGAGAGTTTAGTAGGCCACACTAGAGTAGGTAGTGCATACACCACACCTCACTAGTAAGGTCTTCACTGCCAGGAACCAGTGGGCTCCTGCCATCCAAATATGACAACCTCCCATTCTTGGAATTGAGAGAGTTGTGCAAGATTATGAAGCTGAAGACAGGCAAAAGTGCCAACACCCAACGTCTCATGGAGATGCTTCTGCTAGATGACCTCAGAAGACCTATAGGGTCTGCAAGGGTAGGCAGAGAGGGTGGGGCAGAAGATGAGGAAGGGGCCAGGGGTGAAAATACCCAGGACCTGACCTCTGAAACTGGCCAGGAAGGTGACAATGACCTTGCCCTGGAAAATGCAGCTCCTCCTGCAGATGAGGAGGAGGATCAGCATGACCTCCCCTTTGTCCCACCAGGAAGAGTTGTGAGTGTGCATAGAAGGTCCAGATCTCCTTCTCAGGAGTCTAACCATTCTGACACCTCAGTAGGGACCTCTGTTTCTTCTCATAGGAGGGAATCCTCTCATGAAAGGAAAGAGAGACTGCTCAAGTATGAGGAAGCTCAGTTGAGAATCAGAAAAGAGCAGTTGGCTATAGACAGGGAGTCCCTAGAGCTTCATAGACAAAGAAGAAAGTTGGGACTAGAGTCCCATGGTGGCAGCAACTTCCCTAGTGGTAGGGAAAGGTCTTATGACCATAGAAACCCGAGCAAGATTGTCCCTCCCTACCAGAGTGGGGATGACATCCACAAATGGATTACTGCACTGGAGAGGGCCTGTAAAGTACAGAGGGTCCCTCAGGAGCAGTGGGCAGCAATCTTGTGGCTCTCCTTTGCAGACAAAGGTAGAGACAAGCTCCTCACTGTAAGAGAAGAGGATGCTGATGATTATCAAGTCCTGAAGAGTGCCCTAATAGATGGGTTTGGCCTAACCACTGAGCAATACAGGTTAAAGTTCAGAGATACCCAAAAGGCACAGACACAGGACTGGGTGGACTTTGTAGATTGTGCTACCAAGGCTCTGGAAGGCTGGTTTCTGGGCAGTAAAGTGTGTGACTTCAAAGGATTTTATAATTTAATCATGAGGGAGCAGATTCTTAAAAACTGTCAAAATCAGTTGCTACATCAGTACCTGGTTGACTCTGATCTGACCTCTCCCCAAGAATTGGGAAAGAAGGCAGACAAATGGGTCAGAACCAGGGTGAAGCAAAAAGTACAGAACCAAGGTGGTGACCAGAAGAAGCAAGATTCCAAAAACTCTGAGAAGGGTAAAGACCAGAAGTCTTCACAAGGCCCCCAAAAATCTTCTTCAGGTGGGGATTCCCAATCTAATAAAGGAAAAGGCCAAAAGAAACCATGGTGCAAAGTCTGTAAGCAAAAGACTCACTGGACCAGTGATTGCACCAAGTCCAAGGACTCCACTCCAGCCACCATTGCCCCCAAGGCAACTGTTCCCCCTAGTCCAGCTACAAGTGGTGGTGGAAACACTCAGAATAAGGGTTTAGTAGGGTTGACCCTGGGTACTGAGATGGACTCTGGCCTAGTCAGAGTGCCAACTCAGGCTGTCCTAGTCTGTGATGGGGGCATGGATATGTCCCCCTTTGTGAGTCCCACTAATTTGGGCAAATACAGACAGCAGCCTTTAATTAATGGAAGGGAGGCTTTGGCATTCAGGGACACAGGAGCACGTGTCACCATGGTGACACAAGATCTTGTGGATCCTGGGCAGATTATACTTGGTGAAATGTACCAAGTGACCAATGCTAGCAATGTCAGAACAGACCATTCTCTGGCAGTTGTTAACTTCTCCTGGGGAGGGGTAACTGGCCTTAAGAAGGTTGTGGTGAGTGCAGACCTACCAGTTGAATGCTTGCTTGGCAATGATCTTGAAACCTCAGCTTGGGCAGAGGTGGAGCTCAGGAAACATGCAGAAATGCTAGGGATCCCTGCACATGTCTTTCCTGTGACTAGGTCACAGGCAAAAATGTCAAAAGCTGAACAAGCCCTGTATTCTGGAATAATGGACCAGGTGCCTCCCAAGAGAAGGAGCAGTAGGGTTAAGGCAGTGCCTTCCCCCTTGGCTCAGGAGGAAGATCAGGCTTTTGAGGAAGCTGATCTCAGGCCTGAAGAAGGAACTGTCCCAGAGGAGCTTGAACCTGATCAGGTTGAGTTCTTGGGGACAGGGGGCCAGGGCAGATCTGAGCCAGGAGCAGCTGAACTGCCCCTCTCTTGAACCCCTCAGACAGCAGGCTGCTGCTGAGGCTGCTGGGAATGCTAGTGGCACCCATAAGATATATTGGGATGATGGACTCCTGTACTCAGAGAGTAGAGACCCCAAGCCTGGAGCAGCCAGGAGGTTGGTAATACCTCTGAAGTTCAGGGGCTTCCTATTGACACTAGCCCATGACATTCCCTTAGCAGGTCACCTGGGCCAGAACAAGACTTGGGACAGAATTGTCCCTCACTTTCACTGGCCCCACATGTCTGAAGACACCAAGGAGTTTTGTTGCTCCTGTGTAACCTGCCAAGCCAGTGGGAAGGCAGGTGGCACCACAAAGGCCCCCCTGATACCACTACCTGTGGTGGGGGTTCCCTTTGAGAGGGTGGGGATTGACATAGTTGGTCCCATGGATCCCCAAACAGCATCTGGGCACAGGTTTATCCTGGTGGTGGTGGTGGACCATGCCACCAGGTACCCAGAAGCCATTCCCCTTAGGACCACTACAGCTCCTGTGGTGGCAAGGGCCCTCCTGGGAATTTTCTCAAGAGTGGGCTTTCCTAAGGAGGTAGTATCTGACAGAGATGCAAACTTTATGTCCAGTTACTTGACTGCAATGTGGAAGGAGTGTGGAGTGACTTATAAGTTCACCACACCCTATCACCCACAATGCAATGGTTTAGTTGAGAGATTCAACAAAACCTTGAAGGGCATGATTAAAGGGCTCCAGAAAAGCTTAGGCGAAGATGGGACATACTCTTGCCCTGCCTTTTATTTGCATACAGGAAGGTGCCTCAGAAGGGGGTTGGCTACAGCCCTTTTGAACTTTTGTTTGGCCATCCTGTTAGGGGTCCATTGTGTCTGGTGAAGGAAGGTTGAGAGTTACCTCTCAAACCCCCTAAACAGGACATAGTGGACTATGTACTTGGTCTCCGCTCCCAGATGGCTGAGTATATGAAAAAGGCAACCAAAAACCTTGAGGCTAGCCAGGAATTACAGAAAGCCTGGCATGACCAAAAGGCTGTGCTGACTGTTTACCAGCCAGGACAGAAGGTGTGGGTGCTGGAGCCAGTGGCCCCAGCAGCCCTCCAAGACAAGTGGAGTGGCCCCCATACAATTGTTGAACAGAAGGGAGAGGTTACCTATCTGGTAGACCTGGGAACTCCCAGGAGCCCCTACAGGGTGCTCCATGTCAACAGGCTGAAGCCATATGTGGACAGGGCTGACATGGGCTTGCTCATGGCAACTGATGAGGGCCAGGAGGAGGAGAGTGACCCTCTCCCTGACCTGCTCTCTCAGAACCCTGATGATGGGTCAGTGGATGGTGTAGCCTTGGCAGGCAGCCTCACTGCCCAGCAGCAAACTGATTGTAGACAGGTGCTCAATTAGTTCAGACACATGTTCTCTCTGACTCCAAGTCAGACCACCTGGTGCACTCATGAAGTGGACACTGGGGACAGTCTGCCTGTTAAAAGTAAGATTTACAGGCAACCTGACCAGGTCAGGGACTGTATCAGGACAGAAGTCCAGAAAATGTTGGAGCTGGGTGTCATTGAGCCTTCAGATAGCCCTTGGGCTAGTCCAGTGGTCCTGGTGCCAAAACCTCACACCAAAGATGGTAAGAGAGAGATGAGGTTTTGTGTGGACTACAGAGGCCTCAATGCAGTCACTAGGACTGATGCCCATCCAATCCCCAGGGCAGATGAGCTAATAGACACTTTGGCCTCAGCCAAGTATCTAAGCACATTTGACCTAACAGCTGGCTACTGGCAGATCAGACTAGCTGATGATGCAAAGCCAAAAACTGCATTTTCTACCCCTGGTGGGCTTTACCAATTTGTGGTGATGCCCTTTGGTTTGAAAAATGCACCTGCCACTTTTCAGAGGTTGGTGAACACAGTCCTTACAGGTCTGGAAGCCGAAAGTGCAGCATATCTAGATGATACTGCTGTCTTTAGCTCCACCTGGGAGGATCACCTGGTCCACCTCAGAAATGTTTTGGAGGCCCTGCAGAAGGCAGGCCTAACTATCAAGGCCACTAAGTGCCAGATAGGGCAGAGTCAGGTTGTGTACCTGGGCCACCTTGTGGGTGGAGGCCAGGTTCAACCATTGCAGAGCAAGATCCAGACCATCATGGACTGGGCTGCTCCAACTACCCAGACTCAGGTGAGAGCCTTTTTAAGCCTGACTGGGTACTACAGAAGATTTGTCAAGGGGTATGGATCAATAGTGACACCCCTGAATGACTTAACCTCTAAGAAAATGCCCAAAAAGGTTCAGTGGACAGTTAGCTGTCAAAAGGCATTTGATGACCTGAAGCAGGCCATGTGCACTGCTCCCATTCTGAAAAGTCCTGACTACTCCAAAAAGTTCATTGTGCAAACAGATGCATCTGAGTTGGGGGTAGGGGCTGTACTGTCATAGTTGAATGATGAAGGTCAGGATCAGCCAGTAGCTTTTATTAGCAGAAGGCTGACCCCCAGAGAGAAACGCTGGTCAGCCATAGAGAGGGAGGCCTTTGCTGTGGTTTGGGCTCTGAAGAAGCTGAGGCCATACTTGTTTGGCACTCACTTCCTTGTTCAAACAGACCACAAGCCCCTCTTATGGCTAAAACAGATGAAGGGTGAAAACCCCAAACTTTTGAGGTGGTCCATTTCCCTACAGGGGATGGACTATACAGTGGAACATAGACCTGGGAGTAACCATGCCAATGCAGACGGACTCTCCAGATATTTCCACTTAGAACACGAAGACTTAACTGATCAAGGTTAGTTTAATGCCCCTGCGTTTGGGGGGGGGGGGTTGTGTAGGAGAGTAGGATCTGCCTCTTATGGTTACCCCCACTTTTTGCTGGTGTATCACTGTTTTTCGACTTTAGTCTGCCTGGGGCCCTGCTATTCAGGACCCCAGCCTAGCTGCTTCCTCTCTAAATTGGTTCCATGTACTTTAGGTACATCCCAGATTGGATTCTGGGGTGCCCTTATAAGTCCCTAGTATATGGTATACTATGTACCAAGGGCATAGACACCCCAGAGGCCTACCAGGGGCTGAAGCATGTATTGTGCCACCCCTGGAAGGCCCTCCAAAATGACACCACAGGTCTGCTACTGCAGCCTGGGTAAGGTGGTGCATGCACCCCTTACTGTGGTATAGGCTACCTATATCACTACCATTGCACACACATATAAACCTATAAGTCACTCCTATGGCAGGCCTTAACAATCCTGAAGGCAGAGTGCTTGGTTTTTATGTGAGAGGGTGCCCCTGCATGAGCAGAGCCCCTCTGCAGCGTTCGGAGTCAATCCTCTGGTGCTGTTTGTGGTGCAGCCTGACCATATACTCTTAAGTGCATTATAACCTTGCGTTAAATGCTAACTTTGGGATGGCTGCACGGAAACATGTCGTGTTTGGTGTCAAACATCTTGGAATACTACCCCCCCGCCAGTTCTGGCGGCGGGGGTAGCATTCCACCCTTCTAGAGGGGGAGACATGTACACACCGGCATATCCGGTATTAACTTTTCAGAGCCCTGGCATCACAAAATGGATGCCGCTGCCACAGACACGGGTCTGGCCTCCTGCTGCTGACCGAAACTCCGGCAGGGGAGGCCTGGACAATAGGTTTCCTGTCGAAGGGAGGTGTAACCACCTCCCCAGACTGGATAGTGTGTATTGGGGCTGGGCGGGAGCACTCTCTGGTGCTTTGAAGTCCTGCACTGGGGGCACATTTGGTGTCCCTGTGCATAGTCCAGTTCAAACCGGTTGCAGGGGCTACCTGCCCCTGCTCTGGCGCGAAACTGGACAAAGGGAATGAGTGTAACCATCCCTCTTCCCTGACCCTCCCATAGGTGGGTCCCCAGAGTATGTCCAACCCCCTAACTTAGTTTAAGTATGGGACCCCAATCCTTAGGACTTTAGATATCCCAGGACGAAACTCTGAAGCTGAATCCTGGACCTTCGACGCTCTACATCAAGATTAGAGGACTGAAGAATCTCCCCCTTGCGGTCAAGGAGTGACTCCCCTGCTTGGCAGGCACCAACGAAGCATCTATCCGGTCTGCATCGCTGAAGCTCCCGCCGGACGCCGAAGTCTTTGCATCACCAGAGGTGGATTTCCAGACTTCCCCGAGGCTGCCCTGAGTCCCCAGCAAAGCTGAGGCCCGTAGCTGTCGTGGGTAACGTGGAACCGTGACCCCTGGACACCGAGCACATTTGCAAGTGCATCAACTTCCTGACATCTCTCGAAGCTGTGCTTTGAGTTCCAAGTAGCCCTAGCCCCGAGCACCAACTGCAGCGAAGATCACTGGCCTACACTCCACGAGTGTCCCGTGGGCCAGCTCCAAGTGCGACCGCTCGAGGCTCCTTCGCGATCTCTAGTCCGTTGGCTAGTGGGTCCCCACGAAGGCAACTCTTCAACTGCTTGGGCTTTTCTGGTTGCTCCAGACTTGCCCTGACTTACACTCGCTGGGTGAGTCCCTCAGACCTTGCTGGTCTGCACCGCAGCCTTTTCTTCACCTCCCCGTGACTTGCCGTTGCCAAGGCTTGTTGGGTCCAATCCGGTCGCCGACACCAAAGCACTCGACAGACTTCGTGGGACAGCTCGAATCCAGCTCCTGGTCGTCGTCGACGCCTCCTGGACCTCGTGGCTGAAGAGTCAAGGCGCCCGTCAACTCACCTGAAGCACCCGACATCTGA
Source organism: Calotriton arnoldi (assembly GCA_963921515.1). Taxonomy (NCBI): domain Eukaryota; kingdom Metazoa; phylum Chordata; class Amphibia; order Caudata; family Salamandridae; genus Calotriton; species Calotriton arnoldi. The sequence goes on along the minus strand of CAWUFW010005890.1, from coordinate 308,098 downwards.
GGGCATTCAACTATCGTGCCCCTGGTCACTGGCTAGTGACCCAGACTCTGTCCCCTCTGCTTTCAGGTCTTCCTTTTCCTCGATCCAGGCTTGGATCGCTCCGGACACTCTTCTTCTCCACGGCAGCAGCACTTTTCCAGCGGTCGCCATTGAAAACGACGACGATTCCCGACACCTTTTAACACGTATGCACCCGGCTTCCCTGGGTGAGGTAACTCGAGTATTTCGGTACTCACGTGGGTGTGGGCCCTAGAAACTCTTAGGTTTTAAGGGGTTAACTGGAAGTCCTCTCCGAAGTGTCCCTTTTCTTTAAAAATCCAACCGCGACTTTCCCCATAGAAGTCAACGGTGGCTCGCGGCTGTGTTCTCACACTGCACGCGTCCTCCGTGGGTCCCCTGTGTCACTACTCGCTGGGTGGTTCCTTGGGGTCCAAGCACTTCTACAGGCTCTAGGCCTTGTGTCTCGTTCAGTCGTGGTTCTTATACCACTATTTTAGTATATTGTTTGGTACGCCCCTAGGGCTCAGACGTGTATTGTGCTAAATACTGCTGATATTTGACTTGTAACTTATGTACTTCGAACTCTAGCCTCATAAAGAGACTAGAGGGGTGTGTTTAAGACTAAATACATATATTTTATATATATACCTGGTGTGGTCCTCTTTCATTTGGTCACTCAAGAGATTAGACTGGTAAAACAAGCTGCTTTACATTCCTTCAAGACTTAGCCTGAAGGCTGCTCTCCATAGCTACCACCAGGATAGCTTTCAATAAAGGTTGTCTTTAACCTATCTCCATAAGGGGTTGTTTGGACTGGTGCAAGGTGCCCACTAGAACTAGTGGACAGCATATGCCAGGCCAACTTCTCACACGGATGCAGAGAGGTGTGACCTATTCTCACAGCTGGGATACTGGGGGTTCTGGTGTCTACCTTCACATTTGCAATCCTGAGGGGCAGTAGGCCTGTGGCCTCTGATCCTCACACCGGTGATACTGATGCAGAGAGGTGTGGTGTGACCTCTTCTCATAGCTGGGATACTGGGGGTTCTGGTGTCTACCTTCACATTTGCAATCCGGAGGGACAGTAGGCCTGTGGCCTCTGACCCTCACATCGGTGATACTGATGCAGAGAGGTGTGACCTATTCTCACAGCTAGGATACTGGGGGTTCTGGTGTCTACCTTCACATTTGCAATCTTGAGGGACAGTGGGCCTGCGGCCTCTGACCCTCACATCGGTGATACTGATGCAGAGAGATGGGACCTAATCTCACAGCTGGAATACACAGGGATCCGGTGCAACCTTCACATTTGCAATCCTGAGGGACAGTGGGCCTGCGGCCTCTGGCCTTCACATCGGTGACCGTGTGGGACAGGTGTCCCACCCTCGGTGCTCATAGCTGTGTGGCACTGGGGGCAGGGCGGAGGCCTCACACACATGGGTTTAGCAGACCGTGTCCCGCTTTGCAGCAGAGCAGGGCTGTGCTCGAACAGCCGCCGCTGCTGTGCGTTTGATGGGATAGAGGGGGAGCTCTGTTCGTAGCCGGTGTCCACATTACTGAACACAGCCCCAGCTGGTGCACATTCCTAGGCAGGGGATCCGGCGTCCCCCCACGCCCCCCTCCCTGGAGGGAACATGTGCGGAGGATCGGCCTCGACCTGTCCCGTCATGGGGAAGCCATGCCTGGCTACACATCCGACCCTGAACTGGTGGTGGTCTGCTCTCACATCTACCTCCGTACCCTGGTACAGGGCATAGGGCATGGCAGCCCACCTGGAGTCCAGAGGCGCTGGGGGCTTCTCCTGCCTCGTGTGAAGTCTGACGTCTCTCCATGAGCATGGAGGGTCTGCCAGCACAGCTGCTACAGCCCTGGCACACGATCCAGGGCTAGGGTTATGGGTGAGTGGCGACAGCGGGGCTGGGGCGCCCCTCCCCACCTCTACCAGGGGAAGTAGAGGTACTAACCTTTCACCCTAACCACGGAAATGCTGTCGAATCCCCCCTCCTCGCTTTCCTGCATTTTAGAGAACCTGGCGGAACCTCTGGATAGTGAATTAGACCCCCCCTGTTCTCCATCTCAGACACTCGGGCAGAGATTCAGACTGTCTCCCAACCACAGGGTCTTTCCATCAAGGCGAAGTGAGTCACAGCCCTGACGTTATGCCGCCGGCTGCTGAAATGGGAATATTAGGAGCTGGGCGTCTGCTCTGCAGACAGGGCGTTAAGAGGCTGAGAATGCATGGTAAAGTGAGTGCCACAGACCATGTCGGAACTCGGGACCCACCCACACCCCAAACAAAAACAAGGGGTTCAAAAACCGTAAGCCTGGCTTGCATTTTGTTTACTGGGACGTTTAAAAAGGCTTCTGCAGAGAAAAACATAACTTTGCTCTCTATACAAGTCATCTGTAAGATAAAAAGGATAATGCGTGCGAATTCAGTGTACTTTTAAGATGTAAAATAGCCCCTTGCGCTTTGCAATGCAAACACTCCACAGTAGGCGGGACGATACACCAAACAGTTATTAGCATGGGGTGGAAGAAAGACAATCTTCAGAGCGAAGCCAAAGACCACTCTATATACGTTTTCAAGAATTTAAACAACTTATGCAGACAACAGCTCCGTCAAACCAGACCTAAAAATGCATTTGAAAATATATATCAAGGGAGATTAACAAGGCCTACTCTGGCCCACTATCTTCAACACAAATAACACTCTGACCGCCCCCCTCTGCTTCCATAGCTTTCAGGCCAACACTGCCACTGCACAATATGGGACCAAAAAGATGACAGGCGAGGCAGACAAGCTGGGCTCCACCTATGGCCCTACAAAGTACACACACACATCTCTGCCGCGGGGTCATTCGCCCTCCGAGCTAGCTCACAAGGATCACGAGCTGTGACCTGCAGGGTATACACAGCCCTCTGCAGCAAGTGATCAAACTCCCAAGCTCTATCAACCTCCTTAAGCTATCTACCTGGGACAAGGGGTATGCGCCCGGCAGGGCACACGCATATATCTGCAGAAGGTCCCGTCGACCTGTGGCCTGTAAATTCCACACAAATCAATGCAGCCTGCATTTTAACCCACCGAGCTATCTTATGAGGATTGAAATTCGCATTTTGCATCTTACACTGAAATCTCTGCTGCTTGTGCGTTGACCCTCTGGCTTACCGAAATGGGATTTACTGTGTGATTTGGAGGCTACCCACATTTCTATAGGGGTTTGGTTAACTCTATGAGCTATTTTAGTGCGACTAAACCCATGGCCTACAAATCACACATCTCTGCTGCGGGTGCGTTAACTCCACGGGTCTTACATACACACGCTTACACAACCCTGCATACCTACCGGGGACGCTGAACCAACGCAGTGTTACTTTGCTCACTACCCTTGGCACCACATTCTGCAGGTGGCGTGCAGACAGTGCACACCATAGTGAGAGAGAGAGGTTACACAGAACGCACCCCTCCAGGACACAGCTGCCTTGGCATTTGCATGCTTCTCTCGGCTGATTTGCAGAGGCCCAGATGTTTGCGAGCCCTGGAAACAGTCCGATCCTCTGCGGGGAGTGCCTCCTGGGGCCCCGAAGAGCTCAGCCGGAGCTGGCTGGCGCGCGGCAGCCCAGGCCACGTCACGGCCGCTCCCCGCAGACGTCGCACGCGGATGCTGCAGGAGGCCGGATCACAGAGTGCGTGCCACTGTGGGTGTCGCATGGCTGCTCCGTGTCCTGCTTTTCACGAGCCCAATAAATAAACTCGGGCCTTCATAGAAAAGCATGGTTTCTCACACAGCGCCATCACCCCGAACAGAGCAGGCAGGAACAGACGGCGCACAGGGCCTGGCCCGCATCCATGTCCACAGCATCCACACAAGATACCATTGATGCAGCGAGTCTAAACTGGTAGCCTCGTCGGGTGCAATCACGTATAATGCATCTAATCTTGTGTCCAAACATGGGGTTTATTTACATGCAGAGATTAGAAACTGGTCTACACATGCGGTACATTTTCGCGGAGGGAACCTACACGTATCCACTGGATTTATGCGATTATGCGAACACGGTGTTTTCTGCATAATTATGGATTTTGCCGAACTTGCCACATAATGAATCTATCATCTGATGCATAATTTGCAGATTTTTACCAAAAATGTTTCTTGCCTGAACGGCTCAAAAGCTACTAAAATACCCTTTGCAAAGGTTAAATGGTCATCTTCACGTTGCTGATTGCTCTTTTTAGGTGTTAAACTGATATTATTGGGGTGCAACTTGTGCCCACACTGCGTTTACATGTATAACAAGCATTGGCATAGCCGCTTGACTGATGCCCGGTGGAGCTACCTGATAGCTATAGAGGAGATGGGCTGTGGACTTCCCCCCTCGGCCGTCACCTACCCAGCCGGACTTTGGGCAGACTCTCCTTCGTCTCTTCATCCATCCATCCTTTCTCCCTCCTACACCTTTACCCCACCCCCTTACCCTTCTAAGCTCCATTTATTCCGTCTTCCGACGCTCTTGAAATGTTTTCTCGTAACTGATGTAACTTGCAACTGATGTAATTTTGTAACTCTGTGGATCCTTATGTAAAGCGCTCTGATACCTCCGGGTCTAGCCAGCGCTATATAAAACTCAAGTAAATAAAATAAACAATAGGTCTCGCCTTTGGGACCTTATAAGTGTTTAGCCATGCAACAGTTGATGTTGTTGCACCAAGGATATTGTGCTGGATAACTAAACACTTATAAGGTCCCAAAGGCGAGACCTATTGGCTATGCCAATGCTTTCGTGTGTACGTTTGTCCAAAAAAAGTTTAAAGAGAGTGTTAAGCGTTCCGGCAGACCCCGCCCGAATTTAAGTTTTTTGCGCGTGTTAATTTTAAGCCCTTAATGTGACTTAAACGGAACAGTTTTGCACAGTATATTGCAAAATAGGCACAAAATTGTTTTAAAAAATGTAATTACGGGGGAGTAGGCAGTGTTTAACACCGGCTTAATATGATGCCCCAGCACGTGATGACATGTAAGGCCCCTGAACGCGATAACATTACGGCCCTGGTACAAGCTTTCTGTTGGATTGAAAGCAGTTATAAAAAACAGATGGGCCCTTCGCGCCACTCCGTAAAGATTATAACTAAAGGACAACAAAGTTGCCATAAAAGCATGGCGGCGAAGGAGCGCACACTGCAGTCGTAACCCCGTCCCTCCTCGCAAAGTTGTTCAGTGCTCTGTTACAAAATTTATACATATACAGTGTAGGAGTAAACGGAAGCCAGGAGCGCGAGCCCGGTTAAGTGCGTGTAAACATTGTGACTACGGGGCCCAAAGGCTAAATTTCGAGTAAAAACGAATGCGTCTTTCATTACAACAATGTTTTGAGGCAAAAGCTTAAAAAGAATGCTAAGCGTCCCGACAGACACCACCCTAATTTAAGCTCCTTGCACATACTAATATTACAGGCCTAATTTGAGTACCACCCAAGAGTTTTGCCCAGCACACCGCAAAATGGTCATAAAACTGTTTTAAAAAAAATAGGATTACGGAGGAGTAGGCAGTGTTTAACACTAGCTTAATATAATGCCATAGCACGTGATGACATGTAAGGCGCATGACCGCGATAACATTACGGGCCTGGTAGAAGCTTTCTGTTGGATTGAAAGCAGTTATAAAAAACAGATGGGCCCTTCGCGCTGCTCCGTAAAGATTATAACTAAAGGACAACAAAGTTGCCCTAAAAGTATGGCGGCGAAGGAGCGCACACTGCAGTCGTAACACCGTCCCTCCTCGCAAAGTTGTTCAGTGCTCGGTAACAAAATTTATACATATACAGTGTAAGAGTAAACGGAAGCCAGGAGCGCGAGCCCGGTTAAGTGCGTGTAAACATTGTGACTACGGGGCCCAAAGGCTAAATTTCGAGTGAAAACTAACGCGTCTTTTATTACAACAATGTTTTGAGGCGAAAGCTTAAAAAGAATGCTAAGCGTCCCGACAGACACCACTCTAATTTAAGCTCCTTGCACATACTAATATTAAAGGCCTAATTTGAGTCCCCTTTGGTATCGCTTTGTTCGCCCTAAGTTGGCAGGGTATGCCCAGACGTGGGTCCCTTGCTCACTTTGCCACTGGATTCAAGATAGCCTGGCTGATGAGGGTTTTGAACCCGAAACCGGTCCCAGGATGCTTGTTTCCGGTCCAGGGAAGACATGGCTTGGCAGTTCGGGCTGGACTGTTCCCATGAGGCACAGGGTCAGACTGATTTGCATATGGCCATGTCTGAACTGGGGTGGTGGAGTGAGCTAAAGAATGATGATGGATTAAACCCAGATCAGTTGACTGGGGGTGAGTGTTTGATTTGCTCTAGCGCTCCGTCCATCATCCCCTTTGGTATCGCTTTGTTCGCCCTAAGTTGGCAGGGTATGCCCAGACGTGGGTCCCTTGCTCACTTTGCCACTGGATTCAAGATAGCCTGGCTGATGAGGGTTTTGAACCCGAAACCCGTCCCAGGATGCTTGTTTCCGGTCCAGGGAAGACATGGCTTGGCAGTTCGGGCTGGACTGTTCCCATGAGGCACAGGGTCAGACTGATTTGCATATGGCCATGTCTGAACTGGGGTGGTGGAGTGAGCTAAAGAATGATGGATTAAACCCAGATCAGTTGACTGGGGGTGAGTGTTTGATTTGCTCTAACGCTCCGTCCATCATCCCCTTTGGTATCGCCTAATTTGAGTACCACCCAACAGTTTTGCCCAGCACACCGCAAAATGGTCATAAAACTGCTTTAAAAAAAATAGGATTACGGAGTGTTTAACACTAGCTTAATATAATGCCATAGCACGTGATGACATGTAAGGCGCATGACCGCGATAACATTACGGCCCTTCTTGAAGCTTTCTGTTCGATTGAAAGCAGTTATTAAAAAAAAAGAAAAAAGGTGAACCGAAAAGATTTTTTGAAAAGAAGAATTAGAAAGTAATATTGTAAGATGTCGGGTTAGGAGTAAATGGCTCACAACGGTTTTATGGGGGCGAAAGACTGCATGTAAACCAAGCGCGCCCATGCTGATTAAAAACAGATGGCCCCAGCTGGCTCCCGAGAGCAAAACGCTCTGGGAGTAAACCTTTGAAAAGAAGCTGGGACATCCACACGCCTTTGGCCAATTGCGTACTGAAGCCAGACGCAAAGGCCAATAGGGTGTGAGCACAACATGCACGCGCTTTGAAGAAAGCTGAAGTGATTCCAAGAGGTCGATTTCCTAGTGCAGCACATGCGCTGCGCTAGGCTCGACCTAAAAAGGGCAAAATAATACTTTCACAAAATGTGCTGCAATACACAGCATAATTTGCTTCTTCTTGCTGCATAATTTAGCCAACCGACAGCATAATTCCAGTGGCCCTGCACATAAGGTACATTTACATACAAAGAACCTTAACTGGTATGCACACATGGGTTACATGTAGTTCTAACAGGTTGCATAATAACTCCCTTATACTGCTTGGCCCTCTTACTCTCACATCATACAGAACGACTGCAGGTCACGTCTATCACACAGCACTGTACCCATCCAGAGCAAGACCCCACTCATCACCCACTGAACAAGCATGGACCAACTGACGAGAGCTGCCAACTATCACTGACCAATGCAAGTCCCAAATAATTGCGCACAAGGACCACTTCTTGATCTGCATCATAACCATCATACAAGGGATGACTGTAACGAAGTCCATCCCAGAAGATCTCCCGCCCATCTCTCCCTTCAACCTATGCCTGCTCAGGACTGCAACAAATCTCAGAACTGACACGCTGAGCAGCAATCAGCTTAGTAGATAGAGCCCACACAAATACATAAACAGACCTACAGAGCCGGTCAAAGCTGCCACCTTACTGAAAACCAAAAACTGTACACCTATCTCTCACACTTCTTCATTCATCACCTGGATTAGCGCTGTATCGGAAAACACAATAACTGTACCAGGGAGGTCATCACGCAAGACAAGGAAACACTTTCAAGAAAGCATCAAAGATAATACCCTCCAAACCACAGACCCTATACAGTGTAGCGTGCTGCCCATGTCGGCAAGCGCTTCAGCGCCCCACACAGGGGTAGCAAGCGAAATATGAATGTTACAATACAATGAACCCAAACTGAGATCCACAGGTGGAGTATATGCCCACACAATGAATCTAAACTGGAATCAATTAGAGCGGTTATCCCCCCCAAAAAAAGCAATGTTGAACACACTTCTTTCTAGTGCCAGTCTTGGGGGAGTGGGCAGGTAGGAGGCACACAGATCTATGAAGGGATGTGTTTCAGCTGCATTTGGAACAATCTGCGTACCAGATATGACAGAACTATATACAGGAGAAGTCTGTACATTTGACCAAAATGTGCTGAACCCGCACCAGTGGCACAGGTCATTATTTGCAGAGTCTCTTGGTCGAGCAATTTACAGTTGTTTACCCAGAGAAACTCTGGTATGCGTTTGATTTCCGCATGCAACCTCGAGGACGCGGCCCATGGGCAATCTACACTCTTAACTATGTATGTGTCTCATTTATATAGTGCAAACCCAACTACAAAGCAACAGAATGTGTACCAGAGATGAGGTGCACAAGTGAGGCCAGGTCGCTACAAAAAGTAGGATGGAGAAGAGGAGGGGAGGAAGAGATGAGGTAGAGAGCACGGAGAACAGATATGAATGAGATGGCGGAAAGGAAAGAAGGGGTGTAATGCTTGAGGATGGAAAGGGAAAAGGGGGATTCTCTTCAAAGGAAAGGCAATGCGACTGCTGATACCAGTGTGCAACCATAATAATAAGCTAGGCAATGGTCCCATTCTGAATTTCAAGGGAAAGGAGGAGGTAGCAACCTGTGTCACTTCCTGTCCTTCCGTGTGAATGCAGTAAAAGGAGGACTGAGCTGTGTGGAAACCAGACCCACTATTTGCCATCCTTTGTGGCTGCTGCCCATGCAGTCCTCTTGGCTTGCAAACATGTGATCTGCTACTGAATAAGGGGCTCCTCCCGTCGCAATAAGTAACACGTTGTGGACATAAGGAGGTTCCAAACAACTGGGATTTTCTGTAACCTGTTCAAGAACGAGAGAACTACCTGGAAGGAAAGATTCTGGAAGTTTTTAATGCCCAGAAGTAAAATTTATCACACACAAGTAAATTACGGTTAAATGTCAAGTGTGATGCTGGGACGAAAGTCCTCAGCATGGATTTGTGAAGCTGTGATACCCTACCCTTGCATGTTTCTTATGGAGAGCCCTGTGCGATCCCCCCCACCAGGTGAGTGAGACATTCCTACAAGCCCAGTGGAGGTACTCTAGTTTTACTCTTAGGAGACATCAGGAGGACACCGAAAGTGCCCCCTTCCTTGTGAGAGTGGCTACTGTCCCTTCCAACTAGGCTCTGAAACACAAAGTGGTGGCAACAAAATAGTGAATTGGGAACTAGCTGCAGCACTGCTACGGAGGGATGTTCTACTGACTTCCTCCATATGAAGACTGCATACTGGGATCGTTAATCGCCATGATGTCTGAGACATGCATGAGGGTTGTGTGTCTAAGTGTTCTGGTTTCCGGGTGAATGTTGGAATTAGCCCTCAGGAGCACCTTTGATGAAGAAACAGTTTTTCTGCCTGAGAGAAACCTCTCTCTTTCCTGTTCGAGATCTGCATTTCTTTAGCGATGGCTTCCTGTTTGGAAACATTCCACAGTTCACTTGGTTCAGTCTAAACTGGTTTCAGAAGCGACAGAAGGGCTGCATCACTTCGACAGGAGGAAATAAAGCTTGGACATCCCTGTCCCACCCAATGATTGGGGGCCCCTGGAAATCCAAAAACGTGCATACGATCTGAATGGCCAGGCTTGCCCCTCAGGAGAAAGTAAATGGTGGGCTCTCAAGTTACTACATTGTCCAACCACTCAACAGTGCAGCTGACGTGCATCATTTACCCAGTCCAGAAGAAGCAGGACAAGGAAGAGTCAAAAGTAGGATAGCTGCTCTGTGACTACTCTCTTTACAGGTTGGGCCTATGCCTGTAGGTATCTGTAGAGCAGCCTTGCTGAGCTGTAGTGAAAGAAGTACTACCAGCCCAGTGAAGAGCTGGAATTCCTTTGGCAGAAGGAAGAGACCTGCCTCACAGACCAAAAAAGCACAGGTGCTTGAAGAACCTGCTGGGGACTAGCGTTGATGTAGTTAAACTACTTCCGGGATGAGAGGTCACCCGGGTCACCTGCCCAGATGAAGTAACACCAAGCACTGTCACATCTGGGTGCGAGAGAAACTCTAATGCCTTCAGACATCGAGTAGGGGAAGACTGATCAGCCTCAACCCTCCTCTTCCCAAGGTGTGTACACTTTTCTCTTCCGTCAACCATGGCAAGTCCTGATAATTTTCCAGTTTGATCCCTGGCATGAAGTACCGGCAATCGCAGACAGGGTGCCCCAAACTCAGATTCATTGGAATAATCTTAACTATTATGGTTCCAGAGATATCACTGGTAGAAGCTGAAGTCAGAGTTCCTTGTCCTGGTGAGTAGTCCAGTCTCTACCATACGTGCCCCCAGACAAGTTGGGTTCCTCCACTTGAAGTCTATTGTGACCAGAAACTATCAAGATAAAGACCTCCTACCCTCTTCAACCTCCAAAGGGACACCTAGGATGAGTAGCGACCTTTCCAACCACTGTCTCTACAGAGTAGCCCAGTGACTACTGACATGAAACAAGAGACTGTTCCCACTAACACCCGGGACACTACTGGTGTTCTCTAAAAGTAAAAAATGTACTTCCTGTTAGGGATGGGCTCTTAATTTATTTGGGTGTTGAAACTTTGAGCATCTTCAGACATCATTTTTTGTGACGTAACAGGTGCATAAGACACATTTTTAGGAATTGAAACCGAAAACCCTATTAAGTGTTACAGACTCCGATCACTCCAAAAAAGACAAGAGTGCAGTTGACTCTTCCCCACAGGACAACACCGTCCACAACGCTTAATATTAACTAAAAGTATAGTGCCTATCATTAAACAAATTTAAGTCTGTTTGGGATTGGTTCCCTGGTCCATAAGGTGCTAAGCACTTCTAGTTTTCGAGTCTGTTAGGACGGGAATGTCCCTTGCATGGTTAACAGGAAAGAACCTTTCTCCTGAGTGCCCGACTGGATGTAAACCTGGAATCCGGACTTCTATTTCCGCCCATGCACCACAGTAATTTAGCATTAGTGTAGAGGCCTAGAAGTCATGGGCTGCTTGCCCAAACTACCCAGAAAGTTAATTGCTGCAAGAGTTGTACTTGGCACAGTTTGCAGAACCGCAGTAGGATGGACTCCAGTGTCGGAGAGTAGGATCTGCTTCTTATAGTTACCCCCACTTTTTGCTGATGTTTCACTGTTTTTTGACTTAGCCAGACTGAGGCCCTGCTAATCAGGACCCCAGTCTATCTGCTTTCTACTCTAAATTGACTGTATGTACTTTAGGTACACTCCAGATTGGATTCTGGGGTACCCTTGTGAGTCCCTAGTATATGGTATACTATGTACCCAGGACATAGGTACCCCAGAGGCCTACCAGGGGCTGCAGCATGTATTGTGCCACCCCTGGGAAGCCTTTAAAAAGGACACAACAGGTCTGCTACAGCAGCCTGTGTAAGGTGGTATATGCACCCCTTACTGAGATATAGGTTCCCTATATCTCTCCATATCACTGCACATGTAAACCTATCAGTCACCCCTATGGCAGGCCTTAACAATCCTGAAGGCAGGGTGCTGGGTTTCATGTGAGAGGGTGCCCATGCATGAGCAGAGCCCCTCTGCAGCTTTCGGAATCTTTATTCCGGGGTTGTTTGTGATGCAGCCAGACCATATACTCTTAAGTGCATTATAACCCCGCGGTAAATGCTAACTTGAGAATGGCTGCATGGAAACATGTCGTGTTTGGTGTCAAACACCTTGGAATCATACCTCCACCCCAGTAACTGGGATGGGAGGTATGATTCCTCACTTCTAGAGGGAGCCACATGGCATCACCGGTACACCCGGTACCAGCTTAACAGAACCCTGGCATCACAAAATTGATGCTAGAGCCACAGACACGAGTCTGCCCTCCTGCTGCTGGACGAAACTCCGTCACGGGAGGCCTGGACAATAGGTTTCCTGTCACAGGGAGGACCACCTCCCAGACAGGCTTTAGTGTATTGGGGCTGGGTGGGTGCACTCCAAGAGTGCTTTGAAGTCTGCACTGGGGGCACATTTGGTGTCCCTGTGCATAGTCCAGCTCAAACCGGTTGCAGGGGCACACAGGCCCTGCTCTGGCGCGAAACTGGACAAAGGAAATGGGTGTAGCCACCCCTCTTTCCTGACCCTCCCATAGGTGGGTCCCCAGAGTTTGTCCAACCCCTTCCTTGGGTATAAAGTAGGAACCCCTGACTACAGGACTTTAGATTACACCTGGACTAAACTCTGTTACCAGAAACCAAGTACTTCGACGATCTGCACGACGCTGGACGACTGAAGAATCTCCCTTGGAGTAAAGGAGTTACTCCCCTGCAAGGCAGGCACCTTTAACGCAACTGACCGGTTGGCATCTCCGAGCTCCGACGGACTCCGAAGAATATTGCCACACAGGAGGTGGGTTTTCTGAGGTTTCTGAGGTCGATCTGTGCCCACAGCAAGTCGGAGGCCCGTATCCCTCGTGGAGACCGTGCAACCCGAACCCCTGGACACTGCGACCATTTGCAGAAGCATCAGCTTTCCGGCGACCCCTGAGGCTGAGCTTTGGGTTACTTGTAGCCCTGACCCCGAGCAGTAACTGCACCGAAGATTGCAGGCCTACACTCAACGAGTGTTCCGTGGGCCGCCATTTCGTGATTCCTCTCGAGGTCCCTTCGCGATCCCTGGTCTGTTGACCTGTGGGTCCCCAAGAAGGCAACTCTAACTTTTATTGGGCTTCTCTGGTTGCTCCAGACGTGCCCTGACTCTCCATCGCTTGGTGAGTCCCCAGGACCTTGCTGGTCCACACAGAAGCATCTTTTCTCTTCCTGCGTGGGTTGCTGTTGCCAAGGCTTGTTGAGGTCAATCCGATCACCGACACCCCAGCACTCGACATCCTTCGTAGGACAGCTCGAATCCGGCTCCTGGTCGTCGTCGACGTCTCCAGGACCCCGTGGCTGCAGAGTCAAGCTTCACCTCTTCGCACCTGAAGCACCCGACATCGGTGGGCATTCGATTGCTCCGCTCCTGGTCACTGGCTAGTGACCCAGACTCGGTCCCCTCTGCTTTCAGGTTCTTCACATCTTCGATCCAGGCTTGGATCCACCCGGACACTTTTCTTCTTCACGGCAGCAGCACTTTGCACTAGATCGCCATTGAAAACAGCCACAATTCCCGACACCCTTTGACACCTATGCACCCGGCTTCCCTGGGTGAGGTAACTCGAGTACTCCGGTGCTCCCGTGGGTGTTGGCCCTAGAACCCCTTAAGTCTAAAGGGGTTTGCTGAAAGTCCTCTCCTAAGTGTCCTTTATCTTTAAAATTCCAACCGCGACTTTCCCATTGAATCCTACGGCGCTTGCGGCTGTGTCCACACACTGCACACGTACCCCGTGGGTCCCCTGTGTCACTACCTTGGGTGGTTCCTTGGGGTCCCAGCGATTCTACGTGCTCTAGACACGGTGTCTAGTCAAGTCGTGGTTCTTATACCACTTTCTTAGTGTATGGTTTGGTCTCCCCCTGGAGCCCACTGTGTATTGTGCTATTTACTGTCGTTTTAATACTGTGATACTGTGTATCTTGAACTCTAATCTCATAAAGAGATTAGTAGTTCGTGTTTAGAAATAAATACATATATTTTATATAGATCTTGTGTGGTTCTCCTTTCATTTAGTCATTCAAGAGGTTATAATCTGGTAAACCAAGCTGCTTTACACTCCTTCAAGACTTAGCCTGAAGGCTGCTCTCCATAGCTACCACTAGGATAGCTTTCAATAAAGGTTGTCTTTAAACCTATCATCAATAAGGGTCGTTTGGACTGGTGCAAGGTGCCCACTATAACTAGTGGACAGCATATGCCAGGCCAACTTCTCACATCCAGGACACCATTGGAAATTTACCTCAACCACCACGGTTGGGGCCCAGTAGCCGGTCTGCCTTGCAGCACCCGAACAGGGTCCAACAATGCTGGTCACTACTTTTATTGCTGAACATTTTATTTAATCTGTAAGGAAAATTCTCCCTCCTCTTTTTTTTTTTAATAGAAAGGTAAGAACTGTCTGTCCATTGAATTTAAGACAAGTTATTGCCTGTGTTATACTGTTTCTAGGTGTCTAACCACACCCCACATCCTAGAATAAAGCTAGACTGATCAACCTGGCTATCCTCTGAAAGTCAAGTCCCAACAGTGAGTAGCTGGCGATCCACTTGGAGTGCAACAGTACTGTAAACCGGGAACATCAGTGGTAAATTACATTAATTGCTAGAATGAACGCCCAGTAGCTGCCCTGGCAGCTTGAGAAAAGGCCTCATATGAAATGATCAGTTAAAATCCATAGCTGAATTTGAAACATCTTTCAACTTTCCAAGGGTTTTATTCCTTTACTTTAAGAGATTACCAAGTTATTAATGTTACTGCTATGAAGATATTTTTCTATACTCGTGAGGAACAAGTTACTTAACTTCGGTAACAATATATCTGTAAGAAACATTAGTTAGTTATAGATTCCTTACCTTAGAATTACCCCCAGGCGTCAGACTGGATCCGGAAAGTTTTTTCGTCAGCAGTACCTCTGCGCGTCGGAAGGTGGCGTCGGTCGGCTCCGCGTCCGTCGGCGGCGTCACTGCAGCTACTTAGACACCGCCCTCGCGCGCTGACGTCAGTTCTGTACACGACTTTCCGCGCTAGAAACGCAGAGCCATGCAAGACACTGACCACTGGTGCACAAAACTAGGGCCCTGAAAGGATGTCCTTAACCCTAGAAATCAGTTTGCAGAACGGGGAGGATGGGTGGGGCGGTAAGGAATCTATAACTAACTAAGGTTTCTTACAGATATATCGTTATCGAAGGTAAGTAACTTGTTCATCTGAAAGAAACACGTTAGTTATAGATTCCTTACCTTAGAATAGATACCCCAGCAATACCAACCCCGGTGGTGGGTCTGCGAACCAAGATCACACCAGAAAATCCTGGAGAACAGAACGGCCAAAGAAGCCGTCTCTCCGGACTTGGCTGTCCAGGCAGTAGTGTTTCGTAAACATGTGCAGCGATGCCCACGTGGCTGCCTGACAGATGTCATTTAGAGGAACGCCTCTTCCCAAGGCAGTAGTGGCTGCCGTCGCCCTGGTGGAATGGGCGCGTAGCCCAACCGGAGGCTCCTTTTTAGCCAGAGACTAGCATGCCTTAATACACAAAACGACCCATTGAGAAATGGTGCGTTTGTGTACAGCCCGACCTTTCTTGGCGCCCACGTAGCCAACAAAGAGTTGGTCATCCAACCGGAACTATTTTGTGCGATCCAGATAGAAAGAGAGCCCACGTTTTGGGTCCAGACGGTGGAGCCTCTCTTCCTCCTTCGAAGGATGCGGAGGCGGAAAGAAAGTGGGCAAAGTAATGGTCTGCCCAATGTGAAAGGCAGTGAACACCTTAGGAAGGAAGGATGGATGGGTCCTGAGAACCACCTTGTCCGGATGGACAGACAGGAAAGGAGGTTTGGAAGAAAGAGCCTGGAGCTCACTCACTCTTCTAGCAGAGGCGATGGCTACCAGGAAAGCAGTCTCAAGAGTCTTAAAGGACAGTTATGTAGCGGCTCAAAGGGAGCGCACATTAAATAGGTAAGAACAAGATTCAAGTCCCACTGAGGCATAACGAAGGGGATTGGAGGAAAGAGATGCGTTAAGCCTTTTAAGAAACGGTTAACTACCAGGGACTTGAAAAGAGAAGGCTGATCCGGCAGCCGAAGGAAGGCAGAGATGGCTGAAAGATAGCCCTGGATAGTGCCCAGAGCAGAGCCCTGCTGGGCTAAAGAAAGAAGGAACAAGAGGACTTCAGAAAGAGGGGCAGAAAGGGGATCCACAGCCTTTGTTGTGCACCATGCCACAAACTTGTTCCACCGGCAGGCGTATACCGTCTTAGTGGAGGGACGCCTGGCTGCCAAGATTACGTCACAGACTTCGGGAGGCAGGTCGAAAGACGTCAACTGCCGCCGCTCAATCTCCACGCAAGGAGGTGGAGACTGGACAGGTTCGGGTGGAGGACCGTCTCCTGCTGCTGCGACAGAAGATACTCCCGAAGAGGCAGTCTGATCGGAGGATCGATGGCCATGTTGAGCAGCTCGGGATACCAGACTCTTCGTGCCCAAACCGGAGCCACAAGAATGACTTGGGCCCGGTCGCGCCCGATCTTCTTCAGCACTCTGGGCAGAAGTGGTATAGGCGGAAAGGCGTACAACAGACCGCAACTCCACTCGCGACAAAAAGCGTCGCCTAGCGAGTGCCGCCTTGGAAATTCCAACACGCAGAATTGCTGACATTGCGCGTTCTCTTCGATGGCGAATAGATCTAACCAAGGCTCTCCCCACTGTCGAAAGAGACCGTGCGCCACCTCCGAGTGAAGACGCCATTCGTGATCCATCATGCACCTGCAGCGGAGTTCGTCCGCCCTGGCGTTCAGAGAACCTGCCAGGTGTTGAACCACCAGGGATATGCCCTGATGTTCCAGCCATGTCCAGAGCTGAAGGGCCTCTTGACATAGGGTCCACGACCCCACCCCGCCCTGTTTGTTGCAGTACCACATGGCAGTGGTGTTGTCCGTGAACACCTGCACTACTCTTCCCCGGACAGAGGGAAGGAATGCTTTCAGTGCAAGACGAATCGCCCGGAGCTCCAGAAGGTTGATGTGAAGCCCGGACTCCGCCGGAGACCAGAGGCCTCTGGATCTCCGCCTCTCCCGTGTGGCCGCCCCATTCCAGAAGGGATGCGTCCGTCACCACAGGGTGGTCTGGTTGGGGAAGGGAGAGGGATCTGCCATTGACCCAATCCTGGTGCGTGAGCCACCACTGCAGTTGTTGTGCAGTGCCCTCCGAGATCTGGACGCAATCGGACAGATTCCCCTGATGCTGCGCCCACTGGAACTTCAGGTCCCACTGCAGAGCCCGCCTATGCCACCTGGTATGATCGACCAGCAGGATGCAGGAGGCCATGAGGCCCAGCAGCCTCAGAGTCATTCTGACCGAAACCCGGGATAGAGGCTGAAAGATCGGAATCATAGCCTGAATATCCCGGACTCGCTGTTCGGGAGGATAGACCCGAAACCGCGCCGTGTCCAGAACCGCTCTGATGAAGAGGAGCTTCTGAGAGGGAATCAGGTGTGACTTCAGCACATTGATGGAGAACCCCAGCGAATGCAGGAGGTCGGCCCTAGTCTGGAGGTGGGTGACAACTGCCTGGGGCGAGCCCGCCTTCAACAGCCAGTCGTCAAGATAGGGGAAGACTGAAACCCCTGATCTGCGCAGATGAGCTGCGACCACCGCCATCACTTTCGTGAACACCTGAGGGGCGCTGGTAAGGCTAAAGGGGAGCACGGTAAATTGAAAATGCTCATGGCCTACCGTGAACCGTAGGTAACGCCGGTGGGCCCGCAGGACGGGGATGTGAAAATAAGCGTCCTGCAAGTCCAACGCTACCATCCAGTCTTCCGGGTCGAGGGCAGACAAGACCTGAGCCAGCGTCAACATTTTGAACTTCTCCTTCCGGAGGAAGCGATTGACGTCCCTGAGGTCCAAGATAGGACGCAGGCCCTTGTCCTTCTTGGGGACCAGAAAGTAGAGGGAGTAACAACCACGACCTACTTCTGGCCCAGGAACGCGCTTGATGGCTCCCTTGGCCAAGAGAGCTGTAACTTCCTGCTGGAGAAGGGTCAGATGATCCTCCGACATGCGGTGGTATCTCGGTGGCATGGCTGGAGGGGTAGTCTCGAAGGGGAGGGAGTAGCCCCTTCGGACTATCTGCAAAACCCACGTGTCCGACATGATGGTGCGCCAGTGGGGGAGGTGATGGCGAATCCTGCCGCCCACTGGCGTTTGATGGGCCTGAAAGGTCTGACTAGGAGGGTTTGGAGGCTGCTGCAGAGGGGGGGGGTTAGTGGACTGGCCTGCCCGCTGGCCCCCGGAACCACAATGGTTGTTCCCACGTCCCCGGCCACGCGATGGTTGGGTAACTTGCTGCGGCCTGTGGCTCTGGGTGGGACGTAGCGGGGCACCCCTTCCGTAGCCCCAAAAGGGGCGAAAAGCAGACTGCGCAGGGCGGGTGGAGAGGCCCAAGGACTTGGCCGTAGCCCGTGAGTCCTTGAAACGCTCTAGAGCTTTGTCGCCAAAAAGGCAATGCCCATCAAAGGGCATGTCCATCAAGGTGTTCTGGACATCCCCTGAAAAGCCAGTGGACCTCATCCAGGCGTAGCGACGAAGCGCTACTGACGTGGAAATAGTTCTGCCCAGAGAGTCGGCGGGGTCCAGCCCACAACGTATCGTAAACTTTGCTGCATCCCTCCCGGCGGCAACAGCCCGGGCCTTCTCCGAACACTGAGGCAGCACCTGCGCCACCGTATCCCACACCGAGTGGGAATAACGGCCCAAGAGACATGCGGTGTTTACGGACCGCAGTCCTAAGCTGGCGGAAGAGAAAATTTTCTTGCCATGGTGGTCCAGCTTCTTGGATTCCCTTTCCGGTGGAGCGGTAGGGAAGGCGCCTTTGGAAGTGGAGGCTTGGACCACCAAGCTCTCCGGGGTGGGGTGTTGGGAGAGGAAAGTGGTGTCGCCCGGAGCCGGGCAATCATCCTGTCCACGGGAGCCCCCGTGTTGGGCCTGGACCATGTGCCCAAAAGGACAGTGAGGGAGTCATTAAACGGCAGCAGGGGCTCCGAAGAGCTCGCTGCCGGTTGAAGCACCTCTGTCAGGAGGTTAGTCCTGACCGCCACCATAGGAAGCTCGAGGTTGAGAGCCTCGGCCGCCCTACGCAACACCACTGCGTATGACGCCTTCCTCCGTAGCCACGGTAGGAGGAGACAACATGCCAAGGTCAGGGGAAGTATCAAGACCACTGGCATCCCCCAGTTCCTCTCTCCAGTCCTGGTCAGAACCTAGCTGATCCGTTAAAGGGTCACCTGACCCCTCCCACTCCTCCTCCTCTTCATCTGGATGCCACTCAGGTTGAAAAGGGGCTCCAGGAGCGAACAGGGGCACAAAAACCCCGCTCGGTACCGGCTCCGGCGTCGGACGACGCCGGTCCGGCTCCGTGTCCCCTTCAAGGTGGAGGCCGGGGTCACCGCCGGCCAGAGGGCCGACCGGCGTCGAACGCGGTAGTGGTGCCGGAGGAAGCGACGCCGGTGGAGGCGTAACGAGGTCAACCGGCACCGATCCGGATCCAGGCCTGTATCCACGGGGGGCCTGCGGCGCCGGAGCCGCCGGCAGCAAAGACCTAGGCCCCCCAACCGAGTCCGCGGGGCGCGAAGGCGCGCCGGCGGGGGTCGGTCCACCCAAATATGGCATGCATCGCCTCGTAGAACGTACGAAGCTGGGCGGGAGTCGCTCCGGGTCCCGGAAAGGGAGGGAAACTCTGAGTCGGCTCCACGTGCGGAGCCGCGGGAGGGACACCACCCGCGTGCCACGTTGGATCGGCCGACCGACGAGGGGAAGTCGAAGAGCGACGATGCTTCTTCGACTTCTTCTTATGCTTCGACTTACCCGACCCCGAGTGCGAAGACTTCGAAGATTTCGAACCGGAATGGTGGTGGCTCCGCGACCGGTCCCTCGACCTCCCTCTCGACCGGGACCTTGAACGGCGCAGAGCCGACTGCCGGAGCTCAAGCAGCTTTCGGGACCGCTCCCGCAAAGCCTTCGGCGCCATCGACCGGCAGTCGGAGCACGACTTGGGGTCGTGGTCGCGCTCCAGGCAAAAAAGACACACGCGGTGCGGATCCGTCACCGACATCATGCGATGCCAGGAACCGCAGGCCTTGAAACCGGGCATCCCTCATGCACCTTCGGAGTCGAAGACTCGAAAAAGAAGTCGACAAAAGTCAAGAAAAACGTAGTCAAAAAATGACTGAGGTACCGCTCTTCCCGGATCTGCACTGGCTGGCGCGGAAAAAGAAAGAATTGAGGTCAGCGCGCAAGGGCGGCGTCTAAGTAGCTGCCGCAACGTCATCCCGGCGACCATGACGCCGACGACGGACGCGGAGCCGACCGACGCCACCTTCCGACGCGCAGAGGTACTGCTGACGAAAAAACTTTCCGGATCCAGTCCGACGCCTGGGGGTAATTCTAAGGTAAGGAATCTATAACCAACGTGTTTCTTTCAGATAAGGCAATACTGCAGGGGAACAAAGCATTCATCCCTGTGTGAGACCAGAATGAATTGCTCTTACATGCGTAGTACCAGTTTCATGTAAGACATAAGCTTGCTCAGTACTTACTTGTGCTTTATTAGTTCTGTGGGAGTATGTAGGAAGCTTGTACTACTGCTGCCTGTACTGTACTTGCTCTCTCTGCGTAATGGAACTTGCACTACTGCTGTGGGGTCATATAGACTCTGTATCTGGGAAGCTTGCGCTGACCTTCTTATAGACTGGGTATCTCTGAAGCTTGCGCTGCTGCCCTTCATATAGACTGTATCGGGGAAGCTTGCGCTGATCATGCTGGTAATGTACGTTGTAGGGAAGGTGCCTGTGCTGTTGTAGTTCTGGCAAGAGGGAAGCTTGCAATTGTGCTGTCCATGCAGACACTGTTCTGTACAGGAGGGAAAAGTATACTGTATTGCATTTGGTTAGTATGTGAGGCAAGCTTTCTCTGTAATAGGAGTCTCGCATTTCCAGCCGGTGTGAGGTACAAAAGTATGCACCAACAGCAGTCTGAGCAGAGATAGGTGGCAGATAAGCCCCAGAGAGGAAGAGTACCAGTTGCCAATGAAATGAAGGTTCAGGACCTCGCTGGTAAAACAGAGCCATCCTGGCACACTTTCCCTGGTGTGTCGGTACACAGTTACTGACAGATGGAACTAGGCCAAAAAATCTAGGTGTGCCTGCATGGACCATTCCCTTTCAGTAGACTTCTCTGCTCTCTACACAGACCGTGTTTGAAAAATTTCCATTCGGTGGTTAGTTACCTAGCCACTCAGGACACGTGTGTGTAGAAGTTAGGAACACCCTTTAAAATGCCCCGAACTAAATATGGAGACGACATGGCCACACTTAGTAGGGATTAGAGACTGTGTTGGTATGTACTGCTCTTCATGTAATGCAAACCTAGCCTGGGAGTAATGGAGGACTGTACACGGGGGGGGATTAGGAGACAATACAGGATCGTGTAGTGTAAATCTAGTGGGGAGCTATATCTGAATTCCATTACATTTCCCTTATATAAAACTGCAATTCACATAATTTTAGTCACAGTGACAATAAATGAATGATCCGTGAACCCAAGCCACCAGGTTCCAAAGTCAGCACTCTGTGATCAGTTCATAGGTCCTTGCCGCCAGCCTTAATCCGGCTCTGGGGTTTTAGTATCCAGATCATAGAGATAAAAGGTTTGTGGAATGCCTTATTCCTGCTCCTGAGCTGCATTGGATGCTCTCACAAAGGGTTATCCTGGTAACACACACAAAAATTTTGGAGGAAAAGAGCGTAAATGAAGAGTTCAGGAAAGCCCATTATAGATCCATGGTTTTTGTACCATGTAAGATACACAAAGGAGTGGAAAGCCCTACACGACCTCCCCGATTTTAGTATCTGGGCTATACTGGTCACACTAACGAAAAGTTTGGAAAAGTCCTACTCGGGCTCCCAGGTTTTAGTAACTGGCCCTTACATGCTAAGGGTTTGGGAAAGCGCTTTTGCAGGGCTCTGGTTTTCAGTAACAGGACTGAATTGAGATTACTCATGAGGGGCATGGAGCCAAAGTCTTGGAACCCAGGCCAACTTGACTGCACACAGAAAGGTTTGCAAAAGTCATATTCTGATGCTCTGATTTTAGCGTTGCTGCTGTCTCTTGCCATATTCATGACTACTGTCTGAACGGCCTATTACAGCACCCTGACTTTAGAATCTATCCATACTAACAAAGCCTTTCGGAAATTATTTTAGTACCCTGCATGACCTGGGTATAGTGAAGGATTTTAGAATTGGCTAGCGTGGCGCCCTAGTGTTACTGCCCAGGCTGATAAGGCCAATATTGAGTATGTTTGGGAAAGGAATCCTCGGTTTAGATTCTAGGTTGATCAGCTGTACCAACGAAAACCTATCCAAAGACAAACCCCTGCTTTTAGTATCCTTACCATACTCTCAAATTATCTGGGTACGTCCCTTGTTTTATTTTATTATTGGTGCTGCACTTAGATGGAAAACGAATAAAGCCCTACTAGGTCACCACTGTTTTAGTATCAGGGCATAACCCTCACAAAAGGGTGGCAGAGACCTATTGTGGGCCCTAGTTTTAGTGCCCACGCTGTCCTCCCTATACACACTCATGGTTAGACGCGAGCCCTATTGTGGGTCCCGGTTTTGATATAAGTGCTATCTAAGGAGTTTTTACAAAAGCTGCTTTACAGGCACAAGTTTATAGAGACTACAGAGGCTTTGCTAATAAATGGTTTGTAAAAACCTATTTAGGGCATAGATTAATGTATACAAGCCTTTTAGTGACTGATCTATAGAAAGTGTGGACCCGGGGTCAATGATTTTAGTATCAGGACAGTACTAGTGGTACTAGATCCAGTCCAAGTGCTTTACTTTTATACACAAACTCTCTCCTAGGAGCACTCCTAAAGAGATTGAGAAAGGCCAGTTATGGCCCCCTTGTTTAAGGATCCTGGCTGTTTAAGCCTCACTCCAGAAGAGTTGGTGAAACTCACATTCTCGATCCCAGGTTTTAATATGAAGGTTGAACAGCCTGACTCAAAGCGTTGATGAAAGGCCCATTCTGGTTAGGTGGCTTTAGTATCTGGCTATTCTAGCTGCTCTCTTGAAGGATTTGGGAAAGCTACGATCATTACCTACTTTTTATAGACAAGCCGTCACCAGCAAACTTCATAGCGGATTTGGAAAGTAGTAGAACAGGGGCTTGATCTCTGTATATAGAATCTGGTTATAGTACCCAGGTTGCCTCAGTCGCATTTAAGGTAGGTTTATCTAATCCATGTTCCACTTGTCTGGTTTTAGCGGCCGTGCTGCACTGCCCTCACTCCTGAAAGGATTGGTAAAGGCCTAAGGCAGGCCAATGATTTAGAATCAGAGTTGTCATTCGCATTTTCACAGGCCTGGATATCTTGCAAAGTTTTGGGGAACAAACGCTTAGTGTCTGGTTTTACTACCTGTCCTGTGCTGGCTCTGCTCACAAACCACTTGAAAAAGCTCCACTTTGGAACACTCGTTTTTAGAATCTGTGTTGTTCGTTCTGTACTAATGAAGGGGGTTGAAAATCACTATTACAGAGCTCTGGCCTTGGTATCTAGGCTTTCCCAGCAGCCACCAGAAGGGACTTGAAAAACACTTAGAATGTACCCTGGCTTTAGTTTCTGGCCTTGAGTAGGAATACACATGAAGGGTTATTAAATAATTATTTCTGCTTTCTGATGTCAGTCCGCAGGCTACTCCAGCTGTCATTATGAAGTGTTTGCACTGTCAAGATCCTGGTTTGTAATATCTGGTCTTTGCTACTCAGCACGCTGAAGGGGTTTGGGAAAATCCTATTCTGGTTCCCTAATTTTACTCTCCATTCTGTCCCAGCGTCATTCACAAGAAGTTGGCGAAAGACCTATTTTCGTTACCTGGTTTTTATATCTACCTGTCCTAATGAGGGGTTCGGGCAGTTTTATTCTGGTTGCCTGGTTTTAATATCCGAGTTGTCTCACAAACACTCGTTAAGAGTTTGTCTAAGGACGTAAGCTCTATTCTGGGGCTGCTGTGGTCACATTCTTTAAGGGTTTGTGAAAGTCTATTTTCTAATTCAATTGTCAGGTTGTCTCAGCCGCACTGAAGTAGGGGGTGGGAAAGAACTAATATGATTCCCTCTTTTTAACATCCCGTAGTCAAAGAGCAAGACTTGTGAAGAGTTTCAGAAGGTACTATTCATCGGCCCCAGTTGATGTCTGGGTCGTTTCTCGTGCAATAAGGCCTATGGCATTGACACTCACTGGACTTCTACGGTAGGACTATGAGTGAAGCCGCATCATGGGAAGGTTGATCAGAGATTTTCTGCATCACCCCAAATTAGCTTGTACTCAGGACAATGACCACCCGATCTACAGTTTATCCAGTACAACAGCTAGAATAAGACAACGAGATGATGCAGCTTAGAAACGCGTGCTGGAGGTGTGGCTGTGACTGCATACCATTTAATGGCAAGTTACAAATCTATACTCCTGCCAAACATAAAGCTCAGCCCCTTAACTCCAAAGGTCTACAGCCACATCTTACGATGCTGTGTGAAAATAAAGACTCCAAAAAATAGCCTGCAAAGAAAGACCAAGCAAAAACATCGACCAGTTAAAAATGATCACATCCAGTTACTCTCATTTGCCAGCTGTTGCAAAACTGGATTAAAATGCTATTCAAACTCCACTCCCAGAACTGGAGGCAAGAACTTAAAAGCAAATTTGTCTACGGGGATATTTTTTTGTCAATCTACATGTCTGGGTCTTTTGCTGTGTATATTTCAGTACTCTACCTTTCCACCTGCTACACTTACCGCACCCCAAACCAACGCTGCATTTATTGCAGACGCCAGGGTGAGAACAGCTGCAACCACTAAAAGGTCCTAGTGAGTAGAACTAAGTGTATGTCATACTAGAGGGGAGATCAGGCAACCTCACACTTGGCAGCTCAACGGGACCACCAGCTATGTGTCCAAGCCTGCTGGAAGGAGATAAGTTGCCAACACGCTGAACCCATACCAATGAAGAGAGTAAATGCACATGAACGCTATGTTTAACACATCATTTTAGTGTTCAGTCTATTTCTAATCAATCCCATGGTCAGAGAAAGTGGCCAAGTGGGTAGGTATGGCAGGAATAGAATTCAGGACACCTGTTTACACAATCGATGGCCTAAGCACTACATCACACCTTCTTGCAATGAGGAGAGCTTCGCCAGATTTTCTTTCAAAACCCATCTACCGGCACACTCATGGACGTGACCACTGACAACATATAAGCTCTGGGTCAATGCCTGGACAAAGACATGAAACCTTTCCATGGCAAGTGGCATTTTAGTTCTCACAAGGCACCATCGCACAAGCCAACCCCCACCCCATCATCAATGTCATGGTGCCAGATTGATCATAACACTGCCACTTTGTCTTATGTGTCGAACTGAGGCACACAACATTAGGATGCATAAAAACTCAGAATAATATGTTCCAAATCAAAGTAAGGAAACACCTTGAGTCCATAATCGGAATAAAAGAAGCATCACTTTGATTCCCTACAGTAAAACACATTTGGGGAAGGAGACCAAGGAAGCGATATTGGCGGGTTTCATTGCTTTGAGAAAGCACAAACCACACCATTGTTTCATGCACAGAAACAGACTTTTGAAACTTGTAGCTGGAAACGAGAGACAGGGTAAAGAAAGGCCCACCTGAATTCAGGACTAGTCCCTGCTCGGTCACCTCCTCATGCCAACAAAGCTGGTTCTGTGAGCATGGCAGCCCCCACCCCCGCGTGCACACATACAAAGGCTCTGAGCCCTTTATTGTGATGGCGGACTGTGCAAGTTACCATCCATCTGCACCTGACCTTGGACATCTACCTCTGGAGCGCTGCCCCAGGTGCATGGGGGCATCTCACCAGGGGTTACCATCCACATCACCTGCCAGGGAGGAGACAGCCTCCAGTGAGGGAGGGCATGGACTGTACAACCCCTAAAGAGGAGGAGTAAGGACCGCACCAGCCCTTGGGAGAGAGAGGGAGGACTGGGTCAGTACCGAAGGGGCAGGGACCAGGGCAGCACCGTGGAAGGGAGGCAAGGGCTGTGCCAGCCCTCTTGAGTATAGACGAGGACCGCACAAGCACCCTGGGAGAGAGGGCCGGGACTAGGCCAGCACCCTTGGAGGTGGGGGCAGAAGGTGCTGTGAGGGAGAGTAGGAACTGGGACTGCCGAACCACCTCGGCAGGGAGGGCATGAACTGGGCTATAGACTAGTTAGGGGGTCAGGGACTGCACTACCCCTCTAGGGATTTGAGGGGGGGGGCGGGCAGGAACAGTGCCAATCCCCCCAAAAGGGATGTTGCAGGGACGGTGCCAGCACTAGGAAGAGAATGCGCACAAGAGAGGCTGGTGGAAATACCAAAGCAAAGAGGGTACACAGGCGAGGGGGTCAATAACTACGCCATCACCTTGAATGTGCGGGAGGAATTGTAAAGGTGTAAAAATAGTGCCCACATCCTAGACACTGTTGGGGTGCACGAGCTGTGCCTGCATCCTTGGAAAGAAGGTAGAAATTGTGGCTGTGCAAACACTGCATCTACACACATAGGAGCAAAAACTGTGCCTGCACACTGCAAAGCAAAAAGTGGCACACTCTGTGGAAGGAAGAGGGGGGGGGGGGCTGGCTTGAAAAGTGCCAGCACACTGCAAATTGTACTGCATGCCACAGAAAGTAGTGGGAGGTGGGTGCTGGCAGAAACGGTGCCAGTACACTGCAACAAGTGGCACATGCAGTGAAGCACAAAAGCAGCGTTAACACACCGTAAAGGGTGACACCCGCCCTGGGGAGAAGAAGCTGTGTCGTCACAATTAAAAGGTGGCCGACGTGTTGGGGTGCAGAAGTGCCAGTACACTGTACAAAGTGACAAACACCATGGGGTGCAGGCGCAGTGCCAGCACAGTGCGGTTAGGGTGTGAAGGAAATACAGGCTAAGTAAGTCACTGAAAGCAGCTGAGGAATTCAAGTGGACTTTAAACTGAGCCTTGATCAAAACTTTCTACTGGTGGAGCATCAGCAGGCTGCGTCACACAGAGCAGAAGTACAGCAAGTGCATGTTTGCACAGCATTTCAGAACTACAATTATGGCGTGTCAGGATCTGAGGGCTGAAACAAACTGCCTTTTGAGAAACAAAAAAGGGAGTACGGGCACAAGCAAGAAATAATTTCCACTGAAATTGCATTGAAGCAGCTTCCTGCGAAACATATTTAAAGATACGAAGAATGTGTGTAAAGTTGTGTCCCCAGTTTCTGCATGTCCATAGCACACCTCAACCACTGCAGCAAACATGCCCATGTCAAGGGGCACACACAGGACGGAAGTAGGGCCGGGCCCCTGAAAACAATTTGGTGGATGGAATGCTAGCAACAAATCCTGTGGGAACCCCACAGTGCCCATTTCAGTAGAGCTTTGGGGGAGGCTAAGATGTCAACCAAGAACAGACATGGAACAGGGGTGGGCCGTTGGACAGAAAATAGCGACAGAGTTAGAAATATTCTGAAGTTGAGAAGAAGTGAATCTCTCTGTGTCTGGAGCCGAGAATAGATGGAGAACGCCAAAGAACAGCAGGGCCTGCCGACGGGAGACAGTAAAAGGTCACTGCACAGAGGCTTGTCGACACAGCGCTCCTACCTGCAGAACATGACGTGTCGTTGAATGGTGACATACCATCAGAGCTTTCACACACCAGTGTGACACAGCACCATACCACTTATTGCAGATAGGCTGTCTGAGGTCTCCTACACTACAGTGTATGATAGTGATTTCCAGGGGCGTTGCTTGATCAGTATGATTGGGGGGGGTGAGCTTCAGATTTCACAACAATCATGCTAGGACATCTTGTTAAAACACACTATATGCAAAGCCGGACATGAGGAGGGGTTAAGTGGCAGTCGAACGGGAGAGGAGTGTGGATTGTTAGGGGCACAT
This sequence comes from Calotriton arnoldi, assembly GCA_963921515.1. Classification (NCBI taxonomy): domain Eukaryota; kingdom Metazoa; phylum Chordata; class Amphibia; order Caudata; family Salamandridae; genus Calotriton; species Calotriton arnoldi. The sequence continues at coordinate 280,210 of CAWUFW010005890.1, read as the reverse complement.
AAAACACAATATTTTTCAAACTAATAAACATTTTTAAGGCCTTCAATACATAGACGAGAGAGAGTTTGTGTGTTTTGTCAGTTCGGGCATGTAAAAATCTCGGGTGAAATCCAACTGACTTCACATTACCGGACTGAAAGCACTTGTACCCAACTATTTACTATAGAATACATTTTTTAGGGGGGGGTAACACCCCATACACCCCCTTGGAGCTATGCCCCTGGTGATTTCATCGTGAGAGACGCACTGCGAGAGCTCAACCTACACTGCGGTCTGTGAGACCAGGACAGCTCATGCACGGAGATACAGTCACAGCACTCCCACGTGTAAGACAGAGATCTGTCAAAGACCGGAAAATACACCATCAAAGTTCTTCCATACTGCATAGTGACATGTCACTGCATGGAACATTCAATCCGCTCTCCCCACGCACCCAGAGTGTGGGTCACTTGATGGAAGTATGCTGTCAAACTTACTCTACACTGCTGTGGGAGACAGTGACGCCACTATGCACTGCAGTGTCAGGCACTGACAAGTCATTGAATGGAGATTCACTGTAACACCTTTCATGCGCTGCACTGCGAGACAGTGAGTCACTGCTTGAAAACTTAACATTCCCACTATCCTACACTGCAGTGACGTTACTGTAAGCACTGTAGAGCTTCAGACGGTGAACTGTCACTACATGGATGTCAGCGATGTCCCACACTGCAGTGTGAGAAATTGACATTTCACTGCATGGGGACACATGCTTAGAGCTGTCCTAATACCAGGGGTGAGACAGTGACAGGTTAATGTGTGGAGGCTCCTTCTCTGCAATGAGAGATACTCACATGTCACTGCATGGAGAGACATTTGCAGAGATCTCCCGCACAGCAAAGTAGGACTGTGACAGGTCCGTGCAGAGTACAGCCAAAACTTTCACATATTAAAAATTTGAAAAATACTGGTCAGTAAACACAGAGTAAAAGTAAGAGCTATTCTACACTGCAGTGCGAGGCCCTGACAGGTCAGTGAACAGAGATATACAGGCAAAGCTTTCACACACTAAGAAATTAGAAAGTGACATGAGTTAACGGAGACATGCAGTCGAATTATTCTACAACGCAGTGTGAGATAGTGATAGGTCACGGCAAGGAGATGCCGTTACAGGTCTCCTACACAGCAGAGAGAGAGACGCTGGCAAGTCAGTGCAAACACATGCCTTCAGAGTTCTCTGGAGAACTAGAAACTGCAGTGAAAACTGGTCAAACAGAGTTCGAGAGACAGGGCCCGGGGGAAGCAGGGTCAGGACACCACTGCACTGTATTATGCGTCACAGCCTTGCACACTCCAGTGCACGCAAGCAGCAGACGGACACTCACCTCTCTGCTTCCTGGACATGGCGGTGGACGGCAGGTTGCAGCCGGGACGGATGGGGACTGATCCGCTACTTCGGTACTGGATTTGACGAGTTGTCAGTCAGAGGGGAGACCAGTGCTTCGGACGGTGATGGTCAGGACAGGAAGAGGCGGTCCCGGGTAGAGAGCGCTGGACCAAGGCGTCGGAGTGAGGGCAGGAAGCGGGCAGATGTGCCAGCGGCGGCAGTGCGCACACTTCCTCTCAAAGGTGCGAGCAACAGGACCTGCAGGGAAGCAAAAAACACGGAGTGAGGCGACTGCTCTGCTGGGGAGGAAGCCGCTTCCGAGAACTCCTGGCTAAATCAACAGCTGGAGGCGGGGGCAGCAGGGTGCTCCTCCCAGCTCGGGCGCAGTGAGGTGCGCACACACCTGCCCGGGGCTCCCACCGGTGCTGTCAGAGCAGGGACTGCGTAAAAATTAACAGGAGTAAGGCCCGTTAGCCCAGGTGAGACCAGGCGCAGTATTACAACAAAAAACAATGTCTCAACTGGAGGATAAAAAGAGGTCAATTTAAAACAGTGAAATAAATCACAAAGAGAAAGGGGACAAGGGAAGGGAGACCACAACGTAAGAGTAGAGTGAAGTAAATTAAACTATAATTCCGTAAGTAGTTTAATAAGCACTACAGTACATCATTATACAATGACCATGACACACAACGTGAGCACTGGGCGTGCTAGTGAAGGGGACGGGCGCAGTGACATAAGTGTGCAAAAAACAGCGTGAACGGCGAAAATAAGTAAATTAAATTAAAGGTGGTCAAAAATTGCAGAATATATACAGTTTATATATACAAGATAGTCAGAAAATTAAATTTACCACATAACGCGTGTTCTAGGGGATGACGCGTCTGAATGATTGAGGTTTCAGACTGGTCATTAATTTGACGGGTGCTCTAAAGAGACGTGAGGCAGGATCACAATCTGCGATTTCTTCAGGGTGCTTGTGAACCAAATGTAGGTCCAGAGCGCGATGGAAGAAGGGGGGGGAGGAAGGAATCCAATATCACCTGGTGGGCGGAGAGGATAATTTTATTTGTTAAACTTAGTCGCGTCTCCATGTGTCCCAGCGCAATGGAGGAATGAACAGGGAGGGCGAGAAAGGACGCTTCGCCCTCCCTCCATCGCTGGGATTCTCCCCCCCCGCGCTGCCTATGGGATCCCTCCGCTAGGTACCTGGTGATACTGGGCCCGTACAGGCGTAAAAGCGTTATTATTCTCCGGAATGTGGCCGTCCCGTGCTCTGTCAGTCTATGATGTGTAGCTTACTTGATGTTGTATGACTATCCCATCAGGACTGCAGCACAACCCCAGCCTGCCTCCCACTGGGCAGGGGCCCGCACGTGCACCTGCACCACGACACCCCTCAGCCGGCCTCTCACTGGACAGAGACATGCACCCCCGCCCCCTCGACAGGCACCTGCACCACGACACCCCTCAGCCGGCCTCCCACTGGGCAAGGATAAGCACCCCCGAACATGCACCTGCACCACGACACCCTTCAGCTGGTCTTCCACTGGACAGGGACATGCACCCCCGCCCCTCTCGACAGGCACCTGCACCACGAACCTGCCTCTCGACCAGGATTGCGACAGGACATGCAGCCTTCCTATCTACAGGCTCCTGCAGCACGACATCCTCAGGCTGCATTGGTCTGGGCCTGGACCCACTGCAACACACCGCCAGCCTCCTCCCTACTGGGCAGGGGCATACAGCACAACACCATCAGCCTGCCCCCTACTGGCCAGGTACATGCTGCACGACACCCTCACCCTGCCTCCCACCGGGCAGGTACCTCCACCTTCACCTTGCCTCCCACTGGGCAGGGGCATATAGCACTACACCATCAGCCTGCCCCCTACTGGCCAGGTACATGCTGCACAACACCCTCACCCTGCCTTCCACTGGGCAGGTACCTGCACCCTAACCCTGCCTCCCACTGGGCAGGTTTCTCCACCCTCCCTCACCCTGCCTCCCACTGGGCAGGTACCGCCACTCTCCCTCACCCTGCCTCCCACTGGGCAGGTACCTGAACCCTCAACCTGCCTCCCACTGAGCAGGTACCTCCACCCTCACCCTGCCCCCCCCCCCCCAGTGGCAGGTACCTGCCCCCCCCAGTGGCAGGTACCTGCACCTTCACTTTCCCTGCTTCCCACTGGACAGGGACCACATCGTCAATCAGCATTTCCTCCACACAGGGTTCTGCAGCACGACCCCCTCAGCCTGTTTCGGCTGGGCCATGCAGCGCAACTTTCACTGCCACCTTCAGAGTAGGAACCTGAAGCACGACACATCCAGCCTGCCTCTCTCTGGAGAGAACATTAAACGTGACACCCCCACCCTCCCGAGGACCAGGGCTCAGCACGAGCCCCTCTGTAGGTGTCCGTCAGTGCAAGGACCTGCAGCATAACACCCGCAGTCCTCCTCGCACTGGACTGGGACCCTTAGTTTAATCTCCCCACCCCCGACAGGGACCTGCAGCATGACCCCCGCGGGCAGCCTCCTACTGGGCTGGCATCGTAGCACGAGGACCCCCGACCCTCCGTCAAGGAAGCGACCCGCAGCACGAGGTCACTGCAGCTTCCCTCAGGCCAAAGCATTACTTCCTCAACCAGCCCTCACGCCATCGATCACACCCTCCCCCATGCCTACCAGCAGAATAACACCCTCTATCCCTCGGCCCAGTGGGGCTCACTCAGCCTTCTTCCCTCGGCACAGAGATTTTCATTACAACTATTTCAGTCTGCCCTCTAGGTAGAGACCAACAACATGACTTATAATATTTACACCCTAGCCTCCCCCTTAGTCCTAGGTCTTGTAGCTTGGGCGTAGGAACCGTGGAGGGCGTGGACTATACCCCTCCCACCTCACAGGATTTTCGAGCGGAGGTGGGGCGTGCAGGGGACATTACTACGCACATGTGCACAACTGTGGATAGTGTCAGTTTTATCTAGGGAGTGATATATGTATTTATTCAACTCTAGGTACTAACTAACTGAATAACATTAATTGAATAACTGAAAACAAAACACTGACCATTGGCGTTTAACGGACGAGAGAAGGATGGAAACCTACAGTCGGAATTGTACAACCAGCAAACCTGGACTGAAAACTCAGCTTCTCCACTTGACCAGAGTGAGTGATTCACAACCCATCGCTTAACTTCACTTTCTATAATCTTCCTTGACCAGCCAGTTTAAGAGCACATTGAAAAAATGAAGTACAGTATCTAAGATCTACAAAAACCTCACTTATGTACGGTCAACATAAAATAATCTTACTTCACATTTAACAACAATATAGGCTATATAAAGAGAAGACGTAAACCGACACATTTTAGTAACTCGTGGCAACGTCTTTAGGACATGGAGTCATCTTGGATGAGTCATTTAAAAAAAATACTTTTAATACATGTCACTCCAGTTCAGTAATGTCATTTTCTGCACTTTACTGAGACACTGCTAAATGTTGACATATACACTTTTTCATTTTAAAGACATCTAATTTTTTTCATTACATGGTTTCCATAATTACATATACGGAGGGTACAAATTCTGCATATATTCTAGAAGGTGAGCCCACCCACACGGAACAACTAAATTATCAATCAGAAATCTATTGCAAAATCACAAAGCCGGACATCATCAATAATCAAATTAAACAACCTAACGTGAAGCTAGGAAACATACAATTATATACATTGATGCGTGTTACACAGACTACGCAACGTGACAATACTATTCCACTACTTATAAAGCTTCATCTCTTACATATTAAGGAACTCCAGTTTTAATAATCAGCATCACAGTATATACATTCCAAATGGCCCAATCCATCCATATCATGTACCTAGAAAATATTGCATCTCATGATCCATATTGAGTCCCCGTTCCACAGATTTCAATGTCATTATCCAACGTGCCTCATTCTGCCTCAACCTCAACTCCCTATTACCCCCTCTAGGGTTACTGGGTGTCATCTGTAAACCATGGAATCTAAATTCTAGATGTTTACCCTGAGCAGTACAGTCGCACATGTGCTGTGCTATCGGGTATCTCATATCTCGTTGCTTGACTGCTCTAAAATGCTCCATAATTCTCTCTCTCATTGGTCGGATGGTACTGCCAACATAAATCATCGCACAACTACAAATCAATACGTATACTACATACTTAGTCATACAATCAATGTGGGTCTTGATTTTAAACGTAGATGAACCATTAAAACTAAAATCCTGGATACCATCCATGGCTAACCTACACATACTGCAGTGGCCGCATTTATGCGAGCCAATCGTCATAGTATGTAACCACGTTTCTGGTCTCAATATGGGTGGATAGCTTGGACTAATAATCCCTCGTATAGAGTTACCTTTCTTATAAGTGATACTGGGATAGTCCCTCACATGGCTCTGCAGGTCCTTATCCATTCTCAACAAGGGCCAGTGTCTTTTAAGTATATTATACAGCTTGTTTGAGTAGGGATGATAATTAGTAATTAATCTCACAGTACTCCCCTTATTTCCAACACTTGTATCTGCTCTATCTTTCAAAGTATTTGTACGTATAAGGTTCCGTGCCCTAGTCTCAGCCTGATTCACCACATCCTTACTATAACCTCGTTTGAGGAAACGTCCCCTCATGTCTTTCAAGTTCCAGTCAAATGCATGTTCCTGGCTACAATTTCTACGTGCCCGTAGCATCTCGCCATAGGGGATAGAATTAATTTGACTTTTAGGATGCACACTATCTGCATGCAACACAGAATTGCATGAAGTGGGCTTACGGTGCATACGGCTATGGATTTGATCACCCACAATATAGAGCTCAACATCCAAGAACACTAGCTCCGTTCTACTCTGAGTCATCGTGAACTTCATATTATGATCATTGTTGTTAAGAAACTCAAAAAACAGATCCAGTTTACAAGAGGAGCCTGTCCAAATCATTATGCAATCGTCGAGGAATCGACCCCAATAATGTATATCATCAGTCAATTCTCGTCCGCGAGGTCCCCAGATATGCACCGTCTCGAACCAGCCCATAAACAGGCTGGCGAAAGACGGCGCAAACCTGGATCCCATCGCGGTACCACACAGTTGCTTATACCACTCACCGTTAAAGAGAAACATATTGTTTTTAAGTATCAAACGTGACATCTCAATCAACATTTCTGAGTGAGACATGTACTCTACTCGTCGTTGGTCCAAAAAATAACCCAGTGCATGCAACCCTATTTCATGTTCTATATTGGTGTAAAGCGAGACAACATCAAAAGATACCAAGGTCATACCCGGTTCCCACTTTACATCACACAACATGTTTAACAAATGCTTAGTATCACGTATGTACGAGGGTAAATTGGATACATGTGGTCGTAAATAAACATCAACATATTGAGAGAGTTTCTCTGTGGGCCCCCCGTTCCCTGAAATAATGGGTCTACCAGGGGAAATTGAAGTCTTTTATGCACCTTAGGCAAGGTGTACAAACAGGGAAATCTTGGTCGATCAACCACTAGAAATCTATATTCATCCTCATTTATAAGCTCATGTTCACGCCAATCTTTCAGATGTCCATTAACAATGCGGGTGACGTCATATGTTGGATTACAGCTCAATTTGATATAGCACTTATTATCTTTAAGTTGCTCAAAGATTTCATTATCATATTCAACTTTACTCATGACCACCATACACCCACCTTTATCAGCTTCCCGAACAATTACACTCTGATCTTGTGCCAATTCATACAAGGCTACTCTTTCCTGAGGGGTCAAGTTATTTTTAAAACGGTAATCCTTATATTTGTTTTTGTTTTCTTGCCATTTGTCAATATCTGTTAATACAGCTTTATAGAATAAATCAATATTGTTACCACTTTGTAACTGTGGGGTCCAACGTGACTTAGCTTTAAGACCACTGTCCTCACTTAGATCATGATTTAGCTCTAGCTCTTGTAATAATTTATGAACTGTTACAGGATCTTCTTCATTCTCAGTAATTGACAACAGCATCGCTGTATTCTTAATATCAGCAATGGTACAAGATATAGGCAGTCTGTCACATACATCACTTATATTAGACGGTTCTCTGTTTGCAAAGAATTTCTTTAATTTCAGCTGTCTAATAAACCTATACAGATCAATTTTTGTATCAACAACATCATATATTTTAACAGGACAAAACCTCATCCCCTTACTGAGTACTGAGATCATTTCTCTCGTAAGAATTTTATCTGATAGATTGACCACCTTTATTTCCAAATCCGACCTCTCATCTACTGCTGTTTGTTCCACGATCTGGTCTGCATACCTCGTCTTTCTCCTGGTGTATTGCCCCCCTCTGCACCCCCTCCTGGTTTTGGTGTTTCTCCTCCTTTCGCCCTCATGTTTTGCTCCTTGTTTCCCATCCTTATTCTCCATACTTCCCTTAAAAAAGCACTGGATTGATTAGAGGTTCCTTCTCCAGGGTCCTCATCCCCACTACTGGACACATTAGTAATTGATGTTGCACTCTTTTCACTAAAAGATGATGTCCTACTAGCACCTGCTATAACATCCTGTTTAACCAAATAATCAAAACGTTTAGCAAACGTGAAGACTCTACCACTCAAGTAGTCAGCCTCATCTCTCTTGAGCTTACGTGCTTTACGTTGCTTAATATCATCCTCATGTTTACCGAGGATCCCTTCCAGAATATCATAGTTCTTCTTAGTTGCCTCATCCAATTTCAAATCAGCTATCTCTTTTTCCAATACTTGAATCTCACCTACTAGTGTCTCCACCTTCCTACTTGCATTCTCTATAAGAATATTCATCAAATTATTCGAATTGCTGGTTAATTCTTTCTCCCATTGAGCTAAAAGATCTTGCTCCAAGTCATCATAAGTTGGAAAGAGTTGCGACCGTAATCCGCGAGGCACTCTACCCAATCTCTGATACTGCCTCAATGTTGCTCCATCCCACCATTTAGACGCTTCTACTTTTTTCAACCTTTCTAAACGTATAAACTTCTGTTTTAATCCCTCTTTCACTTTAGTATTACCCTGGGTTACTGCTTTATTGATAGCAACCCCTGCACTCAAATCTTTAAATAAGTCCTCAGCTACCTTGTCTCTATCTCTCCTCAAACTCATTTTGAGCACTTACTCCGTTTCTCCTGATTTCCTCGGGGATATAAATGCCGCACACCTTAATTTAACAGAATAACAAAAGCTGAATGTGGCAAGGCTCTATGCGCAAAGTTTATCCACAGTAATCCCCACAGTCATATGCAGAAATATCCAATTGTGTGCTCCAAGGAAGAGGGCAGCCACTCGTACCCACAAAACTGGACCAGAAAAATCCGGTCCTACAATAAACAACAAATTATCCTGAGCACTACTCAGTATATATTATAAAATCAAAGTCCAGTCCGTCTTCTTGTAACTCCAATGTTTATTCCAGGTAGAAAAATAGCCAACACGTGTTTCGTCAGGTCTGATGCATCCGCATCTCTGACTTCATCAGGGCTATAAACAAATTAATAACATATGTATGAGTCACACTAAACTTTTATTAAATAGAATCCCTTCACCACAACACCCATGTGTTCGATAATCTCAAGGTGATTCATAAATAACAACCACTCCAACTGGAATGGTCACAATAGATATCATAAAATTATTTATGTCATAGAAAGAGGGAATTCAATAAACAATATTAATTATTTCACAAAAAATTAAAAAACAATAATTGTCACTTCACGTGCGTACAGTATATCCATACTATAAACACAAAACAATAATCATTAAAGTGCATCAACAACACACAGACCTATTATGTATAGTGCATAGACCACCACCTAACCCGTAACCAGCATCAATTCACTTTTCAGTTGTTCCGGATAATGAGCTCACCTTATACAATATCTCTCTAGTCCAGACATCCACTGCTTGACATAGACTTATATACAGTCAATAGTCTTATATGGGCCTCCATCCAGGATATCCAAAATTCAAAATACGTTTTCTCTAACCTGTAGGTAATATAAGTGCATCAGAAAACCTGATCTATCACCCAAATATACACTTCCTACAACTAATCATAACAATAATAAGAATTATGCGCATCCACATATTAAGGTGCAAAACATAATCAAGCTATCTGATTCTCTATCAAATCAATCTGTTGCAAATGTAAAACTCACGTCATGCCTAATAAACGGAAATTACACATACCCAATCAAACAGATTACACTATACCAACAGCAGTTACTATAGCCCAAAATAAATCAGTGTTCTGCAATAAAACTGTCCAATACTACGGGAACAATCATATCCAATCACACAATTCCGCATTTTTAGAATGCTTGAGTTGCATCACCGAGCTCATGGCTTGCCACGTGTTATCTACGGCCAGTATATTATTTAAAAGACCCCCGATTTCACTAGGTGTCCTAGCAACTTAATAAAATTCACAACTATACCCATACACACGACAAACATTATCAGTACTCACCCGAGTAGCAGAGAGTACTCCTCACTCGTCTTGACGGCGTTTAGCTCAAGCGCCATCTTGAATCTCCCTTATTTATAGCGGACCCGAAATCAGTTACCTAAGCGTTACTAGTAACCACTACTTAAGGGTGCTTGAACAATTAAAAACAGCCTTCATATCTAAAACCAATATCCTAACATGCAAATCAATTGCATGTAATTGTAATACATCATGGTATATAAAGCTAAAAACCAACATTATCCTTACACAAGATGGCCGCTAATACCTTCAAATATATGACGGAGTTCAACATAAGTAACGAAGCTACACTCGTCATCCATACAAAGTTTTTTATATCCAAAGAAGGCTTTATTACTACCTTTGATATGCGCAAAATAACGTATATCGCTGATTTGCTAATTACATCGCACATGAACCAAAATAAACCAAATTCAATAAACTACGGATCTCGTAACTATCTTCTCGCCATTAATAAAAACCTGAGAAATCACCAAATATCATAATGGCATTAAATGCACTATCAAGATTAGGTGAAATATTTAAAATTTACATATTATACAACTACATGAGACTACTATCATAGACGTCCCTATTAATTAAAATATCACAAATTCTCCCACAGTTGTCTATCCTATGTATGGTGACTTTAAACCCTCCATTCAAAGATGGAGGCTACAAATTCTGCATATATTCTAGAAGGTGAGCCCACCCACACGGAACAACTAAATTATCAATCAGAAATCTATTGCAAAATCACAAAGCCGGACATCATCAATAATCAAATTAAACAACCTAACGTGAAGCTAGGAAACATACAATTATATACATTGATGCGTGTTACACAGACTACGCAACGTGACAATACTATTCCACTACTTATAAAGCTTCATCTCTTACATATTAAGGAACTCCAGTTTTAATAATCAGCATCACAGTATATACATTCCAAATGGCCCAATCCATCCATATCATGTACCTAGAAAATATTGCATCTCATGATCCATATTGAGTCCCCGTTCCACAGATTTCAATGTCATTATCCAACGTGCCTCATTCTGCCTCAACCTCAACTCCCTATTACCCCCTCTAGGGTTACTGGGTGTCATCTGTAAACCATGGAATCTAAATTCTAGATGTTTACCCTGAGCAGTACAGTCGCACATGTGCTGTGCTATCGGGTATCTCATATCTCGTTGCTTGACTGCTCTAAAATGCTCCATAATTCTCTCTCTCATTGGTCGGATGGTACTGCCAACATAAATCATCGCACAACTACAAATCAATACGTATACTACATACTTAGTCATACAATCAATGTGGGTCTTGATTTTAAACGTAGATGAACCATTAAAACTAAAATCCTGGATACCATCCATGGCTAACCTACACATACTGCAGTGGCCGCATTTATGCGAGCCAATCGTCATAGTATGTAACGACGTTTCTGGTCTCAATATGGGTGGATAGCTTGGACTAATAATCCCTCGTATAGAGTTACCTTTCTTATAAGTGATACTGGGATAGTCCCTCACATGAATATATGCATATGAATATATGCAGAATTTGTAGCCTCCATCTTTGAATGGAGGGTTTAAAGTCACCATACATAGGATAGACAACTGTGGGAGAATTTGTGATATTTTAATTAATAGGGACGTCTATGATAGTAGTCTCATGTAGTTGTATAATATGTAAATTTTAAATATTTCACCTAATCTTGATAGTGCATTTAATGCCATTATGATATTTGGTGATTTCTCAGGTTTTTATTAATGGCGAGAAGATAGTTACTGAGATCCGTAGTTTATTGAATTTGGTTTATTTTGGTTCATGTGCGATGTAATTAGCAAATCAGCGATATACTTTATTTTGCGCATATCAAAGGTAGTAATAAAGCCTTCTTTGGATATAAAAAAACTTTGTATGGATGACGAGTGTAGCTTCGTTACTTATGTTGAACTCCGTCATATATTTGAAGGTATTAGCGGCCATCTTGTGTAAGGATAATGTTGGTTTTTAGCTTTATATACCATGATGTATTACAATTACATGCAATTGATTTGCATGTTAGGATATTGGTTTTAGATATGAAGGCTGTTTTTAATTGTTCAAGCACCCTTAAGTAGTGGTTACTAGTAACGCTTAGGTAACTGATTTCGGGTCCGCTATAAATAAGAGAGATTCAAGATGGCGCTTGAGCTAAACGCCGTCAAGACGAGTGAGGAGTACTCTCTGCTACTCGGGTGAGTACTGATAATGTTTGTCGTGTGTATGGGTATAGTTGTGAATTTTATTAAGTTGCTAGGACACCTAGTGAAATCGGGGGTCTTTTAAATAATATACTGGCCGTAGATAACACGTGGCAAGCCATGAGCTCGGTGATGCAACTCAAGCATTCTAAAAGTGCGGAATTGTGTGATCGGATATGATTGTTTCCGTAGTATTGGACAGTTTTATTGCAGAACACTGATTTATTTTGGGCTATAGTAACTGCTGTTGGTATAGTGTAATCTGTTTGATTGGGTATGTGTAATTTCCGTTTATTAGGCATGACGTGAGTTTTACATTTGCAACAGATTGATTTGATAGAGAATCAGATAGCTTGATTATGTTTTGCACCTTAATATGTGGATGCGCATAATTCTTATTATTGTTATGATTAGTTGTAGGAAGTGTATATTTGGGTGATAGATCAGGTTTTCTGATGCACTTATATTACCTACAGGTTAGAGAAAACGTATTTTGAATTTTGGATATCCTGGATGGAGGCCCATATAAGACTATTGACTGTATATAAGTCTATGTCAAGCAGTGGATGTCTGGACTAGAGAGATATTGTATAAGGTGAGCTCATTATCCGGAACAACTGAAAAGTGAATTGATGCTGGTTACGGGTTAGGTGGTGGTCTATGCACTATACATAATAGGTCTGTGTGTTGTTGATGCACTTTAATGATTATTGTTTTGTGTTTATAGTATGGATATACTGTACGCACGTGAAGTGACAATGATTGTTTTTAATTTTTTGTGAAATAATTAATATTGTTTATTGAATTCCCTCTTTCTATGACATAAATAATTTTATGATATCTATTGTGACCATTCCAGTTGGAGTGGTTGTTATTTATGAATCACCTTGAGATTATCGAACACATGGGTGTTGTGGTGAAGGGGATTCTATTTAATAAAAGTTTAGTGTGACTCATACATATGTTATTAATTTGTTTATAGCCCTGATGAAGTCAGAGATGCGGATGCATCAGACCTGACGAAACACGTGTTGGCTATTTTTCTACCTGGAATAAACATTGGAGTTACAAGAAGACGGACTGGACTTTGATTTTATAATATATACTGAGTAGTGCTCAGGATAATTTGTTGTTTATTGTAGGACCGGATTTTTCTGGTCCAGTTTTGTGGGTACGAGTGGCTGCCCTCTTCCTTGGAGCACACAATTGGATATTTCTGCATATGACTGTGGGGATTACTGTGGATAAACTTTGCGCATAGAGCCTTGCCACATTCAGCTTTTGTTATACATATACGGAGGGCTCAGCTTGTGCTTTATCTCTTGGAGCCAAACCAGACTGTAGATCCATTCTCCCCAAGGATGCCCGTGTCCCTGCCCCAGTGGTCGAAGTGGGCGGGATCGGCAGGGCACATAGTGCCCCTACTTTTTAATTTAATACAATCTGTTCCCTTACTTTTTTATTTAAAAAATGCGTCCCAGGACATCACTTGCTGATAGAGAAGGCTCAGCTGTTCGGGGACGAGAGGGGGTAGGCAGAGAAGGAAAAGGACTGTCTCTTCCTTCTTGCCCTGAGCAGGCAAGGACAGTGTCCACTTCTACTGCTCTGCCGCAGGCAGCTGCCCACCCCTCCTCTCTTTCTTCCTCTTATTTCCTCTCTTTCTGTCTCTGTCTCACTCCTCCTCACTTGCTGAATGAAAACCGTGACTTCAAGAAACGACTCTTACCCTCTCTTTCCTGTACTTTCCTTCATTCGTTCCCCTGTGAAATGGATCCAAAAAAGAAACACTTTTGCTGGAAATGTTTTTTTCTGACATTTTTCTATTCCAAAGTGCAGCCTCGGGACGGAAAGAAAAAAAAATGTTAAAAATACGACAAATAAATAAATAAAGCAAGACAGAGTGGTCGCAAAGTCTCTTCCTTCTTGCCCTGAGCAGGCAAGGACAGTGTCCACTTCTACTGCTCTGTCGCTGGCAGCTGCCCACCCCTCCTCGCTTTCTTCCTCTTATTTCCTCTCTTTCTGTCTCACTCCTCCTCACTTGCTGAATGAAAACCGTGACTTCAAGAAACGACTCTTACCCTCTCTTTCCTTCATTCGTTCCCCTGTGAAATGGATCCAAAAAAGAAACACTTTTGCAGGAAATGTTTTTTTCTGACATTTTTCTATTCCAAAGTGCAGCCTCGGGGCAGAGAATTTGTTTTTTCAAAATACGACAAATAAATAACTAAATAAAGCAAGACAGAGTGGTCGCAAAGTGGCAAAATTGGTTTTATTCACACCCAAACACATTAGCGCCACTTTACAGAGTTTGCCAGTGAAGTGCTACTTTCGTTTTCTTGTCTTTCTGTGAACAACATTGTTTTCCCAGGGTGGGAAAGTGCACCATTCCTGGAAATACTGCAATACCTGGTTGATGCATGGAGTGGAAAACATTTAATGTGATCCTTATCAGCTGTTTTCCTTATTTTAGTTTATAAAATGTGTACTTCGGCTCCGTGTTCACAGATGTGGTCTTTTTAAACCATACCGCTTACGTTTTGTAAGGCTATAAGCAAAGGGCCCTGTAGTCATGTCCTTAACTTTTCAGGCAAAAACACTAATTGATTTCTGAATAATGAGTGTACAAGAGTTAAGGTAGCCATGTTGTTCCTGCTTACATTTCACATACTTTACTTAATCTTGCATTCCCTATGACTGTTTGCTTTTTCCAGGATGTTACTTTTTTATTTTTTCAGGCAGCATATTACTCGACTTGTGGATAATTTGAATTGAGTCGCATCCAGGTGTTTATAGCGAGGCACAATTGGGTTGTATCAGAAGGCAGTGCGAGTTTCTTTCAGTGGGGCAGTAGGGTGTTCAGTGAGGGAAAGGATGTGGCACTGTGGCCAGAGCTGCCAAATTTGGAACTGGGGAAACAGGTTCAGCCTTCTTGACCAGTCCATCAGACCACTCTCCTGAGGGAGCATATTCCCATGCTAGACCTTAGAAGGCCCGCTAGACCTTAGAAGCTTTGGTGTCTTAGCACCAGCAGGTGGACCCTAGTGGTGTCAAGTTTTTTTTTTTTTTTAAACTGTTTTTATTTACATTGAAAATAACAAAAATGTAAAAGGTAAAAAAACAATAATCAGCAGACATAACTCTCATATCTTCTTTGCATATGAAATCAATAATGATTACAATTGGTGGGATCACGGAGTAGATAACATTGCATTTCGCTATTTCTAGGTCTCTCCCACGGTTCTCACCCTCACGGTAGCTGATACACCCCTCCCACAAAAGATTCATGATCTAAGGCTCCGGACTCTACACCCACACACTCCCGTGAAATCAATTGCATAATGTCCGTGTCCCCATCGTCTAGCTCTAGCCCGTAGTAACTCAGCCATGGTTGCCAAATCTTCCGAAATTTCTTAGGACACCCTCTTGCCTGATACACTGTCCTTTCTGCCCCCATGTACATGTCCATGCCAGCCCTCCAATCTTTCATAGTGGGGGGGGGGGGGTCTGCCCTTCCCCAGTTCCTAGCTATGTCGCGTTTTGCTACTATGAGTCCTAGGTTACTTGACAAAATATTATATATAGGCAAGTCGACATCTGTATGTATGCCCAGCGGGACATATTTAGGGTCTAACGGGTTTTGCGTCCCAAGTATATTAGTCAATTCTTGTAGAACCCGCGTCCAGTAGCGGTGTATTATTTGGCAGTCCCAGAGAGTATGGATATAGGAGCCCCTCTCTGTTTTGCATCGTAGGCACTCGGGTGTTTCAGCTCGGCCCATTGCATGTAGTCTCGCCCTGTCGTAGTACACTCTATGTAATATTTTAAACTGAATCAATCGTAGCCTGAGTTTTATTGCCACTTCTCTAGGGTGCATTAGGGCCATCTCCCAGTCTATATCCTCTAATTCGCCCGTTGTAGCCTCCCATTTACGTCTCAGTGCCAGTAGGTTATCGGGCATGTTATTTATTAAAGTCTTATATGTCCACAAAACTGCCTTCTCAAATATCTCCTCCTGGAGCAACCTGCCTTCTAATGGAGCATACTCCGGGAGGTCGGCGATGTCGGGTTTCTGCGCTGCTCAGGCATGTTGGAGCTGGATATATTTGTAGTATTGCCTATCTGACAAGTTATAATCCTCTTGTTGTTGTGGAAAAGTCATCAAATCTCCTCGTCTAACAATGTTCCCCAGGCTAGTTATCCCGATGGTGTCCCATCCTCTGAATCCCACAGTTTCGCTATCTCCTGTAAACGCCTACCCTCCCACAAGGGGGTAGCCCTCGTCAACCTTTTTTCCCCATTTCATTTGACGTTCTGCTTCTTTCCATGCTTCTATTACTCTCCTAGTTGCTGGCAGCAGGCCCTGTACCCGCCCCCCCCTCCGTATATGTAGTGTAGGTAAGAATGTTTTTGAAATTGGAGTCTCTCTAGTGCATATGTGGGGTGGTCTCCGGGTGCGTGTCCCCATTCGTTAAGTATGGTGAGGTGAGCAGCCCTATAGTATGCCCGTATATCTGGTAACGCTATTTCCCCATTATATTGACTGCGTTGCAATGTCTGGAGTGCAACTCGAGGGTGGCCTCCATCCCACAATAATGTGCGGACTTGGTCATTTATAGCCCGGGAAATTGTCTCCGGGATCTTGTGGTACGTATTTTGAAGAATATATAGGAGCTTTGGGAGTGTAATCATTTTGTACATGGCGGCCCTTCCAAGCAACGTCAATGGGAGGCGCCGCCATCTGGCCATGTCCTCCCGGAATTCTTGCAGGACACGTTGGATATTATGGGTGAGGCAATCCGCATCATTAATGGAGATAAACAGACCTAGGTATTTAAAGCCCTCAGCTGCAATCGGAAGACGCAGCGGTATAGATTGTATGTCAGCAGGGCCGCCAATGGGGTACATTTTGGATTTCCCCCAATTGATGTTGTATCCAGCTCGTTTACCGTATTCCGTGACCAATTCGAATACCACAGGGAGTATTATGTCCAGACTAGCAATGTATAGTAGGATGTCATCTGCATAGAGGGAGAGTCGTTCCTCCCTCATCTGCCCCTCATCATCCTGAAATCCCTTCAGTGCCGGATGTGCTCTGATTAGGCATGCCAATGGCTCAAGGACCAGTGTAAAAAGTAGAGGGGACAGTGGGTAACCCAGTCGAGTCCCTCGTTGGATGGGAAAGGTCGCTGACTTGACTCCGTTGACCTTAATTCTGGTGTTCGGGTTTGTATACAATAAATCTATCCACGACCGAAAGTTATTCCCAAATCCAGTTTTTTGGAGCACGTGTCTCATGAAAGGCCAGTGGACTGTGTCAAATGCCTTTTCGGCGTCGAGCGACAGGAGTGTCCAAGGCCTGTCTCCCCCTTTTAGCCATGTCCATTCAGTTTGCAAGTCTACGCAAATTAAGGCGCGTGGAATGCTTGGGCATAAAGCCCGACTGGTCCTTGTGAATCAATGACATGATAACCGTTAACAGCCGCGTGGCAAGCATAGAAGCCAAGATCTTAGTCTCAATGTTTAAAAGCGAGATTGGACAGTAGGACCCGCAGTCTTCTGGGGCTTTGCCAGGTTTTGGTATGATCACCACCGTGGCCTGACAGAGGTCTGGGGATAGTGGTCCCTCCTTTTTGGCCTCCGTAAACATTCGCAGGATGTGTGGGGCCAGCAGACTACAATTCCGTTTGAAAAACTTGCCCGGTAGCCCGTTGGGACCCGGGGTTTTCCCAGATTTTTGCTTGGCTATGGCTGCCTGTACCTCTTCAAGAGTAAGCTCTGCTTCCAGGGCATCTATGTCTTCTTGGCTCAGGGTGGGCATTTCAATAGCGCTAAGATAACTGCTTATATCACCCTCATCAGCTGTTATCTTTGCCTGGTATAGGTTGGTATAATAGCGCTCGAACGCTCCTGCTATGTCCACTGCAATGGTATGTTGTGTACCTGCGTCCACTATCTGGCCAACCCAGTTTGCCTCCCTCTCCTTCCGGCTCAGCCACGCTACGAGTTTCCCTGCTCTGTCGCCTGACTCATAGAGTCTGTGTTGTGTTGACTGTATTTGCGACTGGACCTCCCCATCGGTCAGAGCACGAAGTTGCCTACGGGTGACCTCTAACTGTCTAAGTAGGATTGCCTCGGTTTCAGGGGTGATATGTTCGAGGTCGAGAAGTTGGCTTTCCAAGGGTTCTATCTGAAGAACTTCCGCTCTGCATTTCCTTGCTATTGTATCCTGCAGCCTACCTCGGAGAACTGCCTTGTAGGCCTCCCAGAGGGTGACCGCGGAGGACACCGAGCCATCATTTTCTTGGAAGAACAGCTTGGTTTCTCGTTTAATGACCTCCATCACTGCCACATCCCAGAGCTCCCATGCACTTAGCCGCCAATCCGACGGTGCTCCACGTAGAGTCCCTCCTACACGTCATTTTAACGGGGAGTGATCAGAGATGCATCTAGCCAGGTACTCTACCTCCTCTACTGTCCGTATTTCCCCCACTGGAGCAAATAAGTAATCCAGTCTAGAAAAGGTCTTGTGTGCCCCGGAGAAGTATGAGTAGGTACGTGCAAGCGTATGCTGCCTACGCCACAGATCTATTAGCCCCATTGACCTCACAAATTCAGCCAGCGGGGTAGGGAAACGGGTCCCCGCCGTCGTTCTGGACCGATCTCTACACGGGTCCATAACATCGTTAAAATCACAGCCGATAATGTGAGTCGGGGTATCGGAGTCTAACTATATCCTAGCGAGGTGTCAAGTTTGTTTAACCTTGACGGCCTGTCCATCAGAATCCATACTGAAGTTCACCTCCAGTCTTACGGGCAGGCCTATGAAACAGCACACCCTAGAGCAACAGTGACTGTCACTGAGGTCAAATGACCCTTGAGGCCAGTCCGCCTCACCAATTGGTACCTACATTGGCCTTGTTTCCGCAGTAGTAGTGCAACTCACCAGGGATCGGCAATGCAGGATTTGGATGCACACCAAACTAAGTTCACAAGCTTCAAGGTCTCTCTGCTTCATGCACAAGCACTTTTAACATGTGCTGTCTGCTTTGGGGCCACTGGAATTATGCAGCAATGGAAGAACAAATTACGTCGCAGTGTTGACTAAATTATGCAGCCATACAAAGGCTGCAGCGTAATGCGGTACATTAAAACTTGATAGCCGTAGATTGTTTGTTATAATGAAATCCATATTGCCCAGGTAGAAGACTTATCTTATTGTCAAAATTAACTGGAAGTGAACTAATGAATTCATGATATTGTACAATTTTTTATTGTGATTCCTTTTTATTTGTTTTTTAAGGCAACTTTTTAACTTTTTCTGATTGTAACCTGTTCTAGTGGTAATAATTATTGTAGGATATTTATTCCTTTGTCACACATTTTACTCGATTTTAGTTTTATTCCGGACCAATCATGTATATATATGTAAAATGCTTTTATGACAAAGTGTCGAATAAAGCTTTTGGAATGGAATGGTACATTTCTGATACTTTATTATTTTGACATTTTTACACATACTAACAGTCTCTGCAAAGATCTGCCTCATTAGCACCAGTGTAACATACAAATGCAGCAGTGAGAAAGGTGACCAGTCAACCTTTGCAAAGGGCCCTCCACTTCACAGAAACACAAGTAACTTTTGATCCGTTTGAGCAACAAATAATTTTGTAGTTAAAATTGTCAGATTATGCAGCAGATGTATTATGTGGCAAATATGGCAGAGCCATAATTACGTGGAAAACATTTGCAAACTAGGATATTTTGCCACGTCCGCACTGCTCTTGTGGAAAAAGGGAGGAGAAGTGCTGATGACAAATAGCTTGTGATTCCACTTGTAAGCATATTTGGGACATTCTGTTATTGGAAACGTATTCCACTTTGTGAATGTATTTCAATGTCAATAACTCATATTAAACCTTTAATAAACATGTGTATCCATTGGTTGAATTAAATACCGTAATAAGCTGTAACTGCTCAGTGAAATGCCAAACAAATACTAATAATTGGAATGTTTTGCTCTTTCTGGCCACACCTCTGTCTCCACCCACTGACCCAAACCTCGGGTTATTCCAGCCCTCCGATTCTCCACCCACAGTTCCCCTACTTTTTACCCCACTTCGACCACTGCCCCGCCCACTGTCTCCTACACCCTTGTCTTGCAGCGCTGCAGCACAACTCCCTAACCTGATGGTTCACACAAACTTGCAACTCCATAAGGTGTGCAAAGAGCTTTGAAAAACTCAAGTATGCTTTAATTTCTACATGAATGATAGGAATTGTACAATGAATATATCTATACCAATCTTACCTAACCGAAGCAGGGAAATCCTAGATAAATCGAAAATGGCACCCAGATTAAGAAAGTGCTGTGGTCCAATACAAATGGTGGTAGAAAGTGCTATACAAATGTTCATAACATAGCAGCATAAGCTGCAAGGCCCAGTGGCTATTATTATTCAACACATGTGTATAGCGCTGACCTGGCCACATGGGCAGCGGAGAGCTTTAGCCTCTTCAGACAGGCATCTTAGATCCAGGAGTTGTTTGGGATAGAAAATAGCACCTACTGCAGTAGTATTTGCCTACTGTCTGGATCAAATGTCTTTTGTTAGGGGTGAGAAAGAATTAACATTTGGGAATGGGGAAGGTTATGGGTAGATCATTTGTCTTTCAAAGCATCAGATGGGCCTGAGGCACAGACCCCTCATAAAAATATGGCTTTTGAGCAGAAAGTAATATTCTGGACTTTAATAGGATGGGTAGATTTTCTTCATATTGCCAACCTGGCTCTCCCAATTGTTATCTTACTTGTTTGGTGCAAGTATGCAGCTGTAGGCCCTGTCCCAGTCTTCAAAAAACACTGGCTTTTGTCAATGCTGGTTTCGTTATGCGTTTCGCAAAACGTTATTGTGGGGGAAGCTGTGGAACTCTTATCAATGAAAAAACAATTGACTACAAGGAAAAATATGTTTACATTTAAAAAAGCACACATTGCCGCAGTAGTACCTGGCCCTCGAGGGAACTACTTTGTGCCTGGATGTGCTCCTTGTGTAAGAGCAAAATGCCATCACTCTCAGCGAGGTTAGCCAATGGCTGAAGTGGGCTTTCCCACTGACCCGGGCAGTATGCTGTAGTGGGTGGAAGAAAAATATGAACAACAGACCAATGATGGAGGGGCAGGCTGAAAGTCCCTACAAATATATTATACATATAATTTTAGTAAATTCAAAAGGTCTTGGCTAATGCAAAGCCTAAAAATATGCACGGCTGCTCCTCAGTCACCGAGATTGTTACGTGCCTTATTTCGTCGTTCATTTGGCATAATTTCATGCATTTGAGAGCATCCTCGCCTTAAAGAAGGTTACACTTATTTTGCGCATTGCTATGCTATGGGTCTTCTGGGATTACACCCTTGTTGTAAACACAGAGCACTCCACTCGCTAGACTAGCGCTAGGAAGATGCCTTTAGGCATGCAAGCCACATTCCACCAAGCAGTAGTGAATGGTAGAACATGGGTGCCACAAATAATATTAAAAAACAATATTAGTCAGATTACCTAGAATGCATCGAACAGCATAGTTAGTACGTCTAGTTTGCTATCACTGTGTGAACAACAGCATTTGACACCATGAAAAGCCACACACCAACATCCAACAGAGCACACTTTACAGAACTCCAGGCACACAACACTATCCAGATAAGCCATGCACTTCGCTATCAAGGTATCTCAACAGTATTTGCCATTGCCACCCAACATTACTCAGTACACAGCACCTACTCAAGTACACTTACAATTTGACTTTCTCAGAGAGAACACACTAGACGGAGCCCTGCACATGAGCCCAGCATGGGAACAAAGCAGTATGGTTGGGAAAATACTGTCAACTCAACAAGAGCAGCCCACGCCACACCAATATATCTTAGAATCATTCAGATAAAGTTACCTTGAACATAATAAACCATCAGGCACAAAACATAGTACTATATTCAATTAACTGGCTAGTGATGCTGTCTAGAAAAAAAGGCTGTACAGGCTGGGCAATAGACAATCAATAATTCAGCTGAGATGAGCGGACGTGGTGTCAGACAATCTCCTTGTCGTGGCCAGGCTGAAGCTAAAGCAGAAGAAAGCATGGATGGAACTGACACTAGCGATATAACACCACCCTCCTCAAAGATGCACAGAAACTGAGTGAATACTCAGTCACCCTCAGCAACAAGTTTCAAGTCCTGTAAGAACTAGAGGGCGACAAACAGCCAGTAGAAATTCAGTGGGAGAAGATCAAAGAAACAGTGACATCAACCTATCAGAAGGCACTGGGTCCCAAAAACCACCAGCATAAACAATGGATATCCACCAAGACTCTCCGCAAAATCCAAGAGAGAAAGGAAAAGAAAGCTGCAGTGAACACCAGTTGAACATAAGCACAAAAAGCGAAACCTCAGAGCGAGTTCACCGAAACAAACAAGGAAGTAAAGAGAAGCTTAAGAGCAGACAAGCGAGGATTCATTGATGGTCTTGCGTGAGAAGCCCAGGAAGCAGCAAGCCATGGATACTTGAAAGAAGTCTAATACATAACAAGGAAACACTACGGCAGATACGGAAAGCCAGAAAGACCTGTTACAGATAAAGCTGGGAAGACAATCATGGGTAACTAAGGCTAACAACGAAGATGGGTGGAGCACTTTGAAGAACTGCTGAACCAGCCTGTGTCACAGTCTCTACTAGACATACAGCCAGCCGACACGGACTTGCCAATGGACTGCAGCTGACCAACTAAGGAAGAAATACAGCAAGCCATCACACATCTGAGAAATGGTAAGGTAGCAGGACATGAGAACAATCCTGACAAGACGATGAAGGCAGACATTGAAAGATCAGTAGACATGCTCTACCCCATGTTTGGAAGGATCTGGGAAGAGGAAAAGGTGTCAGGCTGGAAGGAGAGATATCTCATCAAGATCCCAAAGAAAGGTGAGCTGAGTTACTACACAAACTACAGAGGGATAACTCTTCTATCAACCCCAGGCAAAGTGTTCAATAGAATCATCCTGAACAGAATGAAGAAACAAGTTGATGCCCAGTTGCGAGACCAGCAAGCTGGCTTCCGCAAAAATAGATCCTGCACAGACCAGATTGCAACACTGCACATCATTATTGAGCAGTCAATGGAATGGAATTCCCCCCTCTAGGTCAGCTTCATCAACTATGAGAAGACATTCAACAGCGTGGACAGAGACACCTTTGGAAGCTCCTCTGCCACTGCAGTGTGCCAGATAAACTCATGAGAATCATCGGGAAATCTTACAAGGGAATGACCTGCAAGATAGTCCATGGAGGACAACTCACTGAAGCCTTCCAAGTGAGGACCGGAGTCCGCCAGGGTTCTTTGCTCTCGCCTTTTCTCTTTTTGCTGGCCATACACTGGATTATGAAGCCATCCACAGCAGGGAGAAGAAATGGGATCCAGTGGACAATTTGAATGTAGCGCGACATCCCGGACTTTGCAGACGACCTGACCCTACTCTCCGATACCCATCAGCAGATGGAAGAGAAAACCGACAATGTGGCAGCCACATCAGTACAACTTGGCCCATTACAGCCAAAGGGGAAAAAACAAGATCCTGAAGGCTAACACGGCCAGCACAGCTGCAGTCACTATTGCAGGCGATACACTGGAAGAGGTGGAGGCCTTCACCTACCTGGGCAGTGTCAAAGACAAACAGGGCGCTGGACCTAATGCGACAAACCAAGATCAGGCTTTTTAACACCAACGTAAAATCGGTCCTTCTGTATGGAGCAGAAACTGTGCCAGGACCTTTACTTCTCCAAGGTTTCAACCACCTTGTGGAGATTCGGAAAATAACACTGCCTTCAGAACTTCAAGTGTAGAACTTTACAACCTTCCTGCTCCAGGACCCTACAGACATGAACGGCTGCATCCGAGACAGCCTATGCCTGAAAGCAGCTGGCACCCAACCGTCCACAGCCTTCTGTACCCTGTACTCAAGAACTTCTCTACTGTTTCTATACTGAAGGTGTTAATCACCACACATACTAACCCTTAAGAAGACCTTCAATCTGAGAGCCACAGACGCCTTGAGATGAAATTTAGCAACCACTTATACTTAAAAGCTTTCACTTGTATTCTATTCACAACTTTATAAACCAGTTTGTTCTAAATTGGCATAACTTCAAAACAAAATAAACTCATTGACATGGGTCAAAAGAAAACTTTCCCGATAATGTAAAGATAAAGCCATTTGGAACAACCTTTCTCATGTCCAGCACCAATGGTTGTGGAACATGTTTGGGTTGATAACCCTAAACTCTACAACAAACAAACTCAGAAAATGAGTGTAATAGATCAAGATACACCGGGCGCAGCCTTAGAAAAGACATATCGCTCTTTGCAACTTTGAAGCAATCTTTCAATACTCTCATCTGACATAATTATTAGGATCCGCAATGATTGCTAAGCAACTGTCAGCTTTTGGATCACACTGGACACCGCTCTGCACTCAACTAGCCATAGGCCTGTCAACCAAGCCGTGACAGCATATTCAAACTCCTCAAGCCACATGAATACATTCACTGCGGTATAAACACAGATGTGCCTTTGCTGCCTATTGCCAACATTATGCACACTACTGTCCCTATTGTCACGCATTTTCCCACACCACTTTCCACTCACTTGCTCCTAACCGCCACTGTGGAGTCACCAGCTAACAAAGTAAATTAATTGGTACTGCGCTTTCACCACTACCATAAGTTACAGACCACTTTCCACCGCTACCACGCATTCACCACCCATTAGCCATTACTGTGCATTCTTTGCAAACATTCGCCTTGAAGCAGCTGTACGTTCCAGTCATTGGCCACCACTGTGCATTCAAAATGAGCCCGTGCCTCCACATTATATTTCCTGTGCTACCTACGAAGAGGCATTGTATACTTCTTTGTGTTCCTCATTCCTTGGAAACTCTTGTAGAATTTATCAATCAGACTTGCTCCTGCTAATCTGACCACCTCTTGTCAAGAACAATCTTCCTCTTTAACCCCTATATAAGAAACGTCTTGCAGCATTTATGCACTTTTATTTGACACTGCTTTGTTTTTCTACTTTATTTGAAGCTATGTTGAGCAAACCATGAGGCATTTAATGCTTCATACTAACGCTTACGAAAACAAAATACGAACGCAATAATCTAATATGGTTTAAAAAAAAATACAAAAAAATACAAAAAGACAAACACTTCCAAAAGGGGTTAAAAGTTGTGCCATTCTAACTACAACACTCCCCATGAAGCGGCACTGAGATTTAGATTGAAAAGAATCGTCTAACGCAACGATGGTTGGTGGAGCAAAATCAGAGACAGCAATGCTATGGACATTTTAAAAACACAGAGTTTCAAGTCACAAGATATTTTTACTCTTCATATTCTTAGAGTGAGCGAAAACCATAACAGTTTCAGGCAAATATAGAGAGGCTAAGTGTGCGGTTTCGGTAGCGAGAGAAGCTGTGAACTGTTTTCTTACTTTCAGCAGTAGCCTCCTAGATCCGATTCAGTACGTACCGTAAGATATCATCTCCTGAAACACCAAGCGACGCAGCAACTTTAGACACAATGCTAACCACCAGCCCTCCCCAGAGGGCACCCCTGCAGAACAAAGTGAAACACAGCTTAGTAGATAGGCACGAGTTCTTCAAGGGCAGCCCTTCAGATAACCGTGCCCCTAAAGCACTAAGGGGCCCAGTTATTGGCGGGTGGGAGAGCTATATAAAAACTTGCAACATAACATATTAACATGACAGTGTCTTCACCTTCAAGACTATCATGCTTGCGACTCAATCTCGGTGACTGTCTAAACCCCCTTAATCTACAGGCCCTGAGAGATTAGCTGTAGCCTTATTAGGAGCCAAAACCTCCTGCCTCAAGCATCCTCGCACTTCCTACTGAAATCCCTGAATTTTTCGACCTCTCTGTACCAAACCAAAACGTGGCTCATAGACCATAAATTACACCAATGCGTTGCTCATTGGATTACCTGCTAAATGAATCAACCAAAATTGATGTTTAAAGAATGCACTGTCTGGTTTTGATGCAATCTTGAAAAGGGACTAGGTGTGCTCAGATCAGCATGCTCTTTACGAGGTACGACTAAGCGATGAAATTGTAAGAGCCAAACCCTCCATTATAGTTTTGTGCAGTGGAATGTCCCAATCTCCACCCACACTCCTTCCCCCTGCCTTCAGATTGGACAGTCAGGGACGGACTCCTCACAACACCCAAAACGCCGACAGCACTCCAGCAGCGAGTAGCTTCACAGCCCAAAAGAGACTAGCTGCTGCAACTTCTCATGGGCCTAGAGCATACCGCTGAAAGACTCAACTAAAATGAACTATAAGAACTGTGGGTCCCACCACATGGTATCAGTATGTAGACAAGCATTATCAAAGCCAAAAGGTATGACACTGCCTAGGTCATTGCTCGTTTTGTCATGGTTTTTGTAAAACGTTGTAGGGAAGCTGCCAAGCACACACATATAGTTTTATTTCAAACTCCATTAATTACCCTAATTTTGTGGGAAGACAGATGCATCTATATTGAATAATTCTACACTTTGAATAACAAGAGTTATATTATGTTTGTACGGAAGGCAAGGTCCCTCATGTCAGAATTTGGATAACTTCTCCAATGAATGTGCACATTGATAATTTACGATACATCTAGATGGGTGCAATTTGGAAATTGCCCACTTGGACTACATCTCTACATGACCAAGTTATGAACAATTTCATAACAATTGCAATGAATTATTTGCCCACTTGGGCACTATGCTTAGAATATATAATTTTAGAAATATCTTGTTTTAGACAAACTAGATAACTTGCAATAGTTTTATGCATAAATAAGACCTTGTCATGCATTTTGTAATTCTGTACCCGCCCTGAAACACACGGTCTCTCTTATTTTTAATTTCAAATCTTTATGTGAACTTTCGATTTGTTTTCCATTCATCGATGAAGCCTGCATGTGTGGGCGCAATGGCACAGATTTGTGATTTTGAAACTGCAATTTTATGGACAGCGCCTACAGTGAAATGTCAGCAGATAATCATGTTATTCTGATCAGGGTTGTTTAATTCATAGCATCGATCATGTATTTAGGATTTTTCAATCTTAATTTTGGATGAGAAGCTGGGCTGTAGCTCTTTTAAGTTATTTTCTGTTATATATATATATATATATATATATATATATATACACACACACATACACACACACACAAGACCCGGTGTGTGGTCGAAACACACCGCGTTTCTCGGCCGAATAAAAAATACTGTTGCACCTTGAGACCGGAGTGGCTCGTGAATTTTCGCTGGACCGGCGGAATCTCTCTGCACTTGGAGATATTATATATATATATATATATATATATATATATATATACACACATACATATATATATATATATATACACACATACCATGACCAATGTTCGAGGAGCGAACCGAAACGCATTGGGCATAGCGATGTTTACTGTTATGAAATAAAGCAATTTTGTTATACGGATTCCGAGAGTGCGCGGTTTTTCATACCAACCTCTGGGCTCAGAGGTTACTTGTTGCAATATTTACGGCTGCCCTGTCGGAGAAAAACTGCACCGCTTCAAGGAAGGAGCGCTGGCGTCCTACTCGAGGGCGTTGTGGAATTATATATATATATCCGTCCATCATCCCCTTTGGTTTTGCTATGTTCGCCCTAAGTTGTCAGGGTATGCCCAGACGTGGGTCCCTTGCTCACTTTGCCACTGGATTCAAGATAGCCTGGCTGATGACGGCTGTAAGCCAGAAACCGGTCCCAGGATGCTTGTTTCCGGTCCAGGGAAGACATGGCTTGGCAGTTCGGGCTGGACTGTTCCCATGAGGCACAGGGTCAGACTGATTTGCTTATGGCCATGTCTGAACTGGGGTGGCGGAGTGAGCTAAAGAATGATGATGGATTAAACCCAGATCAGTTGACTGGGGGTGAGTGCTTGCAATGTTCAACACTCCGTCCATCATCCCCTTTGGTTCTCCTTTAGTATAGACACCTCATGTACATACTTATACTCAAGTACTCCAACACGTACTACCCATCAGTCAATAAAGCCTATCCGTATAGCAGCAGCCTGCCCTCCTGTTACCAACCTGTAGCACACACTCCTCCATAAAGGACTCTCCACTTAGTTTACTCCCTGTTGCAGCACTCATTCTGCTTTACTCTCCAGCCATGTAGTAAAGTCCTTTGAAGTTGCCTATGAATTCAGTGCTCTGCCCCCCACGGTGTGGTCGCCCAGCAGAATCTCTACTGCAATTCTTGCTACTGCCCTTCCGGTACACTCCAGCATCATGTGCTTTTTAGCATCCTCCAGCTGTGTATTTCCCCCGTATTACTCTCCTCATACAATACTGTCCTCTGTATCACTCTATCTATAGCTTTTAATATTAGCCTCCCTACAAAACTTTGCAATGTTGTACACCCATCCACACCCCTCTCCCGTACTACTCTCCTCAAGCAGTACCCTATTCCACAATATGCACGTTCTTGTTCCGGGACACTGCACTATAGAATTATGTAACTTTGTAGAAAATACCAGTTATGCGGTACTCTCATCAGTACAGTTCTCGCAGATCACTCACAAATCTCCCAGGCTCATGCGCGGTAGCTCACCCGGACAGTTTTTGTTTTAACATTCTGATACTGGGGAGTGCTGCTTATTCTATCATAAATTCAACAGCGCAAGTACCAAAAATCAACGAAATCATCTGGACGGGGTTAGCTACACAGGCAGAGACCTAGAAAACACGAGTGCAGTAATCTGGAGGTTTGCTGTACGATCCGACACTACATTTCTCTTCCCCTGCAGTACCCGCTCTTCTATAGTTTTCTCCCCTGTAGTACTTAATTCCTGTAGTGCTTTCTGTAGTTACTCGACGACGCTGAGGCACCATCCACTGCCATCATTTTTTCACCAGCACGGTAGTACTCCCCTCGGGTACTTTCTGCAGGAATATCCCAAACAACACCCACTTTCCCCTGCAGTAAAAAAACACCTAGAGTGCTCTGTGCTACTCGCCGACATTGTAAAGTATTCCGCCAGCAGCACTCACCAACCTGGTAGTACTCTCCTGTTACTCGGTGGTACTTTTCATTGAAGCATCCATCACCCCGTCACCATCCACAACCCCTTCACTATTCCCACCCCATAATGCTCACCTTGCAGTAACAGCCCCACAGCCCCCATTGTAGTAGTCTGCCGTCTTTAAGTAGCCTCCTCATGTGCTCTCATTAGCACCTCCCTGCAGCGCCCATCTCCACCCGACAGCTAATAATGCATACCCTGTAGTAAGGGGCCCATGGAGTGAATACACCCCCCTTCAGTACTCAAACCACTGCAATTAATTCCCTCTCTGTGGGTTTCTACTTTGCTCCTTATATTGCTCCCCCCCCGATTACACTCCCTTGTGTGGTACTCCCCTCTCATGCGCAAACCTCCTTTGTAATACTGCCCTCCCCAACCCTCCAGCACTCACATTTTCATCTCTCCGCTCTGCTTCACTCTCCCGTTTCCAGCGGCCCGCAGCTCCTGTACCGGACATGACGCGCCACGGGACCGGAAGTGGTTGTCCTCAGGCCGGCGCCCGGTTTCCTTGGCAACGGCGAGAAGCGCTGCGGCCTAGAGCGCGATCGAGCCGAACCAGAAGTAGCTTGAGAGGGGCAGTCCCGCTCTGAAACACGAGCATTAACTTCCCTGAGAAAACAACACCAGTCCGCCCCTTACTTCTGAACGCAACTCGATCCGCGGCACAACCCCCAGAAAATTGTTCTACTTAACGTGATACGCCAATAGCCCCTCGGAATCACGTTTGCTATCTTCAGCCAACCTGGCTTCTAAGTTGACAGTAGTTTGCATTATGGAGCAAGCAGCTTCGCTTTTAACTTTAAAAGTATGGGCTCAAATTAAGTCGCTAGAGTGCACGATGTTCCGTCAGTGTATGACATAACCTACTTGAGGTGGGTGACTTGGCGCTTTGTAGATTTTTTTTTGCAGTTTTATATAGCGCGAACTCGACCAAAGGTATTGGAATGCTTTAAATGAGCACCAGTTACGTTACACAAGGACACATTCATTTTTTTGTAGACACTGGGGGATTAAATGATCTGGCCAGAATCACAGGATGTTTGGGGCAACACCGAGGCTTGAACCGGATTCCCCAGCTTGAAAGTCTGCTTGAACCTTGTTCCCCAGCTCCAAAGTCGGCAGCTCTGGTCGTTATGCCACATCTATCCATTCTTTCTTTTTTTTTTCTTTCCTATTTCTTTTTAAGCATTGCTGTGAGAAGTTGGCCTGGCATATGCTGTACACTAGTTATAGTGGGCACCTTGCACCAGTCCAACCGACCCTTATTGATGATAGGTTTAAAGACAACCTTTATTGAAAGCTATCCTAGTGGTAGCTATGGAGAGCAGCCTTCAGGCTAAGTCTTGAAGGAGTGTAAAGCAGCTTGGTTTACCAGATTATAACCTCTTGAATGACTAAATGAAAGGAGAACCACACAAGATATATATAAAATATATGTATTTATTTCTAAACACTAACTACTAATCTCTTTATGAGATTAGAGTTCAAGATACACAGTATCACAGTATTAAAACGACAGTAAATAGCACAATACACAGTGGGCTCCAGGGGGAGACCAAACCATATACTAAGAAAGTGGTATAAGAACCACGACTTGACTAGACACAGTGCCTAGAGCACGTAGAATCGCTGGGACCCCAAGGAACCACCCAAGGTAGTGACACAGGGGACCCACGGGGGACGTGTGCAGTGTGTGAACACAGCCGTGAGCGCCGTAGGATTCAATGCGGAAAGTCGCGGTTGGAATTTTAAAGATAAAGGACACTTAGGAGAGGACTTTCAGCAAACCCCTTTTGACTTAAGGGGTTCTAGGGCCAACACCCACGGGAGCACCGGAGTACTCGAGTTACCTCACCCAGGGAAGCCGGGTGCATAGGTGTCAAAGGCTGCCGTGAAGGAGAAAAGTGTCCGGGTGGATCCAAGCCTGGATCGAAGATGTGAAGAACCTGAAAGCAGAGGGGACAGAGTCTGGGTCACTAGCCAGTGACCAGGAGCGGAGCAATCGAATGCCCACCGATGTCGGGTGCTTCAGGTGCGAAGAGGTGAAGCTTGACTCTGCAGCCACGGGGTCCCGGAGACGTCGACCAGGAGCCGGATTCGAGCTGTCCCACAAAGGATGTCGAGTGCTGGGGTGTCGGTGATCGGATTGACCACAACAAGCCTTGGCAACAGCAACCCACGCAGGAAGAGAAAAGATGCTTCTGTGTGGATTAGCAAGGTCCTGGGGACTCCCCAAGCGATGGAGAGTCAGGGCACGTCTGGAGCAACCAGGGAAGCCCAATAAAAGTTAGAGTTGCCTTCTTGGGGACCCACAGGTCAACGGACCAGGGATCGCGAAGGGACCTCAAGGGGAATCACAAAATGGCGGCCCACGGAACACTCGTTGAGTGTAGGCCTGCAATCTTCGGTGCAATTACTGCTCGGGGTCAGGGCTACAAGTAACCCAAAGCTCAGCCTCAGGGGTCGCCGGAAAGCTGATGCTTCTGCAAATGGTCGCGGTGTCCAGGGGTTCGGGTTACACGGTCTCCACAAGGGATACGGGCCTCAGACTTGCTGTGGGCACAGATCGACCTCAGAGACCTCAGAAAACCCACCTCCTGTGTGGCAATATTCTTCGGAGTCCGTCGGAGCTCGGAGATGCCAACTGGTCAGTTGCGTTAAAGGTGCCTGCCTTGCAGGGGAGTAACTCCTTTACTCCAAGGGAGATTCTTCAGTCGTCCAGCGTCGTGCAGATCGTCGAAGTACTTGGTTTCTGGTAACAGAGTTTAGTCCAGGTGTAATCTAAAGTCCTGTAGTCAGGGTTTCCTACTTTATATCCAAGGAAGGGGTTGGACAAACTCTGGGGACCCACCTATGGGAGGGTCAGGAAAGAGGGGTGGCTACACCCATTTCCTTTGTCCAGTTTCGCGCCAGAGCAGGGGCTGTGTGCCCCTGCAACCGGTTTGAGCTGGACTATGCACAGGGACACCAAATGTGCCCCCAGTGCAGACTTCAAAGCACTCTGAGAGTGCACCCACCCAGCCCCAATACACTAAAGCCTGTCTGGGAGGTGGTCACACCTCCCTGTGACAGGAAACCTATTGTCCAGGCCTCCCCTGCCGGACTTTCGTCCAGCAGCAGGAGGGCAGACTCGTGCCTGTGGCTGCAGCATCCATTTTGTGATGCCAGGGTTCTGTTATGCTGGTAACGGGTGTACCGGTGATGCCAGGTGGCTCCCTCTAGAAGGGAGGAATCATACCTCCCATCCCAGTACTGGGATGGAGGTATGATTCCAAGGTGTTTGACACCAAACACGACAGTTTTCCATGCAGCCATTCTCAAGTTAGCATTTACCGCGGGGTTATAATGCACTTAAGAGTATATGGTCTGGCTGCATCACAAACAACCCCGGAATAAAGATTCCGAAAGCTGCAGAGGGGCTCTGCTCATGCATGGGCACCCTCTCACATGAAACCCAGCACCCTGCCTTCAGGATTGTTAAGGCCTGCCATAGGGGTGACTGATAGGTTTACATGTGTAGTGATATGGAGAGATATAGGGAACCTATATCTCAGTAAGGGGTGCATATACCACCTTACACAGGCTGCTGTAGCAGACCTGTTGTGTCATTTTGGATGGCCTCTCAGGGGTGGCATAATACATTCTGCATCCCCTGGGAGGCCTCTGGGGTACCTATGCCCTGGGTACATAGTATACCATATACTAGGGACTTATAAGGGTACCCCAGAATCCAATCTGGAGTGTACCTAAAGTACATGCAAGCAATTTAAGGGGATAGCAGATAGGCTGGGGTCCTGAATAGCAGGATCCCAGCCAAACTAAGTCGAAAACCAGCAAAACACCAGGAAAAAAGTGGGGGCAACCATGCAGTCACATTCCACCTTCCTACATAACCCCCCCAAACGAAAGGAGATAAGGCTAACCTTGTCCAGTTGAGCCTTTATTGACTAAGTGGCCATATAAGGAAGAACCTGCACTAGCATGGTTACCCCCTTTCTTATGGTCCACTAAGCAATTCCTAACCCCAAGGGTATTGGATGATCTCCACCATTTGGAATTACTACCTGTGGTGTGTTTTGGCAAAGTAAAAGGCTGGTGGGGTGTCTGAGTATAGAAGTGAGGCCCTAATAAAGTTGGCCTCAGCTTCCTCAGATCCCTGGTCACCATGGAGGCCTTTCTTTCCATGACTGAGTTGTATCTGACCCTAAGGGTCAACCTCTGGCTGCCTACAGCTGGGGGTTGGGTCCCTTTGGCTGGAACACTGGAGGGACAGGGTAGGTTTGGAACCACTTGGTCCGGTCCCAGGTTTGCCTTTGCCCAACAGAATCCATCTGGGGGAGGTCCCTATCCAATGGTAAGAGGGTTCCCTCAGTGTGCTGAGGATTTTTCACCTTGCTAGGGCTACTAGACTGGGTGCCCCTAATCTGTGGATGCGGGGGTTCCTCTGGACAGGGAGCCCTTAGGGGTCCACTGACCTCTGCAACCCTGGGCTGACAGAGGGAGGGTAGAGAGGGGCAGGTTACCTGCTCCAGACTGGGTACCACCTTGGAAGGGTCCCCTGCCATCAGGGGTGTTGCCAGGCCAGGCCTGACCACCTCTGGGGCAATTCCTTCACTAGGGGTAGGAGCAGTTCCCTGAGGAAGCTGACCCTTACCTATTGTCTGGGGGGAAGAAGACTGTTCTTCAACCCTTCTGCTCTCTTGTGGAGTAGAGTGGGCCATTCTTTCAGGCTCCACTTCTCCAAAATTTTCCTGAGATGGGGTTGAGGCCCTAACAGCCCCACCAACCTTCTCAGAGAGGCCCAACATTTTTAAATGGGCCTGGTATTCAACTTCAGCCCAGGCTGAAACCTCCAGATCATTGCCCAACAGGCAATCTACAGGCAAGTTTGGGGACACTGCCACTCTCTTTGGGCCAGTGACCCCTCCCCAGCTGAGATTGACTATGGCCATGGGATGATCTGTTCTGATACCATCAATGTTGGTCACCTGGTACTTGAACTCAGGTAAAAGCTGTTGAGGGGGGACTAGTTTCCCTGTCACCATGGTGACACTAGCCCCTGTGTCCCTGAATGCCAACGCCTTCTGACCATTGATTAGGGGCTCCTGTCTGTACTTGCCCAAAGTATTGGGACTCATAGTAAAAGTGGCAAATCCCATGCCACCATCACAGACTAAGGAGGCCTGTAAGAAGGACCTTGATAAACTGGGGTCCACCTCAGTTCCCCATGAAAATGCACCTAACTTTTTGGGTGCATTACTACCACCTAGGGGATTACTACTTGTAGTACCAGGAGGAGTGGTAGTATTGCTGGGAGGAACATTTTCCTTATTGCTAGCCTGGGAGCAACTGGGGTCATTTTTCCAGTGGCCAGGCTTCTTACAGTTATGGCAATAAGGTTTCTTTTCAGGGGAGGAAGGAGTTTGGGACCCACCCCCAGGAGAGGACTTTTGGGGCCCTGTAGTGGATTTATCCTTGGATTTATCCCCACCTTTCTCTTGGGACTTGGTAGAATCTTTCTTCTGGTCACCACCCTGATTCTTTGGCTTTACTCTGGTTCTGACCCATTTGTCTGCCTTCTTTCCCAATTCTTGGGGAGAGGTCAGATCAGAGTCCACCAGGTACTGGTGTAAAAGCTGGTTTTGACAATTATTAAGGATCTGCTCCCTCATAATCAAATTGTACAATCCTAAAAAGTCATGCACCTTGCTGCCATGTATCCAACCTTCCAGAGCCTTAGTAGCACAATCTACAAAGTCAACCCATTCCTGAGTCTGTGCCTTTTGGGTGTCTCTGAACTTTAACCTGTATTGGTCAGTGGTTAGGCCAAACCCTTCAATCAGAGCACTCTTCAGGACTTTGTAATTGTCAGCATCCTCTTCTCTTACAGTTAGGAGCTTGTCTCTACCTTTGTCTGCAAAGGAGAGCCACAAGATTGCTGCCCACTGCTCCTGAGGGACCCTCTGTACTTTACAGGCCCTCTCCAGTGCAGTTATCCATTTGTGGATGTCATCCTCACTCTGGTAGGGAGGGACAATCTTGTTCAGGTTCCTATGGGGATGAGTCTCTTCTCTACTCCTAG
The DNA here is from genome assembly GCA_963921515.1 of Calotriton arnoldi. Classification (NCBI taxonomy): domain Eukaryota; kingdom Metazoa; phylum Chordata; class Amphibia; order Caudata; family Salamandridae; genus Calotriton; species Calotriton arnoldi. The sequence goes on along the minus strand of CAWUFW010005890.1, from coordinate 244,790 downwards.
GGACACTGTTGCTGCCACCATGGGACCCTAGTCCCAATTTCTGTGAAGCTTTCTGAAGCTCCAGGGATGCCCTGTCTAAGGCCAATTGCTCTCTCTTGATTCTGAGCTTAGCTCTCTCAAACTCAAGCAGTTGGCACTTCTTCTCATAAGAGGATGCCCTTTTATGAGAAGCAGAGGACCCTATAGAAGTACCAGAATGATTAGATTCCTGAGAAGGAGATCTTGATCTTCTTGGTAGACTATTAACCCTTCCAGGTGGGGTAAAGAGAACCCCACTGGGGTCTCCTTCCTCACCTTCAGGAAGAATTGGATTTTCCAGGTGGGAATCATTTTGATCCCCCTGGCCAGCATCAGAGTCTGGGTCATAGTAGTTTTCACTACCTGGCCTTTCCTCTTCTACTGCCCCACCCAACCTGCCTGCCTCATCAGACCCTGGTGTCTTTCTGAGGTCATCTAACAGCAAAGCCTCTATGAGGCGTTGAGTGCTTGCATGTCTCCCTGTTTTCAGTCTCCTAGAGGTACACATATTTCTCATTCCTGGAATGTGAGATTGTCATACCTAGTGAGCAAGGAGTCACTGACTTCAGGCCTTGAAGACATTCTAGTGTGGTGTGGTGTATGCACCTACCTACTCTAGTGGGAACTGAAACTCTCTTGAGTTGTAGAAAGGGTGTGCTAAGCCCTTGACACACAACTCTAAGTTCAGTAGAACTTACTGTATTCTAAACTTGATTTATATGTACCTATGTACCTATAGTGGTTTTCAGTTAGTCACTTCAAAGAGATTATCTGGTAAAGCAATAGCAAGCTTGAATCCAACCGCTGCACACCAATGTGAGAAGTTGGCCTGGCATATGCTGTCCACTAGTTATAGTGGGCACCTTGCACCAGTCCAAACGACTCTTATTGATGATAGGTTTAAAGACAACCTTTATTGAAAGCTATCCTAGTGGTAGCTATGGAGAGCAGCCTTCAGGCTAAGTCTTGAAGGAGTGTAAAGCAGCTTGGTTTACCAGATTATAACCTCTTGAATGACTAAATGAAAGGAGAACCACACAAGATATATATAAAATATATGTATTTATTTCTAAACACTAACTACTAATCTCTTTGAGATTAGAGTTCAAGATACACAGTATCACAGTATTAAAACGACAGTAACTAGCACAATACACAGTGGGCTCCAGGGGGAGACCAAACTATATACTAAGAAAGTGGTATAAGAACCACGACTTGACTAGACACAGTGCCTAGAGCACGTAGAATCACTGGGACCCCAAGGAACCACCCAAGGTAGTGACACAGGGGACCCACGGGGGATGTGTGCAGTGTGTGAACACAGCCGCGAGCGCCGTAGGATTCAATGCGGAAAGTCGCGGTTGGAATTTTAAAGATAAAGGACACTTAGGAGAGGACTTTCAGCAAACCCCTTTTGACTTAAGGGGTTCTAGGGCCAACACCCACGGGAGCACCGGAGTACTCGAGTTACCTCACCCAGGGAAGCCGGGTGCATAGGTGTCAAAGGGTGTCGGGATTCGTCGTTGTTTTCAATGGCGTTCTGCTGCAAAGTGCTGCTGCCGTGAAGGAGAAAAGTGTCCGGGTGGATCCAAGCCTGGATCGAAGATGTGAAGAACCTGAAAGCAGAGGGGACAGAGTCTGGGTCACTAGCCAGTGACCAGGAGCGGAGCATTCGAATGCCCACCGATGTCGGGTGCTTCAGGTGCGAAGAGGTGAAGCTTGACTCTGCAGACACGGGGTCCCGGAGACGTCGACGATGACCAGGAGCCGGATTCGAGCTGTCCCACGAAGGATGTCGAGTGCTGGGGTGTCGGTGATCGGATTGACCACAACAAGCCTTGGCAACAGCAACCCACGCAGGAAGAGAAAAGATGCTTCTGTGCGGACCAGCAAGGTTCTGGGGACTCCCCAAGCGATGGAGAGTCAGGGCACGTCTGGAGCAACCAGGGAAGCCCAATAAAAGTTAGAGTTGCCTTCTTGGGGACCCACAGGTCAACAGACCAGGGATCGCGAAGGGACCTCGAGAGGAATCACAAAATGGCGGCCCACGGAACACTCGTTGAGTGTAGGCCTGCAATCTTCAGTGCAATTACTGCTTGGGGTCAGGGCTACAAGTAACCCAAAGCTCAGCCTCAGGGGTCGCCGGAAAGCTGATGCTTCTGCAAATGGTTGCGGTGTCCAGGGGTTCGGGTTGCACGGTCTCCACGAGGGATACGGGCCTCAGACTTGCTGTGGGCACAGATCGACCTCAGAGACCTTGGAAAACCCATCTCCTGTGTGGCAATATTCTTCGGAGTCCGTCGGAGCTCGGAGATGCCAACCGGTCAGTTACGTTAAAGGTGCCTGCCTTGCAGGGGAGTAACTCCTGTACTCCAAGGGAGATTCTTCAGTCGTCCAGCGTCGTGCAGATCGTCGAAGTACTTGGTTTCTGGTAACATAGTTTAGTCCAGGTGTAATCTAAAGTCCTATAGTCAGGGTTTCCTACTTTATATCCAAGGAAGGGGTTGGACAAACTCTGGGGACCCACCTATGGGAGGGTCAGGAAAGAGGGGTGGCTACACCCATTTCCTTTGTCCAGTTTCGCGCCAGAGCAGGGGCTGTGTGCCCCTGCAACCGGTTTGAGCTGAACTATGCACAGGGACACCAAATGTGCCCCCAGTGCAGACTTCAAAGCACTCTGAGAGTGCACCCACCCAGCCCCAATACACTAAAGCCTGTCTGGGAGGTGGTCACACCTCCCTGTGACAGGAAACCTATTGTCCAGGCCTCCCCTGCCGGAGTTTCGTCCAGCAGCAGGAGGGCAGACTCGTGTCTGTGGCTGCAGTATCCATTTTGTGATGCCAGGGTTCTGTTAAGATGGTACCGGGTGTACCGGTGATGCCAGGTGGCTCCCTCTAGAAGGGAGGAATCATACCTCCCACCCCAGTACTGGGGTGGAGGTATGATTCCAAGGTGTTTGACACCAAACACGACAGTTTTCCATGCAGCCATTCTCAAGTTAGCATTTACCGCGGGGTTATAATGCACTTAAGAGTATATGGTCTGGCTGCATCACAAACAACCCCGGAATAAAGATTCCGAAAGCTGCAGAGGGGCTCTGCTCATGCATGGGCACCCTCTCACATGAAACCCAGCACCCTGCCTTCAGGATTGTTAAGGCCTGCCATAGGGGTGACTGATAGGTTTACATGTGTAGTGATATGGAGAGATATAGGGAACCTATATCTCAGTAAGGGGTGCATATACCACCTTACACAGGCTGCTGTAGCAGACCTGTTGTGTCATTTTGGATGGCCTCTCAGGGGTGGCATAATACATGCTGCAGCCCCTGGGAGGCCTCTGGGGTGCCTATGCCCTGGGTACATAGTATACCATATACTAGGGACTTATAATGGTACCCCAGAATCCAAACTGGAGTGTACCTAAAGTACATGCAAGCAATTTAAGGGGATAGCAGATAGGCTGGGGTCCTGAATAGCAGGATCCCAGCCAAACTAAGTCGAAAACCAGCAAAACACCAGGAAAAAAGTGGGGGCAACCATGCAGTCAGATTCCACCTTCCTACAATTGCCATGCAGCATAGCTGCCAAGTTTTTAACCCCGAAACCGGTCATAGGATGCTTGTTTCCAGTCCAGGGAGGACCTGGCCTGGCAGTTCGGGCTGGGATGTTCCCATTGGGCGCAGGGTCAAGACTGATTTGCATAGGAGGGGGGCGTGGCCAGCAGCATGGCCCAGTGGACGCAACCGCCGCAGCTCCGGCTGCCCCACTTTAATCCTGTAATTAATCCTGCCTTCTGGTTCGAAATTACCCGACTAATTGGCACTCCTCAGTGCCAAAGAATCCGGTGAGGCGACCGAGCGAGATTCCGGGAAGCAGAGCACAGTGCAACGAGCTCCGACGAATCCGGCAGGAAGGCGGCAGTGATTGAAAATGGCGACTGAGCTTGGACCGGCGCGCCAAGCGAGGCAGCGGCCCCAGCGCAACTGGTAAGAGGGGCGCCCAAACCCATCGGAGACGGCTCTCGTACCGGGGGCACAGCAGCTGGGGTGAGAAAGAAGAGACCTGAGGGGCCGGGCGCAGCCTCTAAGGCTGAAGAGATTCTGTGTGGGTGCCGCATGGGCCCCACCTACGCGGCCCTCCAGAGCGAGACGAGCCCTGTGGACCCCAGCTGCAGCTCGTCGGATTGAAGGGAGATGAGCAGGGGCTGCCCAACGGAAGCTACCAATGCAGTAGCGGGCGCCCCGGGCGCTGATAGAGCCGGGGCGGGGCTCCGAAGCTTACCCTTCGAGACCCGGCTGAGGCGTGCTGCGAGGTACGGAGAGCGGGCATGAGTCCCCCGGTGATCTGTCAGGAGGCTGCGGGGCAGCGCCCGGAGTGCAGAGAGCCTCCACCCGCACCAGCAAGCATGAGTAAACCCCGGGTTCGGAGCAGGGGGAGGAGAGGACTAAAAGGCTGGCTGGGGCTCGGGGGGACCCCACGCGGCGATCCGCCTTCTGCCCACTCCAAGGTGCTGGTGCCCCGTAATAGATCCAGCCAATACCACTCGGACGACAGAGCCACAGCAACCGCCGGTCGTGTAACACGCGGAGTGAGAGGCGAGCAGCCCTGACTGGTAGTGGCGAGGGCGAAGAGACCTTTTTGGTGAAATCGGGAGCAGGAGACCCACGGGGGGGAGCTGATCCTCCCACTCCCAACCGGGGAAACCCAGAGACTGATAGAGGTGTGCCGGTGCAGGAAGGAGACATCGAGCGTCCCCTCAGGCAGGAGTACCGCTCAAGGCCTTCTAGCGACCTCCCTGATTAACGCAACACATGATTAATCAAGCAGAGCCCGCGCAGATCTGCAGGTCGCAGAGTCGCTGTGGAGGCGGGAGACGGGAGATTGGCTAGAGTGGCACCACATATCCCCATTAGAGAGGCAGAAGGGAACAGCGGAGAAGTAGCAATCTACAGCAAGTAGCACTGACGATACCTGGAACCCGCAGGCAGGAGCAAGCCGACAGCGGAGACACGTAGCAACATCAAGTGCAAGAGAGGAAGGGACCTGACGGGGCTGAGCAGTCTGCCGCAAAGCAGCGTTCCTCAGGCCGGCCAATACCCCGACACACCTGGATTGACTCATTGAGGTAAAGGAAAATGGTGACAACTCATGGCTAAAGACAAGGACCAAAAGCCCCAAAGGCAGGGGAAAATAGACAGGTACACCAAAGTGGTGACTCCACCACCAGAGGCGACTGGTAATCCCGCACCTATGCCAGACAATGCAGCTCTCCTGCTGGCAATACACTCATCCAGGGAGGAGCTGGAAGGCAGGGTAGCAGAAGCACGCATAGATGTGACACTGCTGAGACAAGACCTCCGCAACATGCGGAGCAGCGTAACTCAGAGACAGAGGATGTAACACACAACTTGAGGGGGAAGTTGCCCGGCTGACGGCCTCCTTGAAGGAGACGATGTGGAAAGTGGATGACGCTGAAAATCGAGCGAGATGGAACAACCTGCGCTTTATAGGTTTCCCGTAAGGGATCGAGGGGGCTGACGTGGGATCTTTTCTCCTCAAATGGCTCAAAGACACTCTCACAAACGCCCAGTTTTCCAATTGCTTCGTGATTGAACGAGCACACAGGATGCCCGCCTCCGGCAGGGTCCCCCTCCAGGCCAGTCATTGCCTGCTTTTTAAACTACCAGGATAAAGACTTAATATTAAGTGAGATGAGACGCCTGGGAGAGGCCCGGATGGATAATGCTAAAATAATGGTATTCCCGGACTACTCCAGAGAAGTCCAGAAACAGAGAAGAACCTTCGACTCCCTCAAGGAAAAGCTATGAAACCTCCTAATTCAATACATGTTGCTCTTCCCGGCCAAGCTTAAAGTAATATTCCATAACAAGAAGTTCTTTTTTCAGACCCCGGAGGAGGCATGGTTGTGGATCGAGGAACGGCCTCCCAAAGTGCAAAGGACAGATCCGCTGGAGTCTCAGCGCCGGACAACAGAGACAGTAGTAAGGCCCAAAACTCCGAGGGCCAAGATGAAACACCGCCTGGGGCATAGGCCCAAATCCCATTGCAACACACCCAGAACGTTCAAAGAGACTGCGGAACAGAGGACCCATGAACTAGACTCGGAGGAATATCCATATCGAGGGACAAGGGAACTGGCACGTACTGGAGGCCACCCCAGGAGACAAGCCACCCCAGCCCTTTTGGAACAGGAGCAATCAGATGAATCGGACAGCGACCACCCACTCCTACAGAAAATAACTGGGCTAGAAGATCCAGACGTGGAAGACGAAACTGGGGAGGCACCCCGACCTGCAACGCTGGACGGGAGAAGAAGGCTGAGATTCAGGGCATGCCAGATGCCGAAGGGACAGTAAGAGAGCACTAGGTGCCCGTGGAGACTTAACCAGCCCAAGTTAGGGAGGATTTGAGTCTGGGCGCTAGAGCCCCACGGGACCTTTGTTCCCATTAGTTAACTAATTTACTATTGGGGGGAGGGGGCGTAATAGACCTCAAAAGCTAATCCTACGACACAGTTGTCATGTTGACATTTAGGGGAAAGTGCGTGGGAAGTGGGAGAGAGTGGGGTGGGGGGAGTTGGGGGGTTCAGGTTCAGGAGGGGGACATAAAAGGAGGGAATCCGATTCCAACAATGGCACAGAGAAGCGAAGTAAAGGCAAAACGAGACGCAGGCAGCACACTGGGACACAACATTCAATTTGGACATGGCAGGGACAACCCCACAGGGTGTGGCTGAGAAGGGCTACACAGTAATGACGTGGAGCGTCAATGGCCTCGGACATCAATTTAAAAGAGGCCTGGTGGCTAAATACCTAACAAGACTGAAGCCGGACATAGTGCTCCTCCAGGAGACACACCTTAGAGGGACTCGCTGTAATTTTCTGGGGAGAGGCACATATACTACCCTGGCCCACGCAGGATTTTCCTCAGGATCTAGAGGGGTGGCAATACTCATTAGAAAAGTAGTACCCTTTCGCATTTCCAAAACCTGGTCTGATCCAAACAGCACCTTTGTGGCGGGAGAGGGAACATGGGGACACAGGGACATTACATTAGTTAGTGTTTACGCGCTGCCGCGACTACAACGATAGACACTAGAGAAAGTGACAGAGGTTCTATTGGGTTCGGACTCCCCCCTGCACCTGGTGGGTGGAGATTTTAATGATGTGGCCGATCCTAGCATAGATTGCTCCGGAGCGATGGGGGGAGGGAAGGGGAACACACAACTGGCCGAATTTGCCCTCACCTTGGGATTACAAGATATCTGGCACCAGCATCACCCCGTCGAGCGGGCATACTCTTACTTCTCAGGTGCACACAGGGTGTTCTCCAGACAGATTATTTTTTTGCTCCAGCGGGGGAACTAGAAAAGGTGACAGGGGTGGAGTACTTGGCGAGAGGGTTGTCTGATCACTCCCCCCTGTGGCTTACGGTGGGCGGCGAGACGCGTGGAGAGATGGGTGGTGGAGGCTTAATGCCTGGGAACTCAGAGACCCAGTGATAGTGAAAGAGGTGAGAGTAGATTCAGGGCTGTACTTCCTAGAAAATAAAGGAACAGTAACATCGGCAGTGGTCCAGTGGAAGGCATACAAGGCAGTGTTAAGAGATAGAGCCCAAAACGCGCTCACACACAAGCACAGGAAAGAGGCGCAAGACATTGTGGCTCTTGAAAGCAAACTCCTGCACTTGGAACAAGTCGCAGGTGTAGACCCCAGTCATTCCACCCCCCTCCCCCCCAGATAGAAGTCACTTGCGCTGAATATCAAGCGCTGGCGCGCCAAGATGCAAAAATGCTGTATCTTGCCTCGAGGCATCGCCTATATGAGACAGGAGATAGGGAAGGGAGGCTCATGGCGTGGCTCGGAAAGAAAGAGGCGGAATCCAGGTGGGTGAATACCATCCACAGGGCTGGGCAGACCTTTACCACAGCACTGGGCATTGCCAACGCCTTCGCAGATTATTATGCTGATCTGTACAAAGCTAGGACGCGGGTGGGTGAAATTCAGATCCAGGAGTATCTCTGTGAAATAGATCTCTCTGTCCTGTCTCCAGATGATCGGGAGGCTTTTGAGGAAGAGTTCACCCTTGAGCAGGTGACGGAGGCCATACACAAACAAAAAACAGAGAAAACCCCAGGACCTAACGGTCTGCCGGCGGAACTTTTTAAAGCGAACTCCGGATTATTAGGACCGCACCTCCTTGAGATGTTCCAGGCAGCTCGGGAAGAGGGCTCCCGACCTGTGGAACCCACCGGTGGTGGTAATTCATAAGCCCGGGAGGCCGGCAACGGAGTGCGGGGCACACCGGCCAATCTCACTCCTAAACATGGAGATGAAGATATTAGCTTCCATCCTAGCGCACAGACTGGCCTCAGTTGTCACCTCCCTTATTCACGCCGGCCAATCGGGGTTTATGCCCAAGAGGGCAACAAGGTTTAACTTACTGCGTCTAGCGAACTGGCTAAGCACGGTCCAAGACAGAACGGAGCCACACATGCTGCTCTCCCTTGATGCCGAAAAGGCCTTTGACGCTGTTCACTGGCCATTCATGTGGCAGACGCTAAGGAGGTTGGGGTTTGGACCCAAATTCATGACGTGGATCGAGATGCTCTATAGGTCACCGAGGGCGAGGGTGCGTGTCAACAGGGCAATGTCAGAGGAGTTTCCAATAGAAAGAGGTACTAGACAGGGGAGCCCATTGTTCCCAATGCTCTTTGCGTTGACCCTGGATCCGTTGGCATGCCTCATCAGATCGCACCCGAGGATGACGGGATTCACAGCAAGCGGGGGGGAAGAACGCATCTCACTCTATGCGGATGATGTCCTTTTGTACGTCACCAATCCCTCATCTACGATACCGGCCCTTTTCCAGGTGCTCGGGACATACGGAGAATATGCAGGTTATATGATTAACTGGGACAAATCAATTCTTTACCCGGTGGGAGGGCCCCTAGAGGTACGAGAACTCCCCAGAGACCTACAAGTAACCACTGAAGGGTTTAAATACTTGGGGATGTACATATCCATAGATACTCCCTGCAGCCTCATCCGTAACATCCGAAGGGTAGTGGCTACTCCTAACATTACTGGGTAGAGCGGCAATGTACAAGATGATTACGCTCCCCAAACTTTTATACATCTTGCAAAATACACACTACAAGATCCCGAAGGATATTTTCAGTACAATAGATAGAGAAGTGCGCACGCTCCTGTGGGATGGAGGGCAACCAAGGATAGCGCTCCACACACTACACCGCAATCAATACAACGGGGGGATTGCCCTCCCGGACATAAGATCCTACTACCGGGCAGCACACCTGATAGCAATTAACGAGTGGGGACACTTGCCGGGAACACACCCGGTATATGCACTAGAGCGACGCCAATTTGAGACACACACTACATATATGGGGGAGGGGCGTTAAACACCTGCTACCGGCCACCCAGAGGACAATGGAGGCATGGAATGGTGCAGAGAAACAAATGGGCTGGGATAAGAAGGTAACGGGGGAGACCCCGCTATAGGAAGGCACTCGCCTCCCAGACAGATGGAAATTGAAGGGGTTCAAAGACTGGGACTTGATCGGAATCTCCAGAGTAGGAGACTTGATAAAGGAAGGCACTCTGATCACTTTTGAAGCTCTGCAGCGAGACTAACAGCTGAGGGACAGGCAGAGATATAAATACATGCAACTACAACACGCATGGACCGCAGAGGGGATAGATATTGCAAATACCCCCAAGTTCGCACCACTGGAGGGCAGACTCCTGCAAGGGGAGATAACAGAGAAGGCCATTTCCTGGACCTATAAGACCCTAATAAATAATGTCCCAGACAACTTGTGAGCCCTGAGGAGACGCTGGGAGATCACCCTGGGCGACCTAGAGGTTATAGATTGGGAGGCTGCCCTAATGTATCCAAGGGAGGTGGCAATCAAATCAAGGCTACGTTTAATTCAGTTCAAAATCCTCCACAGGGCGTACGTGACAAGGTCTCGACTCCATAAAATGGGACGGGCGGAATCCCCTGGCTTCCTTCGCTATACGATAGATAGTGGCACATTCATACATACCCTATGGGAATGCACGCACATACAAAGATGCTGGGCCAAAATAACGAGAGAGCTAAGCGAGCTAGTGGGGCTACAGTTACCGAGGGATGCCAAGTATGCATTGTTGGGTATACCTTCAGAAATAGACCTGCCCAGACGAAACCTCATCCTTTGTAATTTGGGGATGGTAGTGGCCAAGAGAGACATAGCCAAACATTGGGGAGCGCCTCAGGCCCCAACTCTGCGGGAGTGGAAAGCTGGGATGGGCATGAATATGGGGGCGGAGCAAGTGACATATATAATGAGAGGTTGCCCCCAAAATTGTTTCAAGATTTGGCTCAGGTACTATGGGCTGGAACATAACGGTACACAGGTGGGACGCAGACTCTAATCACAATCCGGGAAGAGGCTGACACGAGTATACATACACCTGAGTGGGAGGTAGGAGGCGGGGTCCAATGAGAGTCAATTTCTATGAACCTAGACAGATGTATGTTGATGCTGCTAAAAACGCAAGATTTCTGTAACCAGATGGGAGACAAGTATTGGCTTGTGCTCCTTTATGTGCCAAAAGTAAATTTGATATGCACTGATATTAGAAAATGTACTAATAAAAATATTTTTTTTAAAAAGACTGATTTGCATATGGCTGGGTTCAAACTGGAATGGCATGGGGAGCAAAAAATGATGGATTTAGGCCCAGATCTCTGTACTGGAGTGAATGTAAGACATTGTTCTGCATTCTGTCCATCAATTGTTCTTTTTGAAGTTTTCAACATTACCATGGTTTCAGTGTACTTATGAGTGAAATTCTACTGCCATATGTGTGACCTTTTGAGCACAGCTGCCAAGGTTTAAGATTGCATATGTGTGACATTGTCATAATTTCAGTGTCATTATGAGTGGCATTTAATGACTATGAGTGACACTTTCTCATGAGCAAAATCACGCAATGAAGACAAGAGAAACATATAAATATCAGAAATTACACCCATTTCACTAACGAAAAACTCTAAGAAGATCTTAAAACTGCTGCAAAGCACCAGAAATGGAAGGACACTGTGGGGCCCAACTGTACCAAACAGGATGTGAGAGGCCATGCTGCTTGCAAATGAGCCTCATGTTCCATAATGCCAGAGCTGCCAATTTTTCAGATTGCTTATGTGTGATATTTTCATGGTTCAAGAGCACTTATGATTGACATTCAACTGCCAAATGTGTGACCCACATTGCTGAGGTTCCCAGCCTATAGATGAGTGGAACCGCTGTTGTCATATGCTAAGAAAGCACCCATAGGAGAGATGATTTTCATGTGACTATAGGTTGCCCCACACAAATTTCCTGAGGAAGACCCACCTGGTGGGTTCCAAGTTACTGTGCTATTTTGGGTCGAAACATCGACGATCTGATTTTTGGCCTGTACTGAGTCATCATCCTCTAATGGCATTTAAGAAGAATTACGGGTTGCCCTTAATTTATGGGAATACACAATCACAATAGTATAGAAAGGCATTGTGCAGGCAACTGTTGCACCGCAATTTTTTTATTTTATGTTCTATGTTTTCAGCCATAACGTTTTTACTTGTCACTTTGCTCAAGCAGTTTTTGCACTTTTGCACCAATGGAGCAACCTACATTATGATGTACATATACTTCTAAGTGTACTATTGCTTTAATTACATGCGAATAATATAATTCAAGCTCTCATTGTCTATTTCTTGAATCCAGTCAATTCATTTTCGCATGTGCTTTCTGCAGTTTAATGTAAATCGCTTTGTCCTGACAGGACCACGTGTTTTTTGTACTAAACGATGCCCAGGTCCTGAGGTCTACAGGCCCATTGTAGTATAAGGCAATACAGCTTCACAAACAATTTGGGGTCATCAAGTGCTCCCTAACCCAACACAATACCCACGTGCGTTGTGAGAGATTGGGCTGGGAGCTTTATACTCCCTGAACCTGTCACTATGGATGACACTTATTGGAAGTGAGATGCTAAATAAACAACAAATGTGCATTTTTAAAACGCAAGTTAACAAAAATCTCACTTCCAAAAAAAACAAATGGAAACATATGCTTAGTTGCAATCTTTCTCTTTATAATTGCAGTAAGGGTGCAGTACCCTAGGTGGCTAATAGAGGTCCCTTTACAACTGCACAGGGATAACTAGTAACAGCTTGTAGTACTGCACCCTTTCCTTGCTTTATGAATTTTCTTCTATTAGTTATACTACTGCTGGAATATTTTTTGACAAAAAAAATCTAATAAACATCATTTGCAAAGCCAATAGCTCAAACTTTCACTAATGCGAGACCTATTGCATTGCAAATGCTTGTTCTTCTCCAGCAAGGATTGCAAATTGCATCTATTTTGAACATTTCATCCGCAGCCAAACCGGATCTTAGTATGCCTTTCAGCGTGCCTTTTAGAAACAGAGGTCAAATGTCTAACGGCAAAATTGAAAGCTTTATGTTATAAGATTGTGTACCGACATCAATAATAAAGATTAGGCCGTTGAGGCATTGCCAGTATCCATGCATGCCATAAGTAATGGGTGATAGCATGTCCTGACTAAGCATGGACAGCCATCCTTTTACACAAGCAATAGTGTGCCCCCAAATCCCCCGGGGTCTAGTATAAACACATTAATGATGTAGCCATAAAGGAGATTTTAGACTCTCACCACCTAGAGCAATAATATTATTTAATTACTACACGGTTACAGACTGCAAAGTTCCATAGCTTTTGCCCCCCCACTAATTTCCAGTCAACATTATCAAAGACACCACTGCAATCCAGACCACACTGAGTCTAAATTGTGTTTCCCTAAGTATTGTTCCAATCAAAATATGTTAAAAAAAGGAGTAATATTCACCTCCGGAGTCTATATCTACGTTCTGGACTCACACACAATGCAGGGAAGGCTGAGGAAGCTTGTTCATACCTCGGACGTTAGGTAAATACCAAAATGATTGACATAGAAAGAGGACTTGAAATTAAAAATCCTGTCAGCATCGGCTGTCAATAGTGGCCATATTTTTAAAATATCTAAGCTCACGAAAAGTGTTTAAAAATACAAATTTGCACATTAAGGCGGTCAGCAGATTCCTGCAATTCATGGATTTGTTGCCCAAATTCAAAGAAGTGCTACATTATGTATGGCCTACATTTAAAAACAATAAAATAAAAATCGTCTGTAGTGGGCAGTAGTGCAAAATAATAGAGGCTCAACCTCAAAACGATAATATTAAATGCACTCATTGTTCTCTACTGCAACGCATTACTGGTGCAGGTAATTACCATCCTAGCAGTAGGTTACATACAGGCGGAAATTCGAACAAGCAGTGACAGAGGCGGAGATGGCGGGGTTGTAGCAGGAGCAGAGAGGCCGATGAAGGCTGGAACCACGGAGGTCGCACTAAACACACCGCACGAAAAGGGGCGGATATCAGTTACAGCCAAGTATAGGGCCTAGGCCTGGGTATAGAGCCGAGGTGCACAAGAGCGATGGGAGGGAATTTGGTTTGCAGGAGATGACGAGCTCAAGCACCGACTGATGCAATTGGATGGTTAGAGACCATCTCGAAATATTGTGACAGCGTCTCACCACTTACATGACGTTACTTACGGGATTCCTGCGAAAAGATGTGCCTAGGCCTTGTGCAGTCTACAGATTGGCTACAGCAGGCTCAAGCTTCTAGGACAGCTTGTGATTGGCTCCAAGTATACCTGTATAGCAATGCAGCGTAACAAACAGAGCGGCCGACTTTGGGCTTGGGGAACTGGGTTCGAGTCTATGCGTCTGCTCTATCAAAAAAATGCAGATGTTATCAATTAAATTTAAAAGCATAACAAATATAATTATACAGGATCAGGTGAACAAACGTTTTGGAGCAAAAGAAAACAAGGGGAGGGGGAAGTGCACGGAACAGGCATCCTCAGACCGCTCTGATGAAAGAAAACAAAGAAATGCAAATGCAACTCGGAAGCGAAAGCGGGAGGGGAAAGTGCATGGAACAGGCGCCCTGGGACCGCATCTGATTAGCAGCGTCTTGGGACTGCGTCTGATTAGCAGGTAACAAAGAAATGCAAATGCTGTGTGTGTTAGCTCAAAAATGGAAAAGTCAACACAAAAAAGTGCCCACAAGGTATGGTAAATAACATAAAAGCATAACAGCACATGTAATAGGGCCAGTCCATATGGGAGGTTACAAAATTCCAAAAGGAGGGACTAGTAAGTATATTCACCAAATAAAAGCCAGCATTTCTAAAGGACAGCAAGAGGAACCAATGAAAAAGATGGGCGTTTTTTCCAAGCCCATATCCAGATTCAGCATGTCTCGAAGAGACAGCGCAAGTGCTGCCTAGGCAAGACCTAAAAAGGAGGTAAATGTGAGTGACAGGAAAGCCAGCCAATGGTAAGCAATGGGCAGTCTCCAAGCCTCTGTATGTCCTTGGTAAGCCCACAATATGTCTTTTGTAAACACACAGCTGTCGATTGGTAGGTTCGACCTAAAAGCCACCCACCCATGTTTGCAACATTTCCATATCAGACAATTTACTCAACGTAAAATTTGGCAATCCATACCAGCCGCAAATTTGCGGCGCTGATAAAACAAACAATCTCAGATCTATTCAGCATGTTATAAACCTGGCTAAATGATTTCTTGCAAAACATCATGGACTCCATCGCCCCCCTGGCTACACAATGCTAAGATCAGACAGACAAGGCAAAATTGAGGTTGGCATGGAAATATGTTTCAGGGAAACTCTCTCCTGTCACTAGTCCGACACGAAAGTAGGAAGGTAGGATCTGACTGCATGGTTACCCCCACTTTTTGCCTGGTGTTTTGCTGGTTTATGACTAGTCTGACTGGGATCCTGCTAATCAGGACCCCAGTCTAGCTGCTTTCTCCCTAAAATGTTATGCATGTACTTTGGTACACTCCAGATTGGATACTGGGGTACCCTTATAAGTCCCTAATATATGGTACCCATGTACCCAGGGCATAGGTACCCCAGAGGCCTCCCATGGGCTGAAGCATGTATTATGCCACCCATGAGAGGCCATGCAAAATGGAACTACAGGTCTGCTACTGCAACCTGTGTAAGCTGGTGCTTGCACCACTTACTTTAGATATAGGTTCACTATATCTATAAGTCACCCCTATAGCAGGCCTTATCAATCCTGAAGGCAGGGTGCTGGGTTTTTAGTGAGAGGGTGCCCATGCATGAGCAGAGCCTCTCTGCAGCCTTCGGAGACCATTCTCCCGGGTTGTCTGTGACTCAGCCGGACATATAGATAGAGGTGCATTATAACCTCGCGGTAAATGCTATCTCGAAAACGTCTGCATAGAAACATGTCGTGTTTGGTATCAAACACCTTGGAATCATACCCCCACACCGGTAACCACTGTGGGAGGTATGATTCCACCCTAATGAAGCGAGCTTCGTGGGGTCACTGGTCTATCCGGTGCCAGCCTTCTCGACCCGGTCAGCACAAAATGGATGCTGCCGACCAGAGACATATTTCTGCCCTCCTGCTGCTGAGCCAAGCTTGAGCAGAGGAAGGCAGCACAATAGGCATCCTGTCACAGGGAGGTGTGACCACCTCCCAGACAGGATTTAGTGTATTGGGGCTGGGTGGGTGCACTCTGAGAGTGCCTGAAAGTCTGCACCTGGGGCACATTTGGTGCCCCTGTGCATAGTCCAGCTCAAACCAGTTCTGGGAGCCGTTGGCTCCTGCTCTGGCATGAAACAGGACAAAGGACATGGGTGTAACCACCCCTCTGTCCTGACCCTCCCCTAGGAGGGTCCCCCGAATCTGTCCATCCCTCTCCAGTGGGTACAAAAGGGCTTACCTGGCTGTAAGACTTTAGATTTTACGTGGACAAGATTCTACAAGAAGAAACCACTGACCTTCGACCATCTGGACACTCTGGACTTCGCTGGACTTCGACTGGGCCCGACTTCATCTCCCTCTCCATCCAAAGCTTTGTCTGTGCCCTTGCTCCATACAGGCTCCATGCAGGACCTGTGGTGCACTAAGGACAACCGAAGAATCTCCCTTGGAATGAAGGAGTCACTCCCCTGCCCTAGCAGGCACCTTAACGCAACTGACTGGTCTGCTGCTCCTGAGCTCCTGTGGACTCCGAAGATTTCAGCAACACAGGAGGTGGGTTTCTGAAGGTCCGTGAGGTTGATCTGCCCTCTAAGCAAGTTTGAGGCCAGTATCCCTCGTGGGGACTGCATAACCCGAACCCCTGTGCACCGCGTCCAATTGCAGTTGCATATGCTTGTTGGCAATTCCCGAGCTTGTGCATTGGACTCCGTGTAGTCCTGACCCTGAGCAGTATTTGCACCAAAGAACTCCGGCCTCCTCGCACCGAGTGCTCCATGGGCTGGTACTTTGCAGTCTTGCTCGAGGTCCCTTTGCGACTCCTGGTCCTTCGGCCTGTGGGTCTCTCTGAGGGTCATATTGATTTCTGTTGGGGTTTCCTGGTTGCTCCAGACATGCCCTGACTCTCCATTGCTTGGTGAGTCCCCTGGACCTTGCTGGTCCACATTGTAACCTGCTTGACCTTCCTTCGTGGGTTGCTTTTGCCAAGGCTTGTTGGTGCTCCCGCCGGACACCGACCCCTCAGCACTCGACATTCTTCGTGGGACAGCTCACCTCCGGCTCCTGGTTGTCCTCGACATCTCCTGGTTCTCGTGGCTGCAGAGTCAAGCATCCCTTCTTCGCACCTGAAGCACCCGACATCGATGGGCATTCTTCTACCGAGCCCCTGGTCACTCTGAAGTGACCCAGACTCTGTCCCCTCAGCTTTCAGGTTCCATCTTCCCTGAATCCAGGCTTGGATTCTACCGGACTCTTTTCACCTTCACGGCAGCAGTACTTCTTCACAGCCCTCCATTGAGAACAACGGCAGTTTCCGATGCCACTCCAGGCCTATGCACCCGGCTCCCCTGGGATAGGTAACTCGGGTACTACAGTATCCACGGGTGGGGTGGCTCTCCAACCTCTTAAGTTCCAAAGGGTTTGCTCGAAGTCCTCCTAGAAGGGTCCTTAAAACGTTAAAACTGTAACCGCGACTTCCCCATAGAATTGTACGGAGCCCGCGGTCGTGTTAGCACACTGCACCCGTCCTCCGTGGGGTCCCTATCTACTCACCTTGGGTGGTTCCTTGGGGTCCCAGCGATTCTAAATGCTCCAGACCTTGTCTTGATCTCAGTCGTGATTGTTATACCACTATTTTAGTATATGGTTTGGTCTCCCCCTGGAGCCCACTGTGTATTGTGCTACTTACAACTGTTCTATTGATCTCGTATTGTGTGCTTTGTGTTCTTTCCTCGTGTAGAGGATACTAGAGAGTGTTATATTAATAAATACATATTTTTATATAACTACTGTGTGGTTCTCCTTTCATTTAGTCAATATAGGAGGTGATGTTCTGGTAAAACTAGCTGCTTTACATTCCTTCAAGATTAAGCCTGAAGGCTGCTCTCCACAGCTACCACTAGGATAGCTTTCTAAAGGTTATCTTTGACCTCATACATCATAAGGGTCGTTTGGACTGGTGCAAGGTGCCCACTTTAATTAGTGGACAGCATATACCAGGCCAACTTCTCACATTGGTGTGCAGCAGTTGGGATTCAAGCCTGCATTGTTTTACCAGATAAATCTCTTTATATTGATTAACTGAAAACCACTAAAGTATTAGGCACATATAACACTTAAAGATTAGAATAAGTAAGTTCTACTGAACTTAGGGTTGGGTGAGTTAAGGGTCTAGCACACCCTTTCTCCAACCTAAGAGAGTTTAGTACTGTTAGAAATGGGATCTCTAGTTGGCAAGGGCTTGCACCTTTGTCCAAGTAGGGACCCTTCTTCCTAGTCAGGGTAAGGGTTGTTACACTCGTGAAGTAACCCCTGCTCACCCTCGTGGTAGCTTGGCACGAGCAGTCAGGCTTAATTCAGAGGCAGTGTGTAAAGCATTTGCACATAACCAGCAGTAATACAGTGTAAGCACTACAAACGGACACCACACCAGTTTAGAAAAATAACCAATATTTTATATACTCAAGACAAGACCCATTACGACAAAAATCCACAATACTGTACTTTAAAAATGAATGCTTGATACGGTAACTTCTTCTTTGCAGGAATAGCACAAAAGCAAAGTTCGTACGAGTCGGTAGCTCCGTCCGAGCCTACCGTGATGCTGAAAACCACAGAGTCTAACAGTTCCAGCCGACCGCGTCGATACGGGCCAGCAGAGTCGTGAACAGACTCGGTTACAGTACCTTTCTCGTTGTGGCTGGTACGGAGTGTACGAGCCGGTCGGCGTTCGTCGCGGTTGCGGTGCAAGACGGAGCGATGCAAGGTGCGGTGTCCCTAGATGCGGTGCAGGCAGCGGCTCGATGAGCGTCGTGCAGACGGAGTCGGTGAGTCCAAGGCGTGCGATGCAGGGTGAGACGATGCTCGATGCGGTGCTGACAGGTTGCGATGCAGGTGACCTCGCCGGAGTGCGGGAGCTGGCGTCGGACAGCGGTGCGAGTCGGAGCGGTGCGTCGCAGACGTGCGAGCGGTGCCCCAAATACGGTGCGGTCTCGACTCTTGAGCCAGTTGCAGCGACAGTGTCGGTCTGGTCCGGCTGGCCCAGTGAAGCGATGCGATGCGAACTGCGGTGCCCACAGGTCACGGTGCAAGCAGCGGCTCGATGTTGGCGGCGTCGGACGTCGCCCACGGTGAGACCAGGGTTGCGATGCGAAGCGGGGCGATGCGGTCTGCGGTGCAAACAGGTCACCGGCCAGGGATGGATTCGGTTGACGGAGTCGGTTGCGGTTCCCTTCCTCTGTGGCAACTGAAACAGCGTTCCAGAAGCGGTACCCAGAGGCTTGTGAAGTCTTTGCAGTCCCTGAGACTTCTTAACAGGAGGCCAGCTCGGTTCCTGGCCCTTGGAGATACTCAGCACAAGTTTGTAGAAAGTTCAGTCCAGTCCTTTCACTGCCCAAGACAGAAGCAGCCACTGCAGGCCAACCCAACAAAGCAACAACACAGCAAAGGGGCAGTACTCCTCCTGGCAGCTCTTCCAGCTCTTCGTCTTGGCAGGTTCCTTGATTCCAGCGAGATCTAAATTCATGGGGTCAGGGCCCCAATATTTATATCCCAAATTTCTTTGTTCTCTGAAGGCAGAGAGGCCTTTGCCTAGTCCAAACCAGTTCTGGAGCACTTTGTTGACAAGTCTCCGTCCCTTCTTTCAGTGAGTAGGCCAGGGACATCAGACGCACCACAGGAGGTGGAGCCAGCAGTGTGGAGGGAAGGCACTGTCCTATTCAGGGCCCAGGTGCGACCCCTCCCACCCATCTACAGGTCGATCTGGCTATTCAGCCCTGCGCTGACTCACCCTGTCTCCTGGCATCCCCCAGCCCCTGTCACTCACATTCCAGACACGGAATACACAACCTCGCAGAGGCAGGCTTGGATGGTTAGACAAGAAAATACCCACTTTCTAAAAGTGGTATTTTCAAACACAGAATGTTAAAACCAACCTTACTAAAAGCTGCATTTTATCATTCTGAGTCCAGGCATACTAAACTCGAATTTCTACCATGTTCCCGGGGTCAGTTAGGATTATAAGCTGTAATAATCAAAACTGCCCGTTCTGGCCTAGGGGGAACAGGTAGCCTTGCAATAGTGAAAAACGAACTAGGCTGTAATTCACTATCAGGACATGCCGCACACACCCGGGCATGTCCTACCTTTCGCGTACAACGCACCCTGCCCACAGGGGTACCTTGGGCCTACCTTAGGGGTGACTAACATGTAGCAAAGGGAAGGTTTAGGGACTTGCCAAGTCGACATGGCAGCCCCAGGCTGCGCACAGGCTCTGTGATGGCAGGCCCGAGTTACACTTTACGGGCTGTTTGCGTGGGTGGCACAATCCAGTGCTGCAGCCCACCAACAGCATTTGGTCTATAGGCCCTGGCACTCGCAGTGCACTTTACAAGGGACTGACACATAAACCAAATAGGCCAATCATGGAAACACCAATCCATAACACATTTTATACAGGAGCACTTGCACTTTCCCACTGGACCGCAGTGAGGAAAGCGCGCAGAATCATCACACCAGCAAAAACAGAGTCAAAACCGGGAGGTCAGAAAGCAAAAGTCAGGGGAAACACGCCAAAAGATGCCAAGTCTAACACATGTCCCCTCCAGCTGAAAGTAGGGAGAACTACCCAACCCCATTGGAGTTCTCTTCACTAAGGCGGAAGAACCTGGACAGACCATCTGCGTTGGCGTGTTCTGTACCAGGACGGTGTTCCACCGTAAAGTCCATTCCCTGTAGGGAGATGGACCACCTCAGCAGTTTTGGATTCTCGCCCCTCATTTGCATCAACCATCTGAGGGGCCTGTGGTCTGTCTGAACCCGGAAGTGAGTCCCAAACAGGTATGGTCTCAACTTCTTCAGCGCCCAGACCACAGCAAAAGCTTCCCTTTCTATGGCACTCCACCTCTGTTCCCTGGGAAGTAGTCTCCTGCTAAGGAAGACTACAGGCTGATCCAGGCCCTCTTCGTTCAGTTGTGAGAGCACCGCTCTCACACCATGCTCTGAAGCGTCAGTCTGCACGACAAATTCTTTGGAGAAGTCAGGTGCCTTGAGCACGGGCGCCGTGCACATGGCTGCCTTCAGGGCATCAAAAGCTTTCTGGCAGGACTCAGTCCAGATCACTTTCCTGGGCTGCCTCTTAGAGGTCAGCTCTGCTAAGGGGGCCACGATGGTGCCATAGCCCTTAACAAATCTCCTATAATAACCGGTGAGACCTAAGAAGGCTCTCACCTCTGTCTGGGTCTTGGGGGCTCCCAAGCCAGAATGGTGTCAATCTTGGGTTGTAGGGGCGCCACCTGGCCGCTTCCTACCTGGTGTCCCAAGTACACCACAGAACCCTGCCCGATCTGGCACTTACTGGCCTTGATCGTGAGGCCTGCACCTTGCAGAGCCCTCAACACTTTCTCAAGGTGCTGTAAATGTTCTTCCCAGCTGGAACTGAACACAGCAATGTCATCCAGGTAGGCGGCACTGAAATCCTCCAGCCCGGCCAACACCTGATTGACCAACCTCTGAAAGGTGGCACGGGCATTCTTCAACCCAAAGGGCATCACCCGGAATTGGTAATGACCTTCTGGGGTTGAGAATGCTGATCTCTCCTTGGCCCCATCGGTTAAGGCAATCTGCCAGTACCCAGACGTTAAATCAAACGTGCTGAGGAACCGGGCAGCTCCCAACCGATCAATGAGCTCATCAGCTCTGGGGATGGGGTGCGCGTCAGTCCTGGTGACGGCATTGAGCCCACGGTAGTCCACACAAAACCGGAGTTCTGGAGTGGCACCGGGCGCCGCAGCCTTTGGGACCAAGACCACTGGGCTGGCCCAAGGACTGTGGGAGGGCTCAATCACCCCTAACGCCAACATCTTAGAGACCTCCTCCTTGATGCTGGCTCTGACCCGGTCAGTCAACCTGTAAATCTTGTGCTTCACAGGATGGCTGTCACCGGTGTCCACGTCATGGGTACACCAGTGAGTAACACCGGGAGTCAGAGAGAACAGTGGGGCGAACTGTCCCAACAACTGGCGACAGTCCCCCTGCTGCTCCTGAGTCAGAGTAGGGGAGAGGATCACACCCTCTACTGACCCATCATGCTCCTTGGTAGACAGGAGGTCAGGGAGAGGCTCGCTCTCCTCTTCCACCCCATCATCTGTCGCCAAGAGCATACTCACTTCGGACCTCTCGAAGTGGGGCTTGAGGCGGTTCACGTGAAGGACCTTCAAAGGGTTCCTTGGAGCTTGCAAATCCACCAGGTAGGTGACGTCACTTTTGCGCTCCTTTACCTCATATGGCCCAGTCCACTTGTCCTGCAAGGCACAAGGTGCCACTGGGGCCATTACCCACACTTTTTGCCCAGGTTGAAATTCGACCAGAGTGGCGTTCTGGTCATACCATCTCTTCATTTCTTCCTGGCTTGCTTCTAGGTTCGCCTGAGCGAGTTTCCTGAAGCGGGCAGTTTGGTTTCTAAAGGCCAGCATGTAGCTAAATACATCCTGGGGAGTTTTCCTGGGAGCCGCCTCCCAGCCTTCCTTCACCAAACTCAGAGGTCCTCTGACAGGGTGGCCATACAGGAGCTCAAAGGGGCTGTACCCAAGAGACTTCTGAGGCACCTCCCTGTACGCAAAGAGTAGGCATGGCAAGAGGACGTCCCACTTACGCCTCATGGGTTCTGTTAGACCCTTGATCATGCCTTTCAAGGTCTGGTTGAATCTCTCCACCAGACCGTTTCCTTGTGGGTGGTAAGGAGTGGTGAACTTGTAGGTTACCCCACACTCCTTCCACAGGGATGTCATATACTTCGATATGAAATTGGTCCCCCTATCGGAAACCACCTCTCTGGGGAATCCCACACGGGAAAAGATCCCCATTAACGCCCGGCCCACCACTGGCGCCGTCGTTGTCCTGAGAGGGATTGCCTCTGGGTACCGGGTGGCATGGTCCACCAAGACCAGGATGTACCTGTTGCCCATGGCTGTCTTGGGATCCAGTGGCCCCACTATATCCATCCCTACCCTTTCAAAGGGTGTTCCAACAACCGGAAAAGGTTGGAGAGGAGCTTTGACCTTCCTCCCACTCTTACCACTTGCCTGGCAAGTTTGGCAAGACCTACAGTGTGCATCTGACTGCCTTCGCATTTGGGGCCAAAAGAAGTGGGTGACAAGCCTGTCAAAGGTCTTGTCCTGCCCCAAATGTCCTGCCAAAGGCACGTCATGAGCCAGACCCAGTAGGAAGGTCCTGAAGCGCTGGGGTACCACCAGCACACGGGCTGACCCAGGCTCAGCAACCTTAGGCTCACTGTATAGGAGACCACTCTCCCAGTAGATCAGATGTGACCCGGACTGATTACCAGCTGCCTGGTCTGCAGCCTGCCGCCGCAGACCCTCCAGAGTAGGGCACTCGTTCTGCTCCCTGCAGAACTCCTCCCTGGTGGGACCCCCTTCTTGCTGCCAATGGGTCAGCTCAGAGATGTCTCCCAGTTCGGCTACTTGCTCCCCTGTAGGCACCGGGCGTCCCCCTCGAGGTCCGCCTCCTCCCGGTCCGTGGGAACTTCGGGGCCGGTTTCCCGCGCCCCTGCCCTTTCTCTTGGCAGGGACTTGGGCCACTGTTTCAGGCTCCAAGTCCTCTTGATCACCCTTTCTGGCCGCCATTGACCGAGTAGACACGCATGCCCACTCTGGCAACCCAAGCATCTCCAAGTGAGACCTGAGCTCAACCTCCTTCCATGAGGACTGCTCCAGGTCGTTTCCTAGCAGACAATCGACAGGCATGGTAGGGCTCACAACCACCCTCAAGGGACCTGAGACCCCCATTCAAAGGGAACCTGCGCCACCATACACTGGCGCTCAGAGTTGTCGACAGCAACTACTTGGTGGAATGCTCCTGGGACTACTTGCTTCTCAGACACCAGGTGACACCGGACTGAGGTCACACTGGCTCCAGTATCTCTGAGAGCCTCTACCCTGTTCCCGTTAATGGTCACCCAGGTGCTATATTTCTTTGTGTTAGGGGGCACCTGGTTTCCTGGGACCATCTCACTGTCCCCGAGTGAGACAAGGGTCATTTCTGCGGGATCCCCACCCTCCTGTGGGCACCCCTCCTCCCCAAGCGCTACACTAGCCAACACTTTGGACTGTCCACTGGTGGGGGGCTGTGTCCCCTTCGGGCACTTGGGGTCCCCTTAAAGTGACCTACCTGGTCACATGCATAACACTTGCGGGGGCCGGTCTCAACAGGCTTCCCTGTAGAGACCCCTTTCTTCTTATCACCGGGGGCTGGGAACCTTTACCCTGGGTACTAGTGTGGGGCCCTTTAGAGAACTCCTGTGCTTTACCCTTGTCCCCCCACCTTTCTGCTGGGGACCCTGCCCACCTTTGGCTGAGTCTCCCCAAACGCTTTCTTGTGGACCCTGGTACTCACCCAGCGGTCCGCTTCCATAGCAAGCTTCCTGGGGTCAGTTAGCTTACTATCAACTAGGTGCTGGCGCAGATCTGCAAAACATAGACTAGACAAGTGCTCCCATGCAATCAAGTTGTAGAGCCCCTGAAAATCTGTTACACTACTGCCCTTCACCCAACCATCCAGAGACCTGCAGAACACATCCACACATTCCAACCAAGTGTTGACATCAGACTTCTTACTGGACCTGAACTGATCCCTGTACTTTTCAGGGGTAAGACCATACTTCGTGAGAAGGGCATCCTTCATGTCAGCATAGGTGAGGTGATACCCCTTACCCAAAGCTATCAGAGCATCCCTTGCTTCTTCCGGGAAAAGTGGCCACAATCCTGCTCCCCAATTCTCCTCAGGGACCCCATTCATGTGTATGGCTGCCTCATAACCCTGGAACCACCTTTGTATGTCATCCCCCTTCTTGAACTCCTTGCCTACGTTCTTGGGAATGTGCACAATCCTGTCTGCCTTTCTGGACGAATTGCTGCCACCATCTGAGCCTGACTTACTCCTAAGTTCTAGCTCCTTCAGTTCTCTCTCATGCTCTAAGAGCATCTTCCTCTCCTCTATGGCCAATCTCTTCTCCTCCCGCTCACTCTCCAGCCTGAGCTTCTGCAGCTCGAACTGCCTTGCCTCCCGCCTGTCCTCCAGCTCCTCTGGGGACAGACTGCTGCTGCCTGACCTGGCGGGTTCCCCCTACCCAAAAGCACATCCACCCTGGAAATAGGCTCCTCCGCCTCCTCACTGAGATTACCAGGCTGCCCATTGGAATGTCTGGCTGCTACCCAGGCCCTCAGCGCCTTCTGTAGCTCCTCCTTCCTTGTGAGGCCTTTAATTTGGACTTTCAGGTTTTTACAAATCGCTCGTAACTCCTTTACGGCGTAGGATTCCAACCTGTCCTCCTCAAAGATAACTTCCAGAGATGCAACGGATGATGCAATTGATTCAGGCATGACAAAAGTCGTGAGTTGAAAACTGGCAAGATCAAAAATAGGCCAAAAGAAAAAGAACCAGTATGTGGTACGTAATGGTCTGCGATATGGTAGTAGTGCACACCAATCACTGTAAGTCAAGTGCAAACGCAAGTCCTATCCTCACCGCCGACAACCAATGTTAGAAATGGGATCTCTAGTTGGCAAGGGCTTGCACCTTTGTCCAAGTAGGGACCCTTCTTCCTAGTCAGGGTAAGGGTTGTTACACTCGTGAAGTAACCCCTGCTCACCCTCGTGGTAGCTTGGCACGAGCAGTCAGGCTTAATTCAGAGGCAGTGTGTAAAGCATTTGCACATAACCAGCAGTAATACAGTGTAAGCACTACAAACGGACACCACACCAGTTTAGAAAAATAACCAATATTTTATATACTCAAGACAAGACCCATTACGACAAAAATCCACAATACTGTACTTTAAAAATGAATGCTTGATACGGTAACTTCTTCTTTGCAGGAATAGCACAAAAGCAAAGTTCGTACGAGTCGGTAGCTCCGTCCGAGCCTACCGTGATGCTGAAAACCACAGAGTCTAACAGTTCCAGCCGACCGCGTCGATACGGGCCAGCAGAGTCGTGAACAGACTCGGTTACAGTACCTTTCTCGTTGTGGCTGGTACGGAGTGTACGAGCCGGTCGGCGTTCGTCGCGGTGCAAGACGGAGCGATGCAAGGTGCGGTGTCCCTCGATGCGGTGCAGGCAGCGGCTCGATGAGCGTCGTGCAGACGGAGTCGGTGAGTCCAAGGCGTGCGATGCAGGGTGAGACGATGCTCGATGCGGTGCTGACAGGTTGCGATGCAGGCGACCTCGCCGGAGTGCGGGAGCTGGCGTCGGACAGCGGTGCGAGTCGGAGCGGTGCGTCGCAGACGTGCGAGCGGTGCCCCAAATGCGGTGCGGTCTCGACTCTTGAGCCAGTTGCAGCGACAGTGTCGGTCTGGTCCGGCTGGCCCAGTGAAGCGATGCGATGCGAACTGCGGTGCCCACAGGTCACGGTGCAAGCAGCGGCTCGATGTTGGCGGCGTCGGACGTCGCTCACGGTGAGACCAGGGTTGCGATGCGAAGCGGGGCGATGCGGTCTGCGGTGCAAACAGGTCACCGGCCAGGGATGGATTCGGTTGACGGAGTCGGTTGCGGTTCCCTTCCTCTGTGGCAACTGAAACAGCGTTCCAGAAGCGGTACCCAGAGGCTTGTGAAGTCTTTGCAGTCCCTGAGACTTCTTAACAGGAGGCCAGCTCGGTTCCTGGCCCTTGGAGATACTCAGCACAAGTTTGTAGAAAGTTCAGTCCAGTCCTTTCACTGCCCAAGACAGAAGCAGCCACTGCAGGCCAACCCAACAAAGCAACAACACAGCAAAGGGGCAGTACTCCTCCTGGCAGCTCTTCCAGCTCTTCGTCTTGGCAGGTTCCTTGATTCCAGCGAGATCTAAATTCATGGGGTCAGGGCCCCAATATTTATATCCCAAATTTCTTTGTTCTCTGAAGGCAGAGAGGCCTTTGCCTAGTCCAAACCAGTTCTGGAGCACTTTGTTGACAAGTCTCCGTCCCTTCTTTCAGTGAGTAGGCCAGGGACATCAGACGCACCACAGGAGGTGGAGCCAGCAGTGTGGAGGGAAGGCACTGTCCTATTCAGGGCCCAGGTGCGACCCCTCCCACCCATCTACAGGTCGATCTGGCTATTCAGCCCTGCGCTGACTCACCCTGTCTCCTGGCATCCCCCAGCCCCTGTCACTCACATTCCAGACACGGAATACACAACCTCGCAGAGGCAGGCTTGGATGGTTAGACAAGAAAATACCCACTTTCTAAAAGTGGTATTTTCAAACACAGAATGTTAAAACCAACCTTACTAAAAGCTGCATTTTATCATTCTGAGTCCAGGCATACTAAACTCGAATTTCTACCATGTTCCCGGGGTCAGTTAGGATTATAAGCTGTAATAATCAAAACTGCCCGTTCTGGCCTAGGGGAACAGGTAGCCTTGCAATAGTGAAAAACGAACTAGGCTGTAATTCACTATCAGGACATGCCGCACACACCCGGGCATGTCCTACCTTTCGCGTACAACGCACCCTGCCCACAGGGGTACCTTGGGCCTACCTTAGGGGTGACTAACATGTAGCAAAGGGAAGGTTTAGGGACTTGCAAGTGTGTGCACTTGCCAAGTCGACATGGCAGCCCCAGGCTGCGCACAGGCTCTGTGATGGCAGGCCCGAGTTACACTTTACGGGCTGTTTGCGTGGGTGGCACAATCCAGTGCTGCAGCCCACCAACAGCATTTGGTCTATAGGCCCTGGCACTCGCAGTGCACTTTACAAGGGACTGACACATAAACCAAATAGGCCAATCATGGAAACACCAATCCATAACACATTTTATACAGGAGCACTTGCACTTTCCCACTGGACCGCAGTGAGGAAAGCGCGCAGAATCATCACACCAGCAAAAACAGAGTCAAAACCGGGAGGTCAGAAAGCAAAAAGTCAGGGGAAACACGCCAAAAGATGCCAAGTCTAACAAGTACCCACTAGGTTAGGTAGGTGTATCCACCACACCACACTAGTTATGTCTTCTAAAGGAGAAGCCAGTGGCTCTCTGCCTTCTAGGCACAATGGTCTTACATTTCAGGAATTGAAAGCCATGTGTGTTTCTAGGAAGCTGAAGACAGGGAGAAATGCCAACACCCAATGTCTCATTGAGGTGTTACTCTTAGATGACCTTAGAAAGACCCCTGGGTCAGATGAGGTAGAAAGAGTGGGTGGGGCAGGGAATGAAGACAGGTCAGGAGGTGACACCTTTTATGACCTAGACTCAAACCCTGGCCAGGAGGATCAAGATGATTCCAACCTGGACAACCTAGATATTGAGGAAGAGGGTGGAGAAGGCCCCAGAGGCCCTCTCTTTACTCCTCCTGGACGAGTGCAGAGTTTGCCTAGGAGATCTAGATCTCCCTCTGCAGAATCTGACCATTCAGGACACTCTGTAGGGACTTCCATATCTCATAAGAGAGATACCTCTTATGACAGACAGTGCCAATTTCTAGAGCTTGAGAAAGTCAAGCTTAGGCTCAGGCAAGAGCAATTGGCCCTAGATAAGGAATCCTTAGAGCTCCAGAAGGCTAGAAAAAGATTGGGACTAGAGTCCCATGGTGGCAGCAACAGTATC
Organism: Calotriton arnoldi; assembly: GCA_963921515.1. NCBI lineage: Eukaryota > Metazoa > Chordata > Amphibia > Caudata > Salamandridae > Calotriton > Calotriton arnoldi. The sequence goes on along the minus strand of CAWUFW010005890.1, from coordinate 216,486 downwards.
CCTAGGATTAAGGAGTATACTTATGATCATAGGAAGCTGAGCAAGATAGTCCCTCCCTACCATAATAGGGATGACATCCAGAAATGGATAACTGCTTTAGAGAGGGCCTGTAAAGTACAGAGGGTCCCTCAAGAGCAGTGGGCAGCTATCTTGTGGCTCTCCTTTGCGGACAAAGGTAGAGATAAGCTCCTCACTGTTAGAGAAGAGGATGCTGACAATTACTCAGTACTGAAGAGTACTCTCATTGATGGGTTTGGCTTAACCACTGAACAGTACAGGATTAAGTTCAGAGACACCCAGAAAGCACAGACTCAGGACTGGGTAGACTTTGTAGATTGTGCTACAAAGGCTCTGGAAGGTTGGATACTTGGCAGCAAAGTGCATGACTATTTAGGATTGTACAATTTGATTAAGAGGGAGCAGATCCTTAATAATTGTCAAAACCAGCTTTTGCACCAGTACCTGGTGGACTCAGGTCTGACTTCTCCGCAAGAATTGGGAAAGAAGGAAAATAAATGGGTCAGAACCAGGGTGAAACAAAAGAACCAGGGTGGTGACCAGAAGAAAGATTCTTCTAAAACCCAAGAGAAAGGTAGGGATAAATCAAAAGATAAGTCCTCTGAAGGGCCCCAAAAATCCTCTTCTGGGGGTGGGTCCCAAACTCCTTCCTCCCCTGAAAAGAAACCTTAGTGCTTTGTCTATAAGAAGCCAGGCCACAGGAAAAATGATGCCATTTGCCCCAAGGTCAGCAATAAGGAAAATATTCCTCCAAACACTACTTCTACACCTCCTGGTCCTACAGGTAGTAATCCCCCAGGGGTGGTGGTAGTGCACCCAAACATTTAGTTGGGCTTTCTTGGGGAGCTGAGGTGGGCCCTGGCCTAGCCAGGTCCCCCACACAGGCCACTTTAGTCTGTGATGGTGGCATGGGGTTTGCCACTTTTACTGTCAGTCCCAATTCATTGGGCAAGTACAGACAAGAGCCTCTGATCAATGGTCAGAAAGCTGTAGCCTATAGAGACACAGGAGCTAGTGTCACCATGGTGACAGGAACCTTAGTGCCCCCAGCTCAGCTTTTACCTGAGTTTAAGTACCAGGTGACCAATACTGATGGTGTGAGGACAGATCATCCCATGGCCATAGTCAATCTCAGCTGGGGAGGGGTGACTGGTCCAAAGAGAGTGGCAGTGTCCCCAAACTTGCCTGTAGATTGCCTATTGGGTAATGATTTAGAAACTTCAGCCTGGGCTGAAGTAGAGCTGAAGGCCCATCTACAGATGTTAGGCCTCCCTGAGAGAGTTGGTGGGACCCCTAGGGCCTCAGTCGAACCCCAGGAAACTTTTGGAGTAGTGGAGCCTGGAATAATGGTCCACTCTGCTCCACCAGAGAGCACAGGGAATGAAGAAAAGTCTTCTTCCCCCCAGACTATAGGTAAGGGTCAGCTTCCTCAGGGAATTGATCCCACCCCTTGTGAAGGAACTGCCCCAGAGGTGGTCAGGCCTGTCCTGGCAGAACCACTGAGGGAAGGGGACCCATCCAAGGAGGTGCCCAGTCTGGAGCAGGTGTCCTGCCCTCTCTACCCAGCCTCAGTCAGCCTAGGGCTGCAGAGGTCAGGGATGTCAGTGGACCCCTAGGGTCCCACTGTCCAGAGGAACCCCCTCATCATCAGATTAGGGACACCCAGTCTAGTAGCACTAGTCAGGTGAATATTCCTCAATATTCTGAGGGATCCCTCTTACCCTTAGGTAGTGACACCCCCCAGATGGACTCTGTTGGGCAAAGGAAAACCTGGGACAAAGCTGTCCCAAGCCTTCCCTGGCCCTCCATTGTTCCAACCAGAGGGACCCAACCCCCAGCTGTAGGCAGCCAGAGGTTAACCCCTAGGGCCAGATATAACTCAGTCATGGAAAGAAAGGCTTCCATGGTGACCAGTGCTCTGAGGAAGCTGAGAACAACCTTATTAGGGCCTCACTTCCCTACTCAGGGACCCCACCAGCCTATTTCTTTACCAAAGCCAACTATAGGTAGTTATCCCAAATCTTGGAGAGCATCCCAAACCCTACAGGGTAGGGACTCCTTAGTGGTCCATAAGAGAGGGAGTATCCATGCTAGTGCAGGACCTTCCTTAAATGGCCACTTAGGAAATAAAGTCTCAACTGGGCAAGGTTAGCCTTATCTCCTTTCGTTTGGGGGGGCTGGGGTTATGTAGGAAGGTAGGATCTGACTGCATGGTTACCCCCACTTTTTGCCTTGTGTTTTGCTGGTTTCTGACTAGTCTGACTGGGATCCTGCTAATCAGGACCCCAGTCTAGCTGCTTTCTCCCTAAAATGTTATGCATGTACTTTGGTACACTCCAGATTGGATACTGGGGTACCCTTATAAGTCCCTAGTATATGGTACCCATGTACCCAGGGCATAGGTACCCAAGAGGCCTCCCATGGGCTGAAGCATGTATTATGCCACCCATGAGAGGCCATGCAAAATGGAACTACAGGTCTGCTGCTGCAGCCTGTGTAAGATGGGGCTTGCACCACTTACTTTAGATATAGGTTCACTATATCTATAGGTCACTACACTTATAAGTCACCCCTATAGCAGGCCTTATCATTCCTGAAGGCAGGGTGCTGGGTTTTTAGTGAGAGGGTGCCCCTGCATGAGCAGAGGCTCTCTGCAGCCTTCGGAGACTATTCTCCCGGGTTGTCTGTGACTCAGCAGGAGATATAGGTAGAGGTGCATTATAACCTCGCGGTAAATGCTATCTCGAAAACGTCTGCATAGAAACATGTCGTGTTTGGTATCAAACACCTTGGAATCATACCTCCACACCGGTAACTGGTGTGAGAGGTATGATTCCACCCTTCTGAAGCGAGCTTCGTGGGGTCACTGGTCTATCCGGTGCCAGCCTTCTCGACCCGGTCAGCACAAAATGGATGCAGCCGACCAGAGACACATTTCTGCTGAGCCAACCTCGAGCAGAGGAAGGCAGCACAATAGGCATCCTGTCACAGGGAGGTGTGACCACCTCCCAGACAGGATTTAGTGTATTGGGGCTGGGTGGGTGCACTCTGAGAGTGCCTGAAAGTCTGCACCTGGGGCACATTTGGTGTTCCTGTGCATAGTCCAGCTCAAACCAGTTCTGGGAGCCGTTGGCTCCTGCTCTGGTGCGAAACTGGACAAAGGACATTGGTGTAACCACCCCTCTGTCCTGACCCTCCCCTAGGAGGGTCCCCCGAATCTGTCAAACCCTCTGCAGTGGGTACAAAAGGGCTTACCTGGCTGTAAGACTTTAGATTTTACGTGGACAAGATTCTACAAGAAGAAACCACTGACCTTCTACCGTCTGGACACTCTGGACTTTGCTGGACTTCGAATGGGCCCGACTTCGTCTCCCTCTTCGTCCAAAGCTTTGTCTGTGCCCTTGCTCCATACAGGCTCCGTGCAGCACCTGTGGTGCACTAAGGACAACCAAAGAATTTCCCTTGGAGTGAAGGAGTCACTCCCCTGCCCTAGCAGGCACCTTAATGCAACCGAACGGTCTGCTGCTCCTGAGCTCTTGTGGACTCCAAAGATTTCAGCAACACAGGAGGTGGGTTTCTGAAGGACCCTGAGGTCGATCTGCTCTCTCAGCAAGTTTGAGGCCAGTATCCCTCGTGGGGACTGCATAACCCGAACCCCTGTGCACCGCGTCCAATTGCAGTTGCATATGCTTGTTGGCAATTCCCGAGCTTGGGCATTGGACTCCGTGTAGTCCTGACCCTGAGCAGTATTTGCACCAAAGAACTCCGGCCTCCTCGCACCAAGTGCTCCGTGGGCTGGTACTTTGCAGTCTTGCTCGACGTCCCCTCGCGACTCCTGGTCCTTCGGCCTGTGGGTCTCTCTGAGGGTCATCTTGATTTCTGTTGGGCTTTCCTGGTTTCTCCAGGCGTGCCCTGACTCTCCATTGCTTGGTGAGTCCCCTGGACCTTGCTGGTCCACATCGTAACCTGCTTGACCTTTCTTCGTGGGTTGCTTTTGCCAAGGCTTGTTGGTGCTCCCGCCGCACACTGACCCCTCAGCACTCGACATCCTTCGTGGGACAGCTCACCTCCGGCTCCTGGTTGTCCTCGACGTCTCCTGGTCCTCGTGGCTGCAGAGTCAATCATCCCTTCTTCGCACCTGAAGCACCCGACATCGATGGGCATTCGTCTACCAAGCCCCTGTTCACTCTGAAGTGACCCACACTCTGTCTCCTCTGCTTTCAGGTTCCTTCCTTCCAGAATCCAGGCTTGGATTCCACCCGACCCTTTTCACCTTCACGGCAGCAGTACTTCTTCACAGCCCTCCATTCAGCGCCTTGAGACCCTCACAGCGCCTTGAGACCCTCACGGGTGAGTAGCGCGCTTACAATTCCCTGATTGATTGATTGAGAATGACAGCAGTTTCCGACGCCACTCCAGGCCTATGCACCCGGCTCCCCTGGGATAGGTAACTCGGGTACTACGGTATCCACGGGTGGGGTGGCTCTCCAACCTCTTAAGTTCCAAAGGGTTTGCTCGAAGTCCTCCTAGAAGGATCCTTAAACTTTAAAACTGTAACCCCGACTTTCCCATAGAATTGTACGGAGCCCGCGGTCGTGTTAGCACACTGCACCCGTCCTCCGTGGGGTCCCTATCTACTCACCTTGGGTGGGTCCTTGGGGTCCCAGCGATTCTACGTGCTCCAGACCTTGTCTTGATCTCAGTCGTGATTGTTATACCACTATTTTAGTATATGGTTTGGTCTCCCCCTGGAGCCCACTGTGTATTGTGCTACTTACAACTGTTCTATTGATCTCGTATTGTGTGCTTTGTGTTCTATATTCGTGTAGAGGATACTAGAGAGTGTTATATTAATAAATACATATTTTTATATAACTACTGTGTGGTTCTCCTTTCATTTAGTCAATATAGGAGGTGATGTCCTGGTAAAACAAGCTGCTTTTTATTCCTTCAAGATTAAGCCTGAAGGCTGCTCTCCACAGCTACCACTAGGATAGCTTTCTAAAGGTTATCTTTGACCTCATACATCATAAGGGTCGTTTGGACTGGTGCAAGGTGCCCACTTTAATTAGTGGACAGCATATACCAGGCCAACTTCTCACAATGACCACATATGCTTCATTCAAAAACAAGAAAATGTCACAGAAAGCAAATTCTTCATTAACTGTCTGGGACACTAATAAGAAGGAGGCAAATGAGAGAGACTGGAAAGCCAACCAATGGTAAGCAACAGGCAGGCTCCAAGCCTCCTTATGTTCTTGGTAAGCCCACAATATGTCTTTTGCAAACACACAGCTGTCCTGGCTGGTAGGCTTGACCTAAAAGTCGCCCGCCTATGTTTGCAACATCTCCATATCTGGCAATTTTCTCAGCATAAGATTTGACAATCCACACCACCTGCAAATTGATGCGCTGATGTCAATCAATCAATCAATCATGGAATTGTAAGCGCGCTACTCACCCGAGAGGGTCTCAAGGCGCTGGGGGGTGGGGGTGGGGTGGTCAGCGGTTCCGCTCATTCGAAAAGCCAGGTCTTGAGGGCCTTCCTGAAGATCGATCGGGAGCTCGTTCTAGGTCTTGGCCGCGACGTAGGAGAAGGCTCTTCCCCCTGCTTTGGCTCTGTGGATGCGTGGGGTCGCGGCGAGGAAGAGGTTGGCGGATCGGAGGTCTCTTTTGGGTGCGTGGAGGGTGATTCTGTTGTTGAGGTATTGGGGCCCGGTATTGTGTAGGCATTTGTAGGCATAGATGAGTACCTTGAACGTGACTTTCTTCTCGACGGGGAGTCAGTGGAGCTTTCGTAGGTGTTGCCTGGTGTGCTCGTGTCGAGGGATACCGAGGACAAACAAACTGAGATCTATTCTGCATGTTGGAAACCTGGCTAAATGATTTCTCTCAAAACATCATAGACTCCTTCCGCCCCCCTGGCTACACAATACTAAGATCAGACAGGCAAAGCAAAATTGGGGTTGGCATGGAAATATGTTTCAGGGAAACTCTTGTCACCAGTCCGATACGACCACCTATGCTTTATTCAAAAACAAGAAAATGGCACTGAAAGCAAATCCTTCATTAACTATTTAGCTACACCAAATCTACCGAAGACCTTAACCCTTTAACAACTTTGTGGTGCACTTCTGTAAACACATTGCTCTCAACCAGATGCTACCCTCCAATAGCAACTATATGAGCGACTTCAGTTTTGACTGGGGGAACAAACACTCAAACCTTTTCTGAGAACTAGATAGTGTAATGAGAATGCACCATCTCATTCAACTATCTACCCTATCTACCCGACTGACTCATAACAAGGGAAAAAGAAACCTGTTTTTTACACCTACCGAGTGCTGCGTTTGCCTTCCCCCTCTGAAGTTGAGTGTCCCGCCCATTTGCCGCCTCAGTTCAGCCACCCCTCCTCAAACCTTATCGCGAAGAAACCTCTTTGCCAAATTTTGGGTTCAAAACCACACATTATTCACCAAAAAGGGCTTAAACGTGTGCCCACTGCCTATGCTCTACAAGATTAATCAGAATGATGACATCACTCTTCCCTCCTCCCAATACAAGAAAACAACTGACAAATTTGCCAAATGTACAGCCCAGAAAAAACTAAAAGCTCTGAAATGCACTCCCAATATACCTTGATTTAAGCCTTGCATAAATGCAAAAAAGAAATCAAACTGCTGGAAAGACTATGGCAAAAAAAGACAAATTGTACAGAGCTAAATCAAAACTGAATAAAGCCAGAAAATAGATCAAACTAGAAATTAGAAAGTAAAAAGCAACTTTCTTCCAGGAACTAATTTCTTACTCACAGAATCCCTCTTGTGCCAGGGGCAAGAAGAGCGGAATTTCCTCTCCCTCTACTATGAAATGCAACAGTTTCCTGACTTTTTCTCTAACATTATTGCTAAACTGAAATCACACATCTCTGGTAAGTTTTTCCTACCACCTATCTTTACCCCTAAATCAACCAACAATTGGAAGTCATTCCAGAAGCTCAATACTGTAGATCTATCCAAAATAATCAACATAATGTGACCTATCCCATACTTTCGGCTTGATTCCAGCCAAGACAATCAAAGAGAACGTTAATGTAGTTGCATCATTCTGGCTTGCGCTAATCAACGCATCACTATCCCGAGATCTGTTCCCAATAATCTAAAGGTGGGTCATATCAAACCCAAACTTCAGTATATCTAATGCTGACCCCGAAGCGCTAGAAAATTTCATACCCATCAGCAACCTCCCTTGCTTCTGAAAATCCATTGAAAAATGTGTCACACTCCAACTAAACAAACACATAAACAACAATGACTTAATGTCCAACATCCAATCAGGCCTCAGGGAAGGCTAGGGCACTGAACCAGCAACCTTGAAGTTTACCTCTTGTCCTTTTAGATCTGTCAGCAGCGTTTGACACTCTGAAACACAATCTCCTCTTCACGATCTTGGAACTTAGAATGACCATAAGAGGAACAGTGCTCCGCTGGTTCCACTTCTTTTTAAAAGGTCAATCCCAGCTCATTAAATTAGGGGATTTCACATCAGCAACAGAAAGAATGACCTGTGGTCTACTGCACAGGGTCTACATGCTTCCCAATCTTATTCAATCTTTACATGGAACCACTCCAGCTGTTACTAAACAACACTGCCATATAGCTACACCAATACGCCGGTGACACCCAGTTATACTTAAAATCATCTATGGTACCATAATTACACATCCTACAAAAGGGCTCAAAAATAATTCATGATTCGGCTAGTCCCTTCGTGTGAGAAAACAGCTTTTCTTGGTTATGCGCACAAATCATTACTTGCTTCACTTTTCTCTATGCATCACTGTCTTCGTCTATCTCTACCTCATTCCTTTGTTGAACATTTTAACTTATCAAGGCTACATGGATAGCTGGAACACTTTGAGCCAATGTTGCGTTGGTGGACCAATAGAAAATGTAGAGCACAAATGGAAGCTTTCTGGGGCCTCTTCTCAAATGGTGAGCAGAGGATGATGTGATATAGATATGTATATTTTTTTTGTTTTGGAGCAATTCATAAAGCGGGGGCTGAGAAAACGAGGGGCCAAAATGTGTTTTCCCCATTCATTTTTCCATAGGAAAATTGAACAGCAATACAGCAAATACTGCTGAACAGAATTACACCAAATTTGGCAGAAAGCAAGATCTTGGTCCAGAAAGAATGATCCTCGAAGAGGAATGAGCACCTCCAAGTATTCCTTTCTTTCAGGGAGTGCAGTAGCCCCGTAGCAACATTTTAAAAAAGTAAGGCCCATGGATCATTAAATCCATGGCCAGAGGAGAGATTTGTCAAGGACTCGGGGCAGCGATAGAAAACGCCTCAGGATCAGAGCAACGAACAATATGGTCCACCTCTTGATATCCCCAATTCTGATTGCCAGAAAAGGCACAGAGTTTTAGGGTGATCAAGTGAGGGAAAGGGTATGAGGTAGGGAACAGCAGGGAAAGGGAGAGAGTCCTGAAAAGAAAATGAAACAAGATTAGGAAAGAAATAGTTCATACTCTCATAAATTCTCTCTATCTGTATGTTGCATTTGTGAGAAGTTGGCCTGGTATATGCTGTCCACTAATTAAAGTGGGCACCTTGCACCAGTCCAAACCACCCTTATGATGTATGAGGTCAAAGATAACCTTTAGAAAGCTATCCTAGTGGTAGCTGTGGAGAGCAACCTTCAGGCTTAATCTTGAAGGAATGTAAAGCAGCTTGTTTTACCAGAATATCACCTCCTGAATGACTAAATGAAGGGAAACCACACAGTAGTTTATATAAAAATATGTATTTATTAATATAACACTCTCTACTATCCTCTACATGAGGGTAGAACACAAAGCACACAATACGAGATCAATAGAACAGTTGTAAGTAGCACAATACACAGTGGGCTCCAGGGGGAGACCAAACCATATACTAAAATAGTGGTATAACAGTCACGACTGAGATCAAGACAAGGTCTGGAGCACGTAGAATCACTGGGACCCCAAGGAACCACCCAAGGTGAGTAGACAGGGAGCCCACGGAGGCCGGGTGCAGTGTGGGAACACGACCGCGGGCTCCGTACAATTCTATGGGGTAGTCGCGGTTACACTTTTAAAGTTTAAGGACCCTTCTAGGAGGACTTCGAGCAAACCTGTTGGAACTTAAGAGTTTGAAGAGCCACCCCACCCGTGGATACCAAAGTACCCGAGTTACCTATCCCAGAGGAGCCGGATGCATAGGTCTGAAGTGGCGTCGGAAACTTCCATCGTTCTCAATGGAGAGCTGCAAAGAAGTACTGCTGCCGTAAAGGTGAAAAGGGTCCGGTGGAATCCAAGCCTGGATTCGGGGAAGATGGAACCTGAAAGCTGAGGGGACAGAGTCTGGGTCACTTCAGAGTGACCAGGGGCTCGGTAGACGAATGCCCACCGATGTCGGTTGCTTTAGGTGCGAAGAAGGGATGCTTGACTCTGCAGCCACGAGGACCAGGAGATGTCGAGGACAACCAGGAGCAGGAGGTGAGCTGTCCCACAAAGTATGTCGAGTGCTGAGGGGTCAGTGTCTGGCTGGAGCACCAACAAGCCTTGGCAACAGCAACCCACGCACGAAGGTCAAACAGGTTACGGTGTGGACCAGCAAGGTCCAGAGGACTCACCAAGCACTGGGGAAACAGGGCACATCTGGAGCAACCAGGAAAGCCCAGCAGAAATCAAGATGACCCTCAGAGGGACCCACAGGCCGGAGGACCAGGAGTCGCGAGGGGACCTTGGGCAAGATTGCAAAGTACCAGCCCACAAAGTACTCGGTGCGAGGAGGCCAGAGTTCTTTGGTGCAAATACTGCTCAGGGTCAGGACTACACGAAGTCCAATGCACAAGCTCGGGAATCGCCAACAAGCATATGCAATTGCAAATGGACGCGGTGCACAGGGATTCGGGTTATGCAGTCCCCACGAGGGATACTGGCCTCAAACACATTGAGAGGGCAGACCAACCTCAGGGACCTTCAGAAACCCACCTCCTGTGTTGCTGAAATCTTCGGAGTTCACAGGAGCTCAGGAGCAGCAGATCGGTCAGTTGCGGTTAGATGCCTGCGAATGCAGGGGAGTGACTCCTTCAGTCCAAGGGAGATTCTTCAGTTGTCTTTAGTGCACCACAGGTCCTACACAGAACCTGTGTGGAGCTCAGGCACGAACTAAGCTTCGGATGGAAAGGGGAATGAAGTCAAGCCCAGTCGAGGTCCAGCGAAGTCCAGAGTGTCCAGACGGTCGAAGGTCAGTGGTTTCTTCTTGTAGAATCTTGTCCACGTAAAATCTAAAGTCTTACAGCCAGGTAAGCCCTTTTGTACCCACGGGAGAGGGTTGGACAGATTCAGGGTACCCTCCTAGGGGAGGGGCAGGACAGAGGGGTGGTTACATCCATGTCCTTTGTCCAGTTTCGCGCCAGAGCAGGAGCCAATGGCTCCCAGAACTGGTTTGAGCTGGACTATGCACAGGGACACCAAATGTGCCCCAGGAGCAGACTTTCAGGCACTCTCAGAGTGCACCCATCCAGCCCCAATACACTAAGGGGTCGATTACGATGGCGGTCGGAAAAGCATACTGACCGCCATGGTAGCGGCAAAAAACCGCCCGCATGGCCAACGGGAAAAACGCCGGATACATTATGATGAACCGGCAGAATAATCCGTCCGCGGCGGCGGGAGACAACGAAAAACCGCCCGCACTCGCCGGACCAGCTGAAAATCCGACCGCAACGGCCGGATACTCAGCGGAAAAGCCAAGAACCGCCGCCATGCACACGGAGTAACCGCCCGTGACATTATGACATCCCCGCTACCACCATGGTACCTACCTATGAATCCGACCGCATCGTGCGCGAACAGTGATGAATCCGATAGGCGGCGGAAGGGCTGCAGCATAGCCACCGCTGCCAAGGAACCGCTGCGGAGGATCCGCAAAAAAAATGGCGGACGTAGAAAAAACACGAAAAAAAATACAAACAATGCACACACTGAAGTAGACCTGTCCCAATACAAACCAAAAGTGCCCAATGACAACAGCCCCAGAAATGTCAAAATAACCAATCACAGGACAACACACACAACACACCTGACAGCAACATACCAGCTTGCCACACCCCCATAGCCGAGCATAAAACCAGCCCCTCCCTGACCACAATCCTTTGCTACACTCCACAACTGAAGGTCCCAACCCCAGAGAACAAAGGAGAGGCAAACCTGCACACATCACCACCACAACACACACACCACCTACACCACCCACAACACCCACAACAACTGCACCACAGAACATCTGCACAGCACACACCATGGCACCACACAAAATGCCAAAATTCACTGATTCAGAGCTTGCAGTCATGGTAGATGAGATAATAAGAGTTGAACCACAACTCTATGGCAACATGGTCCAACACACCCCATTAGCCACAAGAACCCAAATGTGGGTGAGGATAGTCAATAAGGTCAATGCAGTAGGGACCACCCCCCGCAACAAGCAGGAAATACAGAAGCGGTGGCATGACCTGAAGACCGTGGTGAAGAGGAAGAGGGCCAAGAACCGTCAGCTGGCTGACGGGACTGGTGGAGGCACTCCCATCCCACCCAAACCATGCAGTCCGTGGGAGGAGAAGGTCCTTGGAATCCTACATCCAGAGAGTCTTGAAGGAATCCGCGGGGGACTGGAAGCTGGTAAGTACAAACCAATGTATATCATCACATTGCCATGTACCGTCTTGCACAAATTCAAACCTACAACCCCTAGGCCAAAGGACATTCGTCTGACCCACAATACCCAAAACAGGTCACACAGATGTAACCACCACTCAACCTGATAAAGCACAAAGCTAAACAAAATCAACTGGGATGCATGTGTACAGACAAAAAGCACTACAACACACACCAGGCCCCCTCTCCCACCGCTCAGCAGGATGGAGCACCCCACCCAGAAGCATGTGTCAGCCATTGAACGCTCCCCCACCACCTAACAGGTAGGTAGCCATCTTCACAGGGATGGGGAATGTGTATCTGGAGGCAGCACAACAACCCCCAACAGGCCCCCTCTCCCACCCCTCAGCAGGATGGAGCACCCCACCCAGAAGCATGTGTCAGCCATTGAACGCTCCCCCACCACCTATTAGGTAGGTAGCCATCTTCACAGGGATGGGGAATGTGTATCTGGAGGCAGCACAACAACCCCCAACAGGCCCCCTCTTCCACCCCTCAGCAGGATGGAGCACCCCACCCAGAAGCATGTGTCAGCCATTGAACGCTCCCCCACCACCTAACAGGTAGGTAGCCATCTTCACAGGGATGGGGAATGTGTATCTGGAGGCAGCACTACAACTCCCAACAGGCCCCCTCTCACACCCCTCAGCAGGATGGAGCACCCCACCCAGAAGCATGTGTCAGCCATTGAACGCTCCCCCACCACCTAACAGGTAGGTAGCCATCTTCACAGGGATGGGGAATGTGTATCTGGAGGCAGCACAACAACTCCCAACAGGCCCCCTCTCCCACCCCTCAGCAGGATGGAGCACCCCACCTAGAAGCATGTGTCAGCCATTGAACGCTCCCCCACCACCTAACAGGTAGGTAGCCATCTTCACAGGGATGGGGAATGTGTCTCTGGAGGCAGCACTACAACTCCCAACAGGCCCCCCTCTCACACCCCTCAGCAGGATGGAGCACCCCACCCAGAAGCATGTGTCAGCCATTGAACGCTCCCCCACCACCTAACAGGTAGGTAGCCATCTTCACAGGGATGGGGAATGTGTATCTGGAGGCAGCACAACAACTCCCAACAGGACCCCTCTCCCACCCCTCAGCAGGATGGAGCACCCCACCCAGAAGCATGTGTCAGCCATTGAACGCTCCCCCACCACCTAACAGGTAGGTAGCCATCTTCACAGGGATGGGGAATGTGTATCTGGAGGCAGCACAACAACACCCAACAGGCCCCCTCTCCCACCCCTCAGCAGGATGGAGCACCCCACCCAGAAGCATGTGTCAGCCATTGAACGCTCCCCCACCACCTAACAGGTAGGTAGCCATCTTCACAGGGATGGGGAATGTGTATCTGGAGGCAGCACTACAACTCCCAACAGGCCCCCTCTCACACCCCTCAGCAGGATGGAGCACCCCACCCAGAAGCATGTGTCAGCCATTGAACGCTCCCCCACCACCTAACAGGTAGGTAGCCATCTTCACAGGGATGGGGAATGTGTATCTGGAGGCAGCACAACAACCCCCAACAGGCCCCCTCTCCCACCCCTCAGCAGGATGGAGCACCCCACCCAGAAGCATGTGTCAGCCATTGAACGCTCCCCCACCACCTAACAGGTAGGTAGCCATCTTCACAGGGATGGGGAATGTGTATCTGGAGGCAGCACTACAACTCCCAACAGGCCCCCTCTCACACCCCTCAGCAGGATGGAGCACCCCACCCAGAAGCATGTGTCAGCCATTGAACGCTCCCCCACCACCTAACAGGTAGGTAGCCATCTTCACAGGGATGGGGAATGTGTATCTGGAGGCAGCACAACAACTCCCAACAGGCCCCCTCTCACACCCCTCAGCAGGATGGAGCACCCCACCCAGAAGCATGTGTCAGCCATTGAACGCTCCCCCACCACCTAACAGGTAGGTAGCCATCTTCACAGGGATGGGGAATGTGTATCTGGAGGCAGCACAACAACTCCCAACAGGCCCCCTCTCCCACCCCTCAGCAGGATGGAGCACCCCACCCAGAAGCATGTGTCAGCCATTGAACGCTCCCCCACCACCTAACAGGTAGGTAGCCATCTTCACAGGGATGGGGAATGTGTATCTGGAGGCAGCACAACAACTCCCAACAGGCCCCCTCTCACACCCCTCAGCAGGATGGAGCACCCCACCCAGAAGCATGTGTCAGCCATTGAACGCTCCCCCACCACCTAACAGGTAGGTAGCCATCTTCACAGGGATGGGGAATGTGTATCTGGAGGCAGCACAACAACCCCCAACAGGCCCCCTCTCCCACCCCTCAGCAGGATGGAGCACCCCACCCAGAAGCATGTGTCAGCCATTGAACGCTCCCCCACCACCTAACAGGTAGGTAGCCAACTTCACAGGGATGGGGAATGTGTATCTGGAGGCAGCACAACAACTCCCAACAGGCCCCCTCTCACACCCCTCAGCAGGATGGAGCACCCCACCCAGAAGCATGTGTCAGCCATTGAACGCTCCCCCACCACCTAACAGGTAGGTAGCCATCTTCACAGGGATGGGGAATGTGTATCTGGAGGCAGCACAACAACTCCCAACAGGCCCCCTCTCCCACCCCTCAGCAGGATGGAGCACCCCACCCAGAAGCATGTGTCAGCCATTGAACGCTCCCCCACCACCTAACAGGTAGGTAGCCATCTTCACAGGGATGGGGAATGTGTATCTGGAGGCAGCACAACAACTCCCAACAGGCCCCCTCTCACACCCCTCAGCAGGATGGAGCACCCCACCCAGAAGCATGTGTCAGCCATTGAACGCTCCCCCACCACCTAACAGGTAGGTAGCCATCTTCACAGGGATGGGGAATGTGTATCTGGAGGCAGCACAACAACTCCCAACAGGCCCCCTCTCACACCCCTCAGCAGGATGGAGCATCCCACCCAGAAGCATGTGTCTGTAAGTAAAAACCAAAGTGACACTGCACAGGTAATCAGACAGTGCATGCACACCACCATCACTCAACAAAAGCATTGAGAGACATGACAACATGAGGCTCTACTTCACACAAAAATAGAAAAGAAAAGCACAGCCATTGACAGGATGCAGACAGCTCAGCGTACGTAACTGTGACAGAAACAGAACTGTGACTCTCAACAAATATGTCCAAGCAAACGGGCCTCTGACATGCATCACCCAGACTTCCCTCTGTAGCGTACATGGGTGCTGATCATGAAGGACCATGGGAAAAACAAACTAGCATGGTCTGCTGTATAAAGAAATACAAGCACAGGACATGTCAACGGTATGCATGTGATGACAATGGTTAGTCCATGCACACAGGTAATGTCTGCCAGGCAGAGTGATCAGCAAAGATGCTGAACATCAACTTGTAGTCATGCCAGTTGTCAGATGACAACCTCACATTGAAATCACCAATACTAGACGTGTGGCATGCTAACCAATCACAGGTCACACCATTGTGAAATGATGAATGTAACTCCACTTCATGGCATGAGGCACATCACTGTGCAGACATACAATGTGTGAAAAAGGCAACTGTGTGTAGCATAACATGTAAATAAGAGACATCAAACACAGCAACCCTGAGGTGTGTAAGGCAATTACCATCTACTTCCTGTCCCACAGGTGACCAACAACTGACTGCAGAGGACGACAACCTCAACCAGCACAGCCAGTCACCAGCTCCCGAACATCTCCCCTCGGATGCAGACTCCCTGGATAATGAGGAGGAGGAGGACCAACCCGGACCATCTGGTGTGGCAGGGCGTAATGTGTCCCAGGACCCCACAGCCCCACCACCCTCAGCAACAACATCAACGCAGAGCCCTGCTGCAACGACCTGTGCCACCACCACCTCCACCACCACTACCACTACCACTGCTGCCTGCAACACTCGCCCTGCTCCAGAGGCCAACCAGACCACAACAACTGCGGAGGTACGGGAGAGTAGGCCGGTGCCCACAGGAGGGAGGCAACAGGGCCGTGACAGCAGGCCAGGTGTGAGGACAAGGCTGACCCAAAGGGAACAAGACCCTGGCACTGAATCACTGGCACACATTCACAGAGTTGTGGGGGCCTATGAACACGCCCAGGGACAGTTGAGGCAGGCTCAGCAGGATGCCCGTGAGCAACAACAGATGCTGCGCTCAATTGACAACCGCATGGGCCAACTCGTGGCCTGCATGGGCCAAATCAGGGACCTCCTGGGCCAGCTAGTGGGGGTCCTCAGGGACAGGCATGCGGCACCGCCAACACCTACAGCTCCCTCCGTTGTGCCGCAGGATGACAGACCCCCATCCTCCCCTGCGTCCAGCGAGCATGGGGACTCATCAGACACCACTGGCCATGCACCTGTGTCCCCCCTGCCAAAAGAGCAAGGGGCCGCCCGAAAAAATCATTGGGAGCATCCCGTGGCAAAGCACCTGGCAAAAGCCAGTCAAGTAGCCAGCCATGATGGCACCCCTCTTCACCCTGCTGTGTACCCTGCAGACTGTCCCCACACACAATGCCGTGGGAATGGCAAATGACTGTTGGACTGTGTTACCATACTGATCTAGTGTATACTCTATTGTCTCATCTACCATCACTGACAAATCTGTTATTCACCATTCACAAATCTGTAAATATCCACATTTACATCACATGTATCCACTGTAAATAAACACTAATAACGCACCAATGTAGTTGTCACTGTTCCATGTTCATCACAGTATGTTAACTCACACCCATGATTACAATGTCACAGGAGCAGGGATACTCCGCAGGCAAGTAGAGGCTGAAGGGACCTAGGAAAACACAACAGAACATCAGTTGCTACTCAGGTGGTGGACTAACAACCATCACACAACACAGCACATCAAGGTACGACAATCTGCACATGTCACAAGGAGCAACTGTACCAACATAGACATCAAGTAGCTGTGTCAAAAGATCCCTTACCATACACATCTGCAGCCAGCACTGACTCTGCAACATGCTGTAGTCACAAAACTCACATACACATATTCACCAAGCACAACATCATCAGACAACAGCCAGTTTTGACATTGCCACTGACCATCAAGTGAAGTAGTTGTTGATGAGCTGCTGACGCTGTCCAACACCTTCCTCCTCTCCACTATCCTCGTCACTTGACGTTTGGGTGTTTGCAGGTGGGGGCTGTGGCTGGTCATCATCATCCTGGATTAAGGGGATCCCCTTCCGCACGGCCAGGTTGTGTAGCATGCAGCATGCTACCACTATCTGACACACCTTGACGGGTGAGTACTGCAGAGCCCCTCCGGTCTTGTCGAGGCATCGAAAACGCGATTTCAGGAGTCCAAATGTTCGCTCAATGACCCGACGTGTCCTCCCATGGGCATTGTTGTAGCGCACTTCAGCTGGTGTCCTGGGATTGCGAAGTGGACTCAGCAACCAAGGTCCGTTGGGATATGCAGAGTCACCTAAGTGTGAAAGACACATACAGATTGAGTGTCTGACATGTGTCCGAGGACAGCATGGCACACAAACAGCACACGACTCGACCCTTTGTACTCACCCACAATCCATGCCCGCTCCGGCGCCAGATTGGCCATCAGCTGTGGTAAAATGCTGTTGCGCATTATGTGTGAATCGTGGGCTGATCCTGGAAACTTTGCACAAACGTGTGAGATGACCATATCTGCCTGGCACACCACCTGCACATTGATGGAATGATAATGTTTCCTATTTCGGTAAATATGCTCCCGTGCTTGGGGTGGAATCAGGGAAACATGTGTGCCATCTATTGCACCAACTACATTAGGAACGTGTCCAAGTGCATAAAATTCGCCCTTCACATCCGCCAACTCCTGCCGCCTGGGGAAATGTATGAATTGGTCCCTGTGTTGCATCATAGCCAACAGGACATCACGTAGCACCATGCTGAATGTTGGTTGGGACATCCCCCTGCAATGCCCACAGTTTGCTGGAAGGATCCCGTAGCCACGAAATATAGGAATGCCATCACCTTTGCCGTTGCCGTGAGTGCTGTTGGGTATGTCTTGCGTGGAAGCAGGTGTGGCTCCAATATTGCACAAAGTTCCAGGAGGTTTGTCCGATCCAGACGGAATCGCCTTATGATGTCGGTATCCTCCATGTTAGCCAGCAGGGTGAAGGTACGAAACACATTAGGTCGCCTCCTAGGTGAGATGAAAGGGGACACGTCATAGCAACATAAATTAGGATGTGCACAAATTCATAAAGTCCGTCCTGTCACGGCACTAACATTGACTGTCATCCCTGAAAGCACACAGTGCAATTCAGTGTTGTCCCAACATGAGACAGATTAATTGTACAACTGTCATGGATGTGCACAGTCAGTAGACACAATACGAACACTGTCTATGTGAATGCCAAGAGTCACATATCGAGCTGAGGTGGACTCAGCCTTGGGTGTACATGACACAGGACATGTGTGAAGCAGAGACACTGCTGGCTTCCACGTTGCTGCTGTACCTGCCACACCTCCTTGGCCAATAATTGCAGGGGACACATCAACAACACAATGTGGATAGATCATTGGGATTGTCTTTGTACTCAGTGCCACTTCGAACACACTCAAATTCAATGACATTCACATCCCAAACCCATACATGTGCCAATGTCATCAGTACACAGGCCATATCTGCTGCTGACTTGAATACAAAGTCGGACAGTGACAGATGATGTCACGCCTGTGCAGAGTATGTGTACCACTGTAACAGGCCACCATTACCCCACTGCCCAATACTCTCTACAAGCACACAGATAGCCAATGTGGCACACATTAACAATAGATGAGGGACGTGATCAGCAGGGCCTGTATGCACCCTTAATCTTCCCCCATTTTGGACATTTACATGCAGCATCAAGGAGGGACTGCCCAAGGACACATGTGCACCACAACACATACCATGGTGATACACATCCAGCTGTTTCAAGACACAACAGTGCCACAACACAAACATACAACACTACATGGACAATGCCAAGCCAGTATGCCAACAAGTCTACGCATGAACAGACTGTATGCATTACATATGGACAACTGGCTCAGACACCTGACACCAGTGGATGTAATTTTACACCACATGTCCCAAAGGACATGCATCCTGACCCTCATTCCACACAGGCTGTCAGGCCCAACACAGCATACAATCAATATCCCACATCTAACAAACATGCTGGCTGTGCATGAGTAGTGGGACACTGGTACCTCACATTGACCAAATGTCGGAGTTGGATGAGTGTCACAGGCACAACAGTCAAGGTACATCTCACCTGTCTTGGGTGCCCACTCCATCCTGATACACCAGCAGATGTGATCCACCCACACAGTGCTGGAATAGATGGTGAGCAAGGATGGCTAGCACCCCATAGCATGCACATACACTAGTGTTGGTGGCAACACACTGCACACGTGTGCCACTTGTGCTGACCATCCAACATTGCAGACAATTCCCGCTAATCAGTGCACACACATTGCACAGGCAATACTGGACACCCATAGCCTGTGGACAAATGTCGCATACTATATTCCATACAGTTAGCACAATCCACAACCGTGCATGCAGTCCATCTGCCAACGCAACATTCCTGATGTGAACAATGGACATGCACTGGTGGCAGGTGAGTAGCACCGGAACACAGCACAACACTCAAAAACATAGTTTAGCTAAGCACCATTGTTGAAATGTACATGTCACTGATTCACATACAACAGTCCAAACAACATGAGCACAGACCTGACACTACCACATAGGTCCCTGTGGTTACAGGTGGCAGACATGTAGCAAAGACATCTGCTCTGGCCGTCTACCCAAGTGACAAACAATAATAATGCAACGGATGCCAGGTGTGGTGCTGAAGTACTCGTCATCCTTTAGCAGGTCGAGCCCCCCTGTACATGTGGACATACACTGCAGGAGTTGCCAGTGTGTACAAAGACATTACATGCGGCATGTAATTGGTCTTAGCAATAACACAACAGGGTGACATCTGTTTCCAATGATGACAGTCATGCTGAATAAATGAGTTCATCTGGGTTTTCAGTGTAACACATGGGCTCAGGTGTGAGATAGTGGTCAGCATGGGTGGCAGATACGACATTGTGTGTAAATATTGCTCAACATAATGGAGTACAGTGTTCCATTTGGTGTGAGACGTTACACAGTGGCTGACATTTGTGACAGGAGACCATATCAATGTTATCCAGTGCCATGTGCCACTGTACGTATCCACTGTGCGTAGTACAGTAATGACCATTGATCCACACACAACAAGAACTGTCCGTAGGTGCCTTAAACGTGCCCCATAAACACAATGACGCACAGAGTGTACGATGTGATGCTGCATATTCCCCATAGCGGACGCACATACTGTCCTTGAATTGGGTGGCGGAGCATGCCAACCACCATTTGAACCTGTGTCGATGCCCACCACTGACGCAAGTGTTTCATGTGCTGCACATGACACATTGGTGTTAGTGATGGCCCTCTACATAGCTGCAGATGGCGTTTGTCATGCTCCACCAGCCACATCCCGGTCACCCATGTCACTCTATGGCAATCAAACAGCGGTAGCGCCGGCCAGGACCCCACGGTGTGTCACCGCCATGAACCATGCCCTTGCAGCCAATGGGGACCGCTATCGCGGTGGCATGATGCAGATTCAAAAATCGCGGTAGGCGTGCTCCGCCCCCAGCGGATGTGGAGATAGGATGCATTTGTAAGATGCACCACCGCGGTAGCGCCGGCCAGGACCCCGCGGTGTGTCACCGCCATGAACCATGCCCTTGCAGCCAATGGGGACCGCTATCGCGGTGGCATGATGCAGATTCAAAAATCGCGGTAGGCGTGCTCCGCCCCCAGCGGATGCGGAGATAGGATGCATTTGTAAGATGCACCACCGCGGTAGCGCCGGCCAGGACCCCGCGGTGTGTCACCGCCATGAACCATGCCCTTGCAGCCAATGGGGACCGCTATCGCGGTGGCATGATGCAGATTCAAAAATCGCGGTAGGCGTGCTCCGCCCCCAGCGGATGCGGAGATAGGATGCATTTGTAAGATGCACCACTGCGGTAGCGCCGGCCAGGACACCGCGGTGTGTCACCGCCATGAACCATGCCCTTGCAGCCAATGGGGACCGCTATCGCGGTGGCATGTTGCAGATTCAAAAATCGCGGTAGGCGTGCTCCGCCCCGCGGAGGCGGTCATTGGATGCTTTTGAAGAAGGCTGACCTGGAACACCAATGGCAGAAGACTATGGCCACTGAAACGAGTCCAGGGCCCTATATATGTGTGGAAGGGAGCACCACATTTCCACTGCTCACAGAGCCTGCTGCCTGGGACCCCTCGCCTGCTGCTGCCTCCAGGGACTGCTGCCTGAGACCCCTCACCTGCTGCTGCCTCCAGGGACTGCTGCCTGACACCCCTCACCTGCTGCTGCCTCCAGGGACTGCTGCCTGGAACCCCTCACCTGCTGCTGCCTCCAGGGACTGCTGCCTGAGACCCCTCACCTGCTGCTGCCTCCAGGGACTGCTGCCTGGGACCCCTCACCTGCTGCTGCCTCCAGGGACTGCTGCCTGAGACCCCTCACCTGCTGCTGCCTCCAGGGACTGCTGCCTGACACCCCTCACCTGCTGCTGCCTCCAGGGACTGCTGCCTGGGACCCCTCACCTGCTGCTGCCTCCAGGGACTGCTGCCTGAGACCCCTCACCTGCTGCTGCCTCCAGGGACTGCTGCCTGGGACCCCTCACCTGCTGCTGCCTCCAGGGACTGCTGCCTGGGACCCCTCACCTGCTGCTGCCTCCAGGGACTGCTGCCTGGGACCCCTCACCGCCCACTGCCGCCGCTGACGTCTCATGTCCACAGTGATGGCTAGGACGGAGAAGATCCGTGCCAGTCCATTTACAAGCGAGGAGCTGGATGTCCTGGTGGACGAGGTGCTGACACAGTACCCACGGCTATATGGTGGCCCAAATGTTGTGGTAAGTCTCCAACAGTGGGGGTGTGAGTGCAAGGGGGCACACATGTAGTCGATCAGATGGTGTATGTGCCTGAGAGTGTGGGGTTGTGTAATGCACTGGCTGACATGCTGTTTCCTAGTTGTTAAGGGGGTGTATGCAACCCACACATTAAATGCATGGACATGAAGGGTGGATGGACATGTGTTGTGTACACATCCATATGGTGTGACAGCTATCTGGTGATGCATGTTTCGGGACAGTTATTGTTCATGTGACTGTTTGTGTGGCTCCTCGTTGTCCATCTCTGTGTGATTCTACCTGGCATGGACTGTCCACGCCCAATGTGACAAGGACACATCACTGACTGTACAGAGTGTGATACGTGTGTGGTTGGCATGAGTGTACATCAATGACCCATATCTGCCGTGTGGAGATGAGTCTGTGTCATGCCACTGTTCAGAGAGAGAGGTTTTACCATGAGAGTGTGTCACTGATGTTTTCCCCCTCTTGTCTCCCACACCTGCAGCTCAAGGTACACCAGCGTAAGGCCGTGTGGAGGTCCATTGCAACCAAGGTGCGGGCTCTGGGAGTGTCAAACCGCCGGCGCACCCACTGCCACAAGAGGTGGGACGACATATCACGACTGGCAAAGAACGTTGCCGAGATGACACTGGGGATACTCCCTCGCAGTGGCAGGTTGTCACGACGCAGCTTGACACCACTGATGTGCCGCATCTTGGCTGTGACACAGCCTGAGCTGGACGCACGTTTGAAGGAGCATCAACAGCAAGCTAGGGGTGAGTATTCTGTGAAGGTTGATTTTGTCTGTGAGTGGCTGCATGTGTACCAAGCCTGTACCTGCGCTGGTGTACGTGATGTGGTTACTGTGATGCAGTGGGTTGTAAGTGGCCCCTGTGCTGGGTGTGGCAGTCACGGATTTTACATACATGCACTTACTGATGTTTTTCCAATCCTGGGAATTTCAATGGCATTGTGGGTGGTGTGCTGCAGGCCTGGTCCATTGGTGTTAGTGTTTGTACGCCCCAACATGCATGATGTTGTGCTGTCTGCCCATCACATGGCTCAGCTATGCCGTGTTTAGATGTTTGTATGCACTGTTTGAGGTAGTGAAGTGTGTCTGCATGGTGAGAATGCATGGGGTGGCCTGCAACATGTAGACTTTGTCATCCTCAGTGTTGCTTTGCTTGAATATGTTTGTCCTGTTGCTGTCACTTTGCTGACCCTACATGTCTCTCTGTTATGCAGCATCTCCCGTGGGCACGGAGGGACAGGGGACGGACACCAGTGGTGGTGAAACAAGCACAACAGCTGCACAGGATCCCAGTGACACAGATGTGACCAGCGCCTCGGAGGGGGATAGGAGTATGCTGGAGGAATCACAGCCCGAGACGCAAAGTTCAACATCATCTGATGACGGCGGTGGTGCAGACATCTTGGAGGACACAGGGAACGGAGAGTCTGCTACATCTTCCAGCACACAGCGTGCAGTGCCCACCCTCCCAGCCACTTCCTCTGTTGCTGCCCGTGTTCGCACCACAAAGAGGGGAAGAGTGTCCTTCATTCCAGGCACCGCTGCCCCTGCCCCTGTGCCCCCTGCTGCCATCAGTGCAGAGTGTGTGGACCTTATGCGCCAGCTGTGTGTGGGGCAGACAGGGCTCCTCAATGCATTGTCAGACCACGACCGCAAATTGGCACAGGTGTTAGCTTTCATGGAGGGCATACATTCAGACGTGGGTGGGCTGCACCGCACTGTCCAGACAATGTCCTCCACAATGGCGGCTGCACTTCAACTGGCTCAATCTCGTAGTCCAATTCCAGTCCCTTTGTCCACCCCCATGCCAGTGGCGACGTCTGACGACGGTGACCACGCTTCACACACCTCAACGTCACGATACTGCACACGTAGCACACAGCAGCAGCAGCCCAAGCGGTCAAGGTCACAGACACCTTCCCCTACGAAGAAAAACAACCCCAGAGCGCAAAGGGAAGAGCCCGTCAGGCGTTGCAAAGGCACATGATTCAAGGAGGAAGTACTCAGGGTCACAAGCCTCAGAGCAATCCCCGGCCACAGACTCTGTGGTCCCAAAAACGTCTCGCAAAGGCATGCAGACACTCTCCATGCCCACTGTGAAGGTGGGGCCTGGCAAGGCTACACATAGTAAGGTATCCAAGGCTGTTTCACCAACTACCTCTACTCCCATTCCAAGTCCAGTGAAGCAGGGACAGGAGGGCACTGTAGGGGGCACACAGGGTAAAGAGGGGATGGAGGGGCAGAGGCAATGCCAGGCTAAGCGTCCTTCTGGATCCAGCACATCCCCAAAGGGAGGTCCAGCGTGTGCACCTGCGGCAGCCTTGGTGATGAGTGTGCCGTTTGTGTCCACACCACTTCCCATTGATACCAAGACAGGCAAGCCATTTAGAATCCCCAAGAAGTGGAAAGGCACCCCTCCACTGTCTCCCTCCCACACTGTGTCCCACGTCGGCCTGAGTCCACCTCCACGTGCCACTACACCACCTGGTCCAAGCAGCCCTCCAGCGTCCAAGGCCACTGATAGCTCTTCCTCAGCTGGGCGTCTCACTCCCCAGTCAAGTGGTCCAACAGTGCCCGACACACAGTCAGCTCCCAGTCAGACTGACAGCCAAGTATGAATGTTGATCAACGTCACAGACCTATCTCTCCCACACCGGTACCTGTGCTGCCCATCGTGACACACCAGACTGTGTTGCTGACCATGGCGGAGTTTGGTGACACACATTCCCTGTGCAGCTTCTCATTAACTCTGTCAGCACCTTGGACTGGCCACTGGCCTTGCAGTTTGCCCCCTGCCTGTGCAGCTTCTCATTGACTCTGTCAGCACCTTGGACTGGCCACTGGCCTTGCAGTTTGCCCCCTGCCTGTGCAGCTTCTCATTGACTCTGTCAGCACCTTGGACTGGCCACTGGCCTTGCAGTTTGCCCCCTGCCTGTGCAGCTTCTCATTGACTCTGTCAGCACCTTGGACTGGCCACTGGCCTTGCAGTTTGCCCCCTGCCTGTGCAGCTTCTCATTGACTCTGTCAGCACCTTGGACTGGCCACTGGCCTTGCAGTTTGCCCCCTGCCTGTGCAGCTTCTCATTGACTCTGTCAGCACCTTGGACTGGCCACTGGCCTTGCAGTTTGCCCCCTGCCTGTGCAGCTTCTCATGTTCAGGCTCTGCATCTTGTGCCTTGGTCTTGTCTGATATTGTTGCCTATCAGTGCTATTTGTGAATAAAAACAGTTGCTCATGTTGTCAGTTGTGTCATTGTCCTTACTGAATAAGGCTTTTCCTGTATGTCTAACATTTACTGGGCCACATGCTCTGTGTGCCACTTCAACTGTGCCACTGGCTTGTTTAACTTATCATTTTTTTACAGGGGTGACGGGGACTTCAGTTCTTCATGACTCGGATACTTGTGGGGTCAGTGATGTTGTTTTCGGTGACATACCAGACTCATGTTCCTTCCTTGTTGCTGTTGGCTATGTTTTACTGCATCCTGGTATGTGGGCACTGCAAACACATAGAGGGGTCATATACACGGGATTGCAGGCAGGCTGACCAGGCTCAACATGTATATGCGTTCTTGCTTTCATGTATGCCTAGCAGTGTAGATGTGTAGTCATGTTGTGATGGGCAGTCATCCTAGTCACAACGGTTACTTACATGGTGTGCATTTGGGTGGTCAAGGGTTGTACGGTGTGTTGGTTGTGGCTTTGTCGTGTGTGTTGATGTGTGTGTTAATGGCGTGTGACTCATGGCTGTGTGGGACTGTTGTGTGTTTGTGTGCACACACTGCTTGTTGTGCATTCAGTGCTGTGGGTGTATGTTGCCTTGTGCTGTCCTAGTGTACATCCCCTGATGTACTGCTGTGTTTGCTATGTGCTTTGTGGTGTTGTGCATCTGTTGTGTGTTTGATGTGTCTGTGTTGTTCTGTGATGGTGCACTTCTTGTCTGTGTTGTGGTATGTAGCCTATGCATTTTTCATGACTGATGAGGTGGTGCACTCCTGTTGTGTGTGTGCTCCCATTGCCTTCCCCTAGTTTGGCTGCACAGGTGATGTGTGTTATTTTTGTGGTTCTGTATGTGTTTCTGTTTTGAATTGTGTTTGCCATTTTTGTTTTGGTGCAGACGTTGGTACTGAAATCCCTGTGTGTGTGTGATGTTTGTGGATGCCCCCAGGGGGTTTGATTGTTTGTCTGTATCTTGTCTGGACATTATGTAGGCCCTTCTGTGTGTCTGGCATTGGGGTTGTGTGCTGCAGATATGAGGGGGTATGTTTGGGGACTCCTACTTGTGTTTGACAGTCATTGAGTGTGCCAATGTGCCCTGTGTGTTGTGGTGCTGGCATACTCATGTGTACTTGCTGTTCACTGTTTGACTTGAGGTCCTTCCTTTCATCCCTGTCCCTATACATGGGTTACCTTGCTGTCTCCCTGAGTTGTTGCACTGAGGTGACTGTTGTTTGACTTCACTCACTGTGCCAGCCATGTGCTTGGATGGGGTGTGGATGTTGTTCTAGGTTCCTTGTCCTGCATGTGTCTGTTCACCTGGTTGTTGGTTGTCTCCTTGCCCTCCCATTTGTGTGCACATCATTTTTGCTTTCCTCTATGTTGTGCTCCATTGCTGGTGGCATGTAGTCTGTGTATGTGGCTGTGTGTCGGTGTGGGGTATGTCTGTGTGAGTTGGCAGGGTGTGTGTCCAGTAGTCTGTATGTTCCTTGTGTGTGTGGATGTTAATTTTGTGCTTGTATTCAGCTTTCTTGCCATGTATGTGGTGTTGTGGTGTGTGTGTGTGTTGCCCTGGGCCTGTGCCTCTGTGCTGTGTGTTAATCTACACCCAATGCTGCTGTGTCTGTCTCCCTAGGTGTTAGTTGTGTGCTGCTGGGTGTGGATTTAGCTCGCTTGGTGTTGGACATGGGGGTGCACAGGGGGGGGATTGGCATGTTTCTTGCTGTGTGCGGCGGAGCTGTGGGTGGTGGGTGGTGGTGGTGGCCTGTGGTCTTTCTGGCCTGATCGTTGCTGTACATGCATTCTGCTTTGTGCGATGGATTTCCCGCATACTCACTGCTGCGGTGTCGTCAGCAACACATTACATTATGTTCGCGGTAATTTGGTGGGCTTGATGCAGGGTGTGAATTGGTGCCAGATGAGACATGTGTGGGTACACTGATGGATGTGTTCCTGTCCACACCAGTGTGTCTGGTGTGGCCAGGTGCCCTGTTTCAGCCCGTGGAATTTGTGTTCTGTTTTGTGTTGTATTGTGTTTTTTTTACGTACCTGCGGCGGCGTCCGCGGCGGGCGATGTTGACCTGGTGATGTATCACGTACAGCACCGGGAGGACGTGTAGTGCTGGATCCATGGCGTTCGGCTCCGGGTGGAGGGCTCCGGAAGTCTCGTTTCACGCTCCGCTGTCGAGATTCCGCCGTGTCTGGAAGGGCGGTTTCTCCCCTGCGGTTCGACTGGTTGTTTGGCGCATCCTAATTTGTTGAGCGGACGGGACGTCATTCCGCATGGCGGTGAGTCTCCATTGGCTACCACCTGCGCGGTGGCGGGCGCAATTTCATGGCGGTCGGCGTTGCACCGCGGAGGTCGGGAAATGGGGCATATTTGCCCTTCATAATATGGCAGCCATGAGGACCGCTGCTGGCGGGCGGTAAAAGGCATTTTTCCGCACCGCCGGCACCGCGGTACTGACACCGACCGCCATCGTAATCGGCCCCTAAATCCTGTCTGGGAGGTGGTCACACCTCCCTGTGACAGGATGCCTATTGTGCTGCCTTCCCCTGCTCGAGCTTGGCTCAGCAGCAGGAGGGCAGAAGTGTGTCTCTGGTCGGCAGCATCCATTGTGTGCTGACCGGGTCGAGAAGGCTGGCACCGGATAGACCAGTGACCCCACGAAGCTCGCTTCTGAAAGGTGGAATCATACCTCCCACACCAGTTACTGGTGTGGAGGTATGATTCCAAGGTGTTTGATACCAAACATGATATGTTTCTATGCAGCCGTTTTCGAGATAGCATTTACCGCACCTCTACCTATATGTCCGGCTGAATCACAGACAACCCGGGAGAATGGTCTCCGAAGGCTGCAGAGAGGCTCTGCTCATGCAGGGGCACCCTCTCACTAAAAACCCAGCACCCTGCCTTCAGGATTGATAAGGCCTGCTACAGTGGTGACATATAAGTTTTAAGTGTAGTGACCTATAGATATAGTGGACCTATATCTAAAGTAACTGGTGCAAGCACCATCTTACACAGGCTGCAGTAGCAGACCTGGAGTTCCATTTTGCATGGCCTCTCATGGGTGGCATAATACATGCTTCAGTCCATGGGAGGCCTCTGGGGTACCTATGCCCTGGGTACATGAGTACCATATACTAGGGACTTATGAGGGTACCCCAGTATCCAATCTGGAGCGTAGCAAAGTACATGTATGTCAATTTAAGGGAGAAAGCAGATAGACTGGGGTCCTGATTAGCAGGATCCCAGTCAGACTAGTCAAAAACAGTGAGACATCAAGCAAAAAGTGGGGGTAACCATAAGAAGCAGATCCTACTTTCCTACAGCATTTACCTTATACTAACAGTGGATTCACCACATCAACCGCAACACAATGGCTTAAATTAAGGTGTCGATCAGACAAGTGTCCGTTCGACATCGCAGCGGATGTGCACTTGGAGTGGGTAAACCACTCCTCCCCTATTCTGCTCCGAGAGCAGAGCAGCCCCGCCCAAACCAGCTGCAAAGCAGCAGGGACAAATACAATGATAATAACATTGTGTTATTATCATTTTAGTTTTCCTTTCGTTACACTGCTTAAAAGCAGTGAGGCGACATTCCTCCGCCTTAGCAGAGAGGTGTGGTGCAGCGGCCAGGGCAGCTGACTTCGGAGCACAGGGTTCACGGTTCGATCCCCGGCTCCGGCGGCAGCTCAGCACCATGTGACTCTGGGCAATAGCTCACTTAATTTCCACGACGGCCCCCAGCGCCTTGAGACCCGTAAGGGTGAGTAGCTGCGCTATATAAAAACGGACTTACTTACTTGCAGAGGAGCCGCCACTGTGAACGTGTCTCTTCCAACTGATACGAACCCCAGCAACAGAATCACAGAAATTAATTACGCATGCCAAACGGCGTGTTGGCCCCTCCTTATATCCCACGATCCTTACTATTCCCTAAGCACCATGGGACTCGTAGTTCCTCAAACGTAATAAAGGAACAGTTATTTCATCTAATAGATTGAATCACAGCCACTTCCATGTTAACCCTCACATGGAAGTATCTTTGGTAATTGATATGCATGCGCTAATGTGTCTGAATCTTGACAAGCTTACCATATTTTTAGAGCACTCCTGGCTGGAGCTCTATGCTTTTCAGCTGCTTTTGATTGGTTCTATGGCTGCACTTTATAGCCCGAAAAATGTTAAAAAAAGATTACAATACTTTTTAAAATAAAGCTTGATATCATTTTTAACAGACAATCACAATTATTAAACAGTGAACTGTGTGAATTAACAAAATATAACTTTATTATAACGATTGGTCATTTTGTAACAAAGACAATACATGTACTTTATAAATGTTGATATTCTGACCCCTTCATAATGTCAATAGGTCCACTTTTATATTTTGATGCTCTGCACCTTTGACAAAGTTAGTTGTTCTGCCTTACTTAAACTAATACCCCTTATTATCAGCCATGTCCGTCCACGGGAGTTTGGGTGCCAGGCCGTGCTCACAACCCCCTGCCAATGGCATGGCATGGCATGTATGCATCAGGGGCTGGCATGTGCGCATCAGAGCCATTGGGCGCAGGGCCAGGCGGCCAACCCTATGCAGTACATGGTCGAAAGCTGTGTGTGGTGTGGGGTTGCTTGCCTGCGAGGGGTTGGATGCAGGGTCTGGCCGCAGTAACCCTTTACGAAAATTGTCTTCCTTTTTCTTTCCCTTCCCACCATCCAGTCTGCCCACCTCTCCCAACCAATTCTTAATTTTTTCGTTTCATTGTTACGGCATTCAAGAAAAAAATTACCTCAGCCCATTCTATATTTTGTTACCACCTAAATCCTCTTGCTTTTCTTTTTTAAGTACAATAATTATCATTCCAATGTAAATCATGGGTACGTTTTTTCATTATTAAAATGTTAAATGTCACCTTGACAATCTGCTAAAGTGACCTTTAGATAAAGGAGACTCATCAGGGCTATCTTCATCAAGCCTTACTATCACCAGGATGACAGAGATGCCCTTTAAATATAGTGGGAAATCACTCTCAGTTGTGTGGGCTGGTGGATGAGACACAAAATCTCACACATAAATTCCTGGATAGCCAACATGGCTATTAACATTTTCCTGAGCAACATCTTGCTCTCTAGGCTTGGATGTGTGAGTGTTCAGTCAGATAGTCAAAAACCTTTATTCCGCAATTGCCATAAAAAGATTATCACATTAAAATCTAGACAGTTTACACAACAATATAAAGGGACATAATACAAATAAAATAGATTACAAGTTAAAAACCATTCTAAAACATTAATAAAATTCATCCAGAAGTATTCTAGCATTTGACAGTTGATTAGGGGAAACAGCATTTACAACACAGACAGAACCACGCTTTCCATTACCTCACAAGCGTTGCCAATCTTGCCTTTACCACACATATGCCTTTACTACGCATATGCGTGGTAAAGATAGTCAGCGCTCTAGATTCAGAGCGGATGGGTGGGGAGAATGGAAGGAACAGGAAGGATTGGGACAGGAAGGATCGGGACAAGGCTTGGTAAGTAGGGCCTGGGGCTGGGTTTTAGGGCTCAGGGCGGGGGGTTGGGTAGTTTTTAGGGCTGTGGGTTGGTTTTAGGGCTCAGGGTGGAGGGCTGGGGTGTTTTTAGGGCTGTGGTCGGGGTAGTTGTTAGTGCTGAGGGGCAAGATTTTAGTGCTCAGGTTGGGGGGCTGGGGTTTGGGCAGTTTTTAGGGCTCAGGGCTGGATTTTAGGGCTCAGGGCGGGTTTGGGTAATTTTTAGGGTTGGGTCGTTTTCAGGGCTGGGGACTGAGTTTTTGGGCTCAGGGCGGGGGGCTGGGGTGTAATCTTTACCAAGCATTTGCCTTTACCAATCATGTCTTTACAATGAAATTCGTTGTAAAGGCATGCGTGGTAAAGATGCAGGCGTAGCAAAGACCGTGTTGTTAAGGCATGCAATATAATTGCATGCGTGGTTCCGTCATACAATCAATAATTAAACAACACAGTAATTTGGTGCCAGAACATAATTCACAAGCAAGCACGCTCTAGATATTGTATTGTTTCCTAGTTTTGAGTGCCTTACAGATGCAACTAATTACTGCGAAACAAATAAACTGTGTGTCTACACACTGTAAAAATTGCAGACCTGCATTGCACGATGTTGGATGATTATCATGCAATAAAGGACAAAAAAATTGTATTCTCAGTGTAACATAAAAGCTGCAGAAAAAGGTAAATGGATTGCTGTGAAGAGTTATCACAGGGGCAGCATGGCAAGGAGGAACACCAGTTGTACCGTGCTGTGGAAAGGCCATCAGAAAGTGCGTTGTTCTAAATCTAAAATTGGTCAGGTAATATCTATGTTGAGAGTTGGGTATCCAGAGTAAATATCCGATGTTTAGTCATAATTGCTAAGTGGCGGAGAGACGACTCCATTGATAACATTCAGGAGTATCTAGCTTCATTTCTATGTTCATAAGATAAAGCTTTTACCTTTGTCTTGGAATTATTTTCTATTTGACTTGGACAATAAAATACGTTCGGAGTTCCAAATTCTAAAAAGGATTTTTTGACATAGGCCAGCCATGCGATAGAACCCATATGGTCTTGTTTTATTCAGTCCTCAAGCACTAGGCGGAACAATTTGGTTAAGGAAGAGTGCCATATCTTTATCCAGAGGAGCAAGGGTGCCATTTTTACAGAATCCTCCAGGTAAGAAAGGCCTAATTCTGAGTGGGTAATAAAGCTTGTGGTGCTCCTGGGAGTTGCTAAAAGCCTACATAAGAATTTAATTTTGACAGTTTGCAAATTCCCTGGATTGATATAACCCCACATGCCTGCCCCATATATACCCACAGAAGGGCACTTGCTTTTATACAGCTTAATTAATTATTTTATAGGTTAGTGGCCAAGTTTCTCAGCAAAAATTAAAAATAGCATCAACTGCCCCAGCAAATCTAAAAGTCCTCTGAATTAGAAGCTTATCCCATCTTAGATTGGCATCTAGCATGATTCCAAGATAATTAAAATTCTGTACCTTAGCAATAACAGTTGCTCCTAAAGATAACTTTTGTGTGCATGGTTTTCTCGGGCCACAGGTCATAATAAAAGATTTCTGTTGGTTAACCTTTAAGTTGAGATCGCCCATAAATTCATTAAAAAGATCTAATAAAACCTGCAGACCATTGGAGGTGCATGAAATAAGGACTGCATCGTCTCCATAAAGTAAAACAGGGACTGTGCGACTTCAGTATGGGGTTGGAACAACCTATTTTTGTCGCTAGGGGATGCCCACGCAAGCACTACAAGATTTGGAAACGCTGGGCGGACTATCGGGGCCTGATGTTAGATCCGCCATCAGGATCAGAGACCCATCTCATGGGATAATTAGTATGTACGTCTTGGGGCTGTGGGGGAGCAGTGCGAGGGGAACTGGAGGGACTCATTCGCCCGGCTATGCACACCGGCGATGGACGGGACTGTGCGGACATTGTGCGATCGGGGGGAGGGTGGGGGGGGGAGTTGGGGTCTGCAGTTTTTTTGTTACATATATATGTTCGAATGTCATTGGAAAAAGTCAAAGTCATCATATCTATATGGTTTGATTGGGCAGATGTCTCTGGGGTACGGAGCTCTGCAATACATGTGCAACTTGACAAATAAAATTTGCGATTTTTGACCTTGAGTAAATCCTTCCCTTTTTGATGCTAACACAGAATCAAGGAAATTAATATAAAAAAGAACAGGAGCTAAAATACTACCCTGTCTCACTCCACGGTTAGATCAGAAGAAAGGGATGCATTCTCCACTCTGACCATATCTAACTTGGGTGGTCGTACCCCAGTGGAGACTCTTAAGAAGGTCAATGAAAGAGTATTCTAAGCCCACCTCTTCCATCAGAATCCAAAACATCCCCCTGTCCACCAGGTCAAAGGCACTAGAGAGGTCCATAAATGCCAAATGCAACAAACCTCTCCTAGCTTTTACATATTTCCCCATTAACAGGGTTAGATTCAATTATTGTTCTATGGTGCCCACTCCAGGGCGGAAGCCATATTGCACGTCTGAAAGAAAATGATTTGCCTCCACCCAGTTTTCCAGTTTTTGGTGAATTATCCTCCCAAGTATCTTTACAGAGGAATCCAAGAGGGAGATGAGTTGATAACAAGTTGGTTGATTTCTGTCCCCCCTGTTGAATATTGGCACAATGATGGACTTACTCTATGAGGACGGGGGACCGTCTCTGATTGCTGCCCAAAACACATTTGTTAGTAAGGGAGCCCAGAACGTGGAATTCTGTCTATAGACGTCTATGGGCACCCCATTCGGGCCGGGATCCTTACCAGCCGAGCACCTAGGAACAGCTTTAGTCACTTCGCGAACAGCAATATAATCACTTAAAGGGAATGCTTGGCCCAGAATTATGTTAGATGCACCCAAAGGTGGTATCTGCGGTGATGAAAAATCCTCTTGGTCAAACATCTTGGAAAAGTGGGACACCCACTCTTCAGCGGGGATGCAGCATTCTATTCTGGGATTATTATTCTCAGGAAGGAAAGGTTGATTTATAACTTCCCTGTTATTCCCTAATTCTGTGGCGACTGCTAAATCCTCCCAAGCCCTCCTTCTCAGCTCCTGTTTCCTCCCCTCTAGAACCTCTCTATAAGTAGTGTTGCCAATCTGATTTTCTCAATATTACAGGGTAAGGTGTTGGTTGCCAATTTCAATTATTTTAAAGCAGCAGTGCATTCAGGATTGAACCATTTATGAATAAGGCAGCTCTTGTTTGTTCTCTTTAGGATTAACATGCTGGATACCTTGTTACAGAGGTCTTCATAACATGCCAGCACACCCTGGGGCTTGGCTTCTTCTGATAAATAGCACATTACCTCATCCTGATTTCCCATTAGTAAGTCTTTAAAAAACTGAACATTTTCTAATTTATCCCTTTTACACGTACTCCCTTATTGGGACAATACTGAAGATCAGAAGTGGGTCCTGGCTTTTGAACATGCAGGCGAGGTCAGTTTAAAGAAAATGAGACTGTGTTATGGTCACTGATATTGGAGGAAAGAATGTTACAGTCTAATATAAGTTGTACAAGATCTGGAGATAGTAGTATAAAATCTATTGTACTTCCTCTACCTTTGCCTACAAAGGTGGGCGGCTGTAAGATGCCCTCTTTAAAAAAGGCAGATGAGAAAAGCAGATTTTGTTTGACAATAATCTGATTTAGAGCATTCCCATAAGGAGTATGTGTGAAATGAGTGATATTTTCCCCTTGCCAGTCTGTGAGACCGCAAATGCGATCACCACAAAACTGGCAGATTGGGATATTAAAATCACCCATCCATAGACTATCCACCCAGTCATGCCTTCTATGGATATAGTCTGTTATATAGGAATCCAAGTCATAAATTAGAACTGTGGGTTTGGCAGCAGGGAGTAGACATTAGTTCTTCTACTTTGGTATCCTTAAGGCTTAAGGAGATCAAAACCCCCAAGCCTCCCTTCGGTCTGCCAAATATTGAAGGTGTAGCTGCCATACAAAAACATGGAAAGGCATTCATATAAAAGTTTTCTACGGTCAAGTCTCTTGGTAACTTACTACATCATAGTTAATAATCTTTAATAACCAGTGCTCATTGTCTATTTTTGGAAGACACCCGCAATGTTCCAAGATATGAAGTGGAAACTTTTCTGGCCATCATCGTTCAATTGAATAGCATATGTGTTAATAAGCACTCCTCTACTATTATTGGAAATGGGAGCAGGAACAGGAAGTGGAGCTAGGGCGTCATTCGATAATGGACAAACCAGAAAGGGGAGCAAAGCGATTTTCTGTAACCAGAGGGGTTGTAGATGGATTAGCCAAATTGGCTCTTAATCTGGGCCTGTTAAATTCTTTCATCTTTCAAATAATCTTTATTCGGTTTCAGATATTAAAACCATAAAAGCACCTTTTAAATATAATAATATAATAATAGCATCTGGTAAAAAAAGACGGTCCTCACATGGATCAGCCGATGTTTAAAAATAACTTGTAACAACGGAAATGCCAGAATTCAATAGCTCCAATATCACTCATACAATACCAGTAAACAATTCAATCAGGATTAATGCAGTAACATTGTTAAATTCAAAGATGGTTGGAATTGGGGCCCAGTAAAAATAGCCCGGGGGAAGGGGTCGGATGTTAGCTTGTTGTGTGGCTAAGAGGTCAAGACGATGTAGTAAGGATCTCACCATCCTGGAATTTTTTAAGTTTACTACAATGCAGTCACCCTTTGAGTATTTTATTGAATTTTCCAGCCAGCCAACCCCCCGAAAAATAATTATCTCATCCACCAAGTCCGTTAGCCATGCCACATTTTTCTTGTACCAAAAAGCTACTTTGTTTTATAAACCCCACCAATCTTCGTTAGCATCTTTGCTCGTGGGAGGAACCCCTTCCAATGCTAAAACATATGGGGTGCAATAAGGAGGTAGTTGCAAATGTTCAGCTGAACCAATATTCATAGAGGCATGTGACTTAGGGGCTTATTACGATGGCGGGCGGACTTGGTCCACCCGCCATCGTAGCGGTGTTTGGGACCGCCTGCCAGTCATGCGGCGGTCCCACCACTGCAATTACGATGCGCCCGCCAGTATGGCGGGCGCATCCAGGGTATTTAACATTGCGGACGGTGCTGCTGGCTGCAGCACCATACGCAATGTCAAATTGTCATGCTGTGCATTTCCCTGCACTACGTGGCAGGCACCACGCTGTGCCTGCCACGCAGTGCAGGGAAATGCAGGGGGGTACCATGGGTACCCCCCCAGTGCAGCAACACCTCCCCCAACACAGAGGGGGACCGCAACGGCCCCTGAATCCAGCCTCCGCCAGCCTTTCCATGGCGGTTCCACTGCCATGGAAAGGCTGGCTGACGCCAGCATTGTAATCAGGCGGGCGGTGCCTGCTAGGCACCGCCACCATTTCCCCGGTCCTATCCGCTCCACCAGGCAATCGTAACGATTGCCTGTGGCGGAAGCGTGGCGGGCGGTCTTTGCGCCCGTCACGCTTGCTGAACGATTCCCCCCGCCATCCTAATGTGGCGGGGGAAATAGGCAATCAAATGGCGGAGGGACCGCCACCGCCGGGCTGGCGGTGGCGGGCCTTCCGCCATCCTAATGAGCCCCTTAGTGCTAGATGAATATGTGGTTTGGGTGGTGCTATATGTATGAGGAAGCTTGGAGTTATTGTGGCCTAAATTTAAGGTATGGATAGATGGAAACCCACTATGATGTAATACAATGGAACCAAAGGTTTCAGGCTGAAGTTAAGATCTAGTGGCGTGAACAGCATGCTGGCCCTGCGATTGAAACTGGAAAAGCTTTTCCTGTGACTGGATTTCGGCTTGGACTTTATTTTCTAAAGATTTAATTTGCTCAGAGGTCCCTCGACAAAAGTCTTTCAATGCTTCCACCATATTAGTAAAAAAGGGCTTACAGGTATCAAACAGTTCCGCCTTAAGACCAGGTCCAGCCAGTCACACCGCATTTACAATGGGCAGCAGGTTTGGGCCTTCTTTGTGCGATTTCCGCCAGCTAGACTTTCCCTTCTCCCCGCTTCTGTTCAGTAGGCGGTGATTGTGGCATACTGTACTGAGGGCTGTTGGATATTGCTATAGAAATCTCAGTTAAGGGATCATGTATGATACCGGGATTATTTGAATTCATTCTATCTTTTGGGCGATTGTTATGGTTAATTATTAAAGGATCCCTTAAGTCAGTAGTATGTCCTACAAGAGGTGGTTTAGTATGATTTCCGGGAATCATTTTTCTGTGTTGCTATGAGGGGACTTCAATCAATTTCTGGACAGTGTCTATTCGATTCTCCACAAGCTCTAACTCAGTTGAAATTGCACCTATAGCTGATGTGAGATGTTGTTGTAGACAAGGTCACAAGGCCATCCTTGCCCTCTCCCCTCTTCTGTTGGGTGGGCTTCTCCCCCCCCCCCCATCTTTTAAGTAAGCAAGCAGACAAACAGAGGGGCCAAACAAGGAGCAGAAATGTATCCTACCTAGGGCCGTACTGGGATCGCAAGCCAGCCCTGGCAATTACGTCAGACCGGCACCCCAAGGGGGTGGGGAAGGGGGAGGGCGGTCAGACGTAATTGCCAGAGCTGCAACACTGCTGCTGCCCTGCTGCTGTGCTTTTGTTACAAGGGGCCGATTTTGCAGCACTGTTGCAAAACCAGCCCCCAGCAACAAAAACGGCCCCCACCCTTCTGGCCCACCAGGGAAATGCCTGGTGCCATCTACGGCCAGTCCGGCCCTGATCCTACCGTTGACCCAATACTGTTTGAGGGGTTTACAGAGTTCGGGAACCAAAAGAAAGGGCTTAGCCGGGCCTCTATCGGCCGCGAGCAGGTGTATATTGACCCGCTCTTGTCCCAGTCTTTGCCCGGGCAGGCGCCTGGGTGCGTCCCATGCCCGTGGGTCTCCTGCGGCGTTATGAATGCAAACAAGCCATTGCTTAGGTCTCCTGGGGCAGAGTGGATTCTGGGCTGTGCAGTCCCAACACAGCGACTGCAAACAAGTTTCTCGCAGCGTGTCAGTGTTAAAAATGGGCCCTCCTTCAGGAGTCTCCCTCCAGCCTCCGAAGTGCTGATGCATGCGGGAGGGTGACTTTTGATCGTAGCAGGGGGAACTTCCTTTGGCCACTGCACACTGAATGTCCCTTCAAGGAGAAGTGCCTTAATTAAAAAGCATTGGCAAAGCCAATAGGTCTGGCTTGGATTTTGAGTCCTGACTAAAATATTAAAATGGTGCTGCTGTGAAAAGAAGCAAAGCAAGCATTGGCATAGCCAATGGGTCGGGTGTTGGCAACAATAGCACAATGAATGAAGCGGGCTGGCTGAAAACCCTGTACTTATTATATACATATATCATTTTAATAACATCAAAAGGCCTTGGCAATGAAAGACTTAAAAATGGCTGTGTTGTGCATATATTGCATTTAACATAAAGACTTGAATGTGTGATTATTCAGTGTATTTAGATATGTAAAATAATACTTCATATATTGCATGGTTCACTGACAAAATATCGCCTCCTAAAATATTGTTCTACAAAAGTGTCGGGACATAAAAATCAAAGTCAAAAATTTCGTCATCCTATACTTATTTTTGAAATATATATAAATTGAAATTGTAAATTTTAAGGGGGTCATTACGATGGCGGAAGGCCCGCCACCGCCAGCCATGCGGTGGCGGGCCCTCGCCATCGGACAGCAATTTTCCCCCCGCCACATTACGATGGCGGGGGGAATCGCTGGGCGACCGCGGCGGTCGCAAAGACCGCCCGCCACGCTTCCGCCACAGGCAATCGTTCCGATTGCCTGGCGGAGCGGTCAGCATGTGTAAAATGGTGGCGGTGCCTAGCAGGCACCGTCCGCCATATTACGATGCTGGCCGCAGCCAGCCTTTCCGTGGTGGGTAAACCGCCATTGAAAGGCTGGCGGGGATTGGTTTTGGGGGCCCATTGCGGGCCCCCCTTGTTTTGGGGGGAGGTGGTTGTGCACGGGGGTACCCATGGTACTCCCCTGCATTTCCCTGCACTGAGTGGCAGGCACCGCGTGGTGCCTGCCACGTAGTGCAGGGAAAGGCACTACATGCATTTTTACTATTGCGGCGGTGCAGCCAGCAGCACCGCCGCAATGGTAAACATGCAAGATGAGACCGCCACGGTGGCGGTCGCATTGTAATTTCACGTGCGGTCCCAGGCACCTCTACGGTGGCGGGGGACTCGAGTCCGCCCACCATCGTAATGACCCCCCTAAGGCCCTCATTACAATGTCGGTCGGAGTTGCCTCCGACCGACACTGTTGCGGATTGGAAACCGACCGACCTCAGGTCAGTGGTTCCGACCGCATTATTTAGATGCAACCGCACATGGTGTAGTTGGAAACATCAATTTTTCAATGGGAGCATTTGCGGCGGGCTTAAAATGCCCGCAGCACAAGCTCCCATTGAAAAATGAATGTTTTTAAACATCCCTGCACCTTGTGGCAGGCACTTCACGGTGCCTGCCACACGGTGCAGGGATGTTTAGGGGTGCACCATAGGTTCCCCCAGGGCCAAATGGGTAGGCCTAGGGGGGAAAGGGGCCTGTAGGGCCCCCACAGTCAGTTTCCAACAGCCAATCCATGTTGGAAAGGTCAACATGGATTGGCTGTCGGAAACAGACATCACAATCCCGATGGCAGAAGCACCGTCCTTAAGGGATTATGAGGGCTTTACGACTGGCGGATGGGCTCCTTGAGCCCGTCGGAACCGCGTCTGATTCCCCAGCTGGTTTAAACTCCGACCGCCGTAATCATAATAGGGCTTTGAACCTACAATGCCAGTCGGAAAGCCTCCGACCGACCGACATTGTAATTAGGCCCTAAATATATTAAATAATAACATTAACATAATAAAAATAAAATATATTTAATGTTTATTTAAACAAATATAACAATTATACTTATTTTTAAAAAGTTAAACATATATTTATATATATATATATATATATAAATATATATATATATATTTACATGTATCTAGTTAAAAAAGTATTATTAAACTAATAATTGTAATTTATATTATAATTTAATAATTTTATAAATAATGTAATAATATAAATAAGAAAAAATATGTATATATACATACACATATACTCAATAGCATACATTTTTTCAAACAAGCCATTTTAATTACAAATAAAAAAGTAAATAATGTGAAAAATTACAATTTACTAAAAATATTCAACACATTAAAAACAATAATTATAAATATTATTATCTTAGATAAATAAAAACATAGGGGGTCATTACGATAGCGGGCGGATCGCCACCGCCCGTATGGTGGTGGCGATCCGCCCGCTATTTACCACCGCCGCATTCAATTTCCCCCCCGCCATATTACGATGGCGGGGGGGACCCCGGCGGACGGAAAGACCGTCCGCCGGGTTTTCCGCCGGTCTGACAGGAGACCGGGCGGAAAAGGGCTCTGATATGGTGGCGGTGTCTGCAAGACACCGCCATCCATATTAGCATGCAGGCGGAGATGTGCCTTCCCATGGCGGCGTTGCCGCCATGGAAAGGCATGTGGTCTTGCCTTTGGGGCCCGTAGCGGGCCCCCATATAGTTGGTGGGTGGGGGGTGCACATGGGGGGTACCTATGGTACCCCCCTGCATTGGCATGGACAAAGTGGCAGGCACCGCGCGGTGCCTGTCACCTTGTGCATGCCAATGCACGACATCTATTCCCAGCACTGTGGCGCCACAATGCTGGGAATAGGGCTTGCCACCGACACAGTGGCGGTGGCATCCTAATATCAGGTGCGGGACCGCCGCACCCCTTGCGGACGGTCCCGCATTCCGTTGCGGTGGCGGGC
This sequence comes from Calotriton arnoldi, assembly GCA_963921515.1. Taxonomy (NCBI): domain Eukaryota; kingdom Metazoa; phylum Chordata; class Amphibia; order Caudata; family Salamandridae; genus Calotriton; species Calotriton arnoldi. Next base: position 176,054 of record CAWUFW010005890.1, on the reverse strand, counting down.
GGACTTTGTCCGCCCGCCATCGTAATGATGCCCATAATAATATAAATTATAACAATATAAAATAAACTATAAAAGTTTACATTTAATACATATACTATTCCCACTACAATTTACACAAAAGTAGGCAAAGTGTTGGACTGAGGAGGGATAACATTTATTACTCCCACTTCACACAATGCAACTGTAGAAAAACCGTTACATTACACAGCGGTAAAATTTGCTATTCCCAATCCATTCAGTGTAAAAGTAGGGTAAATCTTACATTTTACTATTTCCACTACAGTCAGTGCAACAGTAAGGAAAGTGTTGGATTGCGGAAGGGAAAAATATACTATTCCCACTCCAGCCAATGCATGAGTAGGGAAAGTGTTGGTTTGTGGGGAGGGTAAAATTTACTATTCACACTTCAGTCAATGCAACAGTAGGGAAAGTGTTGGATTACGGAGGGGTAAAATGTATTATTCCCGCTCCAGTCAGTGTAACAGTAGTGAAAGTGTTGGATTGTGAGGAGGGTAAAATGGACTATTCCCACTCCAGTAATGCAACAGCAGGGAAAGTGTTGGATTACGGAGGGGGAAAATTTACTATTCCCGCTCCAGTCAGTGCAATAATAGGGAAAGCGTTGGACTTCGGAGGGGTAACATTTCCTATTCCCACACTTGTCAATGCAACAGTACGGAAAGTGTTGGATTACTGAGGGGTAAAATTTACTATTTCCATTCCAGTCAGTGCAACAGTAGAGAAAGTGTTGGATTGTGAGGTGGGTATAATTTACTATTCCCACTCCAATCAGTTCAATAATAGGGAAATTGTTTGGTTGCGGAGGGGTAAAATTTACTATTCACACTCCAGTCAGTGCAATAGTAGAGAAAGTGTTGGATTGCGGAGGGGTAGTAAAATTTACTATTCCCACTCCAGTCAGTGCAACAGTAAGGAAAATGTTGTATTGCACAGGGGTAAAATTAACTATTCCCACTCCAGTCAGTGCAACAATAGGGAAAGTGTTGGATTGTGGAGGGGTCAAATTTATTATTCCCACTCCAGTCAGTGCAACAGTATGGAAAATGTTGGATTGGAGAGGGGTAAAATTTACTATTCCCACTCCAGTTGGTGCAACAGTAGGGAAAGGGTTGGACTCTGGAGGGGTAAAATTTACTATTCCCACTCCAGTCAGTGAAACAGTAGGGAAAGTGTTGGATTTTGGAGGGGTAACATTTACTATTCCCACTCCAGTCAGTGCAACATTAGAAACAAACTAATTCACTTCAACATAATAAAATATTTTCAAACAACATAGTCAACAATTAAAAAAGAAATATGTTAAAAAAAGAAATATAAATATATTTTTAAATAAATAAAATAAATACGTATTACATTATTAAATACATATAAATTTCCACAAATATTATTATAATGAAAATACAAAATTATATTCTCAAAATAATAACAACTAGTAAATACAATATTATTTACATTTAAAAAACACAACACAATTTACACATTAAATAATAACATCATAAAAAAAGAATTATCTATTTTTAAATGTGTTATTACTTAAGTAACATTTTACCCTATACTTCAACAAAGTACACAACACATATCTAAAAGTCTTTACTAAAATAATATTATGTACGCATGTTAAATAATTAAATATTGGTCAAAATATTAATAATAATAATGTTTCCCTAAAATATTTGTAGTTAAGTATCACCCACCCTTTATTCATACAAATAAATTAACACACACTAAATATATAAATTACAAAATTATTATTTCCATCATTTTCATAATTAAATCCCAATTAAACATTTAATATTAATAATTAATTAATAATAAATTATTCATATTATTCAACTTCCCACCATTTGCTCCTACAAAAATCAACAACTGACACCTAAAATATAATGTAAAAAGTAATTTATTTACGTATTTTACATAATTATTTATAATTTTTATAATTTTTATAAATCAACTGTATTTATTATTTAGTACAATTAATTTCCTACACATCCCTTTCACATAGAAAACATCCAAAAATAACCATTTAATATATTACACAATTTACATAATTATTCTTCATTTAAGGAATGTATATTAATTAAAAATGAATTATTACCAACAAATGAATTATTAAATAATTTTAATTTAGTTACGCCCACCCTATACCCCTCACAACCCGCTCCTATATATTTTAAGTAACAAAAAGTATTTACACAATTAACATAATTAATTGTCAATTAAATAATTAATATCAATTCAAAATTAATTATTACTTAATTAAAAATAATTTACTTCCCACCCTATACCCCTACAAAATCCACAACCCAGACCTAAAATGTAACTGAAAAACAATTACTTGCGCAATTAACATAATTAATTATCAATTAAATAATTAATATTAATTAAAAACGAATTTTTATTATTACTTAATTACCTGCCATCCTATACCCCTATAAACTCACAACCCACACCTAAAATGTAACTTTAAAAAATAATTACACAATTAACATAATTGTCAATTAAATAATTAACTTTACTTAAAAACTAATTATTAATTATTTATAATTAAAATACTTCCCACCCTGTACCCCTATAAACCCACAACCCGCTACGGTACTAAAAATCACAAAAATGTATTACATTTTATCAAATAACTACTAAAAATTTAACAACTATATCAAAAAACATGAATAATAATTATACAAAAAATTACAACATATACATTTAAATTATATACTAAAATACATAGCAATAATTAAAAAACGATACTATTAACAACTATATTTTTGTAAACAATATTAATGACTTTGATATTTTCAAAATTGATATTACTTACCTTAAATCGATATTCTTGACAACGATATTCTTGCAGACAATATTTCCATATCACAATATTTTGGACGCAATATTTTGGTAACACAATATTTATATTCTGATATTTTGTCTGAATACCATATTACAATGTAAAAAATCCATCAGATGCATATGGCTGTATCCAACAGCCAATAGCATGCGGTGAGAGAGGTATACTCTCTGAGCAGAATCAAAGCCCACTCTATATATATATATATTAAAGTATTGGTAACAATAGGTCTTATAGACAGCTGTGCTGCCACACCAGACCTAAAAATGGGCAAAAAGAAGAATTAATGTTTCTGAGCTTTTCCCAGGTCTTACAATAGGTTCTTGGTAGTTATAGCTACAACCAGGACAGCAATGCGCTACACATGTTGAAAAAAGAGCAAAATGTCAAAAAATGACAGAAATGTTTTTATGAACAGTATTTCAAACATACCCGACTGAAATATCAAGCTTCTATCCACATCCACCTATTCTGGAAAATAAAAACTTAGGGAACATTAGGATGGCGGGCGGACTTTAGTCCGCCCGCCATCCTAGTGGTAACGGGACCGGCCGCCTGCCATGCGGCGGTCCCGCACCCCTGATTAGGATGCGACCGCCACCCTGGCGGTCGCATTCCGCAGTTTAACATTGCGGCGGGTGCTGCTTACAGCAGCACCCGCCGCAATGTCAAATTGCCATGTTGTGCATGTCCATGCACAACGTGGCAGGCACCGCGCGGTGCCTGCCACCTTGTGCATGGAAATGGAGGGGGGTACCATGGGTACCCCCTAAGTGCATCCCCCACCCCCCCACCCCACCCGGGGGCCCGCAACGGGCCCCTAAAGCAATTCCCCGCCAGCCTTTCCATGGCGGGATCGCCGCCATGGAAAGGCCTTAAACCGCGCGCATCATAATATGGATGGCAGTGCCTGCTAGGCACCGCCACCATATTAGAGGCCCAAGTCCGCTCGGCCGGCAATCGGAACGATTGCCGACTGGCGGAAAAGCGGCGGACACACTTTGCGTCCGCCGCGATACCCCCGCCATTATAATATGGCGGGGGTATTACTGTTACGATGGCGTAACGGTCGCCACCGCCGGCTCGGCGGTGGCGAACGTTACACCATCGTAATGACCCCTTAGTGGGCAAAATGCTGTCACCTTCTAAAAAGTTGAATTTACATGGATGCTGCATTTTTTTAAGTAAACACGTATTTACCCATACCTTCTTTTTATTGTCTGTGAAAAACAGATATCATTTTAACAAATCCAGCTTTATATAACCCAATGGGAGACATTTTCTTGTGTCAGTTTAAATTACTAAAGTGGATGTTCAAGGTAAAAATGACAAGAATATATATATATTTTTAGGAATTTAGAAACAGAGCCACTTGATTTTAGAAAGATTGTCTGCATATAAATGAAGATCTCGCCTACTACCTGGGTAGGAAAAAGAAACAGGTTCCATGCGGGTGTTGTCCCTTTGGAGATCAGAAGTGTAGCTAGTCCAGCTGCTAGCCATTTTGATTCACAGAAAAGACATACTCCCTCATTACGATGTGGTTCGGACTGCGACCGACGGTTTGTCGGTTGCGGTCCGAACCGCATCTACTGCTGAGGTCCAACCGACGCATTAGGATGCATGCGGTCGGAGGCAGCAGTTGGAGGGACCGACCGACACCTTCCGATGGGCTCATAGTGCCCGGCCGTCGGAAACTCATCATAATCCCTTAAGCACAGCGTTTCCGCGTCAGGATTATGATGTCGGTTTCCGAAAGCCTTTCCATGTCGGCCTTTCGACATGTAAAGGCTGTCGGAAAGCGACATTGGGGCCCCCTGGCAGGGCTCCCTTCCCCCCTGGCCCATCTGGGCCAGAGGGGCACCCAAGGTGCCCTCCTGAAAATCCCTGCACTGTGTGGCAGTCACTGGTCAGAAACAAATTGGGGTGGCATAGTGAGCAAAAGAACGATGGATTAAACCCAGATCTCTTGACTGGGGGTGAGTGGTTGAAAAGTTTCAGCAGTCCGTGCATCATCTTGTTTTGTTTGCTATACTCAAATAGAAAAGGCACTACCTGCAGAAGTTGCTAATGCTTGTTTTTGCGCATGTCTAAGCTCAGGCCCTCAGTTGAGATCATCAAGGTTGCAGATCGAAGCAAAACGTTTCCTGGATACAGGAGTGCAGCTGAACTTTTTCACAACTGCAAACCATTCCTCCACTTCTCCCCGAGGCGACATCCCCCAAGTAAACAAAACACCTACACAATTACACAACCCATATGCAAGAAAAATATCAGGGAAGTAGCAACACAACAGCAAAATGATCCACACCCGGGGAGACAACATCCATGGAGGCAGCAAAACAACTAAATAAATGAGGGAAACAACACCAGAGCATGATGTAACCTGGTCTAGGGTGGTGCCACAGTGTGAACAACACAAATCTGAGAAGAAAAGGCCACAGCAAAAGAGTCCTAGGGAGACTGTGTCGACGCCCAGGGACACAGTAACGCACCTGAAACACACTACCTCTCCACCTCAGGCAATCATCATCACTGCCTCACTTGAGGATGGACCTCAAGACCTGGCTCTTGGACTGAACCACAGCTGCCCGTCGGTCCTGCAACTGCACCCTCCCTCCCCAGCGCCTTGACACCCTTACGGGTGAGTAGGTACACTTTACAAGACATCCGATTGATTGATAAACCCCGTAGGTGACAGCCTCCTTCCTGCTCCTTGCTTAAAGAATACACTAACCCCCAATAGCACAACAACACAACCGCAAGGAGACAGAAACACAGTCCCCTCCACAGGCAACACAAGAGCAGGCCTGAGCCAGAATACTACAAAAGTGAGCGTGGCTCTGCCACAAAGAGACACCCCTACAAGGAGATCACAACTACAAAGTCCAAGGAACGCTGCAGTAATCTCCAGACACCACCCTTAGCTAAGGTACTGTTGGAGAGAATGCATCTCAACAATCTAAACAAGACAACTCAAGTACACAAACAATATTCTGTCAGCTGTGATTAGCTCACCTAGTTCAGAGATCAAAAACTGTCTTATGTGAGATGTGAGCCGCACATCCAGTCAGACCTCAAGCTATCCTTTGTTACTTGGGGTACTATTTATTCTTTGTATGCTAGAGAGAGTACCTTTGCTTCTCCCATCATAAACTGAGCTCTTCAGGTAATAGTCAAGTCAAGTCAACTTTATTCGGTTTTAAGAAAAAAACATAAAAGCATTGCAATACAAAAACATCAGCATCCACAGCATAAAAAAATGTTTCACAGCATCATAAAATGGGTAAAAGGTAAGTAATACAACATTCCAACACCCTAAAAAAGGGTGCTATCTCCAGAGAGTCCGATTCCAAATCCCATTATAATCAGGGCCACTGGAATTATGCGGCAGGAGAGGGCCCAAAAATATTTTTTTGTTAAAATCTTCAGATTATGCGGCAGATGATGGATTATGTGGCAAATGCAGCAAATCTATAATTATGGGAAAATTGCAGCGGCCGCAGTCGCATAATTCCAGTTGCCCTGATTATAATACAAAAACAAGCATTGGCATAGCCAATAGGTCTCGCATTTGGGGCCTTATAAGTGTTTAGGCAGAGCTATTGACTTTGCCAATGTGTTTAAGCTGTGCTGTAGAGAAGTGTGGCTGCTGTGCAGCATGCTGAAAAGTTGTAATAAAAAAGTGCCAGAAGCATTTTTGTTACCTTATATATGACCAAGAAGGCATTATGTCCAACAGAACGACCATATTAAAAAATGTATGTACAATAAAAAATGTCCTCATTTTTCTTTTGTTCTTGCAATGCTTGTTAAAGTTTTTTTTTGAGGGGGCATAAACAATTGGAGGTTGAAGGTTGTGAACTAGTACCTGTATTATAACACTAGCAGCGGCCAGACGCTAGGGAGAATCAACAGATGGCAGATTCCGAGAGCAGGCTGAGGTGGTGTTGAGTGATGTTGAGGTGGTAGTGGTGGTGGTGGTGGTGACTGGTGCTAAGACGATGCTGAGGTGATGCTGAATGATACTTAGGTCTTGCTGAGTGATGATGATGTGGTGGTGTACTATTGCAAAGGCGATGCTGAGTGATACTGATGTGGTGTTGAGTGATGTTGTGGTGTGTTGAGTGATGTTGTGGTGGTGCTGAGTGATGCTGTGGTGGTGCTGAGTGTTGCTGTGGTGGCGCTGAGTGATATTGTTGTGGCCCTGAGTGATGCTGTGGTGGTGCTGAGTGATGCTGTGGTGGTGCTGAGTGATGCTGTGTTGGTGTTGAGTGATGCAGTGTTGGCTGTGAGTGATGCTGTGGTGTTGCTGAGTGATGCTGTGGTGGCGCTGAGTGATGCTGTGGTGGCGCTGAGTGATGCTGTGGTGGCGCTGAGTGATGCTGTGGTGGCCTTGAGTGATGCTGTGGTGGCCCTGAGTGATGCTGTGGTGGCCCTGAGTGATGCTGTGGTGGCCCTGAGTGATGCTGTGGTGGCGCTGAGTGATGCTGTGCTGGCCCTGAGTGATGCTGTGCTGGCCCTGAGTGATGCTGTGCTGGCCCTGAGTGATGCTGTGCTGGCCCTGAGTGATGCTGTGCTGGTGCTGAGTGATGCTGTGCTGGTGCTGAGTGATGCTGTGGTGGTGCTGAGTGATGCTGTGGTGGTGCTGAGTGATGCTGTGGTGGCGCTGAGTGATGCTGTGGTGGTGCTGAGTGATGCTGTGGTGGCGCTGAGTGATGCTGTGGTGGTGCTGAGTGATGCTGTGGTGGCCTTGAGTGATGCTGTGGTGGCGCTGAGTGATGCTGTGGTGGCCTTGAGTGATGCTGTGGTGGCGCTGAGTGATGCTGTGGTGGCGCTGAGTGATGCTGTGGTGGCGCTGAGTGATGCTGTGGTGACGCTGAGTGATGCTGTGGTGGCGTTGAGTGATGCTGTGCTGGCCCTGAGTGATGCTGTGCTGGCCCTGAGTGATGCTGTGGTGGCGCTGAGTGATGCTGTGCTGGCCCTGAGTGATGCTGTGCTGGCCCTGAGTGATGCTGTGCTGGCCCTGAGTGATGCTGTGCTGGCCCTGAGTGATGCTGTGCTGGTGCTGAGTGATGCTGTGCTGGTGCTGAGTGATGCTGTGGTGGCGCTGAGTGATGCTGTGGTGGCGCTGAGTGATGCTGTGGTGGCGCTGAGTGATGCTGTGGTGGCGCTGAGTGATGCTGTGGTGGTGCTGAGTGATGCTGTGGTGGCCTTGAGTGATGCTGTGGTGGCGCTGAGTGATGCTGTGGTGGCCTTGAGTGATGCTGTGGTGGCGCTGAGTGATGCTGTGGTGGCGCTGAGTGATGCTGTGGTGGCGCTGAGTGATGCTGTGGTGACGCTGAGTGATGCTGTGGTGGCGTTGAGTGATGCTGTGCTGGCCCTGAGTGATGCTGTGCTGGCCCTGAGTGATGCTGTGCTGGCCCTGAGTGATGCTGTGGTGGTGCTGAGTGATGCTGTGGTGGTGCTGAGTGATGCTGTGGTGGTGCTGAGTGATGCTGTGGTGGTGCTGAGTGATGCTGTGGTGGTGCTGACTGATGCTGTGGTTGTGCTGAGTGATGCTGTGGTGGTGCTGAGTGATGCTGTGGTGGTGCTGACTGATGCTGTGGTGGCGCTGAGTGATATTGTTGTGGACCTGAGTGATGCTGTGGTGGTGCTGAGTGATGCTGTGGTGGTGCTGAGTGATGCTGTGGTGATGAGTGATGCTGTGGTGGCCCTGAGTGATGCTGTGGTGGTGCTGAGTGATGCTGTGGTGGCAATGAGTGATATTGTTGTGGCCCTGAGTGATGCTGTGGTGGTGCTGAGTGATGCTGTGGTGGTGCTGAGTGATGCTGTGGTGGTGAGTGATGCTGTGGTGTCCCTGAGTGATGCTGTGGTGTCGCTGAGTGATGCTGTGGTGGTGCTGAGTGATGCTGTTGTGGCGCTGAGTGATGCTGTCGTGGTGCAGAGTGATGCTGTGGTGGTGCTGAGTGATGCTGTTGTGGTGATGCTGAGTGATGCTGTGGTGATGCTGAGTGATGCTGTGGTGGCACTGAGTGATGCTGTGGTGGCGCTGAGTGATGCTGTGGTGGCGCTGAGTGATGCTGTGGTGGCGCTGAGTGATGCTGTCTCGCTGAGTGATGCTGCTGTTGCGCTGAGTGATGCTGTGGTGGTGCTGAGTGATGCTGTGGTGATGCTGTGGTGGTGCTGAGTGATGCTGCCGTGACACAGTGTCTTTGCTAGTTACAGTGGGTAGAAGAGGGGTAGAGGGGTAGAAGAGGGGTAGAAGAGGGGTTGAGGGGTAGAAGAGGGGTAGAGGGGTAGAAGAGGGGTAGAAGAGGGGTAGAAGAGGGGTAGAAGGGGGGTAGAGGGGTAGAGGGGGGTAGAGGGGTAGAAGAGGGGTAGAAGGAGGTAGAAGGGGTTAGAAGGAGGTAGAAGGGGGTAGAAGGGGGTAGAAGAGGGATAGAGGGGTAGTAGAGGGGTAGAAGGGTAGAAGAGGGGTAGAGGGGTAGAAGAGGGGTAGAAGAGGGGTAGAAGAGGGGTAGAGGGGTAGAAGGGTACTAGAGGAGTAGTAGAGGGGTAGAAGAGGGGTAGAAGAGTAGAGGGGTAGAGGGGTAGTAGAGGGGTAGTAGAGGGGAAGAGGGGTAGAGGGGTAGAAGGGTAGAAGGGGGGGTAGAAGGGTAGAAGAGGGATAGAGGGGTAGAGTGGTAGAAGAGGGGTAGAGGGGTAGAAGAGGGGTAGAGGGGTAGAAGAGGGCTAGAAGGGGGTAGAAGGGGGTAGAAGAGGGGTAGAGGGGTAGAAGGGTAGTAGAGGGGTAGAAGAGGGGTAGAAGAGGGGTAGAGGGGTAGAAGAGGGGTAGAGAGTTAGAAGGGTAGTAGAGGGGTAGAAGAGGGGTAGAAGAGGGGTAGAGGGGTAGAAGAGGGTAGAGGGTTAGAAAAGGGGTAGAGGGGTAGAAGAGTAGAGGGGTAGAGGGGTAGTAGAGGTGTAGAGGGGTGGTAGAGGGGTAAAAGAGGGGTAGAGGGGTAGGAGGGGTTAGAAGAGGGGTAGAGGGGTAGAAGGGTAGTAGAGGGGTAGAAGAGGGGTAGAAGAGGGGTAGAGGGGTAGAAGAGGGGAGTGATAGAGTGTCTGTGAGAGTCTGTGAGAGAGTGTCTGAGAGTGTCTGTGAGAGTGTCTGTGAGAGTGTCTGTGAGAGAGTGTCTGTGAGAGAGTGTCTGTGAGAGAGTGTCTGTGAGACAGTGTCTGTGAGAGTCTGTGAGAGTGTCTGTGAGAGAGTGTCTGTGAGAGTGTCTGTGAGAGTGTCTGTGAGAGAGTGTCTGTGAGAGAGTGTGAGAGAGTCTGTGAGAGAGTCTGTGAGAGAGTCTGTGAGAGAGTCTGTGAGAGAGTGTCTGAGTGTCTGTGAGAGTCTGTGAGAGAGTGTCTGAGAGAGTGTCTGTGAGAGAGAGTCTGTGAGAGAGAGTCTGTGAGAGTGTCTGTGAGAGAGTGTCTGTGAGAGAGTGTCTGTGAGAGTGTCTGTGAGAGAGTCTGTGAGAGAGTGTCTGTGAGAGAGTGTCTGTGAGAGAGTGTCTGTGAGTGTGTCTGTGAGAGAGTGTCTGTGAGAGAGTGTCTGTGAGAGTCTGTGAGAGTGTCTGTGAGAGTCTGTGAGAGAGTGTCTGTGAGAGTCTGTGAGAGAGTGTCTGTGAGAGTCTGTGAGAGTCTGTGAGAGAGTGTCTGTGAGAGTCTGTGAGAGAGTGTCTGTGAGAGAGTGTCTGTGAGACAGTGTCTGTGAGAGTCTGTGAGAGTGTCTGTGAGAGAGAGTCTGTGAGAGAGAGTCTGTGAGAGAGAGTCTGTGAGAGAGTCTGTGAGAGAGTGTCTGAGTGTCTGTGAGAGTCTGTGAGAGAGTGTCTGAGAGAGTGTCTGTGAGAGAGTGTCTGTGAGAGAGAGTCTGTGAGAGAGAGTCTGTGAGAGAGTGTCTGTGAGAGAGAGTCTGTGAGAGAGAGTCTGTGAGAGAGTGTCTGTGAGAAAGTGTCTGTGAGAGTCTGTGAGAGAGTGTCTGTGAGAGTCTGTGAGAGAGTGTCTGTGAGAGAGTGTCTGTGAGAGAGTGTCTGTGAGAGAGTATGTGAGAGAGTGTGAGAGAGTCTGTGAGAGTCTGTGAGAGAGTGTCTGTGAGAGCGTCTGTGAGAGTGTCTGTGAGAGAGTCTGTGAGAGTCTGTGAGAGAGTGTCTGTGAGAGTCTGTGAGAGAGTGTCTGTGAGAGTCTGTGGGAGAGTCTGTAAGAGAGTGTCTGTGAGAGTCTGTGAGAGAGTGTCTGTGAGAGAGTGTCTGTGAGACAGTGTCTGTGAGAGTCTGTGAGAGTGTCTGTGAGAGAGAGTCTGTGAGAGAGAGTCTGTGAGAGAGAGTCTGTGAGAGAGTCTGTGAGAGAGTGTCTGAGTGTCTGTGAGAGTCTGTGAGAGAGTGTCTGAGAGAGTGTCTGTGAGAGAGTGTCTGTGAGAGAGAGTCTGTGAGAGAGAGTCTGTGAGAGAGAGTCTGTGAGAGTGTCTGTGAGAGAGTGTCTGTGAGAGAGTGTCTGTGAGAGTGTCTGTGAGAGAGTCTGTGAGAGAGTGTCTGTGAGAGAGTGTCTGTGAGAGAGTGTCTGTGAGTGTGTCTGTGAGAGAGTGTCTGTGAGAGAGTGTCTGTGAGAGTCTGTGAGAGTGTCTGTGAGAGTCTGTGAGAGTGTCTGTGAGAGTCTGTGAGAGAGCGTCTGTGAGAGTCTGTGGGAGAGTCTGTAAGAGAGTGTCTGTGAGAGTCTGTGAGAGAGTGTCTGTGAGAGAGTGTCTGTGAGAGAGTGTCTGTGAGAGTGTCTGTGAGAGAGTCTGTGAGAGAGTGTCTGTGAGAGAGTGTCTGTGAGAGAGTGTCTGTGAGTGTGTCTGTGAGAGAGTGTCTGTGAGAGAGTGTCTGTGAGAGTCTGTGAGAGTGTCTGTGAGAGTCTGTGAGAGTGTCTGTGAGAGTCTGTGAGAGAGCGTCTGTGAGAGTCTGTGGGAGAGTCTGTAAGAGAGTGTCTGTGAGAGTCTGTGAGAGAGTGTCTGTGAGAGAGTGTCTGTGAGACAGTGTCTGTGAGAGTCTGTGAGAGTGTCTGTGAGAGAGAGTCTGTGAGAGAGAGTCTGTGAGAGAGAGTCTGTGAGAGTGTCTGTGAGAGAGTGTCTGTGAGAGAGTGTCTGTGAGAGTGTCTGTGAGAGAGTCTGTGAGAGAGTGTCTGTGAGAGAGTGTCTGTGAGAGAGTGTCTGTGAGTGTGTCTGTGAGAGAGTGTCTGTGAGAGAGTGTCTGTGAGAGTCTGTGAGAGTGTCTGTGAGAGTCTGTGAGAGAGTGTCTGTGAGAGTCTGTGAGAGAGTGTCTGTGAGAGTCTGTGGGAGAGTCTGTAAGAGAGTGTCTGTGAGTGTCTGTGAGAGAGTGTCTGTGAGAGAGTGTCTGTGAGAGAGTCTGTGAGTGTCTGTGAGAGAGTGTCTGTGAGAGAGTGTCTGTGAGAGAGTGTCTGTGAGAGTCTGTGAGAGAGTGTCTGTGAGAGTGTCTGTGAGAGTGTCTGTGAGAGAGTGTCTGTGAGAGTGTCTGTGAGAGAGTGTCTGTGAGAGACTCTGTGAGAGAGTGTCTGTGAGAGAGTCTGTGAGAGTGTCTGTGAGAGAGTCTGTGAGAGAGTGTCTGTGAGAGTGTCTGAGAGAGAGTGTCTGTGAGAGAGTGTCTGTGAGAGAGTGTGTGAGAGAGTCTGTGAGAGAGTCTGTGAGAGAGTGTCTGTGAGAGTCTGTGGGAGAGTGTCTGTGAGAGTCTGTGAGAGTCTGTGAGAGAGTGTCTTTGAGAGAGTCTGTGATAGAATGTCTGTGATAGAGTGTCTGTGAGAGTCTGTGAGAGAGTGTCTGTGAGAGTCTGTGAGAGAGTGTCTGTGAGAGTGTCTGTGAGAGTGTCTATGAGAGAGTGTCTGTGAGAGAGTGTCTGTGAGAGAGTGTCTGTGAGTGTCTGTGAGTGTCTGTGAGAGTGTCTGTGAGTGAGTATCTGTGAGAGAGTGTCTGTGGGTGAGTGTCTGTGAGTTAGTGTCTGTGAGAGAGTGTCTGTGAGAGTGTCTGTGAGAGTGTCTGTGAGAGTGTCTGAGTGTCTGTGAGAGTGTCTGAGAGTGTCTGTGAGAGAGTGTCTGTGAGAGTCTGTGAGAGAGTGTCTGTGAGAGAGTGTCTGTGAGAGAGGGTCTGTGAGAGAGTGTCTGTGAGAGTCTGTGAGAGAGTGTCTGTGAGAGAGTGTCTGTGAGAGAGTGTCTGTGAGAGTGTCTGTGAGAGAGTGTCTGTGAGAGAGTGTCTGTGAGAAAGTGTCTGTGAGAGTCTGTGAGAGAGTGTCTGTGAGAGTCTGTGAGAGAGTGTCTGTGAGAGAGTGTCTGTGAGAGAGTGTCTGTGAGAGAGTATGTGAGAGAGTGTGAGAGAGTCTGTGAGAGTCTGTGAGAGAGTGTCTGTGAGAGCGTCTGTGAGAGTGTCTGTGAGAGAGTGTCTGTGAGAGAGTGTCTGTGAGAGTCTGTCTGTGAGAGTCTGTCGGTGAGAGTGTCTGTGAGAGTGTCTGTGAGAGTGTCTGTGATAGATTGTCTGTGAGAGAGCATCTGTGAGTGTCCGAGAGAGTGTCTGTGAGAGAGTGTCTGTGAGAGAGTGTCTGTGAGAGTGTCTGTGAGAGAGTGACTGTGAGAGTGTCTGTGAGAGTGTCTGTGAGAGTGTCTGTGAGAGTCTGTGAGAGAGTGTCTGTGAGAGTCTGTGAGAGAGTGTCTGTGAGAGTCTGTGAGAGAGTGTCTGTGAGAGAGTGTCTGTGAGAGAGTGTCTGTGAGAGTGTCTGTGAGAGAGGGTCTGTGAGAGAGGGTCTGTGAGAGTCTGTGAGAGAGTGTCTGTGAGAGTCTGTGAGAGAGTGTCTGTGAGAGTCTGTGAGAGAGTGTCTGTGAGAGTCTGTGAGAAAGTGTCTGTGAGAGAGTCTGTGAGAGAGTCTGTGAGAGAGTCTGTGAGAGAGAGTCTGTGAGAGAGTGTCTGTGAGAGAGTGTTAGTGAGAGAGTGTCTGTGAGAGTGTCTGTGAGAGAGTGTCTGTGAGAGAGTGTCTGTGAGAGAGTGTGAGTGTCTGTGAGAGTCTGTCTGTGAGTGTGTCTGTGAGAGTGTCTGTGAGAGAGTGTCTGTGAGAGAGTGTCTGTGAGAGAGAGTCTGTGAGAGAGATTCTGTGAGAGTGTCTGTGAGAGAGTGTCTGTGAGAGAGTGTCTGAGAGTCTGTGAGAGAGTGTGAGAGAGTGTCTGTGAGAGTCTGTGAGAGTCTGTGAGAGAGTGTCTGTGAGAGTCTGTGAGAGAGTGTCTGTGAGAGTCTGTGAGAGAGTGTCTGTGAGAGTTTGTGAGAGTGTCTGTGAGAGTCTGTGAGAGAGTGTCTGTGAGAGTCTGAGAGAGTGTCTGTGAGAGTCTGTGAGAGAGTGTCTGTGAGAGAGTGTGAGAGAGAGTCTGTGAGAGAGTGTCTGTGAGAGAGTGTCTGTGAGAGAGTGTCTGTGAGAGAGAGAGTCTGTGAGAGAGTGTCTGTGAGAGTGTCTGTGAGAGAGTGTCTGTGAGAGAGTGTCTGTGAGAGTTTGTGAGAGAGTGTCTGTGAGAGTCTGTGAGAGAGTGTCTGTGAGAGTCTGTGAGAGAGTGTCTGTGAGAGTGTGAGAGAGTGTCTGTGAGAGTGTGAGAGAGTGTCTGTGAGAGAGTGTCTGTGAGAGTCTGTGAGAGAGTGTCTGTGAGAGTCTGTGAGAGAGTGTCTGTGAGAGTGTCTGTGAGAGAGTGTCTGTGAGAGAGTGTCTGTGAGAGAGTGGGGTAGAGGTAGAGGGGTAGAAGAGAGGTAGAGGGGTAGAAGAGAGGTAGAGTAGAGGTAGAGGGGTAGAAGAGAGGTAGGGATATATAGGCAAATGAAAAGGAAGCTATCGACTTCAGGAATGTGAAAGAAAGCTCTCCTATCTTGAAAGCTGATTACAGCGCGAAACTTTCAAACCACGGAGTCGTTTGAAAGTTTCACCGCGTTTCTCAGGAGATGCTTGTAAACACCAATAACCTGATTCATTTAATTTAACAGTTGGCTCCGCCCAGGATTGCTTAGTAGCAAATGACAAGGAAGCTATCGACTTCAGGAATGTGAAAGAAAGCTCTCGTATCTTGAAAGCTGATGACCCATGACGAGAGAGGAAAGCCATATGGCGCCTCTGCTCATAAGTGCGCGCCCGCGCTCGTAACCGCAAGCTCTAGGACACAGTGGTAGCATTTTCTGAAGCCCTTACTAAAAGTCTTGCCAGAGCAGTGCATGCGCTGGCTCAGGTGAGACCTAATAACACAGTTAAGAGTGTCTGTGAGAGAGTGTCTGTGAGAGAGTGTCTGTGAGAGTGTCTGTGAGAGAGTGTCTGTGATAGAGTGTCTGTGAGAGAGTGTCTGTGAGAGTCTGTGAGAGAGTGTCTGAGAGTGTCTGAGAGTGTCTGTGAGAGAGTGTCTGTGAGAGAGTGTCTGTGAGAGAGTGTCTGTGAGAGAGAGTCTGTGAGAGAGAGTCTGTGAGAGTGTCTGTGAGAGAGTGTCTGTGAGAGAGTGTCTGTGAGAGTGTCTGTGAGAGAGAGTCTGTGAGAGAGTGTCTGTGAGAGAGTGTCTGTGAGAGAGTGTCTGTGAGAGTGTGTCTGTGAGAGAGTGTCTGTGAGAGAGTGTCTGTGAGAGTCTGTGAGAGTGTCTGTGAGAGTCTGTGAGAGAGTGTCTGTGAGAGTCTGTGAGAGAGTCTGTAAGAGAGTGTCTGTGAGAGTCTTTGAGAGTCTGTGAGAGAGTGTCTGTGAGAGAGTGTCTGTGAGGGAGTGTCTGTGAGAGAGTGTCTGTGAGAGAGTCTGTGAGTGTCTGTGAGAGAGTGTCTGTGAGAGAGTGTCTGTGAGCGTCTGTGAGAGTGTCTGTGAGAGAGTGTCTGTGAGAGAGTGTCTGTGAGAGTCTGTGAGAGAGTGTCTGTGAGAGAGTGTCTGTGAGAGTGTCTGTGAGAGAGTGTCTGTGAGAGTGTCTGTGAGAGAGTGTCTGTGAGAGAGTCTGTGAGAGTGTGTCTGTGAGAGAGTCTGTGAGAGTGTCTGTGAGAGAGTCTGTGAGAGTCTGTGAGAGAGTCTGTGAGAGAGTGTCTGTGAGAGTGTCTGAGAGAGAGTGTCTGTGAGAGAGTGTCTGTGAGAGAGTGTGTGAGAGAGTCTGTGAGAGAGTGTATGTGAGAGTCTGTGAGAGTCTGTGAGACAGTGTCTGTGAGAGTCTGTGAGTCTGTGAGAGAGTGTCTTTGAGAGAGTCTGTGATAGAGTGTCTGTGATAGAGTGTCTGTGAGAGTCTGTGAGAGAGTGTCTGTGAGAGTCTGTGAGAGAATGTCTGTGAGAGTCTGTGATAGAGTGTCTGTGAGAGTGTCTGTGAGAGTGTCTATGAGAGAGTGTCTGTGAGAGAGTGTCTGTGAGAGAGTATCTGTGAGTGTCTGTGAGAGAGTGTCTGTGAGAGTGTCTGTGAGTGAGTGTCTGTGAGAGAGTGTCTGTGAGTGAGTGTCTGTGAGTTAGTGTCTGTGAGAGAGTGTCTGTGAGAGTGTCTGTGAGAGTGTCTGTGAGAGTGTCTGAGAGAGTGTCTGTGAGAGTGTCTGAGAAAGTGTCTGTGAGAGAGTGTCTGTGAGAGTCTGTGAGAGAGTGTCTGTGAGAGAGTGTCTGTGAGAGACTGTCTGTGAGAGTCTGTGAGAGAGTGTCTGTGAGAGAGTGTCTGTGAGAGTGTCTGTGAGAGAGTGTCTGTGAGAGAGTGTCTGTGAGAGTCAGTGAGAGTCTGTGAGAGAGTGCCTGTGAGAGTCTGAGAGAGTGTCTGTGAGAGTCTGAGAGAGTGTCTGTGAGAGAGTGTTTGAGAGAGTGTCTGTGAGAGTGTCTGTGAGAGAGTGTCTGTGAGAGAGTGTCTGTGAGAGAGAGAGTCTGTGAGAGAGTGTCTGTGAGAGTTTGTGAGAGAGTGTCTGTGAGAGTCTGTGAGTGAGTGTCTGTGAGAGTCTGTGAGAGAGTGTCTGTGAGAGAGTGTCTGTGAGAGTGTGAGAGAGTGTCTGTGAGAGTGTGAGAGAGTGTCTGTGAGAGTCTGTGAGAGAGTGTCTGTGAGAGAGTGTCTGTGAGAGAGTGTCTGTGAGAGAGTGGGGTAGAGGTAGAGGGGTAGAAGAGAGGTAGAGGGGTAGAGGTAGAGGGGTAGAAGAGAGGTAGGGATATATAGGCAAATGAAAAGGAAGCTATCGACTTCAGGAATGTGAAAGAAAGCTCTCCTATCTTGAAAGCTGATTACAAGCGCGAAACTTTCAAACCACGGAGTCGTTTGAAAGTTTCACCGCGTTTCTCAGGAGATGCTTGTAAACACCAATAACCTGATTCATTTAACCCTTTCGATGCGCGTGACGAGCTCAGCTCGTCATGCTGCGCGGTAGCGCTGTGCGCATGACGAGCTGAGCTCGTCACGACCACACCCGCGATCGGAATGTCCAGCACACGAGCGGAATTTCGATCGCGGTCAAGGGGTTAATTTAACAGTTGGCTCCGCCCAGGATTGCTTAGTAGCAAATGACAAGGAAGCTATCGACTTCAGGAATGTGAAAGAAAGCTCTCGTATCTTGAAAGCTGATGACCCATGACAAGAGAGGAAAGCCATATGGCGCCTCTGCTCGTAAGCGCGCGCCCGCGCTCGTAACCGCAAGCTCTAGGACACAGTGGTAGCATTTTCTGAAGCCCTTACTAAAAGTCTCGCCAGAGCAGCGCATGCGCTGGCTCAGGTGAGACCTAATAACACAGTTAAATGCGCCACAATAAATTAAAATCCACATCTAGAGAAAAAAAGTTAAAATCTAAGAATTCATTCAGGTACCATAAAAAGTGTATAAGATGACCATTGCATTCAACATTTGCATAAAAACGTCAATTAATCCAATGCCAGCCCTCCATCGATTTTCTACATCTTACTGCCACTTTGAGGAAGGAGAAAACTCTGTGGCAAACACAGAGCTGCCTAGGAGCTGAAGATAAAGTAATGCATCTGTACATCTCCGAAGATTTGACTTCTTTAGAGTTGGGTTGAGACAGTAAAAAGGGTCTATAAAATCTACAGAAAAACAAAAAATACAACAATGCCTTGGCAGATGACCCATCACCTTGCCAAGTTGGTGTAGAAGTGCCCAAAAGGCTATGGATCAGTAGCGGCTGGCAGGGAACAGGGGTGGCGAGGCGGGTGGGAGTGGAGGGAACAAAATATAAAAAATAAAAACACTTACCTCCGTCCCAACAGCCCCCGGCCACCGGCCGCCGTCTCTTCTCCTTTTCTTCGACCCGGAAGGAGGAAGCACCCAGGATCCTCTAAGCCAATCACAACACTGCAATGTAGCATTGTGATTGGTCTGAGCGCCGCGGTTCGGTGCTTAGACCGGGAATGGGAGCCTGGGCATGTACATCACTAGGCTGTGTATTAGAGCCTGGTGGGAAATATGCAAAGTGTGCATGACTGTTTGGCTGACCCAAGACGACCGGCCAAGCAGTCATGTGCGCTTAGTGTGCACAAACCACTCCTCATCCCTGAGCCACCACCCCCGTCCCACCCTAACCCAGCCCCGTAGCAACGTAAAATAAAATGATAATATGTTGTTTTTATCATTTTATTTTTCCCTTTTTCACTGCTCTAAGAGCATTGGGGCAACGCTCCTCGGCCTTAGCAGAGGGACCACCCCTGTATGGGATTCTGGGAAACACAGAAGTCGCCAAACCATGCCGGCCCTAAAACACAAAAGGAGAGCTCTTTCCCAATGTGTGAGCTCAAGTGATACTAGAATGTAACGGGTAAAACAGGATTAGATGAGCATCGCACATGTTGCGTGTACCAGCCTCTATTGTCACTTCAATGACAGCCCTCAGAGGCCCCTGGCAGCAGCTGGCCTGTGATGCTCTGGAGGGAAGAGGTCCCTGGCCACCATCTTTCGGCCTTCTTGAAGAGGCGTGGCAGGGCAAAGCTTCACTCGAGCAGAGCCCAACACCTGAGACATTTGCATCTGATGCTGGAATGAGCCTTTCCCTCTTTTGTCGACAGGGACTGGAGAAGGGCCGAGGCCTCTGAAACACAATCTTTGGTGGCCCAGCAAAAGACTTACATGGCCAATAAAAAGATCAGAGAAATGGGCGGCTCTATAACTAGGGCTACTAGAATTATGCGGCTGGAGAGGACCAAATTATACAGCGGCATTGACTAAATTATGCCTCAAGATAAGGAAAGTTATGCGGCATAATACAGCACATTTTCTCATTGCATTACTGCATTATTTTATCATTTTTACACGTCAACACTATCTGGGAAAATGTTTCACCTCATTAGTACTTAACACCCAGCTGCAACAGTAACCAACTAAAATGTGACCAGTCAACATTTGCGAAGTGACTTTCACTGTGCAGCAACACGTTGCTGCTTTTTTAGTAACTTTTGATCCGCTTGAGCTAGAAATGCATATTTTTGTTGAACTCTGCAGATTATGCAGCAGAGGGTGGATTGTTTAGCAAAGGCATTAAATACATAATTATGTGAAAAACGCTGTGGCTGCAGAATCGCACAATTCCAGTAGCCTTGCCTATAACCTGGAATTACCAGGCATATGCTTGGAGTAGCAGGAGCTAAAGGGGGCGAGAACATCCTTCAATTACAGGAAATCTTTTAATGACAGCTAGGTTGCCATCTGTCACCTTTAATCCAGCAAACCATCACCTCGTTTAAAAAAAAAGGATATGCGGCACATTTTCTTTACTCTTTGCCAGTGGAGAAAAAGCACGTTTCACATGTGCTCGCAAAAGTAACTAACAACTTGTTTTTAAATGTGTTCATTTTGATTTAGTGCATCCCTCAATTATACCTTAACATGTGACAGCTATACAGGTGCTTTACAGTAAGTGAAAACAACCTCGAAAAGTTATTTCCGCCTTGATATGTGTGATACTTTTAGGTGTATTGCTTTTATGAAGAGCCCACGATGTGATGTCTGCGTCATGCCACTAGCAAAGGCATAACATAGCATGACAAATCACATATAACATGTGACTCGTTTGTTGTGACGTTGCTTTGACATCAGAAAGGTGTGGTTGACATAGGAATGATAACATAAGAGCCAGAGCAAAGCAATCCCTTCATTGCTTAATTGTGTTTCATCATCACATGGCAGATATATATCTGTGGCTCTACGAAGGCTTTTGTCCTGTTTACTGACATATGTTTACTTGTAAATAGCTATCAAGTCTCTATGTACTTTGTAAAATCTATGCTTGCTGTCGGTTCTAGTAAAGAGTACAATGTATATACGTTGAATAAATAACTGTGTGCACAAATACTAGGGTTAGCTTATTCTGAATAACCACAAGTTAATTGCTGATGATGTGGCGTCCCCTCAAGTAAGGTTTGCCATTTTGCGCGCCTGTGGTGGCGCACAAAATCCACTATGGACAGGGTATGTTGACCTCATAGAATTGACGCTATGCCGCATGGATACTTCATGTAGCAAGATATGGGAATTATGGAAAAAACTGAACTTTATTTATCTTTGGAAAGGGAATCTGTGGAACTCGATTCATGTGTCAGAATTTTGTCATACCCATCTGCAGACACTCCATTCAGGCAACAAAAGTCATGCCACTTAGACCTAGTCCTTGTTTTGACTCTGCATCTCACGGTTAGGTGAGTGATGCATTGCATCTAATGTAGAGTTAAGGTTAAGATGTGGTGCTAATCACTTGCTAACCTACACGTTAGCGGTGTAGAACGTGCCCACTACGTGCATACATCATCGTAAGTACTTCTGAGCACCTACGTATGCGAATTGCAGTGTTCAGTAGGGTTGTATGTGATTTCATAGAACATTTTTTAATGGCATACCTTTACTGAGAAACCAGTTCATCTAATCTGTTTGATGGAAATTTTCAGAATGAATGGCATTTACCTTTTTGCAGAAACCAATTCATAGTATGTCTTTTTGATTGAAATTGGGTTTTGAATACTTAGGGCCCGATTCCGATGTCGTTCGGAAGGCCTCCGAATCGGATTTGGCTTACCCAGATCCGATTCGTAGCCCTTGTTTACGACCGAATCGTACACAGGTCCGAACGACCAAGTACGATGCGAAGATCGCGTATGCGTCGACCGAATCGTTTCCGGGACCCGAACCTGTTCGTATGACTTGTTCGTAGCCGAATCGTGCCTCGCTATGGAGCCGAATTCCGACCGAGCGAGTACGATGCACGATTCGGACAGCCGCACCGCCTCGGTCTCAGCGAGACGAAACGGTTGTCGGATTCATACTTCGGGGGGGCATAGCAGGCCCCCCTTCAACCGGGGCCCTCCGAATTTGTCACGGGGTGTGCCCATGGGTCCCCCCGATCCAGGCATGCACAGTGTGGCGGGCACCATAGGGTGCCCACCACAGGGTGTACGCTTTTCCCCACCCACCCCTTTTTGCTATGGGAGCCTGTGTACGCGTCTGTACACAGGCTCCCATAGAGTTCAATGGGAGTTCGAGCGAACCGAGTCCGTAAGCATACGGCTGCATCGTAGTCGCTCGTTCGGACTCCCGGAGCACGTTTCGCTCGGAAAGCCCTCAGGATCCGAGTCGTATGGAGGGCTTTCCTAGTGAGATCGGAATCGGGCCCTTCGTTTTTTAAGTCTGAATGGAATGGCTGAAGGTCTTGCTTTCAGAAACATTTTTGTTGGAGATATTTATTTTGGTGCTTTACTTCAGGGAACATTAGTTTATATTTATATATTTTACTTTGTCAAACAATAACTTCTGATATTTTTTAATTCGCTGACCCATCTCCACCCATAAACATCATCCATCGCTGACCCCTCACAACCCCTAAACACCATCAATCACTGCCCCCAAAACCTCTCACCACACCTAAACTACACTCATCCCTGAAACCTAAAAACCTTTTATTCCCCCAAAATCCACCATCCCTGAACCATAAAATCACTCACTATCCCTTAAAACACCTCAGCACACCCAAACTCCACCCATCCCTGAACCCTTAAAAAACCCACACCACCCTTAAACACCAGCCATTCATGACCCATAAGAACTCATCACCCTGAACTACTTATCCCTGAACCCTAAAACCCCTTTCTACATCTAAACTCCGCCCATCCCTGAATTCTTAAAACCCCTCACTACCCTAAACTTCACCCCATGCTGAACCCTAAAAGCTCTTCACCACCTCAGTCGCTACCCATAATTGAACCTTAAAAGCTCTCGCCACTCAACAATGAATCCTAAAATCCCCTCACCACACCTACACTCCACCCATCTCTGAATCCTAAAAACCCCTTTCTATGCCCAAACTCTAATTATTCCACACCCCTAAAAAACCCTCAGCACCCTAAAGATCACCAATCCCTGAATCCCAAAACCCCACATTACTCCTAAACACCACCCAAGTTTAATGTAATTTTGAATTTTTTCTTAAAATTATCTTTCTTTAAAATGTATCCTTTCAGGGGCGTGGCCAAGATGGCGGCGAGGTAGGACGTGCCTTGCTACCTCTCCGCAGGCCGCCGCATTATTGCACCGGCTCTTCAGCCCTTCACGGCACCGAAGTTGGGAGCGGCAGCCTCCAGGCATCGAGCGTCATCTGGGGCACCCCGGAGGGTAAACTGCGGCTTCCCCGAGCCTAGCGGGCGGCGCGATCCGGCGACCGGAGCCGGCACTCCTTCAGGCGCGGCCTCTACCCATCAGCCGCCGCGCTGACTCGCTGGGTCGCCCTGCCTCAGGCGACCGCCCCATAGTTGTCCGGGGCTCGACGGGGCGCTCTCAGAGCCAGGGGCAGCCTGCTGTTTGGGACTGCACCGCCGGGCCCGCCATTCTGTTAGGCGGCGCCTGGCCTGTTGCTGCTGGTGCCTGGCGGAGCGGAGCTGCGGTGGGGACCGTGGCCCCGGCGGCGAGGAGGGTGCATTCCGGGACCCGGCTCTCCAGCTGGGTCAGCCACACCACACCAGAGAAGGGAAGCACTGCGGAGCGCCACCCACACCCGGAGCGGACTTCAATCGGGACCCGGGCACCTCAGGCCTTCCCCACAGCTATTGCGGCCTGGTCCCTGGGGGCACAGCGTCTCTGCATGGTCGGTTGGAGCCGCCTGCCCTGAGGTCTGCCGCATGTTGCGGTCTTCTGGCGCGGCCGCGTCGGCGCGGCCCCCACCAGCGGCCTACGCCAAGCGGGTACTGCACGCACAGCAGAGCCATAGCAGTGGACTGCGGAGGGCAGACGCGGCGGCACGGCTCCCACCTGCGGCCTGCACCAAGCAGGGCCTGAAACACGCTGGAGCTGCGGGAGCGAGTGGAGAGGGGCGGGACGCCCGCGCCGCTGCCATTTACCACCACGCCGGCCATCGGCCGAAGCAACCTGTCTAGTGGTCCCAGGTGAGCCCAGGAGGGATGAGTGTTGCGGGGGCCCTCCTTTGATCGTGGTGCGCGACCCTCTGGGAGTGAGAGCCTAATTCGTCGCACTTTGGGTCTGACTTCGCCTTGGTCCTGAGCTGGGGTTGCGGCGCTCTGGCCGGCTGTCCCGCTTCACATTTGGCCTGACCCACGCAGCTATCATCCGGTGCTCGTGGGGGTGAGCCTGCCTCCTGTGACCCCCCCCCGCAACGCCAGTCTGGGCTATGACCTCCACCCGGGCTAAGAGGGACAAAAACCTGAAGGACTCCAAACCAGACGTGACACTGAAGGACCTCTTCTCTCGAACTCCAGCGGCCACACAGGGATCCTCCAAGATGGCCCTTTCACCTCAGGGTGCCGCTGCCAAATCACAGACGGAAAGGGCACGGGAGGAACCAGTGACCCGCGCCTTTCTTGAGTCCCTCTTCACGACGCTTCGGGAGGATCTACAGACGGTGAAGCGGGACCTTACTTCTGAGATTAAAGACATCCGTAGAGACGTTGATGGTATCGGGGAACGGGTGGCGGCCCTCGAAGACAAGGGAGATAGTAGGGACTCGGAACTCTCCGCGCTCCAACAAGAGGTCATTCGCATCCATGAGCAGCAGGTTGACCTCCAAACACACCTCGAGGACCTGCAGAATCGTTCTCGGAGACACAACATCAGAGTCCGGGGAGTCAGTACCAACGCGGAGGCAGGAGACATCTTTGCATATGTGAGGGGCCTGTTCAATCACATTCTGGGGAACCCACCGGAATTTGACATCAAGATTGACAGAGCGCATCGGGTGGGGCCCCTCAGGGCAGACAAGGTTGCTCCGGCTGACATTCTGGCCTGTATCCAAGACTTCCGCACCAAGGAGAAAATCCTCCGTAAGGCCAGAGCTATGCACCCGATCACCTATCTGGACCAAACTCCCACTCTATACCAGGATCTTGCTGCGATCACATTACAGAAGCGCAGGCACTTCCATCCTATCACGTCCCATCTTCGCCAGCGCGATATTTCTTACTCCTGGGGCCACCCGTTCCGATTGATTTTCCGTCTGGATGGGAAACAATACCAGCTTCGCTCTCTGTCGGAAGCTAGCAGACTTCTTGGTGTCACCATTCCGGAGGAGGAGGTGGAGACCCATAGCTCGAGCCCCGCCGCAGGAGTATCGCCATCGGGATGGCAGCGACAGCAACGCCAACGACGCCCCAGACGGCCGGACCCCACAGAAATTGCATTGGGGCAGAGGGCTGTCCTCGAGTCCCTCCCGGGGACGCTAGCAAAGACTTGACTTTTTGGGGGGCTGCCTGTTCATCATCTCACTGAGGCGGTCGGTGGGGAGGGTACGACCTTGGTCACTCTATGGACCCCATGACGCTTTTTTCCTGTTCATCCTGGGATGAAGGACTATCTTGTTCTTACTGTTGGTTATTTGTTGTTCTTTCCTCCCCTTTTGTGGGAGTTCCTTTTTTACCACCTGCGAAGGACAAATTTGATCTTGATTGTACAACCTATACGGTGGTTTTTGTTTCTTTGGGGTTTTGTTTTTTGTTTTTCTTCCTTTTGGGGGCCCTCGTCCACTGTTATTCGCTACTGGCTCTGATGGGTCGTTTCTGCCACTTGTTCGCCGCTCCTCTGTTGGCCTCGGTACTCAGCTGTGCTTGTGGTTCCTCTGCCCCTAGATGGCCCCCTCCGAGCTCCGTATTCTCACCCTGAATGTGCGGGGGCTCAATAACCCAGTTAAGCGTAGAGCGGTCCTCTCCTACCTGGAACACTCTAAAGCAGACATCTGTCTCCTCCAGGAGACGCATCTACTGGCCCGGGACTGCTACCGCCTAAAATCCCACTTGTTCCCCATACAACTCTTTTCCTCCAGCACCACTAAAACAGCAGGGGTGGCCATCATGGTCTCCCGCACCTTCCGGGATAGGGTTCTTCAGAAGGAGGCCGAGATTAGAGGGCGACTTCTTACGTACCAATTTACTACTGGGGGGCAGACGTTTGTCATTGGGTCCATCTATGCCCCCAATGAGGGGCAAGAAAAGTTCCTACATGAGGGCTCTGACCGAGGCCACAGCGACAGCAGAACGCAGAATCTTGCTGGGGGGTGACCTGAACTTAGTATTTGACAATCTAATGGACAGATCGGCTCAGCGCTCAGGCCAATCTGCCGCGCTTTCCGCAGGGGGCCTGGAGAGATTACGGAACTTGGGCATGGTTGACCTATGGCGCTTCTTCCACCCGCACAGCCACGAATACTCATTTTCTTTGAGTGTACACAAAACTTATGCTCGCCTTGACTACTTACTGGGCTCCGGGGCTCTCCGGGCCCTGACGGTTGGGACGGAGATATTGACTGCCACCCTCTCCGATCACGCACCAGTAGTGGCTACGCTTACACTCCCCCCGGCGCAGCGACCCTCCCGCCAATGGCGTCTGCGCGACACTCTCCTCTACCGTGCTGAAGTGGTCAAACAGGTGCAGCGTGCTCTGGACGACTACCTGACACATAATGATAATCACGACACTCCACTCTCCACACAATGGGCAGCGCTCAAGGCAGTGCTCAGGGGGGAACTCATTGCGATCTCGACGGCTGACAACGCCGAGCGTAGGCGCAAAAGGGAAGACCTCACGCAACGCACCAAAGAGTTGGAACAGATGCACCAGCGTACCGGGGCACCCAGGATCTGGCGACAATTGCGCGTAGTGCGGGCACAGCTGGCTGCCATTGACAATGATAGGGCCGAATATGTGGCCCTGCGCGTGCGTCAGGCTTTTACACGGGGGGAGACCGATGCAGCCGGCTACTGGCCCATAAGTTGCGCGAGACCCGACAGCTGCAGGGGGTGCAAGAGCTGCGCGACGACACAGGCTGGACGGTGACTGAGGACGCGGACATTGCTGAGGCCTTCCGTGATTTTTATGCCCAACTTTACACGGAACAGGAGCTGGATCGTGCGCACGGTGAAGCGTATATTGTGGCGGCGCAGCTCCCTTCTCTCACGCAGGCTCAGGCTGACCATCTGGAGAGAGAGATATGGGTCGAGGAGGTCATAGCGGCTATCTCTCGCCTTAAACTTGCCAAGTCCCCCGGGCCCGATATGCTTTACGGCCGCCTTTTATAAAGCCTTCTGCTCAACAATAGCGCCTCTCTTAACCCGACTTTTTAATATATGCTTCTCACCATCGACGTGGAGAAGGCCTTCGATAGGGTCTATTGGCCATATCTAGAGCAGGTTCTGACACATGTGGGGATGGGGGAGAAGTTGAGGACCCTCATTTTCAATTGCTATCGGCGCCCCACCGCCTCGGTCCGAGTTAACGGACACACTTCGACCCGCTTTCCTATTAGTAGGGGCACAAGGCAGGGGTGTCCTCTTTCACCCCTGCTCTTTGCGCTATACATGGAACCTTTTGCCCAGAATGTTCGGCGCAATACCCTTATTACAGGGATTAAATTCGGGGGCGATATCCATACCATCAGCCTCTATGCTGATGATGTCCTGGTGTCTCTCTCTGACCCCGTTCCGGGCCTGGGAGCCTTTCTGACTTAACTGGATGGCTTTGCGCGGGCGTCGGGTTTTAAGGTCAATGTTGAAAAGTCGGTTGCTCTCAATCTCTCTCTGTCACCCTCAACTCTGGTGCACCTTCAGTTCACGCACCCTCTCCAATGGACGGATGAGACTGTCCCCTATCTGGGCGTTCAGCTGGCACCCACGCTGTCAGCGGTAGTCTCTACTAACTACACCAAGCTGCTGACGCAGATCCGGACGGAACTGCGGCGGTGGAAATTCTTCCCGATCTCCTGGCTGGGGAGAGTGGCTGCCACCAAAATGACGATTCTCCCCCAAATACTATATATTTTCCAGACCCTACCCTTGCGACCGCCTACGGGGTGGATTAAGCAGGTTCAATCGGAGCTGTCGCAGTTCATCTGGCGGGGCCGCAGACCCCCGAGGAGGGGGGGTTTGGGGGTTCCTGACCTCCAGCTGAATTTCCGGGCGGCGCAGCTTCGCCATTTGGTCGAATGGAGTCGAGCCGAGTCCGAGAAGCACGGGTTGTTTCAGGATCAAGCGGTGGCGGCCACACCACTACAGAAGATTCCCTTCCTACGTAAGACCCATAGGCCTCCCAATCTTTACACCTCTCATATCACCAGGACGATCTTGGAAGCCTGGGACCAGACTTGCCAGAAGCACAATTTGACCACCTTCCCGTCTCCTCTCACCCCGCTCTTCGACAATCCCGATTTTCAGCCGGGGATGGGGGAGGTTGCCTCTGCGAGTTGGCGAACTACAGATTGCCGATCCTTGGGGCACCTGTTTGACCTAGACGGGATTCTCCCTTTTCCACAGATCCGCGCTATCTATGGGATCCTTGAATCCGAAAGATTTCACTACCTGCAGCTACGCCACTGGGCCCTCCATCCACTTGTAAGACCACAGGCACACCGTTATCTCACACCTTACGAAAAATGGCTACTAACGCGCACATCAGATAAAAAACTTACTTCAGATTTGTATAAGATGCTGCTTGCTAGACATACACACATACACAATGCCGGCCGAGTGCGCTGGGAGCAGGATCTGGGTCGGACTCTCAGTCATAAAGAATGGGAGGAGGTGTACTATAGAGCCCGTCACTCAGCACGAAACATGGGGTTGACCGAGACTCTGACAAAAGTGACCACATACTGGTACTATACGCCCGACCGTATACACAAGATGGATTCCCGACAAAGTGCGGACTGTTGGCGGGGGTGTGGGAGGCGTGGCACGTTGGTGCATCTTTTGTGGGACTGCGAACAGCTACATACCTATTGGACACAGGTCCTGGATGAAATAGATAAACACCTCGACACCCAACTCCAGCGATTTCCAAGCTATGTGCTCCTGGGCCTCCCGAACCCTCTCACATACCCGCTCAGATCAAGACGGGGCCGCCAGATTGCGATAGCTCTGGGTTCCGCCATGCAGAACATCCTACTCCACTGGCGGACCACTCGCACTCCCACATTCACGGATTGGTTGCAGCGCTTGTGGCAGGTCTTAGGTATGGAGAAGATGACCCTCACGCTCGTGGGGAAGGGCTCCACTTTTGTCGATCTTTGGCAACCATTCCTCACTATGTTGGCTTCTGAGTTCCGGGAGCTCACATGTCCAAGATATCTTCGCTTGCTGCGCCTTTCAGCTCCCCCAGCGGTAGACTCTCAGGAAGCCCAGTCGCAAGGTGTGGCATAGACCTGTTTTGCATTGACACTCTGGTCGGTGGACGAGGGCAGGGGTGGGGGGTGGGATGGGAGGGTAGAATAAGTTTTTTTTGTTTGGTACTTGGAACTGTGGCACTGTTGTTTCTCTCCGCTATTAGCACGTCCTTATTGGGAAGACAGACTCGCTCTAGAGAACACGTATGTACCGCATTGTTGGTTTTTGTTCACTATATGCAAATAAAAAGATTTAAACCTAAAATGTATCCTTTCATTTTTCATCTTTTTGTATTTCCTTAAAATTGTCTTTCCTTCAAATTGGTTTTCCATGATTTGCTTTACTTCAATGTGTTTCTCAGTTTTCGTTTTCCGTTAATTCACACACATCAGTTCAATAGACAGCAACTTGAAGTGATGACGAGACCATGTCTCATCTGTTTTGTGTTTCTAAGCACTTTATCTAAAAGTCCCATTAATGCAGTGGTCGAAGTGGGCGAATGGCAGGGCACGGCGTGCCCCTACTTTTTTAATTCAATAGAATCCGTTCCCCAACTTTTTTATTTTAAAAATGCGTCCCAGGACAGCAGAAATAGCCAAGGCCTATAGATAAGACTCGGCCATTCGTGGCCGTTTGGGGACAGGCGGGGTGGGCAGAGAAGAAAAAGGATTCTGTCTTTTCTTTCTTGCCCAGAGAAGACAAGGAAGGTGTCCACTTCTCCTGCTCTGCCGCTGGCAGCTGTCACCCCCCTCTCTTTCTACCTCTTATTCCCTCTTTTTATGTCTCTGTCTCGCTCCTCACTTACTAAAAACCGTGCCTCCAAGAACCGGCTCTTACTCTCTCTTTCCTCTCCTTTCCTTCATTCGTTCCCCTGTGAAATGGATCCAAAAACGAAGAAACACTTTTGATGGAAATGTAGTCTTTTTCTGACATTTTTCTTTTCCAAAGTGCAGCCTCAAGACGGAGAGAAAAAAAACGTAAAAAATACGAAAAATAAATAAATAACTAAATAAAGCAAGACAGAGCGGTCGCAAAGTGGCCAGATTTGTTTTATTCACACCCAAACACATTAGCGCCACTTTACAGAGTTTGCCAGTGAAGTGCTACTTTCGCTTTTCTTGTCTTTCTGTGAACAACATTGTTTTCCCAGGGTGGGAAAGTGCACCATTCCTGGAAATACTGCAATACCTGGTTGATGCATGGAGTGGAAAACATTTAATGTGATCCTTATCAGCTGTTTTCCTTATTTTACTTTATAAAATGAGCACTGCGGCTCTGTGCTCACAGATGTGGTCTTTTTAAACCATACTGCTTATGTTTTGTAAGGATATAAGCAACGGACATTGAAACGGGTCCCTTCCAGGCCCTGTAGTCATGTCCTTAACCTTTCAGGCAAAAACACTCATTGATTTCTGAATAGTGAGTGCACAAGCGTTAAAGTAACCATGTTGTTCCTGCTTACTTTTCACATACTTTACTTAATCTTGCATTCTGTATGAGTGTTTGCTTTTTCCAGGATATTGTTACTTTTTTTTCTCGCAGCATGTTTCTCTTCTCTAGTGCATAATTTGAATTCAGTCGCATCCAGGTGTTTATAGCGGGGTGCAATTGGGTTGTAGCTGATGGCAGTGCTAGTTTCTTTCAGTGGGGCAGTATGGTGTTCAGCTGGGGAGAGGATGTGGGACTATGGCCAGAGCTGCCGAATTTGGAACTGCGGAACCAGGTTCAGCCTTCCTGACCAGTACACCAAACCACTCTCCTGAGGGAGCACCTTCCCATGCTAGACCTTAGAAGGCCCCGCTAGACATTAGAAGCCCTGGTGTCTTAGCACCAGCAGATGGACCCTAGCGGGGGCAAGTGTGGGTTAACCTTGAAGGCCTGCCCACCACAATCCATACTGAAGTTCACCTCCAGTCTTGTGGGCAGGCCTACGAAGCAGCACACCCTAGAGCAACAGTGACTCTGTCACTGAGGTCACAGGACCCTTGAGGACAGTTCGCCTCTCCCATTGGTACCTCCATTGGCCTTGTTTCAGCAGTAGTAGTGCAACTCACAGGGATCGGCAATGCAGGATTTGCACGCACACCAAACGAAGTTTGCAAGCTTTACGGTCTCTCTGCTTCATGCACAAGCACTTTTGACATGTGCTGTCTGCTTTGGGGCCACTAGAATTATGCAGCAATGGAGAACAAAATTATGTTGCAGTGTTGACTAAATTATGCAGCAAAAAAAGGCTGCAGCATAATGTGGTACATTTTCTGATACTTTATTATTTTGACATTTTTTCACATATTAAGAGTCTCTGCAAAGTTTTTGCCTCATTAGTACCAGTGTAACATACAAATGCAGCAGTGAGAAAGGTGACCAGTCAACCTTTGCAAAGGGCCCTCCACTTCGCAGCAACACGAGTCACATTTTTAGTAACTTTTGATCCGTCTGAGCTACCAACAATTTTTTAGTTAAAATTGTCAGATTATGCAGCAGATGATGTATTATGTAACAAATATGACAGAGCCATAATTATGTGGAAAACATTTGCAAACTAGAATATTTTACCATTCATGTTTGAACTGCTCTTGTGGAAAAAGGGAGGAGAAGTGCTGATAACAAATGCCTTGTGATTCCACTTTTAAGCGTATTTGGGACATTCTGTGATTGGAAACGTATCCCACTTTGTGAATGAATTTTAATGTCAATAAATCATTTTAAATCTTAAATAAACATTTGTATCCACTGGTTGAATTACAAAACTTAATAAGCTGTAACTGGTCAGTGAAATGCCAAACAAATACTAACAAGCATTTACAATGCAATAGGTCTCGCATTCACGCGAGTTTGAGCTATTGACATTGTAAATGAAAATGCCTTTATTTTTGTTTTCGTTTTTAAAACATAAATAAAAGGCATTGTCATTTACAATGCCAATAGCTTAAACTCGCGTAAATGCGAGACCTGTTGCATTGCAAATGCTTGTTTATATCTCTCTTCAGCAACGAATATCAGGTGCTTCACACATCATAAGGGTGATTGATGATCGTGACTTCCCTGCCAATTCCTAGACAATACCAATTCTTGAGCAAAAATTCACAGCAAGCACATGCAGTGAGCTCGCACCCTAGTACCACTTGTGTGCTTGATGGATATAGAGGTTGTGAGCTTACCCTAAGCTAATATGTCTTGAGGCCACACGGAAGGGGTAGCCAAAGTAATCCACATTGTCAAACTCTGCTGAGAAATACGTCTTAGGTTATAGCGTTAAGATAATAAGCATTATGACATATCAAAGTCATTTTGTGCTGAGTATGCACTAACCTCCTCAAGAATTACCCCGTTTGTGTATCTAAAACCCTTGGCATCCAAACATTAGCTAGCATTCGGGCCAAGTGCCAAATACCTGCCCCACCTCGGTGTGTGATGTAACCGTGTACAACATGTCTGATGTTGCAGGTCTCTCTACTATGGAAAGCGGTCGCAAATTTGCAATGAGGCCCTTTCCACATCATTACATGCTAGAGAGGCCCGTAATTGGAGAAAAACTGGCTTGGGGAACTAGCTACAGAAAAGTGTTTTAGGCAGTGCTGGTTACTGGGGAAAACAGTCACAAAAGGTGACCGTTTCCACATTCTAAAGTGACACAAAGATCCAAAATCGGGTAAAAACTGACTCCGGCAAACCTATGTACAGAAAAAGTTGTGTGGAATGTAGTTATAAGCGAATCTCACATGTGCAACATTGGGGAAAAGGAACGCTGTTCCTTTTAGTGTTTGCAACATAAACAAGCACGGAATCGAAACCTGTGGTGCGCGCGCACCACAGAGGAGCCGAACGCGGGAATCGAAACCAGTGGTGCGCGCGCACAACAGAGGAGCGGGGGGGCGAGGGAGCCTGTTGTCTGTGCCGCACGCTGATGCGCGTCCTAGACACGGACGGGAATGGGCGGAGCAAAGGCGGGACATGCGCCCGCCTTTGCCCAATTGCGTGCCGTTTAAAAAAAAAAAAAAGCACGCTACAGCCAATGCCAGCTTGCGAAAGCAAAACCACACGCACGAGCGTGTGGTTAGCTTTCTGAAGCCCATACAAGAGGTCTCGCGCTGCGCGAGCAGTGCTGCGCACTGCAACGCTAGGCGCGAGACCTAAAAATTGGGATGCTTTGCTCTTTCTGGCCACACCTCTGACTCCGCCCACTGACCCAATCCTCTGGTTATTCCCGCCTACTTTTTTCCCCTACTTTGACCACTGCATTGATGGATGTAACAAAATGTCCATTGCATTAAGATCCGCACAGAACCCTGGTGTCTTTTTCAGGCCCCATCGTGGCCTCCCTTCATTCTATTAGCGACTCTCTACAACAGCGGTGAAGCTTCAGCTGTCACCAAACATGTAATAGTGCGTCCTATACAACCTGTGACGATCAGCCTTTGGACAGTGCACTCTCTACGGTCAGTGACGTCACCATCTCTGCTGAGGTACACTGTCTACACTTTGATGGCATTCGCCCTGAGCTTGGGCACACTAGTCAATCTGTCATACCACCAGTCCCTTGAATGTGCAATCTGTGATTTTATCAACTGCTGACGAAGCACAAATTGTCCTCTTTTATATAACCGGCTCTGTGGCAGTGTGCTGGTCACCCTGTGACACCACTGGCCATGTAACTGTACACTCTGCGATGTCATCCAGGCGCACAACTCCCATTGGGCTGAAAGGGCTTCAGCACCCCCCGTCGTCTGTCTCAGCCCGGGCTGCTGCAGCTGGAGCTGCTGTGAGCTCGGCTGGGCAGTGTCTGGAGTCTTATCTCCGGCACAACCGAGTTTTTCACAGGTGTTTAAAGACCATTGGCATATTTACATACCTTTGTAAACCGGTTACTGAGGCTTAGTTTTTTTTCCTGGTTCCAGTACCCATTGGGCCCCCACTCTGCCTATTCCTTACATTTGTATTTTACATTTACTGCCGTAGAGTGAGAATGCATTTCATGAAAATGACTATAAAGTAGGGTTGCCAAAAGAAAAATGCCAGCCATTTGCTGTTTAAAGAGCCTGCAAAGACCTCGTCTTGACACTAAGGGGCCGATTCCGATCTCGGCCGGTAGGGCTCCGAATCGGATTCGGCTTTACCGGATCCGATTCGGAGCCCTGTTTCCCGACCGAATCGTACGCGGGTCCGGCCGAGCGAGTACGATGCGAGTCGCCGACCGACTCGTCCGGGCGTCCCGACCGCTCCGACCGACTCGTTCCCGGCTCGAACCGCACCGACCGACTCGCTCGGACTCGACTCGCACTGCGCAATGGAGACATTTCCCGGCCGGGTAAGTACGATGCGCGCCGCGAGCAGTCCGACCGAGCCGCGCACTCCGGCTCGAAAGAGCTGTCGGAGCCGTACTTTGGGGGTCCGTGTCGGACCCCCTGTACGCGTAGCCGCGCGAGTCGCACACAGGGGGACCCATGGGTCCCCCTACCTGTGCGTGTACGGCGCGAATCGCTTCGCCGCGTACCCGCTGTAGGGGGCGCACTTGTCCGCCTCGCACCCATTGAGTCAATGGGAGCCCGCGTACGCGTTGTACGACCGGCTCCCATTGACTTCAATGGGAGTCCGACCGACTCGGGTCCGATGGCATACGTGCGCATCGTACTCGTTCGGTCGGACTGCACGGGTCCGATTCGGTCGGAAATCTCTCCGGGTCCGGCTCGGTCGGAGAGATTTCCGGCCCGAATCGGAATCGACCCCTAAATAGGGTTATAAATAAAAAAGTATGTATTCATTTGTATTTTGACTTCTCCCGCTTTGTTCCCTTTAATTATCAGTCATGGATCATTCAGGCAGCCCTAGAACACAATTAAAAGTGCTTTCTACTTATATTTGCTGTTCGAAGTATGCACAGATAAGTGCTGAAGATATGGCTTTAGGCGACTGCTTATTTGTGTACCGTCTGGGACATCAAAATAATGAGCTGGCAACCCTAATCATAAGACTGGAAGTTTGTTGCATGATCAGCACATTATTTATTTCCTCCACCCTCGATCCTTGATTAATGCCAGAATAGCAGGGCTTTAAGTGGGCCAGGTCCTGCCGGTGCTCAGCTCCGTCAGTTCTTAAAAGCAGGTGCCCAGACGGATCCCTATCAGGCTCTCCATTTTCACCCTCACGCTCAGAATGGAAAAAGAATCTTAACTCTGCAGCAGTTCACTGTTTTGATGTAACTTTTATTTTTTTGCAGTTCTGTATTGTACATGAGCACCAACAAGGACAGCTTCATTTATTTTTTGGTAGGCATGGAGGATTAAGTGATTTGCCCAGAAACACAGGATGTTGACCCGACGCTGAGACTCAAACCCGCTTCCTCAGCTCCAAAGTTGGCAGCTCTAGCCATTATGCCACAACCTCTCACGCAAGAACTAAAGCATTTTCAATATTATATACAACAAAGCCATAGTTGTATGTATGCATGTAGTATATTTATCTTATGCAACTAACAACCTTTGGCAAAGTCAATAGTCCTGGCTTGTTGTAGGTGTAATGTTACTTATGTTGAGGCAATAACAGAAGCAGCAAAATGCCAGTCGGACAGCACATTATGCTGAGCACAGATTTTTAGCATAAATGTTTTAAGGCATGCCCTTAATTATATCGGCCATGCCCCTTTGAGAGACCCCCACCCCCAGTTTTTCTATCCCACTTAAAGCCCTGCATAATAGCAATAGTTTAACACATATCTGAAACCCTATGCTGCTGTCAATAATATGTTTAGTTACTTCAAGTGTCTGGGAATGCACCCTGCATTCAGACAACTCACTCCTCATTCTCCCCTTTCACTTTCACGCTCACCCTGCACTCACAGTGATCATAATGCACTCATACTGATCACATGCACTCACACCATTCACCCGCTCACCCTGCACTCACAGTGATCACTCTGCACTCACAATGCACTTGCGCTGTTCACCCTGTACCTCACTCTGCAGTCACATGAGCACACTACTCACCCTGTACTCATGTGACACTTCACTCACCTGTCCCCCTCACTGCTCAATCTGCAATCTCACTCAAACAAGTCCATCACTAATCATGCATTAATTCGTCCCACTCTGCACTTACATCCGCACACAAATTCAAATGGTCACCTCACTCACCCTGCAGTCACTCCTCTTACCCTACTCTCACACTGTTGCATCGCTCACCGTGCACTCACATGGATACCCACACAGCGCAGAGGGTTAATGTGCCTTCTACAAAGAATGTGTACCATGCAGATCACAGAACTGAGTGTGAGTAAACTATGATTTGGACTATAAAAAAATGAAATGTTTGTCAGAAAGGTGCTATAGAGAGATGAGGTGCATTGTTGGTAAGTGGTACTGAGGGAATTCATGGAGAAGGAGGAAATGGGGGAGGGGCGCCAAAAAAGACTGTTGCACCATGTGCGACCAGTGCTAGGGCCAGCCCTGGCTGGGAGTGTTAGCCCCCCCCGAAGTTCGGGTCTAGTTGCGCCCTTGATGTCACCAGACCTATGTATGTGCACTTTCTGCCACTTGTGACGTCATCACTCATGTGATTGTGCACTCTGCACAATCTGTGATTTCATCTCTGAATTTGTGAGCTCTGTGCAACCTGTGATGTCATCACCCGTGTTATTGAGTACTCTACAATCTGTGAAGTTATCACTGAATTTGTGAGCTCTCTGCAACCTGTGATGTTACGACCCGTGTGACTGAACATTCAGTGCAATCTGTGGTTTCACTACCCAGATTGTGAGCGCTGTACAATCCATGATGTCACCAGTTATGTGGTTGTGCACGGTTTATAATATGTGATGTCATCAGCCGCGTGACTGTGAGAACTGTACAATATGTGATGTCATCAGGCCTGGAAACGAGCTCTAAAAATTGGACACGCCATCTCTGCGACAGTACACCTTAAACCTTTTTTATTCGGCTCTAGTCTTACTGGAGTACCAGCCTAGAGCCCCCCATAGCCCCCCATTTGCCAGGAACTAGCTGCTGCAGGACCTCAACAAGAAAATAGCTGTCATAAATTCCCGTGTGTGTGTATCAAGCATCTTGGAGTAGGAAGGAACGCAAGATACCTGGGAGCCCATTGTCTTTATTTCTCTTCACAAAGCTTTTAGCGCCGCCTATTGGGTACATGTGAGATTGCAGCTCTTATATGCTTTTCTCAAAATTCTCCTCAGTAGAAATGTATCATCTCCAAAGAAAAGGGCATTTTATACAATCTCTCTTGGTCATAAGTTGTCTTCCACTACGTAACCTTCTTTCATAGCCAACCGGCGGATCTCCATTTACAATATCAGGAAGAGAAGGATTCAGGCTGCTGAAGATAGCCTTAACAATTGTCCTCCACTTCAAAACCCTCCTCAGATCCTTCCAGTATCTCTCATTTTCGACTCCAACACCTCACCACTCTCCCTTTATACCTCTACTTCTTCAGATGATTCTGAACTTATTCTGGACTCCAGTATCAACCCCCCCCCCTCCCAACCAGTCCATTTTGATTTTTGCTTCCTCCCCTCCAGGCTCCTTCACACCTATTTCTTCACCCTAGAACCTCCCACCCATCTCCTTCACCCTCTCTCTTCAGATACGTCCTCCACTCAGTCCATCATATCTCCTTGCCAATATTCCCATTCGTCCCACTCCTGCCTCGCACTTGTTTTCTGATGCTCCCCCTCTATCAACGTTTCACCACTTCACCCCTTAAGAGACGCATCGCCACTTCTGCCACCTTCCACCCTAAAATGGTCTTCCCAGTCGCCTTCCTCCATTTCAATGGAACTAAATCAGTTGGTACACCTTCTTTCAATGTCAATCAACTTCTTCCGCTCTCAACGTATGAAAATGTAGCAGAGATGGCCATTTTGCTCGGAATACTACATGTAAGAAAGTGAATTATTAATTGGTTGGATGGGGCCACCACAAGTAATAAAGTCACTAACCGGTTAGGTGTAATCAGAGGATTCAGTCATTTAAACCTGAACTCAATTGCTGGTAGCTGAGGCACAGAGCAGACAGGCTTAACATAAAGAAAATGTGTGAACAATTTAGAAGTACTAAAAACAGTAAAAAAGTCAAAAATATAACACAATAAAAAATAAACTTTAGAATAGTAGAGAAAATTAAGAAGCAAAATTGCACCAAAACTACACAAATCCAACACGTGGAACCATAGATATGAGTTTTAGAATATTTAAGGTAAAAAGTGCCATGAAAAAAGTAAAGCACCAATGATTTTCTATGGATGCAGTAGACCGAGGCCTCGGTGCGATTTCAGGCTGACCCCGATGGGGCATGGGTCGGCTATACCAAGCAGGTTTGTCTCGGTTAGAGATTTTGCCTGGGGACTTAGTTGAAAGTCGAAACCCTTCAGCGGAGCAAGGTTGGAGGCTTTATCTAACAATGGGTTCCATGAAGCCAGATACCTTCTTGTGCCAGCGCAAGGAGAGAGCAGAAATGCGCCATATCTTTCTAAATATGGAGCATTTCTTCAGTTTAAACAGAGAATTTTATTTTGAAAGAGATGCAACCAAGTACAAACATTCAACTAACATATTGAAATGTGGATTAACAATTAATAAGCTAACATCATATTGTAAACAAAAGATACATAAGAAAATTCAAAATGATTGCATATAGAAGAAAGGATTACAATAACTATGAAAAGGAGGGAGGGAAAAAAGAAAGGGAAAGGATGCAATAATAACAAGACTAAATATATATTATGGAAATAGGAGAACTTAATTTGCTATAAAGGGGTATCATCAGATCCAGGAAAAATAGCTGTAAAAGAGACATAGTTACAACAGAAAAAGGAAGGAAATTATATAACTAAATACATAATTAAATAAATAAGTAATATACCAATAAAAACCATTCATGGTGGTTTGGGGACTTCTTCCAGTGATGGGTGATGTTGGGTAAATTTTTGTGCCGAAGTATCCAAGAATATGGTCACCGGGGACCATATGTGTTCTCTTTTAGGAGTAAAGACATAGGGGAGACATATGCACGATCTAGTCGATGGTTATAGCAGACACTATACCACCAAGCCTGAACGGAGAGTTGTGTAGATTGTTTCCAATTTTTTGTTATTTGTTGAAAAGCGATAGCAATTAATAAATCCACAACATCCGTGTTGTAGGAGAGGGTTTGCCAATGATCAGATAATGTACCCAGAAAGATGTCCATAGGGGAAAAGGGATAATGAGTGTGAAAGATAATATTGATTTGAGACCATACCTTTAACCAGAATTGATGTGTGAGGGACAAGAAAAAAGCATGTGGTAAAGATCAGCATGAGGGGTATTACATGACCAGCAATTTGTGGGAAGTGTGCAATTGAATTTATGTAGGGACATTGGGGTGAACAAAAGTCGGTTGAATATAAAGAAAAGTGTTTGTGTTGTACTAGCTGATCTTGAAGTCTTACGAAGTTTTAACCATAATTTATCACAAAAAGCAGTGGACCATGAAATGTGGAAATCACGTTCCCATTGAAGTTCTATATTAGTTTTAGTTCTGTTCTCAGGGGGTGCGTAGAGGAATTTGTAAATTAATGAGGCACTAGATTGGGCACTCAAAATGGGAAGAATATTACAATGGGATAATAAAGGAGATGGTGTAGAGGATAATGAGGATAAGGAAGAAGATATACTTTGGATCAACAACTTAAATTTGGAAGAAAAAGATTTTGGTAAGTTATAAAGTGATTGTGCTTCAGAAAAAGTGAGGAAAGAATCACTTGAGTAAAGCTGATGGATCCACAGCAGACCTTTGGCTCGCCAAGCTTTCCAAAAGATGGGTTTGTTTCTAATTTTAAGAAGGTGATTGTGCCAAATGGAGGAATTAAGAAATTGATCTTTACTTGAAAGATGTGATATTAGGAGGAACTGAAATAACTTATGGGAAGAGTTATGTATAGGTGAGGATAAAAAATGCGTCTTGTGAGTAAAAGTAAGAAATTCGTTGAAAGAAAAAGGAGAAAGAAAGGACTGTTCGAGATCTTTCCACAGTGGGGAGGGATTGGAAATGGATTGGTCTAAAGACTTAGGGGCTGATTACGATGGCGGGTGGAAGCACATCCGCGGTGCTGGCGGTGGTGGTAAATGCCCTTTTCCGCACTCCATCGGCGGTCCTTGCGTCCGCCGTATTACGATGGGCAAAGATAGCCCATTTCCCGTCCGCTGCGGTGTTTCGGGAACCGCCAGAAATCCCATTCCGCAGCGGTGGCGGATGGAGCCAAAAGGGAGGGACCGCCGTGCGGAATGCGGTTACGACCGCCGGTTGTATTACGATGCCACAAACAGCCCATCACACCGCTACGGAGAATCCGGCCATTCGGGGATGGCGGTGGCAATACTGCGGATAGCTCCATGTGTTCCAGACCGCTGGGGAAACGGTGGTCTTTGGCCTTTCCGCAGCAAATCCGACCGCCGCGGACGGATTTTCAGCTTTTCCGCCGCTGAATCCTGGAATCTGACCGCCGCGGTAGGGAGTTTCTGGCGGTGCATCCTAATCTGGCCGGCGGTTTTGCCGCGGTACCTGCGGGCGGTAATTTCCCGCTAGCACGGCTGTCGGTATGCTTTTCCGCCCGCCATCGTAATCAGCCCCTAAGAGAGCTGTTTAAGAAGAAAAGCTTTGTGATAAAGTTGAAAGTCAGGGAAGTTGACTCCACCCTGCAATTTAGGACGTTTAAGCATGACCAGGGATAAACGCGGTTTCTTTTTATTCCATAAAAAGAGTGATAAAATAGAGTTAACTTTTTTTTAAAAGTATGCAGGGAAATTGAGAGGAATAGCCGAAATCATTTAGAAAATGACAGGAGCAAGCATCATTTTAATGGTGTCTAGTCTACCCCACCAAGATAAGTATAAGGGATGCCATTTAGAAATAGATGTAGATAATGTAGAAAGAACATGAGTTATATTTAGGGAAAGAGTTTGTCTAATAGAAGGGGCAAACCAAAGACCCAAATATTTAATCTTTTGAGAATTCCAAGAGAAATTAGTAGAGACTTAGGGGCTGATTCCGATCTCGGCCGGTAGGGCTCCGAATCGGATTCGGCTTTACCAAATCCGTTTCGGAGCACTGTTTCCCGACCGATTCGTACGCGCGTCCGGGCGAGCGAGTACGATGCGAAATCGCCGACCGACTCGTCCGGGCGTCCCGACCGCTCCGACCGACTCGTTCCCGGGTCTAACCGCACCGACCGACTCGCTCGGACTCGACTCACACCGCGCAATGGAGACGTTCCCCGGCTGGGTAAGTACGATGCGCGCCGCGAGCAGTCCGACCGAGCCGCGCACTCCGGCTCGAAAGAGCAGTCGGAGCCGTACTTTGGGGGTCCGTGTCGGACCCCCCTGTACGCGTAGCCGCGCGAGTCGCACACAGGGGGGACCCATGGGTCCCCCCTACCTGTGCGTGTACGGTGCGAGTCGCTGCGAGGCGTACCCGCTGTAGGGGGCGCCCTTGTACGCCTCGCACCCATTGAGTCAATGGGAGCCCGCGTACGCCTCGTACGACCGGCTCCCATTGACTTCAATGGGAGTCCGACCGAATCGAGTCCGATTGCATACGAACGCATCGTACTCGTTCGGTCGGACTGCTAGGGTCCGATTCGGTCGGAAATCTCTCCGGGTCCGGCTCGGTCGGGGAGATTTCCGGCCCGAATCGGAATCGGCCCCAAAGTCTTGTTTAAAACATAAAATATTAAGAGGGAGAACTTTGCATTTATCATGATTCAATTTATAACCACAAACTAAAGAGAAAGCCTTGACTTCAGCGGTGAAAGCTGGGATAGAAAGTTCGGGTTTAGACAAGTATAACAGAATATCATCTGCATAGACACTCAATTTAACATGGAGTTTATCATGCTGGAATCCATATATGTTAGGATTTTGTTTAATTGTAGCAAGAAAGGGTTCTAGAGCAAGAACAAAAAGAAGTGGAAAAAGGGGACATCCCTGACGAACACCTCTCTGCAACGTGAAGGAGCTAGAAATGGAACCATTGGTAACAATAGAGGCTTTGGGTGAAGTGTATAATAGGGAAATATAAGAAATAAATTTAGGTCCGAAGCCAAACCAGGATAATGTGTGGAAAATAAACGTCCAATCCATATGGTCAAAAGCTTTCTCTGCGTCTAGAGAAATAGCTGCAAGTGAGTGAGAGTATTTATTAGATTTGTGTAGTATATTAAAGAAGGTCCTGGTATTATCAGAAATATTTCGACCTTTAATGAAGCCAGATTGTTCTTTACAGATAATGGATTGCAGAAGAGGCTCCAAGCGAAGAGCAAGAATTTTGGCAAATAATTTCTAATCAGAATTAACTAGTGATATTGGTCTATAATTTTTACACAAATGAGGGTCTCTCCCTTCTTTAGGAATTAGGCAGATAAGAGCGTCTTGAAAGGTACCACTGGAGGCATTAGAAGAAATGAAATGTGAGAATAAAGAAAGGAGAAAGGGAAGTAAGGATTTGGAAAAATGGGAATAGAATTCTACAGGGAATCCATCTAGGCCGGGTGCCTTCCCTGTATTGAGAAGTTTTAATGCTTGGGTAATATCCTTTAGAGTGATATCCCGTTCCAACGATGAAAAATCAATATCTGGGGAAACTGTTTTTGTATCGAGGCGAGATAATTTTGTATGTCCATAGAGTCCGGGACAAGTTCAGGTGTATAAAGGGAGGAATAACATTTTTTGAATTCATCCAAAATTTCCAAATTTTTAGTTACTGGGGAAGAGGCACAATTTAATACATAATCAATATTAGTGAGTTCTTTCTTAATTTTGAGATATGAAGCAAGTAGTTTGCCCGCTTTGTTTTGGCCACCATAGTACAGAGCACTACCGCGAAGGAGATAGGCGGAAACATTTTCCGTGGATAACTTATTATATTGAAACTTTTCCTTAATTAGATTATTGAGGTCGGCTACAGAATTAGTTGCTGTATAAAGTGACTCTAGTAGTTTAATAGTTTTAAGAATTTCATTCAGCTTTTCGGGAATTTTGATGTTTCTTTTTGGCAACATAAGAAATAATAAAGTCCCTGGCTGAAGCTTTAAAGGTGTCCCAAACAATAGAGAAGGATGAGACAGAAGATATGTTACATGAAAAGAAATCAGTAATAAAATCCTCAAAAAAGGAAGTGAAAGTTTGATCAGCTAAAAAAGAGGTATTAAAACGCCATCTTCTACTGGTGACATTAACCGGGAGTAATTCTAAGTCTAATATTACAGGAGCATGATCAGAAATCAGTATAGAACCAATATCTGCTTGCAATATAGATTGAGTTAATGCTTTAGATACAAATAAATAATCTATGCGTGATTGTGAGAGATGGGTGGGAGAGAAAAAGGTGTATTCACGGAGTTGTGGGTGACAGAATCGCCAGGAATCAACAAGAGATCTATGGGGAATGAGGTTGGTGAAGTGTTGGTGCAATGGGGAAGAAACAAAAGGGGTTTTAGATGTACGGTCAATATAAGGATCAATAACTAAATTACAGTCCCTGCCAAAAATAACATATGGTGTAGAAATGGACATCAGAAGGGTAGAAATGTGAGGCCAAAAGTTATTATCTGGTTTAGTAGGAGCATATACATTAAACAAAGTAATAGGTATATCATTGACTTTAAGGTGAACAATTAACCATCGCCCTTCATCATCTGAGTCCTGAGAAAGAAGGGTAATTTTAAGCTTCTTATGATAGAGAATCATGGTCCCATTTCTTTTGCTAGTACCTGGAGAAGAAAAAACATTTCCCACCCATTGTCGCTTTAGTTTAAGAACTTCTGAAGTAATTAAGTGGGATTCTTGCAAAAATACAATATCTGACTTAAGACTAGATAAATGGGTAAGAACCCTTTGCCTTTTAATAGGCGTACCCAAACCTTTAACATTCCAGGAAATAAC
This sequence comes from Calotriton arnoldi, assembly GCA_963921515.1. Taxonomy (NCBI): domain Eukaryota; kingdom Metazoa; phylum Chordata; class Amphibia; order Caudata; family Salamandridae; genus Calotriton; species Calotriton arnoldi. The sequence goes on along the minus strand of CAWUFW010005890.1, from coordinate 132,666 downwards.
ACGTAACGTCATTAATCAACTATATATATAAGAAGTGAACATTGTAAATTATTACAGCAATACAAGAATACAGTAGAGAATTTGCAGTATTTGAAAAAGTGAGAAACAAGCTCTCCAAAAGAAGGGAAATAGGATATGAAATGAAGAATATTAAGATAGAAAAGAGAAAATAAAAAGGAAAAGTAAAGGGAAGAAAGAAAGAAAAGAAGAAGAAAAGGATGGAAGGAAGTAGGGAGGAAAGAAAAAAGATAGAGAGAAGAGACAGAAAAGACAATAAAACATACCAAAGACTCAAACATGGGTGGAGGGTGTTGAGGCCACAAAAGGAAGACGGACGACCAGTCACGAAACCCCGAGAGAGACCACGAGGAAGGCATCAATTCAAATAACGAACTACACAACAATGGGTAGATAAGGGGAATGGCATCTAATGGGGAAAAAAAAAACATAAGGAGAGGAATTCATTAGTCAAACAAAACACATCATAGAACCATTGTAAAATTATAATTTAGTAAGAGAGAAAAGATGTTCAAGCAGAAGATGATCTTGCAAAGTCCATGGAGTCTTCTCTACAGCTGTCTAGGAACTGTTGAAGTAAGGCTGGATCTTCGTATGTTGTTGTTCTATTCTTATAAGTCACTTTAAAGAGACATGGATGAAGTAGACCAAATCTGGCATTCAAATTATGCAGAGCTGGACGCATGGCTAAGAAACTTTTCCGTTTGTCTGCTGTGACCTTCGCATAGTCTTGTGAAAAGAATAATTGGGATCCTTGCCATGATACGCGACGTTTAGTTTTGACAGCTTGTAGGACTTTCAACAGATCTGTGTATTCCAGAAAGTACAGTTTTTCGCCTCTCGGGTTACGTTGGCTAGAAGCATTTTGAGGAGAACGACCAAGCCTGTGTGCTTGTTGTATGTTTAATGTTGGAGATTCTGGGAATTCGAGAATCTGCGGTAAAAAGGATTGAAAAAAAGAGATGGGATTGGAGCCTTGCAATCCTTCAGCCAGACCATAAATGCGTAGATTGTTGCGTCTGTTTCGGTTTTCGAGATTTTCCACTTGTTTCTGCAGTTGTAAAATTTCAGCCTTCATGGGATGAATTTGTTGAGAGGATATTTGTAAAGATTCCATCTGATGTTCCATTGAGTTAATTTTGTTATCTAGAGTAGACCATTTATCCTCTAGGCCTTGTAGACGAATGTTTGTTTCTTCCATGTAAGGTTTTGTTAAAAGCAAAACGACAGTCGTGAACATTACCTGTGCCATCTTGTCTGGTGGAATTCTATGTGCACATAAGTTGCAGTCATTTTGATCTATCACAGCCATTTTGTACTCTGTTGGTCACCTTTGTTTCACCCTGCCCTTACTAGCATCCCTCTGACCCTCTGACCGACCTGGTATGTGTGCTGGGGGCTATAAACTCTATTGCCACAACAAACCTCAGCGCCACTTGCTGCCACAAACTCGTTTTTCCTCTCATCTCTGTTTTCAGGCAAACCTTTGGACACTCTACCCCTCACTGCACCTAGTTACACAAACAGGTTCCAAACACCAAAAAGACTCTTGCAACATGATTTATTGCACTGCAAACAGCAAGACTTGTTGTTACCAACAATGGGACCTGTTTTTATCAACAGAACGGACTCTTAGATCTGGCCGGTCTCACATGTTTTAGACCCTGAAGCAAGGTCCAGCTGCAAGATAAGATTGTCTGTTTGACCTGGGTGGGAAGAGAATTACTGTTGGGCTTGTGTGACAACCTGCCCGGGGCGGGGACCCCAAGCTTGTGTAACCATGTTAATGAAACAAATGCATTGTGTCAAACCTGTATAAAAGGAAGAGCCAAAGGAGTTATCAGCAGAACACTTCCCTCAGACATCCCGGTGTCTGCAGTTGACGTGATCTCCTCATGAGAAATAAACCTTTTTCTTGTCTTCCAGTTTCCAGCGCTTGCCTCATTATTTTGATAGCGAACCCAAAGTGAATTAGAGGTGGAACCCTGCACCGGGCAGCATTGAGAGTCTTAGAAGACTCGCTGCCTTTCACAAATTGGCGCCCAAACGTAGGGGCCCATCAGCGACGCGTGGGTCCGGTAGAGAGGTCCTAACGACGGAGTGAACGACTAAACGATTGGGGTATACCTGCCTGAGAAGACCCTTGTCTGGCTGCCGATCGACTGAACTTCACCGGTTCCGAACGGACCTCTCTCGAGTGACCTGCGGTCCTGACTGGGACCTTAGAGGAACGCCGCATTGATTGTTGGAGTGAGAGGACAACCAGGCGCTGGAAGGGGAAGACGAAGAACTGTCCATACGGTCCGGGTAAGGTCGTGAAAAAAAACCAACTTAAATTGATTGATTGATTGAATAGTTTGATTGAAATACTAGTATTCCTTTTTTTATTGAGTTATTTGCGACATTTCCCTGCTTGCAAACAACGAAGAATAGGAATATTCTCTCTCTTTGCAGGCAGCGAAGGACAGGTAGTGCAGACTTTTTGTCTAAATTGATTGATTGAGATATTCATTTTTGACCGATAAATACGTCATTCCTGTTTTCTCTAGATTGTTTGATTGTAATTGTTTTGGACCCGACCGTTCGTTAGAGGTCAGTCAGCCGGCACCGCCGGAAGGCACCCCTAACAAGGACATGTACGTAAAGTATGGATTAGCCACCGTAGCTTATAGCAAACTATGGCATAAATACACTAGGAAGGACCGGGTAAATCAGTGGCCACTGACGGGATCTTTCGATCCCGCTAAAATAGAAACGTTGGAATTAGCTCTCCACAAAAAGAAAACTAGACCAGCCATGTTGGACAGTTTTGGTTTATGGCAAAAAGAGGCAGCTCAAAGAAAGAAAAGGGACGAAGCTAGACAAGATAAAGAAACGCGAAAATCAGCTTACCAAGTCTGTAAAAGATTAGAAGAAAAACTAAAAGAAAAGGAAATCGATAAAAAGGAACAGGAATCAAAAATATCAGGTCAATGCCCTGTTAGAACGCCCTCGACTCTTTACCCCAAGTTACCAGCAAAACAAAGGGTAGATGATGATTTATTGTTAGGTCCCCCAATCATATACATGCCACCCCCTTATGCCCCTACTCATCCCGTAGTACAACGCCAGGACCACCAAAGTATAACCGGAGATGGCACGATCGCCTCAGTCTCCACCGCCTCTGCTCCCACCGCGCACTCCACAGCCTCAGATCTCTCTGGCAAAGAGTTCTTAGCTAATTGCAATTAAAACATGTGGACAGGAGAGCCAGAAACAGACACATCTGTTGGACGACTTTCAGAGACAGTTTCACAACCAGAGGTGAGGTGGCTTTTCCTCGACACTTCAGAAACGCCTCAAAAGACTTCTATTTGAGAGAGGAAAAACAGCAGCATTTCTTTTGCTGATTCTGAGGGGATACATCCGGAATCATTAAGGATAAATTTGGGCAATCGTTTTTTCTCTTCGATAAGCAGATTCCACACAAACGAGGCCTGCACTGCAAGGATTCCTCCGCACTCCATTTTGTGATTTTCTAAAGTAAAACCATCTGCTTTGCCTTCAGTGGACATGGTGTGCTTGCCTTCTGTTTCTGATCTTACTCGTGCAGATACAGTCGATAATTCTTACCCAGCTTTGAGCAACTGGAAAGCGCAATTAATACAGAACGCTGCTTTCTATTGAAGGGTCTTTCTTCGCTTTCAGCGAGGTTCCTTTATTCGGTACATCTGCAGCTTGCCTGGGACGGGATATCTTCTTGCATTTGAAAGTAAAGATTTTCTACAGAATAGTGAGAGAGGAGGAAACATGACCAACAGTGAAACGGCAGGGAGGGAGGGAGTGGGGGCTGGGCCGGTGTTTAGGGAAGGATTGCGTGTCTTCCCTTTGCTTCTTAAAACTCCAATGTTGCCAGGAACACCTCCGAAGGGGCTCGGAGATCCCTATCAGCCGCCACGACAGACAGCAGGGCCTTGAAGCATCAGATAAGCACAGGCGGCGCTTCCTTCCACAAACAAAGATTGGATTCCCAGCTGGGAATTCTGAGATCAGCATTACCAACCTCCCCCAGTAAGGAAGCGACGAAGCTTTAGAGGATGATTAGCAATTAAGGGGGCGGGGAGGGGTGGGGGCAAATGAATTAGGAAGAAGTCCCACCAGCCTGCTAAAGTGCTCCTTTGAAAGTGCTGTCACTTTTATCACAGGGCCTCCAAACGTGCCCTGGGGGTGTGACTGAGGGGAAGCCAACACCTTCTCCCTTTAATTGCAGCTGACTAACACAAAGGCAAGCGCTCCACACACCAGTGGGCGCTATAATATCACATTCCTCTCACCAAGGACGGGAGTGGGGGGGCCCACAGGAGGCCTCATGAAAAGAAAAGGTAGTGGTGAGAGTTTGTACAGTACTTGTCGCCCAATAAAACAGGTTATTTTGAGAAAGTGTAGAAATAAACCAGCGTCCAAACATTTATGATTACAGTTCAAAGGTCAAATTGCATGTTATTACTGGAGTAGAGCCGGGTTAAGAAACCGCGCCTGCCCTCTCACTCCTTCCTTGTTATTTATGTTACAGTCTCTGCAGAAAGACGCACTTAACGACACTTTATCTCAACCCTCGGATACAGCCCCTGCTCTCCGGTGTGACTTCAGCACCGGAATAAAAATCGAGGCATAAATGAGACATGCTGTTTATTACAATTGTTGAGGGAGGGGAGAGACATCTCGACCCGCACAAGACACAAGTCATAGAGGTTTCATTATGTTAAAGTACAAAAACTGTAAGTTCAAAAGGAATATTTCACAATGAATATTTTCATAGCTCATGGGGAAAAACTAAGTAATTGGGGCTAGAAAGAGCGCAGAGTAAAACAGCATAGATGCAGCTTTGTTAAATGTAAATAGGTAACATTTCTGTCGCTCTTTGAAAAAAGGCAGACTAAAAATGTGCTGGTGCCATTCGTCAAGCTATTTTTGAAGCCTTTGGAGGCGCGCAGACGCTATCTTCTAGGTCCCAATTATGTGCGTCAATAATACTCTTTCTAGGCGCTCCGACCGTAAGAGCGGGGTTGGAACGGTCTGTGAACCTTTCACTCAGGAAGGCTACTCAGGCTAGAAGCAAACCAGGGTCTTTCAGGCCATTCAATGCCAGGAATCGGCGGCCGGCAGGACTGCAATTCCTCTGAGAGGAAAACCCCTCCGCGTGTACTACCTCATGTAGAAATCGCATACCAGAGGCAACGACAAGGGGTCTTTCTCCTCACTGTGCAATGTGCGCGAGAGATACGTACGGCGCTTGCTTGATATGCATACGGCAGTGGAGATTAACTGCTGGTTTCGTGCACTCCCTCTTCAAGCAGACGGGCGGCATTCCCAGGGGCCGCCCAAACAGGCGGGCGGATGGCGTCTGCTGCCCTCCTGCGAAGGCAGAGGCTGGGTGGCCCGCGGCGCGGCTCCCGGTGAGGTCATTCTGGTATGTGGAGCGCCCTGCTCCAAAGAATCACGCATTCCCAAAAGCGAGGCGGTAATTTCTGTTACATCAATCCACCTGTCTGATCTCTAAAAAACACTACGTTTAAAACCTATTAAACGGCCAGGAAAAGGGCAACACGCTAACATATGGCTTTCCACAGAGTGCGATTTCGGCCCACTTCAATGAAATACGAGTAAATTATCAAATCTGCCTATGGGTTGATGGTCAACGCAATCATGGTACGAAACCGCCGCTTCACAAAAACATACAAAATAAAAGCAAAAAGCGCATCATCTAAATAAAAAAAAACAAAAAAAAAAACCTTTATCGTTATCATCGGAAATGAGCCGATTAAAACCTCTCCTTATGTGGCACGTCGGCCCGAAAAAGTCAAGTACAGCCCTTAAGCCAGGGGAACAATTTGCATATATGTGGACTTCGCTTGGTGTTAGTGAAACACAAGTGAGCACATCTGGTCTGAAATAACAGGACAGCTCATATATGGCCGGAGCTTTCTTCTGGCTTCTAGATCAACTTGCATTCTATATGTGCCATCTGAAATCTCAGTATTACACCAGAAGTTACAACAAGTTCCTCATTGTCAAACCCCTTCTCTCCCTCCTAGCTAAAGACATCCCCTCACCTCTCCCCTGGACCCCTGGACCCCCGAATGCCAGTCAGCCTTTAAAGAACCACACAATCCCCTTCGTTCAGCGCCTGTCCTAGGAACCCCGGATTACTCCAAACCATTCTTCCTCTACACGCATGAGAGGGAAGGATGTGCATTGTCTGTCCTAAAACAATCAATTGGTCACAAACAACGCCCTTGTGCATATTTCTCTGCCACCCTCGATCCAGTAGCCAGAGCGTTGCCAGCGTGCCTGCGCGCTGTGACAGCAGCATCAGTATCGATACGCCAGAGCGAAGGAATAGTACTCTCCAATCCAGTCACTGTTTTAGTACCCCATGCAGTCGACACACTACTAAACCAGACCAAAACCCAACACTTGACTAGCGCCCGACTGACAGGATATGAGTTGACCCTGCTAGCACCGCACATTACCCTAAAGCGATGCACCACCCTCAATCCAGCCACACTGTTACCCCTACCCGAAAATGATCCTAGCGTGACTCCACTACACGACTGTGTGACACTAACCGATGAACAAACAAAGAGTAGAATAGATCTCAGAGACACCGCCTTTCTAGAACCAGATGGAGAACTATGGGTGGATGGTTCGTGCATCAAACTCCCCGACGGCACCACCTCAGCTGCATACGCTGTCACCACAGCCCGAACCGTTCTGGAAACAGCCCGTATTCCCCAACGTTCAGCCCAGGCTGCAGAACTCATTGCCCTCACACGAGCATGTATCTTAGCGACTGACACGACAGTTAACATATACACCGACAGCCAATATGCCTTCGGGGTGGTTCACCATTTTGGGATCTTATGGAAAGAAAGAGGGTTCCTGACTTCACACGGTACACCCATCCTGCATGGAGATTTAGTCTCCGCCTTGACGCAAGCAGTCCTCCTCCCCAAGAAGTTAGCAGTGATAAAATGCCAAGCACATAGGAAAGTGACTGATCTCATTGGACAGGGAAATGCACTAGCAGACGTTACTGCCCGAGCCACGGCAGGAGATAGAACTACGACACGAATGTATGTGACCAGGTCACAAGCTGAATGATGGACTGACGCTAGGACCACTGTAAGGGACATACAGACTACAGGCACACAAGACGAATTGACCGAGTGGGAAAAGGTGGGACTAAAAGACGAGGAAGATTGCTGGAGAACTAAAGACGGAAATAAATGGCTGTTGCCCAATGCCTACCTCATCCCCATATTGACCATGGCACATTTACCAGCACACATAGGCTCCACCCCCATGATTGAACTAATCACCAGAGTATGGCATAACGTCAAGATAGCAGAATCTGCAAAACGCCTAGTACAACAATGTATAGTCTGCCTACAACACAGGGAAGGGGACAGTAGTACCAAGGGGAGGGTTTGGAGTCCCTGACCACCCCTTTGAGCATTTGGGCGGCACCAAGACCCACCTCCATTAACGATGTCCCAAACATATTAATGTCGGATTACTTGCATAAATTGACAAACGAGCTAACAATTATCCACCAACAGGTGCAGCAAGCCTTGCCTGACGTATCCAGGGGCCCGGGACATGAAATAAAGCCAGGCGACCATGTATTGATTCGCAACTTCCAAAGAACGAAGAATCTGGAGCCTAGGTGGACGGGCCCCTGGCAAGTCCTGATCACCACCCGAACTGCCCTCCGAGTGGAAGGAAAACGAAACTGGCTGCATGCCCATCACTGCAAACGAGTCCCTCCAACCCTGGCAACCTGTGAAGGGGTGGAGGTGCAAGAGGAAGTACTCGCGAGAGACCGACCAGCTCTGAGTTGCTACCCACAAGAAGACACCCTCGAACTATCAGAATTTCCCGACCCCACGGTGCCATCCAGGAAAGGGTACAACCTAAGATCGACGAAAGGAGGGAGCTCCAACGACCAGGCCACTAACTAAGTCAAGGTCTCAGATCGGTAGCACAGTCAAACAACGCTACCAGGAAAGCGCCAGACAAAAGTCTGTGGTCCTAACAGTTGTTGAGCTCCTCGAAGATGATGGAAGAAACTGAACACCTGCAAAACCACCGCAAAGACACCAAGACTGCTAACCTGCACAGCACAAGGACAATTGCACTTGTAGCCGCATTTCTCACCTGTCTCCTGCTAATGGTCGCACTCTGGATCATTGAAGAGAATGCACCTACATACAGAACATTGTCACCCACCATGCAACCAACCACCAAGAAAGAACACTACCTGGTATCACTACCGCCACACCTCCGAGAACGACGCAAAGAATTCTGGAATTATTCTTTCGTGCAGATGTTGCACCAGCACAATCTTGCCACCAATGCTACCAACTGTTGGGTCTGTGGGCTGTTACCACATGCCACTGAACATTCCATCCCTTTCATCCCTTCGCCCTTTTCTAGTCACGGATCTTGCCTTGCCTGGATGATGCTCCTACAAGAAAGTTACAAAGACAATGCCACTTCCGACGGAACAATCGCCCAGTTCTACAACGAGTTCTGGCGAAACAAAACAGGAAGGACAGCCGCCCCTTCTGCCCTCACACCTTCAATGTGACAGTCCAGATTAATGTCCCCTCCAAAGAACGAGTGGAAATGCAAGTGTTCAATAATCCTAACAGAGCCACATTTTCCTACCTGAAGAAAAGAACTGCTGCAACACTGACTGTGGCCCTATCTGTGGTGAACGTCTCTGGCCTTGTATGCATTGAAGGCCGTGGGACTAAGAATGTGGGTCACAGCACCTGTAGCATTGTAAGGACTTTGAACACTGCCAACCCCCCAGCGCTTGTTGCATCACCCAATATGTACTTTGTTTGTGGAACCAAAGCCTACACCTGGCTCCCAAGAAACTGGGGGGGCAAGTGCTACATCGCCTTTGTTTTGCCACCAACCTACACAGCCCCTGCAGAGCATCATCGAGAAAAGCGTTCTAAAGACATTGATCAAGCAGACTCTGCCTCATCACAGTTCCTCGACGCAGCAAAAGGGCTCGTCCCGCTATGGGGTCCGATGGCAAACAGCCGAGCCATCAGACATCTGTCCCAAGCGGTAGAGACCGCCCTGAACGTCACTGCTGGCATCCTCACCAAAAACACTGCTGAGCTCCAAGCGATCCGTCTGGTTACCCTGCAAAATCGCATGGTCCTGGGCGTGGTACTAGCGGACCGTGGAGGAGCATGCCGCATCATCGGTGCCAGCTGCTGTGTATACATTCCTGATAATTCACCTTCTGTCTATGAAGCAATCGAACATCTCCATAGACTATCTTCAGAAATTCATCAAGGATCAGAGACTTGGACAATTGGAAGTTGGCTTTGGGGCATCTTGAAGGAGTGGGGTTGGAAAATATCAATGATTCTCTTGGTCCCAGTATTGACAATATGTGGTTGTTGTTTGGGTATACACTGTATACCACCTTTGTGTTCTCTTTGCATAACTACCTTGCACCCTAAGACTATGGACACTCAGCTAACAAAAATGAGAGTAATGTATGATCAAGAGATACGGGACATTATGGAGATCGAAATAGACTGACAAGCTGGCTAGTTATGTTCAAAGGGGCCACTGTTAAAAGCAAAACGACAGTCGTGAACATTACCTGCGCCATCTTGTCTGGTGGAATTCTATGTGCACATAAGTTGCAGTCATTTTGATCTATCACAGCCATTTTGTACTCTGTTGGTCACCTTTGTTTCACCCTGCCCTTACTAGCATCCCTCTGACCCTCTGACCGACCTGGTATGTGTGCTGGGGGCTATAAACTCTATTGCCACAACAAACCTCAGCGCCACTTGCTGCCACAAACTCGTTTTTCCTCTCATCTCTGTTTTCAGGCAAACCTTTGGACACTCTACCCCTCAATGCACCTAGTTACACAAACAGGTTCCAAACACCAAAAAGACTCTTGCAACATGATTTATTGCACTGCAAACAGCAAGACTTGTTGTTACCAACAATGGGACCTGTTTTTATCAACAGAACGGACTCTTAGATCTGGCCGGTCTCACATGTTTTAGACCCTGAAGCAAGGTCCAGCTGCAAGATAAGATTGTCTGTTTGACCTGGGTGGGAAGAGAATTACTGTTGGGCTTGTGTGACAACCTGCCCGGGGCGGGACCCCAAGCTGTGTAACCATGTTAATGAAACAAATGCATTGTGTCAAACCTGTATAAAAGGAAGAGCCAAAGGAGTTATCAGCAGAACACTTCCCTCAGACATCCCGGTGTCTGCAGTTGACGTGATCTCCTCATGAGAAATAAACCTTTTTCTTGTCTTCCAGTTTCCAGCGCTTGCCTCATTATTTTGATAGCGAACCCAAAGTGAATTAGAGGTGGAACCCTGCACCGGGCAGCATTGAGAGTCTTAGAAGACTCGCTGCCTTTCACAGTTTAAGTGCTCGGATCTCATCTAGAAGCAGTTCTAAGGAGGCTGGTGGCAGAGATATGGTTGGTGAAGGAGGATCCTTTTTAATTCTCTTGGTAGAAGATAATACAGAGGAAGAAGGCGTTTTAGGAATATTTTTCCCAGTTGGTGCGGAGGAATGTGGGGTAGAAGTGAACGAGGGTGAAGTAGTAGTTGTTGTAGCTGTATAATGAGGAGGAGCAGTTTGGTCTGATTCCTCCATGTCGTCCTGAAGTACTGAAAAAGGATTTAAGGTATGGATTGTGGTGGATTTAGGACGTGAGGGCGGAATAGATGTCGAAGCTGCGCCTCTACCAGATTTAATTCTCCCCATATACATGTAAGTCACAATGAGAGAAGCGCAGATACTGATTGAAGTTTGTAGTGGTGACACACAAAAAACGTTGTTGTTTGAAAAGCAGTGATGAAGAAAAAACAAATATTGTCAAAAAAACAACAACAAAAAACAGAGAAATTACTGCTTTTTCTGTAATTATAGTAAAGTTGAGGTTGCCACTATGTTGCCAGAAATGGTCAAATGGAGAATAAGAAGAAACTTTGAAAGAAGAACATAAATGCTGCAGGCAAATTCAGGAGACAAAACATTTTTATAGAAACTGGCAGCCAAAATGATGAATTAAAGTCCAGAACAGTATTATCCCATATCGCTGCATACTTCTGACTAGAAGAAGCGTAGCGGTGCCGATAACGTGCTGAGAGCCTCAGAAACTAAAATGGCGGCCGCGAATCCTGTCACGGAGACGCGCCGCACATTCTGGGCAAATAAAGCGTTATTTTGGGCTTACCGTGGTTAAAAGAAGTATCGCGGGGATCCAGGAGCACTCACGAAAAAAGTCCTCAGGAAATGAGAAGTGACAGGGCGCTGTCACCGCCCGTCACTGTGAAAGACCTCGGGTCTCTGCTCGGAGCGGCGCTAGCCAGCCGCCATCTTGCTTGGCGTCAAACCACGCCCCCCCCCACCAATATGGAGCATTTCTGCTCTCTCCCTTTCACGCAATGCAGCGCAGCAAGTTCCCTTGGCACTTAGTGTTGTGTGGAAAAAAGGTAAATGTGCCCCATGGATCATTTCTGCTCTATCCTTGCACTGGGGCACGGTGTGATGCCTAGCGCCAATGCAGACACCCTTGCACCGCAGTGCAAGGGTGTCTGCGTTACAGGCAGGATTGTTTTTGATCGGGAAGGGACACCTTCCTGCACAAAAGCAATTCTTAAATGTATAATCCTCTTTCTGTGTGTGCTGAAGAATGCAGCAGACGAGGAAAGAGGAATTTAGGAGGAGCAATAAAGATATTGCTCCTTGTTACGCCTCTGTTGGGTAGGTGCACCATTTTGACACAAACGCAGGTTTACAAGTCTTTGTAAATCTGTATTTGCATCAAAATCTATGTGTGAATGCATGAGAGCACCCATGTACCACCCATGTAACGCCTACCTGATGCAAAGTAACGCAAGGCAGAGCAATGTGCTGACTTGCAATACTTTGCATTTACTAAACCACACAAAGTAGCTTTGCATGGCTTAGTAAATGACAAAAATGTTTTTGCGTCTGGACTGTGCCAAAAAAGTAATGCAACCCCAATACGAAATCATAGTAAATCTGGCACCAAGTTCTTGCTCTGCTGAAACCTGCAGTACTAAGGTCATAGAGCACTCTCCATCAGCCCTCACCTCAATCAGATGGAAAGCCATTGGCTGCACCCACTGCCAAATCAAACAGGGCCCTTGAGCGAGGCCTGGTCCACGGTCAATATTAGGGCAGCTGACTTAGGGCCCCACTGAAAGAGGATACCATAGTATAATAAAATGATTCAAAGATAGCCATTACAAGAGAAGGTTGAGCACTGAAACAGCAAAAGGTAATTTTGCCATGGGTTCCGAAAATCTTTCCACTGGAGCTGGTCTAGAGGAAAAGTTAGGCAGGTAGTGACCCTAAAATCACCAGATGGTCCTTAGAGGTCTGATCTTGTTTTTTACTTTGTCTCTTCACACATTTTTCTTAAATATATATAATTTGTGTTTTTCATCAATTTTATAGTGAAGAAAAATCAACATCCACTTCAAAGTAACATATGACCCAGTTAACCTACAGATACATCCATACAAAGCATCCACAGTTCATTAGTCCATTGGCATACACACCCCTGAAAAGCTGCATCTTTCAGAGCTCTTGTCTTCAGTTTCCATGTGAGAATGTTGATGGGCAATATACCACAGGCTAGAGTAACTAGAAGCAGGCAATAGTCTGATATGCAGAGAAGTTTCCCGGAATGTCTGTGCCACGAATATGCCTCCTTATTACGCATGCCTTCACTCCGCATGCAATTACAACGCGGTCATTACTACGACCGCGTTGTAACAACGCATACCATTACCACGCAAGTCGTAACAACGACTTGCGGAGGGGGGCGCTGGATGTTGGAATAGTATAATTTATTATTCCAACTCCAGTCTGTGCGGACAGTAGGGAAGGTGTTGGATTTTAAATCCAACACCTTCTCCCCCCTCCGCAAGTCGTTGTTATGACTTGCATGGTAATGGTATGCATTGTTACAACATGGTCGTTGTAACGACCGCGTTGTAATTGCATGCAGGGTGACAGATTCGTTATAAGGGCTGTTTACCCTGTGCCACCACCAATTGCCAATGAGTTGTCTCCTGAAACACTGATGCCAGCCAAGCTCAAGGATTCATTGAGTGCCAGCACTGCTGCAGCAACCCTCTGAGCTTGTGCAGAGTAGAGGAAGCTCTGCCAACCTACTGCGGTTTTCCCCTTGATTGTGATCTCAATCGTGGTCTGTAATGGGATTTGCACATAGGTCTTTCACGGTTTGTCAGTGCTCCAGCCCATGTCCACCCTGCTGATGCATCAGTGAAGAAGTGAGATTTTCTATTGCGGAGGACTTTCAGGTCTGCTGGGAATGATAACATGTACTTGAGGTGTGATTAAGGGAGTAGTTTCTTAACTTCCAGAAACAGTCTCTCTTGTACCGCCACACTATCTGGAACAATCCATACTTCTGCATCACCAATTGTGTAAGCAATCCATGCAAGTCAGAGGTTTTTGTGGGGCCTAAGGCAAAAACTAGTTGTGGTGCCCTGACCGAAGGAATCTAGTTTCCCAGCTTGACCAAACCGTGTGACTCTGAAAATTGCTTTTCTTCATTGTTACCCCTTTCCATTATCATCACATTTAAGAGCACCTTGAGATAATTCAGTTCAGGATGCACACTGTACAAAAACCTTTTGGGTAAATGGTTTAATAGACCATACATTTGCTCCAGCTATAACAACAATAAAGATCTTATGCTGGAGGCACAAGACAACGGACTTGCCTCTTCGGTCAGTAATAAAAATGTCATAAAAGCAGAAGAGGAAAAAATGTGATAGCCATCCAGTGTCATAATTGCACAATGCACAATAAGAAAACCCTGTTTCTATCCCAGCTTCTCAGTTTGACCAAAATATGTGACCATAGGCAATTACTTTTCTTCTCTGTACCTCATTTTCCATGAGTATACCATTTGAGAGCAAACACAAGGAGATGATGGACGGAGCGCTGAAACTTTTCAGACACTCACCCCCAGTCACAGATCTGGGTTGAATCCATCAACGTTCTTTAGCTCACTTCGCCACCCCAGTTCAGACACAGCTATATGCAAATCAGTCTTTACCCTGTGCCTCATGGGAACAGTCCAGCCAGAACTGCCAAGCCATGTCTTCCCTGGACCGGAAACAAGCATCTTGGGACCGGTTTCGGGCTAACAGCCCTCATCAGCCAGGCTAGCTTGAATCCAGTGGCAAAGTGAGCAAGGGACCCACGTCTGGGCATACCCTGCCAACTTAGGGCGAACAAAGCAAACACAAGAAGATGATGGACGGAGCGCTGAAACTTTTTAGACACTCACCCCCAGTCACAGATCTGGGTTGAATCCATCAACGTTCTTTAGCTCACTTCGCCACCCCAGTTCAGACACAGCTATATGCAAATCAGTCTTGACCCTGTGCCTCATGGGAACAGTCCATCCAGAACTGCCAAGCCATGTCTTCCCTGGACCGGAAACAAGCATCCTGGGACCGGTTTCGGGCTAACAGCCCTCATCAGCCAGGCTAGCTTGAATCCAGTGGCAAAGTGAGCAAGGGACCCACGTCTGGGCACCTTGAAATAAATCAGTTCCGGATACACACCGTACAAATATCTCAATTGTATATTGCTTAATATACTATAATGTTGCTCCATCTATAACAGGCTTATATAGAAGGCACAAGCCTGCTGACTTTGCTCTTGAGTGATTAATAAAATCATCAGGTTAGGAGTGATGCTGACTATGCAATAGAATGAAGGCCACTCAGTGCAGTGAAGTCATCTAGTGTGCTTAAATAAAACAATCCAAAATATACATTTTAATTCAAAACTTTGTACCTCAGTTATAAACAAAGGAACAGTCAGCCGTGGCCAGTGCAGGTAAGAGCGATGGGGTGGGTGGGGGGGGATTTCGACGGACGATGATGAGGGAAAATTAATTATTTATTTAACTTCCCCTCGTCAACGTCCTTGGAAATCCCCCCCCCCCCCAACCCGGCCCCACCGCTCTTACCTGTACAGGTTGCGGCTGGGAACAGTTACTCAACAACACTATTAATAGGCAGAAAGGATGTCGGAAAAACGAGGCGCGTATGAGAGCTGTTCTCCTCTCTGACACTGTTCTGCTGTGGAAAATCATTGGACTCGTCACAGCCTCAGTACCACTGACTACTGGTGCTGGCTGATAGTAAGGTGGGAGATCCTTGGATGTTGGTCATGAGGTCTAGGCATGCATGCCCTGCACTTTTTTGCAGGATGACATCTCTGTCACTAGTTTAATAGTTTAGCAATTATAGGTGTGATTGGCGCTCCAGGCCCACTGGTGATACCAGGGTCCTATGTGCCCATTCAACTGAAAAGAACTTCTTAGGACATTGGTTGAAACTGTTGTGCTCAGTTACTCTTCCAAACACAGCTCAGTGCTAGGGATCTCCGCTCGTTCAGGGAGGCCCATAATCTGATTGTTTCTCCTCATACTTCTCTTTCTGCATCTTTGGCCCAGTATTTAAGGAAATGAGATTCTGTCTTAAAGTGCTTCCTCAGGGCTCGAATGTCAGGTGTCACCATTGTCAGTTTTGTTTCAGCTTCTAATTTTAAGCCTGCCAATTTCTTCTGATTTGCTCCAAGTTAACCCTGTATCAAGCACTAGAACGTACATTTTTGCTTCTAGTGCTGCACGAGTATCCCTATTGCAGCAATATGTGGCTCAGTCTGTCAGCAGTGTCCACAGCTGTAGGACCCTCTGTGGCAACAATCCTTGATGTTACAGTGGTAAGTGACTGGCTGTACAAATCTGTCGGAAAAACGGAAATGGGTGGCTTGATCAAGGACATTTTTGGATCGCCATGTGTCTGATCTATGCAGGTGTTCAGGAGTGCTTTACCTCCTCCAGCCTTAGCATTCACGGGGCACGCCGCTGCCCACTGTTCCTGTTTGTTAGGCTGCCCCGACTCGAATATCGCTATGTCACAGTATGCAGCTCCTGCAGTAACATATGTGCCTAACTATTATTTAGAATCCTCAGGTCATACCAGGTTGCACTATCATGCATCAGTGTAGTGATACAGCAGTCTGGGGTTCAATATCAGAACCACACTTTCTTTGCAGCGGTTTTTTTGCAAGGTGATGACCAAACGACCAGTTACAGAAATAACCCCTTTTGCTCCTTTCCCAGTGAGATTGCATGAATGAAGAGGTGTCTCAGCCAAGTGTCTAGAGTATTCCCCCGGCCTCTCTCTGCTGAGCCTCTTTCCTTTTCATGATGATTCTGTCCCTCTTGCATCCACCTCTCTTCTCCCCTCTTGGCCATCTGCCCTTCTCCCCCCCCAGCATCTTCTCTTCTCTTCCTGGTTCTTTCACGCTTACATCTACCTCTCTCTTTCCTCTTGTTTTATTTTTCTTGCTTTTTATAAACTCTCCTAAACCCACCTCTCCCCATTGATGCCCTACTCTTTAACTGTCACCTCTCCCCAGCCTCTCATCTTCTGTAGCTGGTTCTGCTCATCATGCACCCATCTCTCCCTTTCCTCGTTCCCTCTGCCTATTACTTGTTATCCCTGGTTCTGCTCGTCATACACTCATATCTCCCCTTGACCCTTTCCTCGCTCCTCCAGCTTCTCACTTTATCTCAGTGGTTCTGCTCCACCGACATCCAGTTTTTCCCTCGATGATGTACTCTTCCCATAGGAGTGCCACCTGCATAATCTAATTGTAAAATGGATTGTATTTTTAAATTAAGGCCGATAAAAGAAAACCTGGAACCTCAACAAAAGCTGGTATTTATTCCTGCTTGAAATAAAAGGTTTATACAGTTAATATAAGCATAAATCGCGTCTAAATTATTTCCAAGCAATATACATAATCACTAAATGATTATTAAAGCTAACAGAGGCAGAATTGGGAAATAAAACGCACACATCAGATTTTTCCACAAATTGATATTCAAATAGCAGCTCAGTGCTCATATTTTGTATGAAAATGGTGGTAACTCGATATAAGTGTATCATCTCCCCACTTTAAATTCACCCCCCCACCCTTCAGTCCATGTAAAGGAAGCAATGCCCTTCCTTTTTTGTGCATTTTGCAGGATACCCTATCGTTCATTCCTGGACGGGGAGGTCTGACTTAACTTCACAGTACCACCCACTGCCTACCTAACTTTGAGCCCATCTCATCGCGGTTGTCATGAAGAGATGCAGCTATTAAGCCACGAAAGGGCTCGGCAGGGAACGCTGCTAAAAGAAAGAAAAAAAAACATAAATGCCTGCGTTGTGAATACCAGGGCTTTAGGATGGCCAATTCGATACACCTGGGCCCTGATTTACAAACATCCTCCCCACTCACGGCGGAGGCTGTAGGGGCGGGAGCTCCGCACTCGTGGCAGGATCTCTGCAATGGTAAACTGCAGTGCGGAGCTCCCGCCACGAGTGCGGAGATCCCGCCACGAGTGCGGAGATCCCCCCCGGCCGGTTGCAGAGCCTCTGCCTTGATTGCGGAGGCTCTTTGTGAATCAGGGGCTCGGTTACGGGTCGGCAGTTCAACATGGTTGCAGTGGGAGTGATGGGGGCTGAAGCCCTTTCAGCCCAATGGCAATTGCACACCTGTATAGTGATAGCTGATATAGTGGTTTCAATTTTTTAGGTCAATATGTGCTACCCCGATACAATATAGTACAATCAATTACCAATCCTGTCCATCTTTAACCTACTTCGTACAGCTATAGGATGGTGACCTGGTGACCCTAAGCAAATCATGCTTGCCTGCCTCCCTACATTGTTATTTTCCTATAGATCTCACTAATAACCCCTGGGCGACACCCATTAACATCGCACAGATCTATAAAGCGATCCCAGTTTTGAAAAAATAGCTCGTTTTTTAGGTCGAGCCTCGAGTAGCGAGCAAGCGCTGCTTAGAGGCGAAGACTTTTAGTAAGCGAGTTTAAAAGCAGTCCCAAAAACGCTCGTGCGTCGTGGCTGGCCTTTTTGGGATGGGTACGCGCGGCAAACATGTGTTTCCAATTATCGTGCCCAGACGCGGGCGCGATAATTGGAAACACATGCCAGCAAAAGGCCATGACGCACGAGCGTCTGGTCAGCTGAGCAGGCTGCCGCGCTCCCTCCTCCCCACCTCCGCTCCTCTGTGGTGCGCGCACTGTTTATTTATTTTTTACCGCCGCGGCCGCCATTTCTTTTCATTTTGCAGCCTGGTTTAAAAAACGTTATTCAACAGTAAGACCTTTCTTTGCGCAGAGAACCTCCGTTCACCTCTGTCTCCCGATAGCTGTGCGCTGCTTAAATACCGTACGCCGTTTTCTGCTCCAGGTCGCCCCACGAACAACCTCCCCCACCCGCGAGCCCGTCCTTTCAATCACAGCTGGACGTTCAGCCCATAAACCCTGTAAACCCGATCACGCTCCCGGGGTCTGGAGATTGCAGGCAAGCCGCGGCCTGATTGCTTGGCAGGAGCGCGAGCTGCGCTCTGATTGGCCGCCTGCGGGTGTGCACGTGAAGAGGGCAGTGCAGCAGCCGATAAGCAGCCAAGCCAGACTTCGTTTCGTGCCAGTCTGCAAGAGGCTGCAGTACGTAGAGGAGTCCGGGTCTAGCTTGAGTCCGAGCTTCCACATCCACAGCAAAGTTCATCAAAATCCAGGTATCGCCGAATTAATGGTGACATTTTTCAGTTTACTGGACATGTGCAGCGCAGAGTTACCCATCTTTTATTGCCTTGAATTGCACGGCGAGAGAGAAATAAGGAACAGCGTTGAGAGAGTGAATTTTGGAAAAGGCACGGTGGTGTGATATGATAGAGATCCGAATTTCAAAAGAGCGCAAAAGAAACCACATGGCTTGTGCTGGTTCTTAAAACCATTAGTTTTTAAAGACAGTGTGCTTCTCAGTTAAGTTGAACCCTTTTTTATTTTCATGCTTTAAAAATGTGCTTAGAATTTCTTAAAACATCTACCTCTGTTTCATTTCAAACATACGTTTACGTACGTTTTCCTTCCGCCCTCCCACCCCCACCCCAACTCTTACTGTTAAATCTTTACCTTTTTTTGTTTCATTAACATCCTATGCTAATCGTTACATCCGTGCTTGTTAGAGTTAGAAAAGATGCGGGACGAGCGTGCGGTTGCATGTTTAAAACACAGTAGGTTACAGTTCGTCATTAGTTTGTACAGCTGCCAGGCTGAACTGTGCGACATTGTTCCGAGTGAGTGGCAGGCCAACTGTCCCGTGGAACACACCGGGCACGGCTCAGGTTTGAGAGTGCCCGGAGACATGGCGCAACAGAATGCATGGATTGTGGTTCGGAAATGTGTGTCACGCTGGGCACGTCTTGGCTGCACCTCCACAATTGCGCACAAATCAAGAAACTGCGCCTTTATACGGTGTCAGTCTTGTTTCAATGACTGTGGCAAAAATGCACACACCTCACCAGGAGAGGATTATAGTAGTTCACTTGGAGAAGTAGCTCAGTGGGTTAATGCGCTCATTGAAGAGATTTATGTTTAACCCGTTAGTGACCTCGGAGTCCCGGAAAGACCAGACTTAGTCCGCCATACTCCCGTGTTGGATAACATGCACATCACTCACATTGGTCATAGTAGCGTCTGCTATAACTCGACTACATACTCTTACGTTTGAGTGCTATGTGAAAATAAAGATAGTGCTAATAACGTCACGGTCTGACGTCATGCAGTCCTAGATTTGCAGTTAATTTACATGGTGGGAGTAGTAAGTTTATGTCTTGGGGTCTACCCAATGGACTTTATATGTTAATTACAGAAAAAACGTGTTTTACTTATGCTCGGTATTTTCATGTTTCGTTGATATTCTTGGATAATTCTTTTGGATAGTTATTTCCATTTAGTCGAACTTTGCAACTTTCTAACTTTGAATGTGCATCCTATTTAGGGAAATTTGGGGTACACATTAGGCTGAGTAGTACAGTAGGAAGACCCGTGTAATTCCAGGAAGACTTGTGACTTGAATGAGATTCCTGTGAGTCCAGGAGGCTCCTGCGAGATTAGGGAGACGTGTGAGTTTACTGAGACACTTGAGTTTACGGGAACAGATGTGAGCCCAAGGACACTGCTGTGGTTGCAGAGAGAGTCAAGTGATTGCTGTAAGACCGTCTTAAGTGCTGGGAGCCTCTCCTGACTGTTGGCGCGGCGTTACTTTTGGCATAGCCAATAGGTCTCGCTTTTGGAACCTTATAAGTATTTAGTTATGTAGTACAATCGCTAAACACTTATAAGGTCCCAAACGCGAGACCTATTGGCTATGCCAATGTAGTCTGTATATGGGATACATCTCCTGTATCCCATATTGTAGTTTTTCATCCAACAGCACTCTTTACAGAAGAATAACACTACAAACCATTGTCCTGTGTTGTCATGGAGCGATATATTGGTTTGTGAAGTGTGGAGTGCTGTTGTGAGCTAGGTAAGGTCCAGCTGTATGGTGTCTTTGAGGTGTGTAAATGTGTGCATATTGTTTCGATCATTGTTTTCTGTTGGGGGCTGGAACTGGCTATATAATATTAGCAAAAAGAACAATTGATGGACAGAATGCAGAACAATGTCATACATTCACCTCAGTACAGAGATCTGGGCCTAAATCCATTGTTTTTTTGCTCCCCATGCCATTCCAGTTTGAACCCAGCCATATGCAAATCTGTCTTGACCCTGCACCCAAAGGGTACAGTCCAGCCCGAACTGCCAGGCCAGGTCCTCCCTGGACTGGAAACAAGCATCCTAGGACCGGTTTCGGGGTTTCACCCCTCACCAGCCAGAATAGCTTGACTCCAGTGGAATGGAGAGCAAACATGCCAAAATGTTAGAAGAGGAAAGTGGGAGATTTTAGAAAAATAATCGGGAGATTGTTTTTCTCCCATTGACTTCTATCGAGTCCTGAATCGGGTCTGCTGTCATGTATGGGACTTAGTGTGCTGCTGCAGGATCGGATATCAGAAACACAGATACATATTTTTTCGATTACCTGTCAGGGGCACGGAGAAAGCGCAGGCAGAGAGCCCTTGACAAAAATATTGTTCACTGGCATGCAGGAGCAGGCTACTGGCAGGGAATACTACGAGTCTCACTAGGCCAGTGCCGGCTGCAGCCTGCCGAGGAATCTGGTTTTTGAATGCAGGAATTGGGAGGTGGAATACTAGCTTTGAAATCTGCAGTCTCCTCAGCTGCGGTCCGTGCAGTTAACTGGGGTGGGGCGGTGGGGCTGGGTAAGGGGGGATTTCGAGGTACAAAGCGGAGGGAAAATTAAATAAATAAGTAATTTTCCCTCTGCATCGTCCCTCGAAATCCCCCCTTACCCGGCCCCACTGCCCCACCGCTGTTACCTGCATGGACCGCAGCTGATGTCTCCAGTCAGGAGGTTTGGTATATATGTATTAGGGTTGGTACTTATAGGTGCTCAGTGCTACCAACTAATCTGAAACATCAAAACTGTGTTGGATGTGACCCATTTAAAGAGATTCAACTTTTTAAGAATAGTCCTGCAATTTGGAATCAGCAGCTTTGAGGTTTTTTGTGCCTTTGGGCGTTTTCCTCATGCTGCTTTTAAGTGGGGCATCCTTTTTGTCGTTTCTGGTACCCCGGGACTGATGGGGTAAGACACTGCTCTTCTCTGGACAGATTTCAAGACAAACACCTAATACTTTACCACTTTATGTGGATGCATTGGCATGAGAGTTCCATATAATGTATCAAAGTATCATGTACCGCTTTTAATGTGAAATGTGCCAGAGAATAGCGAAGGCAGACAAAGATGGCAGCCGCCGCGTGTTAAATATCAGTTTAAAAATTTGGAAACGTTCAAGAGGTTACAATGGAAAAAATAAAGTGGTCTGATAATTCTGGGATTTTGGATTGTGGCCGGTCACTGCCCACAATGACGTATAGAACTTCTCCTTAATATATATATTTTTTTTGAGTGATAGGCAAGCATGGACCATGCCTAAAGAGTTGAGGAATCGCATGCCTATAGCGCCATCCTGTGAGTTTAGTGAGGACTGCGCATGCAGTAAAGGAATAATTCCAAACTCTTTGCGGAGTGCTTAAAATTCTTGCCATGTTTTAGTTCCTGCGTGCCTACAGAACGCACTTGTCTGTTTAGGTGTTATAGAGGTGGCGAGCTAAAAAAATGATCAGGAAGAGCTCAACCAAAGCCAAGCCAGTGATAGGTTCTGGCTCTAAGAGCCTGTGCACGAGGGGGGCCCTGAAAATATTTGCCATGTAAATCATGCAACAAACGTCACAGAGTAAGATAAGGTGTCTTCAAAATTCAAGAAAGCGTATTACTTTAACTCGCGGAAGCTTTTGAACTTAGTACATCGATTTACTTGAAAAGTATTTCTTAAAACTGTTTTCAAACTTGAACTGAGAAACGTTCCTCACCCTGCCCTGATAACAATGCTATTAGTGAACTAAAAGGCCAGTCAGTTTTCATGTATACCTTAAATGTTACTTAGATTCATATTATAGAACAAGAAATATTATGACTATTAAATAAGACACAATACATGTTTTTTGTAAAGTGCACATCTTAAACTCACATATTTGAAGGTACTGTCATCTCGGATAATGAACAAAAAGGAGGCTCGCTGAACTAAAGCATTTGCCTAAGATCACACAATTTGGTCAAGCTAGTATTGATCTTAGATTTTCCAGTTTCACACTGAGCAATTGAGTCAGTAGATGGTATATCTTTCTGACATCAAAGGTTAATGCTTTATTCGTAATTCTTGGAGGATGAAATTTAGAGAGTGGGTGACAGGCAGAATCCACATTTTATTTAAATAGTGCAATCCTTGCCCACAGACATAACCATGATTTGCTTCAGGCACAGACTGCGTTACAGGAGTTTTTTGGGCACAGGGAGATTTGCTGGGATTCTAACCCAGTTCCGTATGATACACTGTTGGCAGATGTAGCCCCTAGGCCATGTTGAGTCCTGTCAAAGCTCAGCTCATTCTGGCCATTGTGGTTCCTAGAATATCTTGAGCTGAGCCAGAGCCATGCACCTGGCTTGAGCCTGGCTCAAGTTTCAGTGGCTCGCCCACCTCTAGTTATATATAATGCTAACATGCTGCTTTTGAATATTTGAGAACACTCTGAGACATTCTAAAAATACTGAAATGTCAAAACAAAGAATTGTCCAGAAAGATACTTAAAAGATTTTGTTTGAAAGACGTTATTGATCATAGTTATATGAACAATCCCTTGACATTTCATGAAACTACTCTAAGTACCATACTGAAACATTAATTTAAAACCTACAGGGCTACACTTCAAAGAATTGATAAAGAACAAACATAAACATAAAAACATATCCATCATGAATTCATGACAATGATAAAGAAAGCAAAGTAGAATTAGATTAGATGTGAATGGGAGAAATTGGGAAAATAGATTAAAAAAGGGTGATATAAAAGAAAAGAGAAGAGAATGAAGGATAATGAGAAGCAGTAAATGCAAGAAGGAAAGGCACATATCTACAAACATGACAAAAGGTTGTGGGTGGTGAGGCCACATGATGAAAGCGACACGGCTGCACTCCATGATGGATCAGGATGTCACCATCTATGTCAGAGCATACAGACACAGTGACAAAGGTTAAAACTGAAATAACATGAAAGAACAAAAGAGAAAATATCATCAACATGTGTGCGAACAAAATTCATACAACTCTCGGTAAATAGCATTCAGTCAGTGACAAACTTTAAAAGTATCCATGTTTTCTCCTTTACAGTAATCCAAAAATGTCCTCAATTTGGTAGGATCTTCTTATGTTGCCATTTTGTTTGTATATGTAAATTTGAAAAGACATGGATGAAAAAAGACCAAATCTGGCATTAAGAGCTCTTAGTTCTTGTCTCATTTTAAAGAATTGCTTTAGTCTATCGGAAGTGGCATTAGCAATACCTTGAGAGAAATATAAGTTGCAGCCATAATGACCTTGAGTAAGTCAGTATATTTGAGAAAAAATTAATAAAATGTCTGATTCTTTTAATTGGAAAAGCAAAATTCAGTTTATGCCCCAATCTATGTGCTCTTTAAATATTTAAAGAAACTGATGATTTACAACTTAGGTATAATGGTTTGAAAAAACTGAATAGGATCACTCCTTTCTGATCCTTCTGGCAGACCTTAAATTCTAAGATTATTCCTCCTGTTACAATTTTCCAAATCCTCTGTTTGTTTTTGAAGAAGAGATATTTGTGACTGCATTTTGTTGATCTTTACATTAGAGTCCTCTAGGTTGCTCACCCATTGTTCAACATCATTCACTCTTTTTTTCAAGTGAGTCCATTTGTCATCCAGTGTTTGTAATCTCTTATTAGTTTCTTCAATACATGGTTGCAAAGCTCTGATCTCTTCTAGGAGTAATTCCATTGATATGGGGGAAGGTGTTTTGAATAGTGAAGGAAGATCATATTTAGGTGGCTTATGCGTAGAGCTTCTGGGGTTTAGTGAAACTTTAGTTATATGGCAGCTGGAAGTATTTGCTGCTAGAGATAATTTTGGGAATAAGGAAGGGACATTTGCATTTTGCTTGCTATTATGAGGTACTTCCATATTTTCAGAGTTCAAAGTATTTCCAGAAGATTGAGAAGAACAAGTAGTGTTAGTTAATTTTAATTTTCTCATTTTGCCCGTGTAGAAAACTGGCCAACAAAATGTTGGTAAAAATCTCAGAATTTGAGAAACCACTGGCTGCTAATGACAAAAGATATCTAATTTGGAGCTAAAGTAATCTGAAAGTAATGCCTAGAAACTTGTTGGTATTGTCAGCTCTTACTGAAGCTATGCCATCCACATGAATAAAGGTGTTTGTCGGTAAGCAAAAATGAAAGAGTATAATCCCTCATACAAAGAATGACTGAAGGGATAGCAGAAAATGAAAAGAATTTGGCATTTGTAATTCTCTAAACCTGCTGCAACAACAGGCAAATAAGAGGAAAAAAGTTATGCTTACAAACTATATCTTTCATTTTAGCACATTTTACTTGCGTTTCCACAAATAAAATGCCATGTTGCCAGCCAAAAACCAAAATACATTGCCACATTGCCAGCCAAAAAGCAAAGAAATGTAACAAATATGTGAAGTGCCACCCCTTTCAAAAGGCAGCAGGACACTCCAGGTGCTGGCTATTACATTTCATTCCTTTCTTTCCTGGTTAGTTTTTCAGTGTAAACTCATTGCAATTTGTATTTTATTTGAAGCTAGAAATGCTGCTTCCACTGCTGGAGATTTATGGCCTGCCATGTCATTTAGTCCACAGCTTGTGAAAATTACAATCTTTTCTGTCTGGCTATATTTGCCTCTTAATTAGACAGCATTTTAATCTGAGCAGTGTCAGAGCTTTCAATGTGAATGTCTAAAGCAAACAAAGTAGGTGAAAAGCAGAAAAGCTTCAAAGAACAAAGAAAAATATTTGGCAAGCTCTCCATGTGTCATAAATAACAGGAAATGGCGGCCGACATGAAAACACAGCTGGCTGCTTCATGCAAAAGGCCTTTCACATAACAGCAGCACTGAAAAACAGTTTCAGTTTCAGAATTAAAGAAAGGGATGACTTCCACCTTGTTATCTTCTAGTTTTGTTATGCAGAAAATAAATTCACTGCTGTCATTATCATTTCGGGTCACGGAGCTGAATGAGCAAACGGCCATCTTCTCTCAGCGTCAAGCCATGCCCCGTCAGAAATATACTTGAGGGAGCAATGTGCCTCAAATGGTTTGCACCGGAAGGGGCTGCTCTTTGCCTACTAGCTCCTGTAGGTCTTCTGGTGACCTCGGAAAGACTCAAAGGGCCAACAACGGGCAGGTTTTATGTCAGTGAGCTCCATAGCAATAGTGACTTGTGCAGCTGATGGCGATCTTCAGTCTGAGGGTCCCCTTAGAACAGTTGCCATGACCTGGAGCCTGCATGGGGCATAAGTGTGGCTGGCAGTCTTTGGGGTGACAGTGGGCAGTTTGGGTGTTTAGTGTATCTGGGATTAAAGTTGGGTTCTTAGGCTGATACCAGTTCTTGGTGACTTGTGAATGCAGGTATGAGGTGGCGATGGAGGCGGCTGAATTATGAGACACCTGTGCAGTATCTGATGCCATTGTTGATCCTCCCAAACAAACTAAGAATCATTTGCCCACAGTGGAGTTTGAAGGAGCCCTCAAAATACATTGACCATTACCAAAAACCTATTAGTTGTATCCTCACACACACCACTCCCAGATACTTCACTGCTCACCCCGCATGTCCACAATGCAATGCAAACATGCACATCTCGGAAACGATTTCTATGAAAAGTCCTTTCTGTGTTTGCTTCTCACCATCCAATTATTATATACCATCGTCTCATCCTTATGCAATCCCGCATCGGAAAATCTTCTTATATGCCATCCTGAAGCTATGTGAGAAGGGCAACCAAACCTCAGTAAACATACATCCAAATCCTTTCCTTCTCCAGCGCCTCTCGGAGTGTGGGGTGCAAGGAACCCTGAGATGTGTAAAATCCCTCTGACGACTAGAGCCAAGTGAGCAGCTCTCTCCCTCCTTCAATCAGCTTTTGAAGGATATTCTATCACAATATCAAGTGACAAAACATTTTCCTGCAACAATATCGAATGCAGAGTATTGAAAACAGCGATATCACCAAAGTATATACATAGGTAAGTATAGAGTTACTACTCTTAGATCAACATCTTCGTATCTTGATATATTTTCAAGGTATGTAGAGGTTAGGGGGTGAAGTGCCTGATTTGAAGCTGTCAAATGAGGGGTGCCCCACAAACCAGCACTTTTACCTGTGTTCTGTACTTTAAAGTATAGGATTATGTTGGGGTTTCAGTGGATGACACCCACATTCCACCCACTCACATCCTATCATGGCTTTGAGAGTGTCTAGACCACTCTGCGGCTCAAACCAGCTCCTGTCTCTCCATCATCACAAAGTGCAAGGGTGTTCATCGTAGGCCCAGGAAGACTGGATTCATGGCAGATTTCCAGGATACAAAAACAACAGTTGATGGACAGAATGCAGAACAATGTCATACATTCACCCCAGTACAGAGATCTGGGCCTAAATCCATCGTTTTTTTGCTCACCATGCCATTCCAGTTTGAACCCAGCCATATGCAAATCAGTCTTGACCCTGTGCCTCATGGGAACAGTCCAGCCCGAACTGCCAAGCCAGGTCCTCCCTGGACTGGAAACAAGCATCCTAGGACCGGTTTCGGGGTTTCACCCCTCTTCAGCCAGGATAGCTTGATTCCAGTGGCAGGGAGAGCAGGGGACCCACGTCTGGGCATACCCGTCCCACTCGGGGTGACAAATGCAAAAACAACAGTTGATGGACAGAATGCAGAACAATGTCATACATTCACCCCAGTGCAGAGATCTGGGCCTAAATCCATCGTTTTTTGCTCACCATGCCATTCCAGTTTGAACCCAGCCATATGCAAATCAGTCTTGACCCTGTGCCTCATGGGAACAGTCCAGCCCGAACTGCCAAGCCAGGTCCTCCCTGGACTGGAAACAAGCATCCTAGGACCGGTTTCACCCCTCTTCAGCCAGGATAGCTTGATTCCAGTGGCATGGAGAGCACGGGACCCACGTCTGGGCATACCCGTCCCACTCGGGGTGACAAATGCAAAAACAACAGTTGATGGACAGAATGCAGAACAATGTCATACATTCACCCCAGTACAGAGATCTGGGCCTAAATCCATCGTTTTTTGCTCACCATGCCATTCCAGTTTGAACCCAGCCATATGCAAATCAGTCTTGACCCTGTGCCTCATGGGAACAGTCCAGCCCGAACTGCCAAGCCAGGTCCTCCCTGGACTGGAAACAAGCATCCTAGGACCGGTTTCGGGGTTTCACCCCTCTTCAGCCAGGATAGCTTGATTCCAGTGGCATGGAGAGCACGGGACCCATGTCTGCAGGGCCGTTTCTAGGTGTTTTGCCGCCCTAGGCGAGAACTGAAAAATGCCGCCCCCTCCCTTTTACTACCATCACTCTCTCCCCTGTCATCCAGGTGTTGGGGAATAGAGGCCTGCTTTGGTGCCTCTCTATCTAGTCTGGACTGTCAAATCCCTAGTAAAGATTTCACCCCACATGAGGATCCACCCCACCCCCAAGTAATGTTTTTTTCTCCAAAAAGTATACTTAGAACTGATTAGACATACGTATTGGAAATATAATCAGGGTGCACCTTGGAGAAAGTGTGAAGTGAAAAACACCAAGGATTTCAAAATGT
Source organism: Calotriton arnoldi (assembly GCA_963921515.1). Classification (NCBI taxonomy): domain Eukaryota; kingdom Metazoa; phylum Chordata; class Amphibia; order Caudata; family Salamandridae; genus Calotriton; species Calotriton arnoldi. Next base: position 104,288 of record CAWUFW010005890.1, on the reverse strand, counting down.
AAAAATGTTAATTCATGGTGTGCTGGTTACTGTCATACAATTCAGATTAGGGGCATCGTGCAGTCCTGGAACCTAGACAATCTTCACCCAAGACAGCTCATTTTAACTTTTGGCAAAACAAGAGTTTGCATTAAAAAGGAAAGGGAGGGGTCTTAGAGGTAGTAAAAAAAAAAATACAGAGACTGGAGAGGTTTGGGCAGTCGTATTCTCAAATCAGAAGTAAACCGTGGCTCTATTAGGTTGTGAGGTTTGCGGCATACTGTACAATGCACATCACATAGTAACATCATTATTATTTGAATGTAGGATATTAATGTTTGTTTCCCGTATTTCACTGAAAAGAAATTTCAAACTTCACCCTATTCAGTTCCGTGTTTTAAGAACCGAAATATCTGTAAATCCTGGACTCAGGCGACAGGTAATTTAAGTGTCTCAATGCTCTCTGTGCCGTGGCCGTGCACAGCTGCGTGGACCTCGGCGCCGCCAGGGCAGGGGGCACCCTCAGAGCAGTGGCAGGGCCGAGGGCTGCCAGGAATGCGGAACCAAAGCAGAGCCGGTGCTTGCAAGCTAGCAGTGAGCAACACTTTGAATGTCTGAGGAGGAGGGTTCCGAGCTGGCATAAACTCCAGAGCTGCAGATAATGCTGCGCCGCCCGCAATGAGAGAGGAGCCCGCCACCTGCCCTCAGCCCCTGAGCCCAGAGTCCCCCGGGAGGTAGGAGGCATCGGAGAGGGGAGCAGGGCACTACCAGCCGCCCGCAGGCACCAAAGCAGAGGAGCGGAAAAAGAGAGCCCTGCAGGAGCTCACCCAGAGGCCGAGGAACAATGTGTGCGCTGACTGCCAAGCACTTTCCTCTCAAAGAGAGGACGCATGTTTTTTGCCGCCCTCCCCCTTTTGCCGCCCTAGGCGGCCGCCTAGTCTGGCCTAATGGTAGAAACGGCCCTGCACGTCTGGGCATACCCGTCCCACTCGGGGTGACAAATGCAAAAACAACAGTTGATGGACAGAATGCAGAACAATTTCATACATTCACCCCAGTACAGAGTGCTAGGGAGATACTGTGCCACTGGATTCAAGCTAGCCTGGCTGAAGAAGGGTGACATACCCTGAAACCGGTCCCAGGATGCTTGTCTCCGGTCCAGGGAGGACCTGGCCTGGCAGTTTGGTCTGGACTGTTCCCATGGGGCACAGGGTCAAGACTGATTTGCATATGGCTGGGTCCAAACTGGGGTGGCGTAGTGGGCAAAAGAACGATGGATTTAACCCAGATCTATTGACTGGGGGAGAATGTTTGCATTGTCAGCATTCCGTCCATCATTTGTTTGCTGTAACACTTTTCGCCCTAAGTGGGATGGGTATGCCCAGACGTGGGTCCCTTGCTCACTGTGCCACTGGATTCAAGCTAGCCTGGCTGAAGAAGGGTGACATACCCTGAAACCGGTCCCAGGATGCTTGTTTCCGGTCCAGGGAGGACCTGGCCTGGCAGTTCGGTCTGGACTGTTCCCATGGGGCACAGGGTCAAGACTGATTTGCATATGGCTGGGTCCAAACTGGGGTGGCGTAGTGGGCAAAAGAACGATGGATTTAACCCAGATCTATTGACTGGGGGAGAATGTTTGCATTGTCAGCATTCCGTCCATCATTTGTTTGCTGTAACACTTTTCGCCCTAAGTGGGATGGGTATGCCCAGATGTGGGTCCCTTGCTCACTGTGCCACTGGATTCAAGCTAGCCTGGCTGAAGAAGGGTGACATACCCTGAAACCGGTCGTCCCAGGATGCTTGTTTCCGGTCCAGGGAGGACCTGGCCTGGCAATTCGGTCTGGACTGTTCCCATGGGGCACAGGGTCAAGACTGATTTGCATATGGCTGGGTCCAAACTGGGGTGGCGTAGTGGGCAAAAGAACGATGGATTTAACCCAGATCTATTGACTGGGGGAGAATGTTTGCATTGTCAGCATTCCGTCCATCATTTGTTTGCTGTAACACTTTTTGCCCTAAGTGGGATGGGTATGCCCAGACATGGGTCCCTTGCTCACTGTGCCACTGGATTCAAGCTAGCCTGGCTGAAGAAGGGTGACATACCCTGAAACCGGTCCCAGGATGCTTGTTTCCGGTCCAGGAAGGACCTGGCCTGGCAGTTCGGTCTGGACTGTTCCCATGGGGCACAGGGTCAAGACTGATTTGCATATGGCTGGGTCCAAACTGGGCGGGCCTAGTGGGCAAAAGAATGATGGATTTAACCCAGATCTATTGACTGGGGGTGAATGTTTGCATTGTCAGCATTCCGTACATCATTTGTTTGCTGTAACACTTTTCGCCCTAAGTGGGATGGGTATCCCCAGACGTGGGTCCCTTGCTCACTGTGCCACTGGATTCAAGCTAGCCTGGCTGAAGAAAGGTGACATACCCTGAAACCGGTCCCAGGATGTTTGTTTCCGGTCCAGGGAGGACCTGGCCTGGCAGTTCGGTCTGGACTGTTCCCATGTGGCACAGGGTCAAGACTGATTTGCATATGGCTGGGTCCAAACTGGGGTGGCGTAGTGGGCAAAAGAACGACGGATTTAACCCAGATCTATTGACTGGGGGAGAATGTTTGCATTGTCAGCATTCCGTCCATCATTTGTTTGCTGTAACAGATTTCCAGGTTATCCACATACAATATATTTGCTTATAATGAATCAAAATGGACATCATTTACATAGGCAGTAGTTATCTTGCAAACCTGGAATAGATCTAGCTCTCGCAGACTTGTTTTGGACACCATTGACATAGTGAATGTTAGCAAATTTTCTCAAGTTCATTTGTAGAAAATAAAACATCCTTCTCATCAACCCTGGCTTGGATTTAAGGATAATTGTTTTTGATGGGGCATTCAAAGCACTAGGGTAAGGCTATTGGTAAAACAAAATAATTTTTGGGCCTATTTACAAGCCCCTATTGCCACAGGAACGTCACTTGTGATTTTCCTGTGGCAGTAGGGGCTTCGCCTTATTCACAAGGCAAATGTGGCTTAATGCCGCCTTGTGAATAAGGACCCCTTTCACGCTGTACTTAGCGTGAAAGGGGTGGCAAAGGGTGTTGTGGGCGTTCCACCGCAACACCCATGGATTTTGAAACTGCCCCATATTTACAAGGGTGGCGTAAATATGGGGAAGCGCCAAAGTTAAGACCAGGGAAAACCTGGTCTTACCCTGGCGAAATGAGGAGAAATGCTTTATTTCTCCTCGTTTTTACGTGTGCTGCGTTGTGCAGCACACAGAGAACCGGCAAAACGCCATTGACTGTTCATGTGCGGGAAGGTGTCTCTTCCTGCACATAAACAATCATTTAAAAAAAATGACGAGTTGCAACTTCTATGTGTGCTGCACAAAGCAGCACACATAGAAGTTACAAATCACCATTTCAGATTGTGTATGTGCAGGAAGGGACACCTCCCTGCACATAAACAATCCTTCCCCTCAACGCAGGCCCCCTTGTACTATGGTGCAAGGGTGCCTGCGTTGGCGCTAGGCAGCTGCAATTAGCCCCAGCACAGGGGGAAACGCAGGGCTGCACCTTATTCTTGTAAAAATGGTGCAGTCCTGCGTTTTAGAATTGGCGGAGCGCGGCGTTAAACCAACAAGGCTAACGCACGCTCCGCCACTTCACTTGTAAATATACCCCTTTGACTAAGTCACACAAGTTTTAAAGTTATTTCAGTGTCTTTCAGTGTACCAAGCGTATTATTGCAGGTGGATTCTATAACACAGCAGCAGTACTCAAAAGTTCTTTCCAAGAAAATTGCAAAAAACTAAATGTTTCATCAATTAAACTATGGTCCATCCAGCACCGTGCATATACCCGCCTCAGTTCAGCATATAAGCACTTTAATTATCTATAGCGATCTATTTATGTAAACTCCAGCTGCCCGTATGACAATTTTGCACTTTACACATTAGGGAAAAAATCAGCCCCGATCAGCCATTTTGATGCATTTAATATCTGTATTTGGCATCTTTTCTTATATATTTAGGGAAGAAAGTTAAAAAAGTGAAGGACAAGCGATAAGATGCCCAATGTCGGAAGTAGATGTATGACAAATTTTTTAGTCTTTTTTGTATGCATTTTTTTTTAAACTTGCTGAATTGTATGTTTGATCATGTTTATGGTTTTAATTAACTAATAAACTATTATTAATTATTATAATTAAATATGTAATCAATTACGATTTTAAAAGATAAAAATCAACTTCTCCTTTGACGGTAAATGTACTGTTTTTTGGTGACTGTGTGGCACTGCGAGACCACCTCAGAGTACCACTGCCTGTGATCCTAGACATAACAGCACAATGACAAGGTAGAGTGGGTACGGATGGCACAAGGCTTAAAGGGGGCATACCATGGTGGCATTGGGTGCCACAGGGCATGAGAATGTGAATGAGATATGGAATTCAAAAGGAATATCCAAAAGTAACCAGAGAGACACCCAGAATCACATGTCCAAAATTGTATCAAGCACTGAGTTTGCCAACAGTGGTGGCAAAAACTCAACTTGTGAGTAATTCAAATACACTATAAACAGCAGCTACTATATTACTTTGGGAAAACTGGCGCTGACTTGTGGCGGTGTGCTCCCCCAACCTTGCTTAGTGTAGCCTAGTCAGGTTCATTATGTATTTCTTTATAATTCTCATACCAGTTCAGTCGGGTGACGGCGTTGACCATGGGCCTGCACCCAGCGGAATTATTGTAGTCCTGAGTTTTAATGGGAAAAACAAAAACATCTGACTGGCGCCCTTGGATGTCGCCCTTGGATCCTTTATATCATCAAACGTTTGCCGGATAATCGCCACCAGTGGCGGAACTTGTAAGCTTGTTGTGTATTCGCAAGTATGAAGGTCATTTACATTTCCCATGGTCCACAAATACACAAAAACATCATTAATCAACATGTGTGCAGTCTCCAGAAAGTGTGATCCATCATATTTTAAAATTACATTATTCTGATTTTCATGAGTTAGATTTAAGGAACTTAAGTAGGTCTAAGTGCACTATAGACTACAAACTTATATCATCCCCAGTAACTCAAGCCCCACCTATGTACCTCTTATGTTGATGTTAGATTTTCAAAGGTCAATTTTCTTCTGAGAAAATGTGGATAGAGTACATATGTTTGCCCACTGTCCTCCAATACACCAGGGTTAGCATGAGATCCATGTTTTCCTTGGAAACAGGATAGGACATTCAATTCACCTAGATTCTACTTCAGTATTCTTGGCCATCATAAAGCCTTTATTACCCAATCAAAATGTATCCAAAATAGTGTCATGGAAACTACAGGTATTTTCAAACCCTTTGTGGAGTGGCTGTGGAAAGCAGCTGCTTCCCCTCCAATCTGGCGAAATGATGAGCATCTGGCTGTACTGGTGGAGCTGACAGTTGCATCTAGACATGATAATCTGAAGGAAAGGGTAAATTATTAATATTAAGGAAATTGATTAGGTGCTTACTACAATGACTCTTTCCAGATATATTTACTATACGAGGCTGACACCAGCCTTATGTTTTCACTCTCTGTAGTGGGGACCTGAGAGGCAGTGCACTCATGTTTACCTCCAAACTTAAGGACGGTCATTGGCTTCACAGGCCATTCATGGTCTTGAAAGGAACCGGGCAGCATTATTTCTCTGCAGCTACAGATCATGCCTAAATCAGTGGGGCCTGGATTCATTATGCTGTGGCTTACTCTAGTAGTACGCTTGACTTATTCTTATATTCCGGTAGTAAGCCATGAGTTCGCCAGGTGCAGCCCTGGCTTCCTACAGTAAATCACACCTACTCATAGCAAAGCCTTTAGTGAGAAGCTACCTCAGAGCTGCTTTTGGTTTTATGGTCCCTCTAAACCTCCAAGTGTGAAGCCCACTGTCCACAAGTCACGGGGAGGGGGTGGTTCTATGGTTCTCTCTGGCCAGGGGAACAGGGCCTTCTAGGCTTGTGAAAACATTGCTTGAAAGGTATATGCAGCCTCTCACCTTATCTGAATTTGAGACCCAGCAGTGACTTTGCAGGACGAGGGGTTGCACTCAAGATAGAGTGAGGCAAGTTTGTGAGTGATCAATACTATTGGAACTCCTCCCAAAGAAAAATACCGATCATTTGTTTATGTTTTAAGAATCTGCAAAGGTTTGGACGTTATACATAAATAGAACTTTATTTAAAATGGCCTGCAATCCCTTTTAACAAGGCCTTTCAGTCAATAATTACTTTAATGGTCAGTCATTATGGAAACCGTAGAGCACATTTTGAAGTGTTTTCTTCTTACATTTACTGTGTAAAGTAGGTACTGATAAGGGGAAAAATACTGGCTTTTGGTGATTTTCCTAATTTTTGTACAGCTCAGGCACAATAAAATCATACTGGTCATGCTGGTAAAAGAACAGTCAGGTGGCGAGGTGAGCTGGGTGACTGGCAGGACCGTATGCCCTAACACTTCATTTGGGAGGGCATGCAGTGGGTGTGGAAAGCCATCTGGGGGTGCAGAGGGCCAGGCGGCATTCATTCATTTGAGAAAGAATGATGAGAAAAAGGAGAGAGAGAGAGAGAGATATGCTGACTGTCAACATGAACGAGAACTCACAAAGGTCATGACACCAGAGGGCATAGCTAAGAGTTCAGAGGCAGCCACAGCTGGAAAGAAGGGTTTAGTTGATAAGGTGGCCTGTTTGTTCCACTTTTTTCTGGGTGACTCTTTTTCTGTTAAAAAGGGGAGTGAGCCTCTGGCAGGGCTGTGCAGCTCACCCAGTCACAAAGTCAGAAGATGTGATGGTTACTTGCTGCTTAAACAAGCATTAGCAAAGCCAATAAATTTAGCCTACGTGGGCTTTTGGCTTTGTCAATGTTTTTTGCCACAATTCACAGCAACGTAGCTGCTGTGCAGCACGGCTGAAAGTTACAAAAAAAAAACGCTATGACATGGGGAAGACAACATTTACACCCTTTGAGCTGCATATCCTCCCTCAGTGCTGCGCTGTCATTTCCACGTGTGAAGTTCAGCAATGGCAGTATATTGATATTGTCTCTCATGCCACTGGACAGCTATAAAAGATGTAATTGCATGTGAATATGCACTGCAGCTTATGAAGGAAGTTAATATACTCTTGTACACATCAAGTATGACCTCGCCCAACTATATGCCTTACCGAACCTCCCACCATAAGGACCCACATAAGAACAGAATGTGACCCAGGACATGAAGATTAAGGGCCATATTACGACTTTGGCACTCCCGTGGACAGCTGTATTGGCAGTGGCGGTCCAAGCGTGCAGAGCTCGGCGGTCCCACCACCGTATTGCGAGTTGGGCAGATCGTCTTTGCGAAGACCGCCACTGGACTGCCGAGTCCGCCAGCAGGCTGCCGACTGCCAGGTTCGCGATCGGGGAAAGGCAGCCGCCATAGGGTGGTACAGGGGAGCTGCACCACAGTCCGTATTACGAAGTGCCTATTCCATGAGCGGACCACGGTGGTCTGACCGTCTGCTTGAAGGTTGCAGTGATGAAGAAATTGGGGTGCGCACTCACCCCTTTCTTGTTCTTCCAGGCAGATTCCGATGTGGATCCCTTTCTCCATGTCCCCCTTCACAGCAGGATCTTCATGCCAAGGACTATGACCCTTTTTGCACAAATCTACAGGTAAGTCCTTTTGGTACCATATATCCATTGCCAGGACTGACCACATATGAGCCGATCCCTGGTACTGGGTATATGGTATTTTTCCACATATATCATGCATATGTGTGCATCCGACACATCTGCATTCGAAATGCACTTACAGGCATCGATATATTTCGGAAAAGTACTCACCACCGCTGCAAGATCGCTGCCTCCACACGCCGGCCCTGTGGTCAACTCGTAGTACGGCAGTCTTTGGACAGCCAGAGCCGTGGGCTGCCGGCGGGCGCAGATGCGGTCCTACGGCGGTCAGACCGCCAAACTCGTAATAAGACCTCAGAACGTACATTAATGTTTGCCAGTAAGCTTAACTCATTGTTTCCGCATAGACCAGCATTTCAAATGATTTAATTAAGAATGGATACAGAGTAGTTGGTAACCGATTTTAAGCTACCCAATGTTTGGGATTTTGTTTTAATATTGAGAAATTGGGCATTCTGAGTTCTCAGTTCTTGGGATACTGTTTGATACTGTACATAGTGAAATGCTACCGGAGAGGCTCTTTGTGACTCTTTTGCCCTCGCTACCAGAGCAAGAAATCGCTGGAATAAGTGGTTAGTAGAGACTCTTGCCCAATATCTAGTTCTCCATACTAAGGGAATGCAATTTATCACTATTTCGGAGGGTGGGAGAAAATTTATCTTTGTAATATAAGAAGCTATTCGGCATTAACTAAAAAACCACAAAAGATACAGATTAAGTGGAGAAGTAATGTAGGATCACACTGCAGACGCTTTGTGTAAAGACAAATCAGAGGAATAAAGAGGTTTACACAGACTGCCCAAGTAAAAAGATAGTCCTGAGATACAAAGATAATTGATATTTTGGGCTACATGCCCTAATATTTAAAGCATAATATGGTTGTTCTTTGATTTATAAAAAAAAAAAAGTCAATATAAATGTGAAGAAAAATAAAGGAAACTTTGACCAAAATGCCTTGTGGGCATATTTTTGGAAGCAGAAGCCCAAAATCGAAGTACTGCACAGTACCCACTTCAAACCAAGTAGCAGAGTAAGTTGGCACCCATGCGTGAGCCACACGCAATCTGCCAGGGAGCAAATAGAACAAAGAGCTTAGCACTGACCATGCACAGGAACAGAACTGTAGCGACCATGTCGTCACATTATGGGTCACACAGCAGTGTGTCACTTCCTGCACGGTGTAACTTGAGGGCAAAGTGCATGGAATGTTGCGGCATTCACCAGACTGGCCCTGTTGCTGGACTCTTCCTTAGATCATTTTTCTTGCATTGAGAGGAACCTGTTTCCAATCTACAGGTAACATGGTGAGTATATCACACCCTTTAAAGTTCTATCCTTTGCAGCTGAATCCATACGCAAAGACACTGCTGTGTTATGCGGGGCAACCAAAATGTGCTGACGCACTTGCATGCTTTATTAGTGTTTCATCACACAAGACATATTTATGAAAGGCGATGATTGGGAATAATATGGAGAAGGCTGGCATCTTTCCAGAATGCAGTGCAATGCACATGTACAGCTTCAAAGACTAGTAAGGCAGGTCAGTGGATTAGTGTTTGGTTGAACCCAGCCGCTAAACTATGTAAGGATATTATATCTGACTGCCTGACACTGGATGGGGCTCGCTCTATACCCTGGTTGAGCTACATACAGGATACTCTTGGTTCCCTCGGTATAGCCTGGTGGTTTACTGAACCCAGTCGCATCCCCAACAAGCATTGGCATAGCCAATAGGTCTCGCTTTTGGGACCTTATAAGTATTTAGTTATGCAGCACAATATCCTTGGTGCAATAACATCAACTGTTGCATGTCTAAAAACTTATAAGGTCCCAAAGGCGAGACCTATTGACTATGCCAATGCTTGTTTTTAGAAGGCCTGGCATGCAGTTTTAAATGTAGGCTGGTAAGAAAGGTGCCAACCCGAGGGGCAAGGTCTAGAGAGAAATAAGATAGGAAGAGAGGTGAGTTATAATGAGATAGCACAAATAGAAAGGTGAAGCACAGAATGACAGGTCAGGTAAACAAAGTAGCGAGGCAGGTAGAGCCGGTGGGATGAAAAATAGAAAGATATGAGAAGTAGAGAAAAAGAGGTGCAGATGAGGTAGAGAGATGAGGCTAATACAGAGTAAGTGCGAGGGAGAAGTAGAGAATGGTGAAATAGGGAGAGAGAGAGACAGAGGTAAGACAGATGTATTAAACGAGCGAGACATTGGAAGCAGAGAGAGTGAACGGAAACAGTGAAGGAGATAGAAAGAGAGATGAAAGCAAAGGGAGTGATAGATGGAGTGGAAGAGGTAGGGAGAGCATTGTAGAGAGAAAGAAATAAAATAATGGGAAAGGCGAGGAAAGAGGACATCAATAAAAGAGAGACATAGAAGGCCAATAGGTGATGTAAATTGAGAGTCTAGATAGTGTATGAGAGGTGGGAAAGAGAGAGATGAGGCAGTGAGTTGTGAGGCAGAGAGAGAAATGAAAGATAGAATGGTGAGGTAGAAAGAGGCATGCGAGAGGTAGAGAAAGGTAAGGTATAGATGGCAAAAATGATAGAAAGGGTAAGATAAAGAGATGAAATTAAGAGGGAGGGAAGTAAATGGAAGAGAAATGAAGGGGGATGAGATGCAAACAGAGCAGCAAGATGCAGAAAGAAGAGAAAGTAGAGAGAGAGAGAGAGAGAGGCACTTGAGGAGAAGAGAGGGGCAGAGAGCTGACCGAGAGCTAGAGATCTAGAGGTAGGATCGGAGAGAGGTGGCAAGTTGAGGTCATGAGAGGTAAGTGCTGTGGGGCACTGAGGTTTATTGAAAGAGAGGTGTGACGTACAGAGAGAGAAGACAAGGACTGGAGAAAGTGTCCACACTGAACTAGAGGTTGGTGATCACCCTAAATATATTTATTAAAATAAAGCATTAAGAGAGTGCACTTTTACGGATTTCAGAGTGTGCACCATCTTGCATTGAAGATGACAAAAGAAGCCATTTTGGCACAATAAACACATCCAGCATCAGTGCTGTTGGTGCTAGCTGAGGCAGTGGAACACTTGATGAGCTCTTTGAAAACGATGATATGTCCTCCGCTGGGTCTGTTAATTCTGTCCTGTCTTATAACCTTGTGCCTGGGGAATAGGTGTGGTAATGTCGATAGAATCAGCCAGGTTTCTGTGAGGAAGAGCAGTTTCAATGTGTGGTCGTGCAGCAGGTCCCATATTTCAGTAGCGTGTTTATTGAGGGAGGTGTTGTTGAGGAGAAGGCAGAACAGGGAGGGGTGGGGATAGGTGTGTAGGTGTGCGTGGCCGAGGGAGAGGTGAGTGTTGTGTGCGGTGCATGTGAGGGTGGTGTGAAGGTGTGGGAAGGTGCAGGAAAAGTGTCAGGTGGAACAGGGAAGGCACCTTCGCAGTCGACTACCGAGGCGTAGCAGCAGCACTGGAAGGTGCATTCAAGGTTCAGGGTGAGGAGAGGGAAGCAGAGACGTAGCAGTGATGGGAGTGAAAGCAAGGGGTCTGGCGCTGGGCACGGGAGGGGCGCATACGGGCTGTGCATCCAAGCTGCGGCGGACATGAATTAGGAGCGGGGGTCTCTGGGGCAATGGGTTGGGCTAAGTAACTGGCAGGAACCGAGAAGGGAGTGCGGCGTGGGAGAGGAAGCAGGGAAGGTCGCAAATTCAGGAAAAGGGCAGGAAGAAGAGCAAAAGAGTGAGAAAAAGGAAGAAGAGGAGTTAAGAGAGCAATTGAGTTCGAAACTCGAAGAGAAGAGCTGAGACTAAAAGAAGCCAAGAGCAGCAAGGATTGAGTGAAAAGGGCAGAGAAAAATGTTAAAGAATGAAAGGCAAAAGCACAGAAGATCAGCAAAGAATGAATGAGAAAGAGTGGCAGATGCCCAGCAGATCGGCACAGAATCAGTGTAAAAGTTCAAAAAGCAGCAAAGAAAGATTGCGGAATAATGAAAAAAGCACATGAAAGTGGCAGAAAGAGAATGAGAAACGCACAGAAAAGCAGCAAAGAAGGAATAAGAAGGAAGGAGTAATGCACAGTGAAGTAGCAAAGAAAGACTGAGAAATGCACATAAAAGTGACAAGTAATGAAAGAATGAGCGATGCACAGAAAACATCAAGGAAAGGGCGAGAAGTGTTCAAACAAGCAAGTGGTGCGCGCGAAAGTGATCGCGAGCAAGAATTTCGGCCGCGACCGGGAGTTGTGTGCGCGTGCGCGCGCGCAAAAACTAAATAAAACAAGCATTGGCCGCGCGGCCGTGCGAGACGCGCTCTGTGGTGGGGGAGGGGGGAGGAGCGGGAGAGCAAGTGACGCGCGGCCGTGAAAGTGACACGGCCGCGCGGCCCCGAGAAGCGCTCTGTGGTGGGGGAGGGGGAGGAGCAAGTGAGAGGAAAGACATATGGCGCCTGGAGCATGCGAGGAATGCGCGTTACTGTGCGCGTACCCGCATGCTCTAGGCAAGCCCAAAAAAAAGTGGTCGCATTTCTAAAAGCCCACTTACAAAATGTCTCGCCCAGATCAGCGCAAGCGCTGGCTTCAGGGCGAGACCTAAAAATGCTAGGTTGGAGGTGAGAATATTATTTAAGGACCACCGCGCAAACATTAGGCTGAAACACGAGTTATCCAAACGCTCGGTGTTGCATTTTTATAGTCTTTTATACACAGATGATGCCCACAATATTATATTGCGCATTGAAATCTGACTTTGATTTGTGTTGCCTTGCTCATCCAAAGCACAGATATCTGATGTATTACTTGATGCGTTCTTAAACCCTAAAATCTTTAATGCACTTATTTTTAACTGTTTTTATGTATGATCATTTTTCAACTTCTATGTGTGATTACAGTTATGTGCAAGAATTAATATAAGTGGTTACTCCATGTTGTGCGGCATTCGGTTCCCTGGCTGCCATCTGTTTAATGAAATGAGTACCCTGACCTGGATACCGTGACGCAAGGATTGATGCGGAGCGCATTAGAAGTGCACTTATTCGTACAAGCATATCCCATTTTTAAGAGCATGTGCGGCACTACTTGTATTGGCATCACCATGTATGTAGCATTCAGTACACAACCAGCGCAGACAACCCAAAAGACGATCGACGGAGGCGCCTCAAGAAATGTGACATGTGAGTCGTTCTTTTTTTTATTTTGCTCACATCACTTTGTTTTCTGCTCTTTGCCTTCCTGTATTTATATAACATACAGGAAGTGGATCTTTACCATAACGCTAAGCAATCCATGTTAAAGAGGCAAGATCGAGTGAACAACTCAAGCATAAAGTGGAACAACGTGCGACCTCTGCTCCAGCAATAGGATTGGTCTAGGGAAATAATATTAAAATGGAAGCTTCACAATTATAAGTCCTCGACCTGACTGTGCAGTACGTCGCAAATCTCTGGACGCATCAAATGAACTATTCCACGAAAAAAAGGAAAGAAATAACAGGAAACGACGATCAAGGCTTCACAGTGCACATTAGATAACCCTGGACTCACATGCCACTCTGGCTACTATAGCAATGGCTAAGTAACTCACTGCTACGAATCAGGGGGTTAACAAGAAAAGTGCTCTACACAGTAGCAGGTGGCAAGAGCAACAAACACTAAATCACTTTTGGGAAATGGCATTTGTCAGTGTCCAACCTGCCCAAGGCAGTGCCATCCAGATAAAGCACTGTTTCTGAAAAGAGAATGCGAAAGCCACAACATTCCAGAGGGAAGTTAGCTCCAGCATGTACTGGACGGTTTATTTTCCTGACAGAACAACAACGCGTACACCCCGTGGCCATGCAGTCTGTGGCAAACAGCAAAGAGGGAAAAACTCCGGGCATATTTACTAGAAAATGACGCAATGCGGTGCTGCAATTCAATTCACTCACTTTTTGCACTTTCCTCCGCCTCCCGCCCCGTTTCTTCGCGGCTGCATTGCCGTTTGCGCGGAGGGCAGGGAGGGGCTTCCCAGCTCACTTTGTTCCGCTTCAGCTCTTGCATTTCCGGTGGGGTACGCAGTCTAGTCTCCGCACCCTACCGCTTACTTAAACCATGGCAGAGCGGACGCGCCCAGTGGGCACGCTGCTGGCACGCCAAAGGCGCACCTAAGTCAAGCCCGTCAGCATCCCGGAGGCGGCCGGCGCCGGCCATGCTGCCGCTTCCAGCCCAGGTATGAACCATACGCTACATTATGAACGTGAAGAACTGCTGAACTTGAATTTTCTCCAAGTCTGCTATTGTCTAGCTACCAATGTTGAGGCATGGGCTAATTTTAAATGCCCCAGGTGTTATTGGACTCCTCCCCAGTTTATAGGTGTTTCTCCTTACTCTCCCTCCTCAATTCAGATAGCAAAACACGGGAAGCACCCATTCAGAGCTATATTACTGAATACTTGCTCGCTGCAAAAGCACACAGCTCAAATCTATGATCTTCTGGTAGATGACGGTCCGGATCTCCTATTTCTTACTGAAACATGGTTATCCGAGTCCTCCAATCCCTCTATTGCAGCTGCCATTCCTGAGGGGTATGAAATCCTAACGAAAGACTGTTCAAACGGGAAGGGAGGCAGTGTCGCTATCATCTTTAAATTGGAGTTAGACTCTAACCCTCTCTCGTTAGACCCGATCGAGGGAGCTGAGTATCTAGGCTTCCGCTTTTCCCTATCCCCCAACAATGCTTAGCTGGGATACTAATGTATAGACCTCCATGAGCACTTGGCAACTTCATGCCCTCACTGAATGAAGTTATTAACCCCCTCGCTATCAAATATGATCAGTTCCTCCTTTTGGGTGATTTTAACTTACATATGGATAAGCCAATGGATCCCAGCATAATCTCCCTGACTGAAATTACGGCGGCTTGTAATTTGACTCCGTCCATCTCTGATCCTACACATAATTTGGGCCACACTCTTGACCAGATATTCTGTAGTACAGAATCAGTGACTGACCTTCCGTACCCCATCACCTGGTCCGACCACTTTCTTATCAATTTTAGGATACAGAACCTAGGCTCGGGCCTCCTGCCCATGTCCATTAGGACTGAACACAAATTTAGAACCTTCCATAAAATATCCTTCCCCACGCTGGTGGAGGCTCTGGAATTGTCAGCACCAATGCCTTCTGGCGATCTTGAATTTGACGTCACTGCATTGGAACGTTGGCTGAGGTCCAATCTGGAAGCCGCTGCCCCTCTGTCCTCAGGTACCTTAAGGAGGACCCACCCGTCCGCTCCATGGTTTAATGAACCCCTAAGAGCAAGCAAAAGGACATGCAGAGGTCTTGAAAGGAAATCGCGCAAACGTTATTCTCTGGAAGATAGGAAGAACTATAAGACTGCCCAGAAATCCTACTACCTTCAGGTGAAAGAAGCCCAAAGGAAATATTTAAAGGCGAAGATAGACACTGCCCAAAATAAGGGAAAGGAAATTTTCAACATTGTTAAATCTTTCACCTCTCCTTTGGCAATGAAGAAAGAATCCCCCCTCAGCTGACTGGACTAAGCAGGTGGCACTATCCTTTCACAATAAGACTGCATTAATCCAACAATCTTTCTCGGAAAATACGGAAGAGAACCAAGTGATAGAGCAACCTTTGATCAGAAAGGTGGACGCTCCGCTGACTCCTATTTTATTAGAGCTCCCAAAAATGCAATTTGCCGACTCGCTCACTTATCATAAAGGTCTCAGGTCTGGCTCTTCAATAGACGCCTGCCCTGCTAAATTATTGGCTTCCCTTGCCCCCACGATTAATTTCACAGTAAATAAGGTACTGAATTCATCTCTCTCTGCTGGTAAAGTGCCATGTATTTGGAAGCAG
Source organism: Calotriton arnoldi (assembly GCA_963921515.1). Lineage (NCBI taxonomy): Eukaryota > Metazoa > Chordata > Amphibia > Caudata > Salamandridae > Calotriton > Calotriton arnoldi. The sequence continues at coordinate 88,805 of CAWUFW010005890.1, read as the reverse complement.
GCCAAAATCTTACCACTTTTTAAAAAATCCTCTGCAGATCACAATGATCCCGCCAATTATAGGCCGATATCTCTCCTTCCAGCTCTTTCTAAAGTCTTAGAAAAACATGTGAACAAAGCCATTTCAGATCACGCAGAAAGCTATAATCTGCTGCATCCGTCTCAATCTGGCTTCAGGGCTAATTTTAGCACTGAGACTGCCCTGTTGGAAGTGACTGAGTACATCAGAGAAAAATTAGATCAGGGCGGTAGGGCCGTCCTGATATTACTTGATCTGTCGGCAGCATTCAATACTGTCCCTCATGAGAGACTCATTGGCAGAATGAGGAATCTGGGAATTGGTGGGACAGCTCTGGCCTGGTTAACCTCTTTTTTGCAGGAAAGAGCCCAAGAAATATGGCTTCCCCCTTTTTCAGCCCCCATGCCCTGCATGAATGTAGGAGTTCCCCAGGGCTCTATTCTTAGCCCAACTCTTTTTAACCTATATAGGTCCCCCTTGGCATCCTTGGCAGAGGCAAACAGTGCTAAGATTATATCCTACGCGGACGACACGCAACTGATTTTCACCTGCGAAAAAGGAACTGATTTTGATGGTGTTAACATCAGAGCATGTCTTACAAAGGTATTTCAGTGGCTCAAGGTGAATCAGCTGAAATGTAATCCGGATAAATCCGAGATTGTCTTCTTTGGCCAACCTGCAGTTCGTCATTTGAACGTATGATGGCCGGAAGAGTATTCGCCGCCTCACGTAGAGCAGACATCTGTGAGAAACCTAGGCGTTTTTCTGGATAACGCCCTTTCCATGAGGTCCCAGGTCCAAACTCTGGTTGGCACCTGCTTTGGTATTTTGCGTATGTTAAAAAAATGTATTCCACTTCTGACAATAGATACTGGGATACTTGGTGATGTTAAGACTGGACTACGCTAATATCCTGTATCTGGGCCTTCCCAGCTACCTTATCCAGTGCCTGCAAGTAGTGCAAAATGCAGCGGCCAGGGAGATCCTCAGACCCAAACCAAGGTCTCATATGTTCCCCCTTCTTAAATCCCTCCATTGGCTGCGATTGAAAGAAAGGATCAAATTGAAAGCCCTTGTTTTTTTCAAGGCCCTTCATGGAAAATGAGCAAGCTATCTTAGCAAACAAGTTAACCTCTACACTCCAGCACAATCTTTAAGATCTTCTTACTCTGACATTGTCCGTACCCCCAAAGTACGTTTGGCCGGATGGGCGGCAGGTCGTTTGGTTTCCTGGGTGCACAGGCATGGAACAAACTTCCTGCTACACTGAGAGCCATCTCAGAACTTTCAATTTTCAAGAAACAGCTGAAAACGTGGCTTTTTAAAACTTAGCTGTGTATCTAGATCCGTGCCCCACGTTTCTGCCAGCGCCGGGACACTCTTTTTGAGTAGTTGTCACGCTATAAAAAATACTTTTCATTCATTCATTCATCCTGCTGCGCCGAGCTGCGTCATTATGAAAGTGCAGGGATGCATAGTATTTCGAGCAATATGACGCATCCCTGTGCTTTCCTGCGCGCTAGCGCACAATTAGCTGCCTAGCGCCAACACAGGCAGTTGCAGGGTTGATTGTTTTTGTGCAGGAAGTGACACCTTGCTGCACAAAAACAATCACTGATGGCGTTTTCCTCCTTCTCAGTGCAGCACACATAGAAAGAGCAAAAAACGAGGAGAAATAAACGTATTTCTCCTCGTTGCTCCCTAGGTGTTAGAAATGGGGGTCTCTAGTTGGCCATGGCTGGCGACAATGTCCAAATAGGGACCCTTCTTCCTAAGTCAGGGCAAGTGGGCTACCCCCTTTGATAACCCCTGCTCAACCTTGTGGTAACGTAGCACGAGCAGTTAGGCCTATCTCAGAGGCAGTGTGTGAAGCATTTATGACCATGCACAATAAGGCAGTAACGACACCACAAAAGGACACAACTCAAGTAGGTATAGAAAAATAGTATCTTTATCTAAGGTTTAGCACGAGACTCTCAAAAGCGTTTTAACCAGTCACAATGCACGTAAATCAGTAGGGACTTAAAAAGGCAATAATGTATTCACCAGAACGTGGCACTGACTGAGTTCAAGGCCTGGGTCTACGCGACCCGTTGCGCACCAGATACCTGCCGTTGGACGGGGACACAGCACGTAGCTTCTCGAAGAAGCGGAGACGGTGACAGGCAGACTCCCAGCGACCACAGTTCTCAACTGCAGTGGTCCGCAACGTGCACTCACAATGATTCGGGCACTCGGGGACAGGCAGGCCCTCAGCGGCAGCAGCACGCGGCTGCGGCGGCCCGGGCTGGTGGTGGAGATGACTCGCGTCGTGCAGTTCCGTGGTGGGCCCACAGCGGCAGCAGCTCTCTCCTAGCTGCGGCGGCCCACAGGACGACTCACGATGATGCAAAGTTGGCAAAGATGCGGGCACTCAGCGGCAGCAGCTTTCTCTTAGCTGCGGCGGCCCACAGGACAAATCACAATGGTGCAAAGTTGGCAAAGGTGCGAGCACTCAGCGGCAGCAGCTCTCTCTTAGCTGCGGCGGCCCACAGGACAAATCACAATGATGCAAGGTTGGCAAAGGTGCGAGCACTCAGCGGCAGCAGCTCTCTCTTAGCTGCGGCGGCCACAGGACAAATCACAATGATGCAAAGTTGGCAAAGGTGCGAGCACTCAGCGGCAGCAGCTCTCTCTAGCTGCGGCAGCCCACAGGACAAATCACAATGATGCAAAGTTGGCAAAGGTGCGAGCACTCAGCGGCAGCAGCTCTCTCTTAGCTGCGGCAGCCAACAGGACAAATCACAATGATGCAAAGTTGGCAAAGGTGCGGGCACTCAGCGGCAGCAGCTCTCTCTTAGCTGCGGCAGCCCACAGGGCAAATCATGATGAGGCAAAGTTGACACAGATGCGGGCACTCAGCGGCAGCAGCTCTCTCTTAGCTGCGGCTGCCCACAGGACAAATCACGATGATGCGGAGTTGGCAAAGGTGCGGGCACTCAGCGGCAGCAGCTCTCTCTTAGCTGCGGCAGCCCACAGGACAAAGGATGATCTCGACCAGGCTGGCACAACGGCGGGCACTCAGCGGCTACAGCTCTCTCTTAGCTGCGGCGGCCCACACAGATTCAGCGAAGGTTCCGAAGGTTCAAATTAAGGCGGGCGCTCAGCGGCTGCAGCTCTCTCTTAGCTGCGGCGGCCCACACAGATTCAATGAAGGTTCTGAAGATTCAAATTAAGGCGGGCGCTCAGCGGCGGCAGCTCTCTCTTAGCTGCGGCGGCCCACACAGATTCAGCGAAGGTTCTGAAGATTCAAATTAAGGCGGGCGCTCAGCGGCGGCAGCTCTCTCTTAGCTGCGGCGGCCCACACACAGAGTTAACAAGGGTTACCAGTCCGCGTTCCTCACAGTAGAACTAGAGGTTCCGGATTACTCGACAGAGGCCTCACCTGCAAGTAGAATCCCTAGCACAGGAATTCAGATGGCTGACGGGGTGAAGTCTAATGTCCCTGAGACTTCAGCAGGAGGCGCTCTCAATTCAGGCCCTCGGGTAGTTTCTTCAGCAAGCTTGGTGAAAGTTTCAAAGTCCTTTCCTCTGTTCACTCGGACAGAGTTTCGTCTTGACACCCAGAAGGAACACACTTGAAAAAGGTTTCAGCGCAGCGTTTTATACTTAAAAAGTCTTTGTTCTCTGCAGTCACAAATCACTGCATCCAGCCAGAACCAGTTCGGAGGGGTCGGGGAGCACTTGGTTTACGAGGCGCCATCCTGCCCTTTGAGAATCTGGGGGTCTGCTATCAGACGCCCAGTGGGAGGTGGAGCCATCATTCACCTTGCCAGGCACGGCCCTGCTCAGATCAAAGAGTCACCCCTCTCCATACTCTAAATGCCGATCTCTCTCTCCAGCCAGGTCTGACCCAGCTGGCCCTGCTGCTCCAAAACCAGACGGCCAATACACACGCTAGCAAAGCCTACAGGAAAGCTTAGGCCAGAAAATACCTCGTTTCTAGTAGAGGCATTTTCGAACACGGGCTACGCTAATAATCCTTACTAAAAGATGTATCTCAATGTTCTGAGCTTAAACATATCAAATTCGACGTTCCTATCAGGTTCCTGGGGGCAGGTAGGATTAGGGCATGTAATACTCAGCCTGCCCATTCTGGCCTATGAGAACGGATAGCCTCACAATAGTAAACAGTGAAATAGAGGGTAACTCGCTATTAGAACATGCTACACAGACATACTTTAAAAGCTGCTTCGGTGGGTAGCGCAAATCAGCGCTGCAGGCCCACCAGCAGTATTTGGTCTACCAGCCCTGGGCACACACAGTGCACTGATACTAGGGGCTGACAGGTAAACCAAACGAGCCAATTATGGTTATCCCAATTCATACAGTTATCTTTACACAGGGAGCATTCGCGCTGTGTCACTGATTGGCAGTGGCACAGCGCCCAGAGCATCTAAATCCAGCCAACATAAAAGGTAAGAAGCGAAAAGAGGAAGGGAGACCCGCGCCAATGATGCCAGGTCTAACACGCGTCCCCACCAGCTGAAATGTGGGGAGAACTAACCATTCCCTTGGGAGTTCTCATCACTAAGGCGGAAAAACCTGGACAGACCGTCAGCATTGGCGTGTTTTGTACCAAGGCGGTGTTCCACTGTGAAATCCATACCCTGTAGGGAAATGGACCACCTCAACAACTTGGGATTCTCACCCCTCATATGCATCAACCATCTAAGAGGCCTGTGGTCTGTCTGAACCCGGAAGTGAGTCCCAAACAGATAGGGTCTCAGCTTCTTCAGCGCCCAGACCACAGCAAATGCCTCACGCTCAATTGCACTCCACCTCTGTTCCCGGGGAAGTAACCGCCTGCTTAGGAAGGCTACCGGTTGGTCTAGTCCCTCCTCATTGATCTGTGACAGAACAGCCCCTATACCATGCTCTGAGGCGTCTGTCTGAACAACAAATTCCTTTGAAAAGTCGGGCGCCTGAAGCACGGGTGCGGTGCACGTGGCAGTCTTCAGGGCGTCAAAAGCGTTCTGACAGGTGTCAGTCCAGTTTACCTTCTTTGGCTGCTTCTTAGAAGTCAGCTCAGTCAAGGGTGCAACAATGTTGCCATATCCCTTGACAAAGCTCCTGTAGTACCCCGTGAGTACTAAGAAGGCTCTCACCTGCGTCTGAGTCTTGGGGGGGTTCCCACGCCAGGATAGTTTCAATTTTGGGCTGAAGGGGCACCACCTGGCCGCTCCCCACCTGGTGCCCCAAATACACTACAGAACCCTGCCCAATCTGGCACTTACTGGCTTTGATTGTGAGGCCTGCCTTCCGCAGTGCCATCAATACCTCCCAGAGGTGGCGCAGGTGGTCCTCCCAAGAGGAGCTAAACACCGCAGTGTCATCCAGGTAGGCGGCACTGAAGTCTTCCAGCCCAACCAACACCGTGTTGACCAGCCTCTGAAAGGTGGCAGGGGCATTCTTCATTCCAAAGGGCATCACCCGGAACTGGTAGTGCCCATCGGGTGTGGAGAAGGCTGACCTCTCCTTTGCTCCCTCGGTCAAGGCGATCTGCCAATACCCAGACGTCAAATCAAATGTGCTGAGGTATTTTGCCGCCCCTAACCGATCTATGAGCTCATCAGCTCTGGGGATGGGGTGCACGTCAGTCTTCGTGACTGAATTGAGGCCCGATAGTCCACGCAGAACCGAAGTTCTGGGGTGGTACCAGGCGCTGCAGCTTTTGGTACCAGGACCACTGGGCTGGACCAAGGGCTGCTAGAGGATTCAATCACCCAAAGGGCAAACATTTTGGTAACCTCATCCTTAATGTAGGCCCTTACCCGGTCAGTCACTCGGTAAGCCTTGTGCTTAATGGGAGGACTGTCCCCGGTGTCCACGTCATGGACACACCAATCAGTGACACTAGGTACCAGGGAGAACAGATCACTGAATTGCCCCAACAGTTGACGACAATCACCCTGCTGCTCAGGGGTCAGTGTGGTGGAGAGGACCACACCCTCCACTGACCCATCTCGCTCCCCTGCACACAGGAGGTCAGGAAGGGGCTTGCTCTCCTCCTCCATCCCAGCATCTGTGGCCAGAAGCATGCCCACTTCAGACCTCTCAAAGTGGGGCTTCAGGCGGTTAACATGCAGGACCCGCAAGGGGTTCCTGGGAGACTGCAAGTCCACCACATAGGTAACAGGACTCTTGCGCTCCACCACCTCAAAGGGGCCGGTCCACCTATCATGGAGCGCACAGGGCTCCACCGGAGCCATGACCCAAACCTTCTGTCCAGGCTGAAACTCAATCAAAGTGGCATTCTGATCGTGCCAGCGTTTCATCGCTTCCTGGCTGGCTTCCAGGTTTGCCTCAGCAAGTTTCCTGAAGCGCCGCGTCTGGTTCCTGAAGGCCAGCATGTAACTAACCACATCCTGAGGAGGTTTCCTGGGGGATTGCTCCCAGCCTTCCTTGACCAGACCCAGAGGCCCTCTTACCGGGTGACCATAGAGCAGCTCAAAGGGACTGAACCCTAAGGACTTCTGTGGCACCTCACGGTAAGCAAACAACAGGCATGGCAAGAGGACGTCCCACTTACGCCTCATGGGCTCACCTAGGCCCATAATCATGCCCTTGAGGGTCCGGTTGAATCTCTCAACCAGCCCATTACCCTGGGGGTGGTAAGGAGTGGTGAACTTATATGTTACCCCACACTCCTCCCACAGAGACTTCATGTACTTGGAGATGAAGTTAGTTCCCCTATCGGACACCACCTCTCTGGGGAATCCCACACGGGAGAAAATCCCCATCAGTGCCCGTCTCACCACGGGGGCCGTCACTGTCCTGAGCGGGATGGCCTCAGGGTACCGGGTGGCATGGTCCACCAAGACCAGGATGAACCTGTTGCCCATGGCTGTCTTGCGATCCAGAGGCCCCACAATATCAATGCCCACTCTCTCGAATAGGGTGCTCACAACGGGAAAGGGCTGTAGTGGGGCCTTAATCTTCCCCCCACTCTTCCCACTTGCCTGGCAAGTCTCACACGTCCTGCAGTGAGCATCTGAGCTCCTGCGCATCTGGGGCCAATAGAAGTGGGTGACCAGCCTCTCAAAGGTCTTGGTCTGCCCCAGATGTCCGGCCAGTGGCACATCATGAGCCAACCCCAGTAGGAAGGCTGGAGCGTCACTTTTGTGCCTATACAAAAATGGAGCATTCTGATTGGCCCAGGCAGCTTTATTTCCCTTGGGCCATCTTACTGACTCCCGCAGGAGAGAGCACTCTGACTGGCTGCCAGCAACATGAGAAAAATGTTGCTGGCAGGCATAATAAGACTCATGGACTTAGTTCCCTTTCCTGAACATGTTTAGAAAAAATATACTAGGGGGCAGGGTAGGGATATCCTGACCCCTAGGCCCCATGGGAGGAACCCAGAGGGACCCGCCCATGGGGCCAAAACACACAAAAAACTCCGCAAATACCAGTGGGATCTTAACAAGTAAACCAAACAAAATGGCATCAGGGGTCGCTTCAATTTATTAATGAGAGAGGGGTGCACGGTCCCCCTTCCCTAGCCATACAGGCCCCAGGGATCTCACTACTGGGGCCAAAATTAATGTATATGGGGAGGGGGGACGTGCGCCCCCTCCTTCCAGAGCCATCAGAGGCCCCAAGGAGCCCACCCCGGGCTGAAATCATTGTATATGGGTGGGGGGATGCGTGGCCTCCCTCCCCGAGCCATCACAGGCCTCGGGGAACCCTCCCCCAGGGCTGACATATATCAGAAATGGGAGGTGATTTCATAAATTATGTCATAGAGCATGTCCCGAGTGATGTAATATATGAGGTCATAAGCAGTGCATGGAGGGTGCAAGTTATAGTTAGCTAACTGGTACATTTCTGTGTTTTTTCTGGGAAACAACCTTTACAACGCAGTCATTACATTGCACTACATTTACAACGCAGTCATTACATCGCAACATCCTTTACAACGCATGTCACTACAACGCATCCATTACATTGCATGTCACTACAACGCATGACACTACATCGCATGTCACTACAACGCAGGCATTACATCGCATGTCATTACAACGCATACCATTACAACGCATAGTACCCCTACACTATCCAACACTTACCCTACTGTTGCACCCCTGGAGTTAGAATAGTAATTTTTACCCCTACACTATCCAACACTTACCCTACTGTTGCACCCCCTGGAGTTAGAATAGTAATTTTTACCCCTACACTATCCAACACTTTCCTTAAATGCAATGTAATGGTATGTGTTGTAATGGTATGCGTTGTAAAGGTATAATGCGATGTAATGGAATGCGTTGTAAGTGTAGTTTAAAAAAATTTGTTGTAGTGTTATGCGATGTAAATGTATGTGTTGTAAAGGATGCTGCGATGTAAAAACTGTGTTGTAAAGGCATGCGTTGTAAATGTATGCGTTGTAACGTCATACATTCGTTTTTTCTAGTTAAAAACTTTAATGATGTCACTGACATAGTCACCTAAGTATAATGTTACTTTAACCTTTGTTTTTTTCAGTGAATTTCTAAGGTTTTAAAAAAAAAACCAGATCTTTTTATCACACCTAACTATATAACGCTACTGTAACCTTTGTTTTTTTTAAAGTGAATATATAGATATATTTCTTGTGTGTGCGTGTATATATATATATATATATAAATATATATATATCCCCCCTCAACCACACCCTCACCCCCAAGACTCAACCCTCACCAGACATGGCCCCAACTCATGGGCCATTCTTTACCCTCCTAATCTCTCCAAAAACACCAAGAATTTTTTTAAACATAAATTACTGATTCGGCATCCTGAAACATTAATTGTCGATAACTACCTTAGCCTATCCTCCCCTATAAAAACCAATTACATCTTCTACTCCAAACGCCCTTCCAAATGGAAAAGCATCTTCCTTCGCCACCTCCCAGTATCTAAATCAAGCAAAATTCCTTATGGATTTAAACTGTCTACTACCCCTTCCCCAGCTTTTCTCAGCAAAATTGACATCTCCATATTTAAAACTGGTAATATTCTCATACAATCATCTGAACACCACCTCTCCATCTTTGAGCACCATTTCAATACTTTGTCCTTCCTTCTGTCCAAACCTTCTCCTAACCCCCCATCTACCCAACCTCTCGACTCCCTTTTGCTCTCACCCTCTCCCCCGACTCTACCCCTCCCTCCCCTAGACGTCTCAACTGTTAATGCTATCTCCCAAATCTCGACATCCAATTACTCACTCTCTCCTGTGACCCTCCCTCCCCTGGCTTTCCAACTACACACTCCGTCTCCCAAACTCACTCGCTCTCCAATGGCCGACTCCCTCCAACCCCTAATGCTATTCCGAACCACACTCCTACCTCCTTGCCCCCATCCCTGAACCCCCTAATGCTCCCCACCCGGCCCGGCTCCAATTTCACCCTCTCAGAACTGCATTCCACCCCTTAAACCCACCGCCGTCTATCCCCTCTCCCCTCACGCCCTCTTATCATCTCAAACCACATCTCCCGACTCTATGAATGTCCCGTCCTTCTCATCGGCCCTCTCTTCGTCCATCAGCCTGAGCACTCCTCTCATCCCCCCTCCCGGCCTCTCTCCACCTCCTCACACCAGATTTTCTCCCCTGATCAACACTGAACACATCCTATCCCCCACCTCTTTCTCAACCGCGTTCCCCCCCATTCCTTTAATCCAGACACTGTCCAACATAGAACGCAATCTCTCAACCCTGACAACTGAACTCACACGACTGAGAGAAGATTTCAACTCCCTCTATTCCAGGTCCCTCATCAATCGTTCTAACTCCCTCGGTTCTGGCTCACAACGCATCTCTAATCCTAATCCATGGAGCACTACACCCCTCGGATGCTGTACCCATAGGCCCCTCCGCGCTTCGAGCCATCTCTCCTCTTCCGGCCTCCTTGACCTTTGCAACTCCTACCTTCCAAATTCCTCGATTAATGTTCCTCCGCCCCCCACTCCAACATTCCCGTTATTTTGGGGACTAGCAGAATCCCCTCCTCTCCCGTCTCCCCTAGACCACCACCCCAACTTACCACCATCCATTCATGCTCCTCCCCCAAAGACAACCCTAAACCCCTCGCCTGCATGCTTGTGAACTGCCGTTCGGCCGTCCGACATGCGATCTAAATATCTGAAACGATCCTTAGCGAAGCTATTGACATTGCCTTCCTCACGGAAACCTGGCTCAATGACCACTCAACGTCCAGCCTTGACTTACTTTCTCCCCCCGGTTACTCTATCATCAGAAAAGATAGAACTGAGAGAATAGGGGGTGGATTAGCGATTATCTTTAAAAACAAACTTCAACTTTCCCTTGTCAAGAACCCTCACCGCACTACCTTTGAATACCTTGAAGCCGAACTTAAGTTTCAAGGTTCTCCCCCGATTCGACTACATAATATCTACCACCCTCCTGGTGATCCTCTTCCCTTCGCTGAGGAATTATCTGAACTTCTTACTCAATCCTCACTCTCTAACTCAAAAAATCTCTTCCTAGGTGATTTCAACCTCCACTGGAATGAGACCAATGATCCTCCAGTCAACCTCCTCACTAATCTTCTAGAGATCAGTGACCTCAAACAACTCTGCCATTCTCCAACCCACACCAAAGGGGCCACTCTTGACGCCATCATTGCCAACAAGGACTTGGCTTCCCTTTCCAACATCATCCCCATCGACTGGTCTGACCATCACCTCATTCTGTTCTCAATCGCCACCACGTCTCCTCCCCCCCCACCAATAACATCAAATCCATGAAATGGACCAGAAATCTTAATCGTATCCTCCCTGGTGAACTGGAGTCTAAACTCCAAGCACAACTTCGTCTCACCCCTCTCTCCCAAAATGCTAACAAACTCACAGAGCATTTTAACAAAACTGTCATCGATGTCTTAGACCAAATTGCCCCGTCCAAACTAAAAACTCAAAGAAACATTCCATCCAAATCATGGTTCAATTCTAATCTCAACAACGAAAGACGTGCTCTTAGACTAACTGAAAGAACATGGAGTCAACACCCTTCTCCTGCCCATCTTGCCCTCCTCAGATCAGCCAGAGCTACTTACAAGAAACACATTTTCACTGAAAAGGCTTCCTTTTTCCGCACACATCTCGATCGTGCCAAAAATAGACCCAGAGAGCTGTTCAACATAGTTCAAAACCAAACATCCTCTGCCCCTCCAAAACTGACGGCCACAACTGATAGATGCGAAGAAATTGCTAACTTCCTCTCCGAAAAAATAGCCAAAATAGACCAATCCTTCCTTGTATCTCAGATCCCTCCTAATCCCCTATTTACCGCCGACTCTACTTCTAAACCTCCCTACCTATTAACTCTCCCCCCTGATTCCTCCGCCCACCTTCTTGCCACTTCCCCTCCGGATAACAACCTTTCTAACCCACAGCTTAAAAACAACGCCGCCTGGCACAATTTCCACCCCGTAACTGAGCTTGAAGTCTCTAACATTATCTCTAAACTCAAACCGTCCTCACACACCAAAGACCCTCTCCCTTCTAACCTTGTCCAGGAGCTTAAGCACATCATTGCCCCTTATTGGACCACTATCATCAACTCCTCCCTTACCACGGGATGTGTCCCTGCCTCCCTCTAACTCGGACAAATCACTCCCATTCTTAAAAATCCCAATGCCGACCCCCAACGACCTTAATAATCTCCGCCCGATCTCCAACCTCCCCCTGCTTTCCAAAGCCCTTGAAAAATGTGCCCTGCTTCAACTGGACAAACACATTGACACTTTTAACCTACTGGACTCCTTACAATCCGGTTTCCGAAAAGGCTGCAGCACAGAAACTGCCATGCTTAATATTGTTGACGACATCCACCACTCCCTAGATAATGGCGAGACCTGCCTACTTATTCTCCTCGACCCTTCTGCAGCATTTGATACTGTTAACTACCCTGCCTTACTTAACGCACTCAAAGTTCACTTTGGCCTCAATGGTCCTGTCCTCAAATGGTTCTCCTCCTACCTCCAACATAGAACACAACAAATCAAAATCGACATCTGCCTCTCAAACCCCACACCCATCTCCCTTGGTGTCCCCCAGGGATCTATTCTCTCTCCCTCTCTCTTTAACCTCTTTATGGAACCCCTTACCCTCATTCTAAAACAAGCTGGAATCAACTACCACCTCTGTGCTGACGACACCCAACTTTACTATAAGATTAGATCCCACTCTGATGTTCTGCACCTTAACAACACCTTGACAAAAATCCAATTCTGGTTCCACTCCAATCATCTCAAACTCAACCCTAAAAAAACTGAAATCATTCTCTTCTCTCCAAAAAACAACCCTCTTCCTATCCAAACATGGATCTCTGACCTTAATGCCCTCAATTGTCCGCTCTCCCTTTCCAACTCAGTAAAATCTCTTGGTATCACCATTGACAATAACCTAACTCTTCAGGACCACATAAAAAACTCAGCTAAAGGAGCACTCTTCTCTCTCCATCATCTCAAGAAAATTAAACCCTTCATTCCAGCTGACGACTTTAAATCGGTTGTCCAATCCCTAGTCCTCTCGAGAATTGACTATGGTAACGCTATCCTCTCTGGAACTCCTAAAGTTCACCTTGCCCCACTCAAATCTGTGCTCTACCTAGCGGCCAGACTGATCACTGACTGCAAACGCTTTGACCACATCTCCCCAGCCCTCAAAGCCCTTAAATGGTTACCCATTGAAGGCAGAGCCTCCTACAAGATTGCATGCATTACGCACAAAGCCCTTCATCAAAAGGCCCCGCTGTATCTCACTAACAAACTCAACAAAGCGGGCTGCTCCCGACCGTTGAGACAATATGAGACAATGGGGTGACCCAGTTACGTGCAGAACCTGGGGATTGGTACATTAAGAGAACAGTGGTTCTGCCACCAAATTGCTTAAGAAAGCGTAGAACGTATTTGTAAAAATTGTCCCTCTAATAAGATGAGACTTTCATTTAATAAAAAATATCAGAGCAAGTCCAAACTAAAGAAACTATACCAAAAATTACTCATATACTTCTGAATATGTTTAGGATTTTATGACAAAATCATAAAAATTGTATACTCAATTGAAAACAGGACATTTATATACACACAGATATATAGTGTACAATTACACTTATTAACGAATTAAAGACGTGAAGTGAAAACAAAAATGTGTTTACGTATCACAACACAACTTAGACATAACCAATAAACATATATAAAAAAAACACATTTAAACACAACGTGAGGTACATGAAAAGTGTTGATTCAACACAACCAGCAATTAATCCTGTTATTCTCTGTTGGTCTAGTTGATCAATAACACTTGGAAGTATGCGTCGATGTTTCGCACAGGGTCATCTGTTTTTAATGGGCAGCTTCCCCGGGTGTAGTTCACAGCATTGAATGCACTAGAAGGTCTGAGGCCATTAATTAGCACCTGACCTACGTGGAAGTACTGTATGGAGGCGGCCTGCCCCGACAGACATTGTCCATAAGTAAATCTTCATTAAAAACAGATGACCATGTGCGCCTGACGCGGGAGAACATGAAGGCACGCTGTGCCATTGACTTCTAAATCAACCACCTGACAAGAGTATACCTGTTGGACATAAGGTCAACCTCCTCCTTCTTACATGCTATATATAATATTCATTATTCTGTATCAAGGTGGAACCCTATCTAAAGGCCACACACAGACATTGTATCTAGTCCTGAAGAAGACCCCAACAGATGATTGCACAATCACACTAATCCCCAAGGGTCGAAACGTCGACGCATACTTCCAAGTGTCCTTAAATGGTCCTTACTTGGATATGGTAGTTGGTCAGGCCCTCTGTGTAGGAAGCCGGCTCTGTATATACTATACCAAATGAGGTATAGTGTGCACAGAGTCCAGTGGAACCCCAAAGGTAGGCAGAGGTAAAAGTAGATAGCACCTTACTCTCTATTTGTGGTAGTGTGGGCGAGCAGTAAGGCTGTATCAGAGGGTAGTGTTAAGCAATTGTTGTACACACTCAGGCAGCAAATGATGTCACACACTCAAAGACTGAACTCAGACCAATTTGTTTGTATCAAAAATATTATTAAGTTATTTTATTTCTAGAACCAAGACAAGCCTGGTGCAGGTAAGTGAAATAATAATTTACAAAATCGTATGCAATGTTTTACAGTTGAATGCAGGTTCAAATGTAGTTGGTTAAATTACAGGTAAGTCAATATTTCAAAATTTCTTTTCAGTTACTTTACAGATTACTTTGTACGTTACTTTTTAGATTACTTTTTAAGTTACTTTTTCTACTCAGTGTGATATGCCTAGATATCACACTAGGACATTTCCTAGAGAAAAGGTAAATAAATCAGTTTTTGTACATTTGCAGTTTTTCAGTGTTTCATACAAACCAACTCCATACTTAGAACAATTTTCAAGGAAAAACAGTCAATGTATTCCTATGGAGAAACATGAAGTTAACGGTTTGCAGGTAAGTACTTGTTTGTGGAAGTTTGTATTCTGGGGTTAGAGCCAGGGTTCCCCCAGGGTCAAAGATGCATTCGCAGAACACCCTCAGCGGCACTAGGGCGGCCGGGTGCAGAGTGCTGAGGTCCAATGTTATCCAATGGGGGATAGGGGGCCTCCGGTTGCTGGCTGCTCAGGAGCAGGCCACAAGGTTGTGGGAGCAAAACTCCTGGAGTTAGGCTCAGGGCAAAGGGGGATTCGAGCTAGCACACAAGGTGCACCCACAGCGGCGCAGGGGCGGCTGGGTGCAGGGTGCTGTTTTGGCGTCAGGTTTTCAATGGGAGTTGCAGGCTTTGGATTTTGGCTGCAGGCTCAGTCCAGGAAGACTTCCGGGAGGAACCAACAGCTGGGCAGGTAAGTTGGAGGGCTCGGGATGTAGGTGCACTTCAGGTTCTCTTCTCCAGGGCGCAGGGCAGCTGGATGCAGGGGTGCCTTTTGAGGTCGGATTTCACCTTACCGGGCCACTCGCCGGTCGGGGAGTTCTCCGTGCAGAGGCTGCAGGCGACGTCGGGGAGTCCTGGAGGGGTCAACCACGGTGGACTCGGACTCTGGAGCACTGGGGGACCTCGCTGGGACCAGTGGGCCACTCGAACTTGGGTTGTAGGCGATGGGTGCAGTGGTGGTTCCAGGCATCGGGTTTCTTTGTCCTCAGCAGGCTCAGAGTCTGTCTTGGGAGTTTCTTTTGAACAGAGCTGCTGATCACAAGAGATCCGGTCTTTGTTGAAGGCAGTCAGTCCTCCCAGGGGTTCTGGAGGTCGCTGGCTGCAGGACAAGGTGACTTTTGGCGCAGGATCTCTGGAAACTGCAGACGGGCCGGTAGGGCTGGGGCCAAGTCACTTCTTCTCTGCAGTCTCCTCAGCTGGGCGTATTCTTTCGTCCTTCTTCTTCATAGGTTGCGGGAATCTGTCTTCTTGGTTCAGGACTGCCCCCTAAATACTGTATTTAGGGGGCGTTTTAGGGGTCTTGAGGTCAGTAGCCAATGGTGTACTCACCCCACGTGGGGGAGTGGGCGCAATCCCTAATCCTGATTGGAGAGTGCCTGCCGTCTGCAAGATGGTGGGCACTGAAGAGTGGGCTTCACCTCGCCTCTCCCACCTGAGGGGTGGGGTTGGCAGAGGTGGGCACACCTTCTGGGCTGTGCTAATTTTTCCCTCCTGCCTTCCCGCCAAAAAAGAGGGAAGACAGGAAGGGGGCCTGCTCTTGATAGCAGGAGAGGCTGGGGGTCGCATTATAAAGGCCACAAGGCCTTTGAAGCTCCCCTGCCACAGATGGCTCTTCCTGGCCTGGGGGAGGTGTGACCAGCTCCACCCAGGAAAGGCTTTGTTTCTGGGCTCAGGGAGCAATGGCTTCCACCCCAGGGATCCAGAAACATGTCTCGTGGTGGCAGGCGGGTGTGTAACAGTCAGGGAACCCACCAGAGGCTAGTTGTTTTTCAGGGGCCCTCTGAGTGCATTTTCATTAAATCCCACACTAGCATCGGTGGGGGTTTAATGTGCTGAGAGGTTTGACACCAAACTTCCCGGTTTTCAGTAGAGCCATTATGGTGCTGTGGAGTTCGTAATGACAAACTCCCAGCACCATATACTCTTAATGGCTTTACTGCACTTACAATGTCTAAGAATTGGTCTAGACACTGTAGGGGTACAGGGCTCATGCACCTGTACCCTCACCACTGGTATAGTGCACTCAGCTAGAGGGGTGGCTGACCTATGCCAGGGCAGTGGGTTGTAGGCATGGCACACAGGGATGTGTGCCATGTCAACTCTTCACTTTGTTCTGCACCAAAACACGCAGCCTGCAATGGCAGTGTGTGTGTGTATGTGTGTGTGTGTAAAGGTAGAGGGCCTCTAAGGGTGGCACAATAAGTACGGCAGCCCTTAGGGGCCTTCACTGGCCACAGTGCCCTTGGTACCCATGGTACCTTTTACAAGGGACTGACATGTGTCCAGAGAGGTGCCAATTAGGGTGCAAGGTGCAGTTTTGGGAAAGAACACAGGCCCTGGGAACCTGATTGGCAGGGACCAAGGGCACAGCAAGTCAAAGTGCATTAGTAGTCTGGCAAAAAGTGGGGGGGCTACTCCAACAGAAACCCAGCTTCCTACACTCTGCCGTTCATGTCAG
This sequence comes from Calotriton arnoldi, assembly GCA_963921515.1. Lineage (NCBI taxonomy): Eukaryota > Metazoa > Chordata > Amphibia > Caudata > Salamandridae > Calotriton > Calotriton arnoldi. Next base: position 72,128 of record CAWUFW010005890.1, on the reverse strand, counting down.
GGATTCAGGAGTCCATTGCTCTTTCTAACTGTATATTGCGAGGAGGTGTAATAGATGCGAGGGGCAATGCAGGCACCGGGCCTTGCTTTACAGTAGAATAACACATCTTTCTGAATTCTCCAAACCTTCTAGGAGCACTCCTGAAAATCTGTGCCGGTCATAGTTCGCAGGAGTACGTGCATGCTTAAGCCTTTACACATGCGAACATTTAGGCAGGTGTAAAACCTTGGTGTATATGGATCTGCTAATATTTTTTCTTCGGCTGGAAAATATTTTACTTTGTAAAGAAACCCCTTCCTCTGCACCCTCACAAATTTCCGGCATGTTTTCTGCCCATTCCCACTCTGGATAGGGATTCACGTCAGCTGTTAGCAGGAGTAAATCTCTTGCTATGTCCAAGTATGGAAATGGTGTGAAACTGTGGATAACCACAATCATAAAACTCTGTGAATGTGCACTAACTTTGCATGCTCCGCCACCCTTCCACACACTCCCTGCCTGGAATGCTGACGCTCAGCTCCTGCCCCTGGAAGCAAAATTACTCCCACATGATGTGTGAGTAAACCATGTTACAAGTGAAAATTTGTGTTCTGTAAATCCATAGAATACATTTACACTCCTAAACCAACGCACAAAAGAACAAGCATTTGCAATGCAATAGGTCTCGCATTTACGGACGTTTGAGCTATTGGCATTGTAAATGACAATGCCTTTTATTTATGTTTTGGTTTTTAAAACATAAATAAAAGACAATGTCATTTACAATGCCAATAGCTTCAACTCGCCTATTGCATTGCAAATGCTTGTTTCATCCCAGCTACTTGGCGCTGCCCTGCATGGGAATTCCTACCTGGAGAATGACAATGCTGTCCAGAACTGCCCATTCCTTCCTGACTTCAGTGACCTTGCATGGCCTCCACTTTTACCCTTACTTTATCAGTACCACAGAATCAGTACTTTGAGGTTATTTTTTGCCCAAATATTCTTCTGGGGGACAGTTCCATGGATTTACAACACAGTCAGTAAATCAAGGCCATTACACTACAAGTCTTTGCTCATAGGCAGGACCACTGGAATAATGCAATATTGTGGCCGCCGCGTTCTCGGAGTATTTACATATTTTCCACACTTGCCGCATGATTCAGAACTTCTGTATCAGTTGCAAACATTGATTGTAGCTCAGATGGATCAAAAGAGGCTTTAAAAAGCATCAGCCGTGGTCCCTCGGGGGGACAGACGCTTTGCAAAGATTAACTGTCACCATTTAGTTGCTGACGGCTGTATTCGGGTGTTAGAGTGCTGCTAATGAGGACAAACGTTTGCCCAGACAGTACGACTGTGTTGTAAAATGACAAAATAGCAAAATATTGCGACAGAATGTGCCACATTACTCTGCATCATTGCACCTCTTCTGTGTCTGATTACGTTTGTCCCTCTCCAGTCCCTGCAGCACCTGTTCTGACCTGGGTCTCAGGCTCTACAACAGCTCTGCTGACTTGGTTCTCTGGCTCTACAGCAGCTCTGCTGAACTGGTTCTCTGGCTCTACAGCAGCTCTGCTGACCTGGATTTCAGGCTCTAGAGCGGCTCTGCTGACCTGGTTTTCTGGCTCTACAGCAGCTCTGATGACCTGGTTCTCTGGCTCTATAGCAGCTCTGATGACCTGGTTCTCTGGCTCTACAACGGCTCTGCTGACCTGGTTCTCTGGCTCTATAGCGGCTCTCCTGACCCGGTTCTCTGGCTCTACAGCAGGACTGCTGACCTGGGACTCTGGCTCTACGGCGGCTCTGCTGACCTGGTTCTATGGCCCTACAGCAGCTCTGCTGACATGGTTCTCTGGCTCTACAGCAGCTCTGCTGACCTGTGTCTCAGGCTCTACAAAAGCTCTGCTGACCAGGGTCTCAGGCTCTACAACAGCTCTGCTGACCTGGTTCTCTGGCTCTACAGCAGGACTGCTGACCTGGGACTCTGGCTCTACGGCGGCTCTGCTGACCTGGTTCTCTGGCTCTACAGCAGCTCTGCTGACCTGGTTCTCTGGCTCTACAGCAGCACTGTTGACCTGGTTCTCTGGCTCTACAGCAGCTCTGCTGATCTGGTTCTCTGGCTCTAGAGCAGCTCTGCTGACCTGGTTTTCTGGCTCTAGAGCAGCTCTGCTGACCTGGTTCTCTGGCTCTACAACAGCTCTGCTGACCTGGTTCTCTGGCTCTACAGCAGCTCTGCTGACTTGGTTCTCTGGCTCTAGAGCGGCTCTGCTGACCTGGTTCTCTGGCTCTAGAGCGGCTCTGATGACCTGTTTCTCTGGCTCTACAGCAGCTCTGCGGACCTGGTTCTCTGGCTCTACAGCAGCTCTGCTGACCTGGTTCTCTGGCTCTACAACGGCTCTGCTGACCTGGTTCTGTGGCTCTACAGCAGCTCTACTGACCTGCTTCTCTGGCTCTAGAGCAGCTCTGCTGACCTGGTTCTCTGACACTAGAGCAGCTCTGCTGACCTGGTTCTCTGGCTCTACAACGGATCTGCTGACCTGGTTCTCTGGCTCTACAGCAGCTCTGCTGACCTTGTTCTCTGGCTTTAGAGCAGCTCTGCTGACCCGGTTCTCTGGCTCTACAACGCCTCTGCTGACCCGGTTCTCTGGCTCTACAGCAGCTCTGCTGACCTGGTTCTCTGGCTCTAGAGCAGCTCTGCTGACCTGGTTCTCTGGCTCTACAACAGCTCTGCTGACCTGGTTCTCTGGCTCTACAGCAGCTCTGCTGACCTGGATCTCTGGCTCTAGAGCAGCTCTGCTGACCCGGTTCTCTGGCTCTACAACGGCTCTGCTGACCTGGTTCTCTGGCTCTAGAGCGGCTCTGCTGACCTGGTTCTCTGGCTCTACAGCGGCTCTGCTGACCTGGTTCTCAGGCTCTAGAGCAGCTCTGCTGACCTGGTTCTCTGGCTCTAGAACTGCTCTGCTGACCTAGTTCTCTGGCTCTGGAGCAGCTCTCCTGACCTGGTTCTCTGGCTCTACAGCAGCTCTGCTGACCTGGTTCTCTGGCTCTACAGCAGCTCTGCTGACCTGGTTCTCTGGCTCAACAGTAGCTCTGCTGATCTGGTTCTCTTACTCTCCAGCATCTCTGCTAACCTGGTTCTCTGACTCTACAGCAGCTCTGCTGACCTGGTTCTCTGGCTCTACAGCAGCTCTGCTGCACGGCAGCATGTTACAGTGACAAAAGAGCACCCCTTGTGCACAAGAGGTTTTGTTTGTACAGCATGCTGATGACAAGGGATATAAAAGGTGAGTTTAGGAGCAATTCTGCTGACCTGGTTCTCTGGCTCTACAACGGCTTAGCTGACCTGGTTATCAGGCTCTACAGCAGCTCTGCTGACCTCGTTCTCTGGCTCTACAGCAGCTCTGCTGACCTGGTTCTCTGGCTCTACAGCAGCTCTGCTGACCTAGGTGTCAGGCTCTAGAGCGGCTCTGCTGACCTGGTTTGCTGGCTCTACAACAGCTCTGCTGGCCTGGTTCTCTGTCTCTACAGCAGCTCTGCTGACCTGGTTCTCAGGCTCTACAGCAGCTTGCTGACCTGCTTCTCTGGCTCTAGAGTGGCTCTGCTGGCCTGATTCTCTGGCTCTAGAGCGGCTCTGCTGACCTGGTTCTCTGGCTCTAGAGCGGCTCTGCTGACCTGGTTCTCTGGCTCCACAGCGGCTCTGCTGACCTGGTTCTCTGGCTCTAGAGCAGCTCTGCTGACCTGGTTCTCTGGCTCTAGAGCAGCTCTGCTAACCTGGTTCTCTGGCTCTACAACAGCTCTGCTGACCTGGTTCTCTGGCTCTAGAGCAGCTCTGTTGACCTGGTTCTCTGGCTCTACAGCAGCTCTGCTGACCTAGGTCTCAGGCTCTAGAGCGGCTCTGCTGACCTGGTTCTCTGGCTCTACAGCAGCTCTGCTGACCTGGTTCTCTGGCTCTACAGCGACTCTGCTGACCTGGGTCTCTGGCTCTACAACAGCTCTGCTGACCTGGTTCTCTGGCTCTAGAGCAGCTCTGCTGACCTGGTTCTCTGGCACTAGAGCAGCTTTGCTGACCTGGTTCTGTGGCTCTACAACGGTTCTGCTGACCTGGTTCTCTGGCTCTACAGCAGCTCTGCTGACCTGGTTCTCTGGCTCTAGAGAAGCTCTGCTGACCTGGTTCTCTGGCTCTACAAAGGCTCTGCTGACCTGGTTCTCTGGCTCTAGCGCAGCTCTGCTGACCTGGTTCTCTGGCTCTAGAGCAGCTCTGCTGACCTGGTTCTCTGGCTCTAGAGCAGCTCTGCTGACCTGGTTCTCTGGCTCTACAACGGCTCTGCTGACCTGGTTCTTTGGCTCTACAGCATCTCTGCTGACCTGGTTCTCTGGCTCTAGAGCAGCTCTGCTGACCTGGTTCTCTGGCTCTAGAGCAGCTCTGCTGACCTGGTTCTCTGGCTCTAGAGCAGCTCTGCTGACCTGGTTCTCTGGCTCTAGAGCAGATCTGCTGACCTGGTTCTCTGGCTCTAGAGCAGCTCTGCTGACCTGGTTCTCTGGCTCTACAGCAGCTCTGCTGACCTCGTTCTCTGGCTCTACAGCAGCTCTGCTGACCTGGTTCTCTGGCTCTAGAGCAGCTCTGCTGACGTGGTTCTCTGGCTGTAGAGCAGCTCTGCTGACCTGGTTCGCTGACCTGGTTCTTTGGCTCTAGAGCGGCTTTGCTGACCTGGTTCTCTGGCTCTAGAACTGCTCTGCTGACCTGGTTCTCTGGCTCTACAGCAGCTCTGCTGACCTGGTTCTCTGGCTCTACAGCGACTCTGCTGACCTGGGTCTCTGGCTCTACAACAGCTCTGCTGACCTGGTTCTCTGGCTCTAGAGCAGCTCTGCTGACCTGGTTCTCTGGCACTAGAGCAGCTTTGCTGACCAGGTTCTGTGGCTCTACAACGGTTCTGCTGACCTGGTTCTCTGGCTCTACAGCAGCTCTGCTGACCTGGTTCTGGTTCTCTGGCTCTACAGCAGCTCTGCTGACCTGGTTCTCTGACTCTACAGCAGCTCTGCTGACCTGGTTCTCTGGCTCTACAGCAGCTCTGCTGACCTGGTTCTCTGGCTCTACAGCAGCTCTGCTGACTTGGTTCTCTGGCTCTACAGCAGCTCTGCCGACCTGGCTCTCTGGCTCTACAGCGGCTCTGCTGACCTGGTTCTCTGGCTCTACAGCAACTCTTCTGACCTGGTTCTCAGGCTCTAGAGCAGCTCTGCAGACCTGGTTCTCTGGCTCTACAGCAGCTCTGCTGCACGGCAGCATGTTACAGTGACATAAGAGCACCCCTTGTGCACAAGAGGTTTTGTTTGTACAGCATGCTGATGACAAGGGGTATAAAAGGTGAGTTTAGGAGCAAGTCTGCTGACCTGGTTCTCTGGCTCTACAATGGCTTAGCTGACCTGGTTCTCAGGCTCTACAGCAGCTCTGCTGAGCTGGTTCTCTGGCTCTACAGCAGCTCTGCTGACCTGGTTCCCTGGCTCTACAGCAGCTCTGCTGACCTAGGTCTCAGGCTCTAGAGCGGCTCTGCTGACCTGGTTTGCTGGCTCTACAACAGCTCTGCTGGCCTGGTTCTCTGGCTCTACAACAGCTCTGCTGACCTGGTTCTCTGGCTCTACAACGGCTCTGCTGACCTGGTTCTCAGGCTCTACAGCAGCTTGCTGACCTGGTTCTCTGACTCTAGAGTGGCTCTGCTGGCCTGATTCTCTGGCTCTAGAGCGGCTCTGCTGACCTGGTTCTCCCGCTCTAGAGCGGCTCTGCTGACCTGGTTCTCTGGCTCTAGAGCGGCTCTGCTGACCTGGTTCTCTGGCTCTACAGCAGCTCTGCTGACCTGGTTCTCAGGCTCTAGAGCAGCTCTGCTGACCTGGTTCTCTGGCTCTAGAACTGCTCTGCTGACCTAGTTCTCTGGCTCTAGAGCAGCTCTGCTGACCTGGTTATCTGGCTCTACAGCAGCTCTGCTGACCTGGTTCTCTGGTTCTACAGCAGCTCTGCTGACCTGGTTCTCTTACTCTACAGCATCTCTGCTGACCTGGTTCTCTGACTCTACAGCAGCTCTGCTGACCTGGTTCTCTGGCTCTACAGCAGCTCTGCTGCACGGCAGTATGTTACAGTGACAAAAGAGCACCCCTTGTGCACAAGAGGTTTTGTTTGTACAGCATGCTGATGACAAGGGATATAAAAGGTGAGTTTAGGAGGAAGTCTGCTGACCTGGTTCTCTGGCTCTACAACGGCTTAGCTGACCTGGTTCTCAGGCTCTACAGCAGCTCTGCTGACCTCATTCTCTGGCTCTACAGCAGCTCTGCTGACCTGGTTCTGTGGCTCTACAGCAGCTCTGCTGACCGAGGTCTCAGGCTCTAGAGCGGCTCTGCTGACCTGGTTTGCTGGCTCTACAACAGCTCTGCTGGCCTGGTTCTCTGGCTCTACAGCAGCTCTGCTGACCTGGTTCTCAGGCTCTACAGCAGCTTGCTGACCTGCTTCTCTGGCTCTAGAGTGGCTCTGCTGGCCTGATTCTCTGGCTCTAGAGCGGCTCTGCTGACCTGTTTCTCTGGCTCTAGATCGGTTCTGCTGACCTGGTTCTCTGGCTCTACAGCGGCTCTGCTGACCGAGGTCTCAGGCTCTAGAGCGGCTCTGCTGACCTGGTTTGCTGGCTCTACAACAGCTCTGCTGGCCTGGTTCTCTGGCTCTACAGCAGCTCTGCTGACCTGGTTCTCAGGCTCTACAGCAGCTTGCTGACCTGCTTCTCTGGCTCTCCAGCGACTCTGCTGACCTGGGTCTCTGGCTCTACAACAGCTCTGCTGACCTGGTTCTCTGGCTCTAGAGCAGCTCTGCTGACCTGGTTCTCTGGCACTAGAGCAGCTTTGATGACCTGGTTCTGTGGCTCTACAACGGTTCTGCTGACCTGGTTCTCTGGCTCTACAGCAGCTCTGCTGACCTGGTTCTCTGGCTCTAGAGAAGCTCTGCTGACCTGGTTCTCTGGCTCTACAAAGGCTCTGCTGACCCGGTTCTCTGGCTCTAGAGCAGCTCTGCTGACTTGGTTCTCTGGCTCTAGAGCAGCTCTGCTGACCTGGTTCTCTGGCTCTAGAGCAGCTCTGCTGACCTGGTTCTCTGGCTCTAGAGCAGCTCTGCTGACCTGGTTCTCTGGCTCTACAGCAGCTCTGCTGACCTGGTTCTCTGGCTCTACAACGGCTCTGCTGACCTGGTTCTTTGGCTCTACAGCAGCTCTGCTGACCTGGTTCTCTGGCTCTAGAGCAGCTCTGCTGACCTGGTTCTCTGGCTCTAGAGCAGCTCTGCTAACCTGGTTCTCTGGCTCTACAACAGCTCTGCTGACCTGGTTCTCTGGCTCTAGAGCAGCTCTGTTGACCTGGTTCTCTGGCTCTAGAGCGGCTCTACTGACCTGGTTCTCTGGCTCTAGAACGGCTCTGCTGACCTGGTTCTCTGGCTCTACAGCAGCTCTGCTGACCTGGTTCTCTGGCCCTACAGCGACTCTGCTGACCTGGGTCTCTGGCTCTACAACAGCTCTGCTGACCTGGTTCTCGGGCTCTAGAGCAGCTCTGCTGACCTGGTTCTCTGGCACTAGAGCAGCTTTGCTGACCTGGTTCAGTGGCTCTACAATGGTTCTGCTGACCTGGTTCTCTGGCTCTACAGCAGCTCTGCTGACCTGGTTCTCTGGCTCTAGAGCAGCTCTGCTGACCTGGTTCTCTGGCTCTACAAAGGCTCTGCTCACCCGGTTCTCTGGCTCTACAGCAGCTCTGCTGACCTGGTTCTCTGGCTCTAGAGCAGCTCTGCTGACCTGGTTCTCTGGCTCTAGAGCAGCTCTGCTGACCTGGTTCTCTGGCTCTAGAGCAGCTCTGCTGACCTGGTTCTCTGGCTCTAGAGCAGATCTGCTGACCTGGTTCTCTGGCTCTAGAGCAGCTCTGCTGACCTGGTTCTCCCGCTCTACAGCAGCTCTGCTGACCTGGTTCTCTGGCTCTAGAGCAGCTCTGCTGACGTGGTTCTCTGGCTGTAGAGCAGCTCTGCTGACCTGGTTTGCTGACCTGGTTCTTTGGCTCTAGAGCGGCTTTGCTGACCTGGTTCTCTGGCTCTAGAACTGCTCTGCTGACCTGGTTCTCTGGCTCTACAGAAGCTCTGCTGACCTGGTTCTCTGGTCTACAGCGACCCTGCTGACCTGGGTCTCTGGCTCTACAACAGCTCTGCTGACCTGGTTCTCTGGCTCTAGAGCAGCTCTGCTGACCTGGTTCTCTGGCACTAGAGCAGCTTTGTTGACCTGGTTCTGTGGCTCTACAACAGTTCTGCTGACCTGGTTCTCTGGCTCTACAGCAGCTCTGCTGACCTGGTTCTGGTTCTCTGGCTCTACAGCAGCTCTGCTGACCTGGTTCTCTGACTCTACAGCAGCTCTGCTGACCTGGTTCTCTGGCTCTACAGCAGCTCTGCTGACCTGATTCTCTGGCTCTACAGCAGCTCTGCTGCACGGCAGCATGTTACAGTGACATAAGAGCACCCCTTGTGCACAAGAGGTTTTGTTTGTACAGCATGCTGATGGCAAGGGATATAACAGGTGAGTTTAGGAGCAAGTCTGCTGACCTGGTTTTCTGGCTCTACAACGGCTTAGCTGACCTGGTTCTCAGGCTCTACAGCAGCTTTGCTGACCTGGTTCTCTGGCTCTACAGCAGCTCTGCTGACCTGGTTCTCTGGCTCTACAGCAGTTCTGCTGACCTAGGTCTCTGGCTCTAGAGCGGCTCTGCTGACCTGGTTTGCTGGCTCTACAACAGCTCTGCTGGCCTGGTTCTCTGGCTCTACAGCAGCTCTGCTGACCTGGTTCTCTGGCTCTACAACGGCTCTGCTGACCTGGTTCTCAGGCTCTACAGCAGCTTGCTGACCTGGTTCTCTGCCTCTAGAGTGGCTCTGCTGGCCTGATTCTCTGGCTCTAGAGCGGCTCTGCTGACCTGGTTCTATGGCTCTACAGCAGCTCTGCTGACCTGGTTCTCTGGCTCTACAGCAGCTCTGCTGACCTGGTTCTCTGGCTCTAGAGCAGCTCTGCTGACCTGGTTCTCTGGCTCTAGAGCAGCTCTGCTGACCTGGTTCTCTGGCTCTACAGCAGCTCTGCTGACCTGGTTCTCTGGCTCTACAGCAGCTCTGCTGACCTGGTTCTCTGGCTCTAGAGCGGCTCTGCTGACCTGGTTCTCTGGCTCTACAGCAGCTCTTCTGACCTGGGTCTCAGGCTCTACAACTGCTCTGCTGACCTGGTTCTCTGGCTCTACAGCAGCCCTGCTGACCTGGTTCTCTGGCTCCAGAGCAGCTCTGCTGACCTGGTTCTCTGGCTCTAGAGCAGCTCTGCTGACCTGGTTCTCTGGCTCTAGAGCGGCTCTGCTGACCTGGTTCTCTGGCTCTAGAACGGCTCTGCTGACATGGTTGTCTGGCTCTACAGCAGCTCTGCTGACCTGGTTCTCTGGCTCTACAGCAACTCTGCTGACCTGGGTCTCTGGCTCTACAACAGATCTGCTGACCTGGTTCTCTGGCTCTAGAACAGCTCTGCTGACCTGGTTCTCTGGCACTAGAGCAGCTTTGCTGACCTGGTTCTGTGGCTCTACAACGGTTCAGCTGACCTGGTTCTCTGGCTCTACAGCAGCTCCGCTGACCTGGTTCTCTGGCTCTAGAGCAGCTCTGCTGACCTGGTTCTCTGGCTCTACAAAGTCTCTGCTGACCCGGTTCTCTGGCTCTACAGCAGCTCGGCTGACCTGGTTCTCTGGCTCTAGAGAAGCTCTTCTGACCTGGTTCTCTGGCTCTAGAGCAGCTCTGCTGACCTGGTTCTCTGACTCTAGAGCAGCTCTGCTGACCTGGTTCTCTGGCTCTAGAGCAGCTCTGCTGACCTGGTTCTCTGGCTCTACAGCAGCTCTGCTGACCTGGTTCTCTGGCTCTAGAGCAGCTCTGCTGACCTGGTTCTCTGGCTCTACAGCAGCTCTGCTGACCTGGTTCTCTGGCTCTGAAGCAGCTCTGCTGACCTGGTTGTCTGGCTCTAGAGCAGCTCTGCTGACCTGCTTCTCTGGCTCTACAACACCTCCACTGACCTGGTTCGCTGACCTGGTTCTTTGGCCCAGTTCTCTGGCCATAGAGCAGCTCTGCTGACCTCGTTCTCTGGCTCTACAGCAGCTCTGCTGTCCTGGTTCTCAGGCTCTAGAGTGACTCTGCTGACCTTGTTCTCTGGCTCTACAGCGGCTCTGCTGACCTGGTTCTCTGGCTCTACAGCAGCTCTACGGACCTGGTTCTCTGGCTCTACAGCAGCTCTGCTGACTTGGTTCTCTGGCTCTACAGCAGCTCTGCTGACCTGGTTCTCTGGCTCTACAGTAGCTCTGCTGACCTGGTTCTCTGGCTCTACAGTAGCTCTGCTGACCTGGTTCTCTGGGTCTAGAGCGCCTCTGCTGACCTGGTTCTCTGGCTCTAGAGAAGCTCTGCTGGCCTGGCTCTCTGGCTTTACAACGGCTCTGCTGACCCAGTTCTCTGGCTCTAGAGCGGCTCTGCTGACCTGGTTCTCTGGCTCTACAGCAGCTCTGCTGACCTGGTTCTCTGGCTCTAGAGCAGCTCTGCTAACCTGGTTCTCTGGCTCTACAACAGCTCTGCTGACCTGGTTCTCTGGCTCTAGAGCAGCTCTGTTGACCTGGTTCTCTGGCTCTAGAGCGGCTCTGCTGACCTGGTTCTCTGGCTCTAGAACAGCTCTGCTGACCTGGTTCTCTGGCTCTACAGCAGCTCTGCTGACCTGGTTGTCTGGCTCTACAGTGACTCTGCTGACCTGGGTCTCTGGCTCTACAACAGCTCTGCTGACCTGGTTCTCTGGCTCTAGAGCAGCTCTGCTGACCTGGTTCTCTGGCACTAGAGCAGCTTTGCTGACCTGGTTCAGTGGCTCTACAATAGTTCTGCTGACCTGGTTCTCTGGCTCTACAGCAGCTCTGCTGACCTGGTTCTCTGGCTCTAGAGCAGCTCTGCTGACCTGGTTCTCTGGCTCTACAAAGGCTCTGCTCACCCGGTTCTCTAGCTCTACAGCAGCTCTGCTGACCTGGTTCTCTGGCTCTAGAGCAGCTCTGCTGACCTGGTTCTCTGGCTCTAGAGCAGCTCTGCTGACCTGGTTCTCTGGCTCTAGAGCAGCTCTGCTGACCTGGTTCTCCCGCTCTACAACAGCTCTGCTGACCTGGTTCTCTGGCTCTAGAGCAGCTCTGCTGACGTGGTTCTCTGGCTGTAGAGCAGCTCTGCTGACCTGGTTCGCTGACCTGGTTCTTTGGCTCTAGAGCGGCTTTGCTGACCTGGTTCTCTGGCTCTAGAACTGCTCTGCTGACCTGGTTCTCTGGCTCTACAGAAGCTCTGCTGACCTGGTTCTCTGGTCTACAGCGACCCTGCTGACCTGGGTCTCTGGCTCTACAACAGCTCTGCTGACCTGGTTCTCTGGCTCTAGAGCAGCTCTGCTGACCTGGTACTCTGGCACTAGAGCAGCTTTGTTGACCTGGTTCTGTGGCTCTACAACGGTTCTGCTTACCTGGTTCTCTGGCTCTACAGCAGCTCTGCTGACCTGGTTCTGGTTCTCTGGCTCTACAGCACCTCTGCTGACCTGGTTCTCTGACTCTACAGCAGCTCTGCTGACCTGGTTCTCTGGCTCTACAGCAGCTCTGCTGACCTGATTCTCTGGCTCTACAGCAGCTCTGCTGCACGGCAGCATGTTACAGTGACATAAGAGCACCCCTTGTGCACAAGAGGTTTTGTTTGTACAGCATGCTGATGGCAAGGGGTATAACAGGTGAGTTTAGGAGCAAGTCTGCTGACCTGGTTTTCTGGCTCTACAACGGCTTAGCTGACCTGGTTCTCAGGCTCTACAACAGCTCTGCTGGCCTGGTTCTCTGGCTCTACATCAGCTCTGCTGACCTGGTTCTCTGGCACTAGAGCAGCTTTGCTGACCTGGTTCTGTGGCTCTACAACGGTTCAGCTGACCTGGTTCTCTGGCTCTACAGCAGCTCTGCTGGCCTGATTCTCTGGCTCTAGAGCAGCTCTGCTGACCTGGTTCTCTGGCTCTACAAAGTCTCTGCTGACCCGGTTCTCTGGCTCTACAGCAGCTCGGCTGACCTGGTTCTCTGGCTCTAGAGAAGCTCTTCTGACCTGGTTCTCTGGCTCTAGAGCAGCTCTGCTGACCTGGTTCTCTGACTCTAGAGCAGCTCTGCTGACCTGGTTCTCTGGCTCTAGAGCAGCTCTGCTGACCTGGTTCTCTGGCTCTACAGCAGCTCTGCTGACCTGGTTCTCTGGCTCTAGAGCAGCTCTGCTGACCTGGTTCTCTGGCTCTACAGCAGCTCTGCTGACCTGGTTCTCTGGCTCTGAAGCAGCTCTTCTGACCTGCTTCTCTGGCTCTAGAGCAGCTCTGCTGACCTGCTTCTCTGGCTCTACAACACCTCCGCTGACCTGGTTCGCTGACCTGGTTCTTTGGCCCAGTTCTCTGGCCATAGAGCAGCTCTGCTGACCTCGTTCTCTGGCTCTACAGCAGCTCTGCTGTCCTGGTTCTCAGGCTCTAGAGTGACTCTGCTGACCTTGTTCTCTGGCTCTACAGCGGCTCTGCTGACCTGGTTCTCTGGCTCTACAGCAGCTCTACGGACCTGGTTCTCTGGCTCTACAGCAGCTCTGCTGACTTGGTTCTCTGGCTCTACAGAAGCTCTGCTGACCTGGTTCTCTGGCTCTACAGCAGCTCTGCTGACCTGGTTCTCTGGCTCTACAGTAGCTCTGCTGACCTGGTTCTCTGGGTCTAGAGCGCCTCTGCTGACCTGGTTCTCTGGCTCTAGAGAAGCTCTGCTGGCCTGGCTCTCTGGCTTTACAACGGCTCTGCTGACCCAGTTCTCTGGCTCTAGAGCGGCTCTGCTGACCTGGTTCTCTGGCTCTACAGCAGCTCTGCTGACCTGGTTCTCTGGCTCTACAACGGCTCTGCTGACCTGGTTCTCTGGCTCTAGAGCAGCTCTGGTGGTCTGGTTCTCTGGCTCTAGAGCGGCTCTGCTGACCTGTTTCTCTGGCTCTAGAGCGGCTCTGCTGACCTGATTCTCTGGCTCTAGACTGGCTCTGCTGACCCGGGTCTCTGGCTCTAGAGCGGCTCTGCTGACCTGGTTCAATGGCTCTACAGCAGCTCTGCTGACCTGGTTCTCTGGCTCTAGAGCGGCTCTGCTGACCTGGTTCTCTGGCTCTACAGCAGCTCTTCTGACCTGGGTCTCAGGCTCTACAACGGCTCTGCTGACCTGGTTCTCTGGCTCTACAGCAGCTCTGCTGACCTGGTTCTCTGGCTTTACAGCGGCTCTGCTGACCTGTTTCTCTGGCTCTACAGCGGCTCTGCTGACCTGGTTCTCTGGCCCTACTGCAGCTCTGCTGACCTGGCTCTCTAGCTCTACAGCAGCTCTGCTGACCTGGTTCTGGTTCTCTGGCTCTACAGCAGCTCTGCTGACCTTGTTCTCTGACTCTACAGCAGCTCTGCTGACCTGGTTCTCTGGCTCTACAGCAGCTCTGCTGACCTGGTTCTCAGGCTGTAGAGCGGCTCTGCAGACCTGGTTCTCTAGCTCTCCAGCAGCTCTGCTAGACGGCAACATGTTACAGTGACATAAGAGCACCCCTTGTGCACAAGAGGTTTTGTTTGTACAACATGCTGATGACAAGGGGTATAAAAGGTGAGTTTAGGAGCAAGTCTGCTGACCTGGTTCTCTGGCTCTACAACGGTTCTGCTGACCTGATACAACATAGAAGGTAGTGATGGTTTAACAGGATTGCACATCAGTCATGGACAGTAGATTGTTTTGATTTCTCAATAGATGCTAATAATATTGGTGCCCCTCAAGGTAACCGAATAAAGACACCCCACTACCACAGATGTCACCCCACAGGAGTTCCTAAGAGCTCCCGTGCAAAGCTTTAAAAAAAAACACTGTACCTCGGCACTCTTCAAATATCTCACAGTTGTCATGTAGTATGACACAATTACAATTCAGCAAATGGTGTGATTACTCACAGGAAACCAATCCATACAATTAGTCTGCTGCACAATAACATTTAATATCAAATGATGGCGTTTCATACAGATATACACAACCAATAACCGGGGTGTGATCCAATACACAAACATATATTTTTTAACAAAGATTATATTGTCATTAGTGAGTCCACGGAGGTCAAGATCGTACGGCCTCTCTGTTGGGAGTGATGGAAAACAGCCACGTTTGTGTATTGGATCACACCCCGGTTATTGGTTGTGCATATTTGTATGAAGCGCCATCATTTGATATTAAATGTTATTGTACAGTGGTTTTTTTAAGGCTCTGCTGACCTGGTTCTCAGGCTCTACAGCAGCTCTGCTGACCTGGTTCTCTGGCTCTACAGCAGCTCTGCTGACCTGGTTCTCTGGCTCTACAGCAGCTCTGCTGACCTGGTTCTCTGGCTCTACAGCAGCTCTGCTGACCTAGGTCTCAGGCTCTAGAGCGGCTCTGCTGACCTGGTTCTCTGGCTCTAGAACTGCTCTGCTGACCTAGTTCTCTGGCTCTACAGCAGCTCTGCTGACCTGGTTGTCTGGCTCTACAGCGACTCTGCTGACCTGGGTCTCTGGCTCTACAACAGCTCTGCTGACATGGTTCTCTGGCACTAGAGCAGCTTTGCTGACCTGGTTCTGTGGCTCTACAAGGGTTCTGCTGACCTGGTTCTCTAGCTCTACAGCAGCTCTGCTGACCTGGTTCTGGTTCACTGGCTCTACAGCAGCTCTGCTGACCTGGTTCTCTGACTCTACAGCAGCTCTGCTGACCTGGTTCTCTGGCTCTACAGCAGCTCTGCTGACCTGGTTCTCTGGCTCTAGAGAAGCTCTGCTGGCCTGGCTCTCTGGCTTTACAACGGCTCTGCTGACCCAGTTCTCTGGCTCTAGAGCGGCTCTGCTGACCTGGTTCTCTGGCTCTACAGCAGCTCTGCTGACCTGGTTCTCTGGCTCTACAACGGCTCTGCTGACCTGGTTCTCTGGCTCTAGAGCAGCTCTGGTGGTCTGGTTCTCTGGCTCTAGAGCGGCTCTGCTGACCTGTTTCTCTGGCTCTAGAGCGGCTCTGCTGACCTGATTCTCTGGCTCTAGACTGGCTCTGCTGACCCGGGTCTCTGGCTCTAGAGCGGCTCTGCTGACCTGGTTCAATGGCTCTACAGCAGCTCTGCTGACCTGGTTCTCTGGCTCTAGAGCGGCTCTGCTGACCTGGTTCTCTGGCTCTACAGCAGCTCTTCTGACCTGGGTCTCAGGCTCTACAACGGCTCTGCTGACCTGGTTCTCTGGCTCTACAGCAGCTCTGCTGACCTGGTTCTCTGGCTTTACAGCGGCTCTGCTGACCTGTTTCTCTGGCTCCACAGCGGCTCTGCTGACCTGGTTCTCTGGCCCTACTGCAGCTCTGCTGACCTGGCTCTCTAGCTCTACAGCAACTCTGCTGACCTGGTTCTGGTTCTCTGGCTCTACAGCAGCTCTGCTGACCTTGTTCTCTGACTCTACAGCAGCTCTGCTGACCTGGTTCTCTGGCTCTACAGCAGCTCTGCTGACCTGATTCTCTGGCTCTACAGCAGCTCTGCTGACCTGGTTCTCAGGCTGTAGAGCGGCTCTGCAGACCTGGTTCTCTAGCTCTCCAGCAGCTCTGCTGCACGGCAACATGTTACAGTGACATAAGAGCACCCCTTGTGCACAAGAGGTTTTGTTTGTACAACATGCTGATGACAAGGGGTATAAAAGGTGAGTTTAGGAGCAAGTCTGCTGACCTGGTTCTCTGGCTCTACAACGGCTCTGCTGACCTGATACAACATAGAAGGTAGTGATGGTTTAACAGGTTTGCACATCAGTCATGGACAGTAGATTGTTTTGATTTCTCATTAGATGCTAATAATATTGGTGCCCCTCAAGGTAACCGAATAAAGACACCCCACTACCACAGATGTCACCCCACAGGAGTTCCGAAGAGCTCCCGTGCAAAGCTTTAAAAAAAAACACTGTACCTCGGCACTCTTCAAATATCTCACAGTTGTCATGTAGTATGACACAATTACAATTCAGCAAATGGTGTGATTACTCACAGGAAACCAATCCATACAATTAGTCTGCTGCACAATAACATTTAATATCAAATGATGGCGTTTCATACAGATATACACAACCAATAACCGAGGTGTGATCCAATACACAAACATATATTTTTTAACAAAGATTATATTGTCATTAGTGAGTCCACGGAGGTCAAGATCGTACGGCCTCTCTGTTGGGAGTGATGGAAAACAGCCACGTTTGTGTATTGGATCACACCCCGGTTATTGGTTGTGCATATTTGTATGAAGGGCCATCATTTGATATTAAATGTTATTGTACAGTGGTTTTTTTAAGGCTCTGCTGACCTGGTTCTCAGGCTCTACAGCAGCTCTGCTGACCTGGTTCTCAGGCTCTACAGCAGCTCTGCTGACCTGGTTCTCTGGCTCTACAGCAGCTCTGCTGACCTGGTTCTCTGGCTCTACAGCAGCTCTGCTGACCTAGGTCTCAGGCTCTAGAGCGGCTCTGCTGACCTGGTTCTCTGGCTGTAGAGCAGCTCTGCTGACCTGGTTTGCTGACCTGGTTCCTTGGCTCTAGAGTGGCTTTGCTGACCTGGTTCTCTGGCTCTAGAACTGCTCTGCTGACCTGGTTCTCTGGCTCTACAGCAGCTCTGCTGACCTGGTTGTCTGGCTCTACAGCGACTCTGCTGACCTGGGTCTCTGGCTCTACAACAGCTCTGCTGACCTGGTTCTCTGGCTCTAGAGCAGCTCTGCTGACCTGGTTCTCTGGCACTAGAGCAGCTTTGCTGACCTGGTTCTGTGGCTCTACAACGGTTCTGCTGACCTGGTTCTCTAGCTCTACAGCAGCTCTGCTGACCTGGTTCTGGTTCACTGGCTCTACAGCAGCTCTGCTGACCTGGTTCTCTGACTCTACAGCAGCTCTGCTGACCTGGTTCTCTGGCTCTACAGCAGCTCTGCTGACCTGGTTCTCTGGCTCTACAGCAGCTCTGCTGCACGGCAGCATGTTACAGTGACATAAGAGCACCCCTTGTGCACAAGAGGTTTTGTTTGTACAGCATGCTGATGACAAGGGGTATAAAAGGTGAGTTTAGGAGCAAGTCTGCTGACCTGGTTTTCTGGCTCTACAACGGCTTAGCTGACCTGGTTCTCAGGCTCTACAGCAGCTCTGCTAACCTTGTTCTCTGGCTCTACAGCAGCTCTGCTGACCTGGTTCTCTGGCTCTACAGCAGCTCTGCTGACCTAGGTCTCAGGCTCTAGAGCGGCTCTGCTGACCTGGTTTTCTGGCTCTACAACAGCTCTGCTGGCCTGGTTCTCTGGCTCTACAGCAGCTCTGCTGACCTGGTTCTCTGGCTCTACAACGGCTCTGCTGACCTGGTTCTCAGGCTCTACAGCAGCTTGCTGACCTGGTTCTCTGGCTCTAGAGAAGCTCTGCTGACCTGGTTCTCTGGCTCTAGAGCAGCTCTGCTGACCTGGTTCTCTGGCTCTAGAGCAGCTCTGCTGACCTGGTTCTCTGGCTCTACAGCAGCTCTGCTGACCTGGTTCTCTGGCTCTACAGCAGCTCTGCTGACCTGTGTCTTGTGGATTGTTACCTGCCTTGTTATGTTGGCCTAGGCCTGGCTGCCATGCTGCTTTTCTTTGCGCACGTTACACTGAGCCGGGCCTGCCTCGCCCTTTGCTCGTGCCAAGTTCTTTTGCACTGTCTGCATCTTCTGTTGTTCACCTTTTTGGGCTCAGTCTGCACAAACATGTACAAGGTCGCATAACAATGTATTTTGGTTCTTCCTGATATGGCCAGTCTCGCGCACCCAGACATAACATTATGTACAATTGCCATGAAGAACTTGGTATGCTTTTAATACTGTGGTTTACTAGCGCTTAACACACTTGGAGAAATCCCTTTCAGTGAGAAGAGCTATGATGTCCTGCTGATGTAATTCTGCATCTAGAGACTGAGGTATGGGGGTTCGCTAGTCAAAGCCCAGAGGTCTTCTATTATTATAATAAACTATCTTACTGCAAGGGGAGGGTGGTAATGTTATTTATACGTTTATCCACTGAGCTCTGAGATGCTTTCCCCGTTTGTATTCTATGGAATTGTAACCATGCTGCTTATATTAGTCATATGCATTATGCTATTAGTACTGACACGTGTACTGTACATTAGAGCACGTAAGTTGGAATAAACATTTTAACCTATCCAGTGTCTCTTCCTACGCACCTTGTGGACAAGTACGAGTGAGTGGCGAAAGAGTGTTCTTGCTTCAGTGAGTCCTGAGATAAAGATACCGTGTTCTGGGTTGTCCAAACATTAGTACTTGGGTGCTAATGGGATGCTAAGCTAGTTGGGTTGGGGTTTTTGGGTGCTATGGTATATGGTGGCAAACCACTGTATTCCAGGGTCCCATTTTCCTGTGCATAGCTCTGTGTATGTGCAGAAACCTTATGACATGGCGCGACCACCGTGGGGCAGCTTATCTGCGAGACGCTTGAGTAGTACTTGTGCTTGTCCACAAACCCCTCGCGTACGCTTCCGGAGGCGTATGTGACGGTGATACCTCCTATATTGAATGTTTTATAGGTTCTTTCAAGCTTGATATTATTAAAAAAGGTTAGTCAACAGACCCATTTTTGTGCTCCCTGTTAGGTTGTCGAATATAATTGTTTAGTCATGGCTGGTGTGGCGATAGCTGCACATAGTCGAGGAGCACTCCGAGACCACTTAGCTGTGTATGGAGTGCCCGATGCTGGGGTCGAGTTGGTCTTTGTGGTTCAAGCCGATGCGGCTTATCACTTTGAAGTGTTTTACACTTGGATCACTTTTGAAGCGGTGGATGCAGGTGATAAGCTGTTTCATGAATATAAACCCACCGCAATTCCTGCTGCCTATCGACCCTATACTGCTCTTGAAGTGCCTCTCACGGCTTGGCAGCACCGTGTTTGGTTCAATGGCGCCCTACCACAACCAACTACCGCAGTTCGTTTAGGCCCCTTATCAATTCAGGGGGCCACTTGGCCTGTATTGGCCGGGTATACCCCGCATCCAAATTATCTGGCATTACCGCTAGCGGAATTGCGCACTATGCATACCGAATTGGTGCGAGTGCATCGAGCCTTAGTGACATACGTTACAGGTAGCCTCCATGGAGCTGCTCCTGTAGTCGCAGGCCAACCAGCTATTGCAGCTGGAGTGACTATAAGTCCTGTCATGGTAAATTCTGTGATGGGCAAACGTCCACAAAACAAGGACGACTATCCTTACTGGCTTGCAGAAAAGTTCGATCAGATAGAAGCAGTGTTTCCACATACATCCCCAGTAGATAAACACCGCATCCTCACGATAAGTTTGCCAAAAGACATAATCCCCGATTTGACAGCATGTGAAAACTGGGGTAAGGTATTCGCAGCAGTTTATTCAAAATGTTTTGGAACTCCTTCCATGACGGTTCTACCCTCTGTAATTAAAAAAGTACAGGATGAACATGGCCCTGAAGCGGCTGTGGAATTAGGGATGAGACTAGTGGGAGTGTTTGATGTAGTAGCAGAGCTGATCCTTGGAAATGTCAAGGGCGATGCTATGAACTTTCAAGTAGCGAATGCTTTGGCTTTGGTCCCAGAGTTGGACAGGCCTCGCGAATTACCGAAAATCATAGCCCGGGCTTATAAAACAATTGGAAGAAATAGCCTAGGCAACAAGCCTTTTGTAAAAATGCAAACTCAATCGCAAACACAAGTTATACAAACAAAAAGTGCATCTGAGAAAGATGATAAACCAGTCTTCACTAAAAAAAGTTGGAGACAGAAAAAACAGGGTAAGCAACAAAAGAAGCCGGGGTCGAGAGGCGCTTCCCCAGTTTCGGTTTCTTCTGAACGTACTTATGATTTACGTGATAGGTCAAGGATTAAATCACCAGAAAGGTTTCAGAGCTCTGATACGCGTTCTCCTCGTTCTTCACAGGCCCAGACATCGTCACAGGCTGGTGGAGGAGGACGGCAAGATAGAGGAAGGGGCCGAGAGGCTCCCCAGGAGCGAGACCAACCTCGACAACAAGTCAGAGGGAAAGCAGAAGATTTTCATCTTCCTCGACCGCAATTTCAGAAGAAAAAGGTTGCCGCTGTCACAGCGAAATATGCCTCAGACCGTGAGAACGAGACTCCAGAATTGGACGTGGGCAGTGACCCTCCTAGACAGCGCCGCGGAAGTTACCATAGTGCGGGAGGCGCTACGTCCTCATATGGAGGCGACAGCAACTGAAACATTCGTTACTGTAGAGACAGCTGACACGAGAGTGGCACCCCCTGACAGACTATATAATATAGTCATACAAATCGAAGGTGACATACCGCGTGAAATAAAAGGGATTTTTTGGGAAAATCTAACCTCTTCATATGACATTTTGTTAGCAGAGGTGGATTGGCCACCCCCATTCGTTTTAGCTGCACATAAAGGAGAGGAGGTAATCCTTCCAAGCTTTTCAAGGCATGTCCCAAAAGACAAAGCTGAAGCACTTGCAGCTGAGTGGGCTGTGTACCTGGCACCAGCGTTATACCGCAACCATGTGGGATGGGATGAAGAATCACCTCCTCATGCAATACCTTTGCGGTCACTACCGCAGCCACAACCCCAATATCCCATTAAACGGCAGGCAAAAGGCCCCGTCTCCGAAATTCTGACACAGTTGGAATATCAGGGAGTAATTGAACCATGCGTATCACCTATGAACAATCCCCTTTTCGTGGTTTCTAAACCCGATGGATCGTACCGCTTAGTTTTGGATTACCGGCATTTAAATACTCATTGTCGGAACTTTGCGGTGCAAAATACACACAGTTCTGCGCTTGTAGACAGTCTTGTTCGTAAAAAATACAAAACGACACTTGACCTTTCAAACGGTTTCTACACGCACAACCTAGCCCCGGAGAGTGGTCAATGGACCGCATTCACATCCGGTGGTAAATTATTCCAGTTCCGGCGATTACCCATGGGCTATAAAAATAGTCCGGGTATATTCGCCGCCCGTGTTGTTTCTTTGCTACATGACATTGATCAAGACGCATGTTCGTACGTAGATGACATTTATCTGACGGACGACGAATTATTTCAGCATTTGTCCCGTGTGGACCGCATTATTCTTGAATTTGCGGAGCAGGGTTACAAATTTAACTTTGCTAAGTCACACATAGCTGAATTTACCGTTCTGTTCTTGGGCTATGAGCTCAATAACGAAGGTAAGGGCTTAGCCCCCCATTTCTTGGAAAAATGTGCACATTTGTGCCCCCCAAATACTCTGAAGAAACTTCAGTCTTTGCTGGGTTTCCTGAATTTCGGGCGTACTTACATTCCCGAATATGCCCAGCGTATCAAGCCTTTGTATGCTTTGATACAACCTACTTATTCAAGGTCTTGCTGGCTGCCTGAGCACACCTCAATTCTGCAGTCTTTGCAGACAGACCTTTTGGAGTCTAAATATCTTTTGACTCGTGATAACCACACAAACCTGGTGATTAGAATTATTCCGGGGGCGGTGGGATTCACCTACTTAACCTTTAATGAAGGTGATACAGTACCTATCGCATACAAGTCACATCTGTACACTTCCGCTGAATTGCGCTTTACATCTGTTGAAAAAGTTCTGACTGCAGTGCAAATGGCGATTCTAAAAGAACGCGCACTGGCACAGGGTAAGCGGATTCTGGTGGTAACACCCTGTCCTGCCCTGGAGGCAGTAACAAAGGCAAGTGTACCGAACTCAAAAGCAATGCATCCCCGTTGGATACAATGGGCTACATCTTTGACGTCTTCGGACGTCACTTTTGTCTTTGATTCTTCTCTTCAGACTCAGGAGTATTTACAGTATGAATTCGTTCATCCTCCTCCTTTGTTTTTACTGCCGCTTGAGGATTACAAATGTGTGATCTACACCGATGGTTCGGCGCAACCGGCCACTGGGTCCAAGCACGCTTATTCTGCTGCATGTGCTATTGTTGCGGGATCCTTTGTGGATGGAAAGTTCAAATCCACTGTAGTGCACACTCGCACACTTGGAGATAGTACCGCACAATTGGCCGAGCTGCATGCATTGCTACTTGCACTTGAGTTCGCTTCTCAGGATGAGACCACTCTTATTGTATGTGATTCTTTTTACTGTGTACAATCTTACAATGACAATCTGTTTTTCTGGTCGAAAAACGACTACAAGGACGCAAAAGGGAGCACAATTAAGCATAAAATGCTTTGGGTTCGAGTGGCAGAATTGCAACAACGTCTGCCCCTCACACAGGTGGTTCACACCTTAGGCCATCAGCGGGTGGGCGCACACGCTATTGGTAACGATCTGGCAGATGAAGCTGCCCGTTCAGCAGTAGTCACGTGTTCAGTAGCAGCGGTTACCAGGTCCATGTCTAAAATAGACCCTGTTATATTAGCAGCTATTGCTGCAACCAAGGAAGGTAATAATTACCCTACAGGTTTCCCTTCCAAGTATTCTTACACATTAAGTCCCGATCAGGTTCCTTATGTAACTATACCTGACGTTGGAGATCGGCTGATCCCCAACGCGGACCGCAGGAGTGCCTTGATATCAGCTGCACACGAAGGCATGGCTTCTGCACATGCAGGTGTGTCAGCTACGGTTTCCATCTTGCAGCAGCGTTATTGGTGGCGTGGGTTATATAAAGACACCCGTGCTTTTGTGCTTTCTTGCGACGTTTGTCAACAGATTAAGCCTTCCACGGTAACACGTCCACCACAAACACCGCTCTGCATTGCTAACAGACCCTTTGGGTGTGTTTACTTGGATCACTGCGGTCCATTCTCATCAGACACTGCCTATAAATACATCTTAGTGGCAGTGGACTCGTGCACACGGTTTCTCTGGGTCTGGCCACAACGGAGTGCTGACGCCCGAAATGTAATCAGGGATTTGCGTGTCTTTGTGGGAATTTTCGCATGCGGCACCTTCCATTCGGACCAAGGTCCAGCGTTTGCCTCTAGGGCTTACAAGGATGCAATGGCTTCGCTTGGGGTGCGGGTGAAATTTTCGTCTCCGTATAGGCCTGAGGGCAACTCTATCGTTGAACGAATGAACCGTGACTTAAAGCAATCCTTAACAGCTAGGGTTATAGGTACTGGCAGGAACTGGCTGGCCCATTTGTATACCGTTCAGCGTGCACTTAATAATCTCCCTAGAAGACCTCTGGGTGGGCGGACCCCATACGAAATGCTCTTTGGCATAAGAATGTTTGTGCCTGACCTTGAAGGTCCAGACATCGCGGCGCAATCCGCCAAGTTTGATGTAGATAACCACTCTGCTATGTTACAGGACTTACAAGAAGCCCGAGACAAACTTGCAACTACACATTTGCCTTCAGCCACAGATCCTGCGTTGCAGATTCCGGTAGCCGGCTGGCTTCCGAAAGTTGGAGAACTGGTTCGAGAGAAGGTTGAAAATAAAAAAGAATTTGGCCCCTCTTTTCGTGCACCAGTTCCAGTTCTTGGCCTGAAGGGAACACGTACAGTCATTTTACCACCGCTTCCTGGTCGCAAAGAGAACAGATACATCTCAGTTGAAAATGTCAAGCTACAGCGCCTGGCCGATCCTGAATAGTGTCACACCAGCGGTCTCTTGTCCTGCCATTTATCGGACATATGTTCATAGTCCATCTGCACGAACGATCGCTGATGCTGTAATTGAGATGGTTGATTTGCCTGAAACTATGATTGATCCCCAACTCTCCACCAATATCGACGAGGACGAGTATACATATCCTGCATCAGAATCGGTGGCACATCAACCAACAACGCCACTAAGCCCGACTCGTTATTCCTTTGATTCGGATTCCACATCTTCAAAAGTTCCATCCAAGTTCAGTATTTTTATATCCTGGTTTAGAGACAATTTTTTGATTCCCCCTGGACATACCTCTGGTTGGTACTTTTCTTGATATTTTTGTTCATGTCCATTGGCTTTGTCACAGTGTTTTTTCTACTAATCAATGGTCACTATTTACCTGAACGCTCTGCTGTAGACTATGTTTCTGGAACTTTGGCTCCTCATTCCTCGTCTCACATCATGAAGCGTGACCACACATTTGTGAACATTTCAGCCTTCCCAGTTGCTGATGGCATCGTATGGGATGCAGTGAACTATCAAATCCATGGTCCGACGGAAATTATTAATGTACCTAATGTCCTTCGTGTTTCAATGGGTGATGTAGTACAAAATAATATTCATTCTGATGATTGGGATGTGCATGCCGTTGAAGCATTGTTTGCCGATTTAAAATATTATGCATCTTTTAATGCTGAAGATTTATATATGAATTCTGCTAATTATGCCGATTTGTATTGTTACCAACATTGGGGTAATCATTTTCTCCATAAGCCCAGTGCCCTGCGTAGTTCTGTTAACTATACCCAATGGGAACATTGTCCAAACCCCTTGCCAGGTAGCTCTCAAACTCTTCGAAATAAGTTTAATTATTTTACTGATTTTAATCGGTCGAACCCTGCATCCTATTATTTTAGACTTAATAACACATCAACTCAGAAAATTATGTTAACACACACCAAATTGCTTTATTCAGGTTCCTTTCTAAGTGCCCTAGCTGTGGGTGGTTATGAGTACTGGGATAATACAGTGGATTTAAAATCTATTTGGGGCTCCAAGCCATGGCAGGTACAGGGAACCGAGGCGTTGCATCGTGCGTGCCTCATCCCTACCCAAATTATGTTCCTAAATGCTTCCATCTATCAGACTACATGTTGGGGCTTAGCAACCACTAAACAATTGAATACGCCATCAATACCATCCCTGTCGAGTTTTCCAAATGAAAGCTCACGATTCAATATGTCCCTCGTGTCCCTGCAGGCAATGTTACAAAATAACTCGTTTAATGTTTCTGAGCTGGTTCAGTCACCCTGGTTAGTATGGCCTATATCATCTAATGCATGTCAAATGCGTTTTCATGATACTGGTGCTAGCTACACACAGAATAGGCCTGATCCGAGGTTTACTGATGCCCGTACTGTCACTACATACTCTGTTGGTAAATTATGCAAACAATGGCTGCAACATTCGTCCCTTGATTCTGTTAAACAACATTTGTCCCTCCTTACAGGCAATATTGATCTGTCCGACTTTGTTTTGGGACCTCGTGGTCCCCGACCTAAGAGATTCATTTATGAAACGTATAATGAACTCTGGAAGCTATCACAAATGGAAGCTGCTTCCCGTCTTCGGGAAATAGATCAAGCAAATATGGAAAAGGTGCTTGCTGTTGTTGACAATAGTATTAATACCCTGTCTTCTCGCATTTACACTTTAGAGAATATTGTGTCCTCTGTTGTTGATATTGTACAAGATGATGTTTCTGTGTTATATCATGGTCAGAATCAATTGCGCTCAGTTATGCAGTTTGCATGGACTTTACAAACACTTAAGTTAGGTAAAGTGCCTTGGCATTTCTTGAACACCTCTGCCTTATTTCTACCTTTTAACTTAACTGATAAACAGCAATTTATGTCCATGAAGGATGCAACTTACAATCTATTACATATCGAAAAGGTGGATCCATTGCCGTTCTCTGTTGCAGAACTCGATTCTGCTGTATGGCTAGTCCATGGGGTTATAGCTTTACCATTTTCCTTGTTTGAATTTGACTCGTGCATGAAACATTATCCTGTGGGCCGTTACCGGCCATTGGGCAGTGCTTTCCTGCATGAACTCTGGTCCTTGCCTTTCATGTATAAATGCCTTCGGGACGGCAAGGAAGTCTTTCTCACGGGGGAGTACTGCGACTCGACTATAGGTCATTCGCTTATTTGTAAACACATTAAATTGCATGGCTCATGCAGCGTTTCCTCTCCTAATCTTGCTTGTGTGCTGAAAGGTATTCCTGCTCCTGTTATTTCACCTACTTTCACTCTCCTTTCCAATGGTAGTTATTTACTTTTAAATAACGAAAACTGTTGTGGCCTGCAGGCGGGCATTCCTTACATTGTAACAGTTTCGCACAGGGTTGTCTGCTGCAAAAATGTGCTGTTTCCTCCCCCTCACGGCAAGGTTGATATCTCTATTTGGCCTTCCATCCCTACCCTGGAAGCAGATTTCAATAGACTGAGCAGAATAAAGGCACTATTATTAAACGAGGAAGTTATGCTCACGTCCGCCCGGGAGACATTCATTCTCCAGGTGGCGAGTACCCACAGTGAAATACAGGCCCTTTTAAACACTAATCTCCCCCAACATTTTGGGGAGTTAATACATCGTATTTTTAACGCATCTAACACTGAAGGCCTAGTACACTTTTTTAAGGTCGTTGGGTCGGGCTTGGTGTCCTCCTTCCAAACTATTTTTGGTGTCATCCCGGCTTTCATACATTCTATTTTTTCCAGTGTCTTTGGCGGTTTCCCATTGATCCTCGCTTTAGCGGCTGGTGTCTTGCTCTTAATTTGCTTTCTGCGCAATGGCTGCTCCCCGATGGGACCTGCTCGATCCAGAACGCCTCCAGCTGCTCCGTGAGCGCCTTTTGGCTGGTTTTGGTGTCTTGCCATTGGCGACACTGAGTGTGTCATATACTCTTTCATTTCGCTTTGCGTATTTCACTTGCGTGCAACCTGTGATGACTTGTGTCCGCTGTCCTTTCACCTGGACTCTGGATTA
The DNA here is from genome assembly GCA_963921515.1 of Calotriton arnoldi. NCBI lineage: Eukaryota > Metazoa > Chordata > Amphibia > Caudata > Salamandridae > Calotriton > Calotriton arnoldi. Next base: position 45,416 of record CAWUFW010005890.1, on the reverse strand, counting down.
TTGCCTCTCCAATTCGTCATTGTCTGTTCCGGATTTTGTTCAGTTGATGGGTCCCTTAGAGGCCCATGAGCAGGACTGTTCCGTCGCTGGCTGTATGGCGCGTGCGGCTGCACTGGGGATTTTGGCGCAATGGGATATCTGGGCGGCTGCCCAGGATCTCCTACAACGAAGCTGTTTCAATTATCACGCAAGCTGTCCCGCATTGCTTCTGGATGCTCCCTTTGCTGAGGAGCATTCCTGCTCTTTTGAACTCATGGATTGGATGGCATCTATGTTTTTTGACGATTCCAATGATGAACTCTTGGAGGGTATGGCTTTTTTCTGCACTTTCACTTTCATGGATTGACCTGCCCTTCGCCGTTTGGGCGCTCCCTGTGCTCCGACGTCAATTTTCTCCTCTGATGGGCCTCTGTCCTGGCCGCCGGACTGTCCAGGGGAGGGTGTCGTGTGGATTGTTACCTGCCTTGTTATGTTGGCCTAGGCCTGGCTGCCATGCTGCTTTTCTTTGCGCACGTTACACTGAGCCGGGCCTGCCTCGCCCTTTGCTCGTGCCAAGTTCTTTTGCACTGTCTGCATCTTCTGTTGTTCACCTTTTTGGGCTCAGTCTGCACAAACATGTACAAGGTCGCATAACAATGTATTTTGGTTCTTCCTGATATGGCCAGTCTCGCGCACCCAGACATAACATTATGTACAATTGCCATGAAGAACTTGGTATGCTTTTAATACTGTGGTTTACTAGCGCTTAACACACTTGGAGAAATCCCTTTCAGTGAGAAGAGCTATGATGTCCTGCTGATGTAATTCTGCATCTAGAGACTGAGGTATGGGGGTTCGCTAGTCAAAGCCCAGAGGTCTTCTATTATTATAATAAACTATCTTACTGCAAGGGGAGGGTGGTAATGTTATTTATACGTTTATCCACTGAGCTCTGAGATGCTTTCCCCGTTTGTATTCTATGGAATTGTAACCATGCTGCTTATATTAGTCATATGCATTATGCTATTAGTACTGACACGTGTACTGTACATTAGAGCACGTAAGTTGGAATAAACATTTTAACCTATCCAGTGTCTCTTCCTACGCACCTTGTGGACAAGTACGAGTGAGTGGCGAAAGAGTGTTCTTGCTTCTGTGAGTCCTGAGATAAAGATACCGTGTTCTGGGTTGTCCAAACATTAGTACTTGGGTGCTAATGGGATGCTAAGCTAGTTGGGTTGGGGTTTTTGGGTGCTATGGTATATGGTGGCAAACCACTGTATTCCAGGGTCCCATTTTCCTGTGCATAGCTCTGTGTATGTGCAGAAACCTTATGACACCTGGTTCTCTGGCTATACAGCAGCTCTGCTGACCTGGTTCTCTGGCTCTACAGCGGCTCTGCTGACCTGGTTCTCTGGCTATACAGCAGCTCTGCTGACCTGGTTCTCTGGCTCTACAGCAGCTCTGCTGACCTGGCTCTCTGGCTCTACAGCAGATCTGCTGACCTGGTTCTCTGGCTCTAGAGAAGCTCTGCTGACCTGGTTCTCTGGCTCTAGAGCAGCTCTGATGACCTGGTTCTCTGGCTCTAGAGCAGCTCTGCTGACCTGGTTCTCTGGCTCTACAGCAGCTCTGCTGACCTGGTTCTCTGGCTCTACAGCAGCTCTGCTGACCTGGTTCTCTGGCTCTACAGCAGCTCTGCTGACCTGGCTTCTCTGGCTCTACAGCAGCTCTGCTGACCTGGTTCTCTGGCTCTACAGCAGCACTGCTGACCTGGTTCTCTGGCTCTACAACGGCTCTGCTGACCTGGTTCTCAGGCTCTACAGCAGCTTGCTGACCTGGTTCTCTGGCTCTAGAGTGGCTCTGCTGTCCTGGTTCACTGACTCTAGAGCGGCTGTGTAGACCTGGTTCTCTGGCTCTAGACCGGCTCTGCTGACCTGGTTCTCTGGCTCTAGAGCGGCTCTGCGGACCTGGTTCTCTGGCTCTAGAGCGGCTCTGCGGACCTGGTTCTCTGGCTCTAGAGCAGTTCTGCTGTCCTGGTTCTCTGGCTCTCGAGCGGCTCTGCTGACCCGGTTCTCTGGCTCTAGAGCGGCTCTGCTGACCTGGTTCTATGGCTCTACAGCAGCTCTGCTGACCTGGTTCTCTGGCTCTACAGCAGCTCTGCTGACCTGGTTCTCTGGCTCTAGATTAGCTCTGCTGACCTGGTTCTCTGGCTCTACAGCAGCTCTGCTGACCTGGTTCTCTGGCTCTAGAGCAGCTCTGCTGACCTGGTTCTCTGGCTCTAGAGCAGATCTGCTGACCTGGTTCTCTGGCACTAGAGCAGCTTTGCTGACCTGGTTCTGTGGCTCTACAACGGTTCTGCTGACCTGGTTCTGGTTCTCTGGCTCTACAGCAGCTCTGCTGACCTGGTTCTATGACTCTACAGCAGCTCTGCTGACCTGGTTCTCTGGCTCGACAGCAGCTCTGCTGACCTGGTTCTCTGGCTATACAGCAGCTCTGCTGCACGGCAGCATGTTACAGTGACATAAGAGCACCCCTTGTGCACAAGAGGTTTTGTTTGTACAGCATGCTGATGACAAGGGGTATAAAAGGTGAGTTTAGGAGCAAGTCTGCTGACCTGGTTTTCTGGCTCTACAACGGCTTAGCTGACCTGGTTCTCAGGCTCTACATCAGCTCTGCTGACCTGGTTCTCTGGCTCTACAGCAGCTCTGCTGACCTGGTTCTCCGGCTCTACAGCAGCTCTGCTGACCTAGGTCTCAGGCTCTAGAGCGGCTCTGCTGACCTGGTGTGCTGGCTCTACAACAGCTCTGCTGGCCTGGTTCTCTGGCTCTACAGCAGCTCTGCTGACCTGGTTCTCTGGCTCTACAACGGCTCTGCTGACCTGGTTCTCAGGCTCTACAGCAGCTTGCTGACCTGGTTCTCTGGCTCTAGAGTGGCTCTGCTGGCCTGATTCTCTGGCTCTAGAGCGGCTCTGCTGACCTGGTTCTCTGGCTCAAGAGCAGCTCTGCTGACCTGGTTCTCTGGCTCTACAGCGGTTCTGCTGACACGGTTCTCTGGCTCTAGAGCGGCTCTGCTGACCTGGTTCTATGGCTCTACAGCAGCTCGGCTGACCTGGTTCTCTGGCTCTACAGCAGCTCTGCTGACCTGGTTCTCTGGCTCTAGAGCAGCTCTGCTGACCTGGTTCTCTGGCTCTAGAACAGCTCTGCTGATCTAGTTCTCTGGCTCTAGAGCAGCTCTGCTGACCTGGTTCTCTGGCTCTACAGCAGCTCTGCTGACCTGGTTCTCTGGCTCTACAGCAGCTCTGCTGACCTGGTTCTCTGGCTCTACAACAGCTCTGCTGACCTGGTTCTTTGGCTCTACAGCAGCTCTGCTGACCTGGTTCTCTGGCTCTAGAGCAGCTCTGCTGACCTGGTTCTCTGGTTCTCTGGCTCTAGAACGGTTCTGCTGACCTGGTTCTCTGGCTCTACAGCAGCTCTGCTGACCTGGTTCTCTGGCTCTAGAGCAGCTCTGCTGACCTGGTTCTCTGGCTCTAAAGCAGCTCTGCTGACCTGGTTCTCTGGCTCTAGAGCAGCTCTGCTAACCTGGTTCTCTGGCTCTACAACAGCTCTGCTGACCTGGTTCTCTGGCTCTAGAGCAGCTCTGCTGACCTGGTTCTCTGGCTCTAGAGCGGCTCTGCTGACCTGGTTCTCTGGCTCTAGAACGGCTCTGCTGACATGGTTGTCTGGCTCTACAGCAGCTCTGCTGACCTGGTTCTCTGGCTCTACAGCGACTCTGCTGACCTGGGTTTCTGGCTCTACAACAGCTCTGCTGACCTGGTTCTCTGGCTCTAGAACAGCTCTGCTGACCTGGTTCTCTGGCACTAGAGCAGCTTTGCTGACCTGGTTCTGTGGCTCTACAACGGTTCAGCTGACCTGGTTCTCTGGCTCTACAGCAGCTCTGCTGACCTGGTTCTCTGGCTCTAGAGCAGCTCTGCTGACCTGGTTCTCTGGCTCTACAAAGTCTCTGCTGACCTGGTTCTCTGGCTCTACAGCAGCTCGGCTGACCTGGTTCTCTGGCTCTAGAGAAGCTCTTCTGACCTGGTTCTCTGGCTCTAGAGCAGCTCTGCTGACCTGGTTCTCTGGCTCTAGAGCAGCTCTGCTGACCTGGTTCTCTGGCTCTAGAGCAGCTCTGCTGACCTGGTTCTCTGGCTCTACAGCAGCTCTGCTGACCTGGTTCTCTGGCTCTAGAGCAGCTCTGCTGACCTGGTTCTCTGGCTCTAAAGCAGCTCTGCTGACCTGGTTCTCTGGCTCTAAAGCAGCTCTGCTGACCTGGTTCTCTGGCTCTAGAGCAGCTCTGCTGACCTGCTTCTCTGGCTCTACAGCAGCTCTACGGACCTGGTTCTCTGGCTCTACAGCAGCTCTGCTGACTTGGTTCTCTGGCTCTACAGCAGCTCTGCTGACCTGGTTCTCTGGCTCTACAGCAGCTCTGCTGACCTGGTTCTCTGGTTCTACAGTAGCTCTGCTGACCTGGTTCTCTGGGTCTAGAGCGCCTCTGCTGACCTGGTTCTCTGGCTCTAGAGAAGCTCTGCTGGCCTGGCTCTCTGGCTTTACAACGGCTCTGCTGACCCAGTTCTCTGGCTCTAGAGCGGCTCTGCTGACCTGGTTCTGTGGCTGTACAGCAGATCTGCTGACCTGGTTCTCTGGCTCTACAGCAGCTCTGCTGACCTGGTTCTCTGGCTCTACAGCAGCTCTGCTGACCTGGTTCTCTGGCTCTACAACGGCTCTGCTGACCTGGTTCTCTGGCTCTAGAGCAGCTCTGGTGGTCTGGTTCTCTGGCTCTAGAGTGGGTCTGCTGACATGTTTCTCTGGCTCTAGAGCGGCTCTGCTGACCTGGTTCTCTGGCTCTAGACTGGCTCTGCTGACCCGGTTCTCTGGCTCTAGAGCGGCTCTGCTGACCTGGTTCAATGGCTCTACAGCAGCTCTGCTGACCTGGTTCTCTGGCTCTAGAGCGGCTCTGCTGACCTGGTTCTCTGGCTCTACAGCAGCTCTTCTGACCTGGGTCTCAGGCTCTACAACGGCTCTGCTGACCTGGTTCTCTGGCTCTACAGCAGCTCTGCTGACCTGGTTCTCTGGCTTTACAGCGGCTCTGCTGACCTGGTTCTCTGGCTCTACAGCGGCTCTGCTGACCTGGTTCTCTGGCCCTACTGCAGCTCTGCTGACCTGGCTCTCTGGCTCTACAGCAGCTCTGCTGACCTGGTTCTGGTTCTCTGGCTCTACAGCAGCTCTGCTGACCTTGTTCTCTGACTCTACAGCAGCTCTGCTGACCTGGTTCTCTGGCTCTACAGCAGCTCTGCTGACCTGATTCTCTGGCTCTACAGCACCTCTGCTGACCTGGTTCTCAGGCTGTAGAGCGGCTCTGCAGACCTGGTTCTCTAGCTCTCCAGCAGCTCTGCTGCACGGCAACATGTTACAGTGACATAAGAGCACCCCTTGTGCACAAGAGGTTTTGTTTGTACAACATGCTGATGACAAGGGGTATAAAAGGTGAGTTTAGGAGCAAGTCTGCTGACCTGGTTCTCTGGCTCTACAGCAGCTCTGCTGACCTGGTTCTCTGGCTCTACAGCAGCTCTGCTGACCTGGTTCTCTGGCTCTACAACGGCTCTGCTGACCTGGTTCTTTGGCTCTACAGCAGCTCTGCTGACCTGGTTCTCTGGCTCTAGAACAGCTCTGCTGACCTGGTTCTCTAGCTCTGGAGCAGCTCTGCTGACCTGGTTCTCTGGCTCTAGAGAGGCTCTGCTGACCTGGTTCTCTGGCTCTAGCGCAGCTCTGCTGACCTGGTTCTCTGGCTTTACAACAGCTCTGCTGAACTGGTTCTCTGGCTCTAGAGCAGCTCTGCTGACCTGGTTCTCTGGCTCTACAGCAGCTCTGCTGACCTGGTTCTCTGGCTCTAAAGCAGCTCTGCTGACCTGGTTCTCTGGCTCTAGAGCAGCTCTGCTGACCTGCTTCTCTGGCTCTACAGCAGCTCTACGGACCTGGTTCTCTGGCTCTACAGCAGCTCTGCTGACTTGGTTCTCTGGCTCTACAGCAGCTCTGCTGACCTGGTTCTCTGGCTCTACAGCAGCTCTGCTGACCTGGTTCTCTGGTTCTACAGTAGCTCTGCTGACCTGGTTCTCTGGGTCTAGAGCGCCTCTGCTGACCTGGTTCTCTGGCTCTAGAGAAGCTCTGCTGGCCTGGCTCTCTGGCTTTACAACGGCTCTGCTGACCCAGTTCTCTGGCTCTAGAGCGGCTCTGCTGACCTGGTTCTGTGGCTGTACAGCAGATCTGCTGACCTGGTTCTCTGGCTCTACAGCAGCTCTGCTGACCTGGTTCTCTGGCTCTACAGCAGCTCTGCTGACCTGGTTCTCTGGCTCTACAACGGCTCTGCTGACCTGGTTCTCTGGCTCTAGAGCAGCTCTGGTGGTCTGGTTCTCTGGCTCTAGAGAGGGCTCTGCTGACATGTTTCTCTGGCTCTAGAGCGGCTCTGCTGACCTGATTCTCTGGCTCTAGACTGGCTCTGCTGACCCGGTTCTCTGGCTCTAGAGCGGCTCTGCTGACCTGGTTCAATGGCTCTACAGCAGCTCTGCTGACCTGGTTCTCTGGCTCTAGAGCGGCTCTGCTGACCTGGTTCTCTGGCTCTACAGCAGCTCTTCTGACCTGGGTCTCAGGCTCTACAGCGGCTCTGCTGACCTGGTTCTCTGGCTCTACAGCAGCTCTGCTGACCTGGTTCTCTGGCTTTACAGCGGCTCTGCTGACCTGGTTCTCTGGCTCTACAGCAGCTCTGCTGACCTGGCTCTCTGGCTCTACAGCAGATCTGCTGACCTGGTTCTCTGGCTCTAGAGAAGCTCTGCTGACCTGGTTCTCTGGCTCTAGAGCAGCTCTGATGACCTGGTTCTCTGGCTCTAGAGCAGCTCTGCTGACCTGGTTCTCTGGCTCTACAGCAGCTCTGCTGACCTGGTTCTCTGGCTCTACAGCAGCTCTGCTGACCTGGTTCTCTGGCTCTACAGCAGCTCTGCTGACCTGGCTTTCTGGCTCTACAGCAGCTCTGCTGACCTGGTTCTCTGGCTCTACAGCAGCACTGCTGACCTGGTTCTCTGGCTCTACAACGGCTCTGCTGACCTGGTTCTCAGGCTCTACAGCAGCTTGCTGACCTGGTTCTCTGGCTCTAGAGTGGCTCTGCTGTCCTGGTTCACTGACTCTAGAGCGGCTGTGTAGACCTGGTTCTCTGGCTCTAGACCGGCTCTGCTGACCTGGTTCTCTGGCTCTAGAGCGGCTCTGCGGACCTGGTTCTCTGGCTCTAGAGCGGCTCTGCGGACCTGGTTCTCTGGCTCTAGAGCAGTTCTGCTGTCCTGGTTCTCTGGCTCTCGAGCGGCTCTGCTGACCCGGTTCTCTGGCTCTAGAGCGGCTCTGCTGACCTGGTTCTATGGCTCTACAGCAGCTCTGCTGACCTGGTTCTCTGGCTCTACAGCAGCTCTGCTGACCTGGTTCTCTGGCTCTAGATTAGCTCTGCTGACCTGGTTCTCTGGCTCTACAGCAGCTCTGCTGACCTGGTTCTCTGGCTCTAGAGCAGCTCTGCTGACCTGGTTCTCTGGCTCTAGAGCAGATCTGCTGACCTGGTTCTCTGGCACTAGAGCAGCTTTGCTGACCTGGTTCTGTGGCTCTACAACGGTTCTGCTGACCTGGTTCTGGTTCTCTGGCTCTACAGCAGCTCTGCTGACCTGGTTCTATGACTCTACAGCAGCTCTGCTGACCTGGTTCTCTGGCTCGACAGCAGCTCTGCTGACCTGGTTCTCTGGCTATACAGCAGCTCTGCTGCACGGCAGCATGTTACAGTGACATAAGAGCACCCCTTGTGCACAAGAGGTTTTGTTTGTACAGCATGCTGATGACAAGGGGTATAAAGGTGAGTTTAGGAGCAAGTCTGCTGACCTGGTTTTCTGGCTCTACAACGGCTTAGCTGACCTGGTTCTCAGGCTCTACATCAGCTCTGCTGACCTGGTTCTCTGGCTCTACAGCAGCTCTGCTGACCTGGTTCTCCGGCTCTACAGCAGCTCTGCTGACCTAGGTCTCAGGCTCTAGAGCGGCTCTGCTGACCTGGTGTGCTGGCTCTACAACAGCTCTGCTGGCCTGGTTCTCTGGCTCTACAGCAGCTCTGCTGACCTGGTTCTCTGGCTCTACAACGGCTCTGCTGACCTGGTTCTCAGGCTCTACAGCAGCTTGCTGACCTGGTTCTCTGGCTCTAGAGTGGCTCTGCTGGCCTGATTCTCTGGCTCTAGAGCGGCTCTGCTGACCTGGTTCTCTGGCTCAAGAGCAGCTCTGCTGACCTGGTTCTCTGGCTCTACAGCGGTTCTGCTGACACGGTTCTCTGGCTCTAGAGCGGCTCTGCTGACCTGGTTCTATGGCTCTACAGCAGCTCGGCTGACCTGGTTCTCTGGCTCTACAGCAGCTCTGCTGACCTGGTTCTCTGGCTCTAGAGCAGCTCTGCTGACCTGGTTCTCTGGCTCTAGAACAGCTCTGCTGATCTAGTTCTCTGGCTCTAGAGCAGCTCTGCTGACCTGGTTCTCTGGCTCTACAGCAGCTCTGCTGACCTGGTTCTCTGGCTCTACAGCAGCTCTGCTGACCTGGTTCTCTGGCTCTACAACAGCTCTGCTGACCTGGTTCTTTGGCTCTACAGCAGCTCTGCTGACCTGGTTCTCTGGCTCTAGAGCAGCTCTGCTGACCTGGTTCTCTGGCTCTGGAGCAGCTCTGCTGACCTGGTTCTCTGGCTCTAGAACGGTTCTGCTGACCTGGTTCTCTGGCTCTACAGCAGCTCTGCTGACCTGGTTCTCTGGCTCTAGAGCAGCTCTGCTGACCTGGTTCTCTGGCTCTAAAGCAGCTCTGCTGACCTGGTTCTCTGGCTCTAGAGCAGCTCTGCTAACCTGGTTCTCTGGCTCTACAACAGCTCTGCTGACCTGGTTCTCTGGCTCTAGAGCAGCTCTGCTGACCTGGTTCTCTGGCTCTAGAGCGGCTCTGCTGACCTGGTTCTCTGGCTCTAGAACGGCTCTGCTGACATGGTTGTCTGGCTCTACAGCAGCTCTGCTGACCTGGTTCTCTGGCTCTACAGCGACTCTGCTGACCTGGGTCTCTGGCTCTACAACAGCTCTGCTGACCTGGTTCTCTGGCTCTAGAACAGCTCTGCTGACCTGGTTCTCTGGCACTAGAGCAGCTTTGCTGACCTGGTTCTGTGGCTCTACAACGGTTCAGCTGACCTGGTTCTCTGGCTCTACAGCAGCTCTGCTGACCTGGTTCTCTGGCTCTAGAGCAGCTCTGCTGACCTGGTTCTCTGGCTCTACAAAGTCTCTGCTGACCTGGTTCTCTGGCTCTACAGCAGCTCGGCTGACCTGGTTCTCTGGCTCTAGAGAAGCTCTTCTGACCTGGTTCTCTGGCTCTAGAGCAGCTCTGCTGACCTGGTTCTCTGGCTCTAGAGCAGCTCTGCTGACCTGGTTCTCTGGCTCTAGAGCAGCTCTGCTGACCTGGTTCTCTGGCTCTACAGCAGCTCTGCTGACCTGGTTCTCTGGCTCTAGAGCAGCTCTGCTGACCTGGTTCTCTGGCTCTAAAGCAGCTCTGCTGACCTGGTTCTCTGGCTCTAAAGCAGCTCTGCTGACCTGGTTCTCTGGCTCTAGAGCAGCTCTGCTGACCTGCTTCTCTGGCTCTACAGCAGCTCTACGGACCTGGTTCTCTGGCTCTACAGCAGCTCTGCTGACTTGGTTCTCTGGCTCTACAGCAGCTCTGCTGACCTGGTTCTCTGGCTCTACAGCAGCTCTGCTGACCTGGTTCTCTGGTTCTACAGTAGCTCTGCTGACCTGGTTCTCTGGGTCTAGAGCGCCTCTGCTGACCTGGTTCTCTGGCTCTAGAGAAGCTCTGCTGGCCTGGCTCTCTGGCTTTACAACGGCTCTGCTGACCCAGTTCTCTGGCTCTAGAGCGGCTCTGCTGACCTGGTTCTGTGGCTGTACAGCAGATCTGCTGACCTGGTTCTCTGGCTCTACAGCAGCTCTGCTGACCTGGTTCTCTGGCTCTACAGCAGCTCTGCTGACCTGGTTCTCTGGCTCTACAACGGCTCTGCTGACCTGGTTCTCTGGCTCTAGAGCAGCTCTGGTGGTCTGGTTCTCTGGCTCTAGAGTGGGTCTGCTGACATGTTTCTCTGGCTCTAGAGCGGCTCTGCTGACCTGGTTCTCTGGCTCTAGACTGGCTCTGCTGACCCGGTTCTCTGGCTCTAGAGCGGCTCTGCTGACCTGGTTCAATGGCTCTACAGCAGCTCTGCTGACCTGGTTCTCTGGCTCTAGAGCGGCTCTGCTGACCTGGTTCTCTGGCTCTACAGCAGCTCTTCTGACCTGGGTCTCAGGCTCTACAACGGCTCTGCTGACCTGGTTCTCTGGCTCTACAGCAGCTCTGCTGACCTGGTTCTCTGGCTTTACAGCGGCTCTGCTGACCTGGTTCTCTGGCTCTACAGCGGCTCTGCTGACCTGGTTCTCTGGCCCTACTGCAGCTCTGCTGACCTGGCTCTCTGGCTCTACAGCAGCTCTGCTGACCTGGTTCTGGTTCTCTGGCTCTACAGCAGCTCTGCTGACCTTGTTCTCTGACTCTACAGCAGCTCTGCTGACCTGGTTCTCTGGCTCTACAGCAGCTCTGCTGACCTGATTCTCTGGCTCTACAGCACCTCTGCTGACCTGGTTCTCAGGCTGTAGAGCGGCTCTGCAGACCTGGTTCTCTAGCTCTCCAGCAGCTCTGCTGCACGGCAACATGTTACAGTGACATAAGAGCACCCCTTGTGCACAAGAGGTTTTGTTTGTACAACATGCTGATGACAAGGGGTATAAAGGTGAGTTTAGGAGCAAGTCTGCTGACCTGGTTCTCTGGCTCTACAGCAGCTCTGCTGACCTGGTTCTCTGGCTCTACAGCAGCTCTGCTGACCTGGTTCTCTGGCTCTACAACGGCTCTGCTGACCTGGTTCTTTGGCTCTACAGCAGCTCTGCTGACCTGGTTCTCTGGCTCTAGAACAGCTCTGCTGACCTGGTTCTCTGGCTCTGGAGCAGCTCTGCTGACCTAGTTCTCTGGCTCTAGAGCAGCTCTGCTGACCTGGTTCTCTGGCTCTAGAGCAGCTCTGCTGACCTGGTTCTCTGGCTCTACAGCAGCTCTGCTGAACTGGTTCTCTGGCTCTAGAGCAGCTCTGCTGACCTGGTTCTCTGGCTCTACAGCAGCTCTGCTGACCTGGTTCTCTGGCTCTACAGCAGCTCTGCTGACCTGGTTCTCTGGCTCTAGAGCAGCTCTGCTGACCTGCTTCTCTGGCTCTACAGCAGCTCTACGGACCTGGTTCTCTGGCTCTACAGCAGCTCTGCTGACTTGGTTCTCTGGCTCTACAGCAGCTCTGCTGACCTGGTTCTCTGGCTCTACAGCAGCTCTGCTGACCTGGTTCTCTGGTTCTACAGTAGCTCTGCTGACCTGGTTCTCTGGGTCTAGAGCGCCTCTGCTGACCTGGTTCTCTGGCTCTAGAGAAGCTCTGCTGGCCTGGCTCTCTGGCTTTACAACGGCTCTGCTGACCCAGTTCTCTGGCTCTAGAGCGGCTCTGCTGACCTGGTTCTGTGGCTGTACAGCAGATCTGCTGACCTGGTTCTCTGGCTCTACAGCAGCTCTGCTGACCTGGTTCTCTGGCTCTACAGCAGCTCTGCTGACCTGGTTCTCTGGCTCTACAACGGCTCTGCTGACCTGGTTCTCTGGCTCTAGAGCAGCTCTGGTGGTCTGGTTCTCTGGCTCTAGAGAGGGTCTGCTGACATGTTTCTCTGGCTCTAGAGCGGCTCTGCTGACCTGATTCTCTGGCTCTAGACTGGCTCTGCTGACCCGGTTCTCTGGCTCTAGAGCGGCTCTGCTGACCTGGTTCAATGGCTCTACAGCAGCTCTGCTGACCTGGTTCTCTGGCTCTAGAGCGGCTCTGCTGACCTGGTTCTCTGGCTCTACAGCAGCTCTTCTGACCTGGGTCTCAGGCTCTACAACGGCTCTGCTGACCTGGTTCTCTGGCTCTACAGCAGCTCTGCTGACCTGGTTCTCTGGCTTTACAGCGGCTCTGCTGACCTGGTTCTCTGGCTCTACAGCGGCTCTGCTGACCTGGTTCTCTGGCCCTACTGCAGCTCTGCTGACCTGGCTCTCTGGCTCTACAGCAGCTCTGCTGACCTGGTTCTGGTTCTCTGGCTCTACAGCAGCTCTGCTGACCTTGTTCTCTGACTCTACAGCAGCTCTGCTGACCTGATTCTCTGGCTCTACAGCACCTCTGCTGACCTGGTTCTCAGGCTGTAGAGCGGCTCTGCAGACCTGGTTCTCTAGCTCTCCAGCAGCTCTGCTGCACGGCAACATGTTACAGTGACATAAGAGCACCCCTTGTGCACAAGAGGTTTTGTTTGTACAACATCCTGATGACAAGGGGTATAAAAGGTGAGTTTAGGAGCAAGTCTGCTGACCTGGTTCTCTGGCTCTACAGCAGCTCTGCTGACCTGGTTCTCTGGCTCTACAGCAGCTCTGCTGACCTGGTTCTCTGGCTCTACAACAGCTCTGCTGACCTGGTTCTTTGGCTCTACAGCAGCTCTGCTGACCTGGTTCTCTGGCTCTAGAACAGCTCTGCTGACCTGGTTCTCTGGCTCTGGAGCAGCTCTGCTGACCTAGTTCTCTGGCTCTACAACAGCTCTGCTGACCTGGTTCTCTGGCTCTAGAGCAGCTCTGCTGACCTGGTTCTCTGGCTCTAGAGCGGCTCTGCTGACCTGATTCTCTGGCTCTAGAACGGTTCTGCTGACCTGGTTCTCTGGCTCTACAGCAGCTCTGCTGACCTGGTTCTCTGGCTCTAGAGCAGCTCTGCTGACCTGGTTCTCTGGCTCTAGAGCGGCTCTGCTGACCTGGTTCTCTGGCTCTAGAACGGCTCTGCTGACATGGTTGTCTGGCTCTACAGCAGCTCTGCTGACCTGGTTCTCTGGCTCTACAGCGACTCTGCTGACCTGGGTCTCTGGCTCTACAAGAGCTCTGCTGACCTGGTTCTCTAGCTCTAGAGCAGCTCTGCTGACCTGGTTCTCTGGCACTAGAGCAGCTTTGCTGACCTGGTTCTGTGGCTCTACAACGGTTCAGCTGACCTGGTTCTCTGGCTCTACAGCAGCTCTGATGACCTGGTTCTCTGGCTCTAGAGCAGCTCTGCTGACCTGGTTCTCTGGCTCTAGAGCGGCTCTGCTGACCTGGTTCTCTGGCTCTAGAACGGCTCTGCTGACATGGTTGTCTGGCTCTACAGCAGCTCTGCTGACCTGGTTCTCTGGCTCTACAGCGACTCTGCTGACCTGGGTCTCTGGCTCTACAAGAGCTCTGCTGACCTGGTTCTCTGGCTCTAGAGCAGCTCTGCTGACCTGGTTCTCTGGCTCTACAGCAGCTCTGATGACCTGGTTCTCTGGCTCTAGAGCAGCTCTGCTGACCTGGTTCTCTGGCTCTACAGCAGCTCTGCTGACCTGGTTCTCTGGCTCTAAAGCAGCTCTGCTGACCTGGTTCTCTGGCTCTAGAGCAGCTCTGCTGACCTGCTTCTCTGGCTCTACAACACCTCCGCTGACCTGGTTCGCTGACCTGCTTCTTTGGCCCAGTTCTCTGGCCATAGAGCAGCTCTGCTGACCTCGTTCTCTGGCTCTACAGCAGCTCTGCTGTCCTGGTTCTCAGGCTCTAGAGCTGACTCTGCTGACCTTGTTCTCTGGCTCTACAGCGGCTCTGCTGACCTGGTTCTCTGGCTCTACAGCAGCTCTACGGACCTGGTTCTCTGGCTCTACAGCAGCTCTGCTGACTTGGTTCTCTGGCTCTACAGCAGCTCTGCTGACCTGGTTCTCTGGCTCTACAGTAGCTCTGCTGACCTGGTTCTCTGGGTCTAGAGCGCCTCTGCTGACCTGGTTCTCTGGCTCTAGAGAAGCTCTGCTGGCCTATCTCTCTGGCTTTACAACAGCTCTGCTGACCCAGTTCTCTGGCTCTAGAGCGGCTCTGCTGACCTGGTTCTGTGGTTGTACAGCAGATCTGCTGACCTGGTTCTCTGGCTCTACAGCAGCTCTGCTGACCTGGTTCTCTGGCTCTACAGCAGCTCTGCTGACCTGGTTCTCTGGCTCTACAATGGCTCTGCTGACCTGGTTCAATGGCTCTACAGCAGCTCTGCTGACCTGGTTCTCTGGATCTAGAGCGGCTCTGCTGACCTGGTTCTCTGGCTCTACAGCAGCTCTTCTGACCTGGGTCTCAGGCTCTACAACGGCTCTGCTGACCTGGTTCTCTGGCTCTACAGCAGCTCTGCTGACCTGGTTCTCTGGCTTTACAGCGGCTCTCCTGACCTGGTTCTCTGGCTCTACAGCGGCTCTGCTGACCTGGTTCTCTGGTCCTACTGCAGCTCTGCTGACCTGGCTCTCTGGCTCTACAGCAGCTCTGCTGACCTGGTTCTGGTTCTCTGGCTCTACAGCAGCTCTGCTGACCTTGTTCTCTGACTCTACAGCAGCTCTGCTGACCTGGTTCTCTGGCTCTACAGCAGCTCTGCTGACCTGATTCTCTGGCTCTACAGCAGCTCTGCTGACCTGGTTCTCAGGCTGTAGAGCGGCTCCTCAGACCTGGTTCTCTAGCTCTCCAGCAGCTCTGCTGCACGGCAACATGTTACAGTGACATAAGAGCACCCCTTGTGCACAAGAGGTTTTGTTTGTACAACATGCTGATGACAAGGGGTATAAAAGGTGAGTTTAGGAGCAAGTCTGCTGACCTGGTTCTCTGGCTCTACAACGGCTCTGCTGACCTGATACAACATAGAAGGTAGTGATGGTTTAACAGGATTGCACATCAGTCATGGACAGTAGATTGTTTTGATTTCTCAATAGATGCTAATAATATTGGTGCCCCTCAAGGTAACCGAATAAAGACACCCCACTACCACAGATGTCACCCCACAGGAGTTCCTAAGAGCTCCCGTGCAAAGCTTTAAAAAAAAGCACTGTACCTCGGCACTCTTCAAATATTTCACAGTTGTCATGTAGTATGACAGAATTACAATTCAGCAAATGGTGTGATTACTCACAGGAAACCAATCCATACAATTAGTCTGCTGCACAATAACATTTAATATCAAATGATGGCGTTTCATACAGATATACACAACCAATAACTGGGGTGTGATCCAATACACAAACATATATTTTTTAACAAAGATTATATTGTCATTAGTGAGTCCACGGAGGTCAAGATCGTACGGCCTCTCTGTTGGGAGTGATGGAAAACAGCCACGTTTGTGTATTGGATCACACCCCGGTTATAGGTTGTGCATATTTGTATGAAGCGCCATCATTTGATATTAAATGTTATTGTACAGTGGTTTTTTTAAGGCTCTGCTGACCTGGTTCTCAGGCTCTACAGCAGCTCTGCTGACCTGGTTCTCTGGCTCTACAGCAGCTCTGTTGACCTGGTTCTCTGGCTCTACAGCAGCTCTGCTGACCTGGTTCTCTGGCTCTACAGCAGCTCTGCTGACCTGGTTCTCTGGCTCTACAGCAGCTCTGCTGACCTGGTTCTCTGGCTCTACAGCAGCTCTGCTGACCTAGGTCTCAGGCTCTAGAGCGGCTCTGCTGACCTGGTTCTCTGGCTCTACAGCAGCTCTGCTGACCTGGTTCTCTGGCTCTACAGCAGCTCTGCTGACCTGGTTCTCTGGCTCTACAGCAGCTCTGCTGACCTAGGTCTCAGGCTCTAGAGCGGCTCTGCTGACCTGGTTCTCTGGCTGTAGAGCAGCTCTGCTGACCTGGTTCTTTGGCTCTAGAGCAGCTTTGCTGACCTGGTTCTCTGGCTCTAGAACTGCTCTGCTGACATGGTTCTCTGGCTCTACAGCAGCTCTGCTGACCTGGTTCTCTGGCTCTACAGCGACTCTGCTGACCTGGGTCTCTGGCTCTACAACAGCTCTGCTGACCTGGTTCTCTGGCCCCAGAGCAGCTCTGCTGACCTGGTTCTCTGGCACTAGAGCAGCTTTGCTGACCTGGTTCTGTGGCTCTACAACGGTTCTGCTGACCTGGTTCTCTAGCTCTACAGCAGCTCTGCTGACCTGGTTCTGGTTCACTGGCTCTACAGCAGCTCTGCTGACCTGGTTCTCTGACTCTACAGCAGCTCTGCTGACCTGGTTCTCTGGCTCTACAGCAGCTCTGCTGACCTGGTTCTCTGGCTCTACAGCAGCTCTGCTGCACGGCAGCATGTTACAGTGACATAAGAGCACCCCTTGTGCACAAGAGGTCTTGTTTGTACAGCATGCTGATGACAAGGGGTATAAAAGGTGAGTTTAGGAGCAAGTCTGCTGACCTGGTTTTCTGGCTCTACAACGGCTTAGCTGACCTGGTTCTCAGGCTCTACAGCAGCTCTGCTGACCTGGTTCTCTGGCTCTACAGCAGCTCTGCTGACCTGGTTCTCTGGCTCTACAGCAGCTCTGCTGACCTAGGTCTCAGGCTCTAGAGCGGCTCTGCTGACCTGGTTTTCTGGCTCTACAACAGCTCTGCTGGCCTGGTTCTCTGGCTCTACAGCAGCTCTGCTGACCTGGTTCTCTGGCTCTACAACGGCTCTGCTGACCTGGTTCTCAGGCTCTACAGCAGCTTGCTGACCTGGTTCTCTGGCTCTAGAGTGGCTCTGCTGGCCTGATTCTTTGGCTCTAGAGCGGCTCTGCTGACCTGGTTCTCTGACTCTAGAGCGGCTCTGCTGACCTGGTTCTCTGGCTCTACAGCGGCTCTGCTGATCCGGTTCTCTGGCTCTAGAGCGCCTCTGCTGACCTGGTTCTATGGCTCTACAGCAGCTCTGCTGACCTGGTTCTCTGGCTCTACAGCAGCTCTGCTGACCTGGTTCTCTGGCTCTAGAGCAGCTCTGCTGACCTGGTTCTCTGGCTCTAGAACAGCTCTGCTGACCTAGTTCTCTGGCTCTAGAGCAGCTCTGCTGACCTGGTTCTCTGGCTCTAGAGCAGCTCTGCTGACCTGGTTCTCTGGCTCTACAGCAGCTCTGCTGACCTGGTTCTCTGGCTCTACAGCAGCTCTGCTGACCTGGTTCTCTGGCTCTACAACGGCTTTGCTGACCTGGTTCTTTGGCTCTACAGCAGCTCTGCTGACCTGGTTCTCTGGCTCTAGAGCAGCTCTGCTGACCTGGTTCTCTGGCTCTAGAGCAGCTCTGCTAACCTGGTTCTCTGGCTCTACAACAGCTCTGCTGACCTGGTTCTCTGGCTCTAGAGCAGCTCTGCTGACCTGGTTCTCTGGCTCTAGAACGGTTCTGCTGACCTGGTTCTCTGGCTCTACAGCAGCTCTGCTGACCTGGTTCTCTGGCTCTAGAGCAGCTCTGCTGACCTGGTTCTCTGGCTCTAGAGCAGCTCTCCTGACCTGGTTCTCTGGCTCTACAGCAGCTCTGCTGACCTGGTTCTCTGGCTGTAGAGCAGCTCTGCTGACCTGGTTCTCTGGCTCTACAGCAGCTCTGCTGACCTGGTTCTCTGGCTCTAGAGCAGCTTGGCTGACCTGGTTCTCTGGCTCTAGAGCAGCTCTGCTGACCTGCTTCTATGGCTCTACAATACCTCTGCTGACCTGGTTCGCTGACCTGGATCTTTGGCCCAGTTCTCTGGCCATAGAGCAGCTCTGCTGACCTCGTTCTCTGGCTCTACAGCAGCTCTGCTGTCCTGGTTCTCAGGCTCTAGAGTGACTCTGCTGACCTTGTTCTATGGCTCTACAGCGGCTCTGCTGACCTGGTTCTCTGGCTCGACAGCAGCTCTGCTGACCTGGTTCTCTGGCTCTACAGCAGCTCTCCTGACCTGGTTCTCCGGCTCTACAGCAGCTCTGCTGACCTAGGTCTCAGGCTCTAGAGCGGCTCTGCTGACCTGGTTTGCTGGCTCTACAACAGCTCTGCTGGCCTGGTTCTCTGGCTCTACAGCAGCTCTGCTGACCTGGTTCTATGGCTCTACAACGGCTCTGCTGACCTGGTTCTCAGGCTCTACAGCAGCTTGCTGACCTGGTTCTCTGGCTCTAGAGTGGCTCTGCTGGCCTGATTCTCTGGCTCTAGAGCGGCTCTGCTGACCTGGTTCTCTGGCTCAAGAGCAGCTCTGCTGACCTGGTTCTCTGGCTCTACAGCGGCTCTGCTGACACGGTTCTCTGGCTCTACAGCGGCTCTGCTGACCTGGTTCTATGGCTCTACAGCAGCTCTGCTGACCTGGTTCTCTGGCTCTAGAGCAGCTCTGCTGACCTGGTTCTCTGGCTCTAGAACAGCTCTGCTGATCTAGTTCTCTGGCTCTAGAGCAGCTCTGCTGACCTGGTTCTCTGGCTCTACAGCAGCTCTGCTGACCTGGTTCTCTGGTTCTACAGCAGCTCTGCTGACCTGGTTCTCTGGCTCTACAATGGCTCTGCTGACCTGGTTCTTTGGCTCTACAGCAGCGCTGCTGACCTGGTTCTCTGGCTCTAGAGCAGCTCTGCTGATCTGGTTCTCTGGCTCTGGAGCAGCTCTGCTGACCTAGTTCTCTGGCTCTACAACAGCTCTGCTGACCTGGTTCTCTGGCTCTAGAGCAGCTCTGCTGACCTGGTTCTCTGGCTCTAGAACGGTTCTGCTGACCTGGTTCTCTGGCTCTACAGCAGCTCTGCTGACCTGGTTCTCTGGCTCTAGAGCAGCTCTGCTGACCTGGTTCTCTGGCTCTAGAGCAGCTCTGCTGACCTGGTTCTCTGGCTCTACAGCAGCTCTGCTGACCTGGTTCTCTGGCTGTAGAGCAGCTCTGCTGACCTGGTTCTCTGGCTCTACAGCAGCTCTGCTGACCTGGTTCTCTGGCTCTAGAGCAGCTTGGCTGACCTGGTTCTCTGGCTCTAGAGCAGCTCTGCTGACCTGCTTCTATGGCTCTACAATACCTCTGCTGACCTGGTTCGCTGACCTGGATCTTTGGCCCAGTTCTCTGGCCATAGAGCAGCTCTGCTGACCTCGTTCTCTGGCTCTACAGCAGCTCTGCTGTCCTGGTTCTCAGGCTCTAGAGTGACTCTGCTGACCTTGTTCTATGGCTCTACAGCGGCTCTGCTGACCTGGTTCTCTGGCTCTACAGCAGCTCTACGGACCTGGTTCTCTGGCTCTACAGCAGCTCTGCTGACTTGGTTCTCTGGCTCTACAGCAGCTCTGCTGACCTGGTTCTCTGGCTCTACAGCAGCTCTGCTGACCTGGTTCTCTGGCTCTACAGCAGCTCTGCTGACCTGGTTCTCTGGCTCTAGAGAAGCTCTGCTGGCCTGGCTCTCTGGCTTTACAACGGCTCTGCTGACCCAGTTCTCTGGCTCTAGAGCGGCTCTGCTGACCTGGTTCTGTGGCTGTACAGCAGCTCTGCTGACCTGGTTCTCTGGCTCTACAGCAGCTCTGCTGACCTGGTTCTCTGGCTCTACAGCAGCTCTGCTGACCTGGTTCTCTGGCTCTACAACGGCTCTGCTGACCTGGTTCTCTGGCTCTAGAGCAGCTCTGGTGGTCTGGTTCTCTGGCTCTAGAGCAGCTCTGCTGACCTGGTTCTCTGGCTCTAGACTGGCTCTGCTGACCCTTTTCTCTGGCTCTAGAGCGGCTCTGCTGACCTGGTTCATTGGCTCTACAGCAGCTCTGCTGACCTGGTTCTCTGGCTCTAGAGCGGCTTTGCTGACCTGGTTCTCTGGCTCTACAGCAGCTCTTCTGACCTGGGTCTCAGGCTCTACAACGGCTCTGCTGACCTGGTTCTCTGGCTCTACAGCAGCTCTGCTGACCTGGTTCTCTGGCTCTACAGCGGCTCTGCTGACCTGGTTCTCTGGCTCTACAGGGGCTCTGCTGACCGGGTTCTCTGGCTCTACAGCAGCTCTGCTGACCTGGCTCTCTGGCTCTACAGCAGCTCTGCTGACCTGGTTCTGGTTCTCTGGCTCTACAGCAGCTCTGCTGACCTTGTTCTCTGACTCTACAGCAGCTCTGCTGACCTGGTTCTCTGGCTCTTCAGCAGCTCTGCTGACCTGGTTCTCTGGCTCTACAGCAGCTCTGCTGACCTCGTTCTCAGGCTCTAGAGCGGCTCTGCAGACCTGGTTCTCTGGCTCTCCAGCAGCTCTGCTGCACGGCAACATGTTACAGTGACATAAGAGCACCCCTTGTGCACAAGAGGTTTTGTTTGTACAACATGCTGATGACAAGGGGTATAAAAGGTGAGTTTAGGAGCAGGTCTGCTGACCTGGTTCTCTGGCTCTACAACGGGTCTGCTGACCTGATACAACATAGAAGGTAGTGATGGTTTAACAGGATTGCACATCAGTCATGGACAGTAGATTGTTTTGTTTTCTCAATAGATGCTAATAATATTGGTGCCCCTCAAGGTAACCGAATAAAGACACCCCACTACCACAGATGTCACCCCACAGGAGTTCCTAAGAGCTCCCGTGCAAAGCTTTAAAAAAAAAACACTGTACCTCGGCACTCTTCAAATATCTCACAGTTGTCATGTAGTATGACACAATTACAATTCAGCAAATGGTGTGATTACTCACAGGAAACCAATCCATACAATTAGTCTGCTGCACAATAACATTTAATATCAAATGATGGCGTTTCATACAGATATACACAACCAATAACCGGGGTGTGATCCAATACACAAACATATATTTTTTAACAAAGATTATATTGTCATTAGTGAGTCCACGGAGGTCAAGATCGTACGGCCTTTCTGTTGGGAGTGATGGAAAACAGCCACGTTTGTGTATTGGATCACACCCCGGTTATTGGTTGTGTATATTTGTATGAAGCGCCATCATTTGATATTAAATGTTATTGTACAGTGGTTTTTTTAAGGCTCTGCTGACCTGGTTCTCAGGCTCTACAGCAGCTCTGCTGACCTGGTTCTCTGGCTCTACAGCAGCTCTGCTGACCTGGTTCTCTGGCTCTACAGCAGCTCTGCTGACCTAGGTCTCAGGCTCTAGAGCGGCTCTGCTGACCTGGTTTTCTGGCTCTACAGCAGCTCTGCTGGCCTGGTTCTCTGGCTCTACAACAGCTCTGCTGACCTGGTTCTCTGGCTCTAGAGCAGGTCTGCTGACCTGGTTCTCTGGCTCTACAACGGCTCTGCTGACCTGGTTCTTTGGCTCTACAACAGCTCTGCTGACATGGTTCTCTGGCTCTACAACGGCTCTGCTGACCTGGTTCTTTGGCTCTACAACAGCTCTGCTGACCTGGTTCTCTGGCTCTAGAGCAGCTCTGCTGACATGGTTCTCTGGCTCTACAACGGCTCTGCTGACCTGGATCTTTGGCTCTTCAACAGCTCTGCTGATCTGATTCTCTGGCTCTAGAGCAGCTCTGCTGACCTGATTCTCTGGCTCTACAACGGCTCTGCTGACCTGGTTCTTTGGCTCTACAACAGCTCTGCTGATCTGATTCTCTGGCTCTAGAGCAGCTCTGCTGACCTGGTTCTCTGGCTCTACAACGGCTCTGCTGACCTGGTTCTTTGGCTCTACAACAGCTCTGCTGACCTGGTTGTTTGGCTCTAGAACAGCTCTGCTGACCTGGTTCTCTGGCTCTACAACGGCTCTGCTGACATCGTTCTTTGGCTCTAGAACAGCTCTGCTGACCTGGTTCTCTGGCTCTAGAGCAGCTCTGCCGACCTGGTTCTCTGGCTCTACAACGACTCTGCTGACCTGGTTCTTTGGCTCTACAGCAGCTCTGCTGACCTGCTTCTCTGGCTCTAGAGCAGCTCTGCTGACCTGGTTCTCTGGCTCTAGAGCAGCTCTGCTAACCTTGTTCTCTGGCTCTACAACAGCTCTGCTGACCTGGTTCTCTCGCTCTAGAGCAGCTCTGCTGACCTGGTTCTCTGGCTCTAAAGCGGCGCTGCTGACCTGGTTCTCTGGCTCTAGAACGGCTCTGCTGACCTGGTTCTCTGGCTCTACAGCAACTCTGCTGACCTGGTTCTCTGGCTCTACAGCGACTCTGCTGACCTGGGTCTCTGGCTCTACAACAGCTCTGCTGACCTGGTTCTCTGGCTCTAGAGCAGCTCTGCTGACCTGGTTCTTTGGCACTAGAGCAGGTTTGCTGACCTGGTTCTGTGGCTCTACAACGGTTCAGCTGACCTTGTTCTCTGGCTCTACAGCAGCTCTACTGACCTGGTTCTCTGGCTCTAGAGCAGCTCTGCTGACCCGGTTCTCTGGCTCTACAGCAGCTCTGCTGACCTGGTTCTCTGGCTCTAGAGCAGCTCTGCTGACCTGGTTCTCTGCCTCTAGAGCAGCTCTGCTGACCTGGTTCTCTGGCTCTAGAGCAGCTCTGCTGACCTGGTTCTCTGGCTCTACAGCAGCTCTGCTGACCTGGTTCTCTGGCTCTACAGCAGCTCTGCTGACCTGGTTCTCTGGCTCTACAGCAGCTCTGCTGACCTGGTTCTCTGGCTATACAGCAGCTCTGCTGACCTGGTTCTCTGGCTCTACAGCGGCTCTGCTGACCTGGTTCTCTGGCTATACAGCAGCTCTGCTGACCTGGTTCTCTGGCTCTACAGCAGCTCTGCTGACCTGGCTCTCTGGCTCTACAGCAGCTCTGCTGACCTGGTTCTCTGGCTCTAGAGAAGCTCTGCTGACCTGGTTCTCTGGCTCTAGAGCAGCTCTGCTGACCTGGTTCTCTGGCTCTAGAGCAGCTCTGCTGACCTGGTTCGCTGGCTCTACAGCAGCTCTGCTGACCTGGTTCTCTGGCTCTACAGCAGCTCTGCTGACCTGGTTCTCTGGCTCTACAGCAGCTCTGCTGACCTGACTCTCTGGCTCTACAGCAGCTCTGCTGACCTGGTTCTCTGGCTCTACAGCAGCTCTGCTGACCTGGTTCTCTGGCTATACAGCAGCTCTGCTGACCTGGTTCTCTGGCTCTACAGGAGCTCTGCTGACCTGGCTCTCTGGCTCTACAGCAGCTCTGCTGACCTGGTTCTCTGGCTCTACAGCAGCTCTGATGACCTGGCTCTCTGGCTCTACAGCAGCTCTGCTGACCTGGTTCTGGTTCTCTGGCTCTACAGCAGCTCTGCTGACCTGGTTCTCTGACTCTACAGCAGCTCTGCTGACCTGGTTCTCTGACTCTACAGCAGCTCTGCTGACCTGGTTCTCTGGCTCTACAGCAGCTCTGCTGACCTGGTTCTCTGGCTCTACAGCAGCTCTGCTGACCTGGTTCTCAGGCTCTAGAGCGGCTCTGCAGACATGGTTCTCAGGCTCTAGAGCGGCTCTGCAGACATGGTTCTCTGGCTCTACAGTAGCTCTGGTGCACGGCAGCATGTTACAGTGATATAAGAGCACCCCTTGTGCACAAGAGGTTTTGTTTGTACAACATGCTGATGACAAGGGGTATAAAAGGTGAGTTTAGGAGCAAGTCTGCTGACCTGGTTCTCTGGCTCTACAACGGCTCTGCTGACCTGGTTCTCTGGCTCTACAGCAGCTCTGCTGACCTGGTTCTGGTTCTCTGGCTCTACAGCAGCTCTGCTGACCTGGTTCTCTGGCTCTACAGCAGCTCTGCTGACCTGGTTCTCTGGCTCTACAGCAGCTCTGCTGACCTGGTTCTCTGGCTCTACAACGGCTCTGCTGACCTGGTTCTCAGGCTCTACAGCAGCTTGCTGACCTGGTTCTCAGGCTCTACAGCAGCTTGCTGACCTGGTTCTCTGGCTCTAGAGTGGCTCTGCTGTCCTGGTTCACTGGCTCTAGAGCAGCTGTGTAGACCTGGTTCTCTGGCTCTAGACCGGCTCTGCTGACCTGGTTCTCTGGCTCTAGAGCGGCTCTGCTGACCTGGTTCTCTGGCTCTAGAGCAGTTCTGCTGACCTGGTTCTCTGGCTCTAGAGCGGCTCTGCTGACCCGGTTCTCTGGCTCTAGAGCGGCTCTGCTGACCTGGTTCTATGGCTCTACAGCAGCTCTGCTGACCTGGTTCTCTGGCTCTACAGCAGCTCTGCTGACCTGGTTCTCTGGCTCTAGAGCAGCTCTACTGACCTGGTTCTCTGGCTCTAGAGCAGCTCTGCTGACCTGGTTCTCTGGCTCTAGAACAGCTCTGCTGACCTAGTTCTCTGGCTCTAGAGCAGCTCTGCTGACCTGGTTCTCTGGCTCTACAGCAGCTCTGCTGACCTGGTTCTCTGGCTCTACAGCAGGATTATATCAACACATTAATATGAATATGTGCCCGGAAAGGAAAGGAAAGGGGGGTTTCCAAAATAAAGAGGATGTGATGATTAAAGTGAAGGTAAAAGGGTATACAAAAAGGTCAAGTGCAGATCTCATAATTCTAGACATGAAACTAACAAAGGCTCTACCTCAAGCCACATATGTCAAAGTAAAATCAACATTGTGCGTAGCCATGCTTTGAAATCATATCACAGTGCAGAGTCGCTGTTGATTAAGCTGGCGATCAATTAAGATGTCGACGTTTTGACCCCAAATATACTGTAGGCTTCTAAATTCCTTACGAGGGGTCTTCCTCAGGACTGAATTGAAAGGGAAGGTGGGGCACCTACAATTTTAAAACAAAACGGGACCTTACTATAAGAAAAACACCATTATATTAAAATAGGATGGGGGACAAAGCCCGACCTAATTACCAAAATTAATCCCAGAACAGGGATAAGCAAAGATTAGATGGGCGCGTAGGCTCCAGAAGGTAAGGAAGACGGCATCTGTAACAGGGAGGGAATGTACAGGCTGTCAGTGGCCATCCTATTCTCATATAAAAGAATGGCACAATAAAATGATGTTTATGTAAAATTGAAAACTCACTCTGGCAGGATGAATCACTGAATTGTCCCTCCCAAATACGTCTAATATGCAGCCACATTAATTGGCCAGACCTTAAGAAAAACACGGAAGAGCACGAAGTATCTAGAAACAAGAAGAGACCCATAACGTATTACAATTCATGCTCCAAACAAATAAACACGCCTAAGAAACGAAAACATTCCAAAGCGTGTTTCGCAAATGAATTACCTTCAATAATTTGAGATTAAGTTGCCGTCCGCTTGTCCAAAATCTAAAGAAAAAGAAGGGCAAAGCGGATCAGAAAAAGCACCGTGTGGTCTATTGTATTAATCGGTGCAGGAATGGGCGTTAGGAATTCAAACTCACCAGAGCTCCGGAATGACTGCTCCGTCTGTTGGGAGGGAACCGGGGCAATGCCAGACCTGCTCGTTAAATGCAGGGAGCTCGGCAACAAGCACGCGTGTGTGACGTGCGGGAAACAGACGCTAGATGCTTGTCAGGTATGACAAGGTATCGCGTCAGAGGGAAGAAAGACTTTCTCCGGGCTCAAGGCTGTGTTTCTACTAAAATGCTGCATTTAAAAAAAAAATGTAATGCTTTCTATACAGATGCCACATTCACTAAGCGTGATAGATTGCTGAATAATGGCCTCATTTTCCAGATTCTTAACATAAATACGATCAAGGCCAAATAAACAATACGTACCTCTCACTGACAGTAGGGTAGAGATGTCAACACAATAAATTACGAGCATGGATGGAGCATACAGTGAGGAAACAAGTACCTCAGTTAAAAATACTATGTACACAATAGGTATTATGACACTCAATTTAGGATGTTGATTTAAGGCATTGTACATTAGGAATGTAAGAGTAAATGGAAGCACAGGCATTACTGCTATGGATTAAGTTGCACGAAAATATCAATTTAAAAGAGGCTGTGCTTACACTATAGGTGCAGCTGGCCACCATTTGGAGCTAGAGACATCAAAACATTCCACAGAGGATGTATGGTGATCTACGGTGCAAATCCACATCCAGATAATGCAGTGATGTATATTATGCATCCAGTGGGAATCAATCAGAGTGTTCTAGATATTTAATGGTAGAGTCCCTACGCTGACCTAGGAAGGGGATGTCATTCAGATGTAAGGCATGCTAGTTGTGCATGACTGAGTGTCCAATTCGTACGAGGCCATTTGTGTGGAGTCTAGAAGAGACATCCATTGCATTCCCTTGTATTAAAAATCAGTCCTATGTTCCCTCCTCTGGGCCCAGGGTTGCTTTTCAAGGACTAACCACTGGAGATCTCTTCAGGACCGTGTTGGGCAGCTTTAAAATGTTCGACCAAGAGGTGCTCCTTGCACCTCCACATCTTGTTCGACTCGCAATGCCGCAGTACTCCGAGCTTTATTTTCTGCTGTGTCTGACCCATGTATATTAGGCCACAGTGACCCAGAGAATCACATAAATTACGTTGTTAGTGTTGCAATTGGTTGTAGGATTTCAGATTGGGCGTTGTGTTATCTGGCAGCTGAACTGTTTGGTTTGGATGCGTTGGTTTGACATGCCTTGCACTGGCAGCACTTGTAATGTCCTAGTATGGGTGGCAGATTCCATAGGGATTGAAGAGTCGGAGTCTCAGGGAGTCTAAGAGCGGACCGATGTGATCCTTAACACTCTTGGCTTTTTTGTAGGAGTGCATTGGTAGATTCATTTGTTCTATGTCATCCGATATCAGGCCCCAGTGTTTGTTTTATCACCTTTTTGATGGCATTGCTCTGTGTAGAAAATGTGGTGACACATTTCATTCTTTGCATCGTATTCCCTTATTTTTCTTTAGGTTGTAGCAACGTTTCACGAGGGCTGAACCATGCCCGCGCTTCTCGCTCTTTTGATCAACCTCCTAGGGTAGCCTCTTTCCAGTAATCGATTGCTCAGATCCTCCGATTCTGTCATGTAGTCTGTCTTCCTCGAACAATTCCTGCGAGTGCGCAGGAATTGCCCAAATGGTAAATTATCCCTGAGCCCTCTGGGGTGATAGCTGTTGTACTGAAGGAGCAGAATTGCGCTCTGCAGGTTTTGCGGTAAAGTGTTTACAGCCTGTTGTCCTCAATCCTAATGGTGATGTCCAGGAAATCAATCTCTTTTGCAACAGATTGCATGGTAAACTGTATGTACTGACTTCTTTGGTTAAGCCAGGTATGGAACAGGCCCAGCTCTGCTGTATCCCCAGTCCAGATCATGAGCTATATCGTCAATATACCTCCTCCACATAGCCACTCTCTGCTCTCTACTGCTTCTGCTCTCTACCGATGAATGACTAAACCCAGAAACACAAGTCTAGTGCTAACTGCACTACCTGCAATATGTATGGTGATAAAGAACCATGTGGAACACTCATACAATGATTATGTGGTCAAACACGTGAAGGGCCCAAATATGTCTATCTCGACCCTTCCTGCTAGAAATGAAGACAACAGATGTGTGAGGTTTTCGTAATATATGCTCAACTCCAACCAATGTAGATGAGACTAGTGGTGCATAGTATCGAAGGCTGGGGGAAAGCGTGAACATCATCAACATACGGGCATTTCCAGTATTTGCCTCTCTTAACAGAACATTCACACATTCCTAAGGTGGTCTCCGTCCCTTTTCTAGGACGGAAGCCTGACTGCTTAGGAGTGAAGAACACATTTTTTTCTGAAGCCAAAATGTATGTTATGAGAGTTGATGTAAATGCCAGCCCTGACTTGGAGACAAATGTTCAGTGCCTCACTACTAAATACATAATGTGGGGTGCATTACACATCATTGTCACATACTACTCACATTTCCTAATTATGCTATTTAAATGTATGAAAACATTATATCAATGCTGCACAAATAGCGAATGCAGACTGGGCCCCTCATAAAAACTATATTGGGTGCAATTAACAGTTGAAAAAAAGGGCTCGTTTTTATGGATATGTTCTGCAGGAACAGGGGTGGGAGCACACCGCTTCACCTCCCAGGCAAGGTTCGCCCCAGGCATTGTGGTAAATGCAGTCTCTTGTTTCTTTTGCTTTTGCTAAAATATTTTCAAGTGTTCCGCCAGAGTTGGCGCAGATGGTGCTGATCTCTGAGACACGTGTTTCTGGTTCTTTAACCGTCATCAGTAGAGATTACAGTCTTCAAATTAGGGGTTTGCTGGGTAGGCAGCCAAACATCACCTCAGGTCAAGTACCTCTCACTGGCGCGCGGTGCTTCTTCCACGAGCTCGTCAGCTCAAATGACTCACGTAGTAGTCCTTTTAAACAGGAACAGGGGTGGGAGCACACCGCTTCACCTCCCAGGGAAGGTTCGCCCCAGGCATTGTGGTAAATGCAGTCTCTTGTTTCTTTGCTTTGCTAAAATATTTTCGAGTGTTCCGCCAGAGTTGGCGCAGATAGTGCTAATCTCTAGACACGTGTTTCTGGTTCTTTAACCGTCATCAGTAGAGATTACAGTCTTCCAAATTAAGGGGTTTGCTGGGTAGGCTGCCAAACATCACCTCAGGTCAAGTACCTCTCAATGGCGCGCGGGTGCTTCTTCCACGAGCTCGTCAGCTCAAATCGACTCACGGAGTACTTTTAAACAGGAACAGGGGTGGGAGCACACCGCTTCACCTCCCAGGCAAGGTTCGCCCCATGCATTGTGGTAAATGCAGTCTCTTGTTTCTTTGCTTTGCTAAAATATTTTCGAGTATTCCGCCAGAGTTGGCGCAGATAGTGCTGATCTCTAGACACGTGTTTCTGGTTCTTTAACCGTCATCAGTAGAGATTACAGTCTTCAAATTAGGGGTTTGCTGGGTAGGCTGCCAAACATCACCTCACAGGTCAAGTACCTCTCAATGGCACGCGGGTGCTTCTTCCACGAGCTCGTCAGCTCAAATGACTCACGGGAGTACTTTTAAACAGGAACAGGGGTGGGAGCACACCGCTTCACCTCCCAGGCAAGGTTCGCCCCATGCATTGTGGTAAATGCAGTCTCTTGTTTCTTTGCTTTGCTAAAATATTTTCGAGTATTCCGCCAGAGTTGGCGCAGATAGTGCTGATCTCTAGACACGTGTTTCTGGTTCTTTAACCGTCATCAGTAGAGATAACAGTCTTCCAAATTAGGGGTTTGCTGGGTAGGCTGCCAAACATCACCTCAGGTCAAGTACCTCTCACTGGCGCGCGGGTGCTTCTTCCACAGAGCTCGCCAGCTCAAATGACTCACGGGAGTACTTTTAAACAGGAACAGGGGTGGGGAGCACAACCGCTTCACCTCCCAGGCAAGGTTGCGCCCCAGGCATTGTGGTAAATGCAGTCTCTTGTTTCTTTGCTTTGCTAAAATATTTTCAGTGTTCCGCCAGAGTTGGCGAAGATAGTGCTGATCTCTAGACACGTGTTTCTGGTTCTTTAACCGTCATCAGTAGAGATTACAGGCTTCAAATTAGGGTTTGCTGGGTAGGCTGCCAAACATTACCTCAGGTCAAGTACCTTTCACTGGGCGCGCGGGTGCTTCTTCCACGAGCTCGTCCAGCTCAAATGACTCACCAGGGAGTACTTTGTTCTGCCCCTGAGAGTCATGATCAAACTTTTTTAAATTGACAGCTTTGTAAATGAGATCCATAAACCGGCTTTAAACGTTATAAAAAGGAGTACAAAAGTGTTTATTTTTATTTTTATTTTTTATTTTCTTTGACCTGTTCAATATAAGTAATTGTACTTATAAAACTCATAAATTGTAGTAAAATTAAAGTGAAATAACGCATAAAAAGTAGGTTTCAAAACAATTCAATTCAGAAATCGCCAGATTCTATCAAGTTTGGCAGAAGAGCCTACCCTTTAGCGTATAATGTTTCTCGTTTGAGAACTCTCTGCATTTTTATAAGCCATTGATGGATCGTCAGAACCACCTTGGATTTCCAGTTTGCTAAAATAAGAGATCTTGCAATTAATGTTGCAATAAAACTGAATTGACGTTGACCTAAGGTCAAGTCTTCACTCATCTCCGTTCCGCCAAAGAGGGCAGTTAAAGGGCTAGGAGGAAGATTGATTTCCAATTTTTTACTGATTTCAGAAAAAACATCTTGCCCAAAATATTTTAGGTGGCGGCATGTAAACCCAATGTGAAGCCAATCCCCAGTTGTAAGACCACATCTGAAGCACCTAGGATCAACAGTGGAAAAAATTTTGTGAAGCCGATCAGGAGTATAATAGATCATCCATTTGCTAAACCATGCCATCCTTCTTGGGTTGGCAGCCCTGACTGTTTGTAGCTCATTTTGTTTATAATTCTGCCATTGTTGCAAGTTGAAAGTGCAACCAGTAGTCGAGCTAATCTTCTCCAGGTGGTCGAGGACTACCTGTTTACTCTCCAATGATTTAAGTAGTTTGTACATGTTGCCTATCCCCTTAGTTTTGGAAATAAAATGTGCCTTCCCAAGGAGAGTGCCTGGACAATCTTTTTGCAGGTTAGGCCTGCACAGAACTGCTTAACCTGTGCATAGCTGAACATCAGGAGACTGCTTATATTACTCTTGCGGTTTAGTACTTGCTGCCAGGGAAGAACCTTTCGTTTCTATAAAAGTCTTGTAGAGTAACAAACCCCAATTTTTCCCACTGACCGCAATTCTGGCGTGACCATTGCAGCCCCAGAGGAATGCATTCATTTAATTTCATCTGGGGATGAAGCCATGGAATATCATATATTTCCCATATTTTTGAAAGAGCGAAGTAATCGCCCTTGGGGTCTTATAGTGTGTTTTTTTGGGAGTTTGGGTAAACGTAAAAGGGAGCAAGGTTGATCTCTGATTCCTTAAGCATAGTTGTAAGGAAAAAAATTGGCATCAATCAAATCCTCCAGATTATTATAGTTTAGCCAGTTGAGGTTGAGGCGTAATAATATAGCCGTACATCCGGCAAGCTAGACTTCCATCCTCCCATCTAATTGAGGAATTTGTAGTTTTAATTCTCGGTTTTGCGCAGACCAGATAAAACGTCTAAATTCTGACTGGACAGGAATCGAAAAGGATTTTGGAATTTTGATTATTATATTGGAAAAAAAGAAATAAAAATAGCAGAAGGATGTTCATTTTAATAGTGCTACCCGCCCCATAATCGAGATGGGGAGATTTTCCCATTGTTTAAACAGGTTACATGTTTTATTTAAAGTGGAGATAAAATTTAATGGATATAAGTCCTCCAATCTGGTGGTCACAAAGATCCCTAAGTATCTTATTGGCTTGGTTGCTATATAATGTTCCCGCATAGCGGGGAGCAGAATATCAACGGTGCTATTAAAAAGAAGCACCTCTGATTTGGCATGATTTATTTTATATCCTCCAATGTTGAGTAAACTCCTAATTTTATCCAGGGCTCTCGTTAGATTATCCCTATCAGCTGCTAAATAAAGCGCCATATCATCGGCAAATAATTTAAGTTTTGCCGAGACCCGGTAGGGAGTGCGGCGATAGCATATAATCCTGCCGAATAGCACATGCCAGAGGCTCAATAAACAGGGAAAATAGCCCAGGAGAAAGGGGCAGCCTTGGCGTGTCCCCCGACTGATAGAAATTGTGCCTGCGATATCCCCATTAATAATTATAGACGCTTTTGCATTGTGGTACAGATTTTCACCACCTGGCAGAATACACTTGGGATCGCAAATTTATTTAAGATTGTGAATAAAACATGCCATTGTACTCTGTCAAATGCTTTTTCAGCATCGAGCATTATTACAGCTGCCTTGGTTTTATTAATATAGAAGTAATCGATCGCCTGCACCAAATAATGAGTGTTGGAAGCCAAAAGTCTGTTTTTAGAAAGCCATTCTGATCATGATGGATAAGTGAAGGGGACAACCTGCGCAAGTCTATTTGCAAGAATTTTAGTAAAGATTTTGTAATCAGAGTTTAATAGACTAATAGGCCTATACGAATTAACCTCATCTTCTGGTTTCCTCTTTTTAACAAAACTTTACGCAGCTTGAGTAAAGTTTTTCCGGAACTGGGTCCCCTTCAAGGATCCCATTAAATAACGTTTTTAAGAAAACAGAGAGTTGGGGAGAAAAAATCTTATAGATCTCGGAGGGATTCCATCTGGTCCACAGGCCTTGGCTGCCGGAGATAAATTTATCGCCTGTGTAGCTTCCTCAAGAGAAATAGCTGAGCTCAAAAGATCTTGGGACTCAGGTGGTAATATAGGGATGTTTATCCTATCAAGCCAAGCTAAGCAACCTCTGAGTTAGTGTTGTGTGTTTCGGTATAGAGGTCTTTGTAATGATTAAGAAAAACTTCTGAGATATCCGAGGGAAGAGACGAAGAGCACAGAGTAGTTGGGTCTACTATTTTTAATGTGGCTGGTATTTGATCTCTTTTTAGTAGACCAAGCTAGAAATCTGCCTATGTGATCCAGCTCTCCTCATATCTTTTCTGTAATACCGAGTCATGATGTAAAATTTCTTTAGCTACAAAGTATTCTTTTAAGTTGGACTTGGCACCAGCGAGTTTAGCTTTCCCTTCTGGAGATGGCATAGCAAAATATTCTGCTGTTGTACTTATCAGCTCTTTCTCCAGCTGGAGTCTTTGAGTATTCTCTTTCTTCCTCTTGAAGGCCAAGTATGCAATCACCTCGCCTCGAAAGAAAGCTTTTAAGGCGTTCCAGACAGTAAAAGTAGAAGCGGTGTTAATATTGAATTTTAAAAACTCCTCCAATGCCAAACGCATATGCGAGACCCATTGTTCATCTACAAGAGAGATTTATCGAATACCCATCTGGGCCTGATTTTGATTGAGCTTTAATTTCAAACTTCACAGTAATCAGTGCATGATCTGAGAAAGGATTTTCACAAATCTCGGACTCAGTCTTTAAAAAATATGTGAAATCAAAAAAAAAGTCAATCCGAGAGGAAGGAATGAAATATTCCTGAATGGCAAGTATACTGTCTTTGTCTGGGTATTGGTCCCTCCAGCAATCTACTAGTGCAAAGTCCCTTATAAAATCTTGGTACAGCTTTCTGGACTTAGGTTTAGTTTGTGTTTTGTTGGCCCGAGAGCAATCAATGGCTGGATTTATCAATAGATTAAAATCGCCCCTAGCACAAGAATGCCCAGACTGTTTGGATGCTGCAAAGTCATGCCCAGGGACTGCAGGGATGTTGGGGAGTCCTCAATAGGGCCATAGTAGCTCACAAAGTTAAAAAGCTGGTCTGAAATCTTCATCTGTACCCAGATCCACTTTGCACTATGATCTTTATGAACCATCCGGATCTCGCATTGGAGTTTCTTAGGGGCATATTATCAGCGACCCAGCGATAATTATCGCTGTGCGTGCTGCGATAGATTTCTTATCGCTGGCTATCTCTGGAAATTATCGCCCTGGTAGCGCGTTATTAACAACACGCTTCTCCAGGGCGATAAAGCCTCAGCGATAGCGAGGTTATCGCCGTTTTGCAGGGAACATCGCTGGTTTTCCAGCAATGTTCCCTGCAAAGCAGCGACGTACTTCTGCTGATATGACCCTGTGGTCGTATCAGCAGAAATCCACCTATGTTAGGGATGGCTGAGAGTCGGGATTATGCAGACGTTAGATTTTGGGCGAAAGCGGCCGTTTCGCCAAAATCTGCGTCTGCTATAGTCCTGTGAACTGCCTTGTAAATATCGCGATGTGCACATCGGCGATATTTGCAACGTAGCCCATCTGGGAGTACGCCCAGTGACGCCCACTTTGCATCTCATTAGAGATGCAAGGATGGCGTTGGGGAAAGAGAGCGATAGTGCAGGGATTCACTTGAGTGGCGTGACCTTGCCTGATTAGGCGATAGAATTATCGCCGCTTTCCGTCGAAAACGGACGCTAAGCGGCGATAATTGACTATCAAGCCTGGTTGTTAATATGCCCCTTAGTTACTAATATAGAAACCCCTCTAACAGCTGCGTTGAGGAGGCATAAAATTCATGTTGAATGTAGCCAGGGGTTTATCTGAGGAGCCCTCCTTATAGTGTGTCTCTTGTATGAGTATTATATCGGCTTGTAGAGATCTAAGCCAGGCCATCATAGATCGTCTTTTGACTTTATTATTAAAGCCATTCACGTTACAGGACACTACCTGCAGCATTTTAGTAAACATTTTTTTCCCCCCAATAAGCACTGCCTAATAGCAGAACAAGAAAAAAACAGAGAATTTTTCATGGGTCTTTGAGCTTTTACACATATGCTACATTTTATTTCCCCACCACGTGACCCTGCCACCCTCCCCTCCCAACCCACTCGTGTGACCCCCAACCAACCCACAGGCCCCCTTGACCTTGGGACCCCTGCCCATCTAGGGATTCTGAGGTGCCCCCCTTCCATGCAGTGACCCCCTCCCCCCACCCCTCCCTCCGTGACCCTATCCATCCTCCCCTTCTCCCTTTGTTAGGGTGCAGTGACATGGCACCCAAGAGCGATGAGTGGGCGGCTAACGCTATTCAATGAAAGAATGAAGAGAAGAGAAGGAAAAAAAGAGAAAAGAAAACTGCATGACTGAATCCACTACTGTCTACAGCCATCCATAGCTCAGAAAAGAAAGAGTAGAAAAAACAAGAAACACTAGCCCTTACTCCCATCCCCTGCATGCTGTAAGGACTGTAAGAACTCTGAGCTGTTTCAACAGAGTGAAAAAGTCCTGACACGCCCTTTATATAGAACTTTCAGTTTAGATTGTTGGATTATACCCGCCGGGGCCCTAGCTGCTGAAAGAATTAATCATGCCTCTGAACTCTTTTCTCCTCCTTGCCGAGAAGGCAGACATATCTGAAAAGACATTAAATGAAAAGTTATCAGAGGTCTGAAATCCCTTTATCTTGGATGGCACTGCGCCAGAATCTTATCCTTAATTCTGAAGTCGCCAAAATTAGCAATAATAGTTCTTGGATATTTAGCGTTGGGATACTGGACAGCTGGGACACGATGGGCTCTAGTAATAGTAAGATCAGTTCCCTGAGTTACAATTTCAGGACAAATATATTTAGAGATGAGGTCAGAAACAACTTCCACTACCAGTTCGGCCATTCTCGCTGCCCTCTGGAACTCCTATAATGCGAAGATTACATCTTCGCGATCGATCTTCTGCATCTTCCACTTTGGTTTGGAGGCTGATGAGTTCAAATTGCAATTTTGAGATATGACTTGTCTGTTCAGGCATTTTGTCTTCAAGATCTGACACCCGTTGTTCTGTGTCCATAATACGTGATGCAAGTTGCTGGATATTGGAGTGTATCGAACCCAGCTGAGATTCCATTTTTTTTGTGCTTCCACCTGTGAGAGTTGCATATTTTGAAGTTCTGTCAATATCTGCTGTAGTAGAGCATGTGACATAGCCTCCGATGCTCCCGGAGTTTCCATAGTCTTAGATTGAGCCATCACTGGATTTAAGGGAATCTCCACAGATGGAGTTTCACCTGGAACTTCGATAGCAGTAGTGAATAGAGAAGTACCGGGTGGCTCGACTGTCGACTCTTCCCCGAGAAGCCTGCACTCATGGTTGTCAAGATTGAGGCCTTGTTTCGATACTGTAGGGTTGGCTGCTTTTGGATGGATTTTCATGCCCATACCTGCAAATAATGAATAGGTTCCCTGTTGCATCTCTTCTGGGAGCAATTTCGTTGAAGGTGTTACATCCGGTACCAATGCACTAGCTTCTGGTCTCGAGGGGAGACCTGGTTTGCTGCACGTGGAGTGTTACCTATAGAATCGAGGGAGCCTTTAGCAGATGTTAAACTCCAAGGCGCGGCTGGTTTGCGAGCCTCCTGCTCAGTAGATTTCTTAAAGAACAGATCCTCTTTAGGAGAGACACCTTTAGATCTCCCACTTAGCAGCCCGGAATCCATCTCTTTTGTAGATGAGATCCCTATTATGATTTTTTGCAGCCCGTGTGAATGGGCAACTAATCGGGGTTTAACAGTGCTGTCCCGGGAGATTCTTTTCATGACTTTTACAAAACACTGGGTGAGGACAGCCTAAAGGAGGGACGCAAGCTGCACCTAGGCCTAGCTAGGCCGCCTCCGTGTCCACTCCCCTACCCAGCTATCCACCCCCGTTCTCTCTCGGTGGCGGTGGTCTGGTCTGGTCTAGAAAGTCTTGAAAGTCTGGGAAGTCTGAAGAATCCTCCAAAATCTCAAATTTGAGGTAAAGATGTTGCCGTGAGAGAGGAGCTGCCAGCTGCTCCAGAAGAAACAGGTAAAACTGGTGGAACAGAGCTACGATGAAAGAGGCAGCTATTCGCTGGACAATTGTCGTCCGGCTCTACCTCCTGCCGCTCTGACCGCAGGGTTCTCTTTAGTATGGCACATCTGAAGCCGAACCCTCAATCCTCGCTGGCCCCAACCGGGGAAAAAAATGCCACACCGCCAACCACTTCCCAGGGCGCGCCAAGCCCAGCACTAACGAGGCCAAGACTCAAAACTCACAAGATCACCGGCGGCTCTCTGCTCTCTCTCCGTCCATACCAGCAGCGTAAAGTTAATGAGAGAGAAAAAAAAAAAAAAGGCGTAGTCGAAGCCCACCCGAGGCCGTGAACAAATGTGCTGCAACAATGTTTCACCGGCCGTGAATCCTCGTGAACTTCAGTCTGCAGTCTGCAATTGAAACGCCACCGTGTAGAGCGCAGCGCCGCAGGAGAGAGGAATCAGACCTGCTTTTTAGGTCGAGCGTGCAGCGCTTGCGCTGTCGCTTAGCGACCTGTTGTGTATGGTTAAGGAGTTGAACTCCACCCATTGTTAGCCGATTGCTTTTATCGGTCTCTGTTAGTGTCCTGGCTTGCTTTCAAATGGGCAACTCGCCGTCTTTCTCCCTCCTCCTCGTTTCGGTTTCCTCCGTGCAGCACCGACCAACTACTACATTATTACGCCCTACATGTTCACGTCTTCGTTTGGGGACTACTTTTGTTCTTTGTTGTGACGGCTGTCAGTGGCGCGGGGAGTCGGTCTTCGGATGCGCTTTGATGTCCATTCTGTGCCGCTAGGAAGTTTTAATGAATAAGTGTGCGATCAGCATGTCTGATTGGGCTCTGTTTAGGGGCGCTGTGCAACTGGCACCGGATGGGGCTTTGTTTAGGGGCGCTCGGAGCTGGCACACAGGGGTTTGACTCTCTGCATGCAGGCCTTCTTAGTAAGACAAAGCGGACGCATACAGTGCCCTCCTGTACTCATGGAGTTACATTCCCATGTACTCAGGCTACAGCTATTTGGAACACTCCAGCGCGATGGGGCTCAGAAGAGGATCCAGCTGCTGGCCTCCATAACAGACTTAAGTCTTCTGCCCTGAATTAGTCTACCCATGCTGTCTGACTGGCTGACCGTGTTCAGTGGGGGAACAAGCGTGTTTACTTGGTCGTTCCAGGTCGCATTACTCTTTACAGCAGTCGACAGGCACCTGCCTCTGTCATCATGCCAAAGCCGCCGCCATTACAGGCCTCATCTGTCCTCTTTTTAGGTGGGCTCGCCTGCACAGCCATGCGCTATGCTCTGTCTGGAAGGTGTTTACAATAAAGGGCTTGGAGCCTCTCATTGCTCACCATTTTCTAACATCGTTGTCACTCTTCTGTACTGCCTCCTAATTAGCAAGCATATGCTTTAGTCACTTCAGTTTAATTCTGTGGCGCACGGACCAAGTGTAGATTGATTTGATTGGTGTATGTCGGCCGCTGCACGCGATGTGACGGAGGTAATCTTTCTTTCTACGCCGCCACCGTACTCCATTCCCTTTATTTCCAATCCTACAGATATGTTGCTCCCTCGCCCACTATTTTTTTCAGTCAATGAGTGATTTGCCCAGTATCACAGGATGTTGAACTCGGTATCCGAGTTCCAAAGTCGGCAGCTCTGGCCCTTACGCCACATCTCCTGAACCCTCAGAAACATGTACTTGGAGTTTACAAAACAAAAATCATCAATGCTGTCATGTGGTTGGGTCGCTAGGTGCAAGCAGCTTTACAGTGGGATTAACAGGAGTGCATTCACTCTGAAAAATTATTCCGTGCGCTGGGGGAGGGGAGTGGGGGGGTCACTGAAAATCCATAGGACCTGTCAGAGGTGGGTGAATTTGAAACCTTCCTTCGTTCTGTGCAAAATTACTAAACGTACTACACAACAGTGCCAAAATCCTCTGTGCTACAGAGTACCACGATGTTTCAGTAGGCTTTGCCATCCGTATGCAGAAGAAGTAGGACTTTTCCTCCACGCAAATGGTGACGTTTTATAATAGATGCGTTTATTTTCAAAGCATCTCGTTTCCTCTTAAGAACCACGCTCACTAGACTTAGCAATGAAAATCGCGCAGCACTTTAAATGAAGGCATCTTAGTCAGCAGAGAGATTGCCTGGTTGACACATCTCAGGGTCTCATTCGTTTATGCAGCACAGCCCTACTTAGGGTTAAATAGACCTTGAAAGTTTGAGTTTTACACCTTTTTAAACCCCAGTACGGGTCCTGCAGAATATACACAGTCCTTCATTAAAATGCAACAATAGCCTTTAAACTTAACAGTTCTAACATGCACAGAGATTACAGGGTAGCGTTATCTCTAACAAGAAGTTTCATTTTGTTTTTTTAACTTTAATAGTGAGCGCAGCGCCCTTCAGGGACACCACTCTGCAGTACAACAGGTATTGCTTTTTGCAAAACCTTGAACAATTGGTATTGTAAATGACAATGTCTTTTAATATAAGATATTGCCATTTACAATGCCAATAACTCAAAAACTCGCAATTGCGAGGCTATTGCATTGTAAATGCTTGTTCTCTTTGGCCACAATTTGGTGTGTTGCAACACTGTAACCCCAGCCGTGAACCTGCCATGCACCACCTTCGGCAACTCGGGACACCGCGGGGAGAGAGTCGGACCAGCTCTTCCTCTCCGCTAACAGGAGCAAAGTGCCGTCAGCAGCCCAGCCTGCTCGCCTTCACTCGCAGAGCATGACGGGAGCACTGCAAGCCATCAAGAGAGTACAAGAAGTTATAAACATTTAAGAAAACGAGAAAAAAAATGTTTTGCTTTCACTAGGGCAGGGACTGAGGATCATGCTGTACTCAAGGAATACTAAGGATACATAGGTGGCTATTTCCCATGACGCTTTTCATCCAAGAGCAAAACAGTGAAGTTTCTGAGCAGGAATAATTACCAGTATTTATTTATAATGTTTAGATTACTTACCTGAAATTCCATTACTCTGAGTCTGCATTCCTCATTTCAGTCATTACTAAATGAGCTGTGTCTTCCTTGCAAACACTTGCCTTTTCCCTTCCAAAAAGTAATTTAAAAAGCAATGAAAATTAGCTTTAAAAGTAAGCATCTTCGAGATCCATCTTATCCATAGATTGAAAGGAGAATTCTTCAAGACCTTCAAAACGAAAGGCAAATCCCAACACGGAGCCAAAGATATTGAAAGCAACAAAAATGCCCAGCTAAGGAGAGGAAGGGCACAAATCTCACAATCCTCCCAGGATTGTCTAGATACTGCCCACTCGACTTTGAAAGTGGAAACCTTCAAATCCAACATAAACTCTTCCCCACTGAAGGAAAGGACATGCGCACTGCCTTGCTCAAATGATCTAATCCTTAGTAATACAATATGTCCTAAATAAATCCAATGGTGCAAATATGCTTTTAAAGATGAACTTCTTCTTGAAGCCTGAACTACCAGTACTAACTCTCTGGATATGCCCCCCTTCCTTGCTAACAAACTCACTTAATTTCAAGACACTAATTGATGACAAATCAGGAACTTCCGAGAGATCTCTAGGCACTTAGGAGTGCACATTTCGGTAATATCCATTCTGGTTGAATTCTCAACTGAACTAGCAGAAGATACTAACAGGAGCGGGGTAATGCCGGAACTGTCACAGTTACAGAAGCTCCCTCTCTCATATCCTCAAAAGCACCTTTGATATTAGAGAGGAATGGCAGAAAAGTAAACAACAGACCATGTGGCTAAGGAAAAGAGAGAGCATCTTCTTCCAAAGACTTTCTCTACTTAACCTTAGACAAAAAAATTGGAAGTAGCAGAATTGTCCTCCGCAGTGCAAAGAGATCCATAACTTGTTTGCCCCATTTCTGACAAAGGATTATAAATATCTGACGGCAGAGATGCTAATCGTGAGAGAGAGTAACTTTCCTGTTGCTTGTCTATTAGTACATTCCACACTCCCTGAATGTAAATATCCGGCTGTCTCATCAAATATTTCTCAGTCCACAGGAATATTGCTGATGAAATCTTGTTCAGAACCAATGAACGAGTTCTCATTTGTCTGACTATATACGTCTTGGGTATCATGTTGTCTGTCCTTATTAAAGCAGCCTTATCCATCAGCAAGGGGGTAAACCTCATCAACTTGCCTCCAATTAGAGGAATACTTCTTTCTACGAAAATCCAGTTGCCATGAATTGTATGTCCCTCCAAACATATTCCCGTCAATGACTACAGTCATTACTGTCCCTCTGGATGAGCAAGAGAACACCATTCTCAATGTGAGCAGGATGCAGCCATCAATTCAACTTGTTCCTGATGTGGATGCATAAATGGCTTTATTTAAATTCTGAGATGCCAGCATCCAGGCTGAAAGAATGAAGTTCGTCTAAATTCCCAAATGATCCCAAGGGACCACCATTGCGGTTGCTGCATGTTCCTTTGAATCTGTAGCTAAGAACCTAGAGTTGGTGAGGGTTGAGTCATGATAGCTACAATTTGTTTCTTGATCTTTTCTATCATCCTTTGAGCCAGCACGCTTTCTCCATATTAGGTGCATAGTAGAGGCTCTGTGAATTCCACATACTGGGAGGGGTCTAGATATGACTTCTCTAATTCACCAAAAATCCAGGAATTTAGAGGCCTGAGCACTAAGGGGCAGATTTACTAGTTTCTCACGTAGCACAGTGCAGCAGCCACAAATGTTGCACTGTACTGCGCTGCGTGAGAAGGAGAGAGCAGGAGAGTGCCATATTTACAGAAATATGGCGCTCTCCTCCCCGCTCCCTACCGCCGGCGTAGAAATGCTGCTGCTGGGTGCCATGAACACACCTTTGCACCATAGTGCAAAGGAGTCTCAATGAGTCTAGCATAGGTTTTCGTACTGGAAGGGAATCCTTCCAGTACAAAATACCATGCTCAGACTAACTTGAAACCTTTCTCCACTTTGTATGTGTGCTATACAGTGCAGCATACATACAAAGTAGGAAAAGAAAGGGGAGAAATTAAAGCATTTCTCATTCATAGCGCCTATCTGCAAATGGGTGCTATTTTCTACGCTAAACCCTGTCTACTTTTTTAGTACATAGGGCTTAGCGTCAGGAAACCTAGGTGGTTGCATGGGTACCCCCATTCTAGACCCATGGTAGGCCCCCTTGGCACTAAGTAATGCAAAGCAGCACTATCGCGCCTTTACATTACTTTAAAGTTATTTTCCAGCATAAAACAGGTTTTACGCTGGAAAGTAAATAGGTGAAAAAGATTTAGCGTCGTTTGTATCACTGTTGTGATGCAAACACAGATAAATCTTAGTAAATAGACCCCTCAGTTTCTAACCTGAAGGATCTGTACTTTTGATCATGCATGGATTAACCAGTCGTCGAGGTAAGGACGAGGCATGATACCTGCCTGTGCATTAGCCTTATGAGAGGCACCATACCTGTGGTGAACACCCTGAGGAACTGACTTAGACAATTGGCAGGGCTGAAACTCGCACGTTTTGTCCTTTACAGTGAATCTGAGGAACTTCTGATGTTCCTGAAGAATCAAGAATCAGAAAGTGTAAGAAGGCATCCTAGATGTAAGGTCACTCATGAACTCCCCTGGAAGGACCATCGTATAACACCTTTTATAGAGTCTATCCTGAAATGTATTGCCCTGACCCTAGTATTGACCTTCTTCGAATCTAGCAGCCCCACAGCTCTTCTGATGTATGTGTCTCCTTCCTCAGCTCTTTTTCTGAGATACATCTTTAGAAACTGTCTCCTGGATCAGTATTTGATTCTCTATAGTGACAGGACTCCTCAGGCCTCAAGAATCTCATTTGCGTGAATAGCACTTGGAAGTGCTCCGGAATTCCTCCTCCTCATGGTCCGA
Organism: Calotriton arnoldi; assembly: GCA_963921515.1. Taxonomy (NCBI): domain Eukaryota; kingdom Metazoa; phylum Chordata; class Amphibia; order Caudata; family Salamandridae; genus Calotriton; species Calotriton arnoldi. The sequence goes on along the minus strand of CAWUFW010005890.1, from coordinate 3,598 downwards.
AGAATTATCTGATGACACTTTCTTCTCTTTGTTACTCTCTTGTGTTCCATGTTTGAAAGTGCAAGGTCCCTGGAAAAAACTGCTAAATAACAAATTATAGTTTAAAACTATCTAATTAGGTTCAACCTTGGTATCCAATGAGGACACAATGAATAATGAATCTTTCGTTGATCTCCTTCCCTAACAAGGTAAGCTTCTTGACATCCACACCATGCCCACAACAATTTCCCAAAGCAAAACTCCTAGGAGTTTATTTACAAGCACTAGCCACTGGTCTTGTGCTTTTGCCATATTAAAAGTGTTGCAGGGGCGGCGCAAGTGCTTGTAATTAAACCCCTAATTCGTTCAGAGCCAGCACACTGAGCTCGGCTGGGCCCATCTGTTGGGACAGACACAAAAAATGTTGCTGGGGGTAGGCGGAGTTTAATTTTACATTTCTTTGATTGGAAGGAGAAACACCGGCATGTGGGATGCTAACAAGTCTGGCATAGAAATCAGCTGAAACGAGGAAAGGGGCAAAGAGGTCATGGGCGTTTGACTCTCACCAAGCATGCAGCAAGTTTGTTGTGCCCTGCACACAGGTCACGACACAGGAAGCCATGTAGAATTTGAAGAGTTCTTTATTGGTTCCAAGTAATAAAGTACATCAGTCCATTTCAGCTCTATTTCCAGCTCTTAAACCATCCCTGTTACCAGCTCTTACCAGCCCCACCAGGAGCAGCCTCCTGCTGCTCAGCCCAGCTCCAACTGTCACCACACATCCACACAGGCACCCAGGCATTCCATTCATCACAGTCACACCAACATTCCGTTACCATCTCTCACTCTGGCTGAGCAGCAGGAGACAGCTAGGCTGGATTACATTCAAAGACAATTAAGAGGATATTACATTATCCCCTTCCTTTTAAAAGAAAAATGAAAGTGTAGGAGAACATGGGAATAACAAAGTATCAAAAAGTTGACTTAAGTGAGCTAAAGGTGACAATTTCATCAGGTCAATACAGCATAGTATACCTCAGTTAAACGAAGTTGCAGGATCCCAACACGTGGCAGTGGTGTACCTTACACCACCTACTCACTAATCTATCTTGTAAGACCAATGGCATGTCTAGGCTGGGCAAAGATGGTAGGGGCCGTCCGTTTGACAAGGACACTGGTGGGGCTGGCCAGCCTGTATCTCCATACTTGACGCTCTTACTTTGTTACTCCTGATGTCTTCTGTCTTGGTTCTCATGTTACTTGTAGTCTCCAGTTTTCTGTAGCATCAATTAGTTTCTCTTGGTTTTCTTTGCATCCTTAAAGATGCTTGAGTTCAGGTCCGCTCGTCGCCAAAATATGTTGTGCCCTTGCACACAGGTCGACACAGGAAGCCATGTAGAATTTGAAGAGTTCTTTATTGGTTCCAAGTAATAAGTACAGCAGTCCATTTCAGCTCTATTTCCAGCTCTTAAACCATCCCTGTTACCAGCTCTACACCAGCCCCACCAGGAGCAGCCTCTCTGCTGCTCAGCCCATCTCCAACTGTCGCCACACGTCCACACAGACACACAGGCACCCATTCATCACAGTCACATCAACATTCCGTTACTACCTGGCTGAGCAGCACAGGAGACAGCTAGGCTGGATTACATTCAAAGACACTTAAGAGGATATAACAAAGTTGCACATGACATGATACAGTACCACAAACCACTGATAGGAGTAAAACATTGATTTACTGAAAAACAAAGGAATATCCCATTGGACAGCATTCTTCGCGAGGAAAAACATATATTGGTATCATTGTAGGAAAGTTGCTGCTGTGCTCTGGCCATCGAACCAGTGACACCTATCCCTCAGTGAACCAAGCAAGACCAGGCTGAATACGCTTAATTGTTTACTTGAAAGCCTTTTTTAGGGTAGTTTTCCCATAACATTTTACCAAACAGCATTGGATGTTGTACGACAACAACCTTTCTACAAGCAAAGAAATGCACTCGATCTCAGGCTCTAAAATCTGTTCCATTTTCCCAAATGCACTCCTTTATGACTGTTGCATCTTCTGCTCCCTGCCTTTATAAATACCCTACTCATGCGTGTGCAGAACCCTTAGTCGCTGCCTCTTGAGGTTTCTCGGTCTATTGACACACATATATATCGTAAGAACATAACTATCTCCCTTCCACTTTTGATATAACACCATCTCTCTCTGTGCCCCTCTTTTTCATCTCTACTGTCCCGTGCATGCTCTCTGAAGGGACAGCGTAGGGTCCTTTTCCACTCTTACCTTCTATTGTTATCGGAGAGAAAGTTGTCGGGGTGCACCGATCAAGATCGGGCAGCATCACCGCCACCTGTGTGAATGTTGAGTGCTATTGAACCTCCTCCCTGTGATGAAAAGATGCCTTCGTCACACTTTGAGATCATGTTTGTGGGTGGGTCATACTTCTTTAGCGTCGCTACAGACAGGGTGAGACTGTTACACTTGTAAGAGGCACCACCACAAGTCTAAACATCTGGGACCCGCAAATGAAGCCTAAAAATCCTAACTTGCAGATATTAAGACTTCTCTGATGCTCAGGCATATACATTTCTTTCCGACATTGACAATAGTATTGTATTAATGGAAGACTAAGATGAGTTCATGGCAGCAAAGATAAATGGCTTAACTGATTTCATTTTAAAATTGTTGCACGCATTTAAAACCGGTTTAAATGTGTTCCATCACAGCCAGGGTAGTGCTACTGGGGTGGCCTGGAGGTGAATTTCTATTTCAGTTTATTTATTTCTTCCTGAAGAACTTTAGCTTTTTCCCATGTTTCCCCTTTACAAAAAACCTCTGAAGTTGAAGCCTGCTGGCGTTTTCTTTTCGAAAACTTTAATAAATGTCAAAACGTGTCAATCTTGTTTTTGCAAGTGACACCTGTGTATAGTTTGATTATCCCACATCACTACAACCGAGTGTTAACCTTGAGAAATTGTTTGTAAATGTATAATTTCTCTATTCCTTGATTTCAGTTTCCAGACTAAAGCTGTATGCTTCAACGCAGAACATTCTTGTGTGAATAAATAAGTGCGCAATACCCTTGAGATCCGCGTGTTCCCCTAATTCAGTCAGGAAGAAAGGAGACCTATGTGACTCCAAGACTTTGTCGAAGTGATTTTCAAAAATTACATTGGAAAAGAAGCACGTTGTTCCGTTTTCAACATATTGTTTTATTTTTTTAATGCCTCTCAACTGTTTGAACAAGAAAAAGAAAAGTTGTGGTCAAGTGACGTTCACCATTTTATACAAGCCAGTTCCCCTGGCACGTCGGGATAGAAACCGCAACACAATAATGATCTCAGATGCTGTATACACATCGGTTAATATCTCTCCCGACGGTAACAAAGCCTTTCCGGATGCATGGCTCAGTAAAGCCTGAAACTGATATATGTCAAGTTTAATACCCTGAGAATGAGCGCTTGACTAACAAGTCTCTCTTTATAAAGCAGTAAATGGCGCGTCTAACTGCACCATCCGTACCAAGGGCTGACTCTTTGTATGCTTCAAACATGCCTTCATGCTCGTGCTTCTGCATTTCATCTTCTGTGTTAGATTTTACTTCATCTCTGAGGG